>OX637536.1:13803156-15173156 GCA_951800035.1 Linnaemya tessellans | reverse complement strand
TAAAAGCTCATTGTAATTTATTTACATATGCCCTTGTAATATTATTTCTATCCAACTGTTTAAAGGCGGGTGGATTGGAGACCAATTATGTTTTTTTTTATAGACAAGTCTTGATCACGATCTGTCTTGGGTCTTCATATTCCTTCAAAACTTTTCTGAGTTCCGTAGTTACAAAGTGATATTGGATTCTTGTACTTTATTCATAGTGTTAAATAAGCACATAGTACATATTTCTATACCATGGCTGGTCAACGCATGCATATGAAAGCATGTACAGATATTTCGTATATTCAGTTTTAATTCCATGACGCACTGTATTGATGTGTATGTATGTAAGCATGTGTGCAGATATTACATGTTTTCAACTTTACAGTTTCATTTTTGTGAGAGAGATGATATAAAAGAGAATTGTTTATAATTTTTTTTTTGTAACACTGTTAAACTTACTAAGTAAATCATTTTTGGACCTGATTTTTTTCTTTTAAATTTATTTCTGTTGATTTCAGCATACACATGTTGTATGTATGTATGTGTATGTGGCTATACTACATAAATATGGAAATAAGGAACGCCCTAATTGCGCATGTTGGAAAATATGCAGCCCCTTTCTCTGGGAGCTCTGGTTCTGCTTGTCATCCCATTTCTCTAAATATGTACCAACATTCATATTTGTGTATAAGTGTGTGTGTAAAATAACGTGTGATTGTTGTGTGTATTTTGAAACTCGTGCTTGATTAAAGTGTTTACAAAGAGGACGAAGAAAAGAAATTGTTTGTATTTTGTTTTTTTTTTCGTTAGTCTTCCCGACTCCCCAATTTCTTTATGACTACCATTTATGTTCTTTTTGGTTTTTTTATGTAGGTCTTCCTCTTATTTTTTTCCCAATTTTGCTTCAGCTTCTATTATTTTGCTAATGTTTTGGTATTTATGTATGTACACTTATGTATGTATGTATGTATGCATGTTGCTGTTGCTCTTCACATTACGTGGTTTTGTTGGTTGTTTTTTGTGTATCGTGGTTGTTGCCGTCGTCATATCTGGTGCTTTTCGAAACGATGCGTCAGTCTATTAAAAATTTCACATCACTGAAAAGCAAGAAACAAAAACACGGAAAAATGCAAACAAACATTAAAATTTATTAAAGTAAAATTTTTCTATATCAAATATCTACATACATAATAAAAATAATTAAATAGGTGGTTTTGAGTTAATAAAAAAGAAAGTGATTTTGGAAATATGTATGTATGTATGTACATACATACATATGTGTAAAATTATGTATATTAAAATTTTATCATCTATTTTTTTTTCTTAAATTTGATGCAATCTATGCAGAGTCTATATAATTGTGCTTACGTACGTTTGGCTGTGTGTATCAATAATTATTTGTGTGATTATGTTGTTCTTTTTATACGTAACTACATGTTTTAAACCACTACGTATCTACATTCATATCTTCTTCAAGACAATTTAATGTTTATCCAATAAGAAAAACAACTATCAGGTACATACATGGTTGCATATGTTGATATGCATACACATGTTTGTATATATGTGTTGTATATATCTATTTGGTTATGTACGTGTGTGCTTATGTAAAAATATGCCGCCTTCGCTTTAACAGGAAATACACGTTACTAAATGTCTTTGTCCTTTTATGTCCTTTAACAAAGTGTTGGATATAAAAAAGCAACAACTAAGGCAAAGTAGGTAGATGGTGGGGACCTGTGATTTATTTTTGCAATTGTGGGTGCCGCTTTATTTTACAGAGCATGTCGTAAAATGTATAGGTGTTCTCTCTTAAAATTAAAATTACAAGCATCAGATCTCTTTAGAGTAGTCTCTCTCTAGTTTCTCTCATCTTTTCCTTATTGCTCTTTTTGCAAATGGTCCCGTTGGAAAAATACTTGCATACATAAATAATTTTAATGTTTTCTTAACTTTGGCTGGGATTGTGTGACAGTGAAGAGAATGTATTCGCATTATTCAAGTTATATGTATGTATATATGTATTTATGTCTCTGATATGTGCATACAAATGTTTGTAGCCCCAGTAAAAAAGTCGTTTAACTGGGGATATGTGGAAGTTGAGATAAGCGGAAACTTTGTGTACCTACTACATACAAGATTGCCAGTGTGAATATCTATATCGCGTCCTGTCTTGAGTGCAGATGACGTATTGTTGTTATAAAAGTGAATGAAAATTCTTAAAAATCTTATAAGTATGGACAGACATACAATACACAGGTATGTAAATATTGTAAATATTTACCTACGTGTACGTGATTTACGTAAAAGTTGCATATTTATTTATATAAAAAAAAGTTGTGATGTGCCAATATTCGAACATCCGAATGTTTAGTGATTTTTAGATATTTGTATTCGCCATTTAAGTGAGTATATCTCTAGAAAATGTAATAAAAAGAAAAGAGGTATAATAATAATAAATCCATAGAGCACTGCTACCACGGTTGCCACTGAGTAAAAAATTTGTTACCAAAATTTTCCGAAAATGTTACCAAAATTTTTTTATAAAAACAAAAATCTTTCAATTTATTATATCTACGAATTCCGTATTTAATTTAAATAAATTATTTAATATTGCAGTCATTTAAAATAATCTTTTGCTGACCAAACATAATGACATTTGCACACAGTTGTTTTTAATGATTTTTTTCTCAGTGTTGAGTAATGCGGAAAAACGATAAAAGAAAAGCAATAATTTGATAGTTTGTCAAGCCTTAAAAACAAAGTTACCAAGTTACCAACCCTAAAAATAATTACCAATTTTGGTAGAATGTTACCAACTGTGGCAACTGTGACTGCTACACGTTCAATATATATATGTATATGTATAGTGATATTTGGATCGCGATCCTTTTTAATGGATTGGTGGATCACGAGCGTATGCTACATGTGCAATATTTATCGCGTCAGTATTTACGTTATTGTGCTGTAATGACGCGAGAAAACAGAAAAGAACCTGTACATATTTTATTTGCTTCATTTCAGTTCTTATTAACGTATCGCGATCTAATATCATGAAAATGCTAAACATTCAATATTTATCACGCGATCTGGATTCCACAATTTAGGCCATTCTGCGATCCATCATCCATAAGACTTAAGGAAATTTTTGGTACGAAACACCTATTTGTGAAATAATCCGCCTGATTAAGTAAAGCTTTGACGTTAACGACGATGGCGTTTTTGTACAAAATTAAAGAAACACACTAGCAGTTTTCTTTAATCTACTACGAAAACCGTCTGAGACGTAAACGCAAACGACTTACACAATGAGGGGTAATGTTGCAAAACTAGTACCTAAATGCCTATTGTGTTTTTATTGTTAATCCAAAAAATAATTGGATGATATATTCACTTTGTCATTCCGTGTGTAACGCAGCGAAATATCGTTCTAAGGCCCCATAAAGTTTATATATTCTTGATCAGTGATGAAATCTAAGACGATTTGGCCATGTCTGTCTGTCCGGAAATCACGATTCAGTTCAAACGAAAAGAGTCAGACCCTTGAAATTTGTCATAAATACATTTTGAAGTATAGCACAGGTAGGGTTGCCATCCGTCCTCTTTTACCCGGACACCGTCCTCTTTTTTAGATCGTCGGGGTCCGTCCTCCTACTTTTTTAAGTGTCTGGGGTTGTCCTATTTTTTGCTGCTTTTACATTTTCATAATATCAAAACTGTTACATTTTCGCTCATAAGTAGCCAAGCTAAATTTTTTAAAACAAAACACACAAAATAATTTACAAATAACACAGATTTCGTACGAATCAATTTTCGTTCGAAATTGTAAAACAGCGAGTAAAAATCACTATTTTGAAAAAAAGGTCTATATGTGATGCGTTAGGGACTGCGTTGGCATCACTGTATGAATTGTCAAGCACTTTATGAATATTTGAAAAAATGTGATATTTTTTATTTTTTTAAATAAAAATAAGTAATTTTATATATTTTATTGAGTTTTTTGATTTTTATATTTGAATTTTAGGCAAAAAAAAGAGTCCTCTTTTTTGAGTCATATGTCCTACTTTTTTAAGGTCGTTGTCCTCCTTTTCTAAAATTGGAAATGGCAACCCTAAGCACAGGACAAGTTCGTAAATCGACTGAATCGGGCTAGAGGGAAAAAAGTTCCTCTAAGAAGAACTAAACTTAACTCTAAAAAAACAACATAAATTTTAAAGTTTTTTTTTTTTTGTAATTTTGTTAAGCAAATGATAAATTTTTATCTCAAAGAAAATCCAATGCGTTGAACTTGCATCCAGAAAATCAGAAAAATACATTTTTGAACCCTGCCTGCTTTGGGGGCGTTAAAGTTACATACATATTACATGGAAAAATAGTGTGAATATTTAACAAATTCTATAACTTAAGCCTACATTCATTAAAAATTAAATTTTATAGGTTTTATGACGAAGCTGAGATGTTCTCTGATATTCCTCTGTCCCCATATTTGTCCCCTAAATGACACTCTTAAAAATTTTTTTTTTCTTAACCCTGAAAATTGGATTTTTAGTGTTTCATGGCAAAAGTGATATGTCTCCCCTACGGCCCTTCCCGGAGTGACCCTACAAAATAGAGTTTTTATTTACTAAAAATTTTTAGGGTATTTAAGATTCGACACGGTTGAATATAAACGTTCTTACTTGTTTTCAACTGCGAAGGAACATGAACAGTAATCTCATGGATTCTGTTTGTAGGTACCATGATGTAATAATATAGGAGGCATTACTAGGGCAACAAATACAACATAACAAAAAGAGGAAGTTTTGTTTGTGTAAAGACGCCGAATACGTCAAACATGATTGTAACACACAAGAGATTAGAGTGCTGAACGCATGATAACTGTTAACTTGCTTAGTTCTGTAGGTGTGGATGTGTATGCCTATTCATGTAAACAGTTTTGTTGAAACACGAACAGCTGCTTTACAAATTTCCCAGTACACATTCAAAAATCAATTCAGGCATTTCTTTCCTTTACATACCAACATAAACAATAACTCAATGGTACAATATTTATTCGCGGTGAATAGGTAATTTTTATTCTTATTATAAACTGATGTTTTATGGGTGTTTAAATACATATTAATTTTTATAGGTATCCTCATCAAATAAGGGGGAAAAAACAATCAATGAGCAAGTTTCCTAAATTCAAAATTTGTGATCTCTTAGCTTGGATTGAATGTGGGAGAGGTCCTTAATGGGAATGAAATGAATTTTGTATTTATATTTTATTGCATAGAATACAAACCAATATCAAGGCTTTTTCTGTTGATTCTTCTCTAACACCTACAACGTGCTAAAGCATCACAACTGCAGTATGGGGAATTTACCACGAAACGTGACTTTTTCAATGATATAATTTTACATTTTTTAAAAGAACGTGCATACATTGTACAGATGTATATACTCGTACATATTTCTTTGTTTCTATATGTTTTGTGATATACAGACTTTATAATAATTTTTATATTGCTAAAAACCAGAACTTCAACTTTCTTTTCTTTTCAAGATGTGTTTCTCTCGATAAAGACAAAAGGCAAATCTCCCCAAGAATTTCTTTTTCATCTGTGGTAGTGTGTATGATTCTATTTCATAGCCTTCTAATGTACACACACACACATATATATAAAAATGTGTCCTTTATGTTGAATCATCATACAAACAGAAAGAAGCTTATTCAATTTCGGCCACAAAAAGACATAATAAAAACTAAAAGGACTCGGCAAGGAGACAGACAATTCTACAGAGTGAACAAAGTCATTAAATTGTGAAAAGAGTTTGCATTTCTGTTTAATTAAATGTAAACAATAACAATTCGCTACAGAAACTTACCCGTATTTGTTAGAAAGAACCCTAACGAATTTTTTTTATAGGTAATAATAGAATTAAAATTCCGAAAAAATTTAAAACAATGAATGTTTGCAAAATGATACTCCATCTATTCTACTTAATTTAGCACATGATATCTCATGTGAAGTTGTGTCCTGGCATGCTCTCGCAAGCAAACAGCAAGAGAAAAGAGCAGGAGAAAAGAATACGAGTAAATAGCAGTAACATAAAACCCAACTAAGATTTACTGTTATTATAACTATTATTATTGCTGCTGTTAAATGTCAAGGGAAATTGAAAACAAATCCCGGATAAAATGAAATTAATTTTATACTTCATTTCTACGAGGGAGAGTTTCAATCCAGAATGTCTTCCAAGGAACAGATAATTTTTACGAAATAAATGAGCAGAGCTGCCAGATTTCGAATTTTCTAGGGGGTTATTATGTAATTCGATTCGAAAGAAAAAGTGAAAACAAATCCCGTATAAAATGAAATTAATTTTATACTTCATTTCTACGAATGTTTTCCAAGGAACAGACAAGTTTTACGAAATAGTTGTTAATGAGCAGAGCTGCCAGATTTCGAATTTTCTAGGGGGTTATTATGTAATTCGATTCGGAAGAAAAAGTGAAAACAAATCTCGGATAAAATGAAATTAATTTTATACTTCATTTCTACGAATGTTTTCCAAGGAACAGACACTTTTTACGAAATAGTTGTTAATGAGCAGAGCTGCCAGATTTCGAATTTTCTAGGGGGTTATTATGTAATTCGATTCGAAAGAAAACTCCATGTTAAAATCATGTATTTTCGACCAATTTCTGATTCGAATAGAATTATGTGCATAATAATCCCTCGGATTTACAGGGGTTTATTGTGTAATTCGATTCGAAACGAAAATTGTTCGAAAATATGTGCTTTTAACAAAGCGATTCGAAAGGCTGTTCATTCGAATCGTATTACATAATAACCTTCAGCTCATAGTTGAGGAGTTCATATTGTTACAATTTGAGTTTACAGCGGGGTGGGGGGTGTTCATAAAATTTTAACATTTTTATTACCAGCCAGTGTCTCATACATTAGCAATATACTAGGGCAGTATATGGAAGAGTGAAATAATTTGAGGTTATAAAGAAAATTAACTTTTTGCAAAACACTTCGGTAATCTTCTTATGCTGGGACAAATATCGTATGTAAAGGTACGTTCACACTTATCAAATATTTGCCCAGAGTGAAATAATTTGAGGTTAAAAAGAAAATTAACTTTTTGCAAAACACTTCGGTAATCTCATTATGCAGAGACAAATATCGTATGTAAAGGTACGTTAACACTTATCAAATATTTGCCCCGGAAAGCGTAACCACTAAATACTAAGGAAAACAATTTTTGTTCAGATACGTGTTTATTAAATAAAACGATTTCATACAAAATTAATAGACAGTGTCATGAATATTATTGGAGACTATTTAACACAATGAATACTTTTTTGAATTAAAATTTTTTTAATTAGTGTTTAGTGGTTACGCATTTATGGGCAAACATATGATAAGTCTTTCAGATTTCTGAATACAGTTTTTAAAATAGTATATTTTTACGCTTTATTTTACTCACCTTGTCATTCCGTGTGTAAAGCAGGGAAATATCCCTCTAAATTTTAGAGGGATATTTTTGTTTGGGCTGCATCATGCTGACCACAAACGGATGGACGGACATGGTTAGTTCGACTTAGATTTCATCACTGATCAAGAATATATAGGGTCCGCCATCTAACGTTTTTTTTTCAACTAGTGCTTATTAAGTGAATGGTAACTAACACTTAGCTCATGTCTGATTTGACATGAACGAATATGGTTGACCATCCAATGCGTTTTCGCTTCGCTAAGTGGGCCTGCGATCGGCTTACAGAAGATGCCGATTTTGCCAAAAAAAAAATCATCTTTTCAGATGAAGCTCATTTTGATCTTGGCGGGTATGTAAACAAGCAAAATTGTCGCATTTGGGGCACAGAAAACCCGCACGCATACATTGAAAAGCCAACGCACCCAAAACGAGTCACTGTTTGGTGCGGATTTTGGTCCAGAGGCATAATTGGGTCATTTTTCTGCGAAAATGAGCAACGAGTGGCCGTTACAGTCAATGGCGATCGTTATCGGGCCATGTTGAACGAATTTTTGTTCACAAAAATTGAAGAGGAGAATATTGGCAACATTTGGTTTCAACAGGACGGAGCTACGTGAAACACAGCTGAAGCTACACTCGATGTTTTGCGCCCTGTTTTGGAAGATCGCATTATCAGCCGCAGAGCTGATGTCGTTTGGCCACCTCGGAGCTGCGATTCGACACCGTTGGACTATTATTTGTGGGGTGCCGTCAAAGATAAGTGTTACGCCGACAAGCCAGAGACAATTGACGCTTTAAAGGACAATATTCGTGAAGCCATTGGTGAAATACAGCAGCACACAATCGATAATGTGCTTAAAAATTGGACCGATCGTGTAGGCTACTGCATGGCCAGCCGAGTCAGCCATTTGAATGAAATTGTTTTTCATTATTAACCGGAAGGATTGTACTTTCAAATAAAAAAAGAAATTTGAGAAAATATTCAGTAGTTTTTTTTCATAGCATTTCAAAAAAAAAAAGTTACTTGGCGGACCCTTTATGTACTCGTATGCATGTGCAACTTAATTTCAAGTATTTATCCAATTCAAAACTATAATTTTCTTTCTGAAGACATTTTGCTTCCTCTACTTGATGATGTTTCTCAAGTTCTTTTTCATTAGTTCATTAGTTTTTATGTGAATGTGCGTCTTGTGTTTATTATTATTATTATTTTTTATTTTTTTTTATTTTTTGTATATGCATAAGAAATAGTGTTAAATGTTTTCTATATTGTTGAGTATCTTTTGAATAGATTTAATTTTGTGTGACTTGAAAATGTGTGTCTGCACAACAAAAGAGGAAATTGCAGCTAAATAAGACTGAAAAAAAAAACACAAAATCTATGGATAAAATTGTTATTTAATTAGTTGGTGGCAGTGTGGAAATAATAAGAAAACAAATATTTCCAGTTTAAATTAAAAAAAATTATAACTTATGCAGCCAGCATTAGGCATTATTCATAGAAAACCGAAAAGTTTAATTAAAAAGAAAGTTTTTATGGACATTTTTTGGGGAAAAACACAAAATTTGTTTATTATGAATTAGTAGGATTGCGTGTGTTTGCAGGAGATGCCACACTTCTCGTATGCAGAACGCCCTGTTATTGAGTTTTTCATTTAACGGCATATATTTTGTACAGGTTGAGGGCGAGAAACGTCAAATACTGTAAATGTCAATATTTCTTAACTTTTATTGTTAATTTATTTATTATGCACCCTGATTGCATGCGTTAAATTATTTCTTTCGACTTGTCCTTCGTCTGTATGGTTTTATGTTTGTAACATAATTAATTTAATTACATATTATCAAGTTGATATTTTACCTTGCCCGCTGAACTAGTTTAGGTCTTTAATTATAGCCTAATTAATATTTATTTTGTAATGGGGGGTGGCACTCTTTTCTAATTAGTCTATTATCTCTTATTATATTTTGTATTATTATAAAATTGTTCTTTAGTTTCAAAATATCTTTATACGACTGGTAATCATTACAACAAAAAAGGTGGATATATCACTTGCGGTGTTTCCTTTACATGTAATCTAGTTACCAAGGCGCAAATTATGGCATTCGATATCGATCGAAATTTGTATGTAATAAGTAAATAAAAAATAAATATATATTAAAATATTATTTATTAGTTATATATAAACCCCCTTATTCATAAAAATTATGAGAGTGTAATAACAGCCTAATAAGACAAAATTGCATATGAATTTTTTTTATGAATAAGGGGGAAAGAGTATATGCATAAGATAAGAGGTTTTTAACTTTTCAAAACTATGGTTAAAATCTACTGATGATTTGGTACAGCACCAATGAAATGCATATAGACATTGCTTGACCACCAACAAATAAATTTCATTTAAAATAGTATTGTGACAACAAAATGTCAAATAAAAATTTCATAACAGTTAAAATTTTATTGAAATTTCGATTCTTATCGAATGCGGTAATTTTTTATGCTAAATATTTTTTATGCTCGTTTCTAACAATTAGGAATATTTTCAAATGTTCATTCCATTACAAAATTTGTAAGTTCTCGACAGAATTTCGATAAATATAACATTTCCTCCATGCCAACAGTCGATTTAATGGAAATCGGTTAAGGAGATCAAAATATACTTTTTAATCACCCTTATTCTGTAACGATTTGTCAACGTCACGTCAAGACAATCGCCCCTATTATGAATGGCGACATTACAGCAACTCGACAGTAAAAAATTATCACTAGTCTGCAAGTTGTCAATAACAATTAATTACTCTTGACAATTTTTTAGCATTCTCTAGGACATATAATATCGATAGAACATGTCAATAGTAGTCAGTTGCTATCGATAAAGGGTGGATAAGCGACAATTTTTTGCTGTCGTCTTAATACGGCGTCAATGTCGTGATTCATAATAGGGGCGAATATCAAAGCTAGATCTCTTCTGCACTCCTTTGCCCCAAGAAATGGCAATTTCTAATGGCTTCTTGCTATATCTAAGGCTAAAGCTAATAGTCACAGGCAGTCAGAAGTGGTTAATTGTTGTACTATTTTTGATATTGACGTGACGTTGACAAACATTTACAGAATAGGGGGGAAACATTTTTTTTATATCACTCCACTGTGAGGTGTCGTTACTATTTTAGTTCTTTGATAATACCTTTAAGCCAAGGGTCCGCCAAATAATTTTTTTTTTTTGGGAAAATGCTATAAAAAAAACTACTGAATATTTTCTCAAATTTCTTATTTTATTTGAAAGTACAATCCTTTCGGTTAATAATGGAAAATAATTTCATTCAAATGGCTGTTTCGGCTGGCCATGCAGTAGCCTACACGATCGGTCCAATTTTTAAGCACATTATCGATTGTGTGCAGCTGTATTTCACCAATCGCTTCACGAATATTGCCCTTTAAAGCGTCAATTGTCTCTGGCTTGTCGACGTAACACTTATCTTTGACGGCAACCCACAAATAATAGACCAACGGTGTCAAATCGCAGCTCCGAAATGGCCAAACGACATCAGCTCTGCGGCTGATAATGCGATCTTCAAAAACAGGGCGCAAAACATCGAGTGTAGCTTCGGCTGTGTGGCACGTAGCGCCGTTCTGTTGAAACCAAATGTTGCCAATATTCTCCTCTTCAATTTTTGTGAACAAAAATTCGTTCAACATGGCCCGATAACGATCGCCATTGACTGTAACGGCCACTCCTTGCTCATTTTCGAAGAAAAATGGCCCAATTATGCCTCTGGACCAAAATTCGCACCAAACAGTGACTCGTTTTGGGTGCGTTGGCTTTTCAATGTATGCGTGCGGGTTTTCTGTTCCCCAAATGCGACAATTTTGCTTGTTTACATACCCGCCAAGATTAAAATGAGCTTCATCTGCAAAGATGATTTTTTTTTGGCAAAATCGGCATCTTCTGTAAGTCGATTGCAGGTCCATATTTCCTAGCGTTGTTCACGCGTATACACAACCATATTCGTTCAGCGGAAGGATAAAACTAATTATCTGTCAAATCAGGCATGAGCTAAGTGTTACCATTCACGAAATAAGCACTAGTTGAAAGAAAGAAAAAAACGTTAGATGGCGGACCCGAAATACTATTACAACTTCTAGTTCTACCCTATAACATCCTATTCAATGTAAAAAGTAAAATTTGTTACAGCTGTTCAAAAAAATATTAATAAAAAGAAAAAATAATAATAAAATGGACAAGAGAAATATGCAGCCAAGCAAACGATTTTGAAAACAATTCACTTTAAAGTCCAGCCATTTAGGGTAGCTTATGTTAATTTTGCTGTTTGAAGTCAGTTTTAGTCACTATCTCTCCCTGCTGTCTCTGTCTGCCTTTATCTTTTAATACTTGTTTTCAAGGAATAGAAAAAATGTTACTTAGCAAGAGGGATTTTTCTTTACAAGCAGACGAAATACGAAACACTCCAAAAAGAAACAAATACTCGCCTGCATTTATGGCGGCATTAATGGAAAACTCTAAGCAATTTTCTGATCCGACTATTAATATTTATACATAATTTGTAAGAATTACTTGGAAAACTGAAATGGCTGTATATTTATTTTTTTTCCTTTTTTAAAATAACAATGAATGAAAAATTCTTGAAATGTTTGTTTTCTTTAGTTTTACCATTTCCTCCAGACGTAATGCAACAATCATATTTTGTTTAGCTGCTTGATGGCTAGTTTTACATCATACAAATTTATTGTGTTTGTTGATGTTTATGTATGTATTTAGTTGCATATGTATGTATGTATGTATATTAATGTTGTAAAAGTTGTAATATTTGTTCTAAACCCAAAAAGAAATTTTTTAATATCCAAAAAAAAAAATTTTTTTTTTATATATACAGTATCGGCCAAAACCTAAGCACCCCCTCAGTACATTTTTTTTTAAATGAGAATTTTTTTAAGAAAACAAGGTTATTAAAATTTTATTTTTATTTTTTTTTATTTATTTATATCTTTATTATATAAAAACACAAACTTAAGGAATCAGAATTTAATAAAAAAAAAAATTCAAAAAACATTATAAGACGCAATTATAAGCGGACTAAACTAAAGCACTCCCAATTAAAGGTACAAACAATATTTCGTTGCGAATCCTTTATTCTGGATGACACACGCACATCTTTTAGACATTGAGGTTATTAAATTATTAATTATATCAGGTGATATTGCCTCTCAGGCTATTTTTGCGGCTTCAAATAAATCTTGCTTGGTTTTGCAATTTTTTAGGTTGATTTTTAGGTTAACGGTCTCCCACAAGTTTTCGATTGGGTTAAGATCGGGGGATTAACTAATACAGTAATCTCGCAGTAGCGTAGTAACATTTCCAAACTCAATATTAGGGGGTGCTTTAGTTTAGTCCGCTTATACATATTTGCGACTTGAAATGTTTTTTAAATTTTAATTTTTTTTTATTAAATTCTGAATTCCTTAAGTTTGTGTTTCCAATAATAAAGATATAAATAAATAAAAAAACATATAAAGAAAACTTTAATAGCCTTGTTTTCTTAAAAAAATTCTCATTTAAAAAAAATGTATTGAGGGGGTGCTTAGGTTTTGGCCGATACTGTATCTACACAGCGTTTTACAAATTCATCCACTTTTTTTTTGCTAGTGAACAAAAGTAATATGTGCATAAGTAATTCCGAAATGATATAACAATGACTTCATACTAGATTTGCCAATTATTCTCATTTCAACTTTTGTTCGAACAATTCAAATGATTGTTTTAGTTCTGTCCACTAAACGATTAAATCTAAAAAATTATTCGATTAATCGATGAGAAAAAAAATTTTCTCTAGGAACTGGAGCCAGTTCTACCCAAACTATTGAATAGAAATTATGGCCCAAGAAATACTTAATAAATAAAGGGTGTTTTTATAGAGTGATACAATTTTGAGTTGGCATCAGTGCTTTATTTGGCCACCCATCAGCTGATAGTTGCTTTTTGTTTAGTTTGTCTTGACATTTCATTATGGATCGACTTACACCAGAGCAACGCGTGCAAATTGTGGAAAGTTTTAATCAAAATAATGGTTCTGTTCGTCAAACTTATCGTGCACTTCGCCCATTTAATGTTAAAATAAATAAAAATAATAAATAAAATAATTAACTTCCTGACGAAGTCACACAAAGGAGTGACGAAATATTGAAATTAATAATTAAATTAAAATAGAGAAACATTAAGCTTAAAAATATCAGAATATAATAATAATTCCCTAAATTTGTATAAAATCATCAAATATGCACATATGTGAATAAATAAAATTTTAACCCCCCTAATTCATAAAAAAATAAAACTTATTTGAAATCTATTTTAAGAAAATTTTGTATGAAAAAATTTGATTAAAATACATTTCAAACTCATTTTAAATTTTATGAATACCGGGGTATGTTTTTATGTAATTTTTTTATTAAAAAAAATTGTTCCATTAATTAATCGATTTATTCTTTATTCGAAAATCGTAATTTTAAAATATTTCGAACAAAACTTTAATTTTTTTTAATCGATTAATCTGTAAATATTGTTTTTTATATTATTCTTCGATTAATCTGTAAATATTGTTTGTTATATTGGGCCCGATTATGGTTTACAACACAAAAATGTTGTGTTGTTTTAGTTACAACACAACACTAACCCTTTTTGCGATTATGGTTTACAACAGCTAGCTGTTGTGTATGTCACAGGGTTGTAATGTAATTGTAGTAGATATTTCCATAAAAAAGCATACCTGCGCGCCAACAAATGTCAAGGTAAAAAAATTAAATAAGCGTATTTTTCGTCCGAAATACATAAATAAAACAAAAAGAATTATGGATATTAACGTTGATTTATATTTTGATGACGAAATTGAAAATAACAATAATACATACATGGCACGTATTCGGAAAAATATTCGCGATAAATCAAATCCATTAGAGTTAACAAATACTGAGTACGTATGATTTTCCTAAAATAACAAATTTTTAAAAAGTATTGATTACACATAATTTTTATAGTTTTATAAAATTGTTCCGGATAAATAAGGATGGTTTTTTGTTTTTGTTACAAAAGCTTGACTATTTTTTAACACCTTCAATCCGCTGCTCTGCCATTCCACCGGTTTTAAAATTGTGTTGTGCATCAAGGTTTCTTGCTGATGGTAGTTATCAAAGAAGCAGCGGCAATGATTTTAATATTGGAGTTTCACAACCAACTGTTTGCTGCATATTAAATGAAATAATTAAATTCTTTGAGCGAAAAATTTGCAAGAAGTGGATAAATGCTCAGATGACCGAAGAAGAAAAAATCGTAGTTTTTTTCAAAAACCAGATTTCCAGGAGTAGTCGGATGTACAGATGGTACGCCCGTACGAATTGTAGCGCCTTCAAAGGAATTACAACATTTGTATTTAAACAGGAAAGGATACTACAGCCTAAATGTCATGATTGTGATTATTGTAATATTCAATTGTATTTATTAAAAACTAAATATTTATTTTAATAGTTGTGCGATTTCGAAATCTCCTCTTGGTTTTTCGATTGGCTTTTTAATATTGCTAATCGTTCGTCCTCCCGACTATTGCTTAATGCTTTTCTATTTTTTGCCAATGGCGGCTCGGTGCATTTAACGGAAGTTGAAGGCTCTTCAGGTCCAAATGTTGATTCCGCCCCATCGGAATCATGCTGAGTTGCCAAGCCCATTGCAGAACCACTTGGGCTTACTTGTGTTTGCATTGACACAAGTTCCACAGTGCTCTGTTCCAATGGGCTCAAGCTCACTTCAGTAGATGGGCCACCACCAGTACTTTGAAAATTTCTCTTGTTTGAAGCCAATTTTCTTTTCAAATTGGCTTTATAGTGGGCCCATACCTGTGATTAAATAGAAATAATTTTACGTAAGGTAAAATAAATTATTCAGTAGATCTGCTACTAACTCGTTGCCATTCTTTGGTAGTTTTAATAGGAGGTCCTAAGCTATTAAATTGGTCAGAAAATTGATCCCATTTCTCTTTGAGATACATTTTGCTACATCCAAATGGCAGCTTCCCTCGGCCAATCTCTGGATTCATTTTCATAAGATCAACCAGTTTTTCCATTTGTTTTTTATTTGTAATTTTGCTAAGAACAAATAATAATTAATTATTTTTCTGGTTTATTAGATTTTATATGTCTACTTACAAATTTTTCTCCATTTTGCTTTTTTAACTTGTAACGCTCGCGAAACAACAGCTAATGAGCTGTTGTACGTTTTTGACAGTACCGACAACACATAGATACACATATTGTAAACGATAATCGGTGTTGTCAAAGGCAAACAACTTAACATACAACATTACAGACAACAGTTGTAAACCATAATCGCTTTTTCAAAAATACAACATTGAACTAACAACTGTTGTAAACCATAATCGGGCCCATTATTCTTCCGACATGTTGTAGTGAATGTTTTATTTATTTTTTTTTTTTTTTTGGCTTATATTATACATGTTAATATATCGCCAATTAAAATTCAAAAGGGCGGTAACTGATAAAAAAATTTAAATTATACTTTTTGATTGATAATGCGGTATTTTTTTTTTAAGTTTATCAAACATCTTCCTTAACTGCCTCTTGCAAATTGCATCCTATTAGATTTTGCTGTGCAATATTTATTATGTTATAATAAATAAATATTTTACAACTTTACTATAAAAGTGATCACGCCTGTAAGTTAAGCGCAAGCAATGGGTATATTAATACAATACAAGGTTATAAATTTTATTTAACTTTTATTTATTAGGAGATTTCCTTCCTTTTTTCTTTGTAGTTTGTGTGCACCTTTTTTTATTTGAATGGCCAGAGACAAGACTAAAATTTCATAATTATTATTATTTTTTTTCTTCTAAATTGTTAGTATTCATTTTAATGTGTTTTACAGGTCAAACAGTTTCTCGTCGTACCTATGATTATTATTTTTGAGAAGTCCAGGTGTGTATGTATTTGTTAATTAAAATACAACTTGACTCATGCATACATTTGTTCATACATACATACATACATTCGTAGGCAGACATTCTAATGTTCGCTTTTATCTTAAAATAAAAATAAAAAACTATCAGTTATTATTAAAAATTAGATTGTGCAGACACCACAAGTCAACATTGAACAATCTTGCAAACGCCGTGTTATTTTATATAAACAATTCCCGGTTACTTTTAGCTAATTGTTATGTGAGGCTGCATAAAATAATGGTATGAATACTATTATCGAGTTGCTTCATGCGTTGCAAATTAGTTTTAATAGCATACAGTTATTTAGACACGCACATTTACATATTCTATTAATATAGAGAAAGATATGTGAATGACTGTGTGAAATATAGAATAACGTTGTGGAACCTTATATACTTACTTATGTATTGAAAGAGCTAAGGAAAAGGTACTAATTTAGGCTGGGCTAAGGCAAGACATTCCATCGTACTCGTGATATCTGCCAAAGAGATCAAAATGAACGGAAGAGAGTATAAGTTGAAACAGTTACATACATACATATATTAAAGAAACAAAAAAACGAAGTAACGGAAGAATAAGTGTAGGATTATGTAGGATCTTCAGCTTCTGAGTTCCATTTTGAGTAATCTTTTCGCTCACATTGCGCAGTTAACTGGGGCACTTTTTAAATGATTCGGGGCCTTCAAGTTCTTGTTCACAATCTGTCTGCCGAAACTATTCCAATAAGATTTTTCTCAGGCAGATAACTCTGCTTCCTGTCAAAAATTAAAATATTGACAACACTGCACATGAACTGGTATTATTTATGCATTCAATAGAGAGAGAGAGAGAGAGAGAATATATAATTTTTACAGTTGAATTGTTTAATTTTAAAATATTTTTTTTAAACCATTTCATATAAACAACGCAACAAATAACGAAATTTATTTGGTAACTTTTTGAATTTATTAATGTTGGTTCCATTGGCTCTACTTGGGACATGTTTAACTGCTGAAGAGTGGTTTCCAAATTTATAATATAATTTCAGCAGGGGCCAAATTACCGCATTCGATATCGAGCGAAATTTCCATACAATTTAAATACAAATTTCGTTCGATATCGAGTGCGGTAATTTGCCCCCAGGTTGTGTTTCACAAATTTTTTGTTAAAAATTTTCAAGCGGACTATGTGAATAACCTCTTTCTTTTTCATCATTTTCTTTGCAGATCCACCAGAAATTATAACAATAATACAATTCTCCAACACCAAAATATAGAAAACTACCCAACTATATAAAAAAAATTTAAATTGAATTTTTTTTTTAGAAAGAAAACCCCTAAATTATAACAAAATATATTTATTAAATTCAGCAACATTTTATCACAGTGATATTTACGATAAAGAGAAAACTAATCGTGCAAAATTGAACCCATCATTATCATCATCATCATTATTATTGTTATTATTATTATAATCGCCCGGGATAGTAGAACAAAGTTCTTCTCATTTTTTTTGTCAGCCTGATATGTCGGAGGGTTTAAAGGCACTCCTTGAAGCTGCTCAATTTATTGAGCAGCAGGAGAAATTAAAATTATCACCACAGGCCACAGCCATACCGGCAATATTTAATGAACAGCAACAACGTTTTATAATGCAAGCATATGATGCAACAATTGCGGCGGCGGCAGCAGCAGCATCGGCCTCGGCTAATGCTACCAATACCACAACGACGACAACAACTAATGGCCATCTTAATGGTGGCAGCATAAATATACGCAATGCAAATATACGGCATGGAAATACTGGTTCATTGCAAGTGTCATCATCAGCACCAGCTGCTGCAGCACCATTTCAACATGTTAATGGTCATAATAATAGTCATCATCACAACAACAGCATCAGCAATACCACCGCCTCCTCCTCCTCCGCCCTGCATCCAATATCTCATGTTACAACAAAGGTATTAACTAACGGTACAAATAATACATCCGCATCATCAGCAACAACAAACGGCCACCAGCAACACCTCCATCATTCGCTACATCATCCACATCTTAATCAACATCAAAAAAGTAGTCAATTATTAAATGCGAATAATCATGATTATGAATTAAATGGAAATGGTAGTGCAACGACTGCGACTACTTCACCGTCATCCGCGGAGGCAACAAGTGCCAATTTACTACAACAATCAGCGTTAAGTAGTAGGTCCAGTGAAGGTCGTGTAACGGGTAAGTCGCATCATTTAATTTTATTGTTTTTGTGTGTTTTTATGTCTTATTCATCATATACTCGTACATATTCACGTAATTTTATATATATTTTTGTACGTACATAAACATATCGCACCCTAAATACAAAAGGGGCACAACTCAAAATTTTCCAAAACTGACTTTTTGCCATAAATTAATTCAGAGTATACATCTCTAACTACTGCAAAAATGTCTTTCACATCACTATCTTCTTTAACTGGAAAAATACAGTTATGTCTATTTTTGTTCAGTGTGTTGCTTCTGCACAATGAACAGTTTTTTTTGTCTCTCCGGAAAATTTTAGTATTTTGAGTTGTGCCCCTTTTGTATTTAGGGTGCGATATAATAATCATTAATTTCAATATGTACTCGTAATTAAAATCAAAGCAAATTTTCTACTCCGTCATTGATGGCTCCTCACACGATTCATACTCTCATATAACAGAACTGCAAGAAAGAAATCACCTGAACTCCAAATATTATGTGTTGTATTCCAAAATGATTTCTGCAATTTTGAATAAGATGCTTTTAATAGCTTATGTTAGGTTAACTGGGTTCCGATTACCGTTACAAGTAAAAAGGCAAGAAGGAGAAAGCTTGCGAGTCGCATTTAAGTAGGATAAGGAAAGATTGATGGTACTAGTAGAGAAATTTCGTAAGGATGGGAGGGGTCGTATTTGAAGTTTTAGTTATTCACTGAATTTTATTTCTTTTTTCTGCAATATGTAAATGTAGAACTTTTGCATTGCGGTTCTTTGTTTTAGATTCGAAATATTTGTACTACTACTCCATTTTTAATAAAATTGGTTTATATGTAAAAAGTTTTAAATTCTTCTGGTTTCTTGACCTCTTTTTAATTATTATTGTATTCTGATATTTTTAAGCTTAAGGCCTCTTTATTTTAGTTTAATTTTTAATTTCAATATTTCGTCACTCTATTGTGTGACTTCTTCAGGAAATTTGTTTGAATCTTTTTGTATTTTGTTGACAAATAATTTTGTTTCACAAACAACATATTTTTTCATATCAAATAAAATAATTAATTTCCTGAAGAAGTCACACAAAGGAGTGACGAAATATTGAAATTAAAAATTAAACTAAAATAAAGAGACCTTAAGCTTAAAAATATCAGAATACAATAGTAAAAAGTTTTATTTCGAATTTTAGAAAGCGAAGAATATGCCAACCCACTTGCTTAACAAAATATTACCTATAGGTTAAATTTACAAAAACATATAAAGAAGTTTAAGTTGTTGCTTTATTATAATGAAATTAGTTGTTGCAAATTGAATATGTTAACAGACAGAAATTATGACGTTTAAGTATAAACACCATTTTTATGGCGTATGAAAATATATCTAAACAACTTTCTGTTTAAATGCAATAGAAAAAAAAACAACGAAATCAGTAAAAATTTTAGCTTCCAAAAATATTTCACCAAGGAAAAATTTAAAAACTCTTTCATCGGCTAGGGCTAGACAGCTTCTCACTTTTGGGAAAAAGTCGTTGGCACTCCTGGTAGGGGCCACTGTGTAATTGGGCACATGTCAGGGCGTTTGGGCTTTCCCCATGATGGTCGCTGCAGGAGCTATTTCGATGGAGAAGAGGAGGAGTCAGTACAGCATTTCCTTTGTGACTATCCGGCCCTGCAGAAGCGTATGCTTAGACATCTAGGCTCTCGTTTCCTGCAAGATCTGGACTGCCTCTGGGATGCACCGCTGACTGCCTGGCGAGCTTTGTGAGAATTTCTAGGTGGTTCTCAGGAACCTATACTTCGTTTTGAAAGGATTGTGTAGGGTATAGTCCTCTGGGCATCACAATGGGCCTTTTATGACCTCCGAGTGTTTTTCTCGTTTACTGCGGGCAGCCCTTCTAACCTAACCTCCATCGGCATCGATTGTGTAATTCAGATATTATTATTAACAAAAACAACCTTGAAATTATATTTTCAATAAAAATTTCTTTTAAATCATAAAAACGCCCATATTTTGAAGCTTTCGATACTCTATCAAGAAAGAGAGAGAGATGAATCATCTATATTCTGATGCTCTACAGCAGTGTGACATCCGGACCTTTAGCACCTATCAGTAAACACTTTGACGTATGCTTTAGGGAGTGCTGATTCATTAATCCGTTCCCTAGTGCAGACAATAAAATTTAGTTTTGTAAAACCGTTCCATTTCTAATCAATGAATTTAAAGTGATGCTTTAATGTATCGCAAACTTACTAAGACCTAAAATTTTCCACTTCAAGGCAGGGGGGTGTGTTTAACGCAACTGTAAGGGACGCGATTATGATATTCAAAATAACACCTTAGCCAAAGTGTGGCTTCTTTGGAAACTAATATAACCAAAGATTATTCGCCGACGACGTGAATCTAATATTTAATACAATAAGCCCATGGTTTACATTATGGAAAATATTAGTTCGTTGACGAGAGAACAAAACGAATTTCTATTCTAAATTTACACTTTCTGGTAGAAAATGCCCATTTTCTTCGGTTTGGATTTCTAATTGTCAATTGTATTTTCTCGACATGCATTTCAAATTTCCTATTATCATTTTGTATTTTCTAAAAATCAATGCCTTTTTCTCAATACATATTAAATATTATTATTATTATAAGTTTCTTTTAAATCCTTATTTACTTTGATACTTTCTCTAAAATTTCCTAAAAATACTCGTAGCTCTATTAATTGCCTCTTTAAAGCTTATTGAGCCCACAACAGCCTTTCAACAATAAAAATATCTATACGATTTTTATTTTATTTATTTATTAATATTTTCTTTTATAATGTATGCAAACTCATGCATGCACTTATCAAAAGTGTTATGTATAGATACAACAACAAACAAAAGCTACACGCCACTAATACAAAAACAATATGCCATAAACAAATAAAATGCATGAACAAATAAAGGCTGACTGACATACATAGATTTACTATATGTATGTGTTTATGTACATATGCATGGATTTACGTACGTATGTATGTATGTATGTACATGCATTCAAATTAAATACATGCATACATAGTACATATACTTACACTTGCATGCGAGTAAAGAGAGGGCGAAAAACTTTAACAAGGTGCAATTTATATGCAAATGCACAAGTATGCAACCATATTAATAAAGAAGCTTATACAGTAGAATTTAATATAAAAAAATATATAATTATAAAGAAAAAAATCTAGTAACAGCAACACATGCGAAAGTGTACGTACAATACTTGCACTCCCATTTCTCCACCTTGACTACTCGGAGAACGTTATCACATGAGCTCTTCTCTCTTATTTCATAGAGACAATTAAATTTCTGCTAGCCACGTATCAGGGATGGAATATTCAACTTATATGTATGTACATATACATAAGTATTCCACTACGAGTCGAAAAAGACAAATGAAAAATTAAATAAATACTTATGAGTTAAAATTCAGACGATGCTTGAATGACAAAATTCAGTTTTTTTACCTTTGAAAGTTATAAAAGGAATGAAAAAGCGATCTATGGAATAGGTATCGCAAGAGTTTTCTTAGGAAGAGAAAAATACATTCTTATAAAGATTTAGCTCCAGCACACATATTTACATACATATGGAATGGGAAAAGCAATCATTGTTCGTGATGAATCTGATTATATCCAAAAATCGTCAATGATAAGTTTGCAAACATCTGGCAACAATTTCAAAATCTGATTGTATTATAATCTCCCACTTGTATTATAATTTGTTTCTGAGTATCAAGAAAAAGTTCCGCTCTGTATAAAGAGGGCTCTTTTTTATTATTGTTATTTTTTTTGTTGTTAATAGGTACGTAACTTCTCTTTTGATTTGTTCTTTAATTTTTGTTGATTACTTTTTTTGGAATATTCAAGTAGTATGTATATAAGAACAAAAAAAAAAAAAAACAACAACAAGCAGAAACTTGTTTTGACCTTGTTTATAACAAAAATAGAAAAAAAACAACAAAACACAAACAAAAATATTTATTGTGGAACAGCCACACATACAACTAACAGATGTGCGCACATGTTGGATGAAGTAAGATAACAAAAGAGAAGATAAAAAGTTATTTGAGTACTGACTGAAAAGATTGCATTTATCTCCGGATTAAATAAATATGTATAAGAATAATGCAAACTGCATTTAATACTGCAGTTAGAATCTAACTTGACGTTTGTTTTTATGTAATAAGTGCTTGCGTCTAGCAATAACATCACAAGCAGTCTTGCTATTTTACAACTTTTGGTGCCGAATCAAATAAGCAAGTTTTTCGGTTTCTAGGTGCAAGTTTAGTTAGAACCTACTTTTAATAAACATTGTGTGTAGGCATGGATAGGTATTATTGAATTAATCATTAATTAACAAACAAGTTATATATGTACCTACATGGTTTTTATTTATATTTTAAACGAAATTATTGGCCATGAATTGGATCGAATGCATATTCCATATGTTTTGAACAATTTAAAATACACAATTAGTTATTAAAATTAACTTAGATGTGTTCATTGCTCCTGCCAAATTTTGTATGTACCTACATACGCTTTTTTTTATTCATAAATACATTTTTAATCAAAGTGTGCAGTTTTTTTCATATAAAGAAAATACCCAAAATATAATGTGTTATCTGCAAGAAAAGCAAAACTGCGTGTGATAGGCAAGAAAGGCGCTGGTGATAAACACTAATTTTAGTTTGCGTCTTATCAGTAAAATAATGATAATAACTTTCTAATTAATATTTTTTTCAGACAGAAAGAGCCAATTTCATATCGAATTTTAGGATATTTAAGACACATAGTAGAATTCTGATTGTAATTAAAATGAGTTTCTCTTAAAAAAACAATTTGTTTCCACAAATGATTTTTTGTTCGTATATTATTATTGTTCATATTTCGAAATGTTTTAAACATATGCAATAATGTACTTCTCGAGCGTTATACTACATACGAGGGGTACTTAAAAACACGTATGTATGTACATAAATATGCACATATGCAAAAAAACGCTTCTTTACCATCTTGCCGAGCAACTTCACAAACGCTTACTTCAAAGGTAGTTTACATCCTGTTCCTTGTACACCTTTTCCTTCGCTTTTTTATTTTTCAAACAAACAATTGGTTTTATATTTTCGCAACATCTTTGTTCTAAAGTGTATATTGTTTTATTTGATTTTATTATATATTGTTTTGAGTGCATATTAAATAAATCTTATAATGTACTGTTGTTTGAGGGGAAAAGTTTTCGGTGTTCTAGCAATATTGTTGCACAAGGAAAATGTATTTGTTTTTTTTTAAATTCTTCTGCTTCAGGAGGTATTAAAATAAGTAAATCAAAAGCTCCGCATAATTATATGTATGTATGTAACAAATATATTTCCAATAATTATGATTGCTACTGTATATATGCATGTACTTATGTATGTACTCGTATGTATGTGATTCAGAATCATTGTTTAAGCACTTAAAAAAATTGTTACACAATTATTAAATATAAAAACACAGATGTGTTATTTGAAAACAGATTAAAAATAAAAAAAATATGTGAACGATTTTTATTATTTAAACAAATGCACAACGAAAGGCCAATAGAAATTTTATAATATACTGTCAATGACATTGAAAAATAGACGCTTTTAAATATTTTTATACTCACGTAAATATTTACATACTAAAGTATGTATGTATGTACATATGTATGTATATGTATAGCATACATAGCTTATTTACGGACACCTGTCAAGAATTGTAACCCAGCTAAGTTCAATAATGTATCTAGATATATCAGTATGTAAGATGTCTGTTCAAAAATAAGATGAATTTCCCATTTTACTCCAAAAATATTTAGGTACCTATTTATTCCTCAATTTTCACTTATCCACTTGAAGGTATGTAGTTAATTCTCCTCAATTATACAGTTCTGATATCTACTTTTTGGTATGCCCTTTATTTCCTGGTTGAGTAATGGTTACGATATTGTTTGTTTTTTTTTACAGTTAAATAAAGAAAAAAATATTTGATGCAAATAAATTAACCTATTTTTTATACTTTCTATAGTGAAATACTTTGAAATAGGATTCGGAATAGAATTAAAATACATACATAAATATGTACATACATACATATATACCATATACATATGTATGTACATATCTATACCTGTACTTACACATAAAGTACAGTTTTTGCACAATTATTTGCTACCTATTTAGCACCATACAAGTACTAGCAGTTTCCATTTCTGGCAACATTGCCACTATATTATCACAATATTAGCAAAAAAAAAAAAAAAAAAAAACAAAACAAACAGCTTTTTATTGTAGGCCACGTGTGCTATGAAAAAAAATAGAAAAAAAATTGTGAGTAAAACTGTCTGTTTTATACATCCAAGAGAGCAATTGAAATATTTTATACCCCCTCAGTCTCCCCTATGGGAAATTTTATTTGTGCCTTCATTACTAATATACCGGTTTTAGCTAAAGCTTAACATTTAACACATGGATGGGAAAAAGTATTTACTACATACATACATACATACATACATACTATATATACTTCTATAGAAGTAGTTATTATATGTATGTATATATACATACATATACATACATATATATATATGTATGTAGTATATGTAACTAGGAAATCGAATCATATTTGTTGTATGAAGTGTGACCAGTGAAATTGTGTCGTTGGAGAGTTGGGACTGTGTACATTCTGGTACTTATTATATATATTTTTTACTTGTTCACATTTACACACATATGTACATATGCATGGATGTATACATATCTACATATGTATATAAATTTCATAATTATGTTCCTCCCATCACAAAATTTTATTGAATAATTAAAAAAAAAAAATTTCTTTTTGTCAGACATCTACGGATTTTTTTTTGTCTGGGAAAGCTGAAAATATAAAAATTATTTTTAAATTTGTTAATTATTTATGTTGATTTCTTTTCTAAAAAAGAATGCTACATATTTTGCACTTTTGAATAAAAAATGGCAATATTATGGCATTTGGAAATAGTGAATTTATTAGAAATTAATCTACCATCTCTTATGAAAAATTGCTTTTATTTTAGAAATGCGCCCAGTTGTAGTTTCTTAGGAAAACAGTGATAAAATGTTACATTTTTTCAGAAAAGAAATCACCATTAGTTATTTTTTATGTACATAAATTACCAGTAATCGAATTTTTGTGGAATGTGACACTTGCTAAGGTCTGTATGGGAAACCCAGTGTTCCACGGTTTCCTTAACATTTTCATAAGAATGACAACTGAATCAAGTAAGAAGGTCTTCTGAGTTTTCCCGCTGGGATGTTGCCATACATTCACACACATGCACATGCACTATACATACAGTAGCTGCCTACAAAATATTTTCATTACACCTAATTGTTATTGCATTTTGCACATGCACACCTACATTCACATAGTAGGTACACACTGAGTTAGAGTAAATCATAGAGCACTTTAAATAACTGAAAACAAAAAAAAATAAAAAAAACAGCGCTGATTGTAAACATAAAGTCGTTGAACTTTGTACGATTTTTCAAAACCAAAATATTTTGTTGCTCTTATTTCTTTTGTTTTCTGTTTTTAAATACAATTTTTACACGCATTTTATTTTTATATTGATTAAAATAAATGCATATATATGTATGTACTCGTATGCATGTATGTATACATGCATATCTACGTTTGTATGTTTATTTGTTTTTTATGGAATGTATTTTTATTGCTGAAACTCACGAAATAAGAGGGAAATTTGTGAATTCACTTGATAAAAATTTGTTAAAAATAAACATTTATTTCTGCCTGCGCCTGCTCTCTGTTACGAACTTTGTGTTCATGTTATTTGGAATCTGTGTCGTACGTATTCACGTGATGGTTTGTAACTTTGATATTCTTACGTTTTACGGAGTAGCCATGTATGTGTGTACATACATACATCCATATATATCTGGTATTTACATGTGCTAATGCACACACATGCGTGAGCACCCAACAATAAATATGTATGTATATTTTCTAACTTGTTTCTAACATGTTTCTCTTGATTTTTGATAGAAAATTTTTTTAGTGGTCTTAATTGTTTTCATACTGGGTATAATGATGGTAATTTCAGATATATGCATATATGCTCTACGCACATACAAATGTATGTACATATAAAATAAATAGTGAAGTGCGATAATTCCTTTTCGAACCCCGGATATTGGAACATTTGTATATATGTATGTGCATACATACACATTTGTATTCGCCATTTAGGCTAATATATCTCGAATATTATATTAATAACAAATAGTAACAAATGCATATCCAATGACAGGCACGTTTTAAATGGCTACGGCAATAATAAGGTACATAAAGATAAATTTAAATTTAACCAGCGAAGACACAAACCAGAAATTTTACCAAACCTGTTTTGTAGTTAACACAACTCTGTTATCCATTTCACAGTTCGAATAAAATTTGGCTAAATTCATTATGAACCCAAATTCAAGAGTTGAAATTCCACCTAAACCAATGTATAGAAAATGTGGCCCATAAGGTACTAGTACTTAATTAGGTGATATGTATGGAATGTTCTGAAAATATTGCACAAGATATTTCTATTAAAAAAAATATGTCCCTGTAATAATGGGGAGAGGTATATAAATATATGTATGCCATTAGATGATCCAATAGAACATATTAAGTCGAATTTGTGAAATAATTTTAGAACTTAAACAGATCGAAGATTTGGAAATTTTTTCTAAGAGCTATGTAAGAATTTGTAAAACAAAATATTAAGAGAAACTAAATAAAATATAGTATGTTTTTGAGATATTTTAAAAACATTAGCAAGTGAGATTTCACGTCTAGCCTAAAAGGAATCACTTTTGAATGACATGTTACATATGTACATATGCATGTATGTGTGTACTACACACGTATAAGTAGTTAAGCATGCGATATGCGAACAGTTATATTATTTAGCTTTTAGTTTGCATTCTTAAATTTAATTAAATTTTATTACTACTAGGAGTACAAGTGTATGTGGGTGTGTGAGGGTTCAAGTAAGTTTGTGAAGTTTTTTTTAATTGCTCTTAAGAAGGGTTACCATATGTGAAGGTTAATACGTCTTAGTTTTTGAGATTTTCTTTGCTGTGCACAAGATAAGATATTTATTACAGGGGGTCTGGTTGTACTTGGACAACAAAAGTTGCAGACTATGAACCGCGACTTTTTTCTTACATACATACATAGTGTATTTCTATTTTATTACTCTTACAGAATTGCTGCAAAAAAATAATAAAAAAATTAATGATCTGAAGAAACGTTTATATGTAATTTACTTTAGGAGAAGCAACATGTAAAACTATAAAAGTAGAATTTCCTTCTTTTGAGAATTTTAGAAAAAAAATATGGCATCTCTTTTTCTTCACGTTCTAACTGTTTTTAGATTACAAATAGTGCTCTTGTGTTATTTTTGTTGGCGTGCAACATGCAATAACATGTTGGCAAATAATAATAAAAAAAATGGTTTAAACAAGTTAACGTAACATCCATCAGATGGTTTCACGTAAACACTTCCATATCTACTTAATTTCATACACACATGCCTACATGTGTATGTGCATAATGAACGGAAGAGTCTGCGGTATATATATTTTTATTTATGTATTTATGCCTATGGATTAAAATCCTTACAGACAGCACATAAAAATAGATGAAGAAGTTATCACAAATTCTACGAAATGAATCGGCATTTCCGTAATTTTGATGAGAATATTCCGCTGACAGAAGGCGGTAATGTCGTAAGGAACGTTGCGGTATATTAAAGGATAGTTGGTTCACCAAAATTCACCAAAAACAGATGTCACTATTTATAACATTTCAAACTTTGCTCCGGATCTTTAATGTAAAAAGTTTATAATAGAAATTTTTTCTGTGCGGAACTGAAGTACAAATATACAGTCTATTATTGGAAAATTTATTATTCGCAAATGTTTAAGATGTTGGGTTTTTCCCATGGGGCTAATGCAGATCATCATTGCATTCGAATTCTCTTATAAAAACTGGAGATATCGTTGTAAACTTCTAGTCAAGTGCTTAAGAAGCTTAAAAATATCAAAGTTAGAATTTAGATACGAAAGTTAGCACATCACTAACACATGCGTACTACATACATACATACATATGTATGTATCTCAAAAGTGTGTGTCATCCAAACCTGCCCACAACAATACAGTCCAAACATTTGCAAACATATTTTACACTTTTGCTTTGCACTTTTTGTTTTATTCACACAAATGCAATCACGCGTGTGGCATGCAAAAAGGATATGACGAAATAAAGAGGCGGAGGAAAAATAAAATTTTTTGTTTATCGGTCGTCGGTGTTTTCCAGGTTGTCTCAATAATTTGTAGGAGTGAATAGGTGGTTTTGGATTGACGTACTGACGTCTTTCTTTATAATTTATTTTTATTTTGTATTTATATTTGCTCTCATATCTTGTTGACAACTAAACTACTTTGTTTATTTTCGTTATTGTTGTTGTTGTTGCTGCTGCTGCTATTATTGTCGGTTTTAGTACTGCCGATGATGGTGAAGTGACGATTATTATAGGGATTTTTATTCAGTTATTTGTTGTTGTTACGGTTAGAATATCGACTCAAATCTCTTTAGCACAAAGTAAATGAAAAAAAAAAATGCATTTTTATTTGTTGCTGCGTTCCGTTGAGCTGTTATTTTAATGTTCTATTGTTGCTTTTTATTTTTACAGACGTGCGACTGTGAGGTGAATGAGAAATTTTACAATTAAATAAAATCAACGTTGCCATTTTCTTTACAGTGTCTTATAAGATTTTTTTACCCTGGCAAAAATTTCTAAAGAAAGTTTTCGATAGAACATGTTTCTTTTTTCTTCCTCTTTAAGTTTTCCTTTGCCCTATTTTTGCTCTAATTTTGTATAATTTTTCGATCCACTGGTGGCAACGCTGAATAAAATATAAGTAAGACTATAGGATAATTATAAAAAAGCATTGTTAAAGTTTTTAAGTAAAAATAGCAATCATTCGTACGAAAGTCGTTCGCATGTATGGTTGACAAGCAAAAGCAAAATATAAGAATAAAAAACAACCTGAGAAAAAAATAAAACTAAACGGGTTAACGAAAATAATGTTCGTGAAGAATTTAATAAGTGATATTATCTATGGAAATAAAATTGAGTAAACAAATGCTAATATTTAAACAAATGAATTTTGTACATACATACATTTGTATATACATATGAGGATACAAAACAATAAAACGAACAAGTTATTTATAGAAATAAAAAAAAAATATTAATACAAATATAATAATAATATTTTACCTATTAAATAAAAATTCTTAAAGAAAATTCTTATTTGTTGATAACAATTGTGAAATGTGGCAGCCACCATTAAATAAAAAGTTACACGAAGACTCTGTTTCTTATACTGGTAACAAACAACAGGATGAATTTGCGACAAATTTATTGCACATGCAAAAATTGCAACTAACGGATTTACTACCGCCCTTAACATCGACCGCTCACCATCCTTTATATTCTAACGGTACCAATACTACTTCAACACAAATTAATCCCCATGATGGGCAGTCTACAACAATATACGCACCGTGGGCGACCGCATCTAATAATAATAACAGAAGACACTTGTTGATTCCAGCCACATCGCCAACAGCTGATACTGTGACTCCGACCTCAACAGCATTCCTTCCACCCCCTCCAGTACCTGCTTTGCTGCCAGACGCACAGATGCCTACGGCATCTTCAGTTTTGGATCTATTACCTTTACATGTAATAACCGATACATTTACAAGGTTAAGTGCCTTTCATTTAGCCTTAAACTCTGTCAGCGGTACGACAGTTGGGACATCGAATCGTTACTTTCAGCGAAACGGCAGAACGATATTACCCACCTCACCGCCCTCCTTACCCCTGTCGGCTTCTTGCCTTCCCGCCAACACAACTTTATACAGTCCACAGCATTTAAATTTATTTAAACAATATTTATTAATGGAACAACAATTGCATCAAAATCTATTGGCCTTAAATGATTTTAATAAAACAAGTGCTAATACCTTGTCTAAGCCCACTTGGTCTACATCAAATGGTTATTATAGTGCCTCTATAAATAATTTATCAGCTTCCACATTGAATACGGCAGCATTAAAATCCACGTGCTGTTGTTTCAATTGTGACCAGCAGCAACGGTTTCTACGCAAACGCAGAGACGATCTTAACTATTTATTTAAAAATTCGAATAATTCGACTTCGACACCTGGTTTAAACGGAGGGGAAAAGGATGATTTGTTGCCACCGCCTAAAAAGAAATGGATACGCCACTATTTAAAGGGTATGATGACCTATTTTAACTTCTAAGACAAGAACAGGAAGAAAGTGTGCACTGGAATTGATTATTTTCCATGTGAACTCATTTCAAAATGTTTTTTAAAAGCATTTTAAAAATTCAAAAAGTTGATTTATCCTCCTTTAAGCGTTAGATTGGTAGCATTTTGTGGAAAAAAATGTTTTTTTTTTCCTTTTTTACAATCTACCTTTATTTATGGATGCTCAGGAGCACAATTCCAGAAAAATTGGACAAAATAATTTTGTAAAAATACTCGTAGCAAAGCACCCTTATTTTAGGGTATTCCAACGGGCGCTAGCTTGAAGCTAATAAATGTCCTTATTAATTATAGCATACATGTTGGCGTATTTAAGGTACTGCGTATTAAATTTCATAACTATGCAAACGACAAAAATAAAGATTTTTCCAATATCTTTGAATTAAAATGTACCGATCGAAAATTATTGGAAACTTATGCATAATTTCATTATTCATTTAACTATGTACATATACATATATTTTATATACACACATACATACATATTTACATACACAGCACGTACATCCATATGTACATATCGACAGCTAATTATTTTCTCGTTTAAAATTTAATATAAACAATTTCACGTTGAGATTTTGAATTACAAAATTTTCCAATTACCTGAAAGTGTTTTTCATTTTTATTTTTGTAATTGTAACGACAACAAGGTGTGAAAATACGTATTGCATGCACATATCGTGATTGAAAATGCAAAACGTTCTATTTTATATTTTAAAAATTTTAGAGAAAATCTATTTTTTTAATGAAATATGTATGTGTTTGTTAATTATCATAGAATTTTTCAATATACATAAGTAGATATATACATATGTGAAAAAGGACCAACAAATTTAAAATGAAAAATACTTTACTTAAATAATTGATTTTGTTAAAAAAAATAATAATAATGCAAATATTTTTTTATACTATTTTTTTTGTGCTTTATTTAAATTCAACTAAGAATTTTAGTCATGATAAATATTTATTTAGTCATGATAAATAGATATTTGCATCGGAAGAAAAAGCAACATCTATTTCATTTCTATTTATACAGTAGAGCAGAATAGCGCTATTTTCTAAAGCTGCTACAGTTTTACCATCAGTACTCATTTGTATTTTTTTTCTTTTTTTTATAGCCACATATTAGGTGATTTGGTTGCATCTAACAGTTTTTAGTTAAGCAACTTTTATAAGTAAATATTATTTGAAAAGATTTATTAGATTCCAACTAACGAGTTTCGTAATAAATTTAATTTTTGCAACAATTTGTTGTATACAAATTCATCGCTGCCAGCCTTAACTATTTATTTTTAATTTTTTTTTTTTGCATTTAATAAATAGAGAGGATGTTTTTATGGCTAATAAAATCATTGTTTTGCAAGGTGGCGTACATATTTGTATCTAACGAATCGGAATTAATCAATAACTCAATTTAAATAATATATTTTTTTTTGTTAGAAAGGTGGTTTGCATTTTCTGTGACGATATGTGTTTGTGTGCATGCGGCCAGGTGTGTGTATGTATGAATTTTCCCCATAAAAAGTATTAAATATTAAATACACCACGTTCCTCTTATACACATGCAAATTGTCATTATTCACCCAAACAAAACAACAAAAACAACAACAAAGAAAACTCAAATTGTACAAGCATTTTGAATGATTGACACCTATTAGAGCGCACATGTTGCTCATTAGACTTTCATTTTATTATTCTGTATTGCTTTTTTATTATATTTCTTGTTTTGTTATTTAATTTTTAATTTATAGGTATTTATATTTAGTTACCGTAATTATATTGTAGCAAAGTTGCAAAGAAAACACAGTCACTAGCATGCGAATGCTAGTGTTGTCAACTAAGTGTGAGCCCTGTTGCTGTTTTTTTTTTTTAACTGTCCATTTAATGTAATCTTTTGTGTGAACTACATTCATAAACTATCTACTACATATATTGACTTGACTGTGCCCTCAAAAGTTGATGTCATTCTCTTAGTGAATGCAAATAGAGATGTACATACATACAAACATGCCTACATACCTAAATACCAATGCAAATAATACTTTACAAACATGTCTGTCTGTCTGTTTGTCTGCCTGCCTGCCTTGGCCGCTCTTTACTACATACGAGCACATGCTTATTGTTATCGGGTTGGTAACCATTTTATAACAGTAATAAGATATGAGCAACAGTGGGCAAATACTTCTGGAACAAAATATTTTTTATTCTGTAAATACGAATAGTTTCTTTTTTTCTGTAATAATTTATTTAATTATATTTCTTCTTCTGTGAAGACTACAAAATCGTAGTTTAAAACTGCAATCAGGAGAAGAAAATAAATATGTACATCTGCAAAATGAAGTATGAAAAATTTTTGTGTAAAAAGAACTTCATAATTCTTTAAGTTTAAAAAATGGTTTCCAAAATATTAAACGATTAAAACACAATTCCTATAGCAAATGCATTCCAGTTCATTGAAGAATTCACATTTTTATTTATTTATTTTATTTTTTTCTTGGAAAATTTTCGACCTTTCTTTTTAAGTAATTAAACTATTTTTTTAAGCTTTAGGTCTATATTTTTAAAACCTAATTCGACCTTTTTTTAAGTAATTAAACTATTTTTTTAAGCTTTAGGTCTATATTTTTAAAACCTAATTTATAAAAAAAAAAATTTGACAAATTTTAATTAATTTAATATTCCCCCTTATTCTGTAACTACTTGTCAACGTCACGTCAAGACAATCTCTATCAAGACAATGTCTATCTTCTCATCTTTCCTAATCTGTCCCCTCAATACTATAATCTCGTTTTCAGTTCCGGTGCAATGCATTGCATATATAGGGGTCATCCCCTGAGTGCTGATCCAAGATAAAAATATATATATAGTATACTTCTGTGCTATTTTTCTTCAGCAATTGACAATTTCTAACAGCCCCCTGTTATATTCAAAGCTTCAGAGAGAACAGTCACAGGATGTCAGAAGGAGTTAGTTGTTGACCGCAAGGAGTAGTTAAGTGTCATATTTTTGATAATGTCTTGACGTGACGTTGACAACTAATTGCAGAATAAAGAGGATTATTTATTTATTTATTTTTTTTAATTGGAATAAGCTAACTTTTTTAATATTTGCATCTAACTTTTTTATATATTTTTTTGCCATTAATTTATATTTATTTTACTCTTTATGCATTTATTATAATGTTTTGTTAATATAGAAACAAATTTTTAGAAAAACTCAAATGTAGATACATATTTGTACCTAAAAAAGTAGTACTGAGATTTCGTTATGTAAATTACGACAGTATAGTACATCCAGTTTTGTAGGCGAAAAATCTCAAATGATTAAATTCTAAATACAGCATTTAGAATATTTATTCAAGATTGTTAAATGATAAGGTATTCGTATCTGTTTAACTGGCAACTTCTATAAAGCTATGAGCAAAAAAATTTATAACATTTCTTATACACATACATACGTGCGTCATAATTTTATTTGTTATTCAACAAACATTGGTTTTTTTTGTTTGTTAATGTTGTAAAACGGCAATTAAATAACTTGGTATTTTCATATCTGAGTAAATTTCCATTTGTAGTTCTCTTTTTTTTTTTTTTTTTGTTCTGTTATTTCTATTTTTGATTTTTCTGTTTGGTTGTTATCTTTATTTTCAAAATGCACGTGTTTTGAATGTAAACGTTTTTATTTCAAGCCTTTATCTAATTGATTTCAAATGCAATTTGTGTTTTATGTTAAACACGTTTGACCATATTTTACACTTCTCTTGTATTGGTAATTTATTTGAAGTCATTTGAACTGGAAGGCGCCAGAATTTGTTGCAATAAAAAAAAGTACGTTTTTATACTTTAATTAATCATGAAATGTTTCAATTTTGGAGGGCTTAAGAACTTTAAATGGGCCCATTCAATTTTGCTAGAAAACAAAAAAATTTAAATCAAATTGCTTTCAATTTCTCTTTCAAGTTGCTGTTGTAATTTGCTTACAATATTTCGTTTTTCTTGCAAATATTTTAATTTTGAGTTGTATTGGCTCTTTTATTAAAAATTCTATAATATTCTGCCAAATTTGAAATGCACTAAAAATAATTAAAAAAAATTTTTTTGAGAACAACAATAATAAGCACGTTGTGTTGTGGCTCGTCTTTCTTAACGTCGCACTAGGGATTAAGAAAAAAAATTGGTTAGCAGTGTGTTTGTTAATTCTTTTGATACAAAATAATTGACTTCATATAAAATTATTTAAAAATCCATAAAACTTTTAACTATTTTATGCACAGTATTAATTACATGATTTAAAAACACTTACTACATTGCGTTGTTATAGAATTTTAATTAAATTAATGTTCCATACCAAGTTTTTTTCCTTTCCTTGTAAACGAATTAAAAATTAATTATAAAATGTGATAACAAAGAAATAAAATCAACTAAAATTTGGTTTTAAAAATTCTACAGAACAATTATTAGAAAGAGTTATTTAATGTCTTTTTTGTAACATTTTCAAAACAGTCTTGCTTTTTATGTATTCCCGTTTTTTTTTATTCAGAAGTTGCCAAATGCATCCAATTTTTAAACGAACAGTACAATTTGTTACAAAACAACTTTTAATTATTATTCTTACATATTAGTTAACTATAAAGGGAAATTATTTTGTAATTTATAATATATTTTATTCTATATAAGTAATAAAAAGTTAAGGAAAATTTTCCATACAATTAGAGAATTCAATAACGTTATTATTTGATGGAATGATTTCATCTAAATACTCCAGTTTGTTAAACTTTTAATTAAATGATTATTAATTTGTTTACTTGTAACTAAGAAGTAAAAATGTTTAATTCATTTTCAAGGCAAGACAAATAAAATTATAATAAAAAGAAAAATATTCATATACTGTGAAACTTCGATATAACGATATCCAAGAGAATCCTAAAATACTTCGTTATAGCCATTGCTTCGCTATAAATATGTATATTCAGCAAAGCATTAATATAACGAAATTTGAAGAAATACGAAAAAAAATTCTTTATTACTATAGTTTTCATATTCTATTTAACATGAGAATGAGGTAAATAAAACATTTTGCTATAATTTTTCTGGCTTTTTTTTTACATCTTTTTAGTTATTATTATTCTCTAATATTTTTAAGCTTAAGGTCTCTTTATTTTTATATGATAAAATATTCATCCTTATCGTGAATAACAAGGGGAATTTTTGTTCACATGAAATTTTTATTCCACTCGAAGGGAAAAATAGTATCGTGAATCTCCCGTGAGAAATTATTCCCGCTATCAGTTCTCAGTGAATGCAAAAAAGAGAGAAGAAGCCGAAAACAACATGAAAAATTAAAGAATTTGTGTTGAAAAGTTTAAGTTTATGCAATAATTTAAAACAATTTAAAAAAAGTATGGCTAAATATTTAGTAATAAAATAATTTGGATACATTTTGGAAATATTCTTAATGTTTAAAATTGAAGCAACAAGTTTTACAAAGACGCAGGCAATTGATTTGTTGCAAAAAACATAAGTTTGTGCCTTATTAACGGGTCTTGGCACTAAAATAAAATTTGCGAACTCTATCTAATATTCGAATTATAATAGAAAATACTTAAATTTTCTACTCTGTTCCCCACCAAAAACTAGGTGAATAAATTAAAGGGAAAAGTGAAAAATCTCGCGAAAAAAATTATTCACGATTAGGGGAATTTAATTTTAGCGTGAAATCATTCACGGGGAATTTCTTCATGATTACAATTTTTAGGGAAAAGGGAAAAATTATTCATGATAAGGGTAATTATTTTTTGTCACTCCTTGGTGTGACTTCTTCAGGAAATTAATTATTTTATTTTTTTTTTAATAATATGCCTTTCGAAAAGCTTCAAATTCTTTGAAATAGTGTTTTTGTTTTCCTCATAAATTTCGCATTTGAGGCGTGGACTTCAAATTCATTCAAGATATCATAAGTGCGACTTGTGTCAAAAAATTTCTTGCCTAACTAACCACAATTGCTTATCATACTTTATCATGCCCCACATTTATAAACCATTTCTTGTACATATTCATATTTAAGTACAACATATGTGCATATTTGTCTGTATGTACATATATATGTACAGGTAACATACATACACACCTTTATCATTGTCACTAATTTGGAGTTGCCTTAATTATATTTCCTTTTTTTTGTTGTGTGTCTGTTATTTAATTTTTGATTTTCCACTCTTTTATTTTATTTATACTCCCTGCTCACACACCCACCCTCGCAACATTTACACAAAATGCAAAACCGAATTGGTTTGATATCAAAACGAAATTCCTTTACTTCGAAAAAAAATTATGAAATTATGAAATCTAAAAAACCACAATAAAGATGATGCGAATAGTAACAAGAAAAATAACGATTCTAGTAATGCCTCATTCATGTTACTGACCAATTCGACAACCACTAAATTGTTGAAAACATCATCGTCGTCCTCACCCATACCCATGGTCACTGATGAAGAACACGACGATGATATGTTAATGAAACCTGCCAGTAGCATTGAAAAGACTACAGGTGGCGGTGGCGGCAGCAGCAGGGCGACATTTACTTTGATTGGTAAAAATGGTGAAATTATAGGGAATACCGCTGCTAGCAAACAATTGTTGCTGGCTAATGGCATACGAATTGCTGCTCCATCGGTTTCAAGTGGTCAAGTCCAGCAACAGCCGTCGCAACAAGTGACCTTGTCCAAGGCCATTAGCATACCATTTAATAGCAAAAATATACCCATAATCACAGGGTTTCCCTATCAATTGACCTCCCCAGTTAAAACAGCGACGTCACAACACCAGCAATCCCACCACACTGGTGGCAGCGGTGGTAGTAGTAGTGTAGTTCTTACCACTCGACATAAGACATTTATACCTTTGACACCGCCACCAATGTCGAGTAGAAAATTTGTTGAACCTACACAATCACGTATACGAAGTTTCTCACTATCCTCCCATAAATTTTCAGCAAACAATCATCAGTTGCATGTACAAAACGGTAACAACAATAATGCCAACAACAACAATAACAATAACAACTGTATGGTGGTTGATGAAATACCACCAACGTCACACCAGCATCACACGACATCTAGCCTGCATTCACCGCCACGTTATGTATCATCGTCTTTGGGAGCTGTGGCCGGCAGTCATTATATGCATATGATTAATGCGGCTAGTTCTCAGCAGACTGGATCAGCAACAAATCACATGAGTACGCCTAGAAGGCGCACCATTAGTTCCACAAGTAATGGGTAAGTTTTTAAAATACGACTAAATTTATTTCTCTTCAAATTTCACATATTTTAATGTGTTTTTGTTCGTGTTTGATTTTAGGGCTGGTACCCGTGAAGTCCACAATAAACTAGAAAAGAATCGTCGTGCCCATTTAAAGGAATGCTACGAAGCATTAAAAAATCAATTATCCTTGAAAGATGAAGATCGCCGAAAAACATCTAACTTAGCTATACTAGGAGAAGCTTTAAAATGTGTCCAAGTAAGTTGTTGATTCAAAACAAAATACAGACTGTTAGACTCGGCTTGTGAGATCTCAGTTAAACTAGGTTTAGTTAATCTGAAAAGAGATTTATGCCGCCATTACCAAGTTTATATAAAAAATTTTGACAGAAGTGTTCAATTCTGCTTAAAATGTTTGTCTTTAAGGAAATAATAAAAAAAGAAATCACATTTCGCCGGAAAAGTCAGAGTTTCTTGAGACAACGTTAAACTAAGTTTAAACTTAATCCACATCTAAGTGTATGTATAACCAAAATGCGCTTAATTAGCCAACTTTTCCTTAACCCTCTGTGACTGACGTGTGGTAGTCTAACAGACACCAATAAACATAAGATATAGTTTTGTCTTGTTATTATATAAATATCGACACAAAAAATTCTCTTATGTAACTTCATTCTAAAAACAAAAATTAATAAATAGAATTCTATGTCATTAAACTATACGAGTAGCATATAATAATTTCGCTAGGTTTACAAAACAAAACTTGGAAAATATAAGCCGACAAAATAGTGTCTAATGTACTACCACGTCAGTAGATTTGCAACAACAAAGTCACGCCAGTCGCAGAGGGTTAAGTGTCGTTTGCTTAAACAAACAGCGAACATAATCGCACTTTGTTGCTTCAGTAACCAATCGGATCAGTACGTCATTTAGTAAAAAGAAAAAAAACCATATAATTTCCCATAAATTTTTTAGTAAATTTTTTCTCACAAGTTTTTGTTCTTTTGTATGTATTTTTAAATCACAAAAATATATATATAGATTTCTGTGCTTATGATAATTTATGTATAAATATTATATAAAGAAAAAACTACTTCAACATAAATAACAAAGAAGCTTTAGTTATCAGCAGCCGATGGCTCTGGAAAAAGCGAAAGAGATACATGGAATATTGGGAATATTAATCGTCAGGGTTGGGGAATTTCGTACTAACCAAAAATGTAATAACTTAAAAATATGAATGTGGTAACTTCTCATATTCAATTTTCGTTAAAATATTGGTTAAACAGTTGATATTCCTACTCACTAGCACCACTTGAAACAGTGGAAAAATTGAACAAAGAACGCTGATGAGATGGCGTAGCGGCCTCGAAATCAGTACTGATCCGTTCTGCTGGTTTGATGATAAAATATTCTTAATATTCCAATCTTAATATAAATTAATAAAAACAGAATTTGAACAAATTCATTTATTAATAAAATAATAAAAAATGGTTTGCAGTCTTGCAGATTCGAACTTAAGCCCGTTGATAAAATTAACAATTTATGTATAAAGAAAAAACGCCAATATTTGGAACATATAAAGTAAATAATTGGCAAAAGTTGTTTGCCACTAAGTCTAGTAAACACTTCAGTTCAAAAAGTACAATTTAGATGGCTAAAAGTCGTCATAATTTTGCTTAAGCAAATAAGTCTACCAGTTTTTTAATTAATTGGCCTCCTTGTGACGATGCTTCTATATTTCATTCTACATTTAATATATCAAATATTCAAATAACTATATTTTCTTTTCATTTCAGTCTTTCCAAAAACGTAATCAAGAACTAGAAGCTGAATGGGAACATTTAGCAAATGACAAAATTAATTTACAAAAACGTATTGTTAGCTTAAAGCGTGAACTTGGTCCAAAGTATGAACAAATATTTTCTGGAATATTTCCTGAAATCGAAATTGGTAGCATTCCAAGTGAGAGAGGTAAGTTAGAAATTAAAATAAAAAAATAAAAAAAAAAAACATACAAAAAAAAATTAAGTAAATAAATAAAATTAGAGGTGCGTACAACCCAACATCAAATTGTACAAACTTGTAGTTGCTACGTTTATTTGCTTTCATGCAATATTTAAAACGAATAGTAGGGGCCAAATTACGGCATTCGATATCGATCGAAATTTCAATACATTTTATATACAAATTTCGATCGATATCGAGTGCAGTAATTTGGCCCTAGATGTGTTTTTACTCTGCATGCTGCGTTTTCCATAGTGGGAACAGCTGTCATTTGTAAATACAGTCGACTCCGCTTTACTGTAAATAACCAAAACCCAATTTTTTCAGGTATCCGATTTTTTTTTCTAAAAAGTAGTTCGGATTATTGAAATTTGTTACAATTAAGCGTACTGCTTAAAATCAGTAAAACAATATTTTTTTTATGTGAAATCTGTATATTTTGTTACGGCAATTTAACGCAAAAATTTTATTTAAAAAAATATATTCATAGAATTATTCATTTTGTTGTTGAAAATTTTCACGAATTCCTCGAAAATATAGAATAATTGAAAAATACAATAAAGTACGTAAGATTGAAAAGGACAAATACATTTTGCCATTTAATTTTTTAACGGACAAAACATGAAAAATTTTTTCAGCCTTAAGTTATGCAATCGATTTCTAATAAATAAATTTGTTGTTTATTTTTTCACTAAAGCGAAGTAAGTTTCATACAAAACGTAGTTGTGGGCTTGCTTTTGGTTTTCAATAATACGATATTTTCAGTAAAGCGATGTTTCGCTAAAGTGATGTTTCGCTAAAGCGATGTTTCGCTAAAGCGATGTTTCGCTAAAGCGAAGTGAATCAGACTAGCTGCGTTTAAAATGCGAGGTATCTTTCAGTATTTAAATTTTTTTCAGTAGAGCGTGTTGCGCTAAAGCGGATTCGACTGTAATAATCCATAACCATAGTCAAGCGTAGTAAAATAATAAATAAATGTTTAAAATGTATTGATTATCTTTTCCATGTATAAAACCAATCATTTTTACTTATTCCTCTTAAATTTATAAAAATAATGTTTTTTTTTATAAATTTTCTTTTGCTTAAGAAATTCAAAACATGAAAATCAAGATCGAAGAAATTAGAATTCTTGTTAAAAATTTTTAATAAACTTTATGCGTGCACCTGCTGCATTATTTAAGGATGCATTTCCACAGAAATCATGTTGCGAAAACTGTTATTCATAAAATGGAAATAAAAAAAAAAATTTCCGTTGTTAGTCTTGTGTAAAAGGGTCCAAACTCAAATTTTTTTCCTGATTCCCATGCACATGTCAGACTAATACACTTCGTCAGAAATGTATTAGTGTCAGTTAATAACGGTTTTACAAGCAAGTGATAATTGCATTTTCTATTATAATTATTAAGCATTAGATTCCATATAAAAAGAAAAGAAGATAAAATGAATACGACAGTTATGATGCTGGAGGGGGAATGCTGGTTTTCTTTAACACCTTTTCGGGGGCTGGGGAGGGATGCTTATTGTTACCATTCATTCCTTTTGATCGCCGCTGTAGGAAGACGCCCATAGTTGGAAAAACGGTTTGAATCGCTTGATTATAAGGATAATAAATGCAAACTTTCACATCAGCCTTATGACATGGGAAACAAAAATGTAGTGATCTCGTAACCGAATCAAATAAAAAAGCCGTAGAATTTATGGAATCCCTAAATCTTCGTAAAATTCACGTGCCATGGAAACGTGTTTTCACACAACTACGTAAACACCCCTATATTTAATAACAAGTGGAATTTTAATATTTTTCCATTCGAAGGGAAAAATTGTATCGTGAATCTCCCGTGAGAAATTATTCACGCTATCAGTTCTCAGTGAATGTAAAAAAGCTAATCTAACACCATTACGGTCAAGATCGTTTTTTATTCCTCTACTAATGTTTCCTTGGTCATTTTAGTTTTCTTCTTATTATTAAATTCATACATAATTTCCATGTTAATATTTAAATGTTTCAACAAAAAGTTTATTATATAAAAAGATTTTAACTGACATAGATAAAGTATGGAAAAATGTGTTTTATATGTCTATTACTAAACACAGAGAGAAAAAGAGAGAGAGAAACAAAAAAGAAAAAAAGGACGCCAACTAACGGAATTTACTTACCCAAAGTTTAGGCATATAACCAACCAAGGCCCTATGAATGTGTACACAAATACATACACACATGTATGTATGTGTGCTGTATTTATTTACGCGCAAAAGTATTCGCTAACCTCTCTTTCACTTTTTTTTATTTTTATTCAATTCTGTTATTAAATTTTCCTTTCTCCTTCAAAAATCAAAATTAAAATTTATAATTTCACTTTTACGCAAATTATTTTGCAAAAAATCAACAAAATCCGACCAAAACAGCCTTATCCAAAAATGTTACATTTCATATGGACCATTTTGTTGTTGTTCTTGTTGTTGCTGCTTTTTTCTTCTCTCTAACCCAGACTATAAAAATTTCTTATGGAATAAAAAACACAAACAACAAATTGTTAGAGAATAAATTTTAGAACTTTATTCAAATTTTGTACGACTTATTTTTAAAAAGTAGACCAAGTATTGAATATTATTTTGCGCCATATTTTAGCATAATATTTTTAAATTGATGTATTTTATAGTGCAAAAAATTCGTAGCAGTGAATTTATTTTGCATTTTGAAACGAGATCTGCTGCCATTTTTTTTTTCTATACGATTCTAAGTTTCGAAATATTGATGAAAAAGCATGCTGGAATTTTTAATCAGATGCATTGAAATTGAAATAAATAAAATACTACCGATATAATTAAATTCATAGAAGAAAAGACTAGGAACAAATATTTAAAGCCAAATTGTAGACGACCGTTTAAGTTTTGAAAGTGTGCTACTGCAATTGCGAGTATTAAAGAAGTTTTATTATTTTTCTTGTTATTATTTGTGATCTAAATTTACTTCGAATTTAGTGTATAGGCCATTTGACTTGTTTGTTTTTAAGTTAGAAAAAAAAAACAGTGAAGATGGCAGATATAAAATTTGACCAGAGATGATGGGAAATTGATTCAAATAAAAAATGCACCGTTAGAATGGGTTTTAACCTGACAGTGCCTGTCATTACACACACACTTCCTTTTACTAACATATGCTTACTTTTTCATTCGTCTGAATTACTCTCTTCATTATTTTAAAGGCCTAAGAAAGTAATCAATGTCTGAAGAATATGAATACAATTTTTTTTACCTACACTCAAGCTAGAATTATGGAAAAAAAAAGACGATGAAGGAGGATGAGAAGTGGGAGAAAAAGAGAGGGAAGCTATAGTAGCAAGTTTTTATTTTTATATCTTGTTAATTTGCTTTACTGTAAAATTTTTCCAACAATACCAACGAATATTGTGTTGACGTGTCATCGGCAGTTACAGAATAAGGAGAATTATTAATTTAAAATGTGAAAATAAAAATATGATATGATATACATATATGATGGCAATTCACTTTTTATTGTTTCAATTCATTATTGTGTGTAAAACAAGTTATTCATTCTTCTTTGATAAAAAATACTAAAATATTATTTTATGATTATGTTTTTCCTTGTGTGATAATTTTTAGTAGGCGTAATTAAAAATTGCTGTATAAAGAGGATAACAAATATGTGCTACAATTATTTCATTCATTGCGTTATCATTCTTCACACCACGTTTATGTTTTAAAAATATCTGAAACTAGGCCATAAAATTACGTCAATGGAGTTATTACTAGACTCGATTATGTTAGATTATTTCACTGAATTGGTGGTTTACTTTTGTTAACAAAAAATTAATTTATCTGATAGTACAATCGTTCTAATTTTGCTACAAAATTTAATTTCACTCTATAATTTGCTAAGCTGAAAATTAGTTTCATCCAATGTCTAATTCTTTATGAATTTAAAAGCTAAATTAGTTCGAAAAATATTTAATTAAAAAACAAAAATGGTTTAAGATTTTTAAGCCTCTTCGTTTAGACTTAAATATATAAATCAAACCAAAAGATTTGACGTCAACAGAAGAAGGCCACAAAAAAAAACAGTATAAATTAGACAATATGCAATAAAGAAATTACTTTATAAGTTTTAATTTCACATTTTACTGTAGGTTAAAGCGAAAAAGGACAAGCAGACGTAAATCATAAATTTATTTATTGATGCAAAAATTAAGCAAACACTAGATAAAAAATCAACAGAACACCATCAATAGACTGTGACTTGACTGCCTTGTGTTTATGATAATTTCCCTTAAACTTTACTATTGTTGTTATTGCTGGCTTTTGTATTTTTTTATTTTTTTTTTTATAAAAATGTGCGAGGATTTTATGCAAAAAAAATCTAAAAGTCTTTCTATAGAATTAAACAAATATTTATTAATGAAATGAAGCGGAATATATTAAATTGCATAAATCGCATAGCATAAGTGATATTTGAATGCTAAAGCAAATGCTAAACTGTCAAAAAAAAAAATTAAAATAAAAAAATTCTAATTGAAAAAAAATTAATTAAAAAAAAAAACAGAACACTTAAATTAAAAAAAAAAATACTAATGTTTATTTCTTTTCTAAAAAATAATGCTACATATTTTGCACTTTTCAATAAAAAATGGCAATATTATGGCATTTGGAAATAGTACATTTATTAGAAAAAAAAATATTTTTATTTTAAAAATGCGCCCAATTGTAGTTTTTTAGGAAAACAGTGATAAAATGTTACATATTTTCCAGAAAAGAAATCGCCATTAAACAAATGTGTCAAAATATTTAAATTTTATTGTCCATCAAAATTACCGTATACGATATCGATCAAAATTTCAATACAATTTAAATACAAATTTCGATCGATATCGAATGCCGTAATTTACCCCCAGAATAAGTAGGGGCCAAATTACGGCATTCGATATCGATCGAAATTTTGCATTTAAATTGTATGGAAATTTTGTTTGATATCCTATACGGACCTAGATTTAATTTGTACTGCAATAAAAAATATTAGATATTTTTTAAACTTACATTTTGACAAAAAAAACACCAAGACCCGTAGGTTTAAAGCCTCTCAAATATAATCCACTAATAGATAAATATTTAATAAAACTGCTGTGCTGTCAAATTCCAAATCAAACCAAATTGAACATGCATTTTAGTTGTTAATCACAACTATCGTGAACAACAAGGGGAATTTTTGTTGAATCTCCCGTAAGAAATTATTCCCGCTATCAGTTCTCAGTGAATGCAAAAAAAGAGGAGAAGCCGAAAACAACATGAAAAATCAAAGAATTTGTGTTGAAAAATTTAACTTTATGCAATAATTTTAAAATAATTAAAAGTAGTATGACTAAATATTTAGTAGTGAAATAATTTGGATGGATTCTGAAAACCAGACAAAACAAATTAAAAATATTCTTAATCTTTAGAATTGGAGCAACAAGTTTTACAAAGACGCAGGCAATTGATTTGTTGCAAAAAATATAAGTTTTTGTATTATTAAAGGGTCTTGCCACAAAAATAAAATTTGCCAATTCTAATATTCGAATTATAATAGAAAATACTTACATTTTCTACTCTATTCACCACCAAAAACTAAGTGAATAAATTAAAGGGAAAAGTGAAAAAACTCGCGGGAAAAAAATCATTCACGATCAGGGGAATTTAATTTTAGCGTGAAATCATTCACGGGGAATTTTTTCATGATTGCAATTTTAGGAAAAAGGGAAAAATTATTCATGATAGGGATGAATAACAATACGCACTCGATTTTACAAATATTTTTTTATTATTTATTATTATTTTTTTTTCAAATTTATTAAAACCTACTAATTCGAATTTCTTTTATGATTTACAGAAGCAATAAACGAAACACATTCTCTCTCGTCTGGACGTGGCAGTACATTGTATAGTTCATCTAGTTCGCTATCAAGCGGCGGCAGCAATGCCAGCAGCATCAGCAGTGGTGGCAGTGGTAGTAATACAATGTCATCACCAGTTGGGGCTGGTGTAAGTAGTAAAAATCAAATTTATGATACAATTATGATGATGAAAGAAATTGAATGCTAGCAATATTATGATTGTAAAACATTAGAGTAGGAAAAACAAAGTCTACTACACTTTTTCTGCCACTGCAACAGAATTTTTGTTTTTCAAAAATTTGCTATTATTTTGTTTTACTCAATTTTTTGTTAAGTTTTTTTTTTTTTTTTTTTTAAAGAATATTACGTTTAACACTTTTTAATTTATTAAACTTTAAATTATACACATTTTGCTATAAGTCTGAAAAACAAAACTGCGATCTCATACACAAATGAAAATAATTTTATTATTATCATACACAAACGCACACAACTCTCTCACACACACACACACGCACTCAAGTTGACATAAAAATTTGCTAGAAAAGAAATATTTCTGTTGTAAACTTTTGTAATGTTGTATAAATATTGTTGTAATTGTTACAAATAGTTACAAACTGCTATGCCCACAACAATATCGCCTGTGATAAATAAAATCAACAACAACATTAATTCAACATCACCAATTTCAATTAATAGCAACAGTAATGTTGTCATCCAACAACAGCACCAGCACCAGCGGAAAACCCCCTCAATTACTACCACTATACAAGCTGTAGCAATTCCTGCACACGCTGGAAGCGGCAGTGGTGGCCTTAACAGTCCACCAGCTGGCAGTCCTACGGCACTTGTAACATTTGGTAGCAGTCTACCATTGTCATTGACTGCCAAGAATATATCGGCTACGGCTGTAACACGTGGCTCGCCCACGCCATCGACACCTTCGCCGTCGCCCTCCTCATCGAGTGGTGTATCTTCATCATCATCATTGATCTCGTCATCACCTCCCATCAATGGGGTGATAAATAATAATAATAATGGTCGTAATGTTACTGTCAACATTCCTAACGGTTTGAAATTGCAAGCTGCTACTGTAGCCGCCGGAGCTGGTCTAAACGGCGCTATTGTTGGCAATGGGACAACAAGCACTACGGCTGCAACAATGTTGTCGACTTCAGCACCCGCGCAAGGAGTTAATAATACAAACAATGGTAAGTCAGAGAAATGCGCATTTTCCCCTTATAATATACGAGATCTGTTCAAAAAAATTATATGGTGAATTTTCAATTTTATCTCCTCGATGATGGCAAAACGCCTTCCTTTCATGGATCTGTTGTGAATCTGGAGAATTGGAAAAAGTCATGGCGGGGTCAAATCTGTTTTTTTTTTCATTTTTGTGTTGCTAAAAAATTACGGGGTCAAATCTGTTTTATTTTTTTTTTTTTTCTAAAAAATTACGGGGTCAAATCTGTTTTTTTTGCTGCTAAAAAATTACGATGATCATGCCATGAGGAGCTAGAATTGCATGAGCTAACCGACATGCCAACATCCTCAAACAACTATTCTAATCCACTGTTCAACTATTCGATTCAAGTTTTTTTTTTCAATTTCTCAAAATTTTCATCACTTGTTGCTGCATGCTACTGCAATTTAAAAAAAAAAATTATAATTTTATGTAAAATTCTTCTGGTTTCTTGACCTCTTTTTAATTATTATTAATAAAATCATCAAAATTATCAGAGTACAATAATAATTTTATGTAAATTATTTGATCGAAAAAACATAAAAAACGCTAATCGAATGCATGTAGATCACGAAATTTTAAAATTCACCTTATTTTTGAACAGACCTCGTACATTGTCAAACTTTTCAATTTGTTGCAATTTATTATTATAAAGCAACATGCATTTAGGAAATTTACAATAGCCCAAAGGTACAACTGACAATCGGTACAGCATTCTGTTTACCAAAATTTTAATGTGTCCATAAGATCAAAACGATAGCGCTAATATGAGCATCCTTCAATTTTTTTTTTCACCTAAACTTAAGTTTGCATAAAGTAGTACGCAAAATGAATTTAAATAATGCTCTTGCTGCTCCACATGTCGGTTAGACTACTTAAGCAATCAATCGCCCCTATTATGAATGACGACATCGACGCCGTATCAAGACGACAGCAACAAATTTTCGCTTGTCCAGTCTTTTTCGGCAGCAACTGGCTACTATTGACATGTTCTATCGATATTCACCCTTATCCCATTTTTCGTCGCCATCATTTGGTTTCAACGTCGTCATCAATTCAATAACAATTTTGCTTTTTCTATAACAATATGACGACGACGTTGACGGTTTATCGTTCATGCCAACATATCAAACACACATCTCTAAATATTTTAAACAGCTGTGTGGTTTGTTTAATATTTTTTACCACTAAAGTTTTATTAAAAATTTAAATGTTTTTTACTTGTGGAGTTGGAACTGTTGGTACAGTGTTGGAAGTTAAGTCCACATTAACTTCCACTGAAGGCACAACAATTTCAGTTGTTTCTAACACTTCCATTAATATACTTTGTAGTGTGTGCGCTAGCTCAATAGATACATTTTTAAGCTGGACTCCCTGAACTGCTCCCTCTGGGTTCAGTTGGTTTTGGAACTGTAGCAGATTTGCCACAGTTTCCTCTAACGGGCTAAAAACAAACAAATAATCCACCACCCGTTGCATGACATTCAGCTTTGTTTGCGACCATTTTCTTCTTTACTTAAAAACTTCAAGTCTCGCTAAACCTATTGAATTTTTTTTATATTGCACTATTTATGATTCTTATTTCCTTACCTTTTGCCATCCATCTCCTCAAGAAAATTTAGACTTTTGCAATTTCTTCCCATTGTTCTTTAAAATTAGTTGGAAGAGTGCTTCTGCGAAATCTCACTGCAAGAGAGGGATTCTTTTGCAACTCTTCCACTAATTTATCAAACTGGACTGCAGTTGTTATTTTATTTATTTATTTATTTACTTAATATTAAGATTATATAAATATAATTTCAATATATATATTAATACTAGCGCTGGCTACCAAGGCCATCGGCTAGGTTTTGTTCTAAATTTTAATTTTAAGTTTGGATATGAAGTTGAAAATCGCGTTTATATTGTCTGCTGAGGGGTTTCTAAGTAAAGTCATCCCGTTGTTTGATAGGTATTTAATGTGATAATATCTGAGGTTGGTGCAAGTTGAAAGTATATGTTTTACACTGACCGTTGATCCACAAAAAGGACATGAGTTAGAGAGGTTTTTGTTTAGTAGATGGGTGTGAGTTGCAATAGAGTGTCCCATTCGCAATCTTGAAAATATTTTTATTTTGATCTTGGATATGTTGGTTGGGTATATCGGCGGTATGTAATGTAGATTAATTTGGGAGAAGTGGGGGTGCTGGAATTCTTTGTGTTTGGCACTTTTAAGTGTTGTTAGTTTATTTATGATTAATTTATGAAGATCATTTTTTTCGATTATAGGATCTCTGATGATAGGCGAAGAGCAGCCGCTTTTTGCGGCTGAATCTGCAATGCTATTGCCCCTTATGCCAACGTGTCCTGGGATCCATGCTATCTTTATGTTGTTGGGAAATTTTATTAGTAAGTCACGGATTTTGTTAACTGTTTGCCATTTGGTATTAGATGGATTATTAATGGCTGATAAAACCGAGAGGCTGTCCGAGAATATGAGAGTCTTTGTATGCGATTTGGTTGCGATATTAAGAGCTTGAATTATTCCAGCAGCCTCTGCTGTAAAAATGGATGATATATTAGAGAGTGACATGGTTGAAAGTACTTTGCCATTATCGTCAACAACAGCGTATGCCACATTTTCGTTATCTTTTGACGCATCAGTATAGAGATGTTGCCAGCTGGGTCCTCCTAGAGTCGTTCTAAGTTCATTATACATCTGAATGTATATTTCGTTAGATGTGAATTGTTTCTTGAAAGCCGATAAGGACATATTGCAAGAGGTCGCGTCGAAAAACCAGACTGGGTGTTTTGAGTTATGTTTATAGAGCTTATCTCTGCATGTAAGTAAGTTATCGTTGACGATCTTATAAAGAGAGGATTTGACTCTAGGTTTTTTGGTTGATGATATAATGGATATGACGTCCGCATCTATGATAGAGTTGTTGAAAGAGAGTACTTTAGGTAGAAGTCTGTTCAGCGATTCGGTGATAGCATGCTCCAGCGAAGGAAGTCCTGATTCGATTAGGAGAATTTGTATAGGAGTGGTTCGAAATGCATATGTGCACGCCCTAATTGTTAAATGGTACGTCGATTTTAAAATGTTTAATCTTGTCTTAGGAGAATTGCCGTACAGGAATAATCCGTAATTAATCTTATTTAAGATCAGCGTTTTCACAAGGTATGTGAGGGTGTTGGTATGGGTGAAGCTTCTTGTGGCCAAGTATCTTAAGAAATTCGCCTTGGGAATAAGCGCTTTCTTAAGTGATAAGATATGTTCTTGCCAGAGGTGGTTTTTCTCAAATATTATTCCTAAAATTTTTTTCTTGGACACATTGCGAATGGTTGCGTTGTTTATAGTTATACTTTCCGGGAGGCAGTTGTGTTTGCGGCACGCATGTAAAATCGATGATTTTGTGAACGAAATTTTTGCACCGGATATTTCTGTCCATGTAGCAATATCAGAGAGTACATGAGTGAGGATATCCTTGATCTTTAAATTAACGTTGCTCTTGCATAAGATAAAAAGGTCATCAGCATAAAGGCAGTGATCTACGTGTTTGTGGTTTTTGATGATATCACTAATTTGGTTGAATGCTATTTGAAAGAGAACGACAGATAGCGGTGAGCCCTGCGGTATTCCATTTTTTAGCGGTACTTTACTTGACCTATATTGGTTAATGGTGACTTGGCATGATCTTCCGGATAGAAAGGATTTCACATAGTTGAATATTTTAGGGCCAATTTGCCATTTTCTTAATGTATCTAATATAACATGAATTCCTATTCGATCGAAAGCCTTTTCAAAATCAATGCATAGGATCGATGCATGGTTTCTACTAGATAGCGCTTTAGAAATGTAGTGGTCAATGTGTAACAATACATCTGTGCAGCTTTTGTTTGTTGTTTTGAGTGTTTAGGGGCTTGTTATTTTAAAATTTTCCGTTTTTTCTATTTTCAATTTATGTATGCTTCAAACAAAAACTCAAGTCGTTACGAAAAATGGCGACGAAAAATTTAAAGTCGTTTCAAAACAATATCGCCGTCAAATTTTCTTGTAGAATGCAAATTCTATGTTGACAGTCATCGATAATGTTCGATAACGACAACTTGAACATTGACTATTTGAAGTAAACAAGGCAAAACAATATCGTTTTGTTTTCATGTTGACAAATGGAATAAGCTTGATTATATGCCCTAAAGAATGCTAAGAAATTGTCAAAGAGTCATTAATTGTTATCGACAACTTGCAGACAAGTGATAATTTTTTACTGTTGAGTTGATGTCACGTCGACGTCACCATTCATAATAGGGGCGAATATCTTTTATTAAGTTAACAAAACTTGTATAATTATTGTCCGAAATTTTAAATTATTTTTCAAATATCATACATACATCATACATACTTAAATTATATTCTAATTTTATCAAAATAACAATTTATTGGCAATTTTCTTTAATCCTTCTATCTTTTTATTTGATTTAATTTACATTTCCTAAAAATACCAAAAAAAAAAAAATATACAACAGCAATAATGCTGCAAGCACTACGTGGTTGTCATTTGGTATAAGATTAACAAATTATTGGCCAAATTATGAAAAATATGAAATTACCAACTAAAATCTCAAAAGGATTCAACAAAGGACTTGCTAATTGAAAAATGTTCACATATAACGAGAGAAAAAAAAAATGACTATAAAACTGCAACAAAAATATAAAAAATAAACACACATCCTCCTATCACCAACAAAGACTACAACTAATATTGAAATTACATATACTATATATAAAGTATCCAACATATCCCGATTAAAACTATAAAATCCTACAAAATTTTTATGATTTCCTTCTCTATCAAAAACTCTAAGCACCATGTCCATTGCAGCCTGTTTGATAAACTATAAGCCACCACCACCCACCCACTACTTATTATTTATTAGAACAAAAAAAAAAAAAAAAAAAAAAATCAACAAAAATGCCAACAAAACAATTTCATTATTTTCTTTTATCAGCAAAATCATCAAATTTTATTAAACAAATAAAATTGAGGAAAAGTTTCTTTTACACAGAAAAAAAAATCAAAATAAAAAAGACAATGAAAAAAAAATGGCCAATTTCATAAACTTTCTATTAAATTCTAAATTATAGAAATAAATTTGAAATTTTCTATAAAACAAAACAAAATCAACAACAACCTTTTGTATATTTTTCGCCCAGCAGTTTCGGGAAATCAACTCTCACAACAACAGCAACAACACCATGGCCGTAAGAAAAATTTAACATTGTCTAACAACAACAACAGCAGCCACAATAACAATATTAATAATAATAAGAACAACAATAATATAGTGGAATCGAAAAATAATTACCAGCAACAACAACAACAGCAACATGCTAACGAAGATGGTGAACAACCAGCCAAATTTTTAAAAGTATTCAATTCTTCAAAAACGTTAACAAACGGTCATCATCAGCAGCATGAATTCAAAGCACACGGACAAAAGTTTTTACTAACCAGCAATGGTGGAATTTTACAAGGTGGTGGTAGTGGTGGTGGTGGTGTTGGCTGTGGTGACAATACCAATACCGCAAAAAATAACGCCAGTTCTATAACAGCAGCAGCTGCAGCCATAAATAAGTCTGTGACTGTGAATGGTGGTTCATCATCTGCATATGCAGCTACACCTGCAACAATAACAACCGTAAATGAATTGTGTCGTTTGCCAGGAGGAGCTGAATTAAATATCCTACCATCGAATGGTTTGAAAATCTCTTCAGCTGGCGTCGGCCCTGTGGCAACAGCCTTTTATCATGCCAATGGTAAAATTACTTTTGTAAATGGCCCTCCAGGCCATCATCATCCACATCAGTATCAATATCAACAACACCCACCGTCGTCGCCTTTGCCAAATTCGACCACTATCACTAGTAATGGATCAACGACTTTAACTAATGGTATTTTACTAAAAGGTATTTCTACATTGAATCATTTTCACATTCTTTGCTTGAAATTAATTTTTAAAAATTGTGTTTTTCTTCATAGACGCCACCAGTGTAACGCCACTGTTGGTGTCGTCAGCATCATCACCCGCAGCATCTAGTGTTAATGGTTTGCATTTTGCCGGAAATTTCGCCCAATTATTAGCTGCTAATACGACGGCTACAGCTAATGCTATTGGCCATATTAATAACGGAACGTTAAACACGACTGCAGCTACCGCCTCAATTGTACCAATGGCCACAAATTACCAAAATATCGTGGAATCTAAAACGAAAAATAATAGCAAGGTAAGAGAAGAGAATTAGAGTTAAATTTAGCATTTCCGTATTATTAAATAGGACAACATTTATAAGTTGGAAAAACTATATCCAACCTTGGCAGTTGGATTTTTACTTTAAAAAAAATCAGGGGGCAAATTACGGCATTCGATATCGACCGAAATTTGTATTTAAATTGTATTGAAATTTCAAACGATATCGAATGCGGTAATTTGGCCTCAGATTTTATTGGGAATTTTTTGGGAGAATGGATTCCAGGAACCTAGGACAAGCTGCGCGATTAAAAAAAATGGGAGTTTGCAGTTCATGAGCTCCTTTATGACTTCTAGTGGTCAAATTCCTTGGCGGTTGGATTTTTAATTGGAAAAACTCGGATTTTATTAGTGAAATTTCGTATTGGGAATTTCTCGGGTAGATGGATTCCAGGAATCTGGGAATAGCTGCGCTATTGAAGATTATTGGAGTTTGTAGTTCGTGTGCTCCTTTATGATTCCTAGTGGTCAAATTCTTTGGCAGTTGGATTTTTAATTGAAAAAACTCTGATTTTAGTGAAATTTCATATTGGGAATTTCTCGGGAGGATGGATTCCAGGAACCTAGGACTAGCTGCGGGATTAAAAATTATTGGAGTTTGCAGTTCCTTTGCTCCTCTATGACTCCTAGTGGTCAAATTCCTTATCAGTTGGATTTTTAATTGGAAAAATTCGGATTTTAGTGAAATTTCGTATTGGGAATTTCTCGGGATAATGGATTCCAGGAACCTAGGACTAGCTGCGCGATTGAAAATTATTGGAGTTTGCAGTTCGTGTGCTCCTCTATGACTCCTAGTGGTCAAATTCCTTGGCAGTTGAATTTTTAATTCGAAAAACTCGGATTTTAGTGAAATTTCGTATTGGGAATTTCTCGGGAGGATGGATTCCAGGAAACTAGGACCAGCTGCACGATAGAAAATTACGGGAGTTTGCAGTTCGTGTGCTCCTCTATGACTCCTAGTGGTCAAATTCCTTCGCATTTGGATTTTTAATTGGAAAAATTCGGATTTTAGTGAAATTTCGTATTGGGAATTTCTCGGGAGGATGGATTCCAGGAACCTAGAACTAGCTGCGCGATTGAAAATTATTGGAGTTTGCAGTTCGTGTGCTCCTCTATGACGCCTAGTGGTCAAATTCCTTCGCATTTGGATTTTTAATTGGAAAAATTCGGATTTCAGTGAAATTTCGTATTGGGAATTTCTCGGGAGGATGGATTCCAGGAACCTAGAACTAGCTGCGCGATTGAAAATTATTGGAGTTTGCAGTTCGTGTGCTCCTCTATGACTCCTAGTGGTCAAATTCCTTCGCATTTGGATTTTTAATTGGAAAAATTCGGATTTTAGTGAAATTTCGTATTGGGAATTTCTCGGGAGGATGGATTCCAGGAACCTAGAACTAGCTGCGCGATTGAAAATTATTGGAGTTTGCAGTTCGTGTGCTCCTCTATGACTCCTAGTGGTCAAATTCCTTCGCATTTGGACTTTTAATTGGAAAAATTCGGATTTTAGTGAAATTTCGTATTGGGAATTTCTCGGGAGGATGGATTCCACGAACCTAGAACTAGCTGCGCGATTGAAAATTATTGGAGTTTGCAGTTCGTGTGCTCCTCTATGACTCCTAATGGTCAAATTCCTTGGCAGTTGGATTTTTAATTCGAAAAACTCGGATTTTAGTGAAATTTCGTATTGGGAATTTCTCGGGAGGATGGATTCCAGGAACCTAGAACTAGCTGCACGATTGAAAATTACTGGAGTTTGCAGTTCGTGTGCTCCTCTATGACTCCTAGTGGTCAGATTCCTTCGCATTTGGATTTTTAATTGGAAAAATTCGGATTTTAGTGAAATTTAGTATTGGAAATTTCTCGAAAGGATGTATTCCAGAAACCTAGGACTAGCTGCGGGATTAAAAATTATTGGAGTCAGCAGTTCCTGTGCTCCTCTATGACTCCTAGTGGTCAAATTCCTTCACATTTGGATATTTTATTGGAAAAATTCGGATTTTAGTGAAATTTTGTATTGGGAATTTCTCGGGAGGATGGATTCCAGGAACCTAGAACTAGCTGCGCGATTGAAAATTATTGGAGTCAGCAGTTCCTGTGCTCCTCTATGACTCCTAGTGGTCAAATTCCTTCAAATTTGGATTTTTAATTGGAAAAATTCGGATTTTAGTGAAATTTCGTATTGGTAATTTCTCGGGAGGATGGATTCCAGGAAACTAGGACCAGCTGCACGATTGAAAATTACTGGAGTTTGCAGTTCGTGTGCTCCTCTATGACTCCTAGTGGTCAGATTCCTTCGCATTTGGATTTTTAATTGGAAAAATTCGGATTTTAGTGAAATTTAGTATTGGAAATTTCTCGAAAGGATGGATTCCAGGAACCTAGGACTAGTTGCGTCATTAAAAATTATTGGAGTTTGCAGTTCGTGTGTTCTTTTATGACTCCTAGTGGTCAGAAGTCATAAAGGAGCACACGCACTGTATACTCCAATAATTTTTAATCTCGCCGCTGTTCCCAGATTCCTGGAAGCCATCCTCCCGAGAAATTCCCAATACGAAATTTCACTAAAATCCGAATTTTTCCAGTTAAGAATCCAAATGCGAAGGAATTTCACCACTAGGAGTCATAGGGGAGCACAGGAACTGCTGACTGCAATAATTTTTGATCCCGCAGCTAGTTCTAGGTTCCTGGAATCCATCCTCCCGAGAAATTCCCAATACGAAATTTCACTAAAATCCGAATTTTTCCAATTAAAAATCCAAATGCGAAGGAATTTCACCACTAGGAGTCATAGGGGAGCACACGAACTGCAAACTCCAATAATATTCAATCGCGCAGCTAGTTCTAGGTTCCTGGAATCCATCCTCCCGAGAAATTCCCAATACGAAATTTCACTAAAATCCGAATTTTTCCAATAAAAAATCCAAATGTGAAGGAATTTGACCACTAGGAGTCATAGAGGAGCACAGGAACTGCTGACTCCAATAATTTTTAATCCCGCAGCTAGTCCTAGGTTTCTGGAATCCATCCTTTCGAGAAATTTCCAATACTAAATTTCACTAAAATCCGAATTTTTCCAATTAAAAATCCAAATGCGAAGGAATCTGACCACTAGGAGTCATAGAGGAGCACACGAACTGCAAACTCCAGTAATTTTCAATCGTGCAGCTGGTCCTAGTTTCCTGGAATCCATCCTCCCGAGAAATTCCCAATACGAAATTTCACTAAAATCCGAATTTTTCCAATAAAAAATCCAAATGTGAAGGAATTTGACCACTAGGAGTCATAGAGGAGCACAGGAACTGCTGACTCCAATAATTTTTAATCCCGCAGCTAGTCCTAGGTTTCTGGAATCCATCCTTTCGAGAAATTTCCAATACTAAATTTCACTAAAATCCGAATTTTTCCAATTAAAAATCCAAATGCGAAGGAATCTGACCACTAGGAGTCATAGAGGAGCACACGAACTGCAAACTCCAGTAATTTTCAATCGTGCAGCTGGTCCTAGTTTCCTGGACTCCATCCTCCCGAGAAATTCCCAATACGAAATTTCACTAAAATCCGAGTTTTTCGAATTAAAAATCCAACTGCCAAGGAATTTGACCATTAGGAGTCATAGAGGAGCACACGTACTGCAAACTCCAATAATTTTCAATCGCGCAGCTAGTTCTAGGTTCGTGGAATCCATCCTCCCGAGAAATTCCCAATACGAAATTTCACTAAAATCCGAATTTTTCCAATTAAAAATCCAAATGCGAAGGAATTTGACCACTAGGAGTCATAGAGGAGCACACGAACTGCAAACTCCAATAATTTTCAATCGCGCAGCTAGTCCTAGGTTTCTGAAATCCATCCTTTCGAGAAATTTCCAATACGAAATTTCACTAAAATCCGAATTTTTCCAATTAAAAATCCAAATGCGAAGGAATTTGACCACTAGGAGTCATAGAGGAGCACAGGAACTGCTGACTCCAATAATTTTTAATCCCGCAGCTAGTCCTAGGTTTCTGGAATCCATCCTTTCGAGAAATTTCCAATACTAAATTTCACTAAAATCCGAATTTTTCCAATTAAAAATCCAAATGCGAAGGAATTTGACCACTAGGAGTCATAGAGGAGCACAGGAACTGCTGACTCCAATAATTTTCAATCCCGCAGCTAGTCCTAGGTTCCTGGAATCCATCCTTTCGAGAAATTTCCAATACGAAATTTCACTAAAATCCGAATTTTTCCAATTAAAAATCCAAATGCGAAGGAATTTGACCACTAGGAGTCATAGAGGAGCAAAGGAACTGCTGACTCCAATAATTTTTAATCCCGCAGCTAGTCCTAGGTTCCTGGAACCCATTTTTCCGAGAAATTTCCAATACGAAATTTCACTAAAATCCGAATTTTTCCAATTAAAAATCCAACTGCCAAGGAATTTGACCACTAGGAGTCATAGAGGAGCACAGGAACTGCTGACTCCAATAATTTTTAATCCCGCAGCTAGTCCTAGGTTCTTGGAATCCATCCTTTCGAGAAATTTCCAATACTAAATTTCACTAAAATCCGAATTTTTCCAATTAAAAATCCAAATGCGAAGGAATTTGACCACTAGGAGTCATAGAGGAGCACACGAACTGCATAATCCAATCATTTTTAATCGCGCCGCTGTTCCCAGATTCTCCAATTAAAAATCCAGCTTTCAAAATATTTGACTATTGGAAGTCATAAAGGAGCAGACGAACTGTAAACGCAAATAATTATTAATCGCACAGCTATTCCCAGTTTATCCCTAGGGCTATGAAGTTCGAAATGTATAGCCGCAAACGTAAGAGGAACACGTTTTAATCGGTTCTACTTTTGGAATATGAATACTTAGTTCCAAGCTATTTCATAAGTAGACCTAAATGTCTGCCTTTTATTTTCTTAAGATAGAAGCTGTACTTATGAACTGCTATAAGCACCAGCGGTACATGCCACAACAAAAAAAAAAATTGCTAAATTGTTTGGGAAGAGAATCTTAAATAAATTTTAATAGTAATTAAGTTTCTTATACATTTTCTTTTTCATTTCCGTTTCAGGCCCCAGTTGTTGCTTGGCGATCTGGAGCTGCTGCTAATTAAACTCAGAGCATTGCAATTAAATGCGGAATATGGTTGTAATAAAAGTAATCAAAACTGAAGGCTTTTTGCTTGACAAAAATCAAAGCAACAACAACATCAACAGCCTGGAAGGAAAACTGTGCTCGTTTGTGTGCAACAATTAAAAAAGACAATTGATGATGTAGTGGAAAATAAAAACTTAACACCAAGAAGCAAAAACCAAGGGTCGAATATACTACAACACTATTTTAAACAAACAACAACAACAACAGCAACAACATAAATGCAAGATTGATAAAACGTTTAAAACCAACAAATTAACAAAACAAAATGGAAATGCTCCCACCTTTGTCAAATAAACATGACACAAATCACACAAATTAACTAACAAACAAACAAACAAATAAAAAGAGAACAAACTGCAACGATTAAACTCTTATATTTAGTTTAAGGCTAAAATTTATAATCAAACATCATTTTATACCAACACAAGTCAGTCAGTCAGTCATTCAGTCAGTAGCCCGTTACAATCAATTACACAAGATTTCAATACATTTTTTGACACAATTTTATTTCCCCAGTTTAGGCAAAGATAAGAAGAAGAAAAGAAGCTCGACAACTGTTGAAAGAGGATTTTTTTTCTATAGAGAAACACAATTATTAAAATAAAAAACAGATCCGCCCATCATTTAGCATCAACGACTTTGCAACTCATTATGAAATCAAAAAAGAAACAAATTTTAAGAAAAGAAAAAAAAAACAAAACTGAAATACATATATAAAAAAAAATAAACTAATTTTGTCATAGATTTACACACACTCACACAAACATAGACTATTTTAATCATGTAAAGATAATCATCCCTCTCGCAGCCACCAAATCCGTAAGAACTATTGATGTAATTTTCTCTGTTCACCCTGCCCTTCTTCCTCCCCTTAACTATTGAATTTCTAATTTTATTTATATAGTGTTGAAATTTGAACTCAGATTATTATTTATATGTATTAATAAAAAAAATAGCATTGAGTATATGAATCACGTTTTAAGTATTTCAAAAATTTATATCAAATTTAATGGCTGAAGCTTTCCTCTAAACCCAGGCAGTGGTTTGGCGCAAAACCTTGAATTCAAGCTGTTGAATCAATGGAAAAAATTAATTTTTATTCTAAAATGGTTAGCAAACTTTAAGTGGAATTTATTGCCACGTTTTTCCTTTTTACAAATTTCTAATTAAAAAGTTTTCTCGGCAAAGAAAAATACATTACAAAAAACTGGTTAAAAATATTAAATAATAGATTTATTTTTGTTACAATTTATTAAGTTATTTGAAAACGAATAGGCAAATGTTTCAGGCTAATTTGAGAATAAATACAGATCACAATTTAGCACAAAAATTTTCGTTTTCAATTGATAATCTTCAAATTGGAAAGCATCCTTATAAGGCAATGCCCGTATTCCTTTTTTTTTTTGACAATCACTTTTAAAAGTACAATGCTTTCGACGTAAATACGTCGGAAATCCTCATCAAACTCTATACAAAAAATTAATGAATTTTTAGTCCTCTGCTTTAATCGATTCTACATAAAAGATGCATTGACTAAATCAAATTTTATTCGCCAGCAACAACTGATGTTCGACAGTTCGCTTTGTTACTGCTTTATTAGCAATTGGCTTTGGCACAGCGGCCAAATTGTATGACTTGTTCGAAATTTTTTTTTGTTTGTTTTGCTCTATGCTTAAGAAATTTAAAATACAAATTTGCAAGTTTAACTCAAAAGTTACAAACAACAACTCAAATGTATGTATGATCTAGGGAATGATATGAAATTTATTTTTAAGAACACATTTCGTAGTAACGTAATTTTTTTTAGCACCTTATTCATAAAAGTTATGACAGGCTTATAAGAGTGTAATAGAGCAAATTTCATTTGAAATTTTGTTTTAATACGCTCTTATTAGACTCTCATAATTTTTATGAATAAGGGGGTTAGAAGTTAACAGCAGAAGCGAATTAAATTCGCCTTGTCCTATTCACTGTGGCACGAAAAAAGAAAATAGGAAGTTTGTTATAAAAAAAATTCCAATAGTTTTTGTATTGTTGATGCCGCACTGTCATGTTTAAAATTATTTCTATTTCACCTTGATTCTTCAAGCAGCAAGAAAGCTACATGCAGTAGAAAAAATATATAGAACTACTTATAATTTCGAAAAGCCTCTTAACCATTTTGTTTTAAACTTATATTAATTTGGAATCAAATTCACCACAAATAATGAAACTAACGTCAAAATAGAGTTTTAGAAAATTCAATTAAATCATTGTTATTTAGTTTTAAATTAATATTTCTTTAACAAAAACAATTCATTACAATAAATCTTGCCTTCTATTGTAAGTTTTAAACTAAAAAAAAATTATGTATATAGAATTAATAAAATAATTTCGTTTTTTTGTGTAAGTCGACGTATAATATTCGTGTAACCTCTCGGAACCGGTCCAAGTTGTTAATTAATGGTTTTAAATGCAAAACAAAGCATTAAAACTACTTTCTCGCCTAATGACAGCCAGCTTATTATTACTCTTCCAGAACAAAAGGTTAAAAAGAAAAAATCACAATAAAAATAATTAAGTGTCACACTCTCCTCTAATAACAATTCAATTAAGAAAAAAAACCTTATTTGTTAAAAAAAATAAAAATAAAATATGGCATCATGGCAGTTGTCTAATCAACTCCGGTTTTTTTTTTTGTAAATTAAAGAGAAATTTATTTTTCTTTAGTGTGTTACAAAATTGTTGCCGCCAAGAATATTAACGAACTTATTAACGCTGTATTATTAGCGACCATTTTGTTATTTTTTTTATTTTGCTTTTTATCGCGAGTGCAATTTAAAGGAGAAATTAAGAATTTTTTATAACCATTTCCATACATTCACATGTGAGAGTACATATGGGTGAATGGCAAAACATCAAAATACTTTGCCAGTGATGCCAAGTTACATTTGTTACAAAAACAAAACACATGAGACTTTGCATCACTGCAATGCACATTGATGTTTTGGAACTCAGCCTATATCTCTATCTTCTGGCATAAAAAATAAACTTGCGACAAGAAAACTTTAAATAAAACAAAATAGAGAAGAAAACTATCTGTTACCACTATTCAACAGCATTTGTTTTATATTCAAATTTTAGAAGAATGAAAAAAATATATGTATATATTTTTTTAAACTTTTTTGAGAAATGAAAATTAAACAGTTTCGTTCCTTGGTTTTAAATTGATTAATATTTAACTTGTTTTATATTCACTCTTATCGTGTTTGGCGTTGGTTGGTATACGTGGCTGCCTGTAACCCACAAGTATTCAAGTAGGATCTCTGAGATTCCGTTTTGAAAATCGTGTTTGTCGTAATAATTTATCTATTCCTCTTTAATCTATTACAAATGGTCGAATTTAAAGACGAAAACCGTCAAACACGATAAAGAGAGAGATTACCCCGCATAACTAACTGAGTTCAAAAGCAACAATATGTAGAAATTTGATAATTTTAAGGCAAAATTTTTTATACTATTCTTAAGCAAAACAATAAGTATTAAAAACGTAAATAAGTTATACAGCATCACTTTCAGATTATTTTAAAAACCATTTGGAATTTCGGAATTTCTTGTTAATTGCAAACAAACTGTTATTTTAAAGCTTTTGCGTAACAGAAACCACCAAAAAAGTAAAATTTACTAAACAATAAAACAATAGTTTTCAAATGTTTTCCCTGTAATGGCAGCGAAAATCGTTGTATGTCTCCAGACCACTCCCTGCCCCCCCAAAAACATTAATATTCTTGAAAAAAAAAAAAAATAGTTCAAAATTTTTTTGTGGTTATATACAGCAACAAAAATGCAAAAAAAAAACAAACAAACAAATTAAAAACAATAGCAAGAAAATCATAAAAATAATCAAAAGAAAAAATATTAAAATAAAAAATACATACATACATACATATAGTACTCGTATAGTGTACTCGTTTACATACAAAAAAAAAAACATAAAATATTAAAAGTTTTTTAAGTTGTAAAAAGCCGTTTTTATGTCTATCACCTTTTTACCTTGTGGTCCCTATAGAACTATTCTCCACCTCTACAAACTGTATCTTACCCCCCCCCCCCCCCTCCCTATGCCTTTTCCTTTTTAAATTTCTTGCCCTCTTTTCTCAGCAAGTAAACAAAAATCTGTGTGTAATAATTTAAGTATAATTAAGCTAAAGTTTTTAAATATAAATAAAAAAAATATATATAAAAAAACATTCTAAAAAAATTACAAAAACGTGGAAATATAGTCAAGTTACGTAAAGAATAAATATAAATGCAATTTGTATAAAATTAAAAATCTATATTTAATTATAAAAACTAGTTTATAATTATTAAAACTAAAACGAATAATTAAATGAAAAAAAATATATATAAAATAAAGTAATTTAAAGTGTAACAAAATATGTATATTTCATTTACATCCAATGTAATTGAATATAAATAAATTATAATAATTATTAACAATAATAATGTATTAATGTATGTTTAAATGTGTAAATTAATTAAATATTAAAACAAAACAAAAAAATTTCAAATAAATATTTGTAAAAAAAAACAGATCTAGTTTCTATCGTTTATTGCCTAAACTCTTTCATTTAAAATTTTCAAATCACTTCAATACTACATACGGACATATCGCTCATTTACTCCAAGAACGTCATAACTCAAAAAATGTTTTTTTGCAAAAATCGTTTTTTTTTTTGTTGCAACACAATTTTCCCCAAAATGTGTTTATTTCTATTAATATTCTAATAAATACTTATTGGAAGGTGTTTCAAATGCGAAGAAGCTTGTAATAAAGCATAAATCGCAAGCATTTTGACAAACAAAATTTTTTGAAATTTTTTTTCCAAAAATAAATTTTTTGCTTGTAACACAATTTTCCCCAAAACGTGTTTATTTCTAATAATATTCTAATAAATACTTATTGGAAGGTGTTTCAAATGCGAAGAAGCTTGTAATAAAGCATAAATCGCAAGCATTTTGAAAAAATTTTTTTTGCAATTTTTTTTTTTGGAAAGGGGTACCCCCTTGTAAAAATAGGTTTTTTGCTTGTGACACAATTTCCCCCAAATCGTGCTTATTTCTCATAAATATTTATTGGAAGGTGTTTCAAATGCAAAGAAGCTTGCAATAAAGCATAAATCGCAAGCACTTTGAAAAAAAAAATCCAATTTTTTTTGGAAAGGGATACCCCTTGCAAAAATCGATTTTTTGCTTGTAACACAATTTCTCCCAAAACGTATTTATTTCTAATAATATTCTAATAACTACTTAATGAAAGGTGTTTCAAATGCAAAGAAGCTTGTAATAAAGCATAAATCGCAAGCATTTTGAAAAAAAAAAAATTTTGCAGTTTTTTTTTTGGAAAGTTGTACACCTTTGCGAAAAATTTACTTTTTGCTTGTAACACAATTTTCCACCAAAACGTGTTTACTTCTTTTAAATTCATATTCCGCCTGATTGTGTAGTTTGTTTGGCGTTTACGCCTTAGGCGTTTTTCGTTGTAGATTAAAGAAAACTGGGGCCAAATTACCGCATTCGATATCGATCGAAATTTCCATACAATTTAAATCCAAATTTCGTTCGATATCGAGTGCCGTAATTTGCCCCCTGCTTGTCTTTCTTTAATCTTGTACAAAAAACGTCTTTGGCGTAAACGCCAACGCCTTACACAATCAGGCTGATTGAGTTTCAAAAGTAAAAGCGTTTGCAATAACTGTTGACATGAAGTGTTTGAAGTTGTAACTAAAATGTAATTTATGAAGTCTAGTTAAATAAAAAAAAAGTTCAAAAAAAACCCTGAGTTAGAACAGAATTCAAAATCGAATAGATTTCCTTGCTGTGACGTTGACAAATAGTTAGAAAATAAGAGTAATTGTTTATATCTTCGAACGATGACGACAGTTTTGCGACATAACTGAGCAGGCATGAAAATTTAATGGTAGCGGGAAAAAGGAAATCAACATTTTCAATGAAACAAGGTGTTTGTGTTGTATACAATTTTATAAACTTTTTATTAAATTATGATGCTTTGCTTTCTATTATGGATTTATTTTAAAACACAAGTTGGACTACGTAACGTAACATGTTTTTTTGTAATAATTTATTCCTTGATGATGAAATAACAATAGCTATTCTTACAATAGAAAAATAAACACGAAGTCTATAAATTTGTGGTTAAGCAGCAGATGGACATACAAATGTGTGTGTGTCAGTTCCACCGACAATTACACAAACACATTTTAGTTTTAGAATAATTTTATTTGAATGCATGAAGCATATGTTGGGAGTATAATATTTTAGTTTTCGTTCTTGAATACGATTTATTTCTTTAACTGCAGCAAGAAGCGGGTGTGGGGTCTAAGCCGGAACGTTTTGTAATAGCAAGACGAGTAAATTCTTCAGCGGTGGTAGGATGAATGCCTACAGTGTTTAACAAAATTTTCATGGTTAGACCAGATCTGAAAAAAGGAAAATTAGTTTAATATGTTGCCAATAGTATAATTCTTTATATCAAATCGAAGATTCCTTTTACGAAAAACTTACTTGACAGCGGCAGCGAAACCTTGAATAACTTCTCCAGCCACGGGCCCCACATAATGCAAGCCCAATACCTTTTGATCACCACTACGTTCGGCTACAGCTTTTACATAACAGTAACGTACACTTTTTTGTGGTATAAAGAATTCTGTCGGCTTGTAAAAGCCATGGAATACTTCAATATTGTCTTCACCATATTTCTTAATGGCATCTTCTTCCGCCATGCCAACACAGGCATATTCGAGCGGGGAAAATACTGTAGTGGCAACATCTGTGTAGTCCATAACCTGCTTGGAGTTGCCGAATAAACGGCGAGCCAATAGACGACCAGCATGAATTGCTACAGGAGTCAATTCCGGACGACCGTGAGTAATATCACCAATTGCATAAATGTTGGCAACATTTGTCTGTTCAGCATTGTTGACGGCAATCTTGTCACTTTTCACTTCAACCCCAGCAGCCGACAATTTGAGGTCATCAACCAAACCTTTACGACCAATGGCCCACAAGACCGTATCATATACATCACTGCCTTCTTCTTGGGTCTCTGTATTGATGTATTTGACTAACAACCGTCCATCCGAAGTTTTCTCCACCGATTTAGGTATAGTTTTGTGCAAGAAATTAATGCCGCGTTCAACCATAGAGTCAGCGACAATATTGGCCATTTGTTGGTCAAAACCACGCAATACAATAGAACGCACCATCACGGTGGCATCATAACCCAAACCCTTAAGAAAACCTGCACACTCTAAGCCGATATCTGGAGCAAAATAAAATATTTAAATTAATTAATTGCCTCAACACTCCTCCCATACAATTACTTACAGCCGGCACCAACAACCAAAGTTTTGCCAGGTGCTTTTTCCAAACTAAAAATGTCATCACTTGTGATGCCGTATTCCACGGCACCGGGAATATTTGGATAACGGGGACGGCCACCAACAGCAATCACAATATTGCGAGCAGTAATTGAACGTTCTGTGTTATTTTTCATTTTCGACACTATGGTATAATTGTCTTTGAAATAACCCAAGCCATTAATATACTCCACTTTCCTGTTAAAGGTATGAAATTATAAATGAATAGGTTTGTATAAGAACAAAAATTATGATGCATCAGCTCGCTTAAAGAATCGAATACGAATTGTTTTTGGTAACACTTTCTTTGCCAAACTAGATGGTGATTCAGTGCCCGGAAATTTTCATTTGTTTAGTAATTAGCTTCCGAAAAGGAAAAACACTTTCATTTTTTTTTAGTTTTTATATTATGAACATTTCAAATCAAATATATTTTCTTTCGAATGGAGTATCACAGCAACTCCTCCGAATAGAAAATGGAAATTATTAGCTGTAACTTTTCACAGCTAGAAGATAAATATTTTTCAAACAAAAACAATTTCCCTATTTAATTTCGTATCCGATTCTATAAACAGGCTGAATAATAATACTTCATGAAATTTATTAAAATTCTGATTGTAGTTTAAGAAAGTCTGTCTGTCTGTCTGTTGTCCTGTACATTTCCTATTCGTTTCTGTCAAATTAACTGCAGTTTCTAAACGAATAGTCCGATTGTAATAAAAATTTATACGCAGCAAAGAAAAACAAGTAAAATTTGTCTGTGAGATGAAAACAATTCCCAACGAAAATTTAAAAAAATCCCAAAATTGAGATTTTTCGGTACTTTCACCGTATTTTTCTTATTTTTGCTAGATACATTTTTTACTCTTTAAAAGCGCATTCGACCTTAAGATGTATCGAAATTTAGTTATTTTTGTTGCAGGCTTGGAACTAGAGAAATCTGGCTTAAAAATTTGATATTTGCAATACCCTTTATTCTGTAACGTCACGTCAAGACAATATCAAAAGTGGAACACGTCTGTACTACTTATTTTTATTTTCTTTTTTTTGGCAATTAAAAACTTATTTATTTTTTTATCTTGGACCAGCAGTCAGGGGATGACCCGTACATATGCAGTGCATTGCACCAGAACTACAAAGGAGGGACTAGTATTGAGGAGACAGATGAAGAAAGATGCTGTTACTCTGCTTTTTAGTACATGATCGTGTCAGTCGCTGCCAATTATGTTCAGTGACCAGTGACTATGCCTTCATCATTGAAACAGGCTGGCAACGACTAACACAACCATGCACTCAGTAATGCCGATCAGAAGAATTCAACACAATATTTCATGACTTAGCGCAGGGTTGAACTCAGGTCCCTCCGCTTTATAGTCTCGTGTTATCTACTTCAGCCAACAGAACAGTCAATTGCTATATTCAAGGCCTTAGGGAGTAGTCAAGGCATGTCAGAAATAGTTAATTGTTGCAGACAAGAAGTAGGAAAGTATCGTATCGACGTTGACAAACAGTTACAGAATAAAAGTTCAAATAAATAGGTCCGTCCCCTCTGAATATATAAAATCCATAACCTTTGAACTTAAACCAGAAAAGGCTCCAAACTTTAAAATTTTTATGATATTTTTTTACTATCGGGAAACATACGAACACCATTTTACAACACAATAATTTAAATTTTTTCTAAGTCCTCCTCTGGACTTCAGAGAGGAATTTTAAGCAAAGATATGCAGAATATAGACAGATATGCTTAAACCGAATAGAAGACTACTTCTGCACACGCAATATTTATTTTGCAAAGTTTTAGAGCAGGGAAAGGCAAACGTAGGGCGCTGCGCTTTTTCATTTACTCTTCTGTTACGTACGTGTGTACACGCATTGTAGAGCTGTAAACAACTTTAATCAGTCTAGTTTCAGCATTCAAACAGGCGGGTTGTGTTTATCGCATACTTTAAGAATCAGCGTTGCCAGAAAGCAATGTGAGTCCGATCACAGTGGAGATGTGTAAACATCTAATATGAAAAAAAAATGATTGCTGATGCTAGTACGGGGAAAGGCAAATGCTTTCGGAAAATTATGACATTCCCTTATGAACACCTCGTGTTTTGTTAACAATTTGAACCAATTCATTGTGTTCATTTTATTCAAACTTTTTGCAAATAATGCCTGTTGGTGAATAATGCAATGAACATAAACATATGTGTATTTGCGATACGCTTTGTCAGATGTCGTACAAAACCTTTTTTTTACACACCATCGCTGCATACAGAGCCACAAACATAATTTTGCTCTAATGCCATGCCGATATTTCTAATATATTGCAAATACCCATAATAAAATTAAGTTAGCTTTTGGAGATTTTAATGTTTTAATTGGGGAGAAGTGACGAAAGTTGATTGGCAAGACCGATTCGTGGTGAGAGCGCAGAGAGTATAAAAGTAATACAATCGCAAAATGTAATAGTATAGGTTGCCTTTCCCTGTTTTAGAGAGAGAAAAGAAGAGGCAAGAGATGAGTAAAGACTTCTGTACTAAAAAAAAATGCTTCGTTCGTCCTTTTAACATACAAGGTTCAGTTTAATTTAATGTGAAAGAAAGCTTAAAGGAAAATTGAAACTATTTTGTCAAGGTCAACTTTACAACAATTGCAAAAAGAATCTTACTAATGACAAAAAATAATACATTAGCCCAATTTACAATCCTGTGCAAATGGTCTTGCATTATAGCATTTGCAAATTGAGAGAGTATTTGAGAACATTTTCAATGTATTTTGTTGGTGTAGAGTACAATTATTTTGCAAATGCAATGATGCACGACCATTTGCACAAGATTGTGAATAGGGCTATTATAATAGAATATAATACAACACCAAAACAAACACTTACTTGTCACGCAAATCGACACGAGTCACCCAATTCACCGATTTAATGTGATTTTGAATGGCCTGAACTAATTTGTTCCAATCTGGTTTGATATTTTCAACATTCGGGATGTCCCAACCATACGCTGCAGCTTCCTAAGAAAAAAAAGGGGAGTTAATCAATATAAACCAAAAGAAAAAAAATGTTAATTTTACTCACATGGACAGATTCTCCCAATATGGAGGCCTGGTGCATTAGTTTTTTGGGTATGCAACCAACATTGACGCACGTTCCACCGATGCCCCATTTCGTACCCAGCGGTGTGGGTGTAACGTAATCAAGACAAGCCACTTTGGCGCCATTCGCAACAGCTTCTTTGGCACACGCCAAGCCACCGGAGCCACCTCCAATTACAATTAAGTCGTAATCGTATTCATCTGTAGTTTTTTTTTTTTTTTTTTGAAATAGAAGTTAGTGAACGTATTTGAAAGGTAATCATCGCCTTAAATTACTTAGTTTAATCGAAATAGAGTTTTTGGTGTTGCATGTTATGGAATGATGATGTTGGTTTTTGGTGTAAATGTGTTTTAATAGGCTGTTATCAGTTATCCAAAAAGTGTTTTATGTTTTTAAAGTTTTTTTTTTATTTTGATTTTGTGACAAAGCATAGGTGTGTTTTCTTGTTGCAATTGAAATCATGTTATTTTGTGTAAATGTATTGTTGCTTAGCCTTGGGAAATTCTATCCAAATGTATGCTTTCTACACATGTGGAAAGTTAGAATTATTTTTGCTATTAATATTAATTTTGAGGTTATGTCATCAATTGGCCTCTGATTCTTGAATTTTTTACCTTCTTGTCTTTCTTTCTTTAACACACTAATTAATAAATAACACACTAAGCAATAACTTTTTATATTTGTTCCTTCACTTTTTTAACCGACTTCCAAATAACGAATATACTATCAATACGATTATATGATTCATAAGGGGATTATTGCATCTATTCATGCAATACAGTGTACGACAACAATTAGCACCACCACGCCCTAAAGCAGATGAGAAAAAAATTTCTATCTCATACTAATGAATTTATTAAATAAGGCAACGAGACAGTGATGTTAACTTTTTTACTTCGATTTCCGTACAGCCATAAAAAAGTTACCGGTTTTTAGGTAAAACTACCGTACGCAAAGTCTGGTACAAAGTTAATAATAAGAAACTTATAGAATTTAACTACAATTGGCATTATTTTGCATAGTTGTAACGAAACCATACTTTGTTGATATTTTTACTGAGAAATATGTAGTCGCAAGAGAATTTGCAGTGAAGAATTTATATCACAAAACTGATTTATTAGCACAGTTATGAATTCGCCCTAGTAGACACATTATCAAAAAAAATGTTTGGTCTAACAAATAATAATCAAAAATTACCGTACAAATATAGAAATTACCTGCTTACCGTTCGGAGGGCTAAATTACCGTACAATACGGTAATTACCGTACGGTTAACATCACTGCAACGAGACCACGACTTTCGCAACGTGGTGAACGCGTTAACTTCAGCCAAGAGCAAACAAACCCTCTTAAAACTGCCCATTTCAGAATGTCGACAGAGTTCTTTCTTTCGTATAAATAAATTTGAAACAAACACAATTTATACAATTTTGTTTTTGTTTCAAATATTTTTGTACGAAAGAACAAATTCATTCGACATTGTGAAATAGGTAGAAAGTTTACATTATGAATGAATTTTATGAATAACTTTGAAAGTAATTGTTTTTTTTATGGAATATTTTCTTTTAGAAATTTGGACTAAGACGATTAATACGAAATTTTCCACGTCAGTACAATAATTATATTTATTTCACGTAATAATATGAAATCGTTCTTATAAGAAGTTTTTTCTTTCGAATAGTTTAAAATAGCAGCTCTGTTTAAAATTTCATGTGAAATTCTGACAGAACCCATACAAAAAAGAAATATTTGTGGAAAAATGTTGCTAAACTAGTACTCTGTTTTAATTATGAAAAACATGTGAAATAATATGAATGTTATTTATTTCGAACGATAATTTTTTGAAACTAAAAATTTTCTCATTGAAAATGAAAACATAATTTGAATTAAAAAGGAAAAAAACTGAAACTGAAATAACTGATGTTGCGCAACATTTTCCACAAATTCAAACAGAGTACTTAACTTAGAAAGTATTTGGTTTTTTATGGAATAATTTATTTTAGAAATTTGGACTAAGACGATTAACACGAAATTTTCCACGTCAGTTCAATAATTATATTTATTTCACGTAATAATATGAAATCGTTTTTATAAGAATTTTTTTCTTTCGAATAGTTACATTTAAAACAGCAGCGCGGGACTGCTTTTGCTTTAAAATTAATTGTATGAAAGAATTCTTTCGAGAACGTAAAATAAGCCGTCAATTTATATACAAATTTCAGCACAAAAATGCGAAAAAATATTAAAAAAGTCTAAAAATATATTTGAAAAAAAAAAAAAAATCTTAATAAAAATGCAATTTGTTTCTGAGGTCTCAGCAATTCATTAGTCCCAAATTGGTATTTTCAGTCCTAAATTGGGGTTTTCAATAACAAATTGGAATTTTCAGTCCCAAAATTGAGATTTTTCAGTATTGCCGCTGTACTTTGATTATTTTTGGCAAAGTACAGGAAATTTTTTGAAATTTTTCTTCTTGCGGCCTTACAAGCTGAAATTTTACATTTGCAACACAAAAAAAAAACGTTTGTTCTGGGAGAACTATTTTTACAATTAATTTTTATAATTACTCATTTTTTCTACAAAAAGGGGGCAAAGATTTCCTTTTTTCATTGCCTGTTCGGTGACGTCGCAAACTGTCGTTCGACCACAAAAATAAGAATAAAAACAAAGAGAAATTCTAAGATTTTGGTTTTATTTAAAGTATAAATAAATTATATTTAAAAACTGCCACTGTAAAATCAATAAATTTTTACTTTTGAAGTATAAATTGGAAATGCAGAATTAAAAAATCAACCCACACTTTTTTTCAAGTATAATTTTATGGTCAATGTATAATTTGTTATTTAATTAAATATACATATATTTTTAAATGCTGTTATATATGTTCTTTTCTTTCTTTGCTTATTATTTCAACAGCATAAAATGTATATTAATTTCCATTTAAATAGTTTATAACTCCTGGTTGAATTAAAATCCTGGGCGCAAATTAAGACATTCGATATCGATCGAAATTTGTATTTAAAATGTATTGAAATTTCGGTCGATATCGAATGCGTTAATTTGGTCCCAGATTGAATTATAAATTTTTTTTAACGCTAAACAATTTGTTTTGTCCATAAAAGAAAAGTTGCTGCTCCTCCGACTTCCCTATTAGCAACACAATAGACCAAGATCGACATACAAGTTAAAACTTTTACTTGCAACAAATTTTTATGTGATCAAAACCAAGCGCTTGGTATAGCCCTGTTTATTATTCCATGTGATACCAAAGCTTTTGGAATGGTGGAATGGCATTATTTTTATAAAAATATACTAGCAATGAAAAGAAGTACGGAAATTGCGCACGTTTTTATTTTCAATGGAATACACATCAGCGGAGATTGTAAGATTTCAAAACATGTAGTCATAGATTTTAATTATTAAAGAAATGGTTGTGATCACATATACAAACTTTTACAAATTTAGTTGCTGTTGTTGGCTAAAAGTCTTTGTAAACGTGTATAAGTATGTATTTTATATACGAGTATATATATGTATGTATGTACATAAGTAAATAGACTGTTAATAAACATTTATAAAATTCTTAACTCTCAATAATAAACTTTTTGTATTGCTTTAAGTATTTATAATAATTTGAACTACAGTAATACAAAATACTTTTATATTTGTTCTCTCTACAATACGTTTTTATGAATGCTTCCATTGCATAGATATTAAAATAGATAAAATAAAAATGAAATATAAAATAATATCTACCTAATCCTTTTGGCCGGGGACAATACAAACGTGAAAATATAGCTCCCATTTCAGATTTAAACAAATGAGTTTTAATAGCTTTTATAAAAAGATACGGCTGTTGTCTTTCAATTTACACTTTATACTACTCTGTATTAGCCACTTGGTTAAGAAAACATTTTATATTTTTGTTAATAAAAAATACAATGTTGATGATTTCATCTCTAATGTTTCTATATGCACACACATACACACACTTGCAGATACAATTCTTCTATTTTTTTATTTTACATTATTCAAATTACTCAAGCAAGTAGAGAGAAGTATTTCATGTTTTTAAATGAATATTAAAATTCTATAGATTAAAACAAAACAAACGTCAAAATATTCTTCTGAAGAGAAAATGTTAGTTAAGTACTCACAACAGTCAGCAATTTTAGCTTCAATTGTCATGTTAAAAATACATTGATCATTTTTTGAGCGGTAGTTTTTTAAAGCATTTAAAAAACAGATAAGACAACTAACAAAAAATATATGCACATTTCGCATGCTTACAAACAAAATGATTGACAGCCTTCAGTAGAAAGAGTTTTTATCTCTACTAAAAACATTTTTTAAAAAAGTTCAGTTCAAATACTCAATATGAATTCATTCCAGATGGAATTGATGGCTAAGATGTCTGTTTATTGCAGGTGCTATAAAATAAATTTTTGGCGACAAAAAAAGTTAACAACAATATTGTTAGAAAATTTATTTATAGAACCTGAATTAATTAATTAATTACAGGTTTTATTAATTCAGCGAAAAGCATAAATAAATTCGACCTCTTGGCTCGAACAATCTAAAACAGAAAAGGGTAATTAATTTACTGTCAATTCATAAGAAATACTGGCTTAATGAAATTGACTTATTTAGTATTTTTTCCACTTTTTCAATGAAGAACTCAAGTTTTTATTGTTTTGAAAATTTTGTGATAAATTTCAGTCCGGTTTCAAAATGATATTCCATTTCTATTCGAATTTATAAAAACTGCTAAAAACCTATTGTTATCATATTCATAATAAATCCAGTGCCTTAAGCCTAGTACTCTGTTTGAATTTGTGGAAAATGTTGCGCAACATCAGTTATTTCAGTTTCAGTTTTTTTCCTTTTTAATTGAAATTATGTTTTCCATTTTCAATGAGAAAATTTTTAGTGTCAAAAAATTTTCGTAGGAAATAAATAACATTCATATTATTTCACATGTTTTTCATAATTAAAACAGAGTACTAGCTTAGCAACATTTTTCCACTAATATTTCGATTGAATATTTTTTGTATGGGTTCTGTCAGAATTTCACATGAAATTTGAAACAGAGTACTAGGCTTTAATCACAATTTTTTTATATTTTCTTACGGAATAATATTCACCGTTTTATTCGTTTGTTTGTATAAAAAATTATATGCAAAGTTATGGTGCATAGATGCGGACAGGTGACTGAGACCATATGTCGGGAATGTTGTTAACCGTATTTTATCCGTTACTGTGACTGACTGTACGCCACTTATGACTTCACATTAGAAGTAGCAAAGCAGTTAACCACGGAAAATTTCTCACAACTGTCTATAGTTATCTGAGGCGTTGAAATTAACTAGTGCAAGTCAGACGCAAAACTCCCAAAAGAGTATAAACGACCAGTGGTCTGGCTGCACTTCACAAATAATTGCCAACGAGGTTTGATGTTGACTGACTCAGAGCTGCTTTGCAACTGACTATTTTATTCATATTTAACAGACATTTAGAAAACAAATTTTATACGATATAAAATTGTTATAAATTCTATATACATACATATGTATGTACATACTATGTCTATATGAATTTTTTAAAATCTGCAATTCGAATCGGACTTTCACCGTCTCTTGATGCAAAGGAAGATTTTTTATAATTAGCTAATACTGTATAGAAATGAATACAAACATTCGTTAAAAACTACTCGAAATATGTATGTATTAGAGCATGCATGTGTTTTCATATCCCTTGCCATTTGGTAGGAAAAATAATCATTAAATAAAAAAATCTCTTAATCGAAACTTGTCCTAAGTAAAATATTGATTAAGGGAAAAACATTTTACAGAATAAAACTGGTCGAAATTTCAATACAATTTAAATACAAATTTCGCTCGATATCGAGTACCGTAGTTTGCCCCCTGAATTTCTGTAACTGAAATACATACATATGAATATTACATATAACATAAATCTGGTTTATTAATTAAAAAATCGTATGTAAGTGTCTAGATGTTTCGAAACCACTCTACTTTAATTAAAAGTATCATGGGTCCAAAATAAATATGGGTTAAATAAAAAATGATCTACAATGAAATTTCCAGATATCAAAAATTTTATAACAATTAAAGCTTATACAATAAAATATCTTTTAATGTACATATTTAATAGAAACAAGCGCAGTGTATAGAAATATATATTATTTTCTTAATGCAACACATACCATCTTCAGTAGGGTCAATCTCTTCTTCCTCCCCTTCCTCTTCATTTACACTCTGATTTTCAACATCTGAGTCTTCAACAGTCATTTTACTTTTTAAACGTATATCAAGATATTTAGATTGATAAACAGAATGTCGTTTATCCCTTAAATTTTTAGCTTCAGATGCAGGTAAGATTACAAAATAATTCATATGATTTCAATCTTATTCAAATGAATTTTGTATTATATGTAATAATTAGTACGTCTTACTTGTTAATCCTTAGCTTTTGTTTTGATAAAATTCTCAAACAGTGTTTGCAGTCAGCAGCAATTGAAGAAAATTCAGTTGAGTTAGTAGTAAAGAAGTGTTAAAAAAAAATTTTTTTAAACATGTCATTTAACACAACCGTCGTGTAATAAAAATCGATTGAAGATGTAAGTTTTTTACATGACCACCTTTTCTTGTTTTATTAGCTGTTGACATTATCCGATGACTTGTTAATTATATATTTGAAGTTCACAAATTTTTGTTTACAAACTATTTGTGATTGATTATTGTAGTTTTACAACTAAATTCGATGTTTTACCTATAACTTAATGAGTTCGGTATTTTTTCTTTCGGTAAAACTGAAAGATACCATCTCTTTGGTAGTTTTGGCATTTCGACAGTTGTCATAGTAGCATAATTAATAGTTACGAAAAACACTGGCAGGTGTTAGCAAACTACCGTAATCTGTAAACCCCACTGATATCATACATTCTTGTAACTTGTTATAGTCATTGTAATATTTTTTATATTGGCCGCGAAGGCTTAATATTACTGAATAGATGAATAAATAAATAAATAATTGCTTTGAGTCTATTTTTAGAGACATATAAAAAGTATAGGAGGGTGGGGAAAAGTAAAGCCGCTAATCCAGATGGAGGGTTAAACTTTACTTTATTGCACTAAACAGCGATGTAGGATCCCAGAAAATAATACCTAATTAAAAACAAGAACATTGTCAATTGACATCACGGTTTTGCTTATTTTGTTCTGGCAACTTCGTAGTGCAGCAGCTGATAAAATTTACTTTAAATAATTTAGGTGGTTGTTCGTACAGCACATCAATAAGTACATACATACGTGTGTACAATAAGCTGTTTACTACAATGTTCTTTTTATTTTATTAAAAATAAATAAATAAATTGTATCTACACTTTTGTAACGTAAACTGAATACAAGTTGTGCAGTAAGGTTAGCAAATAAACAGCACGAGTGTGTATGTACTATGTGCATATCTATTGGAATAAAAGCCAGCGAACCAAGTGTGAAACATAATTAAAAACGTCAAGTAACAATGACAATGCAAAATTAGCACGATAGAAGAAAATTATAAGAAAACAATTTTATTTTAATCAAATAATAAACAATTTTGTGAAATTCAATGTATTATATAATATAAAAAAAAATATTCAGGCGTATTTGGAAAATATTGCAATGATTTATAGAGAAAAACTGTGTCTGCTTGGGAGAATTCAGTTAGCTCCGCGGTGAAATATTGACAGCGAAATTACAAAAACAAAAGGCCCTTCACTATTTACTCACAGGCATATTTTCATGAGCAGACACATTTCTAGAAAACTTACGATTTTGTGTGGATGCACCTCTTTGGTTGCTGCACGTAAAACCTTTGTTTACAAAACTTTTGGAAGAGTAATTTCTGCAGGATCCAGACACTACTGAGGCATTAGCAAAACGAACAAATGTTATAGCAGCGCGTGGATTCCATATCGTAAACATTCTTAATACTATGAACTTTATTTTGCAAATAAATTAAAATATTTCAACTCAGCTTTTTCTGCACTTAATATTTTTTTGCTTTTCTTTTCACTGACTAGCATGTTTAGCGGAGTGTTGCCAGATTAGTCACTTTATCTGAATCTTGCAGTTCCCCATTCAATTCGTAGTAGAGAATATTTTTCTTGGAAGCAAAACTGAGCAGTGCATCCGGGAGATGATGCAAATTCGTTACATTAGAAGAAATACTTTTTTCTTAAAATAAAACATTGAGGCAATTGTTAATATTTGTTTTAAAAAAAAAGAAAATGCGGAAATTTAAATTTTCTGGCAGCATTGCCTTATATTAATAACCGGCAATCGAATTCTTATTGGAATACAAAAACAAGTCATAAGCAGAAAAAAACTTGTTGGAATGATAGAGAATCGTAGCAATTAACGTTACTTGGGAAATGCAAGAATCGTTTAGCTTCTAGATTTGTATACCTACGAGCGCATCCATACATACATACGAATTTATACACTTGATGAATATTTTTAAATTCTGTATGAAAGATAATACATATTAAAAAGTAACTTCTTATCTTATTATATTAACTTTCTTTCTATTTCATCAACCGAAAGGCGTAGTAGTTTTAGTATAATTTCTAACCTGTGTTTTTTTACCCACATTTAACGTGCTACAAAATACAACAACTTATCAAAAATATAATTGAACTTTGTATAGATTGGCTATAATGAATTCCATACTAATTACTGGTTGCAACCGAGGCCTTGGTTTAGGTTTGGTTAAAACATTGGTTAAACTACCCAACCCACCTCAACATTTATTTGCTACATGTCGTAATAAGGACCAAGCCAAGGTAATTATGTATTTAATTTAAAATAATTAAAAAAAATGTTTTTGGTACTCACTTATGGGTGCCATTTTTACTTCTTTTACTTCTTCCTCTTGTTTCTTTTCAATTAGATGCAATTGGATATCCAGAAGATTTGGGAATTTTGTTATAAAAATTAATACACTTAATTGCAGCACAATTATTTTTACACAATTAATTTATTTCGAAACAGGTTTCAAAGTTCTGATTAACAGTATTCTTGTTTAAAGATTTATGATAAACACTAGTTGTTTAATGCACTTCTATCACAAAGCAAGTTCGGTAATTAAATGAACTGAAGCCTTTCAGTTCAGCTGACTTTCCTGTTGGAGACCACAAAACGAAATAAGCGGCGAAAATTTTATGATTTGCTTTTTAGTTCTCTTAATTTCTTCTCTTTATAGAAAATTGTGGGATTTTAGAAATGTCAACAAGAATTTTCTTTTGGATATGCTTTACAGTGTTGCTTTTTAGAAAGAAAAAAAAAACGTTTTACGTTCAAGCGGTTTTCTACATATAATTTATAAAGTATAAATGAAAACCCATATTATTGCAAGTTTATTTTCAATTTGAAAATTTCGTCGGTTACGCCAGCGAGAAAGTACGTTCGGTGTTGAATGCAGTTTGTCTTATTCTTCTCGGTTATCAACATATTAAATAGGAACAAATATTTTCCGTCTATGAAAACGAAAAATTTGTTATATAATTGATAGATACATAAATAAAATTTTTCGAATAATTTTAAACTCGAAACATTGTGAATCTTCGAATATGAATATAATGCACAAGCATTCTTTAAATTAGATACTTTTGTATTTCATATTTTATTTAATGCAAACCCAGAAAATGCCTTGTTTTTTGTAGTTTCATTACTAAACATCTTCTGTTAATATTTTTATTATAAATTCTTGCAGGAACTTCAAGATTTGGCCTGTGAACACTCCAATATTCACGTTCTAGAAATTGGTAACAATTAAAATGAAAATTTTTAAACTATTTTTAACTAACTAAAGCTTTTCATTTTACTTTATATAAGATTTACGCAATTATAACAGCTACGATAACCTGGTGAAAGAAATTGATGATATTACACAGAACAATGGTCTCAATGTTCTGTTTAATAATGCCGGAATTTCACCAAAATCTACTAGAATCAACAATACTAAATCGGATGACTTAATGAATACATTTGAAACAAATACTATTGTACCCATCATGTTGGCGAAGGCATGTTTGCCTTTGTTAAAGAAGGCTTCAAAAGCACAAGAAAACTTGGATTTTTGTATTAATCGTGCTGCCATTATAAACATGAGTTCAATATTGAGTTCAATTAGTGGTAATGTCGAGGGTGGTCTTTATGGTTATCGAACTTCAAAGGCTGCTCTTAATGCTGCAACCAAATCTTTGAGCATTGATCTATATCCCAATAAAATATTGTGCGTTGCTCTGCATCCTGGTTGGGTGCGTACCGATATGGGTGGATCGAAAGCACCACTGGATGTCGAAACAGCTACAGCTGAAATTGTAGAGACAATAATGAAATTTAATGCCGGTCACAATGGAGGCTTCTATCAATACGATGGTAAACAGTTGCCGTGGTAAGGAGAGATGATCTATGCATTTTGTAAAACTAGTTGCAGTTTATGTTAAATAACCCACATATAATTACTATAAACAGTTGTCTTTTAAAATTATTTAAATAAAATATTTTACTTTGTTCTTAAACTAAATAAAAAATAAAAAAAAATTAAGATTTAATTTTTCACAAATTGATGTTTATTGTTGTCAAACTCTTGCATCTTTTTCTCTTGTTATACAATTAAAAAGTATTTTTCAATTCAAATGAAAAACCATTATATGCAATTTTTTACTTTTTTGTATGAAATTTAAGCTTAACTACTATTGATTTTTTTCGGTTGTCTCGTCTTGTTTTTTTACTTAAATACACACGCAATTTAATAAATAAACTAGATTTTGGAAAGTTTTAGAAATTACATTTAAACCAAATATCTAAAGAACGAATTGCAAAACTCATTAAAGAACGAATAAAAAGCTAAAAACTATGATACAAAAAGAAAAGCTTAAATAGAGGTTCCAATGAGCAGCAAGAGGGTTACAAATAAAACAATTTATTAAGAATAGTTTTAACATAAACGTATTTCAATTAAGTGTGGGCTTAGATTTCTACTCTTCATTTTTAAATTTGAAAATTTTGTTTGGAAAATTGATGCATGAAGTAGCCACAAATTAAGTGAAAAGTTTACAACTTCTATTCCACATAATTAAATGCTTTTGCAAATGTGAAGATTTAAATTTGTTTTAAAAATATTTTAAAATATTATGCTCTTATTGTTTTTTATCTGACCTAACAAATAAGTAAAAATATTTATCATATATGCTGAACTCTGGAGTTAATGGAGGATGTAGTCGGGTTCGGGTTAGAAGCGGAAGAGGAGGACAGCGAAATTTCTTCTGTCGAAGAACGTGGCATTGCGGTAACGGACATGGTGGGTACTGCAGTAACTAAATTTGAGCTTCCTATGGCATTGCTTGGTCCATGAATGCTAGTTAGATGGTTGGTGGCCGAATTCATCAGTACCTCATTTGTTGGAATCGTCAATACAATGTGCCTAAGTGTGACAGCCCAAGAAGTACATTCGCTGGCATGATTTGCCACAAGCGATGTGTAGATTTCCATGGCTTCATTGTATGAGCGGCGTGCTACCGCCTCACTTAAACGATATATTTTCTGTTGTACTGCCTGGCTTAAGTTACCCGTATGCCACAGTTGCTCTATAACGCCCAAACGTCGTTCAATTTCTTCCCGTCGTACATTTATAGATTCTTGCACTAGAGGAACTTGTTCCCGAAGACAGCGAAAACTTGTTGTCACAGCATCTGTGGGTAATGTTATGTTTTCTTGTTCACTACTGGCGTGAGGCATGGGATGAACCACTGCTACAGGCTGCATAGTGGGTGCTGTGGAAGGTGGTGGCGGTAAGCCAGCACTTGCCTGATTTGGTAGCACGACCGCTGTTGGTTTTGATGAGGTGGCCGTTACACCTCCTTGCAATGGATAAGCTACTCTTTTATTCAGATTAATACGTGTCCGTCCAGGACCGCTGCCCGATGAAGTCGGCAACGAATTATAAGCTAATGTGGGAGGATCATTCCAGCCGGGTGTGCGAGAACCTTTAAATGAATAATGCAGATGTTTAATTTCATCAGGTTTTATTTTCCTAACTTCTTCGTCTTTGCCGTCGCTTCCCATCGGCCGAATTGTGCATTAAAATACAAGATGAAAAAGTTTTACTTACCTGGAAATGGTTCACTGGCTGGTGGCATTGCTGTTGGTGCTTTGTCGGCCATATTTACGACTATTATTTATTAATAGTTGGTTTGATTTTTATCTAGAGTAATTAAATTTTTCACAACGTTTTGTGGATTTTTATCACAAAATTTTATTTTTACATTAAAAATCAATTGCTTGTGCAGTGACGTCTCTTTTTCTCTTAATTTTCTTTCTATTTTCTATCGTTTGCATTTCTCTCACTGACGTTTACAAAATATATATTTTCACCAATGCTTCTTCTTACTTCATCCATATTCATTGTGATTTGATAGCATATTGCCAGTAATCCAGAGATAGGAGTTCAATTGTAAATATAAAAGTCTCACAGGATATTCAACATACAGTAATCGCCATTAATGTTGGACCCTGGGACTAAATCACGGCATATGATAAGGATCGAAATTTCAATACAATTAACTTACAAATTTTGATTGATATCGAAGGCCATTCAGGTTTAGGTGTGTGTGAACACTAATAGGCTTAATTACTCAATAAGGGGTAATTGAGCTCCCAAAACAATTATTTCCCTTAAGCGGCATGGCCACACATCAAACTGATGCTTCAAACTTGTGTATGTATTGGTGAAATTCTGTTTGGCAGTGAAAATCCAAATTGTTTTAATATTCTTCAAACTCACATCAAACCATGCGTGTGAGTTTTTTTCACTAACACTATCAAAGAAAAGCAGAGTTTGAAGCGCCAGTTTCATGTGTGGCCATGCCGCTTTAATTGTAACGGTGCCATGTGCCAAGTACGCTGTAAGGGAATTTATTGTTTTTATTTTGATTTTTTTAAATTTCCTTTTACGTTTGTTTAGTTTTTTAACTTTGCTTTCTATTTAAATCTAATAATGAAATATATGTAAATACTGAAGCATTTTAAACGACCTAACATTGGCGCATATGGTAATATGCTTAAAACACATACATATTTCTGATTTCCCTATTGATCAGAGACGTCTCTGTGAGAAATTTTTCCGAAGGTACAATTTTCTACCAACAAATTGATATTTATGATCAGCACGTCAGAGGAGTCAGAAGACTAGTTCATGTTCCAAAATGCTGGATGGGTTGTAGCAAATGTATCTACTTTTGCGTTTATAATTATTATTCATACATACACAGATCCATATGTATGTATGTATATGTATGTGTTTTTATTTTGTTTTAAAACCTTCTCTACCGTTGATGTTATTTGTTGAATCAAAACAGACCGTAATCATTTTAGTATTTCACAGACCTTTTGAGTTCATACACCAGTTTTTGTAATCGCATTAATCGCGTCGTGTTCTATTTAAGTGGTAGAGTTAAAATCATTTAACAATGAATTCATTGGCATTGATTGCATTTGCCTTATGGGCCTTGTTTATGCGTTATTTGCCAAAAATTTTGGAAATTTTTAAACTAAAACAGTGGGCGGAAAAAATACCTGGGCCAACTGTTGCTGAATTTATTGAAAATGCTAAGAAAGGCGGTAAGTTTTTATACAATATAATAAGACATACACACATACTTATGTACATGTGTATCTTTGTATGTAAACAAACGTGGACTTTGAAATCAGTTTTATGGAAGTGAGTTAGCAAAACTAAGATGCGATTAAATATAATTTGACATCATTTTAAAAGAAGAAAACGTTCTTCTTCAGAAATAAATGAAAATAATTGCAAAAGTTAATAAACATTAACAATTTTTAAGGAAAGAATACAAAACTTCATTATGGACTTGATCGCATCACACATTGTTTTTTTTTGATGTTTAGGAATTCATCTATTGTTTGTTTTTTTTTAAATGCTAATAATATTAAAACAAACAAATTTTTCTTTGATTGTATGGAAAAATTAAAAAAATTGCCGTTAAAAACATTTTTTGTTGTAACAAATATACATATTCCAATCTTACTCGTTTTCTTTTTATTAAGATAAAATATAGATATAATATTTTTGCATCATATATGATATTTTTATATATATAATAGAAAAATTGAAAACAAAGTCTGGAAAAATTTTTCTAGATGAGGAGTTAGTTTTTGAAAATCACTTGATTTCTAACCAACAAAATATTTACGATGTCGATTTGTTGGGATTAGAATTATTTATTTGATCCCAAACAACTGATTCCCATAAACAATCGCAATATGGGTAAATATTTAACCCTAGAGGACTAACGTTATTTAATTGTATATTAAAACTAACACCAGGTAAATTTTATCTATAGCCTTTTAATATTCTGGCTCTAAAAACACTTTAAGGACTAAAAATGCTTTGTGCTACTGTCCAGCGTTTAGTCCAGTCAGCAGACAGACTTTTAATCAAGAGATCATACAGGATATGGAATTTCTTAGGGGTTCTAATTGTAGAGACTTACTTGAAGAAACTAGTTTCCTATCGTAATCAAATCCAAAGGTTTCCATGGTTTTAATGGAGGCTCCCTAGAATAGAATGGAAACTCCTTATAATAGAGCGCACAACAAGCCTATGAGGCCTAGGTGTAATCCTGAACGGATTGGGATAGCCCTTGCTTACGCCGCTCTCTTTAACCTAACATAACCTAAAAATGCTTTGTATATAAAAAAAGAACCTATTGAACTTGGCACCGTTACGTCACTGGCTCCTTGAGCAGTAATAATAATAATAATAAAAAATACACGTTCTAGGGTTAATACAAAAACAAATTTTAGAATCGTTAAACAGGCGCTTAGTTCAATTTCATAAGAATTTTATTTTACTTGGGTGTCACACGATCAAGTTTTCATTCAAATTTTAAAATTTCTCTCATTTTTTTACCAATACAGTCATACTTTTAAAACTTGCTGAGAGTTTGCTTTCAAATTTTCGTTCAAATTGAGTGTTTCAAGTTACAGTCAAGAAAACAGCTGATTGCAGTTTTTTCTTCCAAATTTACATTCTTATTTAAAAATATTCCGCTATCAGTGTTGTTTTGATGACATCTTGCTGAAAACTTGCTTTGAAATTGCGTGCAGCCTACGTCACAGCTTTCAAATTTTGTGAATTTTGACAAGCAGTATGTGTAAAAATCTTGAAAGAGAAACTTGATAGTGTGACTGCAGCGTTAAAATAAAATAGTTTCTTCTTGTTTTTAAAGCTTGTTTTTTTTTTGTTTTATGGATATATTTTTTAGTATTATATTATATTATATTATATTATATTATATTATATTGATTTCAAACACATTTAACTTTTCATAATTTTCAAATATTTTTAGAAGTTCTTTCTTGGTTTATTGAATTGCGCAAAAAACATGGTCCAACATTTCGCATCTGGATGGGTGCAGACTTAACCGTCTTCTTTTCGGATCCCGAAGATATCAAACAATTGCTGAGCAACAATACACTCTTATACAAATCCAAAAATTACCGATTCGTGGAGCAGTGGCTGGGAAAAGGTTTGCTAACGAATGGCGGCGAATCGTGGCACATGCGTAGAAAATTTCTAACGCCATCATTTCATTTTCGGGTCTTGAGCGAATTCAAGGAACCCTTGGAGGAGAATTCCAGAATATTAGTGAGTAAATTGAGAGAGAAAGCTGATGGAGAGCAGTTTGATATTTATCCCTATATAACGCTGTTTGCATTGGATGCGATATGTGAAACGGCCATGGGTATAAAGAAGCATGCGCAGATGCAAGCTGAGTCGGAGTACGTGATGGCGGTGCAAAAGTATTTCCTTTACACAGTTTTTTCTTTGTACAAAATAAAACACTTGGCCATTTGTTTTCTTTCAGAATCTGTCATATTTTGCACAAACGATCCTTTTCATTTTGGCAACGTATTAATATATTCTATAAGTACACGCAGCGTGGACGGGAAAGGGATGCCGCCATACGAATTTTGCACGATGAAACTAATCGTGTTATAAAATTGCGTCGCAAGCTGCTACAAGAATTACAAATAACAAATATGAATGAGGCCCATCGCAGCCAACCCGATGAAGCAGAAGGCCAAAAACGGCGTTTAGCTTTTCTTGATATGCTGCTCATCTCCCAAATGGAGGGTATGCCGCTCAGTGATCGTGAAATACGCGAAGAAGTTGATACGTTTATGTTTGAGGGCCATGACACTACGAGCTCTGCCATAGGCTTTGCCATATATCTGCTCTCTCAGCATGCCAAAGAACAACAGCTGGCATATGAGGAAGCTGTTGCTCTAGAGGGTAGAGAAAAAGAAGCGATGCCTTATTTGGAGGCCGTTATTAAGGAAACGTTACGCATATATCCTTCCGTGCCGTCTTATAGTCGTTATGTAACCGAAGATCTCCATGTGGGATCTCTGGTTGTACCGAAAGGTGTTAATGTTAATATTTTAACGTACGTGGCACACCGCGATGAGAAATGTTTTCCCCAACCGGAGAAATTTGATCCCACAAGATTTTTGTCTAAGGACACCGATTTAAATCCCTTCAGTTTTGTGGCCTTTAGTGCTGGCCCACGTAATTGTATTGGCCAAAAGTTTGCCATGTTGGAATTGAAATGTTCTCTGTCGCATCTTTTGCGCAATTTTGAGTTTTTACCTGTTGAAGGCTACAAACCGAAACCATTGGCGGAAATGATTATGAAAAGTGCAAATGGCATACAAATACGCATGAAGAAGCGCTCAAATTAAAAAAAAAAATCCATTGCTCGTTTCACACAAACCGATGGGAATAGTTCTAATTCGGTACTTTGAATTCAAAACTTTTTTATTTTACTTTCTTCAGGGTTTGCGAAATAACTTTTTTTTTAAATGCTATAAAAAAAACTACTGAATATTTTCTCAAATTTCTTTTTTCTTTCGAAAGTACAACCCTTCCGGTTAATAATGGAAAATAATTTCATTCAAATGGCGGCATGGCCCGATAACGACCGCCATTGACTGTAACGGCCACTCCTTGCTCATTTTCGTAGAAAAATGGCCCAATTATGCCTCTGGACCAAAATCCCTACCAAACAGTGACTCGTTTTGGGTGCGTCGGCTTTTCAATGTATGCGTGCGGGCTTTCTGTGCCCCAAATGCGACAATTTTGCTTGTTTACATACCCGCCAAGATCAAAATGAGCTTCAGCTGAAAAGATGATTTTTTTTTTTTTTTTGCAAAATCGGCATCTTCTGTAAGTCGATCGCAGGCCCATATTTCCTAGCGTTGTTCAAGCGTATACACAACCATATTCGTTCAGCGGAAGGATAAAACTAATTATCTGTCAAATCAGACATGAGTGAAGTGTTAACATTCACGAAATAAGCACTAGTTGAAAAAAAAAACGTTAGATGGCGGACCCTTTATTAATTTTTATAGCATTAAAGTTTTCATACATTAAAATGAAATTTTTTACACTTTTATTAACCTTTAAATGCACACATTTTTATTTGGCGCTTCACAAACTGTGTTCCGAATTTAGGTTTTAATATGAATTTTTGTTAAAATTATCTGCCTATTCGCGAATGGCGCAAGCTATAGTTCGATCGAATGAATAAAAGTTAAAGCCAGGGATCGTAATGGTTATAAGTTTTATTTTAAAAATTACATTTATCATTATTTCCTGACATTTATTTGCCCACCTTTATTTAATCCTCAGAAAATAAAAGTTATTTTTTTATTTCTATTTATTGTACAGAAGATAAAAGTTATTTCTTGATTTTTATTCATTCACCAGGAAATAATAGTTATTTCTTGATTTTTATTTACTCCTCAGAAAATAAAAGTTATTTCTCGATTTCTAATCGAAATAAAAGTTATTATTCGACTTGATATTTATTCCACAGAAAATAAAGAGTATGTAGTAAGAATTTTTAACGAACTATTTATATATTGCTATATTAAATTGAATTAAGATTTTATAGGCTAATTGTTCGAAATTTTTAATTTAAATCTCAAAAAGACATGATATATATTCCAAGGTAAAAAGGCAAGTCAACATCAGTTTTTTGTTATTAAATTTACACAACAGAGCAGAACAGCTGTTTTCGAAAGACGCAACCCTTTCATCATCAGTGCTCATGTGTATTGTGTTTGTCACCACATTAAAGAGTAATTTTTTATTTTTATTTACTCCTGAGAAAATAAAAGTTATTTTTTTATTTCTATTTATTCTACAGAAGATAAAAAAAGTTATTTCTTGATTTTTATTCACCCACCAGGAAATAATAGTTATTTCTTGATTTTTATTCATTCACCAGGAAATAATAGTTATTTCTTGATTTTTTTTACTCCTCAGAAAATAAAAGTTATTTTTCGATTTCTAATCATTCACCAGGAAGTAATAGTTATTATTTGACTTTTATTTATTCTACAGAAAATAAAGTTATTTTTTATTTTTATTTACTCCTCAAAATATAAAAGTTATTATTTGGTTTCTATTTATTCTATAGAAGATAAAAGTTATTTCTTGACTTTTAAAGGGTGTTTTTTATGAAGTTTTTTTTTATACGAATCACTCTGTTGTCTGACAGCTGTTTTGACAGTTTAAAGTGACGTCTGTACTCAGTATTGTTTGGCAAATCATCATGAACAGGTTAACTCCAGAACAAGGCTTCCAAATCGTGGAAATTTATTTTCAAAAACAGTGTTCAATTAAAAATGTTTATCCACTTTTTTACCGCAAAATTCTCTTCAGTGATGAGGCGCATTTTTAGTTGAATGGATATGTCAACAAGCAGAATTGCCAATGCATCCCGATAAATGTACTGTTTGGTGCGGTCTATGGGCTGGTGGAATCATCGGTCCTTATTTCTTTAAAAATGAGGAAGGACGACGCGTTGGCGTGAATGGAAATCGATACAGAATCATGATCAATGAATTTTTGGTGCCAAAACTTCAAAATATGGATGTAAACGAAATGTGGTTTCAACAGGATGGTGCCACTTGTCATACTGCGGGCGAAACAATGGACTTATTGAAAGAACATTTCAACGACAACATTATTTCGAGAAATGGACCGGTGAATTGGCCTCCGCGTTCGTATGATTTGACGCCACTCGATTATTTTTTGTGGGGATAGCTGAAATCATTGGTTTGCGTGGATAAACCAGCAACGATTGACGCTTTGGAAACCAGTATTCAACGTGTCATTGCTGAAATACGCCCTCAAATGCTTGAAAAGGTGGTCGAAAATTGGACCTCCAGAATGGCCTTTGTGCAAAATAGTCGTGGTGGCCACATGCCCGAAATTATATTTAAATGTTAAATGACAAGAAATTATCTACCAAATAAAAAATTTTTTTTGGCCATTTCATAATTGGGAATGTGTTTTATTTAAATTTCAAATCAGCAAGCTCTTATAAAAACACCCTTTATTTTACTCTTAAAAAAATAATAGTTATTATGTGATTTCTATTTACTCTACAGAAAAAAAAAGTTATTTCTTGATTCTTTTTTCATTCACCAGGAAATAAAAATTATTTTAGGGATTTATTTGGTTTAAGAATTTCTATTTTTTTTTAAATCGATTCGTTTCACAGAGCATCACCAATTAATTATGTTGTGTGCATGCTTTCATAGACTGTTAACAATAAAACTTGCACTTTCGCCATGGGTTTTGTGGTGAAATATAATTAAAAATAGCTTTTTAGAAAAGCTGCTAAAAGTGTTAATAAAAATATGCATTTTCTTTTTACAAACTATAATTCATTTTGAAACTATAATATTTATGGCATAAAATTGTAATAGATTTACCATAAAAATATATCCTTGAAATATTGTAGCTGCCTTGAAAATATATTCAGCTATCCATTATTGCAAAATATTTTGCTCTAAAACTTTTCTACTTGAAATTATTTTAAATTTATGGCTAAAAAATTGGATAATTTTATGGAAAGAAAATTCAAGTTTACATGAAAGTCCTATTTCTCCTTAAAAGCTTGAATGAGTGTGGTAAAAAGCTTAGCGTCATGTAAACAGTTATTTAAGGGGAAAATTATTTTGTGGAATATAAAAGTTTTTGTAGTTTCTTCAATCAGTCATTTTTCATGGGAAAAACACAAGACAAGTTTTTTTTTTGTTTTTATTTTCCATTAAAAGAATCGAATATTTTTTGTTTATGTAATTTTAGCCAAATTTATGGATTTTTTTTTAAATTCTAAAGCAGAGCCCAAATTACCGCATTCGATATCGATCGAAATTTCAATACAATTTGAATGGAAATTTCGATCGATATCGAATGCCATAATTTGCCACCAGGTCTTTTTACTCTTGGTATACGTGGCTGCCTGTAACCCACAACCATTCTTTTTAAAATTTTAATAAAAATTTTAAAAAGTAAAACATTTAAATTAATTTATTTACAAACATTAGCAAATAATTACAAATTACTAACTAATGATAAAAAAGGGCCAGGGTAACAAGAACTGAATTAAAAAATGAAAGAAAATCCTTAGAAAAGTATTAAACAATTTGTTACACATTTTTAAGGGTTTATTTATTATTATTTTTTTTAAATTTTATTTTCGAAAAATTTGCTACTTTTTTTACTTTTACTAAAATTTTTCTTCCTTTTTTTGTGAATGTTTGTATTATATTTTCTTATTTCCCCGCAAGCTGGTACCTTTTTATGATTTGAGTTGAATATAAATAATTTCTTGATTTAAAATGAACTCCTTATTATCATCAGGTGAAGATCACACTATTAACTATTTTATTATTGAATTCTTTGAAGGCATGTTAAAATTTTAGGCCACTTTTTACAAAAATTAAAAATTTATTTGGCCAAAAATATAAAAGAAATCATGTTTATCCAGAGTGTTTTTAAAGGCTCAGCTGGGAAACTAACCGTCACTTTTTGTAATTTATGGTCAGCAGCATAGATTGACCCTTGATCAAGTATTGATATTTAAAAGAAAAAAACTTGTGTTAACATTTAATTTTTTTAGTTTTATCGGCATACAAAACAATTATATATTATTATATTTATTTATGTATTTACAGCCTAATTTACAAAAAAAAATTTTATTAATTTTTTATGAAAATTTGTTATATTAATTAACCTGTGATAAATAAACTTTTTTATATTAGGCTTTCAAAATTTATTTGCTTCTTTAAAACCATAAAGGCCGAGACACATAGAATCCGTCATACGTTATACGTCGCCTTTTTCAACTGACAGCTGAGTTGAAATACATGCTTTCTTACATTCAGTACTTCTGCGTCAAAGCAAAGTACGAAAGTTGGCCAACTTTTAACTTTTGACGTACGTTGAATACTTTGACAGAAATCGATGAGCTTTTCAAATTGTTTTAATCAATTTTTTGTATAGTGTGTTCAGGAAAAATTAAATAATATACAAAAAAAATTTATAAAATGGGCCTTATTACGGTTCTCGATTCGACTCGAAAGAATGTAATAGATTAAAGAAAAATACAAGATTTTTCTTTAATCTATTACAAACGCTCGAGTCGATTCGAGAACGGTAATAAGGCAGAATATATAAATTTAACATAAATAAATAAAATGGGGATCATACAATTGATTTAATATCCGTCAACAAAGTACTCATTGTGCCAGCCTTTTCCGTCGGTACGTTAACGTCAGTTGAAAAAGGCGACGTATAACGTATGACGGATTCTATGTGTCTCGGCCTTAATTTTCTTCTATCATCAAACAACGTTAATTTAATTTAATCAATCACTTAAAGAGTTTACTTTTTTGCTCTTAATGGCAAAAAAGGAAAACTAAAAAAAAAAAAAAACAAAATTGACCGTGAAACAAGACTCTGAAAATTGTAATTGCTTTCCAATTAAGCATTGAGAAAGAATGAAGAAAAACCTAAATTTCATTTAATTATATTCATATCACTCATACGTCGTGTTGGTACTTAAATATTTAGTCCACTTTATTTAACACAGTTAAACAAAGAAAACTTTCTAAAAATAATAAATACTGCAAACACACACATTTTAGAAGTAGAGGTGCCGGCTGTCAATGTAAAACTTTTAAGTTTGGGAATTATAGGGGGAAATATACAAGATACAAGAAATGTGAGAGAAAGAAAATACAATGGAGAGCTAGAGAAAACTGTTAGGCGATATTCTGTCTAGAGAACAGAGGGGGTATACATGCATCGCACTGGCACAAATTAATAATAACTAGTCGTGCTGGAAAATTATGAATTTAGGTTAAACTTAACAACAAAGAAGTAATTAAATGATGAATACCGTATTTTTAAAATCTTTATTTCAAATATGTATAAATTAAAAAAAAAATGCATAGGAACTAGCGAAACCCCCCTAAAATTATAATCTTAATGTTTCAAAAAAGAAATGAACAGCACAATTAAATTAAAATTTAATGTTAAACAATAATTTTTTTCCAATAATATATTTTATTTAAAAAATGTTTTCTTCCGCAAAAGAGATTTAAATAAACAGATGAAATATTTAATCTGGCAAATTGCGAACAAAACGTGTTATGCTCAGAGCATGCAAAAACAAGTCTGGCGATTTGCAATTCCGTAAACCGTTCTGTATGCTAAATGAAAAATATTAAATCTCGTATGAAATTTACTAAATTGGAAATAGGAGTTCAGACAGATAGAAAATATTCTGAAAATTAAATTTAAAACATTTTTATAAAAATGGTACTTTTTACAAAATTCCATGCAAAAGTGTATATTTTTGATACATAATTTTTTTGTTTTAAATTTTCTTTCTAAAAATTACATTTAAAAAATTACATTTTAAAACCACAGAGAGATTTAAATTATAGAAAAATAACACAAAAAACAATAAGGATCTGTTTTTATAAATAAAATAAAAATATTAGCCCAATTCACAATCCTGTGCAAACGGTCTTGCATTATAGCACTTGCAAATTGAGAGAGTATTTGAGAGCATTTTCAATGTATTTTGTTGGTGTAGAGTACAATTATTTTGCTCATGCTACGATGCTAGACTACTTGCTCGAGATTGTGAACTGGGCTATTGTTTTCGAATTTTATATTTGAAACAAAAATAAATGTTTAGTTTTTTTATTGTTGTTTTAGTATAAATAACCAAATGAAAATGTTTAATTTTATTTACAAAAACAGGCAGTAAATTCTGATATAATTTTTTTTTGAGAAATATTTAAAAATAATTTAGAACATATCGCCACCGCGTGTGAATGCCCAATTTCGCAGCACTTTTTCATGCATTCCTGACCATATTTCACCTATAACACTAAGAAGAAATTCTGCAACGCAATTTTATACTACGCAAGTTCACATTTCATATTTTAGCATTTATCAAACTGCTTCATAAGACTGTAAAGATTCATCGGCGAAAAATACAGTTTTTCACTCAGAAATGCCTCCTGTACAATGTTGAGAAAATAATCTGGCAACCCTGTGTATTTTAGTTGTATGATTAAACTGCACTACAATATAAACAGTCGTACACTAAAGACCTTAATTTTCGTACAAATATTGTACATTTTATTTGTGTGTGTGTGTGTGTGTGTGTGGCAGTAGGAACTCGTATGTTTGTGTGGAACTCGAAATTGTTCTAATTACATTTCAATGTGCAACATTTTTTATTTCATGTTGTTTTAGCGCCGTACAATTTTCTTCTTCTTCTTCGTGCTCTTCTTCATCTAAAACATTGAGAGCAAGAGATTGAAGACAAGAAATTAAAATAATAAACGTGCCAACCGAAATAAATAAATAAGTTTAATATGTGTAAGTGTAAAAAAAAATGTCCTTTCAAATCTGCCATTAGGAATGCAAAAAAAAAATATGTCTTAGAAAAGGATGACGGACATCTTAATTTTTCGGCATCTAAATAATTACTTCCCATCGCTGGATGTTACTAGATATTGTGCTTTCACACAATAAGATTTAAAACAAAAATTAATTTAAAAAATTTGCTTTTATTTCAAATACTATTATTTGACAGAACGATATTCAGGGACATGGTGGGGCAGTTAGTTAAAGTCGGCTTTAAATTACGGTATTCGATACCGATGAAAATTCGTATTTGAATTGTATGGAAATTTTCCACGTATGCTGTTGAACTTCTCATGTGAAAAAATATCCATACGAGGTCTGTTCAAAAAATTAAATAAATTTTTATATGTTCAAGGAAGACCAGAGAACATCTCAACTTCGTCATAAAAACTCAAAAATGTAATTTTCAAGGAGTGCTGCTTAAGTAGTACAATTTGTTCATTCCTTGCACTATTTTTGCATATAATCGGCCTGATTGTGTAAGACGTTGGCACTCACGTCGACGGCGTTTTTTGTATATACAAGACTAAAGAAACATGCACGCAGTTTTATTTAATTTACTACAAAAAACGACCGAGGCGTACATGCCAACGCCTTACACAATCAGGGGAAATATCTTACGCCAACGCCCACTAAAAGAGGCGGGGTCAAAAAAAATTTAATTTTCTGATTTTCGGTTTCCAAGTTTAACGTTTTGGCCCCTCTTTGACATAAAATTGTATCATTTGCTTAACAAAAATATACAAAAAAAAAATAATTGAGGGATTCACACTGTAACCATAAAGTCATAAGTCATAAAATAATAGCACGAAAAATATGACTAGTGTGAACAACCCGTCATAACTTAGCATGCTATTTGAAACATCGATCAGCTGATAAGAAAACAACACATTTGTAATTACTTGTTATCTAAGCAAAAGATAATTAAGATAATTGTAATAAAGTTTTTTGAAAGTGCCAAAAAGTCTAAAAACTCCATTTCTATTTAAAATTATTAAATTTGACTTCAGGTGCACAAGAATATCTAAATGAAATTTGTATGTATAAACTGAAACAGCTGCTGCCTTGATATGAGTTGAATAATTTTTTTTTTGCGGCGGCATACGGAAAAACGTTCAGTGGCTGCCAGCTACGTAAGTTAAAGTCAGCCGTTCGACTCAGATCTCTAGAGCTACTTTATGACAAAACAAAATCATACCTGAAAGAGTGCTATTATTTTATGAGTTTTTTGTATGCAGCACAACAACAACTTTTTTAAACTGGTCAAAAATATTATGACTTTATGACAATATGACTAAATAGCACGAAGTGTGAACAGCCCAAATGTTTCTTAGAGGTTGGTTTAGTTCTTCTTAGGGAAACTTTTTACCTCTGGCCCGCTTCAGCCCACTGACGAACTTGACCTGTGCTATCCCTCAATATATACTTATACCAAATTTCAAGAGTCTGGCTCTTTTCGTTTCGACTGAATCGTGATTTCCACAGACGGATGGACGGGCGTGACTAGAGTATTTTTTAAATACTTACACTATTTTTCCACTTAATATATAACTTTAACGGCCTTTAAAGGGGCCGGGGATCACAAAATGGGCTGTATATTGTTTTCCACAGACGGGCGGATGGGCATTGATGGATCGTCTTAGGTTTCGCCACTGATCAAGAATATATTCACCTTATGGGGGTCAAATACTTTTCTGGAGGTTATAAAAACTCTATTTTGTCAGGCTCGCTTTGGCAAGGGCCGTGGAGGAAACATCTCACCTTTGCCATAAAACGCTAAAAAATAAATTTTTGGAGTAATTAAGTGAAAAAAAATTTGTTATAGGGTCATTTAGCGGGAAAAGAGAGGGGAGGATAGGGCAGAGGACAATCAGGCCTCAGCTTCGTCATTAAAGCTTAAAAATGCTCTTTTCAAGGAATGTAGCCTTAAGTAATACAATTTGTTAAATTTATATACTATTTTTGCATATAATAACGCTCACTAAAGGGGGCGGGGGTCCAAAAATATATTTTTCTGATTTTATGGTTCCAAGTTTAACGCTTCGAACCTGCTTCGACATAAAAATCTATGATTTGCTTAACAAATTTACAAAAAAAAAAAAACTTAAAAAAAAATTTTTTTTAGAGGTTAGTTTAGTTCTCCTTAGGGGAACTTTTTCCCCTCTGGTCCGATTCAACCCATTTACGAACTTGACCTGTGCTATCCTTCCAAGATATATTTATAGTAAATTTTAAGGATTTGGCTCTTTTCGTTTGGACTCAATCGTGATTTCCACAGACGGATGAACGGGCATGAATAGATCGCATTACATTTCTTTACTGATCAAGAATGGGGTCTTAGAGGAATATTTCCCTGCGTTGCACACGGCATGAGGGCATAAACAACTTTTTTTTATCCCTACCTTATCCCTTTCGTGGTTTTCAAGTTGTCCGTAAGCCACTCCAAATTCCTAGAATCTATTAGAAGGACCACCATTTTCCATGTAGATCTCAGTTAATTTAAAAAAAACTCATTTTGGTATTAATACCTCTTATTCATGGAAAAATAAAATGTATTTGGAATTTATTTTAAGAAACTTCTGTATGAAAAAGTTTCAATAAAATACATCACAAACTCATTTTAAATTTTATGAATATGCAGTTTATTGTTTAATGAACATCTAAATCAATTAATGATTTGTTCATAATAACATCGGAGACTTGATGTTTTCTTTACTTAAATGCAACCCTGGCATTTATCCAATCAATCTCCTTAGAATAGTTTGCCAGATCTCGAGAAATGATCGTCTCTGCTCATGAAGTTGATTAATTACATCTAGTTGGGCTGTTTCGTCAAGAGGTACTAGACGCGGTGCTTCTCCTTCTTGCTGGCCTTCCTGCTCCACTTGATTTTGTCCGAATGCCACGGATAGAGCGAAGACAAATATTAAAATTGTTAACAGTTTCATTATTTTTCACTCGATCTTGACTTTAGATTGGAATTAATGTCTTTAATTAATTCTATACTGTTCTGTACTGTTTTGCGCGGCTATTTATAGCAAAAAATTTAAATTCTTATTAATTTTAAATCTGCACTTATCTTTTACTTTTTATTATACTGTTATCACCATAATAATCGTAAATAAATAATCGTGGGAGTGTATTTGTTTACGAGTATTTGCGTTTTATATGCAGATCACTTTTCCACACATGATCAGATTTAATTGTCAAACAATTGAAAACAAGAAAAATCCGGATCTTACTCGTTTCGAAATGGGAGAATAAAATCCATTACAAACCATAATTCTTTTTTGGATAAAAAAAAAAGGAAAAAAGTTTTTGCCTAGATATGAAATGTTATTTCAAATATCAAGAACTCGTACATCAATCGATTATGAATTCAAATCAATAATATTTTTATACCCTCCAAAAAAAAAAAAAAAATGGACGGTATATTCACTTTGTCATTCCGTGTGTAACGCAGCGCAATATCCCTCTAAGACCCCATAAAGTATATATATGTATTCTTGGTCAGTGATAAAATCTGACACGATCTACCCACGTCCGTCGGTCCACCTGTGGAAATCGCGATTCAGTCCAAACGAAAAGAGCCAGATCCTTAAAATTTACTATAAATATATCTTGGAAGGATAGCATAGGTCAAGTTCGTAAATGGGTTGAATCGGACCAGAGGGGAAAAAGTTCCCCTAAGAAGAACTAAATTAACCTCTAAAAAAAAAATTTTTTTTAAGTTTTTTTTTTGTAAATTTGTTAAGCAAATGATAGATTTTTATGTCGAAGCAGGTTCGAAGCGTTAAACTTGGAACCATAAAATCAGAAAAATATATTTTTGGACCCCCGCCCCTTTTAGTGAGCGTTATTATATGCAAAAATAGTATATAAATTTTGCAAATTGTATTACTTAGGGCTACATTCCTTGAAAATAGCATTTTTAAGCTTTAATGACGAAGCTGAGGCCTGATCGTCCTCTTCCCTATCCTCCCCTCTCTTTTTCCGCTAAATGACCCTATAAAATGTTTTTTTTTTCACTTAATTACCCCAAAAATTTACTTTTTAGTGTTTTATGGCAAAGGTGAGATGTTTCCCCCACGGCCCTTGCCAAAGCGAGCCAGACAAAATAGAGTTTTTATAACCTCCAGAAAAGTATTCGACCCTATAAGGTGCAATGCCCATCCGTGAAAAACAATATACAGTCCATTTTTGCACCACCGGCCTCTTTAAAGGGCGTTGAAGTTAAATATTACGTGGAAAAATAGTGTAACTGTCTTATTCATAAAAAATATTTGTCTTTAATAAAGGGTTTATAAAACAAATTTTGTATGCAAATCTGTTTTATAAACCTTTTATAAATCAAACATATTTTTTTATGAATAATGGGTAAGTATTTAAAAAATTGTATTACTTAAGCCTAAGTTAGGTTAGGTTAAAAAGGGCTGCCCGCGAGAAAACACTCGGAGGCAATAAATACCCATTATGATGCCCAGAGGACTACACCCTACACAATCCTTTCAAAACGAAGTACTGGTTCCTGAGAACCACCTAGAACTTCTCACAAAACCCGTCAGGCAGGCCAGCGGTCCTTCCCTGATAAACTCCAGATCTGGCAGGAAACGAGAGCCTAGATGTCTAAGCCTACGCTCCTGCAGGGCCGGGCGGTCACAAAGGAAATGCTGTATTGACTCCTCTTCTTCTTCATCGAAACTGCTCCGGCAGCGACCATCATGAGGAAAGCCTATACGCTCTGACATATGCCCAATTGCACAGTGTCCCGTCAAGATCCCTACCAGGAGTGTCAACGACTTTTTTTTTTTATCTTGGACCAGCACTCAGGGGATGACCCCTATATATGCAATGCATTGCGCTGGAACTGAGAACGAGGGGATAGTATTGAGGGCACAGACTAGGAAAGATGAGAAGATAGACAGTGTTTTTTTTAGCTATTTCAACCTTTTTTACTTCGTCGGCTAATTTTTGCTACAGGGCCGACGAAGGTGGGGACTTTTTTAGTATATGATCGTGTCAGTCGCTGCCAATTATGTTCAGTGACCAGTGACTATGCCTTCATTATTGAAACAGGCTGGCAACAACTAACACAACCACGCACTAATGCTTTTTTTAGAAGAATTCAACACAATATTTCGTGACCCAGCGCGGGCTCGAACTCAGGACCCTCCGCATCATAATCTCGTGTTCTGCTACTTCAGCCAACAGCACCCACGTGATGGTATTTCAAGTCTACATCCCTTAAAAATTTAGTTTATAAGCTTTTAGGACAAAGGTAAAATGTTCTCTGATATTCCCCTGGCCTACCCCTCCACCCACCTTTGCCCTCTAAATGACACTATAAAAAAATTTTATTTTTCTGCGAAACTTTACGTTTTAAGTTTTTACGACAAAGGTGATATGTCTCCCCCTGTCCCCTTTTTTTGCACCTTGATATAAAATATTAATACGTAAATTGATTTTATGCTGATGGAAAGGTGTCTCAGCCATCATGCTCCTCCCAACAATACATTTTTTTAAATTGAATTAAGATTCTATAGGCTAATTGTTCGAAATTTTAATTTAAATCTCAGAAAGACATGATAAATATTCCAAGGCACAAAGGCAAGTCAACATCAGTTTTTGTTATTCAATTTACACAGCAGAGCAGAACAGGTGTTTTCGAAAAACGCAACCCTTTCATCATCAGTGCTCATGTGTATTGTGTTTGTCACCACTTATTAGGTGGCTTAGTTGAATGTGATAACAGTTCCTATTTACACAAATTTTATTGTGAAAAAGGATACGAGAACTGTATCAACCTGATGTTAACATGTTATTGTTATAATACCCGTGTTACCGTTTGATTATTTTTTCTTCATGTCCCATTTATCTGAATTTTTTGTTCCATCATACATAAGTCCAACTTTTTTGGTTTGAATTTTATACTTAAGTATAAAAGCCATAGCTTACTAATACATTTTTTTCTTGTTTACTTAAGCCAAATACCATATATATGTACATAAATTTTAATAAGAATAGAAATAGAGTTTTTATTTACTAAAAATATTTGGAGGGTATTTAAGATTCGACCCTGTCTTTCTCTTACTCAATGAACTACAGGGCCAGCATTAAGTTGAAAATATGTATGTTTTACCTGCCGCTGTGTGAGTTCTTATGTGTGAGTGTGTTAAGCAAACCCTTATTGGTTTATAATAAACTAGCAATTAGAGCAATTTATAATTAATATTATAAATTATTGCCAAATAAATACAGAATCAAGCTCACAAAAACATTCAGGCAAAAATTGTGATAATCGAATGCCGTACTGCCCGTATGTAACATCATGCATTATAGAGTTTGAACTTTTGAACTTGACTGCAGTCTAATAGAGGGGAAACATCTTGCAGCATGCATAACTATGTGCTAAGCAAGTATGCATGTGTGTGTGTATGCATGTGTGTGTGTATGTGTGTGTGTGTATTATACAGCTTAAAGGGATGTAGTTTTGAAATTTAAATAATTTGTCATTGATATAGATGAAATTGCCATTAAAAGCAGAAAACGTTTTATTTAATTTCAAGCCAATTTTCGATCATTCAAAGCAAACAAATTAAGGCGAAGGAAGGGTAACCGAAATTTCTTTTTAAAATATGCACAAGCTTTTACGTATACGACAGCAATTCCTGTTGCAACAATTTCCACAGGAAATAAGAATATTTTTGCAAAAACATGATTAAATTTATATGAAATATTTTTAGGAATTAATGTTTCAAATGTGATGGCTGAAGATCGTCCAACGAGTTGGCATTGACCACAGTGACATGCTGGTATATAAAAATTAAGTTTTTTATTTGTATGTACCGAAGCCATCAAATCGTAAAAACTTAAAAACAAATGTTGTTTTCTTTTCTGGAAAAGAATGTTAAATTTTTTACACTTTTTAATGAAAAACTGCCCCCTCAGGCCATTTCGAGATAGTAAATCTATTACAAATTAATCTGCCATTGCTTTTAGGCAAATATATTATTGTTTTAAAAATCGGCTTAAATGTGAAAAGGTTACATGTTTTCCAGAATAGAACACGCCATAAATTTTTGGGGTAATTCAGTGCGGAGAAAAAAATGTTGTTTTTGGTAAGGTCATTTTTCCCTATTTTTTCCCAAAATTTCCATTTTCCAGCGGTAAGTTAAAAATATGAAATTTAGAATAAAATTTGTTAAATTAGCCATAATTGTTCAGACAGACAGAAATTGGTACATATTCCAAAAATTAAGTTTTAAAGCAGAACATTTTGCTATAGTGCACTATAGGTCAAATGAATGGATTTTGAGTTAAGACATACATTTTTAAAGTGTACTATTTCAAAAAAGTGATATTGTACCAAAAAGGTACTTTTTACTACATTTAAAAATTACGTTGCCAAAGTGTACATTTTTGAAATATTATTATTACATACTTCTTTTTCAATAATTACATGTAAAAAATTTAGATTTTCAAGAAGATTTTGTTTAAACAAAATCCAAAATATTAAAGTTTAATAAAAAAAAGAATTTTTTTTGGTTACATTTAACTCTAATAATACACACTAAATTTTTCTAAATCCCTTATGTTGCCTTCATTTAAAAAGTTAATAACAAAAGAAATCGAAAACAGTTTTTATAGCAATTTTCTAATTAAAAGGAGAAGTCAGCAAAAGTGTAATAACTTCACACCAAATAGAAAATTGTATCCTTTGAGACTTAATTTGGAAACTATTGAACATTTATTTGGATTAATGGAAAAGAACTAGACATCAAGAAAAAAAGCAACACATTATATTTTAAATGCTGACTATAAAATAATAAAAGGGAGCAATATTTCAGTGTCCAAAGGCTGTTTTGAACTGCTGCATAGTCTTTACAGGTTGTGTGTGTGTGCATGTGTGTGTATGTGTGTGCGGGTGTTGGAAACAATATCCATCTAAGGCATTTTTATTTTATTCCTTTTTGATATAAAAACTAATTAAATAATATATTTTTATTGCCGTTTTTTTTATTTTGCCCGAAAACTCAACAAAAGACTACAAAAGAAAGATTTTAAATTCTCACTTCTCTTCAAAAAAAAAAAAAAAAATTATATATAGAATAAATTCGACAAACAAATGCCATTGTTTGAAAAAGTCGGCATTTGGGTCAAAGTCAAATTTTGTGTTTAATTTAATAGAAAGAAAGAATAACTGAAGAGATAAAGTCACAAGTACAGCAACTGGCAGTCATATATGAATTTATCTGTATGACAAACACTGCAATTGAATGTTGCTGCTAGAACAAAATAAATACTAAAAGAATGAACAAATTTTAAGCAGAATATTTTGAAATGCTTAATGATAATAACGAGAACGATAGCGCGCTCTCTCAGGGTGTTAATATTTAAAGTGCCCTTTTTTTAGGTATTAAAATAAAATCAAATATTTTGTATTCTGTTGATTTTTCTAGAGCCTTAGAATTGTAATTAAAAGCAGTTCGTTTATAATGAAAAACTAAAGATTATAAATTGTACGAGGTATAACACAATTTTGTTAAAATTTCATTAATTTCCGGAAAAAAGTTCTGTTTATTTTATTGAAAAATTGTCAATAAAAATTTAACAGCTGAAAACGTAGTTTTTACACAATTAAACAAAATACATAAAAAATATTTAAATTAATATTCATATACGAGGTCTGTTCAAGAATAGCGTGCATTAGGTGTGAAAGGTAGAGTGAGGGTAGGGGAGACCAGAGAACATGTCCGCTTAGTCGTAAAAACTTTAACATAAAATTTTTAAGGAATGTAGACTTAATTTATAGCATTCGTTAAATATTTATACTATTTTTCTATGCAATATGTTACTTCAACGCCCACAAAAGGGGGCGGGGTCCAAAAATGGATTTTTATGATTTTCTGGTTGCCAGTTCAACGCTTTGGATATTTTTTGACATAAAAATATATCATTTGCTTAATAAAATTACATAAAGAAACATTAAAAATAATTTAATTTTTTAGACATTGGTTTAGTTCTTCTTAGGGCAACTTTTTTCCCTCCGGCCCGATTCACCCCATTTACGAACTTGACCTGTGCTATCTTTCAAGATATAGTTACACCAAATTTCGAGGGTCTGGCTCTTTTGGTAGCGACCGTATGGTAATTTCCACAGACAGCCGGACGGACGTCCACGGCTAGATCGTCTAAGATTTCATCACTGATGAATAATATATATACTTTATGAGGTCTTAGAGGGATATTTCACCGCATTACACACGGAATGACAAAGTGAATATACCCTCCAATTCTTTTTTGGTGGGTATAACAAATATCTATTTAAACAAAAAAAAAAAGCTGATAACGGATAACACTTTACGTTCCCTATCGTACCGTATTTGGCAGTCATATAATTAAATAAAAACTAAACTTGATTAAAAAAGAAAAATTGAGAAAACAAAATCTGCCATGGTTAAGTTAAAAGTTTTTGAGAATGAGCCAAACTAAATAAGAATTTAATTTAAAACATATTTCAAACCAGTGCTGCATTTATAACAGAAAAAAGTCAACTGATCACTTAACAAGTTAAGGTTATGAATAGGAAGTATTTAACAAGAATAATGAAATTTTTTTAAAATAAACATCAAACAAACTTAGTTCTACTTTAATATTTGTTCCTTCTTGATTTTAAAGAATTGTTTTTTCGTATACCAGTGCATATAATAAAACGACACAATAATCACAAACGACAGAGAAAGTTGCAAAGAACAAGAATACAAACTAAAATGTCAACATGAATCCTACTCAAAACAAATACAAGAATGTAAATATCATAAATTAATAAATTTCTTTTGTATCGTCTTATGCACTCACTCTACTTCTCTTAAGTACAAACAGTTATAATTTCTCTCATTGCATGGTGCTTATGTAGTGTAGGCCTTGTGTATGTGTTTATGCATGCATGTGTGTATATGAATGTTGTCTATTAAGTTGGATTAACAATGGTGGCACTAACTGTGTTTTTTATGCACTTCTCTATTGTTTGCAATTTTTTCTCCCTCTTTTACACTGAACTTAGGAATTTTTAGTCCGTTTACTTTCATGTTGAATAAAGTTTAAAATTTGTATTGACTAACTTTTAGAGCAAGGAGAGAGAGTAAATACAGATTACTTTCTTTTTATACAGATTTTTTTTTCATATTTATATACATATTTTATTGTTGCCACTACTGTGACTGAAGGTTACCGTGTGTTGGTGTTAAATATGTATATATGTATGTATTTAATAATGGCAGTTTAAGGAATATAAATGGTCTTGAATTTAAGTTTGTATGTATTATGTGAAAGTTTTTTACGATTTCTCTAATACAGAGGGAGAATCTAATGAATATCTCTTTTAAAACTGAATCTTTTTATTCAAAATCCCATGTTAATTTGAATGAAGAAAGAGATGTACAAATACAAATAAACTGTTTTTTACTTTTCACTTTCTCTACTATATTTATTAAATTATGAGTACTAAAATTAAACTATTTCAGAAACTCTGCCATGTTTAGCTTTTCAATAAATAATGTAGCATTAGTTTACAAAATTATTTTGATTAAATTAAAAGTTTACAAAGTATGTACTTTTTATACCCTCCAAAAAAGAATAGGAGCGAGGGTATATTAACTTTGTCATTCCGTGTGCAACGCAGAGAAATATCCCTCTAAGACACCATAAATTATATATATTCTTGATCAGTGGTGAAATCTAAGACGATCTAGCCATGTCCGTCCGCCCGTCTGTGGAAATCACGATACAGTCTAAACGAAAAAAAGTCAGACCCTTGATATTTCCTATAGATAAATTTTGAAGCATAGCACAGTTCAAGTTCGTAAATGGGCCTAGAGGGAAACAAGTTCCCCTAAGAAGAGCTAAATCAACTTCTAAAAAACAACATAATTTTTTAAATTGTTTTTGTAATTTTGTTAAGCAAATGATATATTTTTATGTCAAAGAAGATTCAAAGCGTTGAACTTGGAGCCAGAAAATCAGAAAAATTAATTTTTTTTACCCCGCCCCCTTTAGTGGGCGTTGACGTAAATTATTATATGCAAAAATAGTGAAAATTTTTAACTTCAGCCAACATTGCACAAAAAATTTTACTTTTATGGATCTGATATTCCTCTGAACTAATTCTCCCCCCCCCGTTCGCTCACTAAAAGATCTCTATCAAAAAAATTTTTTTTACACTTAATAACCCCCAAAAATTTATTTTTTATTATATTAAATTGAATTAAGATTCTATAGGCTAATTGTTCGAAATTTTTTAATTTAAATCTCAGAAAGACATGATAAATATTCCAAGGCACAAAGGCAAGTCAACATCAGTTCTTGTTATTCAACTTACACAGCAGAGCAGAACAGCTGTTTTCGAAAGACGCAACCCTTTCATCATCAGTGCTCATGTGTATTGTGTTTTATTTTTTATTGTTTTATGGCAAAAGTGAGATGGCAAAAGTGAGATGGCCCTTCTCGCAGCGACACCGACAAAATACGGGTTTAAAGTTGGGCACAGAAATGACTTAAAAGAACTCTGACTCAGCAGGTTAAACATTTTTATTTTATTTAATAAATATTTTTAAATGAAATTTATTTGTTGATGGTTTACTAAATACTTGAAGGGTATTTAACATTCGACCCGGTCGAATATAGCGTTTTTAGTTGTTATTGTGTGTAGTTTATGTTTATTATTTCTTAACTATGCTGCTCTTCTTTGTCAGAATATATTTATTATAGTAGTTGCCAAAAAGGAATTAACAAACAATAAAAATAATTTTTGTAATACGTACATACACACATACATATGCATGTATGTATTTACATAGATATACTATATAATACATACAACTAGATAGTTTCGTGTATCTTCTTGTTGCATTGTAATAAATTAAAATGTTTTTTTTTAGCTAAAATAGCAATTTATTTATGCACATAGACTGCAGTTTTTTGTTTTGACATTATTGAATTGATAAAAATGCATAAAAACTCTTGTAATCGTATTAAAATGATGATAAGTATGAAAACAAATCATAACATAGAATAAGAAAAAAAACAGATTGTTTAGAAAACAATTCTAATTGAATTTGTTTCGTGTAAATTTTTAATTATTTTATTATTTCTCATACATATATTTATGAAATTGTGTCTATTATTCCGGACGAAAACTTTTATCATGAAATAATTGAACAATTTATAAAATTCAAATTGAATACTCGTATATTGAACTAGGCGTATGAGTAATTTGCATTTATATTAATATGTGTTTGCATCATTTTGTTTGTACAATTTTGCATATTGGCGAATATATGAAACGATAGTTGCGAATACGATTATTAAATATGTATAAGATTTAAAGAGATTTTGCAAAATTTTTTATCAAAAAGCACTGCACAATTCCGTTCACATACATTAAAGTTAATAAAAAGCATCCAAAATGTTCATATTCGATCTTATATTCCATTTAATAATTTTTTTTTATATAAAACTCACCGGTGTTGCCACCTTTTAAATTTCAGAAAGCCCTAAAATCAAGTAAAATAAACGCGTAATTTTTGGAAAAAAAATACTGAATTTAAAATGTTTCAGCTCATTAAAAAAATTTTTTTGGATTTTTTATGAAGCGAAATATATAAATATTGAATATAGCATAATAACAAATATGAAAAAGAAGCAACACGAAAATTTTTTATGCAAATATTTCTTGTTCTTAAATTCAAAATGGCCAGCCATGAGGCAATGCAATATTCAGAAATTGCTTTGCAATGCAATATTCAGAAATAATTGAAAAGGATCAATGGAACAATTAATAAGTAAAAAATTAAATCGATATAATTATCTAAGACACAATGTAGAGCAGGAAGATGAAGTTCTCGGAAGTCGCTGTATTCCCATCATCAGTACTCATGTCTACTGAAGCTATCACCGTTTATGATTCTTCGCCTTCTTATAGGCAAAGAAATGGGGTGCGATTGCAAACTTTGAGTTTTATTCGGCTGCAAGTTTATTAAGCAGTAAAAGAAATTTTTGAATAAAATTTAAAAAACTTTTGTTAGAGTAAACAATAACTGATGGAACAAAAAATTCAGAAAAATGGGACACGAAGAAAAATAATCAAACGGTAACACGGGTATTAAAACAATAACATGTTAACATCAGGTTTATACAGTTCTCGTATCCTTTTTCACAATAAAATTTGTGTAAATAGGAACTGTTATCACATTCAACTAAGCCACCTAATAAGTGGTGACAAACACAATACAGATGAGCACTGATGATGAAGGTGTTGCGGCTTTCGAAAACAGCTGTTCTGCTCTGCTGTGTAAGTTGAATAAAACTGATGTTGACTTTCCTTTGTGCCTTGGAATATTTATCATGTCTTTCTGAGATTTAAAAACCAAATTTCGAACAATTGGCCTATGAATCTTAATTCAATTTAATATAGCAATATAAAATGTTCGTGAAAATGCTTACTACATAATAACTGTTGTTGTTTATACACATTTTTTTTTTTTTTTTTTTTTTTTTTTAGGAGTAGGACCAGCACTCAGGGGATGACCCCTATATATGCAATGCATTGCGCTGGAACTGAAAACTAGGGGATAGTATTGAGGAGACAGATTAGCAAAGATGAGAAGATAGACAGTTTTTTTTTGTAGCTATTTCAACCTTTTACTTCGCCGGCTAATTTTTGCTACAGGGCCGACGAAGGTGGGTGCTGTTACTCTGCTTTTAGTACATGATAGTGTCAGTGGCTGCCAATTATGTTCAGTGATCAGTGACTATGCCTTCATCATTGAAACAGGCTGGCAACAACTAACACAACCACGCACTAATGCTGATCAGAAGAATTCAACACAATATTTCATGACTCAGAGCGGGCTCGAACTCACGACCCTCCGTTTCATAGTCTCGTGTTCTACTACTTCAGCCAACAGCACATATTTTTTGAGTTTTGGGTGCCACCGACGCGAAGAGAAAAATCCTAAAATTAGTTTTAAAAAAGCACTGATCATTAACATAAAAATATTTTCGCGTCGATGAATTGAAATAGCACTAAAAACGGTGCGAAAAACACCTAGTTGACAACACTGAAAGTCATATTGGTCCAACCGATTCATTCGAAGTATATGGATTAAAAATAATACCAGAAGAAATTCAAATATTTTTTTTATTCGGAGACGATTCAAAGTTTTGGAGCTCGCAGAGACCTATTGGTGTTACCACAGATAATTTTAAATTTTATACAAATTAGATATTTTCATTTCAGAACTGAACATTAACTATATGATAACCTAAAGCATTTGTGTATATGTTAATTATTAGAGAAAAAAATAAGCTCAAGAGTTTTAATAGCAACAAATTCAAGAGTCACCCTTAAAATATTAGTTTTTGAAATGAATATAAAAGTTCTTCTGCTGATGGTCACTCAGGTGTAAATTCAATTAAAACAGCCATGACATATAAAAACGCAAAGATACCATATATGTCAGAGAAATACACACACACATACATACATACATAAACAAAACTGTGGAACCACAAATCCATACTTGCATAAACACGAGAGTGAACCAAAGACTATGTTCACAATTATGTCTCCTATATTTTACCCAAAAATAAAGAAACTTTAAACTTCGATTGTCTGCTGTTAACCGGCAATTCTGAAAATAATTTTTTTTTAAATTTAAGGTTCCTAAACAATGGACGGCTTAAGGGTGGTCCCAAATTCTAGTTGAATTTCCAGCACTTTTAAGGACTCTTACGAAAAGTTTTGCTAGCAACGGATCTTAAAAGATAAGTACACGGAATTTTTTCTAAAATGTATGGAATATTAAATTAAATTCTAACCACGGTATTCATAAAATTAAAATCAGTTTGAAATGTATTTTAATAAAATTTTTTCATATAAAATTTTCTTAAAACAGATTTCACGTTTTGTTTTTTATGAATATGGGGGTAAATATTTTTTAATATCTTTTTTTAAGCTGATTTTCAGTGCAAAAAATTTAAAAGGTGGTCGAAAAACAAAAATTATATTTTCTAATACAAAATATATGATTTTCTATTTTACTTGAATTTTTAAGTAACTCGTTATAGGCGAACAGCCTGATGATTTTTTGCAGGGTTGTATTTTGGCTGAAAAAAATTTTTATGTATTTTGTTTACGTTTTAACGATGTTCTTTACAATGCTTATTTTTGTTATTGTAAAAAGCAGATGGTGCAAAACCACAAGCACGTGTCGACTTGGAAAAATTTTTACACCAACAAAACGACAGTTGTTTTTTTATATGGTTGCATTATTGTATTAGTGAAATGACCTGATAGTTGGGCCATGTATGTAAGTGGTAATAAATTTAGAGGTTTAAACTCCTCTACTCTGGCAATGCTGTCAGCTGTTAAATATGTGAAGTGTCATTTATTTAGTGAAAGGTTTGCTTTTTACGAATATGGATCGTTTTACAAACAAAGAACTCCTGAAAATAGTTAAAACTTACTAAAAATGGGTGATTATGGTCATCATAATCGAGCTATTGTGCAAGGAATCGGCAAAATAATAAAGAAATTTTAAGAAAATATGGTTTATTATTAAAGTTGACTACAAATTAATTTCATGTTGAATAAAGTTTAAAATTTGTATTGACTAACTTTTAGAGCAAAAAGAGAGAGAGAGAGAGAGAGAGAGAGAGAGTAAATGCAGATTACTTTCTTTTTGTACAGATTTTTTTTTTCATATTTATATACATATTTTATTGTTGTCACTACTGTGACTGAAGGTTACCCTGTGTTGGTGTTAAATATGTATATATGTATGTATGTATTTAATAATGGCAGTTAAAGGAATATAAATGGCCTTGAATTTAAGTTTGTATGTATTATGTGAAAGTTTTTTACGATTTCTCTAAGACAGAGGGAGAATCTAATGAATAACTCTTTTAAAACTGAATCTTTTTATTCAAAATCCCATGTTAATTTGAATGAAGAAAGAGATGTACAAATACAAATAAACTGTTTTTTACTTTTCACTTTCTCTACTATATTTATTATATTATGAGTACTAAAATTAAACTATTTCAGAAACTCTGCCATATCTAGATTTTTCAATAAATAATGTAATGTATTATTAAAATTGGCTACAAATTAATTAGTTTCCAAAAATCAATAAAGGCATTAAATTTCTGTTCTCAGTTTTTGTCACTCAACAGCGTAAGTGTAAACATTCCAATCAGACGCCGCATGATGTTAACATTTGAACATAAAACTTGAGCAGAAAGACCACCCGAACGCCAGGGTAATTTAAATTGTCTGCTTTTCGTGTAACAGCCGGTGTGCATTTATTTAAGCGTATGTTGCGCTTAAGTATTAAACTAAAACATAAATTTTCTTCTTAGAGGTACAACGACACTCCAACACACCTTTCACGTAACAGCCAAACATGTGGCTTTAATTTCCTATTTTTTTACATGCCCAAAAACGGTTTTGCTCAACAAAATGGCAAAAACTGTTTATATTTTATTTTCTTTTCTTTTTCTCTTTTTTTCTCTCCAAAGATGGAAGTCTATAAGTATGTATGTATGTACGTTTTAGAGAAGACAAATAACGAAAATATGCAAGTACGAATTCTGTGTAAAACTATTAAAATAAATAGCATTAAAAACCTGCATAACGATTTCAATGACAATTTTTAGTTACACTACTTTTTGTAAAGCAGCATTCTTGGCAGAGCAAAATTGAAATTTTCTGATCAGATTTTCAGGCAAAAGCCTGGTATAATTCACATGGTTCCTTCTCTAGTCAATACCTCCAAGGCGGGTAATATCTGGTAAAGTATCATCCCCAAACTATTTAAATCTATGGCAGTGAGAAAGAAAGTTCTCTATTGTCCTGCATTCTTTGTCATCGGTGGTTCCAATGAGATGGCAATGCCCCGTTAGAGTCCCGATCAAGTTCTCTCATTGTGGCTTCTTTAGTTTCAGTAGCCCCCTAGATCTATGTTATCCTGGTTCACCTGGCGCTAACAACTGACAATTTCTCAAGAAAAATACTCTCCACTTGATCATCCACCTCCAATACTGATGGTAGGGAATTTCCTATTATAAATAACCCACAGAATATTTTCGAAAATAATCGTTAAAAGAATTGTTTGCTGCAACAGACAGAAAAATGAAAAACCACAGGATTCTTCCTTTTGATTTTATTTAAAATATTTTTCTATCTTTTTTCGCCTTCTGGTTTTGTTCAATAGACGTGACGTGGCACGTTTGTTTGAAATGTAGTACATCGTGCAATGAAATCAAACTATTAAGATGAAAAAAAAAGTAAATACATAATATAAAAAGTCCTACAGCATGAAAATAACGAGGCGATACAAAATCCTATTTAAAAGAAACGTTTTTTCTATTTATAACAACAACAACAACGACCTCTCAAAACTATCCCCTCCCTTCTAGTTCCGGTGCACTGCAATGCTTATGTAGGGGTCATCTCCTGAGTGCTGGTCCGAATTAAATAAAAAAAAAACAACAACAACTGCAAGGAAGAAAACAAAATAGAAAAAACGGCCAAAGAATTGGGCAAATTGAACACATATGTACGTGTTGTTTTGATGTACGAGCATGTGTGTGCAGGTTACCAATTTTATTTGGCAAAATTGTCAAGCTTGTTAAAAAATAAAATGGAGGGCTCTATAACAACAACTTTGTGCTACTCACTCACCCAAAAACACACACACACCACGTACACGAACACTCACCACACATTTATCAATATTTTCGTTCATTTGTTGAGGGGAAAAAAGTATTCTTCCAGACAATTCACCAGATCATCATGCTTTTTTCTTGTTCGTGCTGGTCAAATGTGTACTTGAGACATGCACAGTGGCTTGTGAGAGATTAAAAAGATGCTAAGATGGACTTACCTGGAAAGAGAATAATTAAATGGAAAGTATTTAATTTAGCTATTTGTTAAAAATATATTTAAATACATATATAATGTACGAGGTATGTTCAAAAATAAAGCGAATTTTAATTATTCTCAACAAATATAGGGTCCGTAATCGAACGTTTTTTTTTTCAACTAGTGCTTATTTCGTGAATGGTAACACTTAGCTCATGTCTGATTTGACATGAACGAATATGGTTGACCATCCAATTCGTTTTCGCTTCGCTAAGTGGCCGTTACAGTCAATGGCGATCGTTATCGGGCCATGCAGCCATTTGAATGAAATTATTAACCGGAAGGATTGTACTTTCAAATAAAAAAGGAAATTTGAGAAAATATTCAGTAGTTTTTTATAGCATTTTAAAAAAAAAAAGTTATTTGGCGGACCATATATTTATTTGTTCATCAATTTCATTTTGTACCCTTCACGGTAGTCCCCCAGAGTTTTTCCCATTCTTCGCAGCAGTTCTGTAGTGCACTTTTTGCTACGCGCTTCAGCTCTCTCCGCTTTAGGGCTTTTCTCCTCAATTGTCATAAAACCTGGTCACGAGTCTTTTCAATCTTGGGAATAGGAAAGTTTTCCAGGTGGCCAAATTCGGTGCCTATGACCAACAAAGTATATCTTGATCAGTGATGAAATCCAAGACGATCTAGCGACGTCCGTCCGTCCGTCTGTGGAAATCATGATACAGTCGAAACGAAAAAAGCCAGACCCTTGAAATTTGGTATAGATAAATTTTGAAGGATAGCAAAGGTCACAAGTTCGGAAATGGGCTGATTTGGGCCAGAGGGAAAAAAGTTCCCCAAAGAAGAAAAGTTTCATCTTTTGTAATTTTGTTAAGCAAATGATATATTTTTATGTCAAAGAGGGTCCAAAGTATTGAAGTTGGAGCCAGAAAATCAGGAAAATCCCTTTTTGTAGCCCACCGCTCCTAACGAATTTATTTATTTAACAAATTTTATTCCTTAAAAATTAAATCTTTAAATTTTTACGACGAAGATAAGATGCTCTCTCATCTTCCCCTGCTTTAACCCTGCACCCACCTTTGCTCCCTAAATGACCCTATCAAAATTTGTTTTCTACACTTAATTACCCCAAAAATTTACTTTTTAAGTTTTTACGACAAAGGTGAGATGTCTCCCCTATGACACTTGCCGGAGTAACCCTGTCAAAAAAGAGTTTTAAAATTGCACACTCTAAACCAGCAGGTTAAAATTTTGAATTTATTCTCTAAATATTTGTAGGGCATTTAAGATTCGACCCTGTAGAATATAAATTTTTTTAATTGTTTTGTTTTAAATTACTACATAAAATATATGGTACATAGTATCTATTTCATGTTTTTAATTTTAAAGGGCCCAACAATTCCTGTATCCACCTCGCACATGTACTTTTAAGAATGTCGGAATTTGTACATGTGCATGCATGCATGAGTGTTTGTCAAATGTTTTTCCCAAAATACATATATTCTTTGTATTTTTCCTCTCTAATAAGCAGGAAATTAAAATGTTGTGTTATTTATACAAATATTTTATATTCTTCTGTAGAAATATGCTTGTGTATTTCTGCCCAAAATGTCAAATAACCCAGCACATCGTCTAAAAGTGCTACAATAAAAGAGTCATAAGATCAGAAACAATTATGCATAAGATTAAATATACACATACTGCCATTCCTAAATACGGGCGGCAAGCGTTTTTTAGCTGTCAAAAGTTCTCATGTCCATACATTTTGTATGGAGCATACCGAAATAACGCGGCGGCAACACTTTGCTATTGGAAAATCCGATTTTGACAGACCGTTTTCTAATGAAGTTGGTTGCAAAAGAAGAGAATTGTAACCAGAGAAAAAGATGAAAGATTTGCAAAAGTGAAATATATAATAAAAGAAAAAATTTGTGCACTTCGTATTAGAAAATGGTGATAAGAAAATATTTACAATATGATTATATACATAAATATGTATGCACGTTTGTAATTTGTACAAAATTTCAATAACAAAATCACAAATGTCGTCCGTACAGCTGTTAAAATAATCAGGGTTGTTTAATTTGTTTGTTTGATAACCCTGTTTTTCTTTGTTTTTTTACATAACGCTGCCGCTTTTGTTTAGGTATGGAATTTCAGCGTTAAAGCTCAGCGGAAAAAAACGTTCCGCTTTTCGCCCGTATTTAGGTATGGCTGATATTCAGATGGTTAGCACGTCGACTAGGAGACAAATGATGAACGAGAACGTGAGTTCGATTCCTGAACCAAAAATTTTTTTCATGTGAATTAGTGTGCTGTTCTATTACCTTTTATTGGACTATTTAAGTGGCGAAGATATAGCCACAAAATTCAGCCTTATTGTGTTTGGCGTTTTACGCCTTCAAATTCGACAAATTGTAATAGTTTAAAGATAAAAAGCTAAAATGTTCATTAGTCTATTACAAAATGACGAAACTGAAGGCGAAAACGCCAAACACAATAAGGCTGATTGTTAGCTTCCATAACAGTTTGCACTAAAATTTCTAGATCCGTAGATACTGAATAAATGCACCGCAACTAATTTATATTGTGCTCCTTGTCCCTATAGACATGAGCCTTTACAGAAAGGCAAAAAATAGTTTAAAGGTGTTAAATCGCAGGATCTAGGCGTCCAATTGACCGACCACAAATGTGAAATAAATTGATCAAACCTCTCTATTGGAGCCATTTTTTCGAGTGATGTGTGCCATGTGGCACCGTCTTGTTGAAACCACATGTCAGCCTAGTCCAGCTCTTCCATTTTGGGGGAAATAAAATTGTTATTATCACACGGTAGCGCTCGCCATTCTCAGAAACGTTCCTGCCCTTGTCGCGTTTGAAAAAGTACGGTCCAGTGATACCACCACGGGGACATAATTCACATCAAACAGCACTTCATACCAAATACTGCGATTTGGTTTGTTCACGTATCCATTCAACCGGAAAAGAGCTTCGGCCATCAAGTGGACCGAGCATGAACTTTAATGAAAACAATGACCACAATGTAAGTCCTCTTTCACACACATCAGCTATACTTGATCAATTTTTCTTCAAATTTCTTTCGAACCTGCATTTACGTTCACACACGAAACGTCATGGCAAGTTTTTCTTCATTGCTGAACATTCATTTAATATATTAAGGATGATAAAACAAAAGAAAATATAAAAACTGACTAGTACCGTCAAGTTTGTACCCCTTTTCACGCTCTTCACCGCTCTCTCCTAAAAGATCAAGACTTGACGAGTCAAACCTGATGTGTGTGAAAGGGGTCTAAAGAAATGTGCTTTAGAAACAAAAACCTGCATTCATCAGCATCCTTTTATATTTATAAGCTTCTATCTTGACAGCTAGAAGCTACGCATTTGACAGCTGACAGCTAATTCGAGGTTTATGTTGTTTATGCTGTTTTACAATGAACTGTGCAGGTTTTTGAATGCTCAAGTCAATTGGTCAGCATGATCGATCATGCAATCTAAATGCACTGGACTTGATTGAAACATACCATTCGGATAGTTATTAGCGAAATATTACCAGGATTACAGGGAAGAGTGTGAAAACTGCAATATCGACGTGTCAGCCAATGCTGCTGACCCTTCAAAGCTGGTAAATTCATTGAAGTACAGTTAAACTTCGATAAAACGAACTTCGTTATAACGAAAAATTTAATATAACGTATGTTTTATTGAGTCCCTTGAGAAAACCCCTTTAATGCCAAGTTTTTCATACAAAAATACACTATAGCTATAACGAAGAAATTCTGAGCAAAAAAGCCTCTCTATAACGAAATATTCCTTCAAATGCCTCAATATAACGAAATCAGAATAAATCATAAATGGTAAAGTCCCGTTATAAAACAGCGAAGTCTAAATGTATTGACAAACGCATTTCTAAAGCCTCTATACAACGAAGTACTCGTACAAAAGCCTCTATACAAAGAAGTAAGAATAAAATTATAGCAACAAGTTTTATTTTTTATTTATCTCATGAAATTGAATAATGAAAAATTTAATTAATAAAACTATAGTTATGTATAACGAATTTTTTTCGTATTTCTTCATATTTCGTTATATCAAGGCTTTGCTGATATAACGAAGTATTTTCATATTCCCTTGGAATTCGTTATATCAAAGTTTCGCTGTACAAAAAATTCTCTCTATCATCTCATCTTTCTCTAGTTGTCCTCTTAACAACACTATCCTCTCATTTTATACTTCCGGCAAAATGTATTAAGGAGCATTTACACCGCATTGCATGAGTAGGGCTCATCCCCTGAATGCCGTTCCAGAGTAAAACTATATTCAAAACATTTCCGTTTATATTATTTTAGTTTCAAGTTATGAACCTTTAAAAATTGCCCTGTATATGTGTGTACAAATTTTGTTATTGTTTTTCGAAATAATAAACATGCACAATCATGTATGATTTTCATAAAAATTTTCTTTTTATACCCACATGCCAACTTGATATTTCTTTCGTTTCCTTTCTATCATCTGCCCACTCTGGCATCTGAAATTTTTTTCCACATCAGAGTCTTAAAGGTTTTATTAGATTTTTTACATTAACATACTTAAAATGTATGCAGAAAAATGTTGAAGGTTTTTATTGTTTCCAAATACCAGCAATATTCCTTTGAAAATGCTCTCGCAAACATTTTCATAGGAATTGTCCTTTTTTTCCTTTCGGCTAATAATTTTGTTTTTATACAGTTTAATATGTTTATTATTGTTGTTGTTGCTATTGCTATTGCTATTGCTTAGCTGTAGTGGTATCAGTAGTTGTTGTTGCACCGTCAAGTATGCATTTTATTATTTACGTGTCAGTGCGCATTTTTGGTTATAATTGGCATTTCAAGGTCATTAGAAGAGACTCTTTTCTAAAATTTTAATATTTTTTGTTCTTCACTCTCAGCATAATTTTCTTAAAATCTACTATTTTTGTTGTTGTTGTTTTGTTTAATATGACAGTAAGTGAAATAGAAAACTTTTAGAGGAAGAGTAAGTTTTTAAAGCACACTTATGCATACACATGTGTGTATGTGTATGTGTGAATGTTTGTAAATACTTACAATGTAAGGACAGTGTTGCCAGAAATTTTCACAAAACTATTTTCCTTCTAGCCTAGACAGACGACAACAATAATGCAAATTATAAAAAGACATACTGCTGTATTCACAAAAATTAATGTGTACTTCAAGTGTGCTTTAAAGTAAAAATTTCATAGAAAATTTATTTTAAAGTGTTGATCAAGTCTACTTTACTTTTTGTGAATACTGCTGTAATTCAGCATTAACTTTTGGCCGCACAGACGACACTTGCTGCATTATTTAAGTGAACAGCTGATTAAATTAGATGCAAAGGGCCGTAATTATCATTTATGTATGTGCATATATAGCAGCCATATATATTTTTGACTTACACTTACTCACTTTGAATCAATATTTAATATTTTTTTACTGTTTTTAATTATTCAACACTTATTTATTTTAAAACATCACTCAAATAGTAATGATGAACATAACCAAAATCATTCACAATAGTGATACAACTGTGCCAGCAGTGCTGCCAAAGTCTCATTCGCTAATGCAGAATTAATCACAAAATTTAACTACATTATGAAGCTGCATAATGCTATGAATTAATGCAGTTTAACTCTCTTTGTCGTCTGTCTAGGCTTTAGAAAGTAGTGAAATTCACTATACTTTTTTGTGTCACTGTTCATGTGAAATTTTGTTCGGATTTATTTCAAAGTGATTTTTATTATATTAACGTTAATTAACGCCGTCCCATGAGGAAGAACATAACAAGGTTGCTTTTGTAGGCCGCAAGACTCATATCAGTGTTCACAATTATTTAATATATTTCAATTCTTGTTAATAGATATTATGAATGAAGAACGAATACGAGAATTACAAATACAAACAAATCTTTATATGATATATTCACTATTAAATTTTACTTTGCATTAATGATATATAATTAGTGTATTTAATGTTAATTGATAATATCAAACTTTTTAAAATTTTACACAAAAAAAAAGGGAAACAGATTAAGATCGAATTATGCCTCAGCACTAGATCGATATTAACAACCATGATGAATCAGCCCCGATATTGTGGTTTCAAGATTCACAAATTTACTATTTTTAGCGTAGAGACGAAAAAATATGGATTCCGTAAATATCAAGATGATAAAAAAATACAGAACCAAAAAATTAGTTGCATACAAAAAAAAAATATATATATATATAAATAAATAATAATCTGGCCGTATTACAGATAAGACGTTACTTCCCTGCAGGAGAATAAGCGTTAATTGTCTTTAAGCTACTGGTACGATGACTAGTATAGCAAGCACTAGTTCAAAAGATGATTGAACATATACAGAAAAGTACTAGTACTTCAAGTAGTTCATTTGTAGATTGATTTGACTTTTAGAATTTCATATTACTTTTTGCTCATGTTTTTAAGCGAATTGCTAATTTGCATTTTCATTTATTTTATTTTTAATTGTTACAATTTTTAAACAAATTCAAATTTGAAACAAAGAATAGTATTAGAAGACGTTGTCACCTGCATATAAGTTTATATGGTGTAGTACCAAACGTAACTCAAGTTGTACAAGGTGCTAGTGACTTGAGTGTATCCTGAAGGAACTTTCCATTTCCTCTTATAAACTAAGAATTGATGAACCAAAAATTGCTTGTGAAAACAAAGACTTAACAAATTTCATTGGGTTTAAAAAACCAATAAATTTAAGAATTTTTTATATATAAACCAGTTTTTAATGCAGAAAGGATTGTACTACTATCCAATTAGATGAAATTATACTAGTACTCATTTAGTACTAATAGTACTAGTATTCCCCTAGTTTCCATCTAGTACCAATGGAACTAGTAATTTTCCAAACACACTCAATGTTAATTTGAGCATTAACATGGTATAGGAAAGTTCACAGTTGGGAACTAGTACTGGTGATTTTTGTACTAGTGCAATACTAATTTGATACTAGTTCGATCTCCTGCAGGGTTTTTACAAATATTAGACAAATGATTTAAAATGAAATCACCTAGAAGTACATAACGTCACCTTAAATACAAACGGGCGTAACTATAAGAAAGTCCAAAATCGAGTTTTTGATTGATTATGGTTTTTTGCCTCAAACTACCTGCCCACGTCAATATGCAGCCCACTGCGGTCAAAAATGGCAATATTATTAAAGAAATTCAAACGGGAGTAATTGCCAATAATATTTTATTCTTATTGATCTTTTAACGTTTTTTGCTTCTCCTGTAGAAAAAATAAAAATAAAAGTGCAGTTACGTCCCTTTGCATTTAAGGTGACGATATAATGTAAATGCAACATCTTGTTGTAGACCTACAGAATGGAACATAACATTTCAACTGCTACAAAATATAACAATCTGGCAATACTGCATGCAAGTGTAAATTTTCAGTAGCACAACCTCTTTGTTCGATTTGTGTCTACGATATGCGGGCATACATGTTTGTACGTAAGTATGCTTGTGTGTGTGTCTATGCTTTTTCAAAGTGCACATTTTATTTGAAATACATTTTGTGGTTAATGCCTGCCTGCTCTCCTTCGTTTGTGTTCAAACGAACATCTATTTTAATAAATTTTCGGCATTTTGTGGTAGAAAGGAAATTGAAAATTGTGTAAAAATTATTAAAATAATAAAATGTTCATTTAAAATTCAATGTTTATTTATAAGTTGTACTACTCGCATGCAGTGGCATGAAGCCAGTCATCTAACAAGATAAAATTTTGCCAACCGCAAAAATAAAATCCTTCAAGAAATTCACTGCAAACATGTTTTCGTACAAACTGAAGGGAAATTCTTTTATTTTGTAATGGTCTCCCACCACCGCATGCACATAAATATTCAAATCGAAGGCGTATGTGCAATTTAAAGAATGATATGCAAATAATATTAAACATACGCATGAGAGGAAACAGGAAAAATGTGTGAGGAAGAGCTGGCAAAAGTTTTGATATTAATATTATTCAGATAGTTCAGCCGATAGTTGCTAATGCTTTTTTTACTCTCCAAACAAGAATAAGAGTATGGGTATATTCACTTTGTCGTTCCGTGTGCAACGCAAAGAAATATCCCTCTAAGACCCCATAAAGTATATATATTCTTGATCATAATTCTAAGACGATCTGGTTATGTCCCTCAGTCCGCCCGTCTGCGGATATCACGATTCAGTCCAAACGAAAAGATTCAGACTCTTGAAATTTGGTATAAATATATCTTGAAGAATAGCACAAGTCAAGTTTGTAAATGGGGTGAATCGGGACAGAGGAAAAAAAGTTCCTCTAAGAAGAACTAAAACAACCTCTTGAAAACGTCATAATTTTTTTTTGTAATTGTGTTAAGCAAATTATTTATTTTTATGTCAGAGAAGGTCGCACGCATTAAACTTGGAGCCATAAAATTAAAAAAATAAATTTTTGGACCCCGCGTCCTTTAGTGGGCATTATTATATGGAAAAATATTGTAAAAATGTAACAAATTTTTTTTTCTTAAGCCTACATTCCTTAAAAATAACATTTTTAAGCTTTAATGATGAAGCTGTGACGTAACCTGGTACTACTCTGCCCTATCCCCTCCTCCCCTTTTGCCCCCTAAATGACCCTATCAAAAAAAAAGTTTATTTTACATTTAATTATGCCAAACATTTATTTTTAGAGCTTTATGGCAAAGGTGAAATGTCTCCCCCACAGCCCTTTCCAGAGCGGCCCCGCTAAAATACAGTTTTAATACCCTCCAAAAAGAATTGGACCCAATAAAGTATATATATTCTTGATCAGTGATGAAGTCTAAGACGGTCTAGCAATGGCTATACGTTCGTTTGTGGAAAACATGATATAGTCTATTTCTGGACCTCGCCCCCTTTAGTGGGCGTTGAGATACAATATTATATACCAAAATAGTGTAAATATTGAAAAATTTTTATTCCTTAAGCCTATAAGAAGCTGAGATGTTTTCTGATCTGGCAGAGGTGAAACGTCTGCCCCACGGGCCCTTCCCGGAATGACGCTGTCAAAATAGAGATTTAAAATTGGGTTCACAGATGTCTTAGAGGAACTCTATGCCACTAAGTTAAACATTTTAAATTTACTGACTAAATATTTGGAGGGTATTTAAGATTCGACCCGGTCGAATATAACGTTTTTACTTGTTTTTTTTTAAATTAACAATTTAAAATTAAAAAAAAAAAAAAAAAAATTAACAATGTTTTTTTTTTAATTTAACAAATTTTCAAAGAACTTCGCTGCTATAGACTTTAAACACAAAATTTCTGAAACTATTATATAGTAGCAGCCACCCAGCCGATGTGACGACATCCTCAGCAATCTATTTTCTTTTTTTTTTAACAGACCTCGTATAATGCCCGCAAATTGCTATATTGAAAATAGCAAATAACAGTTTAAATTGTATATAATAGCTTCACTTAAACTGGCAATAAAAATAATTATAATTAAAAACCTAAAATCCATCTTTCTGAAGAAAAAACCAAAAATAATTTCTTTCTTTCTCTTACAGCTTTAACTACGATTACAATAGAATAACAGAACAATCGATTTCAAGTAGAGACGGACGAGTTACTATGACAATTGAATTAAAGTTTTGAAATGTTTTCAAAGCAGCCCAAGAGTAATTTTTAACAATATTTAACAGCATTAGCTGCACGCTAAAAGCAAGGAAAAACAGAAGAAAGCCTTTTTAAGTAAAATTCACGTTTTACAATTATTTTCAAAGAAGATGGGAGCGAAAGGCAAGCACAGCCACCAGATCTACTGTTACAAAATTGTAACAAGTTTCAAGGTAAAGTTGATTAAGAACAATAACAACAATAAATTTAATTTGATAGCAAACAGCGATAATAAAAACAATACAAAATAAAACAAAAATCCCAGAAACTTAAAATGCATTACAAAAAAAAAAAAGGATGATGAGTACGATAACGATGTTAAGCATCATTATCCCTGAAGTATAATTGCGATTTCGCTTCCTTTAACTGTTACAAAAACAACAAAACAACAACAACAATAAAAAAGCTGCCATTGAAATAATGAAAAGCGAGAACAATTTGCACCGTTTCATTTTTGTGCCTTCTTTTTTTCTCTGGCGTAACGATGCGTTTGTTACGTACGACTGAATAACATTTGAATTTGATTTGAATATCTAACAAAGTGTTGAATTGCACAAAAGAAAGAATTTTAATTTTATATAAATAAAATAAAAATCGTTTGTAACAAAAAATGCATATACGGGTCGAATTGATTAGTGATGTATTGGAAATTTTAATCGGTTACAAGGAAAAAAGGGGGAAAAAAGTAAAAACCGCATGTCAGAGTACAAATTGAAAACTCCCAATTAAACTCATTTCTTTCTTTCTATCTTTCATATTTTAAGCTTGACGAAGATTACACTGGTCAACAAAAGACAAAAAATTCATTGTTTCATGCGATTTTTTTTTTGTTTCTATATCAAAATGACATGTATTTGTTCAATACGTCAACAGTTTTTCCGTAACAGCTTTTGTTTTTAAGTAACAGGTAACTACTCTCACATACTATTTTTAATTAGATTTTCATTATTTATTGGACAGTAAAATGTATACTATTGTTGTTTTCAATATGGCTTCGTCAAAAATATTTTGTCTACTTAATCTTAATTATTTTTGCAATATCTGTGGCGAATATGCATACATTTAAAAAATATCGAAAACCTATATCGGATTTTTTTTTTTGTACTTTTTCGTCAAAATACTAAAACTGTATATTTCAAAAAGTAGAGCTGTTAGCAATCTCCCAGTATTTTTTTCATAATCAGGGCCACAGAAATAACCAATAATAGAAGAAAAAAAATTAAAAGAAAAAGGGTTGTGTTGGCCAGTGTTATCGATATGAAACCGATAGTCACGCCATATGCTTGTCTAAATTGCTGCGTACATGTAGGATTGACCCACACAAACTATGTATGATGAAAGCGATATGAGCAATTTTCCATACCACAGTCGGTCTATACCAGACATAGGCACAAACACATCAACATTTTAAGTTTGTGTGTGTGAGAGTAGACTGAATTGTGAATCACAATTTTTGTGTTTTTTGAGTAACTACAAATGCGTGTGACTCTCAAGAGCGAATTTATATACATGTGAAGCGCGCTCACCCACAATGCCTATCTCTGGTCTATACTCACACTATATTATGAATTCTTTTTTTAAGGCATCAAGATTAAGGCCTGATTTCAAGACAATTCAATTAACAAAAAAATGAAAAATAAAAATATGGACCTTAAAGGACATTCGCTAGTTTTAACCGCTAAAAATGGTATTGTTTTAATTTTAAAACTGCTATAACTTTCGAATGCATCAGGCGATTCCCAAGTGGTAAGCGGTGATTGATGTAGTTCTTCGATACCTATAAAAAATCGAAAACACTAATTGATTACATATTTATATATGTAACTTCGAAATGTTTTGAAAAATAAAATTTTTTCGAATTTTTGTTTCACGATATTTCACGAACATGCTAACCGATTTTAACGCGGTTAGTAGCGCTCGACTTGGTTTTTGATTTTCAAGAGCTAATAAAAGTTATTCTAAAAAACCATCTTTTGAAAAATAAATTGTTTACATTTTATTTGTTGATATATTTCAAAATGTACCGGTCCGAGCCGGTTTGGAATCGATCGGAAAAGCCGCTTAAAAGTTACTCTAAAAAAACTCTTTCGAAACAAATTTTCAAGTTTATTATTGGTATTTGTCGTAGTCTACTGGTCCGAACCGGTTCCAATTCACAATGAATTCAGGTTTGAAAAACAACTTTTGAAACGGCATCAGGTTGGTTCGTAAACTAATTGCCCAAATATATATTTCTATTCAAAATTTTTTTTAAAAAATCACTTTTTTTGTTCAAGAAATCTCACGAACACATAAACCGATTTGAAGCCGGTTGGCACTGATTCTTTATTCTAAAAAGCTGATTAGTTTTTGGAATCGATCAGCAAAGCCGTTTAAAAGTTATTCTAAAAAAATTTTGAAAAATTATTTTTTGCGCAGATTTTTGAAATATCCGAAAATGTACCGGTCCAAACCGGTTCCAATTCACAGAAAATGTAAGTTTGAAGAAACCATTTGAAACGTGACTAGTTTGATTGGATTCGGCTTAGCCGTTCGAAGGCGGGTCCCATACTTACACATGCACACACACACACACACACATACAGACAGACATATTGACGACTTCTCAGGAATAGTATGAAAAGCTTCGTAGGAACTCAAAACGTCGATATCTGGTGAAAACTAGATTTTTTTCAAAACGGGATAAGACACTTTTTTTTGCAAATTTTCAATTCTCTTAGCGGGAAGTTAAAAAATAATCTTCTATTTATAGGCCATGCCAAAGACGTTTGTCTTCAATAGCAAATTATTTGATTCAATTTCTTCAACATTTTATTTAAATAAACATTTCGAATCGCAGAAAACCCTGCTTGCAACGGTATTAACAAGGATAACAAAGAAAATATTTCTTTCAATTTTTCCAATTATACCAAAAAAAAAAATTACTTGCTCTTCTATTTAATTGCCATCGAAACGCAATCCAATAGAATAGAAATTGTAATCGAAAAATGCAGGTTGAATAAAAAAAAAAACAGAAAAGAATCCATTGCAACAAAATGACATGCATCAGCATGAATTGAATTGTTTTATCATAAAAGAACAAAAGAAAAAAGAAACATAAGAATTGAACAAAAACAGAAAACGTTTATGCTCTTTATTTTCGAACTTCAAGAGATTCAATTGTGTTTCAATAAAATTTCAATAGCAGAAGAAAAACTATAAAAAGCATTTGCAATTAATTTTAAAGTGGTGTTGCACAAAGTATGTGACCGGCAGTATTAAATTATGGCTATTCACAGTGGGACCTATTGGGACAACCAAAAACAAAAAACCACACAAATAATTTATATTTACAAAAACGAGGAAAGATTCCACTGTGCTGCCAGCAAACTTTTACGTGCTTTTATGCCAAACTTATTTGACTTGCTAATGACAGAAATTCTAAACGAATAAATTTCCAGTCATTTCTTTTTTCTTTTTTTTTTTACTCCAAACATTATGACAAGCAGGCACATCCTCGATCTAGCACTTTTACTCTATTAAAGGCCACTGACAACACCAATATCAACACCTACACTTCAGCAGTCATTGCAAAAGCGCTTCAACTGTTGTCGCAGGCAATAAAATTATAAAAACAACAGCAAGAAGAAAAAAATTAAAAAAAAAAATGAGCATGACAAAGTATTTCCAAGTAGAACAGAATCGAGCTGGAATAGGCAGGCACTGAAGGGAAAGGCGACAGGAAGGGGGCACTTGACAAAATAAATGCTGTAAGTTAAACTCAAAAGTTGGGGTCACAATATAAAGATGATTATAGCACTTGACATAATAAACGAGCACTAGTTGTTGTTGTTGCTGACTTTGAAAATGCAATTTTCGAAATTTTATTACGTGGCAGGGCAAAAACAAAGTGTCGTGTTCAAAAGCGGCAAACTAAAGAATCTAAAGCAGTTGAAATAGAAGAGAAGAAAAAACTCTTAAACAGCCAAAAATAAAAAATTATAATGAAAAATTAATAAAGTTCCAATATTTAATTAAATATGAAATTTAAGCTGAAAAAAATCCCAAAAAAAAAACCAGAGTCGCATTGTGCTCCCTTAGGACTTTTTGCTGGTCTCGTATAGAAAAGCCCCAACTCACATATATATTTTTTTTATCTTGGAACTCAGGGAATGACCCCTACATATGCGGTGCATTGCGCCGGAACTAGAAAGGAGGAGATAAGTATTGAGGGGACAGATGAAGAAAGAAGAGAATTTATATGTAACTTTACTACATATTAACGTTTTCCCATCCCTGGCCTTATGACTAAATTTTCAACTTCTAAATTAATCCCCATCACATGGCGTTGCATTCATTCCTCTTAATATTTTTCAAAGATTTTTGAAAACTTGATAATTTATTCTCTGTGCTTTCCTTCAATCCTTTTAATGTTTAGACTTTTTGCATAATTCTGTTATTATTTTTCATTTTGGTGTCTTTAGTTTGATCTTTTTTGTTTTTTTGTTTTTGTTAGTTTTGATTTGCATTTCCGTTACAAAATGTTGTGTCGCATTGTCCTTGTCTTAAAGTTCAACGTGCAGTCGCGAATGTTTATGCTCAACTGAAAGTAGGTCTGCTCAATGCAGCCTTTAATATGAAGTTGCAAAATTAACTTTTTTTGTTGTAACAGACGGACGGACGGAATGAATACAGAAAATATGTTGCCATAAAATAAACTGAAGCGTTTAAGCAGAAAGAAAATAAAAATACAAAAAGTAAAACTAAAGCTGGTCTGAAAGAAACCAAATGAAAGAAACCCTTGAGTTTTAAATGTTGCAAAATATCAAATTGGAGACTTTTTCCATGCATTTTAAAAATATTTGTTTTTTTTTTCCTTGCAGCATCACAACAATGTTGACGTATAAATATGACATGAAATGTTGAAGAAGTGTAAACAGCCAGTCGACAGTTGTGACATAAAAACTGGAAAATTTTCCACTGGAATTACATTCATTGAAAAGGGAGTACGAACAATTTCTTACGTCTTTTAAGCGATGAAAAAATGAAAAACTTATGGCGCCGTTGACGGAAGTAATTAAGTCTGCATTGAGGAGCCGATTCTGCTTGGTACTTGTGATCATGGCTTCGATCCATAAAAAATTGGATTAATATTTTTTGTTTTCTTCCATTTATAAAATAACTTGATTTTGCCATATCCTACAAGAAAATATTTGACAATTACAAATAATTTCCTGGTTGGCGAAATATCGAAACGACTCATTAAATAATAAATAAACCTTAAAACTCAAATAAAACTCTTACTTGTTTCATATCCTGCAACAATATCAAAATGGTAGATGGGACATTTTGCAATTCAGGAGCGATATGGTGCAAACTTAAGATATCCAAAAATCAACAAATAGTATTTGGCATCTCAAATTATTGTCGATGTAAAAGCATGTTTGAGTGAATGTCATGTTCACTTTGTCTAATCAAATACACACGGTTTTATGCGTATGAGTGCCACTTGTAATAACGTGCTTTGATAAGTTAAATCAATTTGCGGTAAATAATTTAGGCATTAGAAATTTCATTGGCATTGAAATGTAATTTATAAACAACTTTTCATGTGAATTTATCGCTGTAATTGTTATTGACTACAAAGAAGTACAGAAAACACTAAATCACTAACCATTAAGTTTAAGGGGATTAACGAATTTTGTTTCTCTTTATAGTTAATCAGATCAGCGAGAGGTGAATGAAAAACTAAATTCAATCAAAGTAAAAAATCTAAGCCCTCATTCACAGAGCAAATTATCTTTCGCATTTTCTATACTTTTTTATATGAAAGACGAGATAAAAATACACGGATGATGGACGAGTACAATACAAATATTTGTTGCATCTTTCACCAAGTTAAATATAGAACTTAAGCCCGTTGAAAAAATTAACAATTTACATAAGAAAGTTCGACTAATAAAAATTCATACATAATTTAAATATAAAATTGCTCAAGAAAATTCACGGTCTTCATTTAGAAGAAAGTGAAAAATGAACCGGTTCATTTAGAACACTGCGAAAAATTAACCGTTGCATTTAGAACACCGTGAAAATTGAACCGGTTCATTTAGAACACCGTGAAAATTGAACAGGTTCATTTAGAACACCGTGAAAATTGAACCAGTTCATTTAGAACACCGTGAAAATTAAACCGGTTCATTTAGAACACCGTGAAAATTAAACCGGTTCATTTAGAACACCGTGAAAATTGAACCGGTTCATTTAGAACACCGTGAAAATTGAACCGGTTCATTTAGAACACCGTGAAAATTGAACCGGTTCATTTAGAACACCGTGAAAATTGAACCGGTTCATTTAGAACACCGTGAAAATGGAACCGGTTCATTTAGAACACCGTGAAAATTGAACAGGTTCATTTAGAACACCGTAAAAATTGAACAGGTTCATTTAGAACACCGTGAAAATTGAACCGGTTCATTTAGAACACCATGAAAATTGAACAGGTTCATTTAGAACACCGTGAAAATTGAACCGGTTCATTTAGAATACCGTGAAAATTGAACCGGTTCATTTAGAACACCGTGGAAATTGAACCGGTTCATTTAGAACACCGTGAAAATTGAACCGGTTCATTTAGAACACCGTGAAAATTGAACCGGTTCATTTAGAACAACGTGAAAAATAAACCGATTCATTTAGAACAGCATGAAAAATTTAGCGGTTCGTTTAGAGCAGCGAGAAAAATTCGTCGGGCCATTTAGAACACCGTGAAAAATAAACCGATTCATTTAGAACAGCATGAAAAATTTAGCGGTTCGTTTAGAGCAGCGAGAAAAATTCATCGGGCCATTTAGAACAGAGTGAGATATAATCTGTTAACTCGATTTGTACTTTTGCAAAACTACTTATGTATGTACATATGTATGTATGTGAGATAATTACTTAAAAATAAACAAATTGAAAATCAAAGCATATCAGATATTAAATCAAATGTGACAAAAAAGTTTGTTTTAAATGTTTTGGGCGCTTTTATATTTTCAAATTAATCTCAATAAATGTAATGAGAACTTAATGCCTGCCTCTTTTTTTTTTTTTTTTTTGCTGCTTAAAAATATTCTTCACTTAATCTAAAAACCTAGAAAAATCAAATACATATTTTCTATTGTTAAATGGAAAAAGTAGCCAAGCAGCAGCTTTGAGTAATGACGAGGGGAAACAAGAGCAGAAGAAGGAAGAGATTATAGTTAAAAGTTTTAGTTTTCGGTAGTTTTCTTTTGTTGCCGATTTTGTTATTTTTTGTTGTGTGGCTTAAGTAAAAATTTTATATTTTGCTCGCTAATGAAAGAAAGGATTAAAATAAAAATTCGTTGATGCTGATATAATTGTTGTTGTCGTTGCTTGTTCAATAATCCTTTTCAATTGAATGAAAACAAGTGATACCGATACTAATATGTATTTAATACACACAGCAGCGGTAGCTGGTGAGCATGGCCGGTCCAAACTGGTGGCAGGACTAAATGTTGTTGTGTGTTTTAAATCCCTTTCATTTATTCAATGCCGATAAACACTTTTTTTGTATCTTTTATTATAAAAACAACAAATATTCGTTATGGGTACGACAGTAGAAATTTATCAACGCCAGGACAAGAGGGGATAGAAAATATATGAAGGAATTATGGCAAAAGAGGAAAGAATATTTTCCAGATAAATTTGAAGAAATATGTCGATGTTGGCTGAATTTTATATTTAAGTTTATTTTTCTTTTGGCTGTTGGTTTCATCAACTCATTTTTCTTTTTGAACAAATAAAAATTCCACCGGTAAAGAGAATAAAAAATAAAGTAAATAAAAAAATGCTATAAGAATGTTCAGCACAAGTCGATGTCCTTTGCCTAGTTGGAGTGTTGGAAAATGTGGTGGCCATAAAGACGAAGGAAGATTAATGCTCTTTAAGAAATTAATATGAAAAAGTAGGCAAAAAATAATGACCGGGTTAAATTTGGAATATAATGAACTTTGAACTGGTGGTTTGAAGCTCAATTTTATAGGTATTAGACCTTTAATGTTTTTTTATTAATAGAGTTACATATTAACGGTTTATTATTCTTAAGTTTTTCTAAATATCGGAGAGTAGTTCAGTAATAGTTGCAGGCTTAATAATCATCAATTTCTAATTTGCCATCTTCAAATAAGGTGAAATGTGAAAATTCACCATGTTTTGTTAACATACCTCGTATAAGCATTTATCAGTTCATTATTAACAATTTCCTTTTAATTTCACAATCATATCAAGAAGGCTTACGAGATTTTGAAAAATATCAACAACTCAGGATTTCTATATTTTACGAGGTGGAAGGGTTAATAATTCTCATATTGTGACCGAAGTGTAGATGATAAAAATGAATTTTCAAATTCATAAAATCTACATCCTTACACTCATATGCATGTGCATTTGTAGAAGTATTGTTTTAAGAAAATTTAAGGCAAGCAACTCTTTGTTGCCCTCTGTAATCTAACGTATTAGAATTAAGTTAGATGTACCTATTTAATATGTTCATAAATAAATGTTAACCAATAACTGCTTTTAATTGAAAACAAAATAAAACAGAAATAAAGAAATTCTGCAGTTCTGACAAAAATAAAAAATTAACAACAACAAATAATAATCAACGCTAGCAACATCACTCACATCATCATAATTATTATCAAGAACAACAAATAACAACAACAACGACAACAACTACTTTCAAAAGTACCCAACTCAGCACCACAGCGCCTCATTAAATTGCAAAGGACAAATAGTGAAAATGGAAACAATTCATGGAACAACTACAACAAATATGAAAAACAATACGAAAACAAAAATCACTGCACAAGTAACAGCTGGGATATAACGGTAACTTGAGTTCTTTGCCAATAACAACCACAGCATCATTTTTAGCACAACAAAATGGCGAAGGGACGCAGAGATGCGGGAAAATGGACAGTCAACAGTAGTCAACAATAAACATCAAATGAAATGAATGTGACAACATCAACAGAAACAACAATTGTTTATATTGTTTTCGTTTGTTGCAGTTCTTGTTCTTACACGTTGTCAGTGTGACCATTCTAGCAATTTAGCAGAACAATTCAATGTATTAGCATTTAATTTAGCTGCAAATTCTAACTGCCTATTTAACAATCTCGAATGAATTATTTCTTTCGGACAAATATATTTGAAACAGAAACAAAATTTTATAAATTGTTTTTGTTTCAAATGTATTTTTACGAAAGAAATAATTCTTTCGACATTGTGAAATCGCCAGTAATAGTAGATTCCTAGAGGTACAAAGGCCGTGCCTGACTATGCTACAAAAAAGTATGGCAGTGTAACTTAAAAACGGAATTGTGTAAACGATTTTTTGGCCTGTTTACTCTCTGTATGCATATTTATACACCTGGACGCACTTCCGTCTATCTCTTTTTATTATAAACCGATTAAAACGATTATATTATAAACCGATTAAAACGATTATAAATCCCAATTGTTGCCGGTATAGCAATTAATTTAAGCTCTGGCCACACTTTCCATTTTATATCTGCGCATTTTACTTCGTTATTTCGCGTAACTACGGTTCTCCTTTCTCCAGGAAATAATATGATGATAGTCAGCATTATTCGCTTTGTACCTGCAGGTTGTTTTTCAAATTGTTGTTTCAACCAATTCCCTTGCAATTTTGTATCAGCAGCCTAGATTTTCGAGTAACATACATATTTACCTACATACAAACATACAAAAAAAGGCATTTCACTTTTGAATTCTTTTATTCAAAATGATGATCGCAGAGCAGTTTAGTAATATTTAGCCTGTATTTTTATTGTTGTTTTTGCTGTTTGCAAAAATATGACTGCCTTAAGTTGTTTTACAGTTGTTGTTGTTGTTGCTTTTAGGTTACTAGATGACTAGATGATGGCAATTACCTGTCAACATGAAAATATGTGTGTATGTCTGTATATGGAAAGAATATCTAGCCTTAAATAGGACACAGCAAAGTTTTTGTTTGCTTATTTTACTGCCTGATTTCATTACCAACGCAGCACGAGTATATAACTTTGTATGGATGTATGCGTGCACGTGCATGCATATGCAAGCAGTACATTAGTGGTGGGGCAGCACTGAGCTTTGGTATGATTAAGGACATGCATAGGTATCACACACTTACTTACTTATGGCTGTTAGATTTCAACATTTCATTCTAACCTTAAAATATCGTAGGAACAAAGTTCCTTACGGCTTGCTTGGCATGACATTTAGTTATTATTTACATGACATTGGAATGTTATTTACATTAATTTCATATGTTATATTTACGACATTTACCCACTGTTCACATGACATTAAAATGTCTTGTAAATAACGCTGAATAATTAAGGCCTAATTCATAAATTTATGATTACAAACTGCTTATTTCATAAATTTTGTATAGAAAGTTGTCATATGAGAAGGTTATAATCGTAAAATTGTATACTCTCCAAATAAAAAAAATTTTAGACAATATATTCGCTTTGTCATTCCGTGTGTAACGCAGCGAAATATTCATCCGAGACCCCATAAGGCCCAGACCCTTGAAACTTGGTATAAATATATCTTGAAGCATAGCACAGGTCAAGTTCGTAAATGGACTGAATCGGGCCAGAGGGAAAAAAGATTCCCCTAAGAAATACTAAACCAATCTCTAAAAATAACATAATTTTTGTAATTTTGTTTAAGCAAATGATAGATTTTTATGTCAAATAAGGTCCACGCCTCCTTTAGTGGGCGTTGAAGTAACATAGTACAGTCGAACTTCTATAAATTGAATCACCATTATCCCGAAAAAAAACTTCAACTTACGGAGACTTCAACTTTGAGAATCACATTTAAAAACGTTCCAAATAGTAAGAAAAAACAATTATTTCGAACAGAAATTCATTTTTGTGTTTAACAGCAGCAGTTTTTTGACCGATTTTTTTTACTTTGAGCAAAAAGTGATTCTAATTTGTGCAGTGCTTTATAGTGGTCATCTCATGCTTTTTCATTTGTGTTTAAGAATGCATTTAAAATTTTCATATGATTCTTTTATAACTTGTTTGGATAGTTGCTTAATTGTTTACTTAACTTCGTCCTCATCGCTATCTATTATTTCTCCAGACTGCTTTTCAGATTCGGCGGTACATTCTTCAATAATATCTTCATCAGAAGTTATCAACTCACTATCAGTGTCCAGAAACTCTTGAACAGTACAACTTGTGGATTCTATGCCATTTAAGTTTAGCCAAACTTCATTGTTATCATTTAAAACATTTGCGTTGTCATCAAAATCATAATGCTAAAGGAATGTCATCCTCTTCGTCCCACATTGAATGTTGACCAAATCCACACTTTCGTTCGATATTGTCTGGCTAGTAACATCGATATCCCAAGCTTTTGATAAATGATGAATGCATTCTAGTACATTAATATCGTGTTTACAATTTTTTTTAATACGAACTATAGCTTATTTTAAAATTCTAGTTCTATAATCAACTTTCAAGCATCGAATTAAATTTAGCGATTTTTAAATCATATTAAAGTAAAACGAATCTTTATTCACAATTAGCGACTATTTTCCAACTTTTGTTAGCAAAAGAGAGATATTTCCTGAAAAAATTCATATTACGGAAGCTTTGTGCTCCAGTTTTGCTTCAAATTATGGAGGAATTCATGTTATAGAAGTTCAAGTTATAGAAGTAAAGTCTAGTGGAATTTCTCTCCTAGATGCTGTTGCCACGGAATTCGCTTCAACTTATGGAAAATTCAAGTAATAGAAGTTCAAATTAGGGAAGTTTGACTGTACATGGGAAAATAGTGTAACTGTTTAACAAATTTTATTTCTTAGGAGTACATTCCTTAAAAATTAGATTTTTTAAGCTTTTATGATGAAACTGAGATGTTCTCTGATCTTCCTCCGCCCTACCTACCCTCCCCCACTTTTGCTACCTAAATGATCCTATCAACAAAAATTTTGTTTTACACTTAATAACACCAAAAATTTACTTTTCACTGTTTTATGCCCAAAGCCCCTCCCTACAAAATTAAGTATTTCATTTAAAATGTATAGGCTAGTGTTCGTAACGAGTTCAAGGCGGAAAGACATGAGACCAGAGAAAAAGTTAACATGAATTTACAAATTCAATTTACACAGCAGAGCAGAGCAGCTACACTTTCATCAACACCAATAGAGGGAATTTTGTTCCTTGGAATTGGAGCAGTTGTTCTAGATGCACAAGGCACCCATACGTTCTTCGAAAACGCTTTATTTATACAATATTACAATTGATATAGCCCACGTCTGGCTGCTGTAAATTATTATAAACATCCTTCATGATGTTCCATAGGAAATATCAAATCAACCATTCAATATCATAAAATGAAAATAAATCATTACGAAACATTTGTTTATGACACAATCATAATGCATTCACGTTTATAGAGAAAGTAAAAGTTTTTGTTTTTGCAACTTTATTTTTAGCACGTAAGTTTCTTTAGAAAACAAAAGCAAAAACAAAATTGCGATAGTACCCTCATTAAATAGGAGGATTTAAAAGCACACACACACACAAGCATACACTATCTTTCAAAAGTTTAGTCAAACGAAACATTAACAGGATAAGAATACAAAAAGTAATAATATCCTTGAGCATCAAATATTATAAAATATATTTAAAGAAAATGTACACAAAACACGTAAGTGCGTGAGTTTTACTTTTTAAATTTGCTAGTGAAATATTTAAGGAACAACTATGGAATGCAATGGGGATTATTACAAGTGTCGTGTTTGGATGCATTGTAAGGGCAACTGTGGGGAACAAAGATCCTTTTTCCCTGTAGCTTTAAATATCTATAGGGTTAATGTTAAATGAAGATCCAGAGGGAGGGATTCCTTTCAATAATGATTCCAATATTTTTTGTTGCTACATAATCCAGTTTTATATTTATAAAAAATGAAAGTGATTCTATGAACATCTCACTGGGAGTAATGCAGATCCTCAGGGAACCCTTTACCCAAATTTTCATGCAGATATTATTTTAACTTTTAAAATATAAAAAGATATCTAATATGAAAAAATAAACTAGTTTTGGCTATAGAAGTAGCCGTCTAAACCACTGTGTATTGTCGTTTAAAAATTCATAGAAACAATTAAGTAAATAAAAGTGATATTATGGGCAATTATGGAAAATTTTCCAAGAAAATTTCGCAAGTATAATGAAGACGTTTAAGAACACACGCAGCTGCTGCAATAAATATGCACAGGCATAGACTTCCCAAAAAAATAGAAAATTAAGAACACTAATAAAGGTTTTCAATTATATGGGTGGTGCTAATGTTATCCCTTTTAGAAAAAAAATCTAACTGATCTTAACATAAATTGTGGCAGCGCATGTAGGAGCTAAACAGTGTCAATACTGGACTCGTTAAGAACAGTACAAATATTAATACTATTATTAAAGAAAAAAAACATGATAGCGGTAAGTCTAAAATATTATATTTTTAAAGCAAAACTAATTTTAATAATGGATTTGCAGTTAAACTTAATATTGTTTATTTCGCTGATCACTGCTGCATGCTGTGGTTTGATTTCACCTGATCGCAATCGATTGTATGGAGACAGTAAACCAAACTCCGATATAATCAACATTAAAAACCAACAACAACAACAACTGATTAAAACAAATTTAAATCATCACATACAAGATGGTCCACGTGGTGATCATGGCGATGATCATCATCATGATAATGAAGCTGGTATGCAGTCGATATTTAAATCCGCTCAAGTTTCTATGAATAGAGGAAGTTCAAATATGTTTACATCAAATTATAATAACCAGCTCTACATGAGTGATAGTTCTAGTGATTTCCATGATACCATGAAAACTGTCGCGCCCTCCAGCAAATTAATAGACCAGAAATATGTTAAACATGATGAAGGCCACAAATTTGATCACCACAATAGCAAAACTAAGTCTGTTTGCCAATGCTTAAAATGCAAGTAATCAATTCTTTATATTGAAATCTTTCATCGTGTTATTGGCTGTAGCGGTTTCATGTCTTGAAACCATCGTTTTTAAGCAAAACAATTTAAAAATGATTGGACTAGAGAATGGCTTTTTTATATTTTTCTTGCCGCAATAATAAATTTTATAAAAAAAATTTTAGTTTTAAATTATTTTTATTGAACTTGATTGCTTCTCATCATGCATTAAACACGATCACGACAGCAGACTACCGACTACAACCTTTCAAAAATGGAATACATGTGTTTATATGGGAATGATTATGACTACACATACGCTTGTACGAAGATAGCTTAGGCTGAAAAATTTAGCAGGATTTCAAAATGACCGATATAGAATATTCAGTCTAATTTTCAGCCAAGACATCAATATCATAAGATTTTTCTAATGTGCATTAGAGTAATTGTGTCGATTGTTGTTGCACTGCTTATGCCATGAAGACATATCACTAGTCACTCAACAGTAGTGACACAGTGATGAATGCTGACATATACTTTGAAGGTGCATTTATAGCAAAAATGTCTCCATGAAAAATAAACTAGACTATATTGTTTGTGTAAAGATTGTATTCGGAAAGCTTTCATATTTGAAAATCAAAAACAGTTACAAAATTCTACAAACAATATTCCACAGCCTGCATACTATATTATATAAAGACCAACAGCAACAGGGTGGACACCACACGTATTGGTTTGTGAACTCACTAAATACTATTGTGAATGGTAAGTAACTTGTCAACTTTTCCATTAAACATTTTTTATTTTCATAATTAAAAAATTAAATAAATAAGAGTAAAAAAATAAAAATTACCTGAAATCTTGCTTTTTTTATTTATGCTTGATTTCTGGCTGCTTTACGTTCATAATATCTTTTTACAGCTGCAATGTACACATCGCCCACAGTGCGCTTACGCCATACTTCAGCTTTATCGCGTTTTGGTTTGGGTGGTGGTAAATGTTCTGCTTCTATCTCTACCGAAGGAATTGGTAACTGCGCATCCTTTTTCCCAGCGGTAGCACTTTCTGTTTGTTCCTCGGGCTTAAGAGATTCTAAATTAAGAGCTATGGATTTATTGGGTGTTTTACCGAGTTTAGATTTCTCCAAAAGAATTGCAGAATTTTTAATTTGTGATTTAGTTTCACTTTCTTCGTCACCTTCCGACTCTGTTGATGAGTCGTCTATACTAAAGTCAGAATCGGCGTCAATGTTATTGGTCAAGTGCACCTTTTTCTCGTGATCATCTTTCAGGGATTTATCCTCTTCCTTTTCTCCTTCCTCATCGGAAGATTTTCGCTTGCGATATGCTCTTTGCGTTTGAACTTTTCCCGATTTTATTGGTTTATAAGCAACGCCACCTTCATCAGTATCGCCAGCACTTGTAACATTTGGTAGCAGTTCCGGCTTTTTAATATCTTTTGATGTGCCCGTTTTCTGTTCATATATATGCCGATAAAAGCCATCTAAATCCTTTTGTTTCGTTACATCTCCTATAATTTCCAAATAGTCGTCTCTTTTATTTTGCTCCTCCAACTTGCGCATTTCTTCCAGTTTAGTACGATAAGCAGTTGTCACAAAGGCTTCTTTATCCTTGTATTCGTCACCTTCAGCTTCGCGCTCTTTTTGCACTTGTCTTTCTACTCTCAATTCATTCTCCAATTTCCGCCTTTCGGCAGTTTCCATAAGTTTAGTTATGTAGCGTGCTTTTTTAGGTTCCCGACTTTTGATCTGTTTCTCCTCTTCACGTTTATTTTCCATGTCATCGTACAGCTCATCGTACTGAAATATAGTGGGATCTTCTGCTAAGGCTTTTTCTTGTAAATTCTTTGCCTTACGTTTCTCCATCAGGCTGGGACCCATAGAGCTTTTTTTCATTTGCATTTGCGGTGGGGCATTGTCATCCGACTCTGTGCTGCTCTCATCGAATATTGATGGTTTGGTAAATTCACGAGCCACTTCTCTTGCAGGTGCCTTCTTTTGTTGTCCTGGTAGTATAAGACCATATCTGAAATATAGCCGATGAATGAAGTTGTATAAAAATTGTTAAATATTAAATTTTCTTACTGTTTGGACATTCTGTTTTATGTTCTTTCCGAATGTTTACGCGCCAACAGCTGATACGAAACCTTCAATAGCCTTATGAAAAGAATTCAGGTAGAGTCTAACATACACTTAAATTTAATTATGCAGTATTTATTATAAATTGACATCTCAAAAGACGTATGAAAATCATTATAGGAAATGACAGCTCATGCTGTTGAGTACATCACATAATGTGTCATTCCACGGCTGTATTTCAGGGTATTAAAAAGAAAATTACAGTAGAGCTGAATGGTACCAAGGCAAATTCATGCCTTGCATGGCACACTAAATCTATTATTTAACACTACACATATTTATGATATAACACGTATATGAACTTATTACTTGCAAATAATATATCAAAATACCTATTTAAACATAATTATCTCTTCCGGTTACAGTTTTGTGCTAGTAGAAACAAACCATACTGATTATAAGTCAAGGCGAATTCATATTAGGTGAACTCGACAGCTGGTTTTTGGATCTCTTGCTACTTTGTACTGCTTTAACTTTGAGAAAGTTGGTCAGTCACAATTAATTGTCCATATGGTTCCAAACAATTTTGACATATAAAATTGCAGGGAATTCGCCCATGAGTTCATCTGGTATTAATTCGCTTTGTCATATGCGATTTGCTTAAAGTACATTTTATAGCAACTGTGCGAAATACAAATGGCGGTGAAAAGCAGAGGTAAAAAAAGATTTGCTTCAATTTCAGACGGCTGTCACAATCTGCTGCGTACGTCCGAAAACTTTTTGGCTAATTGGTCGAAAAATAGCATATAAATTGCGAAAAACAATAGAAAAGTGTTTATTGACTAGATCAGAATGTGTTTCCAATAACACTTTGTGAAAGTAAAGGTATTTTTCATGAAAAAATTTAATTAAAAATTTCTTTGTTGAACTGATGAAATTCATTAAACCACGAAGTATCGCAAAAACGACAGCTAACGAACTGTAAGATAAATTTTTCCATCGGAGCCTCAGCTTAAAGCGGAGTGCTGGTGATATTTTTTAGTTTGTAATTGGAAAGACTAGAATTCCAAATAATTATTAAATAGTAATAAATAAACTATAACGATGGCTACGAACGATTCCAAAGCACCGATAAGGCAGGTGAAACGTGTGCAGTTTGGTATTTTGTCTCCTGATGAAATTGTGAGTTTCGAATGCTTTTGAATTTGCAACAAGAAATTAATTTTTTTTATGACCAAATTTAGCGACGTATGTCTGTCACAGAAGGTGGAGTGCAGTTTGCCGAAACCTTGGAAGGTGGCCGACCCAAACTGGGTGGCCTTATGGATCCTCGCCAAGGTGTCATTGATCGTACATCACGTTGTCAAACATGTGCTGGTAACATGACCGAATGTCCTGGTCATTTTGGTCATATTGATTTGTCTAAGCCCGTTTTTCACATTGGCTTTATCACAAAAACCATAAAAATCTTACGATGCGTTTGCTTTTATTGTTCCAAAATGTTGGTATCACCGAACAATCCAAAAATCAAAGAAATTGTTATGAAAACAAAGGGTCAGCCCAGAAAACGTCTAGCTTATGTTTATGATTTATGTAAAGGTAAAAAGATTTGCGAGGGTGGCGAAGATATGGATATGACCAAAGACGGCCAACCAGTTGATCCAAATAAAAAACCTGGTCATGGTGGTTGCGGTCATTACCAACCATCGATTAGAAGAACTGGTTTGGATTTAACAGCCGAATGGAAGCATGTCAATGAAGATTCACAGGTAATACGACTTGTTGTTTACAAAGTTTAATAAGAATTTCCTTTTTGAAAGTAATGTCTGATTTAAGATATGAAAAACTATATAAAACATATACAGTTTACGAACACTAAAGAAAATGGGAACCCTTTTTTGAAATGGATAACTTGGTTTATTTTTACAGGAAAAAAAAGTTGCCATAACAGCCGAAAAAGTTTGGGAAATTCTGAAACAAATTACGGACGAAGAGTGTTTCATTTTGGGAATGGATCCCAAATATGCACGTCCCGATTGGATGATTGTCACGGTTCTACCCGTACCACCGTTGGCTGTGCGCCCAGCTGTTGTTATGTTTGGTGCCGCTAAGAATCAGGATGATTTAACACACAAACTTTCAGATATCATAAAGGCCAACAATGAATTGCGTAAAAACGAGGGCACAGGTGCGGCAGCTCACGTTATCATGGAGAACATAAAAATGTTGCAATTTCATGTTGCCACTCTGGTCGATAACGATATGCCAGGTATGCCGAGAGCCATGCAGAAATCGGGAAAGCCGCTTAAAGCTCTTAAATCGCGCCTAAAGGGCAAAGAAGGTCGTATTCGTGGCAATTTGATGGGAAAACGTGTGGATTTTTCAGCACGTACTGTCATTACACCCGATCCCAATTTGCGTATTGATCAGGTCGGTGTGCCCCGATCCATTGCACAGAATTTAACATTCCCCGAACTGGTGACACCATTTAATATTGATCGCATGCAAGAATTGGTAAGACGTGGTAATTCCCAATATCCTGGTGCTAAATATATTGTACGAGACAATGGCGAACGTATCGATTTACGATTCCATCCAAAGCCCTCTGACTTACATTTACAATGTGGCTACAAAGTAGAAAGGCATTTGCGCGACGATGACTTGGTTATTTTCAATCGTCAGCCAACTTTGCACAAAATGAGTATGATGGGTCATCGTGTTAAAGTTTTACCGTGGTCAACATTCCGTATGAACTTGTCGTGTACTTCACCCTACAACGCCGATTTTGATGGAGATGAAATGAACTTGCATGTACCGCAATCTATGGAAACGAGAGCAGAAGTAGAAAACATACACATAACACCTCGTCAGATTATTACGCCACAGGTAAGAAGCAACTGCAACTAAAAGAAAATAGTTTGTTAAAGTAACAATAGTATAATTTGTACATTCGTGTGAATGTAAAATTAAATGTAAATTAAAAAAATAAAAACAAGTAAAAATTGTATATTCGACCGCGTCTAATCTTAAACACCCTCCAAATATTTTGTAAGTAAATTTAAAATGTTTAACTTGGTGGGACAGAGTTTCTTTAAGACATCTCTGTACCCAATTTTAAATCTCTATTTTGACAGTCATTCCTTGAAGGTCCGTGGGGGAGACGTTTCACCTGTGCAAAATCAGAGAACATATCAGCTTCTTATAGGCTGAAGGAATAAACTTTTTCAATATTTACACTATTTTTGCATATAATATCGCATGTCAACGCCCACTAAAAGGGCGAGGTCCAAAAATATACTCATGTTTTCCACAGACGAAAAAAAATTTTTATAGGGTCATTTAGGTGGCAAAGTGGGAGGAGGGTCTCAGCTTCGTCATTAAAGCTTAAAAATGTTATTTTTAAGGAATGTAGGCTTAAGTAAAACAATTTGTTAAATTTTTAAACTATTTTCGCGTATAATAACTATCAATAACGGGGGGCGGAGTGCAAAAATTAATTCTTTTTATTCTATGGTTTAACGCGTTGGACCGTCTTTGACATTTGCTTAACAAAATTACAAAAAGAAAAACTTTATATTGTTTTAGAGGTTTGTTTAGATCTTCTTAGGGGAACTTTTTGCCCCCTGACCCGACTCAGCCCATTTACGAACTTGACCTGTGGTATCCTTCAAGATATATTTATACCGAATTTCAAGAGTCTGGAGTGAATCGGAACTTCCATAGTGGGACGGATGGAGATGCTCAGATCGTCTTAGAATTAATCACTGATCAAGAATATATATACTTTATGGGGTCTCACATGGATATTTCCCTCCAATTCTTTTTTGGAGGGTATAAAGAACCCAAATGTGTTTTTATCACTACAAATACAAAGCACCATGGCTTCGCAGCAATCGCTTTGGTTCTTACGGCAAGTGAAGTAAACAATTCCCTTTTCTAGGCAATAAAATATCCCCAGATTCGTAAATATTTATTTAAATGTTAGATGTTAGAAATTTAAGAGTTAAGTAGCATTAAATAATCCCTCTTATTCTGTAACTATTTGTCAATGTCGCGCCAAGATGGTATAAAAAGTGGGGCACTTACCTACTCCTTGTGGACTGCAATTAACTACTTCTGACAGGGTGTGAATACTCTAGAAGGTCTTGGGTATGCCAATTGGCTGTTGAAAATGGTTAATTTGAGATGAAAAGGAGTACAGACGTGTTCTATTTTTGATACTGTCTTTACGTGACGTTGACAAACAGTTACGGAATAAAAAAAGTTATTAATCCCTAAGCAGGGCCACCTAATTCCTTAGAACTCTTCAAATCCTAACTCTTTTGATATATTTTATTACAGGCCAACAAGCCCGTCATGGGTATTGTGCAGGACACGCTAACAGCCGTCCGTAAAATGACAAAACGTGATGTCTTTATAACACGTGAACAAATGATGAACTTGCTCATGTTCTTGCCCACTTGGGATGGTAAAATGCCACAGCCTTGCATCTTAAAACCGAAACCATTGTGGACTGGCAAGCAAATATTCTCTCTTATTATTCCCGGCAATGTAAACATGATACGCACCCATTCGACACATCCCGACGATGAAGATGATGGTCCCTACAAATGGATTTCACCTGGTGATACCAAAGTCATGGTAGAACATGGTGAACTGATAATGGGAATTTTATGTAAAAAGACTCTGGGTACTTCGGCCGGCTCTCTGCTTCATATAGTCTTCTTAGAGTTGGGCCACGAAATCGCCGGCCGTTTCTATGGCAACATTCAGACTGTCATCAACAACTGGCTGCTGTTAGAGGGTCACAGCATCGGTATTGGTGATACAATTGCCGATCCTCAGACCTATAACGAAATTCAGATGGCCATTAAGAAAGCCAAAGACGATGTCATAAACGTTATTCAAAAAGCTCACAATATGGAACTGGAACCGACGCCCGGTAATACGTTGCGTCAAACTTTCGAGAATCAAGTAAATCGCATTTTAAACGATGCTCGTGACAAAACTGGTGGCTCCGCTAAGAAATCTCTTACTGAATACAACAATCTAAAGGCTATGGTGGTGTCGGGTTCGAAGGGTTCCAACATTAATATTTCCCAAGTTATTGCTTGTGTGGGTCAGCAGAACGTCGAAGGTAAGCGAATTCCTTACGGTTTTCGCAAGCGCACTTTGCCACATTTCATCAAAGACGATTACGGTCCTGAGTCTAGAGGCTTCGTAGAAAATTCCTATCTAGCCGGTTTGACTCCCTCCGAGTTCTATTTCCACGCTATGGGTGGTCGTGAAGGTCTTATCGATACTGCTGTAAAAACAGCCGAAACCGGTTACATCCAACGTCGTCTTATAAAGGCTATGGAGTCGGTAATGGTAAATTATGATGGCACCGTGCGTAACTCTGTGGGTCAGCTTATTCAGTTGCGTTATGGCGAAGACGGTTTGGCTGGTGAAACGGTAGAGTTTCAAAATCTTCCTACCGTCAAGCTTTCCAATAAATCTTTTGAAAAGAGATTCAAATTCGACTGGTCCAATGAGCGCTACATGCGCAAAGTGTTTACCGATGAGGTTATCAAGGAGTTGGGTGAAAGTGGCAATGCCTTGCCCCAGTTGGAGGTGGAATGGGAGCAACTGTGTCGCGATCGTGAAGCTTTAAGAGAAATTTTCCCTAATGGTGACTCAAAAGTTGTATTGCCCTGTAACTTGCAGAGAATGATATGGAATGTGCAAAAGATTTTCCATATAAACAAGAGAATGCCGACCGATCTGTCGCCGTTAAGAGTTATAAATGGTGTGAGAGATTTGCTACAACGTTGCGTTATTGTGGTGGGTAACGATCATCTTTCAAAGCAGGCCAACGAAAACGCCACACTATTGTTCCAGTGTTTGGTGAGATCCACTTTATGTACGAAATATGTCGCCGAAGAATTCCGTTTGTCGACGGAGGCCTTTGAATGGTTGATAGGAGAAATCGAGACAAGATTTCAACAGGCCCAAGCCAATCCAGGTGAAATGGTGGGTGCTCTAGCTGCCCAGAGTTTAGGTGAGCCTGCCACTCAGATGACATTGAATACTTTCCATTTTGCTGGTGTATCCTCAAAGAATGTAACTCTGGGTGTACCCAGACTAAAGGAAATCATAAATATTTCCAAAAAGCCAAAAGCTCCATCCCTAACGGTGTTCTTGACCGGTGGCGCTGCTCGTGATGCCGAAAAAGCCAAAAATGTGTTGTGTCGCTTGGAACACACCACACTGCGTAAAGTAACGGCCAACACTGCCATCTACTATGACCCTGATCCCCAACGTACCGTAATTGCGGAGGATCAGGAATTTGTTAATGTCTATTATGAAATGCCGGATTTTGATCCCACACGCATTTCACCTTGGCTATTGCGTATCGAACTTGATCGCAAGAGAATGACCGATAAGAAATTGACCATGGAACAAATTGCGGAGAAAATCAACGCCGGTTTCGGTGACGATCTGAATTGTATCTTCAACGATGACAACGCTGACAAATTGGTCTTGCGCATTCGTATCATGAACAATGAAGAAAACAAATTCCAAGACGAGGAGGAGGCTGTTGATAAAATGGAAGATGACATGTTCTTAAGGTGCATTGAAGCCAACATGCTGTCAGACATGACACTGCAGGGCATTGAAGCCATTGGCAAAGTGTACATGCATCTGCCACAAACAGACAGTAAGAAGCGTATAGTCATCACAGAAACGGGTGAATTTAAGGCCATCGGTGAGTGGTTGTTGGAAACTGATGGTACTTCCATGATGAAAGTTCTCTCTGAGCGTGATGTCGATCCAGTGCGTACGTCTTCCAATGACATTTGCGAAATTTTCCAAGTACTTGGTATTGAGGCTGTGCGTAAGTCTGTAGAGAAGGAAATGAACGCGGTGCTGCAATTCTACGGTTTGTATGTAAACTACCGTCATTTGGCTTTGTTGTGTGACGTAATGACAGCTAAGGGCCATTTGATGGCTATCACACGTCACGGCATTAACAGACAGGATACTGGTGCTCTTATGAGGTGTTCCTTTGAAGAAACGGTTGATGTGTTGATGGATGCCTCAGCGCATGCTGAAACCGATCCTATGAGAGGTGTATCGGAGAATATTATTATGGGACAATTGCCTAAAATGGGCACAGGTAAGCGAGCCAGGTGAAATGAGTGGAATCTATACTCTATTTTTCTTTATTTTTTAATATTAAAGGCTGCTTTGATCTTTTGCTGGATGCTGAGAAGTGTCGATATGGTATTGAAATAGCCAATACATTGGGCTCGAGCATGTTGGGCGGCTCAGCTATGTTCTTCGGCGCTGTAGCTACGCCTAGTATGTCGCCACCACGTACGCCCTGGATACAGTGTGGCACTCCAAAATATTTGTCGCCATCTGGTCAAAGTAAGTTACGCGAAACATATTGAAAAGCGAATCGAAATTAAATTAATTATATGTATATTTATTATTTTCAATTACAGTGAGTGGCATGACACCCGGAGGTCCTAGCTTTTCACCTTCTGCAGCTTCTGAAGCTTCTGGCATGTCGCCGATTTGGTCGCCAGCTCACGGCGGCTCATCGCCTTCATCACCTGGACCGGCGATGTCACCATTTTTATCACCATCGCCCAATGTATCACCACCCTCGTACTCTCCAGCGAGTCCCAACTATACAGCATCATCGCCAGGACATCCTTCTCCCAGCTATTCACCACTCAGTCCGAACTACTCACCAACCAGTCCGGTTTATCCAGCTAGTTCTCCTAGATATTCAACAACTCAATTCAATCCACAATCAAGTGCATACTTGTCATCAACAAGTGGTTATTCACCATCTTCACCACTTTATTCGCCAGCATCGAATTTCCATCAGTCATCAAGTCCCTCGTACACGGGAAGTGGATCAAATATGTATTCACCAGCCAGTGCATATTCACCTACCTCTTCAAATTATTCACCTAATTCTCCTTATTCACCTACATCACCTTCTTATTCACCATCAAGCCGTGCATATTCACCATCTTCACCTGGCTATTCGCCTACATCACCCTCGTATTCACCCTCTTCACCAACTTATATCCCAAATACGCCTTCCTACTCACCCTCTTCACCAAATTGTTCGGCATCACCACATTATTCCCCGGCCTCACCGGCGTATTCGCAAACTGGCGCGAAGTATTCACCCACATCGCCTAAATATTCACCACCTTCTCCCTCGTACGATGGCTCGCCAGGTTCTCCACAATATACACCTGGCTCACCACAGTACTCCTCTCCAGTTTCCCCTAAATATTCACCAACATCTCCATTGTATTCTCCGCCTTCTCCACAACATTCGCCAAGCAACCAATACAGTCCTACTGGTTCCAGTTACTCGGCCAGTTCGCCTCGCTACTCACCAAACACTTCTATCTATTCGCCCAGTAGCACAAAATATTCACCCTCGTCACCTCCAACATATACACCAACTCAAAATTATTCACCAGCTTCGCCCATGTATTCGCCCACAGCACCTTCACATGGTTATTCACCAACTAGTCCCACCTATTCACCCAGCAGTCCCACTTATGAAGAAAGTGAAGATTAAAAAGCATCAGCGTACCAATTACATGCAATTTCTTAAAAATCTTGTTTTTTAGTACCATAAAAAAGTGAAAAAGGCATTTTCTTTTTATAATTCAATGAATATTAACAATTGAAAATAGACTTAAGTTGCTAAACACGGCACATGCAGCACACAAATATGCACTTGCATATTTATTATTACGTAAGATCCTTCTTATATGAATTGTAGTAAGAATTTTGTAAGTTTCGTCCCGTTACGCTGCCGTTTTAAATCCAAAACATATATAATTTTTTTTCTTTTTGTAAGTTAAAAAATTGAAATTTATCGTAATTGACTTGAATAATAAATGTTCTATGATATGTGACTATTATAGAGAACAGATCAACAAACTTTTTTTATTTAAATTTCTGTATCTGAATTTTTCGTTTGGTTAAAAATATTTTTAATCGGAAAGTTCGAGGCTAAGTTTTACATATTTACGTATGTCCATAAATATTCATGACTTATTAAAAAATCTGAATCTAAAATAGAGAGCCAGAGACAAGCTTAAATTAAAAGAAATCTGGCGAATATATGCTCATGCTCTTCAACGGAGCAATAATGTTGAAGGTATATTTCAAGTTCCTCGTACACGGGAAGTGGACAAGATAAAAAAATTGAAGAACACAAGACTTCAAGGTTAGATGCATATACAGTGAAACTTCGGTATATCGATTGCAAGGGTCCCCAAAATACTTCGTTTGATCCATTGCTTCACTATATCTATATGTAATCAGCACAGCCTTCGTATAACGAAGTACGAAGAAATACGAAAAAAATTCGTTATAACACACATTAAGAATTCGTTCTTTTGATAACAGGACTTTACAATTTTGATATAACTTGATTCTTACTTCGTTGTATAGAGCTTTTTGTGCGCATACTTTGTTATATAGAGACCAAGGCGAATAAATACCAGGTGACCTCATTTGCGAAGTCCCTGCAAGTTGAAATGTCAAAATCATTCGGAAGTACATATATAAAAAAAAAAGTTTTGACAGACGAACTTGATAAAAGCTAAAGTAGCAAAAAATTCGGAAAACATCTGTCAAGTTCACCTTATATGAATTCGCCTTGATAGAGACTTTACAAATGCGCTTGTAAATACATTTAGGATTGAACCATTTTAAGGAGTATTTCGCTATATAGAGGTTTTTTTTTTGCTCAGAATTTTTTCGTTATAGCTATAGTGTAGTTTTGTATGAAAAACTTTGCCAGAAAGAGGTTTTCTAAAAAGACTCAATTAAACTTACTTAATATATTAAATTTCACGCTCTAACGAAGTTCGTTATATCGCAGTTTTACTGTACCTTGTTATCTGCCAATATCTATATAGGGGAAATTCCAAACCCACCTTTTATCTATACGAATATCTGGCATCACTGTTCTTTATTTTCTTTTTGTTTATTAGTTTTCATGTGCTGTTTCTGCTAGTAAACAATTGTAATATGCCGGTCGTTAAATTTTGTTTATGTACAATGAAAAAGGCGGGTTTTAGTTAAAAAAATTGTGGAAAATATGTTAAATAATTGTGATAGTGTGTATATTTGTTGTTAAATGAAATCATTTGAAATAAATCTGTGAAAAGCAAGTGTTTTCAAAATGTGTGTGTGTCGTCCACATGATTTCGCCATAATGGGTTTATGCATGTTAAATGCAGAAATGATAAAACGCAAAGGATTATATCGGTAGCAAATTAATCCTTATCGGTCGTAATATGAATTAAAGTTCTACATATAGAGATTTGTGCGATATCGAATGCATTAAATAAAAACTTGGATGACTGGCTGCCGCCGCTACACATATTGTAAGTACACACACACACACACACACATGCACGAATATATGTATTTTGTATAGTACTTATTGTGTATTTTACGGATTTTTTAATCCAAATCTATTGTATTTTAATTGCTTGGCGATATTTACATTTAAGTAACAAAAATTATAAATTTTCTATATGCCTGTGCAATATTATAAATACTCTTCTTTTTTAAGTCTGACACTCAGTGCCAACTAAAATCCCATGCATGACTGGAAGTTGGATTTTTTTTTTGCTTTTTGCTTTAGAGAAAATTGTGGATGTTGTGTTGTGGTTACGATTTTAATTTCTTAGATCCCCAAAATGTATAATTTTACTTTCCTGGAAGAATATTAATAGGCGTTCGTTAGCTTCAGTGTTTGTGAAATTAATTACATTTATTATTTGATTTAAAATATTCTCTTAAAATCTGCAATTCTTTTATTATGATATCATTATGTTACAGCTAATTTTATTTCTAATACAGGGCCCCCAGTTATCTGAGGGCAAATTACCGCACTCGAAGTCGATCAAAATTCGTATTTAAAACGTATTGAAATTTGTATCAATATCGAATGCGGTAATTCTGCCCCTGAGGTTTTCAAATTAACTACAGCGAGTGAGACGCGAAACTCGCCAAAGAAAGTAAACGATCAGTGGGGTGATGACTGCACTTTAAAAAATAATTGCCAACGAGGCTTAATGTTGACAGACTCTGACCTGCATTGCGACTGACAAGCAAACATATTTCTCATGAACATGATCAGACACGTTTGTGGAGAGAGTAATTAGTAGCAAACCAATAATACAAGATGGGCCAAAGCTTAAGTCGCACGCATTTAAGCAAAAAAAAATTTTGACCAATTTTTTTGGAAAGGGGTACCTCTTTGCAAAAAATCGATTTTTTGGCTGAAACACAATTTTAGCCAATTTTACCCAAAATGCGTTTATTTCTAATAACTGAGTATTGAAAGGAGTTTCAAATGCGAAGAAGCTTCCGAAAAAGCTTAAGTCGCACGCATTTAAGCAAAACAAATTTTTGACCAATTTTTTTGGAAAGGGGTACCTCTTTGCAAAAAATCGATTTTTTGGCTGAAACACAATTTTAGCCAATTTTACCCAAAATGCGTTTATTTCTAATAACTGAGTATTGAAAGGAGTTTCAAATGCGAAGAAGCTTCCGAAAAGGCTTAAGTCACACGCATTTAAGCAAAAAACAGATTTGACATTGGCCGCCATTTGCAAAAATAGGGTCATATCTTTTGGCCCACCTTGTACATTTTGAATTTTTTAAACAGGCTGTTAAGTCCCACTGTGCAAACAATTTAATAGGATAAAAAGATTTACTCAACATAAAATTAATCTTCGGTGATCGTGGTTATTTAATAGATACAAACATATACTTATTACATAATATTACAGCTAAATTTGTCATTAAATTACAGAACGACTAGATAGAATGATTGTTAAATAGTTTTTACAAAATCTCCTCGACTGGAAGGATCATCAAAAACAATACAAAAGGCATTTAAACGTACAGCATTTAAAATAGTTTTATAATAGGGCGAATGATAAATGGACATGACTAGGAATGATGATCATTTGAAACAATTTTATGAGCTTATAAACCGGGTGGAATCATAATTATAAAAGGTTTTGACGGCTGATCTTTAGGTCAAGCAACAATGTCGTTGGCTGGATTATAAGTAAAATAATTTAAATTGAAATCATCATTAAATAGCACCGCATCGGAATCTTCTGACACGGAGTTTGAAGGATCTGTATTGTGATGATTAGGCTGGAGATGGTGGTGATGATGGTGACTGCTGGATATTTGTATGCCCAATTCCATGGGATCGATTTCGGTAACATAATATGGACCAGAGGATGACGAGTGATTGCTATGGCAGTGAGTAGAAAGGACTGTGGACTGCGACGAATGACGTAGGCCGCTCTCATTCACGACCACATCTTTGTGTATGGGATTGAGATAATCTTTGAAATAGATAAATGGAAAAGAAAAGTATTATTTGCCAAAACGTAATTAAATTCATTCATCCCTTAACACTTACCATTATCCAGCAACACATCCTGATACGTGCCAATTAAGGTTTGATTAACCGATTGCACTTCCACTTCTCGGTGAATGCCATTCAAAATTTGTCCCGCCGTCTTGCGCAACTCCTCGTCAGTTAACAGATCATTGTAGGGTAAATCGTGTAAAACATTTACCGCCGCCGACGAGTCCACGACATGTTGTACTGAATTTTGATTTTGTATTGAAGCATCGTTGTTATTTTGATTTTGCTGTAACATTTCCTGTTGTATGGCTGCCGCTGCCACGGCTGCTTCATCGTATAAACATTGATCTTGCTGGCAACCGATATGCTGCTTGTGTTTTCCACCGCCATTTTGTAATAAACGTTCCTGTTGTTGTTTCTGGTGATGCTGTTCCAAACGTTCGCGATTAATGGATTCCATTTTGAAAAACAAATCCAAACGTTGCTTTTTCTATTACAGCGAAAACATTTTGCTTTTGAAATATTAAGAGGATTTTTAAGTGTTTAGAGGCCAATAGAACTTACATGCTCCCAGGCTAGAACATTTTCCGCTGAATCTCCACTAGATATTGTCCACAGATGACCAGCACCCTGTGGAGCTTTATGACCTTTGCGAAAATGGGGATTAATTGACAGATTGTGTCTCACCGAGTTCTTCCAGCGATCATCGTTCGATTTGTAAAAAGGAAAACGATCACTGAAATTATGGAAAACTAGAGTAATTTTTGTTTCAAACATATCGCACCCTAAATACAAAAGGGGCACAACTCAAAATACTAAAATTTTCAGGAGAGACAAAAAACTGTTCATTGTGCAGAAGCAACACACTGAACAAAAATAGACATAACTGTATTTTTCCAGTTAAAGAAGATAGTGATGTGAAAGAAATTTTTGCAGTAGTTAGAGATGTGTATTCTGAATTTATTTATGGAAAAAAGTCTGTTTTGGAAAATTTTGAGTTGTGCCCCTTTTGTATTTCGGGTGCGATATGCTCTCTTAGTTGTGGCTTAAGTATCTCTATAGGACTGCAACTTGATTGTAAAACTTTCAAAAACCATTTGAGAATTATATAAGAAAAAGCATTGAAGTTTTTGAAATTTTTAATGATATGAATCTATATTATTTTCATTTATTAGTATCAGTAAAAGTATTGAACAATCAAATGTTCAACAAATTCATATTATAATAAAAATTAATTTTCGTTCTCTGCACTTTTCTCTCTCTCTCTCTCTCTCTCTTGTACAAGCTTTTTTTTATACCCTCCAAAAAAGAGTTAGAGGGTATATTTTTGTCATTCCGTGTGTAACGCAGCGAAATATCCCTGTAAGACCGCACAAAGTATATATATATATATATATATATATATATATATATATATATATATATATATATTCTTGATCCTTAATGAAATCTAAAACGATTTAGCCATGTCCGTCTGTGGAAATCACGATTCAGTCCAAACGAAAAGAGCCAGACCCTTGAAATTTAGTATAAATATACCTATTTTGAAGGATAGCACAGGTTAAGTTCGTAAATGGGCTGAATCAGGCCAGAGGGAAAAAGGGTCCCCTAAAAGGAACTAAGTCAACCTCTAAAAACCACATAATTTTTAATTTAATTTTAGTAATTTTTTTAAGCAAATGATATATTTATTTTTTTTATGTGTCTTCCAGTAAAGTGCATTAAACACATTCACTACAGCAGACTACCGACTACACGACTTCAGAAATAGAAAACATGTGTCTATATGACTGTGAACATACTGCTACACCGTAAGTTGTTGTCCGTACTGCTTTTCCCATGATTTTCCATGGCTCGAGCTAACAATAAAAATGAAAAACGTTCACATGTACTTAAGTATAAAAAAATTCAAACCAAAAAAGTTTGGCATACGTATTATGGATCAATAAATTCAGAAAAATGGGAAATGAAGAAAATAATCAAACGGTAACACGGGTATTAAAACAATAATCTGTTAACATCAGGTTGATACAGTTCTCGTATTCAATTTCGTAATAAAATTTGTTTAAATAAGAACTGTTATCATATTCAACTAAGCCGCCTAATAAGTGGTGACAAACACAATGCATATGAGCACTGATGATGAAAGCGTGTTGCGGTTTTCGAAAACATTTGTTCTGCTCTGCTGTGTAAGTTAAATAACTAAAAACTGATGTTGACTTGCCTTTGAATATTTATCATGTCTCTCTGAGATTTAAAAAAAAAACAAATTTCAAAAAAGTAGCCTATAAATATTAATTCAATTTAATATCACATGTATTCCATTTCTGTAGTCGTGTAGTCGGTAGCCTGCTGTCGTAAATATGTTTAATGCATAGGAAGGTTCAAATTCAAATATTCTTTTTATACAGCTGATGATGCAGTAACAACCGATTCATATGATGATTTAAAAATCATGATTTGAATCTTTAATATGTAGCTCTTTTATTTTCATTCCGCGATATTTTTCCATATTTTCAAAATTGGTTTTTTTTATACCCTCCAAAAAAGAATTTGGAGGGTATATATTGACTTTGTCATTCCGTTTGTAACGCATCGAAATATCCACCTCAGACCCCATAAAGTATATATATTCTTGATCAGTGATGAAATCTAAGACGATCTGAGCATGTCCGTCCGTCTGTGGAAATCACGATTCAGTCCAAACGAAAAGAGCTAGACCCTTAAAATTTGGTATAAATATATTTTGAAGCTTAGAGCAGGTTAAGTTCGAAGATGGGCTAAATCGGGCAAGAGGGAAAAAGTTCCTCTAAGAAGAACTAAACCAACCCAGAAAAAACAAAATAATTTTTTAAGTTTTTTGGTTATTATGTTAAGCAAATGATATATTTTTATGTCAAATATGGTCCAAAGCCTTAAATTTGGAGCCATAAAAAAAAAATAATAATTTTTTGAACCCCGCCCACTTTAGTGGGCGTTATTATATGCAAAAATTGCATAAAAATTTAACAAATTGTTTTACTTAAGCCTACTTTCTTTAAAAATAACATTTTTACTCTGCCCTACCCCCTCCTCCCCCTTCACCCTTTAAATGACCCTACCAAAAAAAAAATCAATTTTTTTTTAAATTTTGTATATAATCATCCCAAGCATTTATTTTTAGAGCTTAATGACTGCCGATTTCTGCCCTGCCCCTCCTCCCCGTTTGCCTGCTAAATGGCCTTTGATCAGTGATGAAGTCTAAGACGGGCTAGCCAATGCCCATACGTTCGTCTGTGGAAAACATGATATTTCCTATTTTTGAACCCCACCCCCTTTAGTGGGCATTGACGTACGATATTATATAAAGGAACTCTGTTCCTTTGAGGGTATTTAAGATTCGACCCGGTCGAATATAACGTTTTTCCTTGTTAATTTTTTTTATATAAAAATTTTGAATTTATAAAACTCAAAACAAAATAAGTTTTTATTGTTAAAAGCTATTTTTATATTGAAATTAAAAATAACTGCATTCTTTCTTTCGTACAAATACAGTTGAAACAAAAACAACATTTTAGAAATTGCTTTTGAAAGAACCCTGTCGACATTGTGAAAACGGCAGTAAAATAAAGCAACAAAATAATTGGAAAGGGCATAAAAAATGTTGCTTGTCTATACAGTTTGTAAAAATCACAAAAAAGACATGGAAAAAAATCACCGTGTGAATTGAGCGAAATATAAAATTTTTCCTTAAAGAAAGTTAGGCAACATTTGGCTATTCCAATTGGCCAACGGCAATGCCATGTGAAATTTACACTTCTCTTTGATATGAATTTGCAAAATTAATTCTGACTATAACCAAATGGCAACTGGTCACGCCACTAGTTTTATGACAGGCTCTTTATTCTAATAATCTAACGTATCGAATACCTGCTCAATGCCCTTAATTTCTATTGGCTATTGTATTTAATTGCCCATGTAAAATTTCAACGCAAATACTTAGTCAAACACTAACACATATACATTTTAAACATGCAAAGAAAGTCTCCTTATGGGTGAGTGCTTTATTTCCCTTGCAAATACTAGTTTCCTCACACACACTCACACAATCATAGAGCCCATTAAAACTTTTTGACCAGTAGCAATTAAAACTTTTTCCATACAATTTTATATACTGCCGCACGTTTCACATAAATTTCAACAAAAACTTTTATTCGACGTATTTTGTTGTTGTTCGTTCTGTTCGGTATGTGTGTGTGTGTGTGTGCATTGTTTTTGCTTGCCACACGACAGCTCGTCCGTCTGTCTTGCCATCCAATTTTCCCATGCTACACTACAGAAACAATTTTAATGTACAAAAAATATGAAATATAAATTCAAACTAAAACGGAAAGGACATCGCGTGTAATGCGCAGGCTCCCCAAAAAAATATATATAAGTGTATGTAAATAAATGATTGTATGTGTGTATGTATGTTTTTTATATACAGTTGAAAATTACTGTACACTCGCTATTTGATATACAAACATAGAAAAACGCGTACATACTTATTTACGACTTTAATACTGAACAACATGAACAAAAAAAAACCTCCCTAATATTTCCCATCAAACACGCAAAACTTTTTTCAAGGGGAGGAGGCTTCGCCACCACCGTTGCTGCTGCTGGTGTTGCCAGAATCGGGGGGTTGGGGCATAGTCAGTATGTCATTGGTTTGTAAATCACATTTTATAAAGCATAAAATAAAACTATCCCTTCCCCCCTTTCGACAGCCTTTGAAATAATTTTTTTCATTTCATTTTATTTCATTTGATTTTTTTTTCCTTTTTTTTTTTTTTGGTAATAAACATGAAGTAGCACGCGACCATTTAGATTTTTTTCTCCAAAAAATTTTTTTTTTTGGAAGAAGAATTTAAATGAACCAAAAAAAAAAATAAACTGAATAAATAACAACATCCAGCTAAAATGGTCACAAAAATGTGAGGGAAATTTTAAAGACTCCATTTTGTTTGCATTTAATAAATGACAACAATTTTATTTATAGAACAGCTTTAAGCCTGTTTTAATTAAATTGAAAACAATGAATATTTCGTAAATTTTACGGCATAATTTTAGTAAAAAAAATATTACTCCTCCTAAAGGCACTGCTACACGTTCAATATATATTGAACGCGATCCAGTATCGCGATATTTATTGAACGTGTAGCATGCAGTATTGATGGATCATATCGCAGAATGGTCTAAAATATGAAATCCAGATCGTGGATCGCAGATCGCGTGATAAATATTGAACGTGTAGCATTTTCATGATATTATATCGCGATGCGTTAACCCTTAATAGCCTACGGGTCCCGCTAGGAACCAACGAGGTATATGTTAAATTTTTCAGGTAAATAGAAATTGCGAAGAAAGTTGTTGAGTAAAATATGTTTAGAACTGCAAGTTTTATAACACTGATTTTTTCCGGCCAAAAGAAAAAATCAGGCTATTAAGGGTTAATAAGAAGTAAAATAAAACAAATAAAATAAAAGACACAGTGCAAAAAAAAATTAACAAATAAAAAGTTAATTACATTTGTGTAAAGTTTTTTTTTTAAAGGGAATTGGAATTACCGACCGAAAAAATTATTTTGAAAGACTTCATTTTTAAATTGGAGGAATTGCTTTTTTTTTGTTTTCTCGCAATATTTTTTTATAAGTGATCCGCACAGCACAAAAGTAACGTAAATACTGACGCGATAAATATTGAACATGTAGCATACGCTCATTATCCATCAATCCATTAAAATGGATCGCGATCCAAATATCACAATATATATTGAACGTGTAGCAGTGCCCTTAGGTAAAAAGTTAGGTTAGAAGGGCTGCCCCCAGTAAGCCCATAAAAGGCCCATTGTGATGCCCAGAGGACTATACTCTACACAATCTCTTCAAAACGAAGTACTGGTTCTTGAGAACCACCCAGAACTTCTCACAAAGCCCGCCCGTATTTTCACATACATGGAAAATACTCAGATAAAAGCAGTAAAAACGTTATATTCGACCGGGTCGAATCTTAAATACCCTCCAAACATTTAGTAAGTGAATTTAAAATGTTTAACTTGGTGGGACAGAATGCCTTTATATAATATCGTACGTCAACGCCCAATTATTTACAAAATTAAAATACCTTTTTTTTCATAGGGTCATTTAGGTGGCAAAGGGGGAGGAGAGGGTAGGACAGAAATCGGCAGTCATAAAACTCTAAAGATAAATACTTGGGATGATTATATACAAAATTTAAAAAAATTTTTTTTTTTTGGTAGGGTCATTTAGGGGGCGAAGGGGAAGGAGGGGGTAGGGCAGAGGAGTACCAGGTATCGTCTCAGCTTCGTCATTAAAGCTTGAAAATTTTATTTTTAAGGAATGTAGGCTTAAGTAAAACAATTTGTTAAATTTTTATGCAATTTTTGCATATAATAACGCCCACTGAAGTGGGCGGGGTCCACAAATAATTTATTTTTATTTTACGGCTGCAGTTTTGACATAAAAATTAATCATTTGCTTAACAAAATAACCAAAAAACTTAAAAAATTATGTTGTTTTTTTCTGGGTTGGTTTAGTTCTTCTTAGGGGAACTTTTTTCCCCCTTGCCCGATTTAGCCCATCTTCGAACTTAACCTGCTCTAAGCTTTAAAATATATTTATACCAAATTTCAAGAGTCTGGCTCTTTTTTTGTTTAGACTGAACCGTGATTTCCCCAGACGGACGGACGGACATGCTCAGATCGTCTTAGATTTCATCACTGATCAAGAATATATATACTTTATGGGGTCTGAGATGGATAATTCGATGCGTTACAAACGGAATGACAAAGTGAATATACCCTCCAAATTCTTTTTTGGAAGGTATAAAAAGGCAAATGGTAAATCGGTCGTTGTGAAATTTTTAAATTGTCTTACAATCGGGAACTTGAAGTAGGCTTATATTCTTTCAAATAAAATCTAACAGTGAAGTGGGGCTACTCCAGCAATAAAGTGCAATTTCCTGCCAGATCTTGGAATTAAAGGCTGAAAGAAACGAATCTGCCCCGCTTGATAACAGATCGTTTTTCTTAAGGTTTTCTAGATATTCTCTTCTGAAAAATTTTCTCTCTGCAGAAGCATTAAAATCATTTTACAAAGTTTGTTATGGCTATTTGTTCTTGCCATGAAGGTCGCTTTATAATTTTCCAAAAGAAAAAAAAATCCTATTAAAAAGTTTTTTTCATTCAATTTCATATTATAATTATCCTCAGCAGGCAATCGTAAAAAAGTTTCCATACCAAAAAATAATAAGAAGTAATAAAAAAAGGTTTTTCCATTTTGTAGGCTGGCTATACTTACATCAACAGACAGAGCACACACATACATGCGCACGCACACACACATATTTATAAATATTTAATACACACACAAAATATTCAAATTAAAACAAGAAAAAACGCAAAAAATACTTGTTATTTAATTATAAAAAAATCTAAAGAGAAAATTTGCAGAAATTTTTGTTTTAAAATTAAAATTCATAAGAGGCATAAATTTAATCTTAAATATCAAAACTGTAGTGACTAATAGTGTGACTGCATGTTTGCTTTTTTTATCACTAAAAGCAAAAGCATTTTCAAATTCAGGTCACTTGTTCTTTCCTACTCCTCCTCCTCCTCCTCCTCCACCTACTCCTCAATTGTACAGCTCAAAAAAGAAAATAATTAAAATAAAAGGACAGGTTTCGAAAGCCTGATTCTGTCACAGAAACATCAACGTTTGGAAAATTTATGGCTGATTTTGCGTAATCCTCTTCATAGGAGGTTTTTGTCCTCCTCATGGAAAGGCAGGAGACAATTTGTTAGAACATTTCAATATAATTCTTGAAATCGCAAAAGATCATGGGTTCGACCCTTCACTCAAAACTAGACTTGGGTCCAACTAGCTCATTCGCTCAGTTTTGACAAGAACCTCTGATCAAACCCATTTAAATTATATAGGTTTGATCAGACGTTCTTGTCAAAACTGAGCGAATGAGCTGGTTGGACCCAAGTCTACTCAAAACACACTTGAATATATGTTCGAATTTGTCTGATCTGTATAAGCAAGAGGTTGTGTTAATTTTTTTGTTGATGTGTAAACTAGACTTGTGTCCAACTAGCTCATTCGCTCAGTTTTGACAAGAACCTTTAATCAAACCTATGCAATATAAATGGGTTTGATCAGAGGTTCTTGTCAAAACTGAGCGAATGAGCTAGGTGGACACAAGTCTAGTGTAAACATCTATACGCTGGGGGAAGAATATTTTTCACAATACAATCACATATTTAGAGTAAGATCAAATCGGTGTGAGCTATATATGAGTGTATTAGTGTAATCATACGGACAACAAGAAGTACAGAGAAACTCAACACCATCTAGTGTGCAATAAACTTGTGTCCAACTAGCTCATTCGCTCAGTTTTGACAAGAACCTCTGATCGAACCCATTTAAATTACATAGGTCTGATTAAAGGTTCTTGTCAAAACTAAACGACTGAGCTAGTTGGACACAAGTCTAGGGTGCAATAGTAGTAGTCGTACATTATGTTATCGTAGGCAAATAAAAACAAATAATTAAATGAGTACAATAACATTTAATTTCAATAACTTTTAAAAAGATTTTTTGCGCTTTTAATAAGAAATTTACTAAAACAAAGCAAAATAAGGAAAACAAAAAAACTAAACCTGCCAAACTAAAAGTCTTCTTCGTCTTTGAGATTGTCATTCATACGGACAACAAGAAGTACAGAGAAACTTAACAGCTGCATATAAACACCATCTAGTGTGCAATAGTAGCTACTAATTTTCATTAACATTAATTGTGCTAGCGCTGTACAGCTCGACATGCATTACTGTAAAATAACTACATGCATTACATTTCAGTAAACAGCTGATTAATAGCTTTTTCATTAGTAGACAGTCGCAAAGCAGCTCTGAGTCAGTCAACATCAAGCCTCGTTGGCAATTATTTTTTAAGTTCAATCAGGCCACTGATTGTTCACGCTCTTTCGAGAGTTTTGCGTCTCCCTCGCACTAGTTAATTTCGTCGCCTCAGATAACTGTATAGATTTACAGTTCTTCTGAGGAATGTTCTGTGTTGCTACTTCCAATCACTTCCTATGTGAAGGCATAGGTCGTGTACTTTGGATACTTTTTAATTGGACGGAAACCCTGGCTTTTTGGTCTTGTACCACCGCCATCTTATATATATAGAATAAAAAAAAAATTTTCATTAGTAGATGTTTACAACCCCTGTGATCGGGCTCAGACTGATTTTTTATTTTTTTTCTTGGACCAGCACTCAGGGGATGACCCCTATATATGCAATGCATTGCGCCGGAACTGAAAACGAGGGGATAGTATTGAGGGGACAGATTAGGAAAGATGAGAAGATATACATTTTTTTTGTAGCTATTTCAACATTTTTACCTCGCCGGCTAATTTTTGCTACAGGGCCGACGAAGGTGGGTGCTGTTACCCTGCTTTTAGTACACGATAGTGTCATTCGCTGCCAATTATTGTTCAGTGACCAGTGACTATGCCTTCATCATTGAAACAGGCTGGCAAAATCCAACACAACCGCGCACTAATGCTGATCAGAAGAATTCAGCACAATATTTCATGACTCAGCGCAGGGTTGAACTCAGGACCCTTCGCTTCATAGTCCCGTGTTCTACTACTTCAGCCAACAGCAGCCACAATTGTTGCCGATCTGCGTAAGACATGACACTAATCACTGAATGGTACTAAAAACGATTACCACAACGATGTACTAAGAACCACGGATGGAAAACATGATACAATTGTACTTTTTTTGGTACAATTACGAATTTGTTGGTACCGTGGTACTACCACGACTAATTTGTTACGATTTAAATATCTCAATCAAGAGCTTACACCTAGTTCATAAAAACGTTTTATGTTTGAAATTTTGTTTGTTAATTTCTCAGTTAATCAGTTAATAAACATAAAATATTTCTGTGAATTATATGGTTACATATTCAAAGATTTTGTGTCAACTTTTTATTACATACAGTATTCCAGTCAGCATTTCATGAAATTCTCGTTTTCGTTTCTTACTCCTCTGCTTGTTCTATATATTTATTTTGTCGTTTCTTTTGTGGAAATGATTGTTCTTTCGAGAGAAAACGGTTCTTTAGACCCGAATCTTTCAAAATAGTATCTTATGTCTCATATTTCTGCTAAATTATGGCTCATTTAAGTAACGGACTTACAATTATTTGCTACAATTTTTCGCAACAGAAACATTTTTCATCGTTAGGCTGCCTTATATTTGATTCAAAAACAATCACGTTGAAAAAGGGTATAATAATTGATTTCCAAATACCGAAAAAGTTTTCAATCAATGTCCCGTTGCCTCAATTTTAAACTACCAGAAAATTTATTATCTTAAATTGTATGACTTTTTGAATAAAATTTAATCAACTGATCAACCTAGTTTTGTATATTTTTTTTATTATTTTTTGTTGAATACTTGTGTAGAGAAGTTTTTGAATTTCTATTTATAGAAATATAAAAAATATAAAAAAATCGTACCGTCATGGTATGAAAAGTACATTTTATTATGTGTGTGAAGATAAATATGCCGATTTAAATATGTTTGACGTAAGAGCTTACGTCATGACATATTTAACTCAAAGTTAAATATGTTTTTAAGTGCCATCACTGACATATTTAAGTATACGTCATATATTTTTTGCATCGTATTAGATTTTCGGACCTACGCTATCTGAAAAACCATCTCCTATTTCTCAATTGTATTTGTGAAATTTTTTATAAAAATATCAAAATCGACTTAGTGATTTTTTCAGCGATCTTGGATAGATTTTGGCCATTTCTGGCCAAATCCTTATTTGTCACTCATATTCAACTTATTTCGTTTTTAGCTATGGCCCTACGCTACCCGAAAAACAATCCCCTATTTCTCAATTGTATTTGTGAAATTTTTTAATAAAATATTAAAATCGACTTAGATCGCTAAAAAAATCACTAAGTCGATTTTGATATTTTCATAAAAAATTTCACAAATACAATTGAGAAGTAGGGTATGGTTTTTCGGGTAGCGTAGGTCCATAGCTAAAAACGAAATAAGTTGAATATGAGTGACAAATAAGGATTTGGCCAGAAATGGCCAAAATCTATCCAATATCGCTGAAAAAATCACTAAGTCGATTTTGATATTTTTATAAAAAATTTCACAAATACAATTGAGAAATAGGAGATGGTTTTTCAGGTAGCGTAAGTCCGAAAATCTAATACGATGCAAAAAATATATGACGTATACTTAAATATGTCAGTGATGGCACTTAAAAACATATTTAACTTTGAGTTAAATATGTCATGACGTAAGCTCTTACGTCAAACATATTTAAATCGGCATATTTATCTTCACACACATCATTTTATTTAGTTAATTGGTACAAAATCAAAATAACCCTTTTCCGTCCCTGCTAAGAACATATTACAGCATTCTTCTTTGCCAATATTGCAGACTGTTTTCGGTAAGTAGCAATTCTCATTCAGTTAATGTAACAATTTCTATAAGTCTTGCTGCATTGACTGCACTGATGTACGAGTATGATGGTAAGAGTGTGTCCACATAATTTTTTTCTCCACCTATTTGACTATAGGTCAATTGTCTTAACTAGTCCATCAGATGTGGATGTATTTATCTGATCAGATGAAATAATTATGCACTAACTTAATATATTTTATGTAGTAAATATTCCCCCTTCCCAAGGATAAGCTCAAAACTTACACACATTGTGCAAATTCTAACGTCCAATTTCAAAAATTAATTATCAAAGAAACTTATTATTCATAAAGTCTTCTTTGCAAAGTGAAGAGAGTGAATAGACTCGTAAACAACTATGAAACCAATTCCAAGTATCGAATTGTTCGAGTGTATTGCTGCTTTCCCCACTACCACAAGCAAACATCAATTGCAACGCCTGCATGATGTTACATCTAAAATATAGTTTTTTTTTTTCTTTATTTATTTTTCCATTTTTTTCTTTATAATGGACGGACGAGTGACTGACTGACTGTTGGTGGTGCCATGTTACCAAATGGTACGAAAAACCAAAAAATCGTCAGTGTGGATGGATGGTTCCCTGAAGAAATGAGTTAATGGCTTGCAACAACAGAATCATATTGAACCAAACTGGGCTGAATAAAATGGAATAGAATATTACAAAACAGAGAGACAGACAGCCAGCCAGCCAATCAGGCAATCAGACTGTGTGTGCAATCCACTTATAATATCAAACCAAATGATTTTGATTTTGCCAAGAATTTTGTGGAGATTGCAAAAGTACAAACTAACCATGAGGTAATTTGTATGGCTATTAAATTGGGGGATACCCTAGTTTGGCCATGATGGCACTAGGGGGTGGTTTCAGTCGACATTCTGTCAATATTGCAATAGATACATAAAAGCCATAAAATGTAATATACATATAAACAAAATTTATTATGGAAAGGAATTATTTGTTGCAGTCTCAGTGCTAACAGGAACTAATATTTTTGAAAATTTATTTTTCATCTTTATGAAAATTATGTTAAACTATATTAAAAAAATTAAGCGTTTCTTGAATAACAACGAAATGTGACTAACGAATGACATACGAGTATAATGTGTGTATCCTAAAGCATTAAACACATAGACGGCAGCAAGCCACCAACTACAATCTGTCAAATTTACATACATGCATTTTATAAAGGGTGGGAAAATTTGAGGTTAGTAAGTAAATTGACTTAAAAACACAATTTTTTTTTTGACAAATTCAGTTTTATTAGTACCAAAGTCAAGTAGAAATTTGGGAGTTAATAATGGATTGTGATGTCGGACAAATGTCCACCTCTAGAACGCTGATAGACGTCCACTCTTTTCATAAAATTTTTAACCACATTTTGCAACAAAGTTTCTCTTATCTCGTCACTGCAGCGCCGAATTTATTCTTTGAGAGTTTCAGTTGTTTGTGGTTTGTTCATGTAAACCCGGCCTTTCGAATGGCAAAAAAAAAGAAAAGACAATCCAGCGGCGCTATATATAAAGAACGAGGCGGCCAATTGCCATCACCAATCGAGAAATTACGCGATCGTAAAAGTTCCCATGCAATAGTTGAATTGTTTAGCCGGCTGTGTGGCTTATGGTGCTGTCTTGCTGAAACCAAAGGCCACTGATGCCAACATTAGCCACTTGTGGCCGCAAAAAATCGGTTATCAAAGTTTGGCAGTGCAGAGAATTCGCGGTGACGGCGTTTCCTTCGAAAAAATACGGTAATGCCGTCTGACTACAAACCGCACCATACGGTCACTTTCTTTAGATCTAATGGTTTTTCGAGGACTGTTTGGGGATTTTGTGAGCCTCATATGCGAAAATTTTATTTGCTTACAAAATCGCCTAATTGAAAATGGGCGGATCATCATCACTAAAGATGATTTTGTTGAAAATGCGTTGTTTTCGTTCAGTTTTGCAAACAGCCAATTCACTAACATTCGGCACAAACAATAATCGTTCAGCGTTCCATGATTAATATTTCCCAACTTTTTACAAAATAAATGTGAAAGAATGGCAGCTCAATTCTTGACATTTTATCAGTTGCCAGCCAATTTAGTTCCTAACCTCAAATTTGACCACCCTTATTTAGTGTCTGGTATTAAAATGTTCCTTTTTTTTCAATTCCACTTGAAGACTTGGGAAAATGTTTCAGCTCATATTATGAACCAATATGTTCTTAAATATTTCAGAAAAAAATTATCTGCTTCTAGCAAAAAATAACAAAATGGAGATTTTGAAAATTTCCTTTGGGAATTCTGGGGATCTGGAAAACAAATCTCATTTGTTTTTCCTTCCATTACATAAACCATAGAGATGTAAAATATTTGTTAAAATATTTTTTACACCACAATTTTTCATATCTGAAATGGTATTCGATCCCATGATTCTTCAGATTTCAAGGCGAATGCTGAGCCCTCTCTGGGTTTCCCTTGTGCTTATTTTTATTTTTATAATAATGTATAATTTTTTTTGTCCGTCCCTCACAACTTCTTCGTAAAAAATATTTTATGTTATGAAAAAAATTATCTGCTTCTAGCAAAAAATAACAAAATGGAGATTTTGAAAATTTCCTTTGGGAATTCTGGGGATCTGGAAAACAAATCTCATTTGTTTTTCCTTCCATTACATAAACCATAGAGATTTAAAATATTTGTTAAAATATTTTTTACACCACAATTTTTCATATCTGAAATGGTGTTCGAATCCATGATCCTTCAGATTTCAAGGCGAATGCTGAGCCCTCTCTGGGTTTCCCTTGTGGTTATTTTTATTTTTATAATAATGTATAATTTTTTTTGTCCGTCCCTTTATGTTATGAAAAAAATTATCTGCTTCTAGCAAAAAATAACAAAATGGAGATTTTGAAAATTTCCTTTGGGAATTCTGGGGATCTGGAAAACAAATCTCATTTGTTTTTCCTTCCATTACATAAGCCATAGACATTCAAAATATTTCTTAATATTTATTTAACACCTCAATTTTTTTCATATCTGAAATGGTATTCGAATCCATGATCCTTCAGATTTCAAGGCGAATGAGAAGCGCTCTCTGGGATTTCCTTGTGGTTATTTTTATTTTTATAATAATGTATAGTTTATTTTTCTCCTTCCCTCACAACTTCTTCGTGAAAAATATTTTATGTTCGTTAAAACTTAGTTTGACAAATTTTTTAATAGGTTTTTGTTAAGAGTAACTACAGCACACATGATTTTGTGGTACACTTTTCAGTATCTTATTGTCCACCAATATTGATGGATGTTATATGGTTTAAAAGGTATTTTTATGCAGATATTCAAAATATAAACTCTTAGATGAGATGAACACAGAATTTCTATTTCCCCGTTGTTTGGTGTTCACATAATATTTTTATGGCTCTTGGAAAAATAACTAGTGGCTTTTGCTGTTGTCTAAAAATTGAGCGTGTGGTGTGTAAGAGTAAATATGTGGTGAAATTTTGAACACCGGGCGATACGACTAAATATAAAATGTTTCTTGTAAATAATTCCTTTCAAATTAGTGGGGAAAATAGTGGGGAACTATTTCCCGTAAACTTTAAAGCTCATACTCGTACGTTTTAATTTATAAAATCAGGCTTCTTATTTAACTTTCGTTTTAATAAATTACGCAACTTTTAGGACTTGAACAAGTTTAAAAATCAAACCTCGAAATTAGTTTTCTTCATTGTCAATCTGAAACTTTCGTTATGATTTTAGTTTGGGAAATAATATAGAGACTCTCACTCCACTTTATAAGTCCATGCAGGGGTTATTAAATTTGTGTAACCAAATTACAAATAAACCATTTTTTTCTATTTATTTTTAGGCCATGCAAAAGTAAATTTGTTCTCTTACACGGTTGATTGGTTGGGGGTTTTCTTTTCATGTGAAAAAATAAAGTTCATAAAATATATTTTTATGACGTTCTTTGGCTGTAAATTTGACTCTTGGCAAAGGGACGGGTGGGTTTGCTTTTCATCAGCGGTGGAGTAAAAGCAGGTGAAAATCGTGTGCGGCCGGGTGGTGGGTGGGTGGTGGTTCACTATCCACTGGAATGACAGCCAATTGCAAGTGTATGTAAATTTATTCAAATGCAATTTATGCACGCAATCTTTATTAAAACATTCCACTTTAAGTGGTTTTGTTTTGGACTCCTCTTCCTCTGTCTAGTTTTTATTTTTGTTTCAATTTAAGTTTCTTGCTTATTCTTTTGCAGCAGTTCTTCTTGCTTAACGATTTTTGCATTTTTCTGCATGAGAACCTTGAAAATATCAATGGAATTTGGCAATAAATTTTGAAAGAAAAATTGCCAAGACGGAGTTTATTTGCGAAATCATTAAACCGCTAAATAATTAGGCTCCCATTACGAAATCCTGTGTATCTCATATTTTTGTAAGCGCCGCCCTACTACGAATATCCTAAAATGTTAATATTATTATTCTGCCAGTTTGCTTTCCTATTGTAGTGGCGTATATTTTTCTTAAAATGATGGTAATAAAAGCAATTAATATTCTTCGCTTTTTCCCCTCCCTTTTCACTTTTCCGTCAAAACGTTTAGCGTTCAACGATTAAGGAAGGCAACAAATTACCAAAAAAGGGTGAGTACACGAAACCTTTAATGTTAAGGGTTGCATGAGTATTTTGCTTAAACACCCAAATGCCTTAAAGGGGTCTAATTGACGCACTGGCTTGTCGTTTAGTCTGTGCGTCTATTAATTGAACAGGTAGTTGTTGTTGATGACGATTTTGTGTTGTATAATTTCTATGAAATTTTATTTAAGGACTATTTTCTTCATTCTTATAGAACTTAAGTTGATATAAAAGTTCTATAATGAGTTTTCCATTTGGCTCAATTCAGCTAGAGCTCAGACCTGAGAATGGGATTAGCTCTGGCTGCCTTGGACCCAACATGACAAGATATGTGCCCATGGGGCTATTACTGAAAATATTTCAGACGAGAGTTCAAAGCAATCTGCCTACTGACAGGTTTCTTCGCATCGTCTCCTTTCACAGAAATCCCGATCCACGTTTTCTTTAGAGTAAAGTTTGTTAGTTAGTTCCGTTCCGTTCCATTCAATTGAATATAATTGCGTTCCACATATGTAACTTAAGAAATTCTATTTAATTAAATTTATTTCAATACACTTCAGTACAATGCAATTCAACTGAATGCAACTCAGCTCAATTCAATTCCATTCCATTCCGTTCTATTCAATGGGGTTATCTCACTAGAATTGAGTCAATTCAATTTACATCAAATCAATTTAATTCCACTGAACTTATTTTAATTCTGTTCCATTCAATTTCATTTAATTCAACTCAATTCAGTTTAATCCGGTTCTATTTAATTTAATTCGGTTAGAGTTCAATTTGTTTCCGTTCCGTTTAAATGAATTTAATTGCGTTTCACATAATTTAATAAACTCAATTTAATTAGATTCATTTCAATACAGTTCATTGCGATGCAATTCAACTGAATGCAACTCAGCTCAATTTAAAACAGTTTAGCTCAATTCAATTCCATTTCATTCCGATCTATTCTACTTAAATTGAGTCAATTTAATTTAAGTCACTTCAATTTAACTACTTTGAAGTAGTTTTAATTCTGTTCCATTCAATTTAATTCAATTTCATTCAGTTCTATTCAATGGGGTTATTCCACTAGAATTGAATCAATTCAATTTAAATTAAATCAATTTAGTTCCGCTGAACTTATTTTAATTCTGTTCCATACAATTTCATTTAATTCAACTCAATTCAGTTTAATCCGGTTCTATTCTATTTATCCGTTCAATTCTATTTAGTTTCATACAATCGAATTTAATTGCGTTTCGCATAATTTTTGATAAATTCAATTTAATTAAATTCATTTCAATACAATTCACTGCATTCAACTGATTGCAACTCAGTTAAATTTAAAACAATTCAGTTCAATTCAATTCCATTTCATTCCGTTCTATTCAATGGTGTTCTTCCACTTAAATTGAATCAATTCCATTTAAATCAATTCAATTTAATACCGTGGAAGTTATTTTAATTCTGTTCCATTCAATTCCATTTAATTCAACTCAATCCAGTTTAATCTGGTTCTATTCTATTTATCCGTTCAATTCTATTTAGTTTCATACAATTGAATTTAATTGACTTTCGCATAATTTTCGCATAAATTCTGTTACGTTTAATTTAATCAAATTCAATTCTATTAACATATTCAATTTAATTAAATTTATTTCAATACAATTCATTGCAATGCACTTCAAGTAAATGGAACTCAGCTCAATTTAAAACAATTCAGCTCAATTCAATTCCATTCCATTCCGATCTATTCCAATTAAATTGAGTCTCCTCCTCAACTCATTTGAAGTAATTTTAATTCTGTTCCATTCAATTTAATTCCACTCAATTCAGTTAGATCCAGTTCTATTCAATTTAATTCCGTTGCTTTTAATTTATTCAAGTTCAATTTAGTACCGTTCAATTCAATTTAAATGCGTTCCACAGAATCTAATAGATCTAATTTATTTTAATTAAATTCAATTCAATTCAATTCACTGCATTCAACTGATTGCAACTCAGCTGAATTTAAAATAATTCAGCTCAATTCCGTTCCATTCCGTTCTATTCAATGGAGTTATTCCACTTGAGTTGAGTCAATTCAATTACTTCTGCTCAGTTGAATTCAATTCTGTTCCATTTGATTTAATCAATTCAACGCAATAGTATACAATACAATTTATTGTATAGCATTATTCAATTCAATTTAATTCCCTTCAGCTCATTTTATTTTAAGGCAATTCAGTTAACTGATTTCTGTTAAATTCAGTGTGTAAAAAAATTTTTATATTAATCCAGATGGCAAATATCCCAAAAAAATGGCACAAAACTCTTCTTGTGAATAGTTTGTAAAATCGGAATTTACTTATTATATACTTATGCATGGTCCTTCGAGCCATTGACACAAAAACTGCAATCATGAAATCTGGCGATTTCACACGCATATGTAGAATAGTAAATATATTTCAATAAAGAAAGCGTTTAGAAAAAACTTTCACAAAAATAGTGAAATAATAAAAATAAAAAAAATACTGCAATTATGTAAAAATATTCAACACCCGCCACGTGGCTTTCAGCGGTTTTATATTTTCTTACTTGCCACTCAACATGCTTGAATAGTTTTGTATCCTTAGCAGGATCAGGTGGCACATGTTTCATCGATATTCGTTTTACTGTGAACAGTCGCACATGTGTTTTACCTGTAAAATTAAACGGATATTAACATTCATGTTTTTTTGTTATTGTTTTTTGTAATGCATTTCCTATTTGACCATTGCCTGACCTTTCCGCTTAATTTTATATTTTCTATGCACACAAAATATGTAATCGTTTATTTTCATTCTCACTGATGGGGTGCTAAACACGCTTCATTGCCTCGCAAGTTTATAATCGTTTAGTGATCATTGAGCAGGCGGGAGGTAAAGAAACGAAGGAGTGTCCGTCTATCAGCAGTTTGTGGTACTTTTGTAATTATTATGGTCAAAGTTTTGGAAGGATATTATTAAGACTTTCGAAGATTAGAAGGAAATTGTAATACAATAAGTATTATTTTGATATTAAAATGTTCATGGCCTCTTAATTTAGCCAATATGTTTAATCTTTGATAATGTCCATTTAAGCCACAATAACACATATTTAAAATGCCCGGTTTCTATGTTTACGATTTATTTGACATTCATTTATTAGCAACTTGTTGAAATTCAAAATCAACAAAAACGTTAAAACAATAAAGTTTAAATAAAATAACAAAATTCCTTAAAGCCTTGCAAAAGAACAGCTAAAGCAACAATTTTCTAAGTTCCAACAAAAAAGTATGAAAGTCATAAATTATTTAACTTACACTCATGCTTATAGACAAAACAAACAAAAAAACATTAATTACCCTTGCATTTGTGTATGCAAAAAAAAAAAAAAAACAAAAAAATCATATGAAACTGTGAACTATTGAGGAAAGTGTTTGTTTTAAATTCAACTTAACAACCGTTGCAACAACAAATAATTATTCCTTTAAACAAATATCGCTAAGTTGTTTTCTTATTTTGTAAACAAAAGTGAAATTTAAAAATCTCCTTAAAAGATTCTTTAAATCATTCATATAAGATTTACATAAAACGATATTTAACAAAATGGCGTTCTTTGTGTACTCACGATATCCATTGATAAATGCCGGAGACTGTTAATTCACCCTTATCCTCAAGGGCGTATTCAATGAGCTCCGTATACGTAAATGGTGGTTTTTTAGGTCTTTATCGTAAACACGTTCGTAAGGATGATGCCGTTTTGTGGTTTATTGTCCAGATTGTGCATCCCCACAGTGGTGACAAGGTGGTTGTGGTGGTGGTGGGTTTTTTAAGGGTGGTAAAGCAGGGATTGGAAAGAAAATATAAAAGTTACATTTTTATAATCCATATTGCAGATTTTTAAAGTTTGTTGCTGGAATATTTTAAATTTAAATGTTTTCATAGATAAATAATAAACTTGAAAAAATTATTTTAATATTAAAAAAACATATTGAAGAACTTTTTATAAAAATTCAAGAACTCCACTCCCTAAATAGAGTGTCTTAAGTCTTCAAACTGCGCTTTTTACAAAACTAATAATTTCATATATGCCCACTTATTCTGTAACTATTTGTCAACGTCACGTCAAGACAATCACCCCTATCATGAATAATTTTTCCCTTATCCCTAAATTTGCAATCATGAAAAAATTCCCCGTGAATGATTTCACGCTAAAATTAAATTCCCTCAATCGTGAATGATTTTTTTCCCGCGAGTTTTTTCACTTTTTTTCCTTTAATTTATTCATTTAGTTTTTGGTGGGGAATAGAGTAGAAAATTTAAGTATTTTCTATTATAATTCGAATATTAGAGTTTACAAATTTTATTTTAGTGGCAAGACCCAAGACCCGTTAATAAGACCCAAGCTTATATTTTTTGCAACAAATCAATTCCCTGCGTCTTTATAAAACTTGTTGCTCTAATTCTAAAGATTAACCCCGGTATTCTTAAAAAAATAAAACGTATTTGAAATCTGTTTTAAGAAAATTTTGTATGAAAAAATTTGATTAAAATACATTTCAAACTCATTTTAAATTTTATGAATACCGGTGTAAGAATATTTTTAATTTGTTTTGTCTGGTTTCCAAAATGTATCCAAATTATTTGACTACTAAATATCTAGCCATACTTTTTTTAAATTTTTGTAAATTATTGCATAAACTTAAATTTTTCAACACAAATTCTTTGATTTTTCATGTTGTTTTCGGCTTCTTCTCTTTTTTTGCATTCACTGAGAACTGATAGCGGGAATAATTTCTCACGGGAGATTCACGATACCATTTTTCTCTTCGAGTGGAATAAAAATTTCATGTGAACAAAAATTCCCCTTGTTATTATCGATAGGGGTGATTATCAAAAAATATAGAACACTTCTGTTGGAAAGTGTGGCTGATACTTTACGTGTGGATACTTCGAATGGTAGTGGTGCAATAATTAAATAAACTTTATTTGCCTTCTGTTCAATTCAACTTAGTTTTATTTTATTATTATTTATTTAATTCAGAATATTAGTTAAGTTTTTAAATGCGTTTTAGTATAATTCTTGAGACTGTAACTGTTCAATACAAATTATTTCTTAAAACTTCTAGACCGTTCTATAACCAATTTGACAATGAAAATAAAAACTAAACGCGTATATATGAAAAAAGAAAACTTTTTGCAAAATCATAAGAGAATAAGAAAAACAAGATAACAGGAAAAAGTGTTGCCATTACTTTTAAATTCAATATTAAGATTACTATCTTTCAACAATCAGCAATTGATAATTTTTAACAGCCTCTTGCTTTACTCAAGGCCTTAAAGAGCAGTCGCAGTGTAGCAGAATTAGTTAATTGTTGTCCTATTTTTGATATCGTTATTGACGTGACGTTGACAACTAGTTACAGAATAAAGGGAATGCCGTTGGAGGGACTTGGGCCAAAGTCGCGAAATGAGTTATATAGGTTAGGCCATCTATCGGTTTAAATTTGAATCTGGCAATTCTTGTGTTATTCTATTCTAGCACAAAATTCAGTATATTATCTCCACTGAACGAAATGATCGATTTACGCTTGAGCAACGTTGGGATTTAGTGGAAATTTATTTCCAAAACAAAGACAATTGGTCGAAAATCGGGTTTTCGATTTTGCCAAAAAAAAACATATTTTCGGATGAAGCTCATTTTCATCTTGGTGGGTGCGTTATTAAAGGAAATTCCCCTATTTGGGACTCAGAAAACCCACACATGGTCTGACAGAAGCCAATGCACCCATTACATTTGACTGTTTGGTGCGGCGCGAGCGCCGGAGGTATCATTGGCCCATATTTGAAAATGAGGGCGGCGCAACCATAGTTATCATGGTGAGATGATAACCGATTTTGTGACGGTAGCTGTCATATTTGAAAAAAAGAACGCGCTAAAGATACCGCCAGATCACTTTTTTTGTATGAAATTGTTTATTGATGCGCTTCATCGCTGAGGAAAATTAGTTTCGAAAAATCCGTATTGAAAGCCTATTGTTCTAGCGGTGCGGTACGGCGGTGTGAACGGTCAGCCTGAGTTGGAATTTACTTGTAGATAAGAAAACCAATTGCTGAGAACGCCGTGGAATCGACACCTTCCTATCAGCCGCCACATTTTCACTAACGGAAGCAATATTTTCGACAGTCCGCATATTGCGATGATGCACAATCCCGTTCACATCTTTCTAATGTTGCCAATTGCATCTGTTTTACGGCTGTTCTTCAGCTGTTAAACGATCCATATTCTTAAATGACAAATCTTTAAAGTGACACTTCACATGACACATATTCAACAGCTGATAGCCTTGCCAGATCGACGGCTGTTACTTTGATAATAATAATACTTTAAGATGGCCACCCTTCTTTATTTCGTATTATTATTAGAGAATCTTTAGAAATAATTTAAAATTTGCTTAAATAGTTGCGACTAAAAAGACTAGAACAATTTTTTTTTTGGGCAGCAATTGAGGATTATGAACTGGACGATATGTGGTTTCAAAGAGCCTTTTAATAGGACCCAGTTTGGCCAAATTGCTCGAGATGTTGCCAGAACACATAATTTAACACTTTGACGCCGTTAATTGGTTAGCAAATCCATGTGCTATGACGCCGTTGGATTTTTTAAAATATATTTTTAAAAATTTAACTTCTTTAATTTTTCTATTTTGTTAATTTTCCATTCTTCTATTTTGGAGTCTGTTTTTTTTGCCAGAAATATTTTTTTTTTAGTTTTTCATTATCTTAGGTGCTAAGTCTCCACTAACTTTGTTGACGGAGTTTTGCTCACTGAACACACTTTCCAGCAGTGCTGCATTTGTAATTTTACTCCAAATTATAGCAATTAAGTGTTAATTAAGCAATTACTAAATTAAAATTTTGTATGGTTAATTGAGCTCAATAATGGCATTAATTGCGGTTAAGCTGTTTGTCTGAGCACCAAGTAAATTATTCCCTTGGCCCATTCACCAGGGGAGCAAATTACGGCACTCGATATCGAATGAAATTTGTATTTAAATTGTATGGAAATTTTGTTCGATATGGAACGCGGTAATTTGGCCCCCAAAATTAACTAATAAATTTGATGTAACAATCTTTGAAATACTTACACTCTATGAGAAGAAGATGTTTCTTCAATTACAACATTTTCAGCCACAATCATATCATTTCCATCCAATTCCGAAGTGACTTCCAATACAAGTTCCTCAAATTTTTTACCCGTTTTACTTGGATTCTTGGGAGACTTTGAGCGTTCACTCATTGCGCAACCCGTTACAATGGCGGAATTATTTTGAACAGATTTTCCCAAACACGCTGATGACGAAGTCGACGATGCCGACGAAGTGTACGGCGCATTGGAATTATTTATGTCACTGTAGTGAGTAGGGGATTGAGATTTAAAATTTTTTCCACTAGAATTATTATTGCCCGCCATGTCGGGATTAAGATGAGGAAATTCATCAAATTTAAAATTCAATAGCCAAGAAAGATTTTTATCTTCAAAATCACAATCCTGTTCTGGATTATCGTTGCTAAAGCAGTTCGCAGAAGATGGAGGCGATGAAGTTGTTGTTGTTGTTGTTGCACCCGGAATGGTTGATGTTGACGATCCCAGATGTTTGTTGTTGTCTGTAGTGCTAGACGTTTGCTGATTTATTGCTTTGGTCGGCAGCAGAAATTGTGTTTGTTGCTGGGATAACTCGGGACTTGTGTGGACGTTTAAGGAGTTCATTTCTTGTGCATTTTTCAAATTTACTGTGGGATTTAATTGAGAGATTTCCGTCTGCAGACTAGAATTATAACGATGATCTAACTCCAACAGATCAGAGGCCTGCCAATGTTCACCATTATTCTCATAGTCCACATTGGCATTGGCACACACTGTAGAGGGTGTGCTGAAAATTGGCTGCTCCGCTAAAACGCTGTCACTTAAGGCATTTACCGAAACCGGCACTAATAAATTGGCATCGTACGCAAATAAGTCGTTGATAAAAGAACTATTGGCTATAATATTGAAAGGTCCCGAGTTGGCATCTTGGGCTTCACCATTTTGCAATTGCTCGTTAGTCAAATTATTATGATCTGTGGCCTTGTAGTGCTGATGGGAGTACGTGTCTTCCGTTGTAATATAATTTGTTTGTTCTTCCTGCTCCATATGACGTTTTTTCCAATTGTTATTGCAATTGTCCTTGTGCGCTGCAAATTCTGACGCATCATTAGGCGTAGCAGCACAGTGTTCCATTTCGCGCTCGGAATATTTGCGTTTAAGAAAGTTGGTGTATTCATGTTGACCCCCCTGTGACACTGAACTATTGGCTGTCCCATTAACAACTGGCATATTGAGTATCATTTCCTTAAATATTTCTTAAAAAGTTTCTCTTTACGTTTATAATTTTAACTAAAACACATTTACAATTAAATAATGAAACATTTTGCTACAAAATTTTTTTGTTTTCTAACTTGGAATTTTTTTCTACCGTTTTTTAACCGACCGCTAAAAGTTTTATAAACCGTTTGTTTCCTTCGAAAGTGTTTTCATTGCCGCAGTTTTAGCTAAACTAAATTTCCTTTTGACATGCTGCAAGAAAAAGTCCAAAACAAAAAACTATTTCCTTTAATTTTTCAAATTATAATATTTGCTTTTTGCGCAATTGCTCTTGCTCATTTAACATGCTCACTCATTGTCATCACTTGTTTGCTATAAGAGAGACAGAGATAGCGCTACTTACAAATAATATATTTGCCTATTAAACATTTTCATGGTTGGTCGCACTTCCTTGCTTTTCCTTTCTATTAAAAAACTGGCCGTATCAATTGCATTAGAAGGCGCAAAATAACCATATGGTTTTTTTTTCCAATTTTATGTCTTGGGCACTTTCCTCTACAGGGTGTTGCTGCTGAACCAATGAACCTTGTAATTTATGACAATAACTGTAAGTCCCATTTATGCTGCATTTCCACTGACCATTTATTTGTATGTGAACTAAAAATCCTTAAAACTATAAACAGGTGTGTTCTTATGTTCAGCATTTTAAATTCATTCTTTTGTTATGAAAAGTTTACGCTGAAGCATGAGTGTGTCATCGTATGAGTTTAATTGGGGATTCCCTTTTGTCATAGTTATTAAATTTGGGTTGTCTTTTCACCTTTGAATTTGTTTTCCATAAGCAATTATTTTGTTTTCATTTTAATTAATCAAATAAAGATCCCCTTTGTTTTTATCCATCCAAATTTTTTAATTGAAATAATAATTTCGCCAGAATTAAATTTATTTTTTTCTAAATCATTATTAAATTCTTGGATAACAAAAAGTGACGCATTTTATCATATTTGACATGAATTCTTGCGCAGTTAAAAAAAATCCCCAATTGAGGTAAAGCAAATATGTGTTATTTATTATTGGCGGCAAATTACGCCATTCGATATTGATTGAAATTTGTATTGAAATTTTGTATTTGTAAATCACATGAGATTTGTTTTGTAAATATAACGGTTTCAGCTGTTTGCTATCTCATTGCTTCTTCTTTTTACTACATTCAATTCACTTAAGATTGATAGACTAAATGTTCGAAAATTTAATTGAAATTGAATTCAGAAAGACATGATAAATATTTTCCAAGGCACAACGGAAAGTCAATATCAATTTTTAATTAATTAAACTTACGCAGCAGAGTAGACCAAATGTTTTCGAAAGCCACTACACTTTCATCATCATTACTCTTGTGTATTTTTGTTTGTCACCATTTAGTAAGTGTTTTAGTTGAATATGATAAACGAGGCAAGTTTGTTTTTTGTTGTTATTTGTTTATTACAGAAACAAGCTCACACAATCAATGCTTTCCGGGTAATAAGTCAAAAATTATATTTTCACATTATTTAAAGCAAAAAGAGTCAGATCGCTTAATCAATTAAGCTAGGTCTGAAAGGGATAAGTTGAATATTTCTTTATACAAATTTTATTAGGAAATTGTTTCGGAGAAATAAAGTTGGCCTTTCTAAAGATCTGATAGTTTTTGTTAATTATGAAAAAGTCGTCTCTACGACTACAAAATCAGTTTGAAGTTCAAATACAGTCCAAATGAAATGAGCCAGACCCGTGAAATTTGGTATAGATAAATTTTGAAGGGTAGCACAGCTCAAGTTCATAAATAGGCCGAATCGGGCCAGAGCAAAGAAAATTTTCCCAACCTCTTAAAAACAGCGTCATGTTTAAAGTTTCTTTTTTTGTAATTTTGTTAAGCAAATGATATATATTTTTTATGGCAAAAAGGAACTAAAGCATTAAGCTTGGAGGCAGAAAATCAGAAAAATCCATTTTTGGACCCCGCCCCCTTTAGTGGGCGTTGCAATAACATATTACATGGAAAAATAGTGTAAATATTCAACAAATTCAGTTGTTCAGCTCTTACGATGAAATTAAGATGTTCTCTGATCTTCCCCTGCCCTGCTCCTCCACCCAAAATATATTTTTTTCTACACTTAACCCATTTCGTACCAGTGTTCGATTTTTCGAAAGGTAAATTTCAAGCATATTAAATTTTTTTTGGTCTGTTTAGGAAAGACTAAGAATATATATTTTTTAATGAAATAAAAAAAAACAAATTTAATGACAATTAAAAAAAATTTAATGAAAATTAAAAAAAAAAATTTAATGGAAATTTAAAAAAAAATTAATGAAAATTTTTAAAAAAATTCGGACATCTGATTCGTATTTTCTGGACCCAAATTACCATTTAACTACGAAGTTTATAAAACTTATTCGAAAAAAATCTCTGGGACGATATGGGTTAATTACACCAATAATTGACTTTTTAAGTTTTTACCGCAAAATTGAGATGTCTCCCCCACGGCCCTTCCAGGAATGCCCCTGTCAAAAAAGAGTTCTAAAATTGGACACAGAAATGTCTTAAAGGAACTCTGACCCAGCAGGTTATACATTTTTGATTTATTTACTAATCCCCTTATTCATAAAAACTATGAGAGGCTTATAAGAGTGTAATACAGCAAATTTCATATGAAATTTTGTTTTATTACGCTGTTATTAGACTGTAATAATTTTTATGAATAAGGGGGTAAATATTTAAAGGGTATTTAAGATTCGACCCGGTCGAATATAACGTTATTACTTGTTAATAATAACTTTAAAGCAGGGACCGTAACTGTTATGACTTTTATAAAAAAAATCAAGAAATAAGTTATTTTTGATTTTTATATTTTTATATAGAAAATAAGAGTTATTTTTGATTTTTATTTTTTTAAATGAAAAATAAGAGTTATTTTTGATTTTTATATTTTTATATAGAAAATAAGAGTTATTTTTGATTTTTATTTTTTTAAATGAAAAATAAGAGTTATTTTTGATTTTTATATTTTTATATAGAAAATAAGAGTTATTTTTGATTTTTATTTTTTTAAATGAAAAATAAGAGTTATTTTTGATTTTTATATTTTTATATCAATAATAAAAATCAATTCAAAATTCGTGACATAGGTAATATGTTTGTGTTTCCATGGCTTCGAAAGTTAGCTTTAATTGTTCATTCTGTACCTGCCACTCAAGTCAGTGTAGAAAGGCCATTTTCAGCACTCAGATTAATATTGGGAGATTTGAGATATAATTTATCTGAGGATCATTCAAAAACAATTATGATGGTAAAATTGAACACCTGAAAACGACCTCTTAGCACTGACTTGAATTGCAGCCGAAACTTTTAAGCTATTTCTATGCATTCATGTTTTTATAGCTGATAATGGATAAGTCACATAATATATTATATTCATATAGAAATTTTAATAAAGCAGCATATTATAATACATACGGCATCAACAAATAAATAACAGCTTTTTATTGATTTTTATTATTGATATAAAAATATAAAAATTAAAAATAACTTTTATTTTTCATTTAAAAATATAAAAATTAAAAATAACTTTTATTTTTCATTTAAAAAAATAAAAATCAAAAATAACTCTTATTTTTCATTTAAAAAAATAAATATCAAAAATAACTCTTATTTTTGATTGTTAAAATAAAAATCAAAAATTTAAAAACCATGCAATGGATGCATTTCGCCTAAAAATCATGATGGTGTAATTAAAAGTTTTCTACGATGTTCATTTATGTATGATTTATTTCTTCAAAAATTTAAAAATAACTCTTATTTCCGGTCCCTGCTTTAAAGATATCATATATGTAATTGAAACCGGTCTATATACAAGGCAAATTTGATGTATAGTACTTTTTCTTTCAGCATGATCAAAACATATTTTTGTTTATTTAATATTATATTTTTGTTAATTACCTTAAATTTTATTTTCTCTAAATATAAAAGAAAATACAAAAAAAAAAAAAATAATCATCAAAAAATATATCATCAACAAAAATATTAAAAATGCCCAACAAAAATTTAATATGCAAATAATTAAATTTAAACAATTGCTTGCAATAACATTTTTATTGGTTATTAATTTACATCTGAAATCATTGTATTATTTTCTAATAATAATCAAATAATAATTTTTTTTTTCAAAATTGTTTCCCATCTCCCAAAATTGTAATCGTCAATCATGTTCTCCTTTGAAATGTGTTCCCTTTTTTCTAATCAGTCTAATCACAAATAATAATTCCCTAGGAGTTTCCTCCTATTTTTTCTGTAATGGGGAAAAACTATGCCCAGTGCAGTTGATGATTCAGTGATGCCAATTTTAATTCCATTTTTCGTGGAATCAACAATTTAAGACCAATATTCTCTATGGGAAGAAGCACCTAGGGAATTTTAATTATATCATTTAATATTCTTAAACAAAAAATTCCCATTATTGTGAATGAATTTGTTTTAAAGCTGCCGTAGTAATTTATTTACTTTGTTTTCCCTAGGGAACTGGATAAAAAATTTATATTGAAACGGCTATAAACAAAAAATCAAATTTGTTTTTGTTTTCAATATAAAGTCCCAAAGGAAAACTTTTATTTGATTTATTAAAACAGGCATTTAAAGTAATTTCTATTTTTTTATGGAATATGTAAGTTTGTTAAAAATTATTTTTTATGCCGCAAATAGTAAATAAACTGCAATCCTATTCAATGTCATGCAAAATAACTGACCCTTGCATGTGGTTTTGTAGAGGTTTCCAAAGGTTTGGTGGTCGAATTTCAAATATTAATAAATCTTCTATAAGAACTAAATAGCTACTGCTGTTGTCAGCACTGTCTATATGAATTGATAGAAATGAGAAAGTGCTTAGAGGGGTTACCAAAATACGCAGACGAATAAAAAGGCGGAAACTGACTCTAAATTTTGACGTCTACCCAAAACACTAGGAACTATTTCATGTTGCTACATCGCCTCCTTTAGCTGTAAAACAGTGCTGCCAATTCTCTAAGTATTTCCACTATTTAAACTAAAAGACTTAAAAACATCTAAATTACAGCACAAATTTACTTTTATTTATTGTAAATTTAAATTCGATTAATCCTTATTTCATTTATATGTATTATATTTTTCGTACTTATTTTAGATTCCCCCTACTTGTTGATAATGCGCAACAGCATTCCCATGAAATTCACAATAACAAATTTCCCTTTTGTTGTGAATGAAAAAAAATGTCAGATTCTATTCACGATAGCAATGAATTTACATACCATTGGAAAAATTCTATTTAATTATTTACATATTTATTTACAACTAAATGATTTTACAGTTATTCCTAAAAAACAATATTTCACTATGGATTAGGTGACCAATGATTCCAGTCCTGAATCTCATTGTATAAAATTAGACCGGGACTTTTGGTTGGAGACACTTGAGAGGCAGCAAACAGCTCATAATTAGCATCTAATTCACCACTTTTAACTCCACATTCTAAAAGCTGTTTAGCAGCCGTTAATGCCATTTTCTTAGGTAGTTTGGCTAAAATTAAAAACAAAATAGCAATAAAAAAAAAGTATTTAAAAAATTGTTTGTGTAAATACTACCACTAAAATTGCCAATAAATGCAATGCCAGTACCATTGGCGTTGTAGCCATACGTGTGTGCACCCGTAATATGCCAACCTGTGCCCTCATAGACAACACCATCGTTGCCAATTAAGAAGCTGTAAATAAAAACAAATTTAAATAAAAATCCCACAAACCACAAAAATGCACAACTGATAAGGAGACAACCAACCATCACTGATTACACTGTACAACACAATCACATGATCAACAAAATAGCATTGTTCTGGCTAGTGAAGAAACAAAATAAAATATATATGTGACGCGCAAAATAGAAAGGGACCTAAGGGTAAAAACCGGGTTTTTTCAGGAGAGCCATTTTAAAGATTTAAATACGTGTATCTTTGGTGTACCATCACTTCATAAAACGCGCATATCTCTGGGAGGGAACACTTTTGGGGCATGGGATCGGTCTCATTCGATGCTCAGATGTTGTCCACATAAAAAAAAAGTGAAAATTGATTTTTTTTTACCCTTAGGTCCCTTTCTCTATGCGCTGTCACATATATTGTCTCAATAATATTAATGAAACATTTTTAGGGCACTATTTAGCTATTTAACACTTGAATAGATGGTACTTTATTGTCACTTTCAGGAAAAAGTGCAAAAATCAAATTTATTTATATGCGGTTATGGATAGTACAAAGTATTCCCAATGAAGACTTACAGAATTCCAATATTGCACAATTATCTTCCCCCCTAAACTCACCATGTGGGAACATGGTGAGTTTAGATGGATTTCTATGGCAATTCACAGTAACAATCTGCAAAAGTGAAATCACGTGTAAACTTTCCAAGTACCGTTACAACTTTATGTTTTTCGTCCCCTTTCCCATTGGAATCCAGCCTTTGAAAAATTGTTATTTTCTTTTGTCGTGTTGTACAGTGTTATTCAAATCGTAATACTGGCTATCACTTGTGGTGAATTCCTATGAAATACCCCGCTACTCACTTGTACCCGATATCATTGTATTCTAAATCATTCATGTGATAATGCTGCATGTTCTGTAAAATTTCAGAACATGTTAAAAATGTTGTACACTCCGGTGTCACTGTATGATGTATGATCACGTATTTGACTGGTATTGGGCGATAATCAATAATTTTACTCAAATGACCACCCCATTGTCGTTTCAATTTAATTTGTGGACAGTCAGATTTTTTACCGTCAATGGAATAATTTAAGAAAATTATTACTAAAATAAACAACAAATTTTTATGCATTCTTTTCTTTCTTTTTCCAATATCTTTTCGGCAATTTGTGCGCTTCAATTCTAATTTGAAACTGAACTGATACTGGAAATGTTTTTAAATTTTATACCAAGCGGATTCCTGTGTTTACTCTTGCATAAAATCGGGAGAGTAAAATTAGTAAATTTCTCTTCAACTTACTGATCAATTATTTACAATCACTTTATTGTGTGTATCAATGAACAATTAAATATGTGCTAGCACATATTCGTATGTATGAGTATGTGCGTAAATGTGTTTTCGTTATATTTAAATATGCATGTCTTACAGTACAAGTGTGATCCGCAGGCAATTTGCTTTAGAATTGTTTGTGGCATGGCATGTATTATAAAAAAACCACAGATATTTAAAACATTTAAGCCAGACATCTCTCCGCTGAATCATACACATCGTTTGCTCTTTGATTTCTCACTGTCAGGCAATTGATTTGTAAATCCCCCACTAAAGGTGATAGTGATCGGTTCGTTAATACGCTTTAAACGATACTCATAATTTTATTGAGTAATTGTATTTTACTGCAGACAATTCTTTGGAAAAGGCTGTATGTGAGCCAGTTAATTGTGTGTTAATTTCCTTAATGCACGATTTCCTAATAGTAAACTGATAAACGGTAAAAAAGTATATTTCTTTGGATACAGATGCATACTTTTAAACCATAACAAGGCTTTTGGATTGACACGTCGCACAGTGGGATTTTTTGTGCAATAAGTAATTTTTTCGACACATAAAATTTAAAAATGTAATGATGCAGTTTTGTAGAAAATTGATTCAGTATGAAGAACCCATAAAACTGTTTATGCACTTTTATAGTGTTTGTACGTATGATAATTTTATTACTCTGATTTAATTAGCGATTTTTTTTCAAATATAGCTTTTCTGCGTATTTAAAAAAAAATTATAAAGTTCGCTCATAGGCTTGCACTTTTCATAACGACTTACACTTTTTATAATGACTTGCACTTTTCATAACGACTTGCACTTTTTATAATGACTTGCTCTTTTTATAATGACTTGCACTTTTTGTAATGACTTGCACTTTTTATAATGACTTGCACTTTTTGTGATGACTTGCACTTTTTATAATGACTTGCACTTTCTATGATGACTTGCACTGTTATGATGACTTGCACTTTTTATACTGACTCGCACTTTTTATGATGACTTGCACTTTTTATGATGACTTGCACTTTTTATAATGACTTGCACTTTTTATGATGACTTGCACTTTTTACAATGACTTGCACTTTTCATAATGACTTGCACTTTTTAAAATGACTTGCACTTTTTGTGATGACTTGCATTTTTTATAATGACTTGCACTTTTTATGATGACTTGCACTGTTATGATGACTTGCACTTTTTATACTGACTCCCACTTTTTATGATGACTTGCAGTTTTTGTGATGACTTGCATTTTTTATAATGACTTGCACTTTTTATGATGACTTGCACTGTTATGATGACTTTCACTTTTTATACTGACTCCCACTTTTTATGATGACTTGCACTTTTTATAATGACTTGCACTTTGTACAATGACTTGCACTTTTTATGATGACTAGCACTTTTTATAATGACTTGCACTTTTTACAATGACTTGCATTTTTCATAATGACTTGCATTTTTCATAATGACTTGCACTTTTTGTAATGATTTGCACTTTTTATGATGGCTTGCACTTTTTATAATGACTTGCACTTTTTATGATGACTTGCACTTTTTACAATGACTTGCATTTTTCATAATGGCTTGCACTTTTTGTAATGCCTTGCACTTTCTGTGATGACTTGGACTTTTTACAATGACTTGCATTTTTCATAATGACTTGAATTTTTTATAATGACTTGCACTTTTTATAATGACTTGCACTTTTTATGATGACTAGCACTTTTTATAATGACTTGCACTTTGTACAATGACTTGCACATTTTATGATGACTAGCACTTTTTATAATGACTTGTACTTTTTATGATGACTTGCATTTTTATGATGACTTGCACTTTTTATAATGACTTGCACTTTTTACCATGACTTGCACTTTTTATAATGACTTGCACTTTTTGTGATGACTTGCACTTTTTATAATGACTTTCACTTTTTATGATGACTTGCACTGTTATGATGACTTGCACTTTTTATAATGACTTGCACTATGTACAATGACTTGCACTTTTTATGATGACTAGCACTTTTTATAATGACTTGCACTTGTTATAATGACTTGCACTTTTTTCCTTATTAATATAATGATATTTACTATGAAGCAAGACTTAGAAAATTTCCAATCATCTAATATGTTTACATCTCTGAGTATTATTAAATACAACAAAAATGGCTTCGTGTGGTGTGTTTTACACAATTGTTACTGCTGTTATTGCTTTTCACCACTATTTTATAAATTTTATGTTAATTAACTGCTATTGGTTAAGTTCTTATTGTTAACAGCACATGCCATCTACATGTGAAATTGTTTTGCTGGTTTCTCAATTTGATGTTATAAAACTGTTAACAGTAATGAAGAACACAACAGAATGAAGTCATTCGTCAGTACTTTTTTGTCCCGCACATAAATTTAAGTTTTATAAAAAAAAATTATATAATTGATATCTATGCACGTGTAGACAAAAAATTAAAAATGGGTGGGCTATTGAAATATTGCACTTTAAAAATGTAATAAAACAGAAATACCTAGTTTCAAATTTTGTAATATTATTTTTGTGAAGTAAAATTGTTCTGGTTACAGATGAATGGTCAGGCGGCTTCAACTCTTGAACCATTTGAACTTTGTCAGGCGTCATACCGAGATCTTTTCGCAAAATTCGAATAGAAAAACCAAAACTCTGCATGCTCAATCAAGAAAATAAATGCCCAATTTTGTAAATTGTTAATTTTCAATTTTCAATTTTGTTTACAAATCCCATAAACTGGAAACTCTATGCCTCCGCTTACTGGAATATAAAACAAATTGTAAAATTTGTTAACAAATAGTTTTATTTAAAGTATTTTCAATTAAACAAATGCTTCTGTACGTGTAGGAGTTTAGTTGATTTAATATTTTTGTGTATATGTGAAGAAACTGTTGCCGATAAGCAAACAAATCTTTAGAAATAGTGTAGCAAAAACAAATCTGAACAGCAATTTTCCATTAAAAGGGTGATATCTTAAATTGTGTTGACGGACAAACACAACTTCTTAACGCATACTATTTAACTAAAATCGATTGTTTGCAGATTTGTTTTTCTCATTTGGTCTATAAATAAAAAATCTTTTAGAAAATAATTATTCAAGATAAACTTTGAATAATTGCCTGTTTTGAAACACCATGTAAAAGATTTCGTAGACAAGCAATTAAAACTAATGGAACGTGCCAAACGATTAAGCAGCGAAGCGTTTGTTGCTGCCTGATTGTTATTTATTTAGTTTCATTTGTGGTCTGTAGGCAGCAAAAAATGCCGAAAAATGTTTTTTGGAGATCAGATGCTGGTTCCAGATAATTTTCATTGCACAAACTTGCATTCTCCCACATTTGAAAAGGAATAAAAAATATTCTTTTATTTTGAAGTCTTATTAGAAAAGAAATTGATACATTTTTTATTAGATTTCACACAAAATCAACTCCCATAACAAGAGTGCGAACAAAATTCTATAAATTTCTATAAAGAGCAGGCAATAAAGGTTCAATGAGATTTTCTTGATTTTTTTTCCTCTTTTAAATGAAATCGTTGCAGTAAACTTGACAAAAGAAAACCTAAAAGTAATTTGATCTTACACTTCTTTTAAAATTGTTATTCTTTACTACAATCGTTTCATAAGCTGAATTATTTCTTGAATTTCTTTTCGCATTCATTCACCTATAAACTCTCTACAATTGCATTATTTTCATATTTCTCTATTAATTATTTTATTTCTTTTTTTATATTTTATTTAATCATCACAAAATGCCATCCATATATTTCAAGAAGTTCAATTGAAACTGCAGTTTCTACTGTTTGCCAACGTTGTTGTTTTTTTTCTACCGGTTTTCTGCGACTTAATAAAACCACAAAAATCTTAGAAAATCCCCCCTTTCACATGCGTTCGCTTAATGGAAAGGAATTTAACTACATATCACATTCAGATGCTAAAAGGAAGCTGAATTAAAAAAATGAAAAAAGTACGATTGAAAATAAAGAGCGATCATATTAATTTATGTAGAAATTTCTTCTGACAAGAACAAGCAGCAGTCAAAGAATTTTTTATTTCTCATTCATAAAATTCAAAAACTTCTTTTACGTTGTTAAATTGATGAAAAAAAAAACAACTCAGCTGAAGTTATTGTTTGGCTTTCATTGGGAACCTTAAATATTTCACAGTGTAACACTTCGATTAAAATTAAATATTCTCTTTCATCTCGTTTCTCCGACAATGGAATTTAATTGCAACGAAAATGGCCAGAGCCCCGTACTTTTTCAAATATTTGATTCCATTAAATTGATTTCCTTAAAATTTTCAGGCACAATGAAAACTATTAAACCGATTTTTATAAAACTTGCCACATTTAATAAAATTTTGGTCATAAAGAGTGCCTCCCTATAGAAAGAAAACACTGCTTTTCAATTACTTCTTTCTATTCAGCCCATTCTGAGGAAGCTTCCTACTAGACTTGTGTCCAACTAGCTCTTTCCCTCAGTTTTGACAAGAAGCTCTGATCAAACGCATTTAAATTATATAGGTTTGATCAGAGGCTGTTGTCAAAACTGAGCGAATGAGCTGGTTGGACACAAGTCTACTTCCTACACGCACAAAACGGAAAATAAAAATGGACAGCGCCACGTCGTTGCCAAAAAAATATAGTTTTTAAAATACTTCTACTAAATCGGATTTGATAAAATTTCGAATAATACAGTCTAAGAAAAATGTGGGTGCTGTTGGCTGAAGTAGTAGAACACGAGACTATGAAGCGGAGGGTCCTGAGTTCGAGCCCGCGCTGAATCATGAAATATTGTGTTGAATTCTTCTGATCAGCATTAGTGCGTGGTTGTGTTAGTTGTTGCCAGCCTGTTTCAATGATGAAGGCATAGTCACTGATCACTGAACATAATTGGCAGCGACTGACACTATCATGTACTAAAAGCAGAGTAACAGCACCCACCTTCGTCGGCCCTGTAGCAAAAATTAGCCGGCGAAGTAAAAAAGGTTGAAATAGCTACAAAAAACTGTGTATCTTCTCATCTTTCCTAATCTGTCCCCTCAATACTATCCCCTCGTTTTCAGTTCCGACGCAATGCATTGCATATATAGGGGTCATCCCCTGAGTGCTGGTCCAAGGTAAAAAAAAAGATAAAAAAATGTACAGTGTAAATATTAGGACATTTAGTAAAAGGGTTTATGTTTTAACTAAACACGACATTCCGGTGCTGGTCCCTGCTCATGCAATGCATTTGTAACTTTTGAGGTTCCCAAGCAGTAACTTGAAGCGGAGGTTCGACACCGCACTCAGTCATGAATATGCAGGCGAGTTCTGATCAGCATTAGTGCATGGTTGTTGTAGTTGTTTTCGGCCTCTTTCAGCGACGAAGCCATAGCACTCATCACTGAACATAATCGGCGGCGATTGACATTATTATGTACTAGACTTGGGTCCAACTAGCTCATTCGCTCAGTTTTGACTAGAACCTCTGATCAAACCCATTTAAATTACATAGGTTTGATCAGAGGTTCTTGTCAAAACTGAGCGAATGAGCTAGTTAGACCCAAGTCTATTGTGTACTAAAGAGCAGAGGAACAGCACTCTCTTTCGTCGGACCTGTAGCAAAAAAATTAGGCGGCGAAATAAAAGGTTGAAAGAGCTACAAAAAAAATCCCTCTCCTCTCATCTTTCTGTCTTCTAAATACCATCCCCTTCTCTCTAGTTCCGGTGCAATGCGCTGCATATGTAGGGGTCATCGCCTGGGTGCTGAACATAATTTAAGAAAAATTAATAAATAAAAAAAATTGATATAAAATAATTTTCATATAAATACTTATGTACGAGGTCTGTTCAAATACAAAAGAAATCACCCTATTCTCTTATTTTTGCAAATGGCGGCCAATGTCAAATCTGTTAAATCTGGCATTTGTGAACTCGTCAGATGGCGAATACAAGTGAACAAGCCTTGGAACGATAGACTCCCCAAGAACGCGGAATAATCGTGTCTCGGAAGAAGTGGACGATTTGTCGACTAAAATCATAATGACCGATGAGGCTCATTTCCATCTCAGCGGGTACATGAATAAGCAAAACTATCGCTTCTGGGCCACCAAAAATCCACGAATGATACACGAGGAGCCATTACACCCGCTCAAAGTCGCTGCATGGTGCCCTGTTCATGCTGGAAGAGTCATCGGGCCATTTTTTTCGAGGACAGGGCTGGTCAAAAGACAACAGTGGACCGTGTGCGCTATAGGGCCATGTTAACCGAGTTTTTTCTGCCGCTTTTCAAAGAAGTTCGAGAAGATCGAAAAATGGAGAAGATGTGCGAATGATGACGGTCCATTTTTTTTTATTTTTTTTTATTTTATCTTGGACCAGCACTCAGTGGGTGATCCCTATATATGCAATGCATTGCGCCGGAACTGAAAACGAGGGGACAGATTAGGAAAGATGAGAAGATAGACAGTTTTTTTTTGTAGCTATTTCAACCTTTTTACCTCGCCGGCTAATTTTTGCTACAGGGCCGACGAAGGTGGGTGCTGTTACTCCACTTTTAGTACATGATGGTGTCAGTCGCTGCCAATTATTGTTCAGTGACCAGTGACTATGCCTTCATCATTGAAACAGGCTGGCAACAACTAACACAACCACGCGCCAATGCTGATCAGAAGAATTCAACACAATATTTCATGACTCAGCGCGGGCTCGAACTCAGGACCCTCCGCTTCATAGTCTCGTGCTCTACTACTTCAGCCAACAGCAGCCACAACTGGACACTCCGGCACATCAGCAACCGGGGAAAATTTTTATGGAGAATCATTTAGTCACCATTAAAGAATTTGCTGAGGATGTCGCACGCACTTTTTCGGAAATTTTAGGCATCAAACGTCATTCGACTTTGTGAAATAGGCAGTAAATTTGCGTGATCAAACTGAGAATTTTTTATTAAATTCAACGCACTGTACCTTCTGTTATTCTAGATGCATTTCTTATACAACACTTTTATTTTTTTTTTCATCACTTCTGTTATATTTAAAAAAATTGTCTATTCTTTTAAATAAACTGATTCATTGTGAATTTTACATACATTTTATTTCCTGACTTCAATCATGCCAAATACGACTTCATTTCACTCATGGCTTCATAAATTCAAACGCCTTGTAATATTTTGCTTGCCTGCCACAAGTTTTGACAATTATTTAATATGTGCAACAAATGAATTTATTTTGACTATTTTTCATATTTTACGAGTAAAATTATCTAGCCTGCAATTTACATAAAATTTCATGTATTTTCCATGAGTTTTGTGTGAACTGGTTTTATTCTGTTGTTGTTGCACACTTTTTTTTTTTATTTTTGCTCTACTTTACGAATAATTTATCTAGTTTTTTATTTGTTGTTTTCTAAAAAAAAAGAAAATGGGTGTGACTACTAAATGTTTTTGTAGGAAATAATATTTTTATTTAATAAATTTTCAAAGGGGCAGGAGTGTATATAAATATATGTTATGTGTTTCGCTTAATATTGCACAATGGCGATTGTATATAAAAAATATGGCATTGACATAAAATTGTAAGCGTTCTCGTTCGTCCCGGTAGACATTTAATAGCACTCAGAACTCTTAACCCATATCGTCCCAGAGATATTTTTTTTCGAATACGTTTATAAAACTTCGTAGTTAAATGGTAATTCGGATTTAGGGAGTACGAATCAGATGTCCGAATTTTTAAAAAAAATTTTTTTCCAAATTTTTTTTTTAAATTTTCCTTAAAAAAGATATGTTCTTAGTTTTTCCCAAACAGAGAAAAAAAATTTAAAATGCTTAAAATTTACTGTTCGAAAAATCGAACACTAATCGTAAAATTCGTTCATTAGATTTAAAGATGAAAATATCAAAACTAATCGTTATTGAACACTTATTGAACACATATGCCACTGCATACAAAAAAATTTTTTTAAAAATTTTTTTTAAATTTTTTTTTAAACTTAAAAATTTTGTTTAAATTTAAAAAAAATTTTTTTTAAATTTAAAAAAAATTTTTGTTCAATTGAAATTATTCGAATTCCAAAATTATTTCAGGTACAAGCATTTTTCTGCAATATAAAGGGCTTCCTGGACCGTCATTTCTGTGTAGTGGCATATGTACCCATCCCCTTTTTTATAATGACCCAATGTCAATGAACCAATTTTTTGAAATTTTTTTTTAAATTGATATTATTCGAATTATTTCAGATATAAGACTCTTGGGCAATAATTTCTATTCACTAGTTTGGGCAGAACTGGCTGCAGTTCCTAGATTTTGGCTTCCAAATGAACTTAATAAAATTTTACTCCAAATGTTAAGTGGTTAACGGAGCTCTGTTAAGCTATGGTACAGTTAACGGTTTGCGTCTTTGCTAATATAAATTTAAATTTGTTTTTGAAAAACTGTTTTTGAAGCTAATTTTAACTTAAATTTTATATATATGTAATACGAATTTAAATTAAAAATTTTTTTTCGAAATAATTTTTTTTATTATTTATATTCTCAAGGCCTAATTTATAAAAAAAGTTTGTTTTGCAATAGGTTAAATGGACACATTTTCATACAAAAATTTACTTTATAAGACTCTTATTAATTAAACAAATTTTTATAAATTAGGCTGTCAATATTTTGTAAACCATCGGTAATTTTTATTTTTTTTTGAATGAAAGAGAAATATTATTTCTAAAAATATAAAATTTCTTGAATACTAATAAAATTTACTGCCTATTTCTCATTGTCGAATGAATTCTTTCTTTCGTACAAATATATTTAAAACAAGAACAACATTTTATAAATTGTTTTTGTTTCAAATGTATTTATACGAAAGAAAGAACTCATTCGGCAATGAGAAATAGGCCGTTAATTTATACATAAAATAAAAATTCCAAAAGGTTTAAATATTATGATTAGGTCAAAAAATTAGAAAAACCTATTTTACCGATTTTATTTAATTTTCCTGCTAAAATTGGAGTCGCCAAAAACTTAAAAATCGATCAGAAAAAAATTTTATAAAAAAAAATAAAAAAGAAATACAAAATACGACCCACTGTGCCTGCTCTCATAAATTCATTCATTTATATATATATTTTTTTCAAATTTTTATTTGGCATGTTTTACAATTTAAAAATTTTATAGTTTATATTTTTCAATATTGCTTGGGCAACTAACAGCCTTTGCTTTGTCAACAAGGTTTATGAAATATCTGAAGGCTTTTAATATTTTGATTGTGTTAATTCTGACAAAAAAAATCTCTTATTGCAGCCCCGTATAAATCATAACCAAATGACATGAGGAGGTGAGTGTTGTGCTCCTCATAAATCTGTTTAATTAAAAATAAGTTTTTCTTTCCCCAAAAAGAAAAAACCAAAAGAGAAAAAAGACTTCTTAGAAGGTTTTAATCAATTAATCAACTTATTTTACACACAATAAACACAAGATGCAACTAGTTTCAGCGAAACTAATTTTTAATTCCCCGCCTTATCATATTATGGGAAAAAGTTTGCAACAAGATGCTCCACTAAAATAATTTATATATAATTTTTTAATTTTATGAGGCAAAAAGAAAGCACACAATAAAAATAAAATAAAACACAGAAATTGCAGAATTAAAACAATTTCAAATTGTGTCATAACTCGTTTGAGCTGTCGTCCGTCTAGCAGGCAGTTTGTCTGGCTGTCTGCTTCACTGGCAGTTGCATTCTGCAGAGAATGTATGCTAACAAAAAAAAAAAAAAAAAGAAGCAAATTCCAAAATTTAGTTCAACACAGTTTTCAACAGCCTCGTCGTCAATGACTTAAAAAAAATATATATTTGCCAACTGCCTGCAGTGGCAGTGTGCTGTACTCGTATGTTCTTAATTAATTTGTGTTTATTACAATTTTATAATGGGTTTAATGAAGATCTAACATGCTCGTTATTGACTGAAGCACGAAATTGCAATAGAAACAAATTCATTGGGAAAAATTAAAAGTTCAAGTTTCTATTAGCAAAATTGCAAACCACCGAAAGAAATATTAGACTCGGTGTTTTGATGCCAATTACATTCTTTTCGTTTCATTAATATCGACGAGTTTTCCAAGGGCACTGTAATAACAATTACTCTCGCTATAAGCGAAGCAAAAATATTTTCTTAGAAAAAAGTGTACCACCTTGTGGCGTGTCCTCAGGGATTCGGTTTTCACACCCTCCAAAAAAGAATTGGGGGGGTGTATTCACTTTGTCATTCCCTGTGTATCGCAGCGAAATATCCTTCTAAGACCCCATGATGTGGTATATATATTATGGATCAGTGATGAATTCTAAGACGATCTAGCCATTTCCATCCGTCTGTGTGTGGATATCACGATTCAGTCCAAACAAAAAGAGCCAGACCCTTGGAATTTGCTATAAATACATTTTGAAGGATAACGCAGGCCAAGTTCGTAAATGGGGTGAATCGGGAAAAAAATTTCCCTAAGAACTACTAAACTAACCTCTTGCTGTTGGCTGAAGTAGTAGAACACAAGACTATGAAGCGGAGGATCGAGAGTTCGAGGCCGCACTGAATCATGAAATATTGTGTTGAATTCTTCTGATCAGCATTAGTGCGTGGTTGTGTTAGTTGTTGCCAGCCTGTTTCAATGATGAAGGCATAGTCATTGGTCACTGAACATAATTGGCAGCGACTGACACTATCATGTACTAAAAAAAAGCAGAGTAACAGCACCCACCTTCGTCGGCCCTGTAGCAAAAATTAGCCGACGAAGTAAAAAAGGTTGAAATAGCTACAAAAAACTGTCTACCTTCTCATCTTTCCTCATCTGTCCCCTCAATACTATCCCCTCGTTTTCAGTTCCGGCGCAATGCATTGCATATATAGGGGTCATCCCCTGAGAGCTGGTCCAAGATAAAAAAAACATAGTTTTTAAAGCTTTTTTTTTGTAATTTTGTTAAGCAAATAATATATATTTTTATGTCAAAGCGTTGAACTTTCAGCCAGAAAATTAGAAAAATCTATTTTGTAACCCTCCTTTAGTGGGCGTTAACGTTACATATTATATGGGAAAATAGTGTGAATATTTAACAAATTGTATAATTTCAGGCCACATTTCTTAAAAACTACATTTTAAAGCTTGTATCACGAAACTGAGATGTTCTCTGATCTAACCCACCCTCTTCCCACTTTTGCCCCCTAAATGACCTTATCAAAAAGAAATTTATTTTTACACTTAAAAATATTTTTATTTTTATTTTTACAAAAATTGAGATTTTAGTGGTTTATGGCAAAGGTGACATGTCTCAGCTACGGTCCCTCCCGTAGTGACCCCCACAAAATAGATTTTATATATCTATACCAATGGTCTTATTCATAAAAATGTTATTTGATTTATAAACAATTTATAGAACAGATTTCTATACAAAATTTGTTTTATAATCCCTTTATAACAAAGAAATATTTTATATGAATAAGACAGTTAATATATGGAGGGTATTTTAGATACCATCCGGTCGATTACAATTCCTCTTATTCTGTAACTATTTGTCAACGTCACTTCAAGACAATACCAAAAATAGAACATTTCTGTACTCCTTTTCTTCAGCACTTGACAATTTCTACCAAATATTTAAAGCCTTAAAAAATAGTCACAGGATGTCGAGAAGTAATTGTTGTCCATAAGGAGTAGCTAAGTGTCTTACTTTTGACATTGTCTTGACGTGACGTTGACAATTAGTTACACAATTAGCAGGAATGTTCTTACTTGCTATCCCTAAAATTTTAAACAAAATTTCTCATTTAAGCCTAGTACTCTATTTCAAATTTCATGTGAAATTCTGACAGAACCCATACAAAAAATATTCAATCGAATTATTTGTGGAAAAATTTTGCTAGACTAGTACTCTGTTTTAATTATGAAAAACATGTGAAATAACATGAATGTTATTTATTTCGTACGATAATTTTTTGGAATTAAAAATTTTGTCATTGAAAATGGAAAACATAATATCAATTAAAAAGGAAAAAAACTGAAACTGAAATAATTGATGTTGCGCAACATATTCCACAAATTCAAACATAAAATATTTTTAATAATTATTAAGAAAAGAATATTTTTAGAAATTAAACCTTAAAAGTGTAAAATAATTTTTGTTGTAATAAATTTCCTTGCCTGATAAATTTCTTACATTAAGTCAATATCACCTCAACCCACCTCAATTAAAGGCATTTTTCCACTCCATGAATGTTAACCACCATTTCATGGTGTAAAATCGCCATGAACGAAATGAGAAGCTAACAGAATGTTAAGCCAGCACACACTGTTACGCGCTATTAACATTTGTTTACATTCTTCCATAGAGCAGCCAAGAGAGCAGCATGCTGCGACGTTAACGAAAACATGTTCAGTGAATTGTTTACATTTCATGCCCAAACCTGCAGCGGCATAGAGCGTATTTTTATACGAGCGGGAGTTGTATTTTTAAGTTTGTTAATTAAACGTGTGTGTTGTGTTATTAAATTTGTCTTTAATCAATTTAGCGGCGTTTTAAAGTGTTTCTTCTATTTTTTGTCGTCTGTGTTTTACTATTGAATAAATTTTGTCTTTGAATAAAATGTGTGCGAAGAAATATAATAAAAACTAAACTTTCCATTAATAACTACAAGATTTTAAAGTGGAAGAAATTAACAATAACAAAGAAATAAGTGTATAAAAGAATTTAAAAGTATAACAACAGCAACAAATACCCATGCTTATATTACAAAAACAATAAGTTTTATTAATTACTCACAGTGAGCAAAAAATTACTCAAAGTGATAAGCGAGAGAGTCCACAAATATTTTTATTTTCCATGAATATAAATTTCAAATAGCAACAAAAACAATAGTCGAATTTTGTTTACGAATGCAGTTTACAAAACAAAATTATGAAATGTGTTTAATGCCCTTATGCATAAAACAAAATAGCTACATAATTGAATATTAAAGAGTTTTAACTTTTTACTTAATAAATGTTGTTAAACATTAAAAAAAAACAAAAATGCAGTGTTTTGCAGTGGGACCTTAAAGTGAAAGTGTGTGAATGAAAAGCAGAATTATTTAATATAATAAGAGAAAACTTTCTTCAATTGAAAAAAAACAGCAGTAATTTAACTGCGGAAGTAACATTGCAAAAATACAATGTCATTGTTATAACAAAAATACACATTCCAGTTGCTGTAAAAAATCAACAATCAAAATATTTAATTACAAAAAATTAAATTTATACACCTACTGGATATTTACTTTACGAATTACATACATTTTACAAACAAATGCGGATATAGTGGTATTGAATTTGATTAAAAACCAGTGTAATCGATTTGAAATGATTGATTAAAAGTTAAACTTATATACACACATACCTACACATCTATATACATATGTATATGTATGTATCACATAAATAATATGATCGAAAAGTTCCCCCATTGTGTCTGAAAACAAGTGCTTCTTTTTGTTGTTATTTACTCTTTCCGTTGACAGTTGACATTTGTCAATTAACCTGTTACATCCTGTCAACCCCTGTTTGTTATTGTGGTTTCTTGCTTTTTTGGTTTTTAAGGATTCCAATCTACCAACCACCACAACTTCATCATTATTATCATTTAAGTGGATTATATATAAAAAAAGTATCTTCAACGTGCAAACGAGGTGAGTTTTGCTTAATTTATTTTATAATATAAAACTGCACAGCAAACAGCAATCGGAAAATTAAAACTTTTGAAAACTGAACAAAATAATTTTAAATATATCAAGCAAAACAAAGAACTGGGGGCAAATTACGGCACTCGATATCGAACGGAATTTGTATATAAATTGTATGGAAATTTCGCTCGGTATCAAATGCGGTAATTTGGCCCCTGAAGAGGAATTGTATTGTAAAGAATTGTAAGAAGTTAATTAATTCCATATAAATAGGACAACACAACATGAATATGCTATAAGTGTTCCCGTTATATATTTTCCTATATTTTAGGCGGTACTTAGACAAAATATTAATTGAAAATTTATTGATATAAAGAATTAGAGAATTTTTCTTATATAAGAGAATTTGTAGTGGGTCGCACTGGCCCGTCTCTTTTTCAAACTCAGCGCTAGGAAAACAGAAATCGTGATGTTTTTTCTAGCTCTCTTTCTTCTCTACCTCGCTGGCCTATAAAAAAACCCGTCATGACGTTAAATCATGATTTTAAATCATCGTGTGAATTGCATGTCCTCTTTAGAATTTAACAAAAAATATTACAATATTTAAAAAAAAAATATTTGCTGCCATTGAATTGAAAAAGTTAATTCTGAGTGAAACTTCGGACATAAATTTCTTCCAAAATCATTAGGTAAATCTAGCTAAAGTGTCAGAGAAGCTAAAAGTATATCTAATTCGTCCATCCGCTTAACACAAAACCTTACGATTGAAAACTATTTTTTGTCTTAAAAAATTTAATTAGCCGTCGAAGTAAAAGTTTGAAATTGCTACAAAAAAAAATTCTGTATCTTCTCATGTTTCTTCATCTGACCTCTCAATATTATCCCCTCGTTTCATTTCAATGGAAGTATATATATTTTTAAAATATTAATTTTTTTTATTAGATTTTAAAGAAGACATGCAATTCAAGCTATGATTTAAAATCATGATATAAAGTCATGACTTTTTTTATAGGTCAGCGAGCTAGGAGAGAAAGAGAGCCAGAAAAAAATCATGATTTCTGTTTTCCGCGATGTTTTTTGCATTTGTTCCTTACATCAAGTTCGTTTTTTTTCCAAATAATGTTTTTTTCTTGTTCTGCTGTCAATGAATATTAAACAATCATAAGCAAGAAAAACCCACGTTACTTAAAAATCACCCTATAAATGCAATAGGATTTTAGAAGAGTTTTTTTCAAAGATAAATAAAAAAATCAACGTTTTAATATCATGGTGTGAATTGAAAATAACCATCAAATGACTTAACGGCTTTGATGACAGGCCAGCAGTCTTTTCACGAAATCTTCCATAATTTTTTCGCAGAGTTGTGGTTATATCTCAACGATGAGTCGTTGGATGAAGGATTTGTGCTCAGGAATTGCATAAAGACTTTTCTGAGCCACAAAAAAACAATTTTTTGTAAATTCAATGTATAGAAGATTTTTTTTTCTAAAAATTGGTATTGTCTTCATTTTGCTCCATTACGAATTGCAGAGTTAACGTTTGCACAAAAAAGAAATGTACACTAAATTGTTACTGGGATTCCCTATTACTTGCTGGAGTTGGTCATGTGAACTGCTTTTCATTAGTGTGTAAGACTCTTTAATGCACTGTCTGTTATTTATTAGCCGAGTTGGTAATTTTTGTTTTGTAGACGTTTTATTTTTTAATTAAGGGCATTCTTAAGGGTGTGCTAGTATTAATAAAAACTATATGTGCTAAAATTTATTAAACTGTTATTGTTTGCTTGTCTCATGGTGGGTGATTAACCACAATTTTTGTAAAATTTTTGCACACCTTATGAATTTCTTTATTACGTTCATTTATAATTAGTTGTAGCTAATTAAGCTTGTAAAATATGCCTTAACCGCTGTTGACAAACTTTCCATTGCAATTATTTTGATTGTGTTGCGGTTACACAAACTCTAGTTGTTATTCGTATATGACGTGCTCGTACAACAATAGATAGACCAACACAACATGATCATGTCTATAAGTAATCTTACATATAATATGATCTGTCACTTTAGTAAATAAAATCAAAAGACTGTCAGCTTAACAGAGAGACAGGCCGTCATGACGGACGCACATTGTTTGTCTCCAAATAATTGACTACCGAAACCACTTTTCAACATTTAAAGCTGCATAAAAGTCAACAGGCAATAATATTTTTCACATAATGTTTTCATTTTGCACACTTTGTTTCTGAAATTGTTAGTTTGCTGCTGCTGCCAGACATAATGCGTTTTTGATGCAAAACAACCTGTTGAAGCGGAAAAAAACTGGCAAAAATACGCATAAAATTGGATTTTCACCTGTTGTTTTGTAAAGAAAAATTGCAAAAAGAAAACATGTAGACTAGACAAAAACTTGATAAAGACTTTAAGGCAAAAATAATAATTTCATTCAGGGTTTCACAACGTTTAAAGCATTTAGTTTGAAATTCAATTAAAATTTCATTAATTTATATTGAGGAACCTCTGAATACATGCTCCTCCATACAGAACTCAACAAAAAGGAGGTGTTTGTGTTAATAAAAATTTTATATCAAATTCTTTTATTATTGAGAAAAGTCCTTCAAGGACATGTTTTAAAGATTAGTATTTTATCCATCAAATTATTCTTACACCCTGGCAGGAATTATTTGCATCATCTGCTTTGGAAATTAATGATTGACCATCTCTAGTAAATTTAAATGGCAGTATTCCGACACACACCTTAATTCAGCTTATGGCAATTAATGTCATTATTGAGCTCAATTAACCATAAACAATTTTAATTAAATGATTGCTCAACTAACTGCTATAAAATCGAGTAAAATTGCAAATGCATCACTGCTAAAAAGTGTGTTTAGTGAGCAAAACACAACTCACTGAACAAAGTTAGTTGAGACTTAGCACCTAAAATGTGGAACAAGTAAAAAAAACCAAAAGCAAAATATGGCGAGAAGTTAAATTATTTATATAAAATATATGATTAATTAGAAAATTAAAAATAGAAAAAAAAAAACAAAAAAAAAGATGCCAGATTTGAACTTGGGGTCCTCATGAATATGACAAAATTTATACTTTTAGTTGTTGAATTGACTAAATTTTGTATACGTGAACAGGAAGATAATTATGGCAATAAAGAGCATATTGACTCAATTAAAAATGAATGGCGGAACACCTTATTACGTTTGTTATTATAGCGTTTTGTTTGCTGGGTAGAAACTGGTAAATTAGGTGCGTAAAATAAAAGTTTTCCTTGGGGTGTTTTTTTATTTTTTGGTTCCTCTGGCGAAATTGATCTCATGTGGTATTTATTTTTTGTAGCTTTTACAATTGCAAATTAAAAAAAACAAATGCTAACAACTTTCATCATCCAAAATTGTTTGTAAAAAATTTGTCCAGATTATATGTGATTGGATATAATATTTTCCTTTTTTGCTCAGTTACTTAAATGTATCGGATGTTGTGGAAAATATTTGTCACTAATTCAAATTAAATAAGTAGTTTTTTTTACCTCACTGTTTTCGAACAGTTTTTATTTATACGAGATATTTAAATCAAATAAATTTTATATAAGAGTATCTATAATCAGACTATGACAGGAAGTTTTAATGGGGCAAGACTTTGGGAATTTTTTATTTATTTAATTTTTTTTAACTTAAATAATTCATTGTGCAGGTACTAATTTTGAATATCAATTTTGCTATATCAACAGGTTTAAGTCGGACCAACGCTCGTGGGACTGCTCGAAGGATATATAACAATAGAAATATATTCAAGTATTCGTATGTATTCGCAATTAAAATGGATTTCTTTAAAATTTAATTAGTTTTGAGTTCCGGCTAAGCAAAATTAAATATCGACTTCGGCAACACTGCATTAAATAGGTTTCAAATGACTGTGTGTATAACTATTTGTACACCCACTTGTGTTGCCCTTGTGTCCCTCAATAAAATTCGTCTTTCACTTGCGCATTTTATGGTTACAGTTCAAATGGAATATGAGAAGTGTAAAAGCAACAGACCGCCGACAGATTTTCATATTATATTTTCTATTATTTAAAATGTGTATTATTATATACATATATGAAGTATTGGCAGATTTCTTTTTCCAATTCATTGTCAGTGTTGTGTTGTTTCGTTTAATTTTGTAATATTTTGTGTGGATTTTGCTGTGAAGTAAAGAGTTTTTGACATTGAAATATAAAACTCAAGTGTTTTTTTTTGGTTTGTTATTGAAGGCATATATGTATGTACATATGTATGTATGTATGTATGTATGTATGTATGTATGTATGCATGTGTGTAGGTATGGGTATACATTTCTGTTAAATGAAACCATTTTTGATGCCAGAGCAATTGTTTGACAGTTGAAACTTAACATTTGAAGTAGATTTTAATTTATTTGTTTGTTTAAATTGCTGACTTTAATTACAGCTTACATTTTTAATGAGATTTCTTGAGTTGAATTTGATAACAAATTTATAATTTGTGGGAAGTTTGATTAATGAGTTTGTAAAATTTAATAAATTAGTACTTAAAGTTTGTGATATTAAAGATTTTAAAATCAATTTTAGGAATTCGAAAATGTTAATATCAAAGAAAAATTGCAAAATTTTTGCATTCTAATGAAACTTTTTATATTTTCAGGCTGTAGATGTGAAATTTCTAAAATTTTTGAAAATTCGAAATTAAGTTCGAATTTTCGAAAACACAATTAAAACACTAATAGGCTACTAAAACCGTTTTATATACATTATTTTTATACAATTGCATTATGTATTGTTTTAAAATCAATTTTACATATTCGAAATTGCTAATATCGAAGAAAAATTGCAAAATTTGTGCATTGTTATAAAAGTTTTTGTAATTGCAAGCTGTAGATGTGAAGTTCGAAAATTCGAAGTTAAGTTCGAATTTTCGAAAATTCACAAAAATACATCAAATCAACTCGTAGCTAAAGATATTTAAAATTTAAGCCTAATTCTATTATTTTATAAATATTCTATAAACTTTTTCTTGAGCATTCTTCCCTGTAGTAAAATATAATAGATGTTAGTTTCTCTTTAGTCGACAAACTTTATACATACAAGCAAAGAAAATAGTGTATGATTGCTACAGCGGGTGTTGACGTATTCAGTCAATGCTACATTAAACACTAGTGTTAATGACATTTAATTGTAAAACTTTAATTTTAGTTGTCATTTTCAATTTCTATTTATGGCAAAGCAAACATGTCGTTAACAGCTAAAAATCACTCAAATTTTCGTTAATGGCCAAACAACCACAACGATGATGATCTTTAAAATATTGTTATACGAGTAGTATAAGCGTGTGTTACTCGTCTAAAACGCAAGAGGTATATTTAAATCAAGGTAAAATGACAGTAGTGGGCAAAATAAGCGTACTTACTTGTATTAAATGTTTTAAGTTAAATAATTTAAAGGTACCACGCAATTGTGCTTCAGTTTGAAAAAAAAACTTTCCAATTGCTTTTGGTTTCAGTTCTAAACAAACTCACAAAAAGTTTTATTATTTCTTTTTTGATTCTTAAATTTTTCTCATCTTAAATATTTGGAATATTTTTTGTTTTCAATTGCCATAGGAAATCAGCAATTAACTGTGTGATTATTTTAACACATTCTCTGTCCGTCTTTCTAAAAGAAAAATAACTATTATCATTAACTTGATTTCGCAAACTTCTTGGCAACATGACTTGACCACAAACTCGTACTGTTGACTTGACAGGTTTGAGTTTAAGAAAAACAAACGAATTATAGAAAAAAACGCTGTGCAAAACAAATGGACTGTCAGCCAGCCAGTTTAACGAAAAAATTACTTAAAGTTATTTCTTCTTCCAAAGCATACAATTTTAACAAGACACAATGAGAACGACTACGAGTATTTGGCTCTTTTATTGACCAAGATGCTCAGAATTGTGTTGGCTGCGGCTGACTGTTGATGGTAATGTTGCCGTTTTTGACCTCAAAACCGAAAAAAAATTTACAACGTAAATAATTTCAAGCCAAGACGATGATGATGACCACAAATATACAAACAAAAAATACATGAAACATGTACTACTTGTATGTTTTCAAAATTTTCTTGTGAAGATGAGCAAGAAAATGCTGAAGTACACATAGAGAAATGGGCAAAATTAAAAAATAAATTAGACAATTATATGTCAGAAGGCGAGCTGTGTAAGCAATGATAAAATAATGACTGTGTTTTTAATTTGATTGTCGAAAACGAAAATACGAGAATTGCATCTGCTTTATTAAGTGTTTTGTAAAGTTTCGTGTGTTTTTTTGTTTGATATCTTTTAAAGTACAACTTTAATATCTTCAAATTATAAAATAATTCATATTTAGGTTTAAAACTGCTACTTCGAACTTTTCGAACTTAAGTTCGAATATTTCGAAAATTATTATGCGGATTTTTAAAGCATTACATATATAAAATCATGTTTTATTTTCTGCAATTAAACCGTTCGAATATATATTCAAATATAATTTAAATTTTTTCGAAATTGTAACTAATTTATTTTTAGTATCGGCGCCAAGTGAATTACTTACAGAAGCTTTTCCTTTCCCGTTTTGCATTTTAAAGTTTACCTTTTATATTTTTTTCATATGCATGTTTTAATGACAAGTTATGATCCGAAAGACAATTCGACTCTTGTTACTATTTCTTTTGTTATGACTAGAGATGACACTTAAGCGATAATTATTTAATCAACAATTCGAAGTTGGGAATTAAATGTTTTTCTCTTAATGTGACCAAATTTTTTTAATTAGCAACTGAATATTGAACTTTTTTTTATAAAATAAAATATTTCAAAATAGCGGTTTCCCGTATTTTCGAAAGTGGAATATTTATCTGGACTGCTGAACTTATGTAAATTTATATTTCCATTTCTTTTCGGCTTTTATTTCTTCAAGTGTTAAACAACGTCGACTAGACGAAATTTGTTCATTTGGCTTCTCTGTTTATGCTACAGAAAGCGACAATAACTATGAATACCGGTATAACGAAACAAAAAAGCAAAAATTTTAAATTATTCAAACAAATGATGAATGAATATATCAAATTTGTTTTTGTGATTGTGCTCTATGCATTGAATCACATAACAGCAGTAGTTGTGTTTGCAAGAAATGAAAATTGTTTGATAAATTATTTAAAATAAAAAAAAAATTCCGTCAAAATTGCCAAATAATAGGATAATTTTATGTTAAAATAATTTCAAATTTTCTAACAATTTTCTTAAAACACAAGTATGGCTGACAGCATTTTCCCCCATAATTATTTCTTTTTAAATAACAAAAACACTTGTTAACAAATTAAAGAAAATATAAAAAGAAAAACAAAATAGTAGGAAACTCCCCAAGTGAACATAAACATTTATGTATTTCAAGTGTTCTCAGCAAAAACAAAAAATATATATTATTTTATATGATTTAATTGTTTTTCCATTTTGGAACAGCTCTAATTGCTTTTATATCTACGTAATGCTTATATTTTTAAATCTAACTTATTTAGTTTGGTTTTGATCTTGACTCTTAAAAAATGCATTAAAAATAAATGAATTCCCACGCCTTGTTCACAAGTGATAAAATAATTGATTTCAGTGTATCAAAAGCAGTGAAAGAAATAGATGAGTTCCACAAGATTTTTTAAAATTATTAAAAAAAATGAAAAATTGCAATTAATTTTAATATGATTTAAGCCGATAAAAGATTTATCTAGCTGAAATCTTGTCATCTAATGGTTACGGGAGAAAAGCGATTCAAATCGAATCACTTTTTTCGTATTAATTAGCAGAAAAGCTAGCCTCCTTATTCATAAAAATTATGAGAGTCTAATAAGAGCGTAATAAAACAAAATTTCATACTAAATTTGCTCTATTACTCTCTTATAAGCCTCTGATAATTTTTATGAATAAAGGGTAAGAATTTTAGAGAATTAATATGTATTTTTGATAGCAAACGTCTTGTAAATACGTTTTCATTTGCTTAATATCATTCAATAAATGTTTCTAAGTTAAGAAATAACTTACATCGAATCATCGGTAGAAATTAAAATTATTTCATATTAAATTGAATTAAGATTCATAGGCTAATTGTTCGAAATTTGTTTTTAAATCTCAGAAAGACATGATAAATATTCCAAGGCACAAAATTATTTAAAAAAATAAAGTAGTTTAAGAACAAATTTTCAAAAAGCACATCAGGTTTTAAATTAAAAAAAAACACAACAAAAAATCTTTACCTTTCTATATGGGTATGTACAAATGTATGTATGTGTATGTGTTTAATAAATTAACTGAGACAATATCTCAAATAAATTGCATAACATTTCAAAACTTAGATATGATATTTTTATTAACAAACTTTTTTATTAACATCGAATTTTCGAGCTTAACTTCGATTTTTCGAACATAACTAGGAGTTTTCGAACTTAACTTCGAATTTTCGAACTTAACTTTGAATTTTCGCACATAACTACGAGTTTGCGAACTTAACTTCGAATTTTCGAACTTAACTTCGAATTTCGAACATAACTTAGAACTTTTGAACTTAACATCGAATTTTCGAAATCGTCTTCGAATATTTGAACTTTGGAATTTTTGAACTCATCTTAGAATTTTTGAACTTTCGAATTTTCGAGCTTCATTTCAAAGTTACCAACTTAACTTTGAATTTTCGAACTTCATTTCAAAGTTCCCAACTTAACTTCGATTTTTCGGACTTAACTTTGTAATTAATTTAAAATTTCGAACTTAACTTTGAAGTTTCGAACTTAATTTGAAAGTTTCGAACTTAACGTCGAATACTCGAACTTAGCTTTGATTTTTTTAACTTAACTTCGAATTTTCGAACTTAAGTTTGGATTTAATAGTAACGTTTCCAACTTAACTTTGAAGTTTCGAACTTAATTTCGAAGTTTCGAACATAACTTCGAATTTCTTAACATAACTTCGAATTTTCGGGCATAACTTCGAGTTTTCGAGCTTAACTTCGAATTTTCGAACATAACTTCGAACTTTTGAACTTAACATCAAATTTTAGAAATCATCTTTGAATTTTTGAACTTTGGAATTTTTGAACTTTCGAATTTTTGAACTTCATTTCAAAGTTACCAACTTAACTTTGAATTTTCGAACTTCATTTCAAAGTTCCCAACTTGACTTCGAATTTTCGAACTTAACTTTGTAATCAATTTAAAATTTCAAACTTAACTTTGAAGTTTCGAACTTAATTTGAAAGTTTCGAACTTAACGTCAAATATTCGAACTTAGCTTTGATTTTTTGAACTTAACTTCGAATTTTCGAACTTAAATTTGGATTTAATAGTAACGTTTCCAACTTAAATTTGAAGTTTCGAACTTAGTTTCGAAGTTTCGAATTTAACTTCGAATTTTCGAACTTAATGTCCAAAACTCTACAAAATTATTCTATTCTTTTAACTTATATGTATGTATGTATGTATGTGTGTAAAAAAGTATAAACAGTTTTAGGCTGGTAAAAACTGCTATAAACCCCCTTTTCTTTTGATATTTAAAATAATAATTGAAAATATTTTCGATCAAAATATATATAGTATTTATTTTCATCTATCAAAAAAAAATCGATCGATCAAAAAAATTATTAATTAAAAAATTATTATTAATTGAATTAAATTTTTTTGGATCGAAGATTATTCTATTTTGTAACAATATATTATTATATATTATGTACTTGTATGCAATAAAATCTAAAGAGCTTTACGCCGACGAATGCTATTACAAAAACTTTTATTCACTATTTTACACATTTCTTTTCAATGAAAAATTCATAAAAAACACACATTTTTATTTTCCACTATAAACTATTGATATGTTATTTGTTTTTTAAAAAAAAGGAGACTTAGATTTGAAATAAATTTTTTTTATTACTTCTCTTTCCACGAAATCATAGTTTGCGAAACTGTTTTTCAATTTATTATCTAAAGCACTAACGTGACTGTATCTTAAACGCAAACAAATCGATGATATTGTTTTATTTCTTAATATTATTTGTTCAATATTTTTTTTTGTGTTTGTTATTTGCTATCGATATTATATGTACATGTATGTACATGTTTTAAAGGCGGCAACGATGGCAATTTAAAATGATATTGAATGAAATAAGAAAAGAAAAAACAATAAAATAAATTTTACAATCGTAAAATGAACAAACAGAAGCGCACAACAAATACTGAAATAAATAATAGTTTGAATAACTTAAATATTACTTTGTTTTTGAAAGTAGAGCCAACATAATTTGTTAAATTGGATCCCTTTTGTGGCAACGCCCCTGCTTTCAAAATTTTGCCTAAGATACGTTTATAAAGAGTTGTATGCCCATGTGTGTACGCTAGAGTGGGTGATTACTTGTATTTATGAAAACAAAACAAAACGAAAAAAACCTCCAAACTTGTGTTTATGTTGTAAATCATGGCTCATGTTTTACTAACTCTTATTTCTAACCATTTCTTAGCCAATTATGGTGTCAAAGTTAGCGCAGTGTGGTCATTTGAAAACTATAATTTTGCTTTCGAACTTAAACTAGAAAATTCTTTGAATTACTTGTTTATTTCTTTTTGCGGCATATCTTGGCCGCATAGGAGTGTCTAGTGGGATATTATTATTTTTTTCGATGGCATTTTAAGTGGCGCTTTTCAATTTTAGAATTGTATTATTGCTGTTCGAAATGTTGTCAAAGTTCGTTGTTGAATTTCGGACATGGAATTGCTTAAGGCTTTTCGTTCGAAACACCTTTCAACACTGCGGACGGTGTGCCTAAATATATGAAAATTTTTTAATTAATGTTGCTGCTCCAGTTTTTAAATACATCTTGTTTTTCAGTTGGTTTTTGTTTTTGGTTGTTTTTGCATTGTTAAAGTTAATCGATTTTCAATTGATGATTGATGGCTATTTAAAGATTTTTTTCTTGGCGTGGTGAGCAAGATTGTTTGTTATTTATTGCAAATGATCTGTATAAACGAGTAGATCTTTTTTTTTAATTTATTGAAGGATAAATCTGTATGTGTGTGCAAAAAGCTGGCTGCTTCGTTTAATTGCTGCTGTGCTGGAAAATTTAACATTTTAAAAATTTATTAAATGGAAGAACTGAATGGGAATTATATCGCCCTGTTCTTGGCGCTATTTTAATGTTTATTGTATCGTATGGACGAACTCAGTGTGGACTTTTAATATTGTGTTACAACTGAAAATCGTTTTCGACTTTATTTTGATGACAAAAATGTGCAATTTCTGAATAAATTGTGTTTTTTGAAGTGGCGAAAGGAACTGGATTTTCATGCAATTCTAATTCATTGTTTGTTTTATGTAAAATATTTCATGCTTCTAAAATATTTCATGCTTTTAAAATATTTCAAAAATACTTCATGCTTCTAATTTCCTATGAAACTGTTAACGAAATTCCAACATGTGCCTCTTTGGTATTCCACTTACACATATTGAAGTGATTTTGTTAATCTTGAAAAGAAAACTCATTTGATTTTGTAGTCATTTAAAAAGCACAAATTGGTGGGGCGACAGTGAGAGGAATAGCTGAGACTTTAATTTCGTAGGAAAAATGCTTTAATATATTTTTTTATCTTGATGAAATGATCCATGAAATAAAAATTTCATTTTTCAAATGCGACAAATTGAAGTGAAATTTGTCAGTAAAAGCAAAAAGCAGATTTTTAAATGTAAATCATCAATTTAGAATTTCACTATAATAATAGAATAAAAATTAGACGCGGTTATTGAGAGATATTTTGTTGATAATACAAAAGAAAATTTCTGATAAGTTGGCTATAGATATTAACGACATTATAAAAGTACGAAAAACGTATTTTACCCCCTTAAAAGGGTGAATTTTCAGAAAGTGGCAGAATGTATGAGAGATTCTTTATGTTCAATAATTTGGCAGATATATGGAGTGCAAAAAGGTACCATAATTCGGTTTTAAACATTTTTTAAAATTTCTTAATCCCTAAAAGTACTAATTTCGAATGAGTACCAAATGAGAGTCATCTCATTTTTGTACCAGCATTCGTATGCTTTTGAAGTTTTTTCATCTAGTTGTCGTAGTTTCGGAGATATAAAAATTCTGATTTTAATGATTTCTCCCCTTTAAGAAGATCTATACGTCGGTAGGGGGCCTACACAACAAATATCAGACGCCAAATTATCACATTCGATATCGATCAGAATTTCAATACAATTTAAATACAAATTTCCATTGATATCGAGTACCGTAATCAGCCGGTGACGATACTGTGCAGTAGAAAAAAAAATATAAGTAAACAAGTAAGAACGCTATATTCGTCCTGGTCGAATCTTAAATACCCTTCAAATATTTAAAAAATAAAAATTCCATTTTGTCGGGTTCCCTCTGGTAGGGGCCGTGAGGAAGACATCTCACCTTTGCTATGAAATACTTAAAAGACAATCTATGGGGTTATTACGTGTAAAAAACATGTTTTTTTATATAGGGTCATTTAGGGCGTAAAGGTGGGGGAGGTTAGGGCAGATTAGAGAACATCTTAGCTTCACCGTAAAAGCTTTAAAATTACATTTTTAATGAATGTAGGCTTTAATTATGCAATTTGTTAAATTTTTACACTATTTTTCCCATGTAATATGTTACTTCAACGCCCACTAAAGGGGGCGGGGTCCAAAATTGGATTGCTCTGTTTAAGGCTTTGTACCTTCTTTGACATACAAATATATAATTTTCTGCATACAATTAAAAAAAAACTTAAAAAATTATATTGTTTTTTAGAGGTTGATTTAGTTCTTCTTGGGGGGACATTTTTTCCCTCTGGCCCACTTAGGCCTTTTACGAACTTGACCTTTGCTATCCCTCAAAATATATTTATACGAAATTTCAACTAGTATGAAAATAAATTATTTCGAAATTTATAACCCTAGACACAAACCGAGTACGTTAACAGAGCTCTGTTAGCCTGTTAACATAGCTCTGTTAAGCATGAAAAATACGACTGTTTGTTATTTTCTCTAGAATTTTAAAATTTTTGTGTACAAAAAATCAAAGCTTATCGGCATGGCCATACCGAATTATTAATATATTCTGAAAGCTATGGTTAGTTCAGAAATGTGGCCAGTATTTCATTTGGAATACAAACACTCGGATATTTCATGCTTAGCAGGACTATGTTAACATGCTAACAGAGCTCTGTTAACGAACTTGGTTTGTGTCCAGGGTTATAAATTTCGAAATAATTTATTTTCATACTAGTTGGAATTTCGTATAAATATATTTTGAGGGATAGCAAAGGTCAAGTTCGTAAAAGGCCTAATTGGGCCAGAGGGAAAAACTGTTCCCCCAAGAAGAACTAAATCAACCTCTAAAAAACAACATAATTTTTTAAGTTTTTTTTTTAATTGTATGCAGAAAATTATATATTTTTATGTCAAAGAAGGTACAAAGCCCTGAACAGAGAAATCAAATTTTGGACCCCGCCCCCTTTAGTGGGCGTTGAAGTAACATATTACATGGGAAAAATAGTGTAAAAATTTAACAAATTGCATATTTTAAGCCTACATTCATTAAAAATTTAATTTTAAAGCTTTTACAAAGAAGCTAAGATGATCTCTCTCTCTCTCTAAGATGTTTTCATACTTAACAGCGCTATGTTAAAATGCTAACAGAGCTCTGTTAACGTACTTGGTTTGTGTTCAGGGTTATAAATTTCGTAATTTAACTTCATAATTTGGTCATTATAAAAGATTGGAATGGGTGCATATATGCCACTACCCACAAATGAGGGCCCAGGAAGCCTTTCATATCGCAGAAAAACTCTTATATCTGAAATAATTTTGGAATCACTTTTTTTTTAAATTGGTATTATTCGAATTCCGAAATTATTTCAGATATTATTCGAATTCCAAAATTATTTCAGATATTATTCGAATTCCAAAATTATTTTCTGCAATATGGAGGGCTTCCTCAGCCAGAATTTGCGGGAAGTGGCATATGTGGACTTAGCCCCGTTTATTTATAACGACCAAATTATGACAACTAGTCCCCTCAAGGCAACTTTTTGATCCAGGCTTATTTTCCCAGGATCTAGGCTTATCCTCTCTAGAAAGCTATGGACCTGGTTGTCTTTTCAGCTAATTTTTTTGAAGGTGGGTCCAGAAATGTGGCCAGTATTCCATTTTTTCATGCTTAACAGGCTTATGTTAACATGCTAACAGATCTCTGTTAACGTACTCGGTTTGTGTCTAGGGTTATAAATTTAGAAATTTAACTTCACACTGGTTGACATTTCAAGGGTCTGGCTATTTTCGTTTGGACTGAATCGTGATTTCCACAGACGGACGGACGGAGATATCATCACTGATCAAGAATATATATATATATATATATATATATATATATACTTTTTGGGTTCTTAGAGGGATATTTCGCTGCGTTACACTTGGAATGACAAAGTGAATAAATCTGCAATTCTTCTTGGGAGAGTATAATTAATAAAATGTATATATATTTTATTTAATTAAATTTTTAGGGTTTTATATATTATATTTTTATTTACCAAAAATATAGAAAAAAAACATATTCATATATAAAACAATTAATCAATATAAAAGCCTTAAAAAAATCTTGAAATTTTTACAATTGCTTCATGGACTTCATTGTGTCTTGTGAATTATAAGAATATAACATTTTTTTCTTTTGTATATAAAAACTTTTTCTTATGATCTGTTGAATATAAACAAATTTACTTTTAATGCAGTGTGATCTTAAAAAGAAAATCAATAAAATAAATATAACCTAAAAAAAAACAAAATAAAATAAGTACACCATGTGTTAAGAAAAAAACAGACTTTCAAAATCAAATGTCCAGAATATTACAAAATGCACTTGTTTATCTCAATAGATGTAAATGTGAGTGCGAGTGCATGCCAATACGCCCGGCTGCCTGCTGTTGGCCACAGAAACAAAATCTGGATTTTATTTCCATTTTATCTAAAAATAATTTTTCCTTTTTTTTTGCTTATTTTTTTTGTTACAAATAAAAACAATGAAAATGTGTTACAAACATGAAGCACGAGCAGATCATGTGCCACAAAAACACTTGAACAAATACTAGAGTCAGCCCACAGGCAATTTTATTGAAAGAAATACAGGGAACAACTTGAATTGGTGTTGGTGTGCCTTTAGAAAATCTTTTTTGATTATGGGCGTATTTTAAAAAAAATGTTTTTTTTTATTTCAAATTAACATTTTCTTTTCGTTTTGGTAGATTTTTTTGGAATTAAAAAAAAAATTTTAAATAATTTAATATAATTTTGTTTAATTGTAAAACTTATTAAACGACGCGTCGCGTTCTTTAAAGTGATTTGTATGTTATGCTATTTATTACACAGCGGTACGTACTATACACTTGTACACTCTTGTAACGGCCTTATCTTTTTGACATTTAACAAGGGGATCACATGACATTGACAAATTACGTTGTGGTAAAGCCATCAAAAATGTGTGTACGAAACAAAAGACTGTGTAATTTAAACTATGAAAAGCAAATGACTGCGTAGTAGTTCTTTAGGTTCTCAAAAGAAAAAAAACACCTTCTTGAAATTAGTGTGATCACAATATTCTCCAACCACCTTTTGTTAGGAGTAAAACAATGTATTACACTAGCCGACAAAGAAATTTTTCTTGTGTACATTTTTGTAGGTACGATCGTATAGAGTTCCATGGTTAAAATTTCCCAACTTTTTACCAACTAAATGTCCTAGGATGACAGCTCAATTCTTGATATTTCATCATTTGCTAGGCAATTTACTTTCTAACCTCAAATTTGCCCACCCTTATTTAGTGTGTAGTATTAAAAAATTTCCTTTTCTTCAATTACAATTGAAGAATTGGGAAAATGTTTCAGCTCATATTATGCTTTTAAGTATTTGTGAAAAAATTAGTCTGCTTCTGACGATAAATAACAAAATGGAGATTTTGAAAATTTCCTTTGGGAATTCTGGGGATCTGAGAAACAAATCTCATTTGTTTTTCCTTCCATTACATAAACCATAGACATTTAAAATAATTGTTAATATATTTTTTACACCGCAATTTTTCATATCTGAAATGGTATTCGATCCCATAATCCCTCAGATTTGAAGGCGAATTACTTTCTAACCTCAAATTTGCCCACCCTGTATATATTCTAAAATAATACGCGGGAACTTGTGTGGCCACAAAACACAATTAATTGTTTAATAATTTTTGTAAATTTTAATCCCCATATTCATAAAAAAATAAAACATATTTGAAATCTGTTTTAAGAAAATTTTGTATGAAAAATTTTTTTTAAAATAGATTTTAAACTCATTTTAAATTTTATGAATACCGGGGTAATAATTTAAAATTTCAATTTTAATTATTTGACAACTGAAAAATTTTTGTTTTTGGCTGAATTTTTACAGCCTAAATAATTTAAAATGTAACTGAAATACGATTTCATATTCTTCTTCTGCTATTTGCCATTTTCAAAGGGTTAAACATGAAAGTCAATAATATGTTTTTTTTATTAGTTTTATTATTGAAATTGTTGTACATTTCAAATCAAGAACAAAACAATCAACATTTAAAAATAACAACATGCAACAAGACTTTAAGTCAGTCTCTTAAAGCAACCACAATAAACAAAAAAAAGAAAACAACATTAAGAATATAAAGTCTGAGTTTGTGGACAATTGAAAAAGTAAATAAAATTGATATAAATTGACAAGTTCAAAAACCAACTAAAAAGAAAGAAAAAGAAATATATATAACAAACGATGACGGCCTGCCCTATAGAGATACGGTCGGAAATATTTGCTTTGAAATGTACGAAATGAAAAAAAACCGAAAGCAACTAAATATTTAGCAACATTAAACAAACATGAGTTGAAAGAATGCAGTGAGTGGAAAAACTAACCAAGTCTAGAATGGAAAGTGTTTGAATATGTAAAGAATTTGTTCACTCACAAACTACCAGCAACTAAATTATACACAACTGAGATGGGAAACTTAAGGGCCTTAAGGCCGAGACACATAGAATCCGTCATACGTCGCCTTTTTCAACTGACATTAACGTACTGACGGAAAAGGCTGGCACAATGAGTACTTTGTTGACGGATATTAAATCAATTGTATGTTCCCCATTTTATTTATTTATGTTAAATTTATATATTTTATAAAATGTTTTTGTATATTATTTAATTTTTCCTGAACACACAATACAAAAAATTGATTAAAACAATTTGAAAAACTCATCAACTTCTGTCAAAGTATTCAACGTACGTCAAAAGTTAAAAGTTGACCAACTTTCGTACTTTGCTTTGACGCAGAAGTACTGAATGTGACAACACACATAAGAAAGCATGTATTTCAACTCAGCTGTCAGTTGAAAAAGGCGACGTATGACGGATTCTATGTGTCTCAGCCTTAAAATAATAACAAGAAATTTGAAAACTTAACCCATAGAATTGTTCAATTCACACAAGTCTAGTTGTATCATTTCAACTTACGAGTATATTATAACAGGCAATCCAAACAAAACTTGTCAAGACAGAAAAAAACATGTTAAGCTTTAAACACAATAACGACAGCAGGCTACAAAACCAACACCGGCTACAAAAGCCGTTGGCTACAATCGTCGCCTCGTAGTCAGCTGCTTAATTATTTCTGTGACGGCAGCTACATTGTCAACATCTCATTTTAGTGCTACCACTTTCACATATAAAAAACGCTTATTCTAAATCTATTTATAGACCGAAACAAAATTAATAATAAAAACACTTTATTTGTTTATAGCTCTTTCATGTTTTTCCATTTGTAATAAATATATTTTGATGTCCTTTTTTTGTTATGGCACTATGAAAACGAGTTTATGGGCTAATACATTTGTGACCTAACTAAAGTGTTTTATCGATAACGACTATCAAATATATACAAAATTATAGTATTCAAAATAATGGAATTTTTACTTGAAAAGTCAGATAAAAATTTTAAAATTTAATGATACTTCCCATATGTGAATAAATTTGAAAAATATGTCTAACAATAGAAATACATTTTGGAGTACTTTGAAATGTTACCCATATCGTTTATATGGGACCTATATTGTAGGAATTATTACCAAAAAAATAATAAATAAACAAAAGAAAGAAATAAAAGCCGAGAGAGAACGCCAAAGAAATATATAAATAAAAATTACAAAATAATTTTTATTCTTGAAAGGGCTATTACATTTTTTTATTTATAACAATTTTCATATTCTGAACCAGTTCGAACATATTTTTAAACGCTTATTTATTTAAGATGTTTCACTGTGTTGGCAGCACTAATTTATGTATTGTCGCCTATGAAAATAGAAATTAGTTTAATTTGACTACAACCACAAAAGTAGCACGGACATCAACCTGCCGTGTAGCCGTTAAAATAATCATTCCCATATAAACACTAGACTTGGGTCCAACTAGCTCATTTGCTCAGTTTTGACAAGAACCTCTGATCAAACCCATATAAATTACATAGGTTTGATCAGAGGTTCTTGTCAAAACTGAGCGAATGAGCTAGTTGGACCCAAGTCTAATAAACACGTGTATTCTATTTCTGGCAAGTTGTAGTCGGTAGCCTGCTGTCGTGAATGCGTTTAATGCATTATTTGTGAAATATTTTTGTTTTGAAAAATTTCATTTGAAATGTTTTTTTTTTCAAATGCAACTTTTAACGATACATTAAGGATTGTAAGTTGAGTAAATATTTTAAAAACTTGAATTATCACTCGTTATATCGATAAAATATTGGGTGGGCAAATTTGAGGTTAGGAAGTAAATTAGTTTAAAAATACAATTTTTTCTTGCACAAATTCAGTTTTTTTTGATACCAATGGAAAGTGGAAATATGGGAATTAATAATGGAATATGTTGTCGGGCTAATGTCCACCTCTAGCTCGTCGGCAAACGTCCATTCTTTTTATAAAATTTTGAACCACATTTTGCAACAAACGTTGGCTTATCTCATCATTGCAGCTCCGGGTTCCATCTTTCCGAACGACAATTGTTTGTGGTTTGGTTCACGTAAACCTGGTCTTTTAAATGGTTCCAGATAAAATAATCCAGTGGCGTTAAATCTCAAGAACGAGGGGGCCAATTCACATTGCCAAATAGAGAAATTACGGGATCGGGAAATTTCTCATGCAATAATTGGATTGTTTGGCCGGCTGTGTGGCTTGTGGCATCGTCTTGCTGAAACCAAATGTCAGTGATGTCAATATCAGCCAATTGTGGCCACAAAAAATCGGTTATCATGGTTTGGCGAGCCGAGAATTCACGGTGACGGCATTTCCCTGCTAATTTTCGAAAACATACCGATCGATAATGCCGCCTGACCACAAAACGCAACATACGGTTACTTTCATTGTAATTGTTTTTCGAGGACTGTTTGTGGACTTTGTGAGCGTTATATGCGACAATTTTGTTTGTTCAAATAATCGCTTAATTAAAAATGGACCTCAGCACTAAACATGATTTTGTTGAAAAAATGCGTTGTTTACGTTCCGTGTTTCAAACAGCCAATTTTCAGAATTAAAATTTTTTGTTAAGCTCATAGCTTTCCATGGTTAAAATTTCCCAACTTTTTACTAAATAAATGTCAAAGGACGGCAATTCAATTCTTCAATTTCATCTATTGACAGTCAATGTACTTCCTAACCTTAAATTTTCCCACCCTGTACCCCCACTGCCCACTGAACTCATTCGCTCAGTTTTGACAAGAACCTCTGATCAAACCTAATTTAAATGGGTTTGATCAGAGGTTCTTGTCAAAACTGAGCGAAAGAGCTCAGTGGGCAGTGGGGGTACAGGGTGGGCAAATTTGAGGTTAGGAAGTAAATTGACTGTCAATTGATGAAATTTTAAGAATTGAACTGTCGTCCTTTGACATTTATTTAGTAAAAAGTTGGGAAATTTTAACCATGGAAGGCTACAATACCTAATAAACACCTTTTGACATTCTTAGCCGATACAGGAACCCCACGTTTGGTTCTTTGTGCTCGACTGTACTCGGTATTGATTATCTTTTCATATAAATAATTTTTAATTAAAAATAACCTGAATTAACAAACTTCAACCTGTTTAATTAACTTCCATTCATAATTTATTACACGTATGTAAAAATAATAAAAATTTATAGTTCTGATATTTTAACTATTTGCTCTTCTCAAATTCTCATTTAACAAGTTGCCAGGTTTCTTTTGTAAACAAAAAAAAAACATTTTTTTTAAATAGGAAGTACGTGTTTATTTTAATATTTCTTTTGGAAGTTTGTGCCTATTTAAGTATTCGCCTATCTCATTCAACGCTGTTGAGTAGAAATACTTCATCTAATATTTCGTAATAATATTTATTTTCGCCTAAAGTTGTTAACAGGTCTCGTTTGGAAGTAGACATCATCTTGACGCTAATGAATTTGCTATAGATAATGACTTAGTTTTGTTTTTTTTTGTTCGTTGGTCTAAAAGCAAATTTGAAAATACTTTAGACTCTGTTTTGATTTCAAGTTTGTTCAACTTAATGACTTTTGAGCGGAAATGTTGTATTTAATATTTGCTTTTTTTGTTCAGTTCCGAAATAAATTTGAAAATTGGAAATGGCTAACAAATATTTAACAGATTGTATGTGAATTTTTTTTTTAAATCTCAAAGCAAAAATATTTTTTTTTTAAGAAAATTTTTTTGGAATTGAAAACTAATAAAAATTTAAAATACTGCCTGTTTTTGTAAATAAAATAAACATTTTGGTGTGGGAATTTATATTGAAACAACAAAAAAAAAAACCTCAATTTTGTTCCACTCGAAAATTTTTATTTTATTTATAAAAACTGAGTTAAATAAATGTAACACAAATTAGAATAATTATGCTTCCGCTGCACAGTGGCACATATTGTTGCTGGATTTTCTTAAAAATTTTTAATTATATATCAAACTCTGTTAAATATTTTTAAATGTGATTGTAAATTTTATTTGTCGAACTTATTAATTTTGTTACTAAGATTTATAATTTTTTTGGGACTCAAGTTCAAATCTGCAATCTGCAAATTATTTTTATTTACTAATTTTTATTAAATTCAAGTTATTTTGATTAAGAGTTTAATATTAGAATATTTTATAATATTCCATTCTTAATAAAAATTTGTAGAAGGAATAATTTCCAGATTGCAGATTTGAACTTGAGTCCCAGTAAACAGTTTTATCTTAATATTTTTAACTGTATAAAAATAATCATAAAAGCTTTATTAACTTTTATATATACCTTGTGTTCAGTTAATTTTGGTACGATTATATAGAGGGTGTTTTTTTGTGGTGTTTAGACATGCATTTTTAATTGAGTCAATATTCACTTTATTGCCGCAATTATCTTCCTGTTCACATATAAAAAATTTAGTCAATTCAATTAACGTATGACAACTAAAAGTGAACATTTTTCATATTCAGGAGAACCTCAAGTTCAAATCTGCGATCTTTTTTTTTAAATTTTTTTAAATTTTTTTTTAATTTTTATTAATTTATAATGTTTATTTAAGCAAAAGGTCAATTATTTTTTTTTTTATTTTTTTTTTAATTTTTGTATAAAAATTATGTTTTTATTCCAATATTTCGCCACTTCTTTGTGTAGCTTCTTCAGGGATATATAAAATTGTGTAATTTGATATAAAAAGTTTTTAATTTTTAAAATGTTTTTTTTTTTAAATTTCCTAATTAATAATAAATTTAATGTCAATAATTTAAGTTAAAATTGAGTCGACATATTTTTTAAGCTTTTTTCACATTTCCCACAATTTTGGTGCTAAGTCACGACTAACTTTGTTCACTGAGTTGGGTTTTGCTCACTAAACATACTTTTTAGCAGTGCTGCATTTGTAATTTTACTCCATATTATAGCAATTAAGTGCTAATTGAGCAATCACTAAATTAAAATTTTATATGGCTAATTGACCTCAATTATGGCATTAATTGCGATAAGCTCAATTAAGGTGCATGTCTGAGCATCGTATAAGGTTCGTAACGTGTTTGTTTTCAGGAAGACCTAATAAATAATACAAGGTAGGAAGGAAAATTAACATCAATTTAATTATCGAGCTGAAGCAAAACAGGTCTATTTTCGGCAGTTACTACATTTCCATCATCAGTACTCGCTGCTAGGTGTTTTAGTTGAATGAATTTTTATTTAAAAAAATTTTATGGCAAAAATTTATATGAGAACTCTATCAACTGCATCTATAGTAAATCCCTGTGTTACCATTTGCTTATTTTCTGCATATCCTCTTTATTTGCATAATGAATTCAAATTTTCTTATATGTTATTATTTAATCCAAAGAAACTTTATAGATTCTAAATAGCCATAAACTATGAAAAATCCTTGTCCGGGTTTAATTTCTTATTTAACATGCACAACATCAGGGAGCAGCCAGGCTATACAATTTATTCGTTGGCAATATATTAACAACTTGCCACCAACTCCACTTGCCGGTTTTAATAAAACCAATGACAGCCAGTCATAGTTAACAATAAAGTTTTCAAACTGCACTCATGTCATTTAATACAAATTTATGTCAGTTTTATGTTGTTGTAAAATAATCGTTTTTCTCCCCTCTCTCTCTCTCTCTCTCACACACACTCTTTTGAATAAACAGCTCAAACACAAAAAATAAAATTCACATGATATTATTTAATAAACGATAAATTTATGCAAATGATATTAGATTTTCTTATTTAGGTTTATGTTTTTCTGTTTTTGAACATGATTTAATAAATAGTTTTTAAATTATTTGTAATCAAATATTTTTAAAAGCTGTTTAGGGCGTAATCAATAAAAATATTAAATGAGGAAAAAAAAACTACACACTTTAATTAATCAAATCCAAGTTATAACTATAAATTCATATATTTCTTGGGAAATAAAACTTGATGAAAGCCACTAATGAATTTTTGAAATTCTTCAAGAGAAAGTTATTTTCTTTTTTGACAATATTTTAAATTATGTAAACGCTAGATATTGTAAAAGGTGGGGAGATCGTAAACGCATGCTAATGCGTGGACACGCAACATAATTACAAATTAATTCTTATAGGCAGAGGTAAATTATAAAATTGCTGTTTGAGTATTTTTGGAAACATATTAAGGCAAGTGCTGCTGCTTTTATCGAATTATGAATTTTAATAATGACTTAGAAATATAATTCTGATACGACCTGGTATGCACTGGCAGTGGCTTGAAAATTAACAATCTTTCTCAGTTGGCGGCACATCTATTAATTTGTTTCCAGATGCTAGAAGGAATACATATAAAATTGATATAAAAAATTTATTTATTTTATTTTCAAATCCATAATGTCACGTTTTAAAAACTTTTGTAAAATATAAAAAAAAAACATATCACATAAAAAAATCAGGTTATAAAAAGATCTTCAAACAACCCAACAGCTTCAACTAAGATTTAATTACTTCTTATTTTATATAATTTTTTCTTCTTCCATCGAATGCTCTAGTTACAATGCTATTCCAGCCACTTGGCCACGCACTGCTCTCTACACCTGCCTGTGCGTTCGTTCGAAGTTTAAGTTTGATGTTATCGATTCTCATTTTCCTAAAACATAAACAGTTTTAGAAAAATTGACACACATGCAGTTGTTTTACTGGTTACGAAAACAAAATCATACAAACAAAAAACACACATTCTTGGCAGTATTAGAATTAAACATAAAATAGTTGAAAACATTTTTACCCTGCCTTAAACCGCTTCCACATATTTTTTAATCAATGTGTTCTATCTCCTCTTCTCAATATCGTTCGAACACGCAACATGGATATTAATTTTAAGTAAAATAAAAAAAATTTAATTTGTTTAACATATTTATGCTGTATTTATTATGTCTGTCACATTTGCATACTAAGAGAGCAAAATAAGCCAATTGATTGGTGTGATTTTTAACCCTATAAGACGCAACAAATTTTGCTAAACTATTTTATTTATTAAAAATTATCATCAACATTATATATAAAAAACTGGAAATAATAAAAAAAACGCAAAAATACACAAGAGTACTGATGATGAAAGTGTAGCGGCCTTCGAAAACAGCTAAATGTTGACTTAACCTTGTGTTTCGCAATATTTATCATAACTAACCTTTCAAACTTATTTAAAGAAATACATATTTGTTTTTATTTGGATCGTTAACCCGGGTCTGAGTTTTATCTAGTCCATGCATTATGCCGGAACAATGAAAAGGGAGGAGTGTGTTGGGAGGGCACATGAAGAAGAACGAAAATAAATAAAATTTGTTTTATAGGCATTTTATTATCTACTTTGCCAGCAAATTTTTGCTACAACACTTTTGTTCAAAAAATTTTTGTAATACAACTTTCGAATAACGAAAAAATTAATCGAATAATTTTTTTTAAATGCATATAAAAGATTAAAAAAAAAATAAAAACAAAATTTTTAATATAAATTTTTTATTCGTTATTCCCAACGAATAATATTCGAATAACGAATAAATCCTTCAATTAATGTCAACTAATCGAACAACACTTTTTACGAAAAAAGTTTTTAAAAGTTTTTTGAAAAAAAATTTTTTTACATAATATTTTATTCGTTATTCCCAGCGATTAATCGATTAAACAAAACCAAAATCTTGTACGAATTACGATTTTTAAATAACGAATAAATCGCTTAATCACTTAAAAGTTGTTAACAAAAAAAAAATAGTTTTTTATATATAATTTTTTTATTCATTATTCTTATCGATTAATCGATCAAACAAAACCAAACTTTTCTTCGAATAATTTTTAATTTCGATATTCGAATAAATCGATTAATTAATGTATACAACTTTAAAAGTTGTTAAAAAAAATTTTTTTATATAATAATTTTATTCGTTACTATCATCGATTAATCTATCAAACAAAACCAAACTCTTGTTTGAATAATTATTAAATAACGATATTCAAGTAACGAATAAATAGCTTCATTAATGCCACTTAATCGAAAATGTGTTTTTTATTAAAAAAATTATATAAAAGTTTAAAAATTTTATAACAAAAAAAAAAATAGTTTTTGTATATATAATTTTTTTATTCTTTATTCTTATCGATTAATCGATCAAACAAAACCAAACTCTTGCTCGAATAATTTTTAATTACGATATTCGAATAAATCGATTAATTAATGTCCATTAATCGAAAATTTTGTTAATTAAAATATTTATATAAAACTTTAAAAGTTGTTAAAAAAGTTTTTTTAATATTTTTGTAAATTGATTAATTAATTTCAATTAATCGAATAATTTTTTTGTTGAAAAATTTATATAAAATTTTGAAAGTAGTTAAAAAAAATTTTTTTTATGTAGTTTTTTATTTGTTAGTCTCATCGATTCATCGGTCAAACAAAACCAAGCTCTTGTTCGAATAATTTTCAAACTATGATTTTCGAATAACAATAACGAACAGTTAATTAATGTCGATTAATCGAATAATATTTTTTATTGAAAAATTTATATAAAAAGTTGTTAAAAAAATTTTTTTATGTAATTTTTTATACGTTATTCTCATCGATTAATCGAATTTTTTTTTTTGAAAATTTAATCGTTTGACCAATTATTACAAAAATTTTTTTTCTAAAAAAATTTATATAAAATTTAACAAAAAGAATTTTTCATATAGTTTTTAATTCATTGCCATCGATTAATCGAATAATTTTTTTTTAAATTTAATCGTTTGACAATTAATCAAAAATTTTTATAAGAAAGTTGATATTAAAGCTTAAAAGTTAAAAAAAAAATTATATAGTTTTATTCGTTATTCCCATCGATTAATCGATAATATTCTATACAAATTTAAAAGTTAACAAAAAATTTTTTTATATTTATATTCGTTATTACCATCAATTAGTCGAATGATTTTTGTTTATTTTAATCATTTGATCGAACGAATAGTTGAGAATTCTAGTGAGGATCGAGTGCTCTGTCGAACTTGTGATCTTAAGCTTCATTGTCTAAATGTTAACTAGTGCAGACAACAACACTCTGTTTTCTCCTCTGCAACTATTTTTTAGAGTGGATGGTCTACACTTCAAGGGGTAAATAATATTTGTTGCGAAAAGTGTGCAGCCCTGCCACTGGCTATTGTGGTTCCCCTGCATTAAAGGGTTAAATATTTGTTGACGTTTAAACAAGTGGTTGTTTTTGTGTATGCACTTGAAGATGCCATTGCGTGTACGCATGTTGCATGTTTAAATGCTTATTAAAAGAAACCCGTAAAAAAATGGCCGGCCACAATTGCCAAACAAGTTATACTCGCAGTAAAATGATATGAACTACGAAAATAATATTTCCAACAAAATTGCTAAAATTTCGTTATATATTTTTTTCCCTTCTTAATGGCAATTTTCCCGGAATTTTAATAACAAATAAATGCTTTTCATCGTATTGGTCGATATATTTTTTTAATACAATTTTCTTTAACAACTTTATCTGTATGACAGTGATGAAAAAAACAATTTTTGTATTTATTTCGTTTTTGTAAAAAAGATATAAAAATATTTCAAAGTTGTATACTTTTTTTTTGTTTTGTAAGTTACAGTATTTATGTTGACCTTTTGCTTAACATGGCTTGTTGACCAAAAAGTTAGTAGGTAGGTGTTGCTTTCGTTGTTCTAAAAAAAAATACACCTACAAAATTATACAGGTGATAGATAAGCTTTACAATACTATTGAGATGTCTCGTTTGGGGGTAAGACACTATTTGCCATGAATTTGGAAATAATGATGACGGCCTACTCGTTTTGTTTTTTGTAGAAGACGTGCCATGCAGGAGAGTGTAAAAATATTGTTTTCATGCTCTGATTTGAAAAAAAAGACTGGAAAAGAAATCCATTTTAAGATGATTTATTTATTGGTTTGTTAGTTTATAATAGCGTAAAACAGAATGAGGTAGTTTGGAAATTGTTATCTTTTTTGAAATCAATGAAGGTTTGAAATTATTTTTGTATAACTTTTAAAAATATAAAGAAAGTCATAGGCATAAATTCTGTACTGTCACGCATGTCGTTAGCACCCACGTCTGCCCACTTGGTCATGTTTATTTGAACACATCTGATAGTTAACACAGTGATAAAATGCTAGAGATAATTATTTACGACTGTATTTATAAAAAAAAAAAAAATATTGTGTTCCTTAAATCATAATTTTCAATAATTTTTTTTTTAAATTACTGACTGAAATTGAGCATCTGGATCGACAACACTAAAAAATTGCCTTTCACAAAAAAAAAAAAAAAAAAAAAAATTGTAGTGGCTTTTGAAAACAGCTGTTCTGCTCTACAGAATAATAATGGGTATTACATTGTTGCTGATTTTCTGTTATTCCTTGGAATATTTATCATGTCTCTCGGCGGAACTTAGACTATCAATATTAATTGAATTCCATAAAAAAAAATTTTTTTTTGTAGGGTCATTTCGGGGGCAAACGTGGTTGGAGGATAGAGAAAAAATTAAAATAAAAGTTTAAAAATTTACCCCCTTATTCATAAAAACTATGAGAGGCTTATAAGAGTGTAATAGAGCAAATTTCATATGAAATTTTGTTTTATTACGCTGTTATTAGACTCTCATAATTTTTATGAATAAGGGGTTTAATTTTTAAGGCTTAAGTAATACAATTCATTAAATATGTACACTATTTTTCCGTGTAATATGTTATTTCAACGCCCCCTACAGGGGGCGGGTCCAAAATTGGATTTTTCCGATTTTAAACGCTTTGGAGACCATCTTTGACATAAAAATATAGCATTTTCTGAACAAAATTACAACAAAAAAAAATTAAAAATTATGTTGTTTTTTCGAGGTTGGTTTAGTTCTTCTTAGGAGAACTTTTTCCCCTCTGGCCCGATTCAGCCCATTTACGAACCTGACCTGTGCTATCCTTCAGGATATATTTATATAAAATTTCAACAGTCTGGCTCTTTTCGTTTAGACTGAACCGGGATTACCCCAGACGGACGGACGGACATGCTCAGATCGTCTTAGATTTCATCACTGATCAAGAATATATATACATACATATATATATATATATATATATATATATATATATATATATATATATATTTTTTTTTTTTTATGAGGTCTCAGAGATATATTTCGCTGCGTTACAAACGGAATGACAAAGTGATTACAGCCTCCATATTCTGTTTTGGAGAGTATAAAAATGTGTTGTTTTTTCGAGGTTGGTTTAGTTCTTCTTAGGGGAACTTTTTTCCCTCTGGCCCGATTCAACTAATTTACGCACTTGATCTATGCCATCCTTTATATTCTATCTATAATAAATTTCAGGGATCTGACTCTTTTCGTTTGAACTCTATCGTGATTTCCACAGACGAACGTACAGACGTGGCTAGAGCGCCTTAGATTTCATCACTGATCGAGAATATATAAACTTTATGATGTCTTAGAGGGATATTTCTCTGCGTTATACATGGAATGACAAAGTGAATATACCCTCCAATTCTCTTTTGCAGGGTATAAAAAAGGTTGTAAAATTTTGCTGTATAAAGGAGACTAAAGTGTTCCACTGTGCGTCCCATGTTCACATGATATTTCCAATAGTCAGTTATAAAATAAATGTCCAACGAATATTATTGAATATTGTAATTTCATCGTAACACGTTATTATCTATAAATCAAGTAAAACCATTATTTAATTGTAAATTAATATCTTGTTTATTAAAAAATTTATAATTTTACTTTACACAAAAATGCATTTTCCCTATTAAAAATTTAATGTTCATAAATTATCTAAATTAGTCAATGGCCAATGCCAAACTTGGAAGCAATAAAGATAACAAAATTTATCGATTCTAAAGGCTAAAAATAAAACGAGTCACAACTTTTAAACATTAAAATACTAAAATAATAAATGATCGTAGCGGTGTTTTTTTTTCTATTTAATAAAATCACACACATTTACTCATGATTTTTTTCCAGCATTTTCTAAAACTTCATGGAATTCAAAAGTCATCCCTATTGATTATTCGGTCAAATGTGCTTTGTATGTCTTTTTATCTACAAGCCAACAAACGAATATCATGCACGTATGGAATATTGCTGGTGCGGCGGCCGGCCAAAACATTCTTTTTGTCTTCCAGCTGTGCAAGCTATTTCTTTTCCACTCTAACATACAGACAATATTCAACAAAGTGACAGGTTATACTATTTTGAGTATTATTATTAATAGGATTTAAAAAATTGTAAAAAAAGAAAAAATATTTTCGAATTTATTGCTCAAAATTGTTGTTGTTTATTAAAAGTTATTTTGGTGAATTTTTTACAGAAATTTGTCAACAGATGCCCCAGTCCTGTAAAGCGAGTCGGTTTGAAATCGAATATGTTCGGCATTATTATATATTTTGTAGAAATGAAATTTATTTGTTGGGTGGTCAAGCAATGTCTATATGCATTTCATTGGTGCTTTACCAAATCATCAGTAGACTTCAGCCACAGTTTTGAAAAGTTGAAAACCTCTTATCTTATGCACACACTTCCGAAAACCATCTGAGAATTCACAACTTGTAAATTACAAATTATTTTCAAAAATAACAACAGAATGAGAATAGTAGGCCTTGAAACTCATACTAAAACATACTGATGATTTGGTAAAGCACCAATGAAATGCATATAGACATTGCTTGACCACCCAACAAATAAATTTCATTTTTATAATAGAATTGTGACAATATGTTAAATAGAAAATTTTATTATATTTTGTAAATCATACTTAAACAAATCGACTGGATGTACAGAACGGAGCCGCTAAAATAATTTTTATAAAAAAAAACGTTAGATTTTTTATTAACTTTTTGAATATTTGCTTTGTTTATTGCGCGCTAAGTATGTCCATATAACCTCATTCCATCAAACTAAAAAAAAAAAAAAAAAAAAAAAAAAAAAAAAAAAAAAAAACTTATGCACAAACCTTCTATAACTAAATGAGAATTACATGAAGCAAAATTATGGTAGAGTTTAATTTTTTTACTACAACAAACAAATTATTTAAATGCTGATTTTTCGATGTTTTCTTTGTTCTTTGAAATTCTTTATAAAAAAAAGCTCATTATTAAAATAATTTCATACCCCAAAAACAAATTTGATCGTATTGCGTTTATAAAATTTAAAATAAATTTGAAAATGTATTTTATTTAAAATTCGTCATAAAAATTTTTTCGTAAAATGGATTGCAGAAACACATTATTTTTTATAAATATGAAGATGAATGTAAATTTTAGAATTTAGCAGATTTTTTAAAATTTTTATGAATTGCAGCCTTATTCATAAACGATGGTTAAAGTTGTAGTGTGCTTTAGAACCGGTTTCCTCATATAAAAACCAACTAGCAGTAATTTGAATAATTTGCTTGTAGGAATTAAAAAAATATAGTATATGAATATATCAATATTTTGAAAATACAAATTAAGGAAAATTAGACAAAATGTTGTTTTTATACCCTCCAAAAAAGAATATGGAGGGTATATTCACTTTGTCATTCCGTTTGTAACGCATCGAAATATCCATCTCAGACCCCATAAAGTATATATATTCTTGATCAGTCATGAAATCTAAGACGATCTGAGCATGTCCGTCCGTCCGTCCGTCCGTCTGTGAAAATCACGATTAAGTCCAAACGAAAAGAGCTAGACTCTTGAAATTTGGCATAAATATATTTTGAAGCTTAGAGCGGGTTAAGTTAAGGGCTAAATCGGGCAAGAGGGAAAAATGTTCCCCTAAGAAGAACTAAACCAGCCCAGAAAAAACAACATCATTTTTAAAGTTTTTTGGTTATTTTGTTAAGCAAATGATATATTTTTATGTCAAATACGGTCCAACGCCTTAAACTTGGAACTATAAAATAAAATAAAAATATTTTTTGACCCCGCCCACTTTAGTGGGCGTTATTATAGACAAAAATATCTTAAAAATGTAACAAATTGTTTTAGTTAAGCCTACATTCCTTAAAAATAAAATTTTTAAGCTTTAATGACGAAGCTGAAACGAAACCTGGTACAACTCTGCCCTACCCCCTCCTTCCCCTTCGCCCTCTAAATGACCCTACCAAAAAAAATTTTTTTTTTAAATTTTGTATATAATCATCCCAACCGTTTATCTTTAGAGTTTTATGACTGCCGATTTCTGCCCTACCCCCTCCTCTTCCTTTGCCCCCGAAATGACCCTACCAAAAAAATTTTTTTTTTTAAATTTGTATATAATCATCCCAAGCATTTATCTTTAGAGTTTTATGACTGCCGATTTCTGCCCTACCCCCTCCTCCCCCTTTGCCCGCTAAATGACCCTATTAAAAATAAATTAAAATTTTTTTTTAATTTTGTGTATAATCATCCCAAGCATTTATTTTTAGAGTTTTATGAAAAAAGTGCACAATGAGTTTGACGAATAGAACAAATATTTTGATTAAAAATTTCAACAAATTGCACGCGTTGCTCTGGTGTGGTGATACGCTTTAGTTTTATTTAAATATTGAAGAAAAAAAATATATATCACATAACGTACGTTTTTCTAATACCCATAACTTTTATCCACTGCAAATTCAAAACCACCCAAGTTTTCGTAATTTTTCACATAATTTATTTTCGTTAATCACGTTTTCAGCCACTTCTCTTTTTAAATTTTTTTTCCTTCATAATTTGTTCTTATCAAGCAACTCCGAAGCCATTAAATATTTTACTGTGCAAACAATTTTTAAGCAGCCACTGGAATTGTTTTTTTTGTGTACAATTTTTCGTGCTGTAATTTCTTTATTTAGTTTTTAATTTTTTTTTCTGTTAATATTTATTTTTAACGTTTCATATTTCTGTGCAATTTTTGCAGTCGTTAAAAAAAAGAAAAATAATAAAAATTATGTCACGTTCTTAATCAAAAAAAAAAAAAAAAAAAAAAATTAATATGCGAGAATAAATATTTTGTTCAGCTCGACAACTTAAGTAATAATTTAAACAATAAGGCGCCACAGTTATTATAAAATTATAAGAAAAAATAAAATATTTAAGCCAGTGAATTTGTAAACAAACAGATTTAGTTAAAAGTAGGAAAATGCTGCCAGTTTTGAGGCAACATTTAACAGAACGGCTTTATATTGTAAGAATAAGTTCCGTATTTACAAAAAAGAATGTGAACTCTTAACAGAATGGGCTTACAAAATATTTTTTAAAACACTGTGCAACATCATATTAATTTTTTTTAATGAGGCTGTCTTCTTTTATCTGGTTGAAATATTCAAGAGTTTGACAATTGAATTTATAAAGGGTCCGCCATCTAACGTTTTTTTTCAACTAGTGCTTATTTCGTGAATGGTAACATTTAGCTCATGTCTGATTTGACAGATAATTGGTTTTATCCTTCCATGGTTGTTACAAGAATGATAAAATAAAGATTACGCCTTGCGCATGATTTACCGTTTGATGACGTATTTGTTCCCTCGAAGAGATTGCCAAATGTTTATTATATGCAAAACTAATACTTTCTCGTACAAAATTAATATTTTATGCTAAATTTGGCAACTCTGCACACTATTTACTCAGAGAGATTTCCAATTTACTCAGAGAGATTTCCAATTTACTCAGAGATATTTCCAATTTACTCAGAGAGATTTCCAACAAGCAAATTAAATCTGATTTATGAAAGTGCAAGTTTTGTGTTATAATAAATTGTGTTACATTTTAAAATAAATATTTTAAAATAATTATTAAATAACTTAAAGTGTAAAAAACTTATTAAAACTTGATTTTTAAAGCTCATAAACTGTAAACAAAAAACCTAAATTAAAGAGAAAAGAGAACAAAAAGAGCAAGCATGAAATGTGCAGTGGGCAATTGCAAACAAAGTGACAGCAAAAAAACAAGTGAGAAATAATTGTGTTGAAATGTAATATGTTATCAACATGTTTTTTGTTTTCAAAAAGCTGTGTCATTTTATAGTTTTCCAAGAGATGAAGCTCAAAGGAAGTCATGGCTGATATATTGCAAGCAAAAAAATTTGTTTTGAGTGGGGAAAAAATAATTAGCAATTGGGTTCAATATTTATTTAAAATAACTATAAATTAACAATTTCAAATAAAAAAACGTGGCAAATTAAATAATTTTTTAAAATTGTTTATTATCAAACAAATTGAATTTGAAAAATCGCAATTTGCCCCACTGTCCTGTTTTTACAATAACATAATAGTTCTCCAGCTGAATTTTATTAGCCAATCAGAACACATGTTGAGTGACGTCAGAGTTCCATCATGCTCAGAAAAGTATTTTTATTTCAGCTTGTTGGCGTAATTTTTTTTTATCATTCTTGGTTGTGTATACGCTTGAACAACGCTTCGCTAAGTGGGCCTGCGATCGACTAACAGAAGATGACGATTTTGCCAAATAATCTTTTCAGATGAAGCTCATTTCGATCTTGGCGGGTATGGAAACAAGCAAAATTGTCGCATTTGGGGCACAGAAAACCCGCACACATACATTGAAAAGCCGACGCACCCAAAACGAGTCACTGTTTGGTGCGGATTTTGGTCCAGAGGCATAATTGAGCCATTTTTCTTCGAAAATGATTAAGGAGTGGCCGTTACAGTCAATGGCGATCGTTATCGGGCCATGTTGAACGAATTTTTGTTCACAAAAATTGAAGAGGGGGATATTGGCAACATTTGGTTTCAACAGGACGGCGCTACGTGCCACACAGCCGAAGCTACACTCGATGTTTTGCACCCTGTTTTTCAAGATCGCATTATCAGCCGCAGAGCTGATGTTGTTTGGCCACCTCGGAGCTGCGATTCGACACCGTTGGACTGTTATTTGTGGGGTGCCATCAAAGATAAAAGTGTTACGCCGACAAGCCAGAGACAATTGACGCTTTAAAGGACAATATTCGTGAAGCCATTGGTGAAATACAGCAGCACACAATCGATAATATGCTTAAAAATTGACCCGATCGTGTAGGCTACTGCATGGCCAGCCGAGGCAGCCATTTGAATGAAATTATTTTCCATTATTAACCGCAAGGATTGTACTTTCCAATAAAAAAAGAAATTTGAGAAAATATTCAGTAGTTTTTTTTATAGTATTTTCCAAAAAAAAAAAGTTATTTGGCGGACCCTGTATTCTTATAAATTTCTTCTAAAATTCCTTTTCAACCATTTTTTTTATAGTAAAACCCCAATCTCCTGTCACTCTCTGTAAAAGTAATTGTAATTACACAAACGTTTGCTTTTAATAACGGCTCAATGTGTAGCTTTCAAATGATTTATTAAAAATTTATGATAAAATTTCTGTAATAAATAATGAAGCAAAAACAAGAAAAACACATAGTTGACATATTTTTTCTCATCAATAAAACATTTGCAGCCAACTTTTTTTCATTCCATTGCACTATAAAATTAATAAAACTCAATTTTGCTATAAGACAAACCCGATTTATAATAAACATTTCAAATTCCTAATAAACTCTTGGGCAGTCATTTAACTCACATTCACATTCACTTTAAAGTTTAGCAAAACATTCATTTATTGCATCTTTCATTCATTTACTGATTCATTGATGATTTAGAAAAAATGAAAAATGAAAAACACTTGTATTGTAAAGCAATCTGTGATTGTTAAAAAAAAACAACAAAAATATCAGCACTTGCACCGGCTGTTGCACTCGTTTTTTCCTTTTGCATTTAAGTGTCTTTTAAAAAACAGTAACAACAACTTTTAATAAAAACAAAAAAAAAAAGGTTAAATAAATAAAAACAAAACAGGCTTTTAAAGTCAATGAAATGTTTTTTTTTATATATCTAAACATTGTTTAGAGGCATAAATTAAACTGAAGTTGAAAACTGTAAATTAAAAACAAAAGACTTAGGAAACGAACATATTATGTACTTACGGGTGTCCGCCGAGAAGGAGTCCCAGTAAAAAATATGTGTACACGCACACGCATATTTAAATAAAACAGTTTTTAATATTAATGCTGATTCTGTGTCCTTCCACAATATTTAACTCCCGATTTTTATATAAAAATACAGGTGGTCCGCCGGCAAGGTATAATCCTTTATTTTGCCGCCATTTTGGTAAATATTTGGCTTGACAGTTCATATTTGACAGTGATCGTGAAGTAGACACGTGGCAAATTTATTAGGGAAAAATATTCCATGCCACATCGCATACAGCCAGGATTACAATGGAATTACGGCGAGACCTCTTTCCACAACAAGTTATTTCAAGAAATGGTGATGTTGATTGGATGGTCGCCTAATGTGACTGCTCCGGACTTCTTTTTTGCATAAACAATTTTTATGCAAACAAACCAGAAACGCTTGAGCAACTTAAACAAAATGTTTCGTGATGAAATTAATGAAATACCGCGTGAAATGTGGTGAGTTGTAAATTAAAAACAAAAGACTTAGGAAGCGAACATGTTATGTACTTCTTTATTTAATCAAAAATTAAATAAAGTAGTATACCTTTCCGGCGGACACCCTGTATATACATACGAGATTGTTCACAATGTGGGGTAAATTTAAAAATTTTAAGAACTCCCATGCGCTCGATTAGGAATGTCGACACAAAATATGGCAAAGAATTTGAAAATAAAAACTTTTTGTATAAAAAAATGTATTTAAAAACTTGAAATGTTGACTCTGGCATATCGTGACTGTACAATGAGTTAGAAAAAGATGTGTATATGAGGGCCAAAACCTTTTTAAAGCAAGTCTAGAAGATATAAAAGGCGATGATGGTCCAGCATATCAAGAACCTATTAAAATGTTGGTAGAAATTTGTAATAGAGAATTTTGGGAATAACTCGTTAAAGAGAAGTGTCGAATTTTGAGCAGCTACTGATGCTTTTTTTTTGAGTTTTGAGTTTTTCACAAGTAACCAGCCTGATATTTCGAAATTTTGAAATATTGAAATTTTCGAATTCATGGAGTACGAATTATCGCAGTTTTACTGTATAGAATACGACTGATTTTCCATGCAAAAAACTCGAAAGAAAGAGTTTATATTGGTTTATATTATTATTTTATACCAGGGGCCAAATTACCGCATTCGATATCGATCGAAATTTGTATATAATTTGTATTGAAATTTCGTTTCGAATTGAATGCCTTAATTTGGCCACAAGTTCAGACATACACCTTAAATGATCTTATTGCAATTAATGCCATTATTGAGCTCAATTAATCATATACAATTTAAATTAAGTGGTTACTCAATTAACACTTTATTGCTATAATATGGAGTAAAATTACAAATGCAGCACTGCTAAAAAGTGTGTTCAGTGAGCAAACCATAACTCACTGAACAAAGTTAGTAGAGACTTAGCACCTAAAATGTAAAAAGAGAACTAAAACACCATAAACAAAATATGGCGAGCCATGTTGAAGTTAAATTATTGACATTAAATATTATTAATGTATGAATTTCTATTTTAATAGTGAACCTTTATTTATGTAAATTGTATTACAGGATGTTAATTTTCCCAACAGACTATAGGTTCAAATTTGCGAAACTGCAAATTATTATTTTTATTTTTATTTTAATAAATGAACGTGACTACATTCTATTTATTATTTTTGAGAGTGGAATATTAAGAATATTTTTCATAGTCATTAAACCAGCAGAACGGATCAGAACTGATTTCGAGGCCGCTACGCCATCTCATCAGCGTTCTTTGTTCAATTTTTCCACTTTTGCAAGTGGTGATAGTTAGTAGGAATATCAACTATTTAACCAATATTTTAACGAAAATTGAATATGAGAAGTTATCACATTCATATTTTCAAGTTATTACCTTTTTTGGTTAGTACGAAATTCCCCAACCCTGACGATTAATATTCCCAATATTCCATCTATCTATTTCGCTTTTTCCAGATCCATCGGCTGCTGATAGCCAAAGCTTTTTGATATTTATGCTCAAGGAATTGCATTGAAAAAATTGAACAAAGAACGCTGATGAGATGGCGTAGCGGCCTCGAAATCAGTACTGATCCGTTCTGCTGGTTTAATGACTATGAAAAATATTCTTAATATTCCACTCTCAAAAATAATAAATAGAATGTAATCACGTTCATTTATTAAAATAAAAAATAAAAATAAAATAAAAAATAATTTGCAGTTTCGCAGATTTGAACCTACAGCCTGTTGGGAAAATTAACATCCTGTAATACAATTTACTTAAATATTATTATTTAGTAGAAAATTAAGAAAAAAAATTTGATCCCAGATTTGAACTTGGGGTCCTCATGAATATGAAAAATTTGCACTTTTAGTTGTCATACGTTAATTGAATTGACTAAATTTTGTATATGTGAACAGGAAGATAATTGCGGCAATAAATTGAATATTGACTCAATTAAATTATTGACCATAAAAAAGCACCCTCTATATATTCGTACCAAAATTAACTGAACACAAGGTCAATATAAAAGCTAATAAAGCTTTTATGATTATTTTTATACAGTTAAAAATATTAAGATAAAAATTGTTACTGGGACTCAAGTTCAAATCTGCAATCTGGAAATTATTCCTTTTACGAATTTTTATTAAAAATGGAATATTATAAAATATTCTAATATTCCACTCTTAATCAAAATAACTTGAATTTAAAAATTAGTAAAAAAAAAATTTGGAGATTGCAGATTTGAACTTGAGTCCCAAAAAAAAAATTCTTATCTGAATAATAAAATTAACAAATTCGACAAATAAAATTTACATTTATATTTAAAAATATTTAACAGAGTTTGATATATAATTAAAAACTTTGAAGAAAATTCAGCAACAAAGTGTCCCACTGTGCAGCGGAAGCATAATTATTTTTTTTGTGTGTTTAATTTGATTGCAGTTTTTGTAAATAAAATAAAAATTTTCGACTGGAACAAAATTGAGTTTTTGCTTGTTTTTTGTTGTTTCAATATAAATTCCCACACCAAAATGTTTATTTTATTTACAAAAACAGGCAGTATTTTAAATATTTATTATTTTTCAATTCCAAAAAAATTTTCTTAAAAACAAATTTTTAAGAAATACTGCCCAACTTTTGTCACACGCAAATTTCGCAGAGTTTTTATTACAACACAATTTGCTTTAAAAAACTCTCCAAGATAATCCAACCTGATTTATAGAGGAAATGGCAAAAAAAAAACAATTAAATATTTCATATAAAAACTTTTAATCGTTTTTCCACAACAAACTGTTAACAGGAGGGAAAAAGGGGCAATTATTTTATTAAAAATTTGGGGAGTGTTAAGAAACCAACATTTTTTGGCAGTTTAATCTATTCAAATTGAGTCATTTTTCTTTAGCTGTGAAACTAAACGTTCGTTTTGTTTGTACTGAAATAAAGAAAAACGAAACATAAATATAATTGTTGGTACTGAAGGCACGCGATATATGTATCTTATGTTTTTTCTTTCTTCTTTAAAAACAAATTTATTTCAAGTCATGGTAGTAGACAAAAAAGAGAAAAAAATAAAATAAAATAAAATAGAGCAAGATTGAAGTGTTGTTAGCAAGCAATTGGGCTGTCAAGAGAGTTCAAAAAGGTTCACAAGGCCAAAGACCAGCACTAAACAGACTTTTTCTGCTTTCAGGTGATGAAACAAAAATTTCTACGATAAGTTGTGACCTTTAATAGCGTCTGATTGCTAATTATTTTGAGATTTCAAGTGGATTTTATTTTGATTTTTTTCGTGTGTTGGAAATGGGAAAAAGAGAAAATTATAATAATTTATCCAGGAAGACCGGATACGTTAAATTAGTGCACACGTCTGTCTCTTGTCCATTTGTCTAAGCAATTATATGTATTTGTTTGCAAGCAATTAAGGAAAATATTTAGATATTACCTTTTGCCGTGTATATGGAAAACAGTGATGCCAACTAATTGTTAATCGTTTACGCGACATAAAATAAATCACAAATAAATAGTTGATGAATGGAGATAGAATTCTGTAGGATCGGCTATTTAAAAGTTTACATTTAAAAATGCAATAAAACAGAAACGGTTTAAAATTTTGCCAAATTTATTTTTTTGTTGTGAAGTAAAGCGTCCGCCATCTGACGTTTTTTTTTTTAACTAGTGCTTATTTCGTGAATGGTAACACTTAGCTCATGTCTGATTTGACAGATAATTAGTTTTATCCTCCCGCTGAACGAATATGGTTGTGTATACGCTTGAGCAGCGCTTCGCTAAGTGGGCCTGCGATCGACTTACAGAAGATGCCGATTTTGCCCAAAAAAATCATCTTTTCAGATGAAGCTCATTTTGATCTGTAAACAAGCAAAATTGTCGCATTTGGGGCACAGAAAACCCGCACGCATACATTGAAAAGACGACGCACCCAAAACGAGTTACTGTTTGGTGCGGATTTTGGTCCAGAGGCATAATTGAGCCATTTTTCTTCGAAAATGATTAAGGAGTGGCCGTTACAGTCAATGGCGATCGTTATCGGGCCATGTTGAACGAATTTTTGTTCACAAAAATTGAAGAGGAGGATATTGGCAACATTTGGTTTCAACAGGACGGCGCTAGGTGCCACACAGCCGAAGCTACACTCGATGTTTTGCGCCCTGTTTTTGAATATCGCATTATCACCCGCAGAGCTGATGTTGTTTGGCCACCCCGGAGATGCGATTTGATACAGTTGGACTATTATTCTGTTACGCCGATAAGCCAGAGACAATTGACGCTTTAAAGGACAATATTCGTGAAGCCATTGGTGAAATACAGCAGCACACAATCGATAATGTGCTTAAAAATTGGACCGATCGTGCAGGCTACTGCATGGCCAGCCGAGGCAGCCATTTGAATGAAATTATTTTCCATTATTAACCGGAAGGATTGTACTTTCCAATAAAAAAATAAATTTGAGAAAATATTCAGTAGTTTTCTTTTTATAGCATTTTCAAAAAAAAGGTTATTTGGCGGACCCTGTAGAATTCTTCCGTTTAGATATGGATGGTCATGCTGCTTCAACCAATTGAACTGTGTCATGCGTCATACCGAGATCTTTTTATGAAAACTTCAATTCTTGAGAACGATAATGAGTTGATGTTGATGGATTCTCACGCACAGTCTCAGCTACAGTTTTCCCATTTTCGGGTGCACACACAGGACGTGCACGATCATGTCTTGACACATCAACAATAAAACCAGTTTAACAAATTTTAGCAATAGGCCTGTGTATACCGGGCACGGTTGGCCCCTTTCTATGCAACCAAATTTTGTACAACATTTTCCTGTAATTTCTGACCAATTGTGTTTGTTTTGGAAATAAATTTCCAATAAATTCGAATGTTGCTCAAGCGTAAATCGATTCATTTCGTCCAGTGGAAATAATATACTGAGGCCAAATTACCGCATTCGATATCGTACGAAATTTCAATATAATTTAAATGGAAATTTCGAACGATATCGAATGCTGTAATTTGCCCTCTGAATTTTGTGACAGAATCGAATGACACAAGTATTGCCAGATTCGAAATAACTGGTAGTTACAATTTAAACCGTTAGATGGCCCAGCCGATAGAAAACTTACATTTAATGCTATAAACACAACTGGGACGAATGACGAATTTTTCGTTACGAACACATTTAAGTAAATGAAAATACACACATTTGGGGGATTCACACTGTAATCATAACTCATAAAATAATAGCACGAAAAATATGACTAGTGGGAACAACCCGTCATAACTTAGAATGCTATTTCAAACATTGATCAGCTGATACGAAAACAACACATATGTAATTAGATGTTATCAAAGCAAAAGATAATTAAGATAATTGTAATAAAGTTGTTTGAAAATGCCAAAAAGTCTAAAAACTCTATTTCTATTTAAAATTAATAAATTTTGTCTTCTGGTGCACAAGAATATCTAAATGAATTTGTATGTATAAACTAAAACAGCTGCTGCCTTGATATGAGCTGAATAAACTTTTTTTTGCGGCGGCATACGGAAAAACGTTCAGTGGCTGCCAGCTACGTAAGTTAAAGTCAGCTGTTCGACTCATATCTCTAGAGCTATTTTATGACAAAACAAAATCATACCAGAAAGAGTGCTATTATTTTATAACTTTTTTGTATGCAGCACACCAACAACTTTTTTAAACTGGTCTGAAATATTATGACTTTATGACGATTTGACTAAATAGCACGAATTGTGAATACCCCAAATATGTACGTTGGACGAAATACGTCGAGCACAACGAACTTGCAATAGTCTTATTTCTATTTCTCACGCAGACGAACGACAAACAAATCAATTATAGGTGCCCAGGTTCCATATACTCAAACTGGTTTTTTTTTTGTGGAAAACCATAGTTCACTACTGTATTGTTGCATGTGGCACGAACATTTTCAGTGCATACTAAAAATGCATTCACCAATTCACAAAAATTGATCATTCGGACGACTTTTTTTTGAAAAATTTTTATAATATATTTCTTCCTAGTTTTTTCATATGGTCACCCCATCAGCTGTTAAATGAAAAGAATAATTTATTTGCAAAAAAAAAAAATTTCAGAAAGTAATTACAAAAAGGAATTTGTTCTGGAAAAAAATGGACACCACCGGGATAATTATTGAATGTCTAAACAATCTGGCATCAGAGGATTACAAAGATTTTTAAAAAAATTAAAAAAATTTTTTTTTCATTATTTTAATTTATTCGCTGTTATTGTGTTTCAGAAGACGAATTTATAGAGCGAATTTTTTACCAGCGAATATGTCGTACTGAACAAAATTCATCGTACGTCCCAGTTGTGTTTATAGCAATAAATGTAAGTTTTCTATCGGGTGGGCCATCTATCGGTTTGAATTGGAACCACCGAAATTCGAAATAACGAATACCATAACTTATAACTATACAAAATCATAAAAAATCGTGACGATACATATTAAAAAAAGTTAAACTTTTATTTTGGAGTTCATATAAATACTCGTAATTTATTTTGCTCTTAATACTCTTTTTCTTGGTGAAGCAGCATCTACAAATTTGAGTTTTTGAAACTCCTTTTTAAAACACATCAATCATTTTGTTTAATGTTGCTTTGAATTGCTAATAAAAGCTGTCACACATTCATAACTGCATAAATTTGCATTCATTCATAGAAGACAAATAAAAAAGTAAATCAAGTCGGAAATATTTTAAAAATTTCGAACGGGTTGTGTAAAATGCTGCAGCAGCCGCAAAACACTCGTACAAGTGTTTAGCAAATATTTAAAATATTCTCACTGTGAAAATAAAGTCATGAGAATTGCAGTCGTTTTGTTGTATGGAAATTATTTGATAGCCAGTGGCTACAGCAGACATTCAGTCTATTAAAGAAACGTTTTGTTTTTTTTAATAATAAAAATATTAGAAACGTCTTTCCCAAACAATTACTTTCAATTCCGTTCAAATCATTAATCCAGTATAACCGTTGCTCTATGTCTAATTTTCGAAAAAGTAAAGTCCAAGGTCAACGTCAGAATGCAAAAAAAAAAAAAACATCAGTAAAGAGTGTCGCGTTGAGGATGTAGAAATACTTTCCAGCAATAATTTTTGGGTTTTAGAAGCCTTAAATGTAATAATTTTGCTCGAAGTATCGTCGGAGGAGGTGAAAGTGAGTTTCCATGCTGAACATGATTTTTCGATGGATGCATTTTTAAGGGCCCAACCAGCACAGAGGCCACCTCGTTGAAAGTCGATAAGTGTGAACTCTTGTGTTGACTGAACTCTAAAAGCCCTAAGGACTGCTCTATATATAAAATGTGGGCAAATTTGAGGTTAGGAAGTTAACTGGCCCTAATATCACCCATTTTTTCGACAAATTCAAATTTATTGATACCAACGCAAACTAGAAATATGGCCATTAATAATGGAATCTGATGTCGGGCAAATGTTCACCTCTAGCATGTCGGCAGACGTCCGCTCTTTTCACAAAATTTTGAACTACACTTTTTTTTTATCTTGGACCAGCACTCAGAGGATGACCCCTATATATGGAATGCATTGCGCCGGAACTGAAAACGAAGGGATAGTATTGAGGGAACAGATTAGGAAAGATGAGAAGATAGACAGTTTTTTTTTGTAGCTATTTCAACCTTTTACTTCGCCGGCTAATTTTTGCTACAGGGCCGACGACTCGTTTCGCTTATCTCTTTAAGGCAGCTACGAATTTAATTTTTCAGAGCGTCAGTTGTTTGTGGTTTGTTCATGTAAACCCGGTCTTTCAAGTGGCGCCAGAGAAAATAAATCACAAGAACGAGGCGGCCAATTGACATCGCCAAAAAGAGAAATTATGCGTCCGGGAAATTTCTCATGCAATAACTGACGTGATTGCCCCACTGTGTGGCTTGTGGCGCCATCTTGCTGAAACCAAATGTCAGTGATGTCAACATTAGCCAATTGTGGCCACAAAAAAAAATCATTTATCATGGTTTGGCAGCACAGACAATTCACAGTGACGGCGTTTCCTGAATCATTTTCGAAAAAATACGGGCCGATGATGCCACCTGATCACAAACCGCACCATATGGTCGCTTTCTTTGGATGTAATAATTTTTTGAGGACTGTTTGTGGACTTTGTGAGCGCCATATGGAACAATTTTGTTTGTTTACATAACCGCTTAATTGAAAATGGGAAAAGATGATTTTCTTGAAAAAATTCGTTGATTTCGTTTAATTTATCAAACAGCCAATTTTCACAATTAAAATTTTTTGTGCAAGAGTGTAGTATTCCATAATTAAAATTTCCCAACTTATTACTAAATAAACGTCAAAAGATGACAGCTGAGTTCTTGACATTTCCTCATTTGACAGCTAATTTACTTCCTAACCTCAAATTTGCCCACCTTGGATAACAAATAAAGTGAACTTTTATTTTTTATGTTATTATTTTTATTACAAATTCACAACTTTCTTAATATTCAATTTAATCTTTTTTTTTTGCAGACATGTTTGACGCGAAATAAATACTAAAATTACGCCAGCCCTAATATCGTCGATATTCTTCTGCTAGAATAACTTAAATATGGCCTCGCCCATGTCTCCCAGCATTTACCGGCAAGGACCACAAACTCGTCCTTCCAATGCCGCCGTCTACCAACAACAAGTGCCCAGCAAACACTACAGCATGGGCAGCGTGCAAAATATGACAGAACGCACACGCCTCATAGAGCTGCTAAGAGCTCCAAACATACTCACCTCGCCCATAATGCAGCCACCGTCAAAGGGTCTGCTCAATGGCCCAGGACAAAACAATTGTTTTCTCAATTGTGCCGTACAGGTAAGTTTCCTTATTTTTTGTTTTCTTAATCTCTTAGAAAATTTAAACAAATTTTCCCATCAGAAAACTTTTTTGCCCTGCACACATGTCGTGTTGAAAAACAAAAATAAAATTTTTTTTCATTGTTTCACTCATGATGTATTTAGCATAAAACAAGCATAAAATAATTATTTAAAGTTTAAGAAAGAACGAAAAAAAAGCAGCACAGATTTCTAGTCTTTAACAAGAAACATGTGTTTGTTATAGTTTCTGTTTTTTTTTCTGATAAATTTAAATTAAAAAAGAAAAAATAATAAAACAAGCAGCCAGAAAAAAAAGGTTTTCTTTTTTACTGCGAGAACTAAACAGGAAAAAACAATAATTCAAAATCATCAACCAGGTGTATCGTCGTCTTTTAGTGTGTTTCGAACTTCAGTATCTGCAGCGTAAAGATTTTATTTCAAAAAGCTTTAGTTTTGCTGTTCTGGAGCATAAAACTTAAAAAAAGAAAAAATTTACACGTAATTGTTTCATGGGAATATGATTTTCATTTGGCGAATTGTTAATGTTGGGGCTGGTGATGACGCCGCTACCAAGAGAAAAATCAGGAAAAGCTTGGAGAAAAGGGTAAGAATGCAGACACTAGATGTTACCGTACTCTTTCATAAGCGATACTCGAATCTGAAAACAAAATTACAGTGTGTGCAACAAAGTCTTTCTTTTTTACAAATTAACAATTTGCTGACGACTGACTGGTTGTCAAAGGGCACGAACTTGCGTGCATTTGCGTTGTTAAAATTTAGTTGAGGGTAATTTTCCTCCTATTGCTGGCAACTATTTTTATATTTTAGCTCAATCCGATTGGGATTCATTAGGTTTTTGTGAGATAGTAAGGGAACAATTTTTGGGAAATTTTCTCATTTTCCAATGCCTTAATTTTAACGCTTTTTAAACCGCTTGTTTTACTCTGGATGGTAGTTCTACTTATACAATGCATTTTTCCCGAACTGGAGAATGGAAGAAATACACACCAGATTTGAAAAAATATTTGTTGTCTTTCTGAAAAAAAAAAATAATAAAAATGATTAAGATAATACTTTTTTATTCAGACTCAAGTTAAAAAAAAATTAAGAATTATGAGACAAGAATTTTTTATTCAGACTCAAGTTCAAATCTGCAAACTGCAAATTAGTTCTTTTAAGAATTTTTATTAAATTTAATTTGTTATATCAAGAGTGGAATATTTAGAATATTTTTATAATCATCAAACTAGCAGAAAGCATCAGTAGCGATATCGGGGCCTTTACGCCATCTCATCAGCGTTCTTTGTTTAACTTTTTCCACTCTTCATTTTGGTACTGGCCATTAGGAATATCAACTATTTAACCAATCTTTTTAACGAAAATTCTTATCTTAATAATAAAATTAATAAATGCGAAAAATAAAAATTTACATTCATGTATAATTAAAAATATTAATTAAAAACGGAGTTTTTACTACTTTTATTAAAGAAATTAAACAAAATTATATATATTGGGCACATCTACACAAAAATGCCTTTTAAAGCATGTATATTCCATGAATTTCAGTGACCCATAAGATACTTTAACAAGTAAAAACGTTATATTCGACCGGGTCGAATCTTAAATACCCTCCAAATATTTAGTAAGTGAATTTAAAATGTTTATCTTGGTGGGACAGAGTTCCTTTATATAATATCGTACGTCAACGCCGACTAAAGGGGGCGGGGTTCAAAAATATACAATATCATGTTTTCCACAGACGAACGTATGGGTATTGCTAGACCGTCTTAGACTTCATCACAATTCTCTTTGGAGGGCATAAAAACTGTATTTTGGCGGGGTCGCTCTGGCAAGGGCTGTGGGGGAAACATTTCACCTTTGTCATAAAACTCTAAAAATAAATGCTTGGGATAATTATATACAAAATTAAAAATTTTTTTTTATAGGGTCATTTAGAGGGCAAAGGGGGAGAGGGGGTAGGGCAGAAACAGGTAGACATAAAACTCTAAAAATAAATGCTTGGGATGATTATACACAAAATAAAAAAAAATTTTTATTTATTTTTAATAGGGTCATTTAGCGGGCAAAGGGGGAGGAGGGGGTAGGGCAGCAACAGGCAGTCATAAAACTCTAAAGATATGTAAATGCTTGGGATGATTATATACAAAATTTAAAATTTTTTTTTTTTGGCAGGGTCATTTAGGGGGCAAAGGAAGAGGGGAGGGGGGGGGGGGGCTAGGGCAGAAATCGGCAGTCATAAAACTCTAAAGATAAATGCTTGGGATGAGTATATACAAAATTTAAAAAAAAAAATTATTTTTTTTTTGTAGGGTCATTTAGGGGGCAAAGGAAGAATGGGGGGGGGGGGGGTAGGGCAGAAATCGGCAGTCATAAAACCCTAAAGATAAATGCTTGGGATGATTATATACAAAATTTAAAAAAAAAAATTTTTTTTGGTAGGGTCATTTAGGGGGCGAAGGGGAAGGAAGGGGTAGGGCAGAGTATTACGAGGTTTCGTCTCAGCTTCGTCATTAAAGCTTAAAAGTGTTATTTTTAAGGAATGTAGGCTTAAGTAAAACAATTTGTTAAATTTTTATGCTATTTTTGCCTATAATAACGCCCACTGCAGTGGGCGGGGTCAAAAACTATTTTTATTTTATTTAATGGCTCCAAGTTTAAGGCGTTGGACCGTATTTGACATAAAAATATATCATTTGCTTAACAAAATAACCAAAAAACTATAAAAATTATGTTGTTTTTTCTGGGTTGGTTTAGTTCTTCTTAGGGGAACTTTTTCCCTCTTGCCCGATTTATCCCATCTTCGAACTTAACCTGCTCTAAGCTTTAAAATATATTTATGCTAAATTTCAAGAGTCTAGCTCTTTTCGTTTGGACTGAATCGTGATTTCCACAGACGGACGGACGGACATGCTCAGATCGTCTTAGATTTCATCACTGATCAAGAATATATATACTTTATGGGGTCTGAGATGGATATTGCGATGCGTTACAAACGGAATGACAAAGTGAATATACCCTCCAAATTCTTTTTTGGAGGGTATAAAAACAAGCACTTCTAAGAGAATGACTATTTGCTAGGCAACAAAGTGTGGTTGTTGTCCGTGCTGCCTTAGATTTTGCGGTCAAATTAAATTAATTCCTATTTTATTTGTTAGCGACATTGAGCGATACTACAACAAAAATAATTTAAATAAAAAAATGTTACCTGTTAATTTAAGTAAAGGAAATTATTTAAGGACAAAAAAGACCCATAATTTGATGAGTTAGAGGGTTAACATATTCTACAAAAATGTTCTCCGTAACATTTTACATAAATTTGCTGAACACATCTGATACCTAAAATGTAAGGATCACATGGATTCTTATACCGATTAACAATAAGAATGTGCCAGAGCTGGGAAACTTTAATGCCCCCTCAAATGAAATTCAAATGTAAACTTTCAAAACGCCGATACACGTGTCTTTTTTTTGTCTCCTCTATCAAAATTTATAGATTTTTTTTGTGTTGTACAGTGTTATTAAATATATAAAAGTGGCCCATGTACACGGTTCTACAACAATCACTTAAGGTACGTTCACACTTATCAAATATTTGCTCAAAAAAGCGTAACCACTAAACACTAATAAAAAGCTTTTTAATTCAAAAATATATTTATTGAGTTAAATAGTCTTCAATAATATTGGATTCATGACACTGTCTATTAGTTTTGTATGAAATCGTTTTACTAAATAAACACGTATCTGAACAAAAATATTTTTCATTAGTATTTAGTGGTTACGCTTTTCGGGGCAAATATTTGGTAAGTGTGAACGTACCTTTACTCATCGTTATTGTTTTGATGGGGTCATTTTCGAAATAATTCTGTAACTGACTACACGACGGCAATTGAAGGCAACGGCATTTGCAGCCGTGTAGTCGTGCTTACTGGTGTCGTCTAACCCCCTTATTCATAAAAATTATGAGAGTCTAATAACAGCGTAATAAAACAAAATTTCATATGAAATTTGCTCTATTACACTCTTATAAGACTCTCACAATTTTTAGGAAAAAGGGGGGTAAGTGTTTATAACTTCACAATTTACTCAAGAGCAAATTTTTGTTGGATGTAATAAAGGATAAAGGGCAAATTTGAGGTTAGGAAGTAAATTGGGTAAAAAACACACTTTTTTTTAACAAATTCAGTTCTATTGATACCAATGGAAAGTGGAAAAATGGGAATTAATAAAGGAATATGATGTCTGGCAAATGTCCACTACTAGCACAGCGGTAGATGTCCACTCTTTTCATAAAATTTTGCACCACATTTTACAACAAACTTTCGCTTATCTCGTCAATGCAGCGCCGAGTTTCATCTTCAAGAGCCTGAGTTGTTTGTGGTTTGTTCATGTAAACCCGGTCTTTCAAATGGCGCCAGAGAAAATAATCCGGCAGCGTTAAATCACAAGAACGAGGAGGCCAATTGATATCGCCCAATAGAGAAATTATGCGACCGGGAAATTTCTCATGCAATAACTGACTTGTTTGCCCCACTGTGTGGCTTGTGGTGCCATCTTGTTGAAGCCTAAGGTCAGTGGTGTCAATAATAGCCAATTGTAACCACAAAAAAATCGCTTATCATGGTTTGGTAGAACAGAGAATTCACGGTGACGGGGTTTCCTTGCAAAATACGGCTCGACGAGCCCGTCTGACTGCAAATCGCACCATATGGTCACTTTTTTTTTTTTTGCAATGCATCGCGCCGGAACTGAAAACGAGGGGATAGTATTGAGGGGACAGATTAGGAAAGATGAGAAGATAGACAGTTGTTTTTTTTTGTAGCTATTTCAACCTTTTACTTCGCCGGCTAATTTTTTCCAGGACCGTTTGTGGATTTTGTGAGCCCCTGGTCTGTTTGTGTCATTTTGTTTACATGACCGCCTAATTGAAAATGGTCCTCATCACTAAAGATGATTTTTTTTGTTTCGAAAGAGTAGCCTTCAGGGTTAAAATTCCCCAACTTTTTACTAAATAAATGTCAAAGGATGACTAGTCAATTTTTGACATGTCCTCATTTGACAGCCAATTTAGTTCCTAACCTCAAATTTACCCAGCCTTTTCAAGGGTACTAAAGGTTTTAAGAACTAGCGGATTTCTTTTATTATTATTATTTTACATTTTGCTGTAGGGTACCTTAACCCAAATACATAACTGAGTCATACAACAAACAAAGTTTGTTCTTCCAATTTTTATTTGTGATAATAATTATTTTATACGTTTGTTTTTTTTAATTATTTTTTCCTGTTGAATCATCTACAATTTCTTACAATTCAGTAGGTTTTTCTCAAGCCATTTTTCTTTTATTCTTGATTGTTTAAAAGCAAAACAAAAGTTCTTTAAAGGGTTGCTGTTACATTTTTTTTCTATATAAAAATATTATTTTGTATATTGAATGCCGTGTTTTTTTCTTCTCTTTCTTAAAAGCCATTTCTTGTTTTCATTAATTTATTTCTTGTTTCACATATTAAAGTTGTACACGGTCTCGCGGGCTTTCTTAATGTGTTAAAGTTTTTCTAGTCTTCATTCATTTCTCGCCATGTGGGTGCCACTTGTTATTTTGTTACAAAGAAAGAAAGAAAGAAAAAAAATATTCACTTGAATTTTGATGTTAATTTTGTGTGTTACTTTTAAAGCGCTTGAATTTGTAGGCTGAAGATGGTTTTAAATTAATGTATTTGCCTGCTTTTATAAGTTGGCGTGTTTTTTTTTTGCTTTTTAATTTCTTGCTTTTTGGTGTAAATTATAAAACAAAAAAAAAACAAATTATTTAAAAATGATAATGATATATTACGGCCATGATTTATTATGAAAATGTTGTTGATTGTGTTTTTCGGTCAAAGTGTTGACAGCGTGGATTTTTTTTTTGTAATTATAAATGACAGTTGATGGTTGTTTTTATTTTGCTATTAAAAGAGAGGAAAAGATTAGGATGTATTAAGAAAAATAAATGAATTAAGAAAATAAATCTTGTTTCTTAAGTCTTTCGTTTTTCGTTAAATTAAAGTTTGTTTCATTAATCTTTCAAAATTTTTTAAAACTCCATTTTATGTTTTTGTTGTAAGAAGAAAAAAACTTGATATCAGTTGAATATTTTAAACATGTAAACTAATCGGTCCGGAAATTTAGTGCCTCTAGAAAAACTTGTACTTTTGCACCAATAGGTTGCAGAATGCCTTTCGGCTTGCAACCATGCCATTTATGCCATTTACTAACAATTCCTTTAATATTTTCATAATTTTTTTTTTATAAAATTCCCTTTATAGTCTCATTAAAATTGTCTTCCGCTTAAATAGTTTTGTAATTAAGAAAAGAACTACATCTTCCGCTCTCAAAGGTCACTCACTCATCTTATTTAAAACGAACCGCCAGCATTTAACAACTCTTTTACACTTGTTTCACTTCAAATTGAACCAATTAAATTTATCTATTCTTCTCTATTAACATAATTTGCCTGGCACTTGCAAAGGTACGCAAGGAGGAAGGAAGGAAGGAAGTTTCTTGTCGCTTGTAACACACATACACCCTTTTCAATTTGTATGCATTTTCTTATTAAGAATTTACCAGCAACAGCAACAACAACACTTCCTTAACTTCCTTCCTCTTAAGCGTGAAATACGTTTAAAGCATTGTTCTTCTTGAGAGCTGGCCATATTAAAACAGCGACACAATCACACGGCCAGAACAACGAAACTGAACCGAATTAAATAATGAGAACAAAAAAAAAAAAAATGAAGAAACAAATGATGAGAACTCGTTTGTCTTCATGATGGTTGCAGTTGATACACCAAATACGCCTTCACAGAGTAGATATCAAGATATTAAAATAATGATATTTTTACAACTTTGTTGTTGTAAAGTAAGCAGAGAGCGATATGCTTAAAGTTAAACAGAACACATCTGACAGTATTGTGGACTTTTGTTACAAAGACGGGGGGAAGGTTGGCGTAGGCAAGCACTCGGAATTTAATGTTGTTATTACAACAAAATAGAGGAGTATAATGAAAAATATTTACAAATTCAGGCAGGCATTTTTAATTGAGTCCAATTATCCGTAATTGCCGTAATTATCTTGCTGTTCACATATACAAAATTTAGTCAGTTCAATTAACGCATGGCCACTAAAAGTAAACATTTTTCATATTCATGAGGATTCTTGAGGATCTCAAGCTCAAATCTGGGATATTTTTTTGTTGTTGTTTTTTTTTAAATTTTCTAGTTAATAATAAATTTAATATCAATAATTTAACTTCAAAATGGCTCTACACTATTTGTTTAAGGTTTTTTCACATTTCCAACAATTTAGGTGCTAAGTCTCTACTAACTTTGTTCAGTGAATTGTGTCTTACTCACTAAACACACTTTTTAGCAGAGCTGCATTTGTAATTTTACGCAATATTATAACAATTTCATATATATTGAACAACAATTAATTGAAATATTATATGGATCAATTAAGGTGTATGTCTGAACTCGATAAATCCTAATTTATTTCTAAAGATATTCCACTTAAAAAAATAATAATTTCATAAATATTTTATATAAAAAGCTTATTTTTATAAAAAGTCTCATCTTACTTGAAAGTGCCATTTTTAAATACTGATTTTTTTTAAATAATATTTTTTTTAAAAACTTCTATTCGACATATTGTCTCAACTAATATATTAATGTTAGTGCTTTTTGTTATGTGGTCAAGTATGACTATATGCCTGCAATTCATTGGTTCTGACAGAAAATAATCAGTACATCAAAATTATATATTTTACATAAGCAAGTTCCTTTTTACAAAAAAAAAAAAATAAAAAAAAAATACAAAACAAAAAGTGCATTCTGGTTGTGGAAAAATATTCCAGTTCCATTTTATATTAGCCCAATTCACAATCCTGTGCAAATGGTCTTGCATTATAGCATTTGCAAATTGAGAGAGTATTTGTGAACATTTTCAATGTATTTTGTTGTTGTAGAGTACAATTATTTTGCAAATGCAATGATGCACGACCAGTTGCACAAGATTGTGAATAGGGCTATTGTTTTCAGACATACACCTTAATTGAGCTTATCGCAATAAATATCCAAATATCCAAATAAATTAGTTATTGTTTAATGAAATTGTTATAATATTGAGCAAAATTACAAATGCAGCTCTGCTAAAAAGTGTGTTTGGTGAGCAAAACACAACTCACTGCACAAAGTTAGTAGAGACTTAGCACCTAAATTGTGGGAAATGTAAAAAAACAACATAAAAAATAAAGGCGACCCATACAGAAATTAAATTAATTACATTAAATTTATTGTATATTAAAAAAAAATTAAATTAAAAAAAAAATAAAAAACTCAAATTGAAATAAAAAAAAACAAATTAAAAAAAAAAAGAAAAAAATCAAATTAAAATAAAAATAAAAATTAAAAATAAAAAAAAACCTTAAAAATAAAAAAACCTTAAAAATAAAAAAACATTAAAATAAAAAATAAAAAAATAAAAATCCCAGATTTGAACTTAGATCCCTATGGGTATAATTTGTATTTAGTTGCCATACGATAAATGAATTGACTAAATTCTGCATATGTGAACAGGAAGATAATTATGGCAATAAAGTGAATATTGACTCAATTTAAAATGCATGTCTGAACACGTAGGAACTTGTTTATATGAAAAATAAAACTTAAAATAGCGCTAGGATTTAAATTTATTTTAATAAAATGACACTTTTTATAAAAATGTGTTTTTTTTCAAAAATATTAATGAAATTGTTCTTCGCGAAAAGATAACTTTTTTTAGAAAAATTTTTTTTAGTTTAGGGTGTCGCACTGTGGGCTGTATGGTAGAGAAAGTGGCGATTAATTCATAGAACTCGTAATTTTAAAATGGTGTTATTTTTTATTAATGAGTATTAATAAATACATAAAAAACTAGCATTTAAAAATAAAAGTTTGCCAAAAAATTTTTTTAACCTTGTTTATATGCAAAATAAAACTTAAAATAGCGCTAGGATTTAAATTCATTTTAATAAAATGACACTTTTTATAAAAATTTGTTTTTTTTTTCAAAAATATTAATGAAATTGCTTTTCTCGAAAAGATAACTTTTTTTAGAAAAAGTTTTTATAGTTAAGGGTGTCGCACAGTGGGGTGAATGGTAGAGAAAGTGGCGATTAATTCATAGAATTCGTAATTTTAAAATTTTGTTATATTTTTATTGATGAGTATTAATAAATACATAAAAAACTAAAATTAAAAAAAATTTTTTTGAAAAAAAAAATTCTTAACCTTTTATGGGGTTTTTTGTATTTTGGAGAAAATTGTCTTATTTGACTATTTTTGCTGTAACTTTGGAATGAAAAGTGATAAATTAGTAAATTAAATTGTAAATTATTGCATGCTTTATGTGCCTTTAGAAAATATAATAAAAAAGATAATAACAACAACTAGTTTTTTTGTTTCGTTCTTTTTTCACATTGATTTTTAGCAACCGGAATTCTCTCACAAAAAACCTTCATAACTCAAAAATCGCGCAAATAGGTATTTTGGAATTTATTAGCTAAAAGCTTATATTTTAAGAGCATAAAAGCATTTTTTTCTGCAGTCATCCAAAAAAGTTGTTGAAACTCCATGTATATATCAAAAATACCACATTTTGGGAAACATTTAATTTTTTTTTTAAATATTTCTAGAACATATAACTAAACAAAAAATAATTTTTTAAATGCTCATATACCTGAAGTTGACGGTTCCATTATAAAACTTTTACGTATAGAAGTCTTAACAAAAACTATAATCAATTGAAATATGAAAATATTCTCTTTTTATCAATGCGCGCAAAAATAACAAAAATGATTCAACTTTGAACTCATATTGCAAATAAAGTAAACTACCAAGAACGTTTATTTTTGCAGTTGGAGGTGAAGAATTTTATCTACTTTCATATGGTACCAAATACGGTTGTGAAAGTTAAAGTTAATCTTTTTAATTAATCGCAACTTGGGAGGGCTTTCACCCCACAGTGTGTCGAGAGAAATATCGCATTTCTCTTTAAAACTCAAACACACTAGTTGGCTTACCTTCCTTGTTAAAATTAATATGAAGAAAATTTATGTGTGAGAGTTTGTGTCAGTGCAAGTGAACACTTGACTCTGGTATAAGATAAATTTTCTTTGGCTTCTTTTATTTTTTTTATAGTTGAAATTTTAGCATTTTGTCTTAAGCAGACTTTAGTTCTAAGGTTAACTTTCTTACATTTTTACAACACACACACACATATATACCCACACACACACACACTTGAACTGACTGACTGACTGGCTGACTGACACCAGACTTAACTTGGCTTCTACTCGGTTCTTTAGTGTTTGTAATTTGTGCTTTTTTTCTTCTTACTCTTGCAAAGTTAGGCTCAATTAAACAGCTCAAGATTAGTTCACACGATAAGATGTTTGTCTGTCCCTAGTCTTTTTGCTGTTGTTGTTGTTGTTGTTGTTTTATATTCTTCTATCACTTTTGAATAAGAAAACTGCTGTACAACGTCAGATATCTTAAGAAGTTTTTCTTATTTCTTTTCATATTTAAAAAGGGGTTGTTAAGTTCATTATAAATTTTATTTATTGTTATTATTATTAATATTACGTTCTTTTGTATTAATTGTTGTGGTAAAATGTTTAAAATTAAAAAATAAATAAGAAGCTGTTATATATGGCGATTTATTTGTAATATGGTGGGAAAGTGAATTTTAAGCCATTTAAATTAGCCAATGAAATAGAGACAAAATGCATTCACCATCGCCAGGTTTGTGGCTTAAGTCTTTTGTATATTGTTGTAAAACTCCATGGTGACTAAATGTCTTGATAGTGCACTTTTGAGCGTTTAGATTTAAAGCAGCAGATTCTAGATTTTAATAACTTTATGAAATAATTTTTTTTTATAAATGTTTTTAATTAAAGTGGTTTTGAACGTGAGCTGCGCGTGTGTGTGTAAGAGAACATGATTGCCATCAAGATGTTCATATCTTGAGTTTAGGAGCATGTAAATTAAGGTTCTAATTTTGTAAATCAATTTTTGCTCTATTTACTTTTATTTTTCAGAAACATTTTAAATATTTTGAATTGCAGTAAAAACACAAAAGAAAATTTTAAATTTTTTTTATAAATTTGTTTTTGTTCTTCAATAAGTTCTACTTGATCTATTATTGATCCAATCAGATTCAAAACATAAACATTTCCTAATTGCTCGTTTTGAAAGAAATTCGACAATTCACGCTGTAGGAAGTCAAACACATTTTTAAGTAACTTAAAATTGGTTTTTAAATAAGCACAACTAGTGTATAAAGTGAATTTTTTCCTTGTCGTCGACTCATTATATTAACATATGCATGTAATAGGCGATAGTCAATTGGCCATCTCTGCATGACTTTTTAATTGATTACTAATTACTTATTTTTCAACCAATTTGTAGTCAGTTTAATTTAAATTATTTAAAACACTTTTTTATTAATTCATTTATAAATAGTTAAGTTTCAATTAATTTTTTATTAAAAAATAAAAAAGATATCTTTTTGCAACGTTGATACTGACTGAAATAAAAATTCAAGCACATTTCATGACTTAAAATGAAAATGAAATTCAAAATATTTAGTTTTTTTTTTGTTTGCTTGATATCTGCATTAGATTTAAACCAATTTGTAGTCAGTTCCAAAATAGTTAATTTATAATTATTGTTTTAATAAACCGATTATTTTATTTACTAAAGGGCAATGATTCAACATTCACATATAAAAAATATTTGACGAATTATTCGTAACCAAATTTTTTTTTTTGACAAGCGTTTCCTTCATATTTCGTGTGTATACCCGGCTAAGCTTTTTAAGCTTTAATGACGAAGCTGAGACGTAAGCTGGTACTCTTCTGCCCTACCTCCTCCTCCCCCTTCACCCCCTAAATGACCCTACCAAAAAATTTTTTTTTTTTTAATTTTGTATGTAATCATTTATTATTAGAGTTTTAGGACTGCCTGTTTCTGCCCTACCCCCTCCTCCCCTTTGACCCCTAAATGACCCTATCAACAAAAAAAAAATTTTTTTTTTATTTTGTATATAATCATCCCAAGCATTTACTTTTAGAGTTTTATGACTGCCTGTTTCTGCCCTCCCCCTTTTCCCCGGAAATGACCCTATAAAATAAAATAAAAAATTTTATTTTGTATATAATTATCCCAAGCATTTATTTTTAGAGTTTCATGACTGCCTGTTGCTGCCCTACCCCCTCCTCCCCCTTTGCCCGCTAAATGACCCTATTAAAAATAAATAAAATTTTTTTTTAATTTTGTGTATAATCATCCCAAGCATTTATTTTTAGAGTTTTATGACAAAAGTGAAATGTTTCCCCCACAGCCCTTGCCAGAGTGACCCCGCCAAAATACAGTTTATATACCCTCCAAAGAGAATTGGACCCTATAAAGTAAATATGTATATTCTTGATCAGTGATGAAGTCTAAGACGGTCTAGCCAATGCCCCTACGGTCGTCTGTGGAAAACATGATATTTCCTATTTTTGAACCCCGCCCCCTTTAGTGGGCGTTGACGTACGATATTATATAAAGGAACTCTGTCCCACCAATTTAAACATTTTAAATTCACTTACTAACTATTTGGAAGGTATTTAAGATTCGACCCGGTCGAATATAACGTTTTTACTTGTTTATATATATTTTTTGTTATCTAAATAAGCCAGAATATTTAAGTTGTAATATAATTTTTTTGAATTTTCGTTGCCTATAAAAATCAGAACTAAAAGTAAATTATTTAGAATTTTTTTTTTCTAAATAAAAATGAAAATATGTATTTGTATTGCTGTTTTAACTCAAGAAAAGGAACCTTAATGAATTTAAAGACAAAAGAAATTCCCAGCAAAAAAAAAAAAGAAACAAATCAAATTACACTTGAAAAATTATGTATTAAAGGCAAATAATTTTCATATTTAATGTCTGTACGATTAAAATTGTACAGAAAAGTTGATGGCATGCAGCATGCGATGCAGGGAAAAAATGAACAGAAAAATACACTTATTAGAATTGGAAGGAAAAACAAATACGAGTACGAGAGCAAGTGTGGGAATTAGGAAGAAAAAGAGGAGATCTCTTGTGGCACAGCTTTTGTTGTTGTTTTATTTTTTTCTTATGTCTTAATAATAATATTATGATTTTTTTTCCTAAGAAAATTATACGTTTGCGAATAGACACATTATTTTATTGTACTCGTTTGTTTAACAACTGATATTAAAAAAAAAAATTTATTATAATTTTGCAAATGACCTGTTGGGTTTTTTTTCTTTTTGCAGCAAATTTGTTTTAGGGAAAATGAAAAATTACTTCTAGCAAAAGTTTTTGCAATTAAATTGTAATTAGAACTAAAAAACGAAAACAACAAGAAAAGGGTTGTGATCATAAAATTTTTCTTTGTTTTTGCCTCATTAAAACTCGTGTAATAAATTAAGTTTAATAACAGAAAGTCAGTGAAAATATTAATGATTGATTTACTTTAAGCAAAAACTTGATGATACTTTTAATCAAAAGAATATAAAATAGCCAAAGCCCCTTAGAAAAATGCTTTTACGAGTATTAAATAAGAAACTTAAATAGTTTAATCAAAAATAAAATTAAAATAAACATAAAAATCTCTTCTGTTAAATTTGATTTATGAGTCTAGTCGATTTAACTTCCAAATTAATTTATTTATTTTTTCTCTGTAGCCAAGTTTCATTTAAATCATGAATTTCAATACCGCTAACAAGTTTACGTTTAGCTTTTGTAAAAAACTATTTTTTTTAAATGTTTTTATAAATATATTGAAATATATGTGTGTAACATTTTAAGAAAATTCCCACCGGAGGCAGTCAGGCTTGAAACACAAAAGAAATATGGAAGCAGCCATAAATTAAAATGCATAATAACGCTTAAAGGTTTTAACACTTTGAAAGAAATTATAAAAAAGCCCCACCATTATTTTCTTTCTTTTTTTTGAAAAGGGGAAATACTTTTATACAAACTGCAAGTCAAGTTACTGGGATAAAAGGGGGCAGCAACAAAATTATTATAATTCTTGTTTGAAATTATCAGTGAAGCGCCACAAGTGAAATATTTTGTAACGTTTTAAAACATGCGACGAGAGTTTTTTTTTTTTAAATTTCATAGATTTATTTTATGGCTATGAATTGCACTGCATACAACAAGAAAATTAACTACATTTAATGCAAGTATTTGCTATACGAGGTCGGTTCAAAAATTAAGTGAATTTTAATGCAATTGATTGTTGACATGATAAATAACTAAAGCACTTAGGAAATTCTCCAGCAGTTTTTTTAATCAATATTGTTTTTTTTAAGTTACACAAAAAGCAGACTAGCTGTTTTCGAAAGCCGCTACACTTTCCATCTTCAGTACTCATGTGTATTTTTATTTGTATCCACTTTTTTTATTTATACAAATTTTATTAGAAAATTTCATACGAGAAGTGTTTCAAACCGATGGTAACTTGCTTTAAGTTGCAGTGTTGCCATATGACTATTTTCTCATTGTCCCATTTGCAAAATTTATTTATGTATTTTTTTTGTGTTTTTTTTATAACAAACACAACCCGCGAAACGATTTGCTTGTCTACGGAAAACACCCAGAGTCTCTGGTGGCAACCGAAGCCACGACTATTGGACTGACAGGCTGGCATTGCTAGCCATCAGCCACACATGGCACACAAAAAAGCAGACTAGCTGTTTTCGAAAGCCGCTACACTTTGCGTCATCAGTACTCATGTGTATTTTTATTTGTATCCACTTTGTTTTTATTTATAAAAATTTTATTAGAAAATTTCATACGAGAATTGTATCAAACCGATGGTAACTTGCTTTAAGTTGCAGTGTTGCCGTTTGATTATTTTCTTAATGTTCCATTTTCAGAATTATTTTTTGTTTTACTGCATTTTGGTGACACACTGGAAGTGTATATAAAAATTTTATTCGGAAATCACATACGAGAAGTGTATCACACCGATGGTAACTTACTTTAAGTTGCAGTGTTGCCATTTGATTGTTGTTTCTGTGTCCCAGTTTCAGAATTTATTTATTTATTTTCTTTTTGTTTCATTGAATTTTGATTTTTATCCAAAAATTAAATTTACCAACTTTTTTTTGTGTTTTATTGAATTTTGGTGACACACTTTAAGTTGCGGTGTTGCCATATGATTATTTTCTCCATGTCCCATTTTCAGAATTTTTTTTTGTTTTATTGAATTTTGGTGACACACACATGTCTCATTTTCAGAATTTATTTATATGTGTTTTTTGTTGTTGTTTCATTAAATTTTTGAGTTTTCTCCCCTCTATCAGTCCTGACATGCACTCTTTTGTATGTCCTTCTTATCTCCCCAATCATTGCAAAATGTCGTCCTATCAACAACAGTTTTTTAATCAATCAACTTACACAGCAAAGCAGACTAGCTGTTTTCGAAAGCCGCTACACTTTCCGTCATCAGTGCTCATGTGTATTTTTTTAATTGTTTTCACTTAGTTTTTATTTATAAAAATTTTATTCGGAAATTACATACGAGAAGTGTATCAAACCGATGGTAACTTATTTTCAGTTGCAGTGTTGCAGTTTGATTATTTTCTTCATGTTCCATTTTCAGAATTATTTTTTTTATTGAATTTTTTATAACAATTTTATTCGGAAATTACATACGAGAAGTGTATCAAACCGATGGTAACTTATTTTAAGTTACACACTGGAATTTGTCGTTTGATTATTTTTGAATGTAGCATTTTCAGATTTTTTTTGTTTCATTGAATTTTGATGTGTCTCCAAAAATTAAATTTATTTATTGAAAAGTTTCCATATTGTCGCCTTTCACCTTCACCCTTTTATCAGTGCTGTCATGCACTTTTATGTACGTCCTTCTTATCTCCTGAATCATCTCAACACAACGTTCTTTGTCGGTTCTCCGCGTTCTGGGAAAAAACGGTGCAGGGGGGTAAATCTGGATCATTAAAAAAATTTTTTAATTATTTATGAATTTCTAACTTTTTTTCCAAATTCCGCAAATTTGGCACAAACTTCACTATTACACGTTGCTTTATACAAGATTAAAAATTAAAAAATGCATGGCATAAGTCAATTTCGTGGACCCTGTAGGAAAAAATTGGCCGGCGAAGAAAGGAGTTTGAAATATTTGCAAAAAAAAAAAAATTGTGTATCTTCTCATCTCTCTTCATCTGTCCTCTCAATACAATTCCCTCCTTTCTAGTTTCGGCTTAAAGCACTGCATTTGTAAGGGTCATACCCGGAATGCTGATCCGATTTAAAAAAAAAATAAATAAATTAAAAAAAAAATTAAAGAAAAAAAAATTAAATATAAATTTAAAAAAAAATTAAAAAAAAAATTAAAAAAAAATTAAAAAAAAAATAAATTAAAAAAAAAAAAATTAAAAAAAAATAAAAAAAAAAATTAAAAAAGAAAAAAATTAAAAAAAAAAACTGATACGCCGACATCCTCAGCAACTTCTCCACTAGACGATTCGACGATTCTTCATAACACTTTTCTTGACTTTTTCAACATTTTCTTCGCTTATTCTTTAAATGCAGTGTCTAGGACGAGCATCGTCCTTAGCAACTTCTCAGTCTTGTATGAAAAGTTCTTGGTACTTGAAAAAAAAAGAAATTTTAAGAGAATGTATCGAATTTGCAAATTCATCTAATATCTTAATAATTGTCATAAAAATTACGTATATCAAATGTAAGATTTAAAAATAATAACAAAAAGCAAAAATATTTACTACGCTTTTCAACATCAATTTACTGCTTCAGTTTCCTGTGCTCGTGCTCTTACATCATCATCCTTGACTTGAAATTATCAATACAAAACAAAATTATTGTTTCGACACTTGAAACGCTTCATGCATTCAGTTCTTGTTCGACTAAATAGATGCACAGAACACATAATTTTCCAATAATAACAAACACTTTTATGCAATTCCTCCAACAACAGAAGAAGCAATAAGGAAATGGACAATTTCTACAGCAACATTGTCAATAAACACATACAGGTGCTTAACTATTTTCCATTTCACTATAAAAAGGAATGTGGCATGTTTGCAGCCAAAAGCTATAAAACTGCAAAGTCTATTGGCTGCTGCTGCTGCAGCAACAACTGTAATTGCATAGACAACAAGAAATTTAAAAATTTTTTCTATTCGTATAATAATGATTGCTCTAGTTTCATAAAGATTTTTTGTTGCTGTTGTTTTTTTGCAAAACACATGTGAGCGGCAAGGAAAAAAAATTCGCAATACTTTGTTAGTGCACTTGGATGCAGTCGAGTCCACACACACTCACACAGAAAAATAACATAACCAAACAAGTTGAATAAAGCAAAGTTTTTGATTGTGGGCACCTGCAGTTCTCAATCAAATTTACTGCTGGGGCTTTAAGATATTTCTCTTTTTCTTAACAACAACAAAAAAACCAAACAATTCAAGATTGATTTAGAATTATGCATTTTAACAAGCATAAATTTATTAAAGTTAAATTGTTCAAAATTTACAACAACCCAAACATTAAATTTGCAAAATATTTAAACAACTTTAAAAAAGAGAAAAAGCCAAAGAAATCTGTAACGGATGCTGTAATTACACACAAAAAAAAAGAAAAACATTTAAAATAAAAAACCGTAAACAATAGACACATTAAAAGGTCAATTGTTGGAAACAAGTTCCCAATTGTCGTCGAAATTTTAATGATTTCATTTCAGTGTCTTAAGCGAACTTCGTCCCCCCGCCAGACGCAAGCGACTGACTGATTCATTATTATCACCTGCATGTTCTCAGTAGGTTTGAACAGGTGTTAAGTTTTTTTTTGCTCACCAGCTTGTGCCAAATTTATTAAAATTGCTTAATGAGGTTTTTGCTAAAAAGCCTGCTTAACTCATTTCATGATTGAAGTGCAGCTAAAGGCTTTTTATGGTGGTTTTTTGATCCTTTTCGATTGTGCATCTATTAAATACAATTTTAATGTCTCCAGCTGCTTTTCTTAATGACGTGCGCAAGGTGGATTTTTAGTTTGTTTTGTTGCGCTGCTGTTAATTTGGCAATTTTGTTAACGCAACAAAAGACTTAAGACACAAACTTTTTTAAAGTAATTTATGGTCTTGCCAAAACATTTAAAAACGAATTTATTTATTTAGTTTAATCATCTCTTAAGATACAAAAGAAAAATTAGTTCACTTTTTTTCTTCATTTGAAATTAAAGTTTATATCCTCGTTGCTTTGAAAATTTCTTATGGTACACGTCATAATGGCATGTGACCTTAGCGAAATTTACATTATTATTTTTTATAATATCTTGGTTGGTTTTTTAATAAGAATTTTACCACAATATGCTTTTATAATTAGTGTTTGTATTTTCATCTTCTAAAATTTAAAATAATTTTACAAAATTGCGAAAATACTTAATTCCCTTGTTCCGACACAATGCAATGCATATTTAGGGGCCATCCCCTGAGTGCTGCTCGTACTTAAGAAAAAAAATATGAAAAAGAGTGTGCATTTCTGCTCCCCTAGAATAATTCGCGGAAGGAAACTCACAAAAAGCCTGTACACGCCTATTTGTTTTTAATTCCTTATATCCAAAGCCTTGTTATCGACTAAACACTAAAAAAAAAGAGGTTAAAAACAAAAGACTTAAGGAACAAACTTGATGAAAAATATTTTGAACTCGAGCGATGCACCACTGAAAAATAATAAATAAATAGCAAATAACCATCCCAAAAAGTTCTAAAAACAAAAGACTTAAGAAACAAACTTGATACAAAATATTTTCAACTAAACCGATGCACTACTAAAAAAAGTAAAAATAAATAAATAGCAAATAAACAATCAAAAATTTTTTTTAAGTAAAAGACTTAAGAAACAAACTTGAAGGAAAATATTTTAAACTTGAGCGATACGCCAAAAAAGAAAAATATGTATAATAAAAAGGTAAATAATTAGCAAATAAACATTAAACAGAAATTAACAAAAACAAAAGACTTATGCACAAAACTTTTTGAAAACTAAAAACTTAAGAACCAAACCTGATGAAAAATATTTTGGACTCAACCGATGCACCACTAAAAAGAAAAAAAAAAATAAATAAATAGCAAATAAACATAAAAAATTAACAAAAACATAAGATATAGGAAACAAACTTGATAAAGGATATTTTGGACCCGAGAGATACATCGCTAAAAATTAAAATAAGAAATAAATAGCAAATAAACACTCACAAAACCTTTTAAAAACTAAAAACTTAAGAACCAAACTTGATGAAAAATATTTTGGACTCAACCGATGCACCACTAAAAAGAAAAGAAAACAAAAATTAAATAAATAGCAAATAAACATTCAAAAATTTATTTTAAAGCAAAAGACTTAAGAAACAAACTTAAAAAAAAATATTTTAAGCTTGAGCGATGCGGCAAAAAAGAAAAATATGTATAACAATAAAGGTAAATAATTGGCAAATAAACATTAAACAGAAATTAACAAAAACAAAAGACTTATGCACAAAACTTTTTGAAAACTAAAAACTTAAGAACCAAACCTGATGAAAAATATTTTGGACTCAACCGATGCACCACTAAAAAGAAAAAAAACAAAAAATAAATAAATAGCAAATAAACATAAAAAATTAACAAAAACATAAGATATAGGAAACAAACTTGATTAAAAATATTTTTGACTCTAGCTCTGCACCACTAAAATATAAATAAATAGCAAAGAAGCACTCAAAAAAAGGTTAAAAAGCAAATTCGATCAAAAATATTTTGCATTCGAGCGGTGCATCACTGAAAAATAATAAATATATAACAAATAACCATCTCAAAAAGTTCTAAAAACAAAAGACTTAAGGAACAAACTTGATGAAAATAATTTTGGACTCGAGCGATGCATCACTAAAAGAGGAAAAACTAAATAAATATTAAAAATAAAAATAACCAAAACAAACGACTTAAGAAACAAACTTGATGAAAAATATTTTACACTTAAGCGATGTACCACCAATAAAAAAGAAAAAAAAATAAATTGCAAATAAACACTCAAAAAAGTTTTAAAAAAACACTTGATGAAAAATATTTTGGATTCAAGCGATGTCCCACTAAAAAATTTAATAAAAAGCAAATAAGCACTCAAAGAAATTTTAAAAAGCAAAAGACTTAAGAAACAAACTGGATGAACAATATTTTGGAAACAAGAGACTTTAGAAACAAACTTGATGCCAAATATTGGACGCGAGCGGTGCACCACTAAAAAAGCGAAAAATAAATAGCAAATAAACACACAAAAAAATTAATTTTAAAACAAAAGACTTAAGGAACAAACTTGATGAAAAATATTTTGGACTCGAGCGATTCATCACTGAAAAATGATAAATAAATAGCAAATGATCATCCCAAAAGAGTTCTAAAAACAAAAGACTTAAGAAACAAACTGGAAGAACAATATTTTGGACTTGAGCGATGGCACTAGGAAAAACTCAAAAAAAAGTTAGAAAACAGGAGACTTTAGAAATAAACTTGATGACAAGTATATTGGACGCGAGCGGTGCACCAATAAAAAAGAAAAACATAAATAAATAGCAACTAAGCACTCAAAAAAATTTTAAAAACAAAAGACTGAAGAAAAAAACTTGATGGAACTATTTTGGACTCGATCAATGCACTACTAAAACAAAATAAATAGTGACTAAACAGTCAAGTAACAGTTTTTATTCACTTATCTGTTGACTTTTATGCAAATTGTATTGATCGTTTTCCAATTCCAGCCTTGTGTGAGTGTGTTTTTTATTATTTTTTCTAGAAGAAATGAGGTTGATGTCGTAAAAAACTGTTTCGTTTATTTGAAAAGGTTTCCAATTAATTAAATAACTGTTTTATAGTTGGTATTACAGCTTAAACAAAAAGCGGCGGCGGAAATATAGACTAGTTGAGCACCTTTTACTTTTAGTGTAAAACCAAATTATCATGTTGCATACGAAACGAACAAGAAAAAAAAACAATTTTCTATATAAATGAAGTGTGTGTAGTAAATGGAAATGAGTATTTGAAAAATGTTTACAAGAATATATAAAAAATGCATTTTAAAGAATCGATTAGGCTGATTGAAAAACAGCTCGTGTAAACATGATTAAATGGAAAATAAAATTCTAACAAATCGATAAACTTGTTTCAATTGAAAGAAATTGGTGCGATAATAAATAATATAAATTCTTGGTTATTTTTTTAGTTACGAGTAAAATTGAAGAGACACTTTTTTGTATAAAACTTTAATTTTCTGTAAACGAACTGTATTGATTATAAATTCCATGAACATAATGAACTCAAAGCCAGTTTGTATGAGGAGAATGAATATTTAAAAATAACTGCCGTAAAATTATTTTGGTGAAACAATAAGTTCATTGAATTTATTTTTAATGTTATTTAAAAATACCAACCAAATTTAATAAGTTGTTTTTTATAAAATGGCCATAATGTGTTTTTGCCTTTTTATTTTCATATAAAATTAATCATCATACTCACATATTTTAAGCTTCAGTAAATAGCTTGAGACCAATTTAACAAAAAAAAAATATTTTGTAATTCTACACCCACAATATGAAATTTATGGCCACTGGATTGTGGTGGCTTTGAAATGCTTGAAGAAAAAAAAACCGAAACTCATTAAAAAATATTTTCGAATATGAAAAAACCTTCCATCATCTAATGCCAGCATTAAGAACTTAATACCGAAGCGTTTATATAAGATGATTAAAAGTTAATTGTGTTAAGCTTTTTGAAAGTAACCGCCTTATGGGAAAACTTGAAAATTTTGTTTACTACAAGATTTTTTTATTTGTTATTAACTTTCATATTAAAGATTGGAAATTATATATATATTTTAAGAACTTGAGGAAAAAATTTCATAAGACTGAAGCCTTACAAATTCATGGTCTTGGAAAGTGCATTTCATTTTAAATAATTCAAATATGTTCTAGCAATTTATTTTTCATTTTGACACATTCATTTTAAGCGTATAAACACATGCTTATTTGCCCAACTTTCTTTTCTTTAACATCGCGGCATGTTGAAAATGAGACAGGGAAAATGATTTTACAAAAAAAAAAATAAAATAAAAAATAAAAATTATTACCATAAATGCCTACAAGAAATTTGAAACATTAATTTGGCAGCCAATGATGGATGGAGTTTTAATGCCATGAAATAGGAGACGTGAAGTTGGAAAATCTCAAATCATTTATAAAATGGAAAAATATAAAATTCTCTATCAAATAACAAATGAAGTGGACAGGGCGTCTAATTCTGTAAAGAAAAATTGTTGACTTGTATATTCCGCTGGGTGATCTTTTATTCAAAACAAAAAAATCTCTATTGAATAATAATTTCAACTTGTTGGAAAATAAGAGGTGCGACACAGGGTTCACTCAACTCTAGCTGTAGCTAAAATATTTTTGATTGAAAAATGTTTGGAAATTATGAAAAAAAATATTAACAAAATATTTTGTAAAATCTAAAGGTTTCATATTTAAATAAAAAAAATTCTAGCTGCTTATTATACGATATCGAAAGAATTATTTCTGTTCTATAGGTGAAGTTATTTTGTCATCGTGAATTAGACAGTCGATTTTTTTTTGAATTAGAATATAAAGGGTGGGCAAATTTGAGGTTGGGAAGTAAATTGGCTGAAAATCACACTTTTTTTTTAACAAACTCAATTTTATTGATATCAATGTAAAGTGGAAATATGGGAATTAATAATGGAATATAATGTCGAGCAAATCTCCACCTGTAGCACGTCGGCAGACGTCCGCTCTTCTCACAAAATTTTTAACCACATTTTGCAACAAAGTTTCCCTTATCTCGTCAATGCAGCGCAAAATTTTATCTTTCAAAAAACATCACTTGCGTGTGGGTTGTTTACGTAAGCCCGATTTTTCAAATGGCCCCAGAGAAAATAATCCCACGGCGTTATAACACAAAAACGAGGCGGGCAATTGAATCTCATGCAATAACTGAATTGTTTAGCCGGCTGTGTAGCTTGTGGCACCGCACAGTGGGATTTGTTCATACAATGTTTGGCAAAAAATATAAGGAGTCCTCGTAGAATGTTGAAATTTTGCTCTGAGCCTTTGGTTAGCTCAATTAAGAATAAAATAAAGTTTAATCAAAATTGGCCACGCCCACTACCCACCGCCCATAGAAACCAAAATTTATTTTTGACCCAAAGTTTTTGAAATTTGGCACAGAGCCTTTTATTACCTCAATTAAAAATAAAATAAAGTTTCATCAAAAGTGGTCACGCCCACTACCCACCGCCCATAGAAAGCAAAATTTATTTTTGGCCTAAAGTTTTTGAAATTTTGCACAGAGCCTTTTATTACCTCAATTAAGAATAAAATAAAGTTTCATTAAAATTGGACACGCCCACTACCCACCGCCCATAGAAACCAAAATTTATTTTTGCCCAAAGTTTTTGAAATTTGGCACAGAGCCTTTTATTACCTCAATTAAAAATAAAATAAAGTTTCATCAAAATTGGCTACGCCCACTACCCACCGCCCATAGAAACCAAAATTTATTTTTGGCCCAAAGTTTTTGAAATTTGGCACAGAGCTTTTTATTTCCTCAATTAAAAATAAAATAAAGTTTCATCAAAATTGGCCACTCCCACTACCCACCGCCCATAGAAACCAAAATTTATTTTTGGCCCAAAGTTTTTGAAATTTGGCACAGAGCTTTTTATTTCCTCAATTAAGAATAAAATAAAGTTTCATCAAAAATGACCACGCCCACTAGCCACCGCCCATAGTAACCAAAATTTATTTTTGGCTTTTTGGTTTAATAAATTACAAATGCGATTTCAATTAAACTTTTGAAATCATAGAGAACACAATAATTTCTGGTGTTGGGATATCTGCTGGTCTCAGGCTCAGGTCTAGCAGGTGTCTTCTCCTTTATTACTTTATTTATGAATTTTTTTATCACTAACTTGGCTTGTATATATTTTAATAACAGTAACTGATCTTTTTTTTCTTTTGCTTATAAAAAATAATAGCAAAATTTATTAAAAATATCAATATTTCGCAAGTTGTTTCAATGACTTTTTCAAATAAATTTAATTAATAAACAACAATTTGAATTGAAAAAAATATGAGCCCAAATATAAAAATCTCTTGGTTTGAATACGCATATTCTATTAAAATTTCTAACAATAAAATTCTTATCACTTGTTAAGAATTTATTTAAAAGAATTTATTCATAAATTGTGTTCTTTTTTATTAACTGCCTGTTGCATAATGCTTCAAACTGTTGTTCTGTGGCGCAAATAATACTTAAAACAAAAACAAACTCTTATAATCGATTTTTTTTGTTGTAAATGTTCTTGATGCAACAGAACGATAGAAATCTGGCGACATTATAAAATAGCCAGCAACCATCCACTTGATTCCCTTAAATGGTTCAATAACTACGACTATTTGCTTACTTCCGATCTTTAATATCCCATTTATGTTTATGACTTCATTGACAGTTTAAACTAAAAACAAAGTGATTTCTTTATACAACAAACAATTTTAATATTCAACGCGTAGACAGACACAGTTTCCGTTTGATCTTTATTAAAATTAATGCTCGTATTGTTAAATACCAAAGAATAAAGAAAGATAAAAACACATACTTATAAAGAGAAAATTAAACAAACAAACAAAAAAAAGTCTTGATATTGACAATTAATTAGAAGCAGCCGCTGGCAAATATAAAGTTATAAGTAAATAATTTCAAGTCATTTTCAAAGTGAATAACAAGGATGTGGTTAATGGCAAGAATTATGCAAAGGAACTTGTTACTGGCAAACTATTAAAAAAGAAATATATGCGATTTGATTAAGTTAAAGATAATTGATGTTATGACAGCTTTTAATCACCACAATTACTGCATACACCCTGTGGCAAACGATAAACACAATGAACAAAAAAAAAAAAATACTTAGGAAGTAATAATATTCTTCAGAGGCCGTAATGGTTATAAGTTTTATTTAAAAAAATAACATCTTAATCATTATTTCCGCAGTTTTTTATTTTTTGCTTACAAAAGAAGAGTAATTTTCTGAGTTTTATTTTGTTGTTATAAAATAAAGGTTATTTTTTGTATTTTATTTAATGCTAAGAAAATAAAAGTTATACTCGTATATATTTTGATTTCCACGTATTCCGGCCAAAAAATAGGAGTTATATATTTGATTTTTTTAATCCTTGTAAAATAAAAGTCATTAGTTGCTTTTTATTTATTTCTAAGAAAATAAAAGTTATTTTTGATTTTTATTTATTCCTCTGAAAATAACAGTTATTTTATTTTTATATATTCCTCCAAAAATAAAAGTTATCTCTTAATTTTTATTCATTCCTCAGAAAATGAACAAACTTTTATTTATTTCTAAAAAAATAACATTTTTTTTTATTCTTCTGAAAATAAAAGTTATTCCTAAATTGTTATTTATTACTCAGAAAATAAAAGTTGATTCTTGATTTCTATTTATTCCTCAAAAATAAGCGTACATTTTTTGGATTTTTATTCTTCAGCAAATAACAGTTATTTTTTATTCTTATTTATACCTGCGAAAATAACAGTTATTTTTTTATATATTTTTATTCCTCAAAAAATAGAAGTTATTTTTGGGTTTTCATTTATTTCTCAGAAAATAAAAGATATATCTTGATTTTTATTTATTCGTCAGATAATAAAAGTTATTTCTCGATTTCTATGTATTCCTCAGAAAAATAACAGTTATTGTTTTATTTTTAAATATTCCTCAGAAAATAAAAGTTATATCTCGATTTTTATTTATTTCTAAGAAAATAAAAATTATTTCTTGGTTTTTATTTATTCCTCAGAAAATAACAGTTATTTTTTGATTTTTACTTATTCCTCGGAAAATAAAAGTTATTTCTAGATTTTTATTTATTTCTAAGAAAATAAAAGTTACTTCTTGGTTTTTATTTATTCCTCAGAAAAATAACAGTAATTTTTTTGATTTTTAGTTATTCCTCAGAAAATAAAAGTTATGTATATCCTGATTTTTATTTATTCCTCAGAAAATAACAGTTTTGTTTTATTCATCTGAAAATAAAAGTTATTCTTAAATTGTTTTTTATTTATCAGAAAATAAAAGTTGATTCTTGATTTCTTTTTATTGCTCAAAAATAAGCATGATTTTTTGGATTTTTTATTCTTCAGCAAATAACAGTTATTTTTTATTCTTATTTATACCTCCGAAAATAACAGTTATTTTTTTTATATATTTTTATTCCTCAAAAAATAGAAGTTATTTTTGGATTTGTATTTATTTCCAAGAAAATAAAAGTGGTTTCTTGATTTTTAGCTTTTTCTCAGAAAATAAAAGTTATTTCTTGACTTTTATTTATTCGTCAAATAATAAAAGTTATTTCTCGATTTTTATGTATTCCTTAGAAAAATAACAGTTATTTTTTGATATTTAATTATTCCTCAGAAAACAGAAGTTGATTCTTGATTTTTATTTATTTCTAAGAAAATAAAAGTTATATATGATTTCTATTTATTCCTCAGAAAATGAAAATTATTCCTTGATTTTTATTTATTCTTTAGAAAATAAAAGTTAATTCTCGATTTTAATCTATTCCTCAAAAAATAGCAGTTATTTTTTGATTTTTAGTCATTCCTCAGAAAATAAAAGTTATATCCTGATTTTTATTTATTTCTAAAAAAATAAAAGTTACTTCTTGGTTTTTATTTATACCTCAGAAAATAACAGTTATTTTTTGATTTTTACTTATTCCTCGGAAAATAGAAGTTATTTCTCGATTTTTATGCATTCCTCAGAAAAATAACGTTCTTTTTTGATTTTTATTTATTCCTCAGAATAAACAGTTATTTCTTGATTTTTATATATTCTTCAGAAAATAAAAGTTTTTTTTTTATTTTCTTTATTCCTCAGAAAATGAAAGTTATTTCTTGCGTGTTTTTTTTATTCCACAGAATAAACAGTTATTTCTTGATTTTTATTTATGCTTCAGAAAATAAAAGTTATTTTTTGACTTTTATTTATTTCTAAAAAAAAAGTTATGATATTTCTATTTATTCCTCAAAAAATATTAGAATTATTCTTTAGTTTTTTTATTTCTCAAAAAATAAGGGATATTGTCTGTTTTATTTTTATTTCACAGAAAATAAGATTTATTTCTGTTGTTCTTAAAATATTTGTCATGTCTAAAGAAGAAAGAATTAGAATTAGAAGAATTGGCATTCTAAAGAAGACAGAATTAGACATGATCAGGATTCCAAGGAGAAAATATAAGTCAAGCACAATTTGATTTTCCAACACAAATTTCTGTTATTTTTGTAGTCAATGCGGAGTAAAAGTTTGAAATAGGTACAAAAAAAATTCTCTATCTTGTTTCGTCATCTGTCCTCTCAATACTATCGCCTCCTTTGTAGTTCTGGCGTTATGCTGAGTGCTGGTCCGAGCTAAATAAAAAACAAACACTATTTTTTTTTTTTTTTTGCTTTTTTCTAATTTTTCGACCTATTTTTTATATAATAATACAAAAAAAAAAAAATTTTCAATTGAAAGAAAACAACAAATTATAACAAATTCCTGAAGAAGTTAACAAAAGGCTAACGAAATATCGAAATATATATATATATATATATATATATATATATATATATATATATATATATATATATGATAAAGACCATAAGCTTAAAAAATATTGTATTATTATAACAAACACTAATAAAATATAACACAATATTTAATTATTTCAGTTATTTTTCCTGTTGCAGAGTTTAATAAATAAGAAAATTATAAATAATTCTTTGCTACAATTTAATTTTTATAACCGTTAAAGTTAATTAATCTTATGCTTCAGGCTGATGCCAGTTAAATCATTGTTTTTTTATTTAAATTAAAAAATAAAATGCATAAAGATTTTATCTTCGAAAGCGCGGAGGCAAAAAGGAGGCCAGCCAGGTCAACAAACCTTTTTCCTCTTGTTGTTTTATGGTAAATTTTAAATTTCTTTTCATTGGAATTTTATGTTTAATTTTAGTCTCAGCATAAAATATTGTGCCGAATATTTTCTTAATATATTTTTGCCGTGTTAATAATTAATTTTTTTTTTTTTTTTTTGTGTTTAGTCTGTCTGGCATCCATATCTTATGCTGATTGCTTATAAGAAATTTTTAATAAAATCCATAAAAAATATATAAAAATTCTGTGTAAAGTTGACATCACACACTTTTATGGCTTTTCTCTTTGTACTCAAGTTTTATGTTTAAAAGCTTCTCTGAGCAATAAATACAAATATACACACACACACACACACATGCACACACATTCTTAATGTAGCAGCTAATCAAAGCATTAACAAAAGACTTAAGAAACATGCGTGTTTTAAAAAAATGGGACTCCTACAAAACTGATGACATGGTTTCATGTTGTTGTTGTTGCTGTTGCTGTTTTTTTTCGTTTGTTTGTTTCAATATAAAAAAAATCACTTCTCATAAGCTTATAAACATAAAATTTAAAGGGCTTGGAGCATAGATAAGAAATATTTAGATACGAAAACTAGAGGCAAACAACATGCAATATTTTAATCCAACTCAACACGTACGACGGGTGAGCAACAATAAAAAGTTTTTAGTAAAAATACAGAAGACTTTCATCTAACGCGGCACAGATTTTATTTTAATAAATTCCATATTTGGATAAAATTCTTATGTAAAGAAGAAGAAGAAGAATGGCTGTAAAAATCACGGCCAAATCGTATATTCTCTATATAGCGTTAACAAAACAAAATATATCAGTGGTTATCGTACTGTCGCGCAATTGTTTTTAAAACAGTAACAATCATAAGCTTTCATTTTATTTTAAATATAACTATTTGGCAGAAAGATACTTAGAGACATCGCGGGACAGTCAATAAATAATATAATAAAAGTTAGAACAAGTAAGAACTTTATATTCGACCGGGTCGAATCTTAAATACCCTCCAAATGTTTACTAAGTAAATTTTAAACCCCGCCCACTGAAGAGGAGACATTTCACCTTTGCCATAAAACTCTAAAAATAAATGTTTGTGATAATTAAATGTAAAATTTATTTAAAAAAATTTTTTTATAGTGTCATTTTAGGGGCAAATGGGAAGGAGGGCCTAAGGCAGAGGAGTACCATATTGATACTCAGCTTCGTCATTACAGATTAAAAATTTTATTTTTAAGCTTTAATTTATTTATTTTATTTAATTTTAAGTAAAACAGTTTGTTAAATTTTTGCACTATTTTTGCATATAATAATGCCCACTAAAGAAGGCGGGGTCCAGAAAATGTCTTTTTTTATTTTATGGCTGCAATATATCATTTGCTTAAAAAAATTGCAAAAAAAAAACTTTAAAAATTATGTCGTTTCTTAGAGGTTAGCTTAGTTCTTCTAAGGGGAAATTTTTTTCCCTGGGCCGATTCAGCCCATTTACGAACTTGACCTGTGCTATCCTCCAAGATATATTTATACCAAATTTCAAGAGCCTGGCTCTTTTCGTTTGGACTGAATCGAGATTTCCACAGACGGACGGACATGCTCAGATCGTCTTAGATATCATCACTGATCAAGAATATAAAGGGTGTTTTTATAAGAGCTTGCTGATTTGAAATTTAAATAAAACACATGCCAAGTTATGAAATGGCCAAAAAAAATTTTTTATTTGGTAGATAATTTCTTGTCATTTAACATTTAAATATAATTTCGGGCATATGGCCACCACGACTATTTTGCACAAAGGTCATTCTGGAGGACCAATTTTCGACCACCTTTTCAAGCATTTGAGGGCGTATTTCAGCAATGACACGTTGAATACTGGTTTCCAAAGCGTCAATCGTTGCTGGTTTATCCACGTATACCAATGATTTCAGGTATCTCCACAAAAAATAATCGAGTGGCGTCAAATCACACGAACGCGGAGGCCAATTCACCGGTCCATTTCTCGAAATAATGTTGTCGTTGAAATGTTCTTTCAATAATTCCATTGTTTCGGCCGCAGTATGACAAGTAGCACCATCCTGTTGAAACCACATTTCGTTTACATCCATATCTTGAAGTTTTGGCACCAAAAATTCATTGATCATGATTCTGTATCGATTTCCATTCACGGTAACGCCTCGTCCTTCCTTATTTTTAAAGAAATAAGGACCGATGATTCCACCAGCCCATAGACCGCACCAAACAGTACATTTATCGGGATGCATTGGTAATTGTTGACCGGCGTGTGGATTATCTTTCTCCAAATACGGCAATTCTGCTTGTTGGCATATCCATTCAACCAAAAATGCGCCTCATCACTGAAGAGAATTTTGCGGTAAAAAAGCGGATAAACATTTTTAATTGAAAACTATTTTTGAAAATAAATTTCCACGATTTGGAAGCCTTGTTCTGGAGTTAACCTGTTCATGATGATTTGCCAAACAATACTGAGTAGAGACGTCACTTTAAACTGTCAAAACAGTATATATGTAAATATATACTTTATGGGGTCTCAGATGGATATTTCGCTGAGGAAATGACAAAGTGAATATACCCTCCAATTCTCTTTTGAAGGGCAGAAAATGAGTTTTCCGTGTTATACGAGGGATTCCTGTACATACTCATTGTGTAGTCTTTATGACAACAGCCTCAGATCTTGACAAATAGTTTTAGCCTTTAGCTAAAACGAATAAAAACCTATAATTTCAACTACTATTTAAAATATTTTTGGAATTTCAAACCTCTCGCATTTTCGTAACTGTGGAATCTTGTGATTTATGGCTCAGATTAATAATGAAGTGTTTTTGTTGTTGTTGTTATTAAATGCTCGTAAAGTGAATATATTCGAGTAAACTTCTAATAAAGTCGGATATTTTTTGTAGCATCAAATAATTTTGCAATTGGTAAATGTACTTGGATAATTCCCTCTGTCTTCTGTCAAAAAGGATTCATTCAGATTTTATATGAACACTTCGGTGAAGTGGGCCAACCAACCAACCAAATAATAAAAATAAAAATGATGAAGTAAATACGGTGATTTGATGTATGCTTTCACCTTAGGCTATCATGTCTACCCTAATAAATTATTGTGTTAATCAAAAATATTTTTGTGTTTGATTTAAAAAAAATTAATAAACAAAATAAAATAAAAAAACCAATATAAATGTCAAAATAATTGGTAGAGGATACCGAAAGCCACAGGCTATATTCCAGCACCTTAAAATAAATAAAGTGTCGCTTTCGTGACCTTGAGAACTGTTTTAAACTCTTTTGACAGCCCAATTGCTGGCAATACCCCTCAATTATGCTGTATTTTTGGTCTAGCTGGCCTAAAGAAAAAAAATAATGTAAAACACCTGTACCACGTGTCTTTGGTTGCTCTACAAGCAACTCCAGTGAAGAAAGTTAATTAAATTATGTATGAATTTTTATTAGTTGAACTTTCTTATATAAATTGTTAATTTTTTCAACGGGCTTAAGTTCGAATCTGCATGACTGCAAATGATTTTTTATTATTTTATTAATAAATGAATTTGTTGATGATTATTGAAAAATATTCTTAATATTCCAATCTTAATATAAAAAATAATAAATAGAATTTGAACAAATTCATTTATTAATAAAATAATAAAAAATCATTTGCAGTCATGCAGATTCGAACTTAAGCCCGTTGGAAAAAATTAACGAAAGTTAATTAAGTTTTAATGAATCAACTGTCAAATTTTTGGTTTTGTAACTCTCCACTTTTGTGACGACTTTCCATTTCTTTATTAGTTCGTTTCGTAAAATGTTTAAAGAGTTTTTGTCAATAAGAAATATTTGTTCACATATATATTTTTTTTAGAAATCAACTTGAACGTTTTGTAAAAAATTATGATCTAAAATTTAAATAAAATCGTAAAAAAGCATCTTTTGGTTTCACTTAGGTCTGGGGAGATTAAAAACAAAGTCTGGTGACTTTACAGAATTAAGGTGTTTGTCTTTGCTGTAGTACCGCACAAATGGGGTTAATAGTAGACTTGTGTCCAACTAGCTCATTCGCTCAGTTTTGACAAGAATCTTTAATCAAACCTATGTAATCTAAATGAGTTTGATCAGAGGTTCTTGTCAAAACTGAGCGAATGAGCTAGTTGGACACAAGTCTAGTTAATAGGGGCAATTAGTTATTGCAGAAAATTTAAATATTTTCTTAAGCACTGCGTGCCTGAAAATTTAATTTAAAACTGTGAACAATATTTCAGTTTTGATAATTTTGAGTTCAGTTATTCTTTATTACAACAAACACGATAATAAAAAAATTACTCTGACTCTTGTGCATATTTTAAGTCTAATTCATAAACAAATAATTGTGGCTTATGTGACAATTTTTGCCCAGAAATTTGTTAAATGAGCATAAAATATTTTTTATGACTTCCTAAATATAAGTTAAAATATTCCAACCAAATTTACTAAATTTTAATAATTTTCTTTTCTTTTCCAGGTAAGTGTGCAGCAACTACATGCTTAATATCGACCAAATTTCATATATCCAACTGCTCTGGTATATAACTTAACTGCTCGTAAGTTACATATTTTATTTAACATCTTTACGTGCCTCTACGATAATTATTGTTTCGTAAAGTTCCGTTTCATAAACATAATAATAAAATAATTATTAAATTTTCATCATAAAAAAAACGCTCACACATTTTTCTTTCTGTCATGTCACTCGTGTCCAGCAACTTAAAGACACAATTATCAAGACGCAAAAAAGATAACAACATCAATTTCATTCCAAGAATTCAAAGACAACATATTCGAAGAGTAAACAACATTCGAAATTATTTGCTAATTCATTCCATGCTTACATTTGCAAAAAAATTGAAAAAAAAGAATTGATTGAAAATAGTGAAAGAAAAATGTATAAAAACTAAATTAATAAAAACATCACAAAGACGTCAGGCATTAGGTGGGCAAAGAAAGGTCAGACATATAAAGGAGTGGATATTTAAAATTTGTAAGCATATAATAGAATATATTCGGAAAAGTATTTTATTCATACAATTTCAATGTGTGTTAAAGTTAGTGGGTTGCGCTTATACGAGTTGTCATAATTAACTGACGATTTCACTATATCGGAAGAGATCTTTCTATCGTATAAATACATTTGAAACAAAAACAATTTATAAAGTTTTATTTTTGTTTCAAATGTACTAATACGAAAGAAAGAACTCTTGCGACATTGTAAAATCGGCAGTTAGTTTGTAAAACTTTCAATATTGAAAATTTCGACTTTAGTTTTCTCTTATTTTTTTCATCAAAAATAAAACTTGATTCTGTCCGTAGAAAGAATTTTTTAATTTCACAGAATTGGTGTTGCCTTGGCTTAAAATAATACTTAAAGATCATATTCGAAAAAGTGATTTTTAATTCGAAATTATATGTGAATTTTCAAATTTCGGCTTTATTAATCAAGTTTTGCGACATATTATAATTTAAAAGCATTTTTTGGCTACTATTATATATTTCGAAATTAAGTTCGAAAAATATAAAATTTTTTTTATATGCTTAATTAACGTCAAAAATTGATTGCTTTTAGTTATATATATTGTTTAGACAACTTTTTTGCTACAAATACGCAAATTTGAAAACGTTTTCGAAAACTTTATATATTATACCATTACGATATGAAAAGCAATATTTTTGGTAATAGTATCATAGTTTAAATGAAAATCAATTCTATATAAAATCAGTTCTATATGAAATCAGTTTCTATATAAAATATCTAGTATCACAAAATAATTCCCTTCAATATCTCATAAAGAAACAAACATGACCTCCCGATTTAAAGGGCTTAACTCATTATTGATTTACAATTGTTTTAAGTGAAGGAAATTATGTGTTTATGTATTTCTATAATTCAGTTATTAATTTATTAGTTCAAACCTAATTTTTAGATCGTGTTCGAAAATTCGAAATTAATTTCGAAAAATTTTTTGTCGTCAATTGTAATGTACTTTCTTTTTCATATTTAAGTACAAACATTTTTACATATAATTAATTTTTACGACATGTTCGAAAATTCGAAATTAATTTCGAAAAATTTTTTGTCGTCAATTGTAGTGTACTTTATTTTTCATATTTAAATACAAAAATTTTTATGCATAATTTATTTTTACGACATGTTCGAAAATTCGAAATTATGTTCGAAAAAATTTTGTTGTACGAAAAAATTTTTAAATTTTAGGAAAGTTTTTAAAAAACATTGAAAGTCGTCCTAAGATATTATTTAAGGATTACATTTGGCTTGACGATTTTTTACTACGGTATATTTCACATTTAAATACCAAAATTCTAGATTAATTAATTCAATTAATTTTTTATTTCTTTATTTTTAATGACGATTTTTCTATATTTGATAATCAAAATTGTGTAAATACTTATTAAAAATTAAAAATAAATCACATTTTCGTCTTATTCGTCTTATATTCAGAGTGCGTTGCCGTTCGTATTTCCGGATTTCCAGTAAATGAAAAATGAAATGATCTTTCGAAATGAAATATTTGTTTAGTATATGAAATAATATAAATATATTTGAAATATATGAATAAATATAAAAGAAAAGAATAGGTTTTTATTCCTTTAAATGTCTTTTCAACCTCAATCGAAGAGGTCTGTGTAAACCTTTTGCTCTATGAGGAATATTTATTTAACAAAACAAAACAAAACAAAAAAAGCAATAAACTACAACAGTTACTGTTGTTGTTATTGCTATTGATGTCATTACAAAAAGCTGCTGCTGCATTAGTTTTTTATTTAAACTTTTTGTTTTTTTTATTATTTCTTAAACATCTTTTGGCACACGCCAAACTGGTTTCTTTAGAAACCTCTTTCTTCTCTCGTATCTGTTGCTGTAGTGTGGCAAAATAAAGTCAATTATAAAAATGTTAATGAATAAAAGTCGTCACTGTTTGTATGTATAAATGCATATGTATGTACTCGTATATATGTACGAATGCCTGTGTGTTTATTATTCAAGCAGGATTAAGCAAACCTTAAGGAGTGCTGGAGATCAGTTGCCACAGAGGGGCAAGAACGAAGTATAGGCACGTCCAATTGCAGTAGTAATCATGAAAAGTATTTATAACAATTTATTATTATTTATCATGTTGTTTAGTGTTAGCTGCGCGATAAATCAAGCTGTTTTAAGAGTCTTGTTGGGATTTTCTTTTAAAGCTGGCCAGTGTGTGTATGTGCCAGAAACAAACAATAACACAATCTCATAGGGAAGGATTGCTAGAAAAATCGATTTAATCTGTAAAGCTTTAGGGGCTTAAGTGTGTAATTTCGTTTTGTTTTTGCTTTTATTTAATATTTACTTTGTTTTTATTTTATTGTAATTACTATTTCGATTGTTTATTATCTGTTTGGCTGTTTTCTTTGCAAATTTAGAAGGAGTGTCGTGTATATTTGAACGATGGCATTGTAGGTTATTTAATCTAGCTACGAAGTGATTTAATTTATAAGATTGACAGGCAGGCGCTATCGGAAAAACTATTTTTTTTCTGAAAATTTTCTGTTCAAAACTTTTAAAATAATAATAATTTGGATTAAGAATATGTTGTCATTGTAGATTTATGTGAAATATCTCGGGGAATATTTTTATGAAATATTTAACTTTCTAGTTCTTTAGTTTATGTCCACTTTTGGTACAGGGTGGTGTCCTCTGGTATACAACAATTGTTTTAACCCTCCGATTAGTGACAGTTCTGAACTTCACGGCCGTGTGAAAAGGTCCTTTTGTAAATCATGTTTTTTTCATATAAAAATTTTTTTTTTATTGTTTTTTTTGTTTTTATTGTTTATAACTAAATTCTACATACAAAAATAATAAACCAGTTCTTAGAATTTTTTGTTTTTATCATCATCCCGAATGTCTTTGAGTTTAGGTCTTTGTGTTCAGAACAAGTAAATTATGTGTTGAAACAATAAAAAAATGATAATGATGCGCAAAAACATGCATTTATTAGTGAAATTCAGTACAAGGTCCATACGGACCTATTCACACGTCCGCGTACTATTCTCACTAAAACCTCAATAACTCCTAAAGTAATGATCCGATCGGTTTGATTTGTTGTAGTTGTAGTGGCCGAAGTAGGAGTAATTTCAGTTTGAAAAGGCAAAAAGGTCCCTAGGGACTTTCTCACTCATCGGAGGGTTAAGTCGTATTCGAGAAAAGTTTTCTCATAACTTATCTGAGTCCTGAGTAGCTAAAGTGTTAATGTCCTTTTATTTCATTTAGTTGTTCTTAATAAAAAGCATTTAGAAGAACTTTTGGAAAAAGTGACCAAAGATTGTGATAAATTGTGAAGAGTTAAGACTAAAAATTTATTTTTCTTTTAAATAGCATCTTTTTAAAGCACTTTTCCTATTTTCCGCCGTTTTTTTTTTTTTTTTTTTTTTTAGGAGTAGGACCAGCACTCAGGGGATGTCCCCTATATATGCAATGCATTGTGCTGGAACTGAAAACGAGGGGATAGTATTGAGGGGACAGATTAGGAAAGATGAGAAGATAGACAGTTGTTTTTTTTTTTTTTTTTTTTTTTGTAGCTATTTCAACCTTTTACTTCGCCGGCTAATTTTTGCTACAGGGCCGACGAAGGTGGGTGCTGTTACTCTGCTTTTAGTACATGATTGGGTCAGTCGCTGCCAGTAATTGTCCAGTGATCAGTACTATGCCTTCATCACTGAAAACAGGCTGGCAACAACTAACACAACCACGCACTAATGCTGATCAGAAGAATTCAACACAATATTTTATGACTCAGCTGGGGTTCGAACTCAGGACTCTCCGCTTCATAGTCTCGTGTTCTACTACTTCAGCCAACAGGCTTTTAGTCCCAAACTATAAAAAGACTACAAAAATCATACTAAATTTTATACCACAAAAAAAAAGTTCTGAAAAAACTTATAAAAAAATTCTTCTGGTTTCTTGACCTCTTTTTAATTATTATTTTATTCTGATATTTTTAAGCTTAAGGTCTCTTTATTTTAATTTAATTTTTAATTTCAATATTTCGTCACTCCTTTGTGTGACTTCTTCAGGAAATTAATTATTTTATTTTATTAAAAAAAATTAATAACAACCAAAAACCAACCAACTTGAATATCTTTAGAATTATAATTTAAAAAATGTTGTTCCTTATTATTTCACATACCGAGATTTGTTCAATGTTCATGTTTACGTTGAATTACCAAACCTTTTGTTTGTATACAAAAGCCTACGTGTGTATGTGTCTTAAGTCTTTTGTTTTAAAACGTCACTCACCTCTTGTAAAGGGTCCGCCATCTAACTTGATTTTTTTTCAACTAGTGCTTATTTCGTGAATGGTAACACTTAGATCATGTCTGATTTGACAGATAATTAGTTTTATCCTTCCGCTGAACGAATATGGTTGTGTATACGCTTGAACAACGCTTCGCTAAGTGGGCCTGCGATCGACTTACAGAAGATGCCGATTTTGCCAAAAAAAATCCTCTTTTCAGATGAAGCTCATTTTGATCTTGGCGGGTATGTAAACAAGCAAAATTGTCGCATTTGGGCCACAGAAAACCCGCACGCATACATTGAAAAGCCGACGCACCCAAAACGAGTCACTGTTTGGTGGGGATTTTGGTCCAGAGGCATAATTGGGCCATTTTTCTTCGAAAATGATTAAGGAGTGGCCGTTACAGTCAATGGCGATCGTTATCGGGCCATGTTGAATGAATTTTTGTTCACAAAAATTGAAGAGGAGGATATTGGCAACATTTGGTTTCAACAGGACGACGCTACGTGCCACACAGCCGAAGCTACACTCGATGTTTTGCGCCCTGTTTTGGAAGATCGAATTATCAGCCGCAGAGCTGATGTCGTTTGGCCACCTCGGAGCTGCGATTTGACACCGTTGGACTATTATTTGTGGAGTGCCGTCAAAGATAAGTGTTACGCCGACAAGCCAGAGACAATTGACGCTTTAAAGGACAATATTCGTGAAGCCATTGGTGAAATACAGCAGCACACAATCGATAATGTGCTTAAAAATTGGACCGATCGTGTAGGCTACTGCATGGCCAGCCGAGGCAGCCATTTGAATGAAATTATTTTCCATTATTAACGGGAAGGATTTTACTTTCAAATAAAAAAAGAAATTTGAGAAAATATTCAGTAGTTTTTTTTATAGCATTTTCAAAAAAAAAGTAATTTGGCGGACCCTGTATTTCTGCTGATGTATTTTCATTGTTTTTTTTTTTTGTTTTTTATGTTTTTTTGCCCTGTCAACCCGAAGTTTATTTATTTTTCTTTCTTTTGGGCCTCATAAATTTTTAAACATTTTTTTATTGTTTTTTCCTTTATGTAAAACATTTAAAGGTTTAAAGCTCGTTGTAAGCAAGTGATGTATGATTTTTTTTCCTTTAAAAACAGTAGCCTGCTTTAAGAAAATCCAACACGCAGTTTTCAATATTTCTTCCTCATTGCCAAAGAGAAGAAAAGTTAAAGTAATACAACAAAAAGAAAAAAAAGGTTGCCTATCATGTAGAAAAATAAAAACGTAAACATTAGCTTAAGTCGTAGAATAGGACCTGAAGAGAAAGCCCGGGAGGGGTAACAAAAACTAAAGAAACGGCAAAGAAAGGCTGGATCATGCTGTTTGTATTATTGCAAAATCCAACTAACGAAGGCAGTGGATTTTCTCTGACTCTAATAGAGTCAAGTTATATTTTTTAATACTTTTTTTTTGTTTGTAAATTGAAACTAAACTCCTGCAGTCTGTGGATGTTATAAAAAGAGTTTGTAAAAGATGTTGTTTATTGTGGACGCAACACTAATAAGACGATAACTACTTGAGCACGAGCCGCACATAAATAAACAGAGTTTGTTATAAACCTTTTTTATGTCTGGCTGCCACTGCTGGAGTTTTACAAAGAGTTTTGGTAGTCTAAGTGTTTTTTTTTCCTTTTTTTGACGTAAGTTAGACTAGTATTGCAAAAAGGTGTAGTTTGTTTATTATATTTCTTATTTGCAACATGATTCTGTTGTTTTTTTTTTCTTGTTAGTGTAACATCTGTTTGTTGGCCACTAATAATGGTTGCCTTGAATAAAAAGCTTCAGTAATAAAAACAGGATTTGGTACGTTTTTTTTTTTGAAAATAAATTATAGATATTTAACATAAACACAATATAAAAACTTGAACTTGAAATTATCGGGTGTTTGGGGGAAAAGTTCGTTTGTTAAGTCTTTTGTTTTGTCTTGCTCTGTGGACAAATAGTAATCAAACTCTCAAGGATAATCAAATTATTAATACTTTTTTTGGCTTAATAAAGAATAAACAGAATATTATAATTATAAAAGAATAACAAGAAAATAATAATAAGAAAATTATAATAGGAAAATAATAAAAAAATTATATTAAGAAAATTATAATAAAAAAAGAATAATAAGAAAATATTTTTAATATCAATGAAACAGGCTTTATTGAATAGAACATTTTATGAAATTAATGTTTAAATATGATTTCGGCCATGTGGCCGCCACTTTTTCAGCAAAAAATTTTTCTCAGTAGAAAAATGTTCAAGAAACTTTTTAGGAAAGAGCTGAGGTCTCTTTTTAAATTAAAATTTTTTAGGTTTTATGTTTTGGAATTAACCCTCCGATTGGTGACAGTTCTGAACTTCACGGCCGTGTGAAAAGGTCCCTACGGCGCTTTTTTGTAAATCATGTTTTTTTCATATAAAAATTTTATTTTTTTATTTATTTTTTGTTTTTATTGTTTATAACTAAATTCTACATAGAAAAATAATATATTAAATTTTTTAAAAAGACATCCCTAATGTCTTTGAGTTTAGGTCTTTCTGTTCCGAACAAGTAAATTATGTGTTGAAACAATAAAAAAATTATAATGATGCCCAAAAACATGCATTTATTAGTGAAATTCAGTACAAGGACCATACGAACCTATTCACACGGCCGCGTACTATTCTCACTAAAACCTCAATAACTCCCAAAGTAATGATCCGATCGGCTTGATTTTTTTTCCAAAAGATGCGCAAAAAAATACTCTTGGAATACAGAGTAACTTTGGGGGGTTGTAGTGGCCGAAGTAGGAGTAATTTCAGTTTGAAAAGGCAAAAAGGTCCCTAGGGACCTTCTCACTCATCGGAGGGTTAAAAACGGCTTTGAGACAAATTTTCAGCAGAAAAAATTTTATGAAACTTTTTCAGTAGAAAATTTTCCAGCAACATTTTTTGCAGTAAAAGTTTTTATGAAATATTTTTAATAAAAAATTGTTCAGAAATATTTGCTATAAAAATTAAAAAAAAAAAAAATATTGAACAAACCTTTTCTGAAAAAAAAATGTTAAGAACATTTTTCAGAAGAAAAATTTTTAATTGATGCTTTTGAGTAGAAAGTTTTTTAAAAAAATTTTTTATGAAACTTTTTCAGTAGAAAATTTTCCAGCAACATTTTTTGCAGTAAAAGTTTTTATGAAATATTTTTTATAAAAAATTGTTCAGAAATATTTGCTATAAAAATTAAAAAAAAAAGATATTGAACAAACCTTTTCTGTAGAAAAAATGTTAAGAACATTTTTCAGAAGAAACATTTTTAATTGATGCTTTTCAGTAGAAAACTTTTTTAAAAAATTTTTTAGTAAAGAAATTTTTTCAATTTTTTTAATAGCAAATTTGCAATTTCTTTTTTTAGTAGAAAAATTTCTTTTAAATAATTTCCATTGGAAAAAGTTATAGAATTTTTTTTTTTTGCAAAAAACTTTTCATGGAAATTTTTCACTAAAATAGTTTTAATTAGGGATGTAACCGATACCGATTGTGATATATCGGCGATATTTCTGATTTGCCGATATATTGATATAAGCGATATTTTACTGTCGATACTTCTTAAATTTTTTACAGCGGTTTTGAATAAACAATTCAATTTTTAACGCTTTTTTTTGCATTACAACTAAAGCAGCCAATACACGACAACAGCATGTACGCGCAATCATATGATTGAGCTGTCGGCACGCGCCACATGGTATGTATTCAGTATTCAGCTGGTACAGTATTCATTTCTTTAAAAATAATTTCAGAATGAATTCAAATATCAATTTTAAATATTAATAATCTCTTACACTGTAATTTTGTATAATAAAAGAACTACTCTACTTGAGTTTTGTTAATGTTAACTTAAGTTTAATTTCAATATGCGTAACGATATCGGAATCGGTATCGGTCATATTTCTTTTTGAGTATCGGTATCGGATGGGCAAAACGGCGTATCGTTACATCCCTAGTTTTAATCAAATATATTTCAATCGATTTTTTTTTTAATATTTAGGGAATATTTTTTAAGTACAAAACTTTTTCATCCAATTTTTCCGCACAAAATTTTTACCCCGGTATTCATAAAATTTAAAATGAGTTTGAAATGTATTTTAATCAAATTTTTTTATACAAAATTTTCTTAAAACAGATTTCAAATACGTTTTATTTTTTTTATGAATATGGCGGTTAGAATTTATTTCTGTAACAAATTAAGCTTCTCACTAAAAATATTTAATCAGCAAAAATGAATTGCTTATTATATATTTTTGTTTAAAAAAGTAAAGAAATTTTTGCATGGAAAATTTTTGAAAAATTAGTGCAAAAATAATTGTATCAGAAATTTCTCTGATTAATAAGTTTTTATTTTCCCTGCAAAACGTTTTTATGTTGTTCAGTAAGTGATCAATTGATGTTAAGATTTTTTTTTTTTAGTGTAATATAATATTTTCATAAATAATTATTCTATAGCAAAATCTTGCCAAATTTTGAGTAGAAAGTGACCTTAAGTTTTATATCTCTATAATGGCAATATTATAATAAATGAAAACAAAAATTTTTTGTGGTTTAAATATTCTGCAAGAAAGTCAACAAAATTTAATATTTTTAATCTGAAACCTAATATAACGCTTTAACCTTTTTAAAACAAAAAACAAAAAAAACAAGAGCCTAAAAAAATCCTCAACTCAAATCCATATGATATTCCAGCATCCCAATCCTTTTATTGCCTTGAAAGATAACAAATGGCGCACGTGTGCTTGGCGCGCTTTAAGCGAATTTAATGCATATAAAAAAGTGCATAAATTTGCACAAACAAATACATACAAAAATCTCTGCACACACTCAAAGCAGAAAAAGCATAAAAAAGAAAGATGAAAAAAAAAATAGAAAAAAAGGTTCAACATAAAACCATCACTTTAGTTGTCATAAACTAAAGAAGAAACCAGTTTCATTTTATGTTTTTGAAATCTTTTTCCCCGAAGTTTAAAGCTTTCAAAGCGTTTAATACCTGAAGTACATGTTGTCGGGCTGGATGCTTTGTTGGATCTTCGGGGGATCAGAGGAATGGCCAGCAAAACTCTTGTGTAGTATGACAACGTAGTGATTGTAAAAATACTCGTATTTCTTAGAATTTTATGTTTACGTTTCTTTTTTTTCATATTGTTGTTTTTATTTTTTTTTTTTGTTTTTATGCAGCCTTAATCAGAGAAGTAAACAGTAAAGTATAAAGCAAAAAAAAAAGAAGAAGGTTTTATAAATAAGGAACATCTTATAATTCTGAAATGCTGTAAATATTATGCTGCCACTCTACAAAAGACTATCTGGCGGCCACTTAAGGATAATAAGTTTAAGCTTCACAGCATTTGAAAATTTAATTTTTCATTTAGCGATATACATATATTAGAAAATAAGTGTCTTACAGAGAAAATTTTCTGTAATAGAAAATTAGAGAAATTTCCTGTGGAAAGATAAACAATTATTCAGAGAAATTTCTTAAAGGAAATTATTCTCTACAATAGATAATTTTTAGAAAAATTATTGTCTTAAATTCTGAAAATGTCTGCATAAAACTGGGGCCAAATTACCGCATTCGATATCGGTCGAAATTTCCATATAATTTAAATGCAAATTTCGTTCGATATCGAGTGCCGTAATTTGCCCCCCCCTGGTCTATTAGCACTAGAGTTTTTAATTGCCCATACTTTTTGTTCCCCGGGAAAGTGAGGGGAAAAATAAAAAATCCCGGGATAACAGGCATTGCCAGACATTAAAAAAACTCATGACATATAGGGCGGGCAAATTTGAGGTTTGGAAGTAAATTGGCTGTCAAATAATGAAATGTCAAGACTGAAGCTATTATTTTTTTATACTTATTTAGTAAAAAATTGGGAAATTTTAACTATGCCAACGTTATACTCTTGGATAAAAAATTTTGATTGTGAAAATTTTCTATCAAAATGAACCGAATGAAAACAACGCAGTTTTCTATAAAATCATCTCTAGCGATGAGGGCGTTCTTGGTAAACAAACAAAATTGTCGCATATTGAGCTGAAAAAATCCACAGACAGTCTTCGAAAAATCATAACATCCAAAAAAAGTGATCCATCGTATGGTGCGGTTTGTAGTCAGGCGGCATCATCGGCCCGTATTTTTCCAAAATGAGCAAGAAAATGGAGTCACCTTCAATTCTCTGGTCTACCAAAAAATTATAAGCGATTTTTTGTGGCCACAATTGGCTAATGTTGACATCAGTAACCTTTGCTTTTAACAAGACGGTGCCACAAGCCAAACAGCCGGCCAAACAATTCAGTTATTGCAGGAGAAATTTCCCGATAGCGGAATATCTTGATTTGGCGCTATCAATTGCGGCCAATCGTTCTTGTGATTTAATGCCGCTAGATTATTTTGTCTGGGTCCACAAACAACTGACAAATATTTTCGTACTATTTTTTTTAATCTTGGACCAGCACTCAGGGGATGCCCCTACATATGCAGTGCTTTGCGCCGGTACTAGAAAGGAGGGGATAGTAATTGAGGCGACAGATGAAAGATGAGAAGGTCGAAAAGTTTTTCTAGCTGTTTCAACCTTTTTTTTAGTTCGCCGGCTAATTTTTTTGCTGCAGGAGCGACGAGGGAGCGTGCAGTTACTCTGCTTTTAGTACATGACAGTGTCAGTCGCTGCCAATTTTGATCAGTGAGCAGTGCTATGCCTTCATCATTGAAAACATGCTGGCAACAACTAACACAACCCTTCACTAATGCTGATCACAAGAATTCAACACAATATTTCATGACTCAGCGCAGGGTTGAACTCAGAACCCTCCGCTTCATAGTCTCGTGTTCTACTACTTCAGCCAACAACACGACATATATTTGAAAAAGAGTTTTCTGTTGGGCTGTTTTTAAAAAGTTTTACAATTTCCCTTGCTGTAGCCAAAAGTTTTTAGCTATTTATAAAAATTTCGTTTCGCACATTATTATGGAAAATGTCATTAAAATTATAGGCCCCCTTTTTAATAGCGGGAATTCCCACATTCTATTCCCGGTAAAATGGCAAATGAAAATGACTTATTTTCGGGAATGGTAATTTGCTAATTATAAGTTTCTTTGGATCTGTATTTTATTATTCAAACTTTTACAATCATAGACTTTTTTAAAAAAATTTTTTTTATTAAAAATAAAAAAGTTTAAATTCTTCAGGTTTCTTGACCTCTTTTTAATTATTATTATATATTCTGATATTTTTAAACTTAAGGTTTCTCTATTTTAATTTAATTTTTAATTTCAATATTTCGTCACTTGTTTGTGTGAGTTCTTCAGGAAATGAATTATTTTAATTAATTTTTAATTATTTAATTAATTTTTAATTATTTAATTATTTTAATTAATTTTTAATTATTTAATTATTTTAATTAATTTTTAATTATTAATTTATTTTAATTAATTTTTAATTATTTAATTATTTTAATTAATTTTTAATTATTTAATTATTTAAATTAATTTTTAATTATTTAATTATTTTCATTAATTTTTAATTATTTAATTATTTTAATTAATTTTTAGTTATTTAATTATTTTAATTAATTTTTAATTTTAAATTATTTTTATTAATTTTTAATTATTTAATTATTTGAATTAAGTTTTAATTATTTAATTATTTTAATTAAATTTTAATTATTTAATTATTTTAATTAGTTTTTAATTATATAATTATTTTAATTAATTTTTAATTATTTAATTATTTTAATTAATATTTAATTATTTTAATTAAGTTTTAATTATTTAATTATTTTAATTAATTTTTATTTGTTTTAGTTAATTTTTAATTATATAATTATTTTAATTAATTTTTAATTATTTAATTATTTTAATTAATTTTTAATTATTTAATTATTTTAATTAATTTTTAATTATTTAATTAGTTTTATTAATTTTTAATTATTTAATTATTTTAATTAATTTTTAATTATTTAATTAATTTTTAATTACTTTAATTAATTTTTAATTATTTAATTAATTTTTAATTATTTTAATTAATTTTTAATTATTAAATTATTTTAATTAATTATATAATTATTTTAATTAATTTTTAATTATTCTAATTAATTTTTAATTATATAATTATTTTAATTAATTTTTAATTATTTAATTATTTTAATTAATTTTTAATTATTTAATTATTTCAATTAATTTCCTGAAGAAGTCACACAAAGGAGTGACGAAATATTGAAATAAAAATTAAATTAAAATAAAGAGACCTTAAGTTTAAAAATATCAGAGTATAATAAAAAAAAATTATTAAAATTTACTGGCTATTTTACAACCTCGAAAGAATTCTTTCTATTGGACAATAATTATATTTGAAGCAAACACATAATTTTATTTATTGTTTCTTTACGGAAGAAAGAACTCCTTCGACATTGTGAAATAGGCAGTAATGTTGTTTTCTTTTCTGTAGAAGAGTGCAACAATTTATGCACTTTTTATGGAAAAATGGCACTATTATATAATTTTAAAATAGTGAATTTATTAGAAAATAATCTGCCTTCCCTTAGAAATATTAATTTGTATCTTAAAACTCCACCTAACTGCAAATTTTAAGAAATAATGTAAGATAATGTTACATGTTTTCCAGAAAAGAAAACACCATTAGTCTATAAAAAAGGGAGAAATTTCATTAAAAATATTATTATTTTGTTAAACAGAAAAAACTGTTGTCTGGTGAAAAATGTTTTATTAAAATTTTGTCTATTAAAAGGAGAAATTTTCTTAAAAAATATCAACAAGGACCTCTTTTTAGACAGAAATTACATTTTGATAGAAAATTAAATTCTCTATGAAAAAGTGTGTGTCTCAAGACGGCTGAGTTTCCTGGAAGATACATATCACTTTTTATATATTATCTTGTAATAGATCATGACAAAATATTCTCAATTGTTCCGAAGAAAAATGCATTGAAAAATACCCGCAATCAGCATGTAGGGTGATATTTCTTTGCAGTTGCCGTTGTATTTTAAAAAACTTTCGAATCGAGAATCTGTTTAAAATGAAAATCACAATTGCAAAGAAAAAAACATGTTCTTGAACTTCGCTGAAAGTTCAAAATTGCAACAGCAAAAGTCTTGTTTAAAGAAGATCTGTGTGTCTGTCTGTCTGCCTGCTGGCTTTTGGTACGAGCGAATACACTAGTAATATGTTTTCGTGTGTGTGTGTCTTTTCTCTTCTGCCTGATTTCAACATTTAGCCGTAATCAAGTTTTCCTTATAATCGTTTATTCCTAAATATTTATTTGCGCGCTATTTTTCTAGATTTTTTCCAAAAATAGACGTCGATCGCATCGTTGTTGATTTTTCCTTTTAGCGTGATTTTTTCTTGCCGTCTTTTCCATTTTGTTAAACAATTTGCGCGCAAAAGTCTATTCATTTATTCTAGTCTGTTATATATTTTAATGTTGTGTGCCTTTTATGCAACCCACTCCTTTATTTGTCTGTGCTACGTGTTGGATTTTTTTCTTTTGTTGCTTTATTTGGTAAATAGAAAACATATTTTTTGTTTGTTAGTTTGTTTGCCAGAGTTTGTTGTGGTTTGTGTGTGAGTGTCTTTTTGCTATGTGCGACTTATGGCGCGTGTGCTGCTGTTGTTGAGACTTTAAATGTTATTTTCTTCTCGATGCAGTCCGTATTTGGTCGGAGATCTGATGTCATTAATTTGTTCCAATAGTTTTCTTCTTAGATATGAAGTTTTCTTTAAATCAATTGTCGTGGCAGTTTAAATTTAATATGTACGAGTAGACTTATTGGCGACTCATTTGGTGTAACTATTTTTAGGGCTAATAAAGGTCATCCACAACAACAACAAAAATAAGTTTCAAAAGGTGTTAGCAAATCTCGTTTAAAAATGCATAACCAATTTTTTTTAAATATAAAGGAAATAAAATTAACTTCTTAGTTTTCATATCTTTTTTTTTTTTTTATCTTGGACCAGCACTCATTGGATGACCCCTATATATGCAATGCATTGCGCTGGAACTGAAAACGAGGGGATAGTATAGAGGCGACAGATTAGGAAAGATGAGAATTTCAACCTTTTACTTCGCCGGCTAATTTTTGCTACAGGGCCGACGAAGGTGGGTGCTGTTACTCTGCTTTTTTAGTACATGATAGTGTCAGTCGCTACCAATCATGGTTTGATAGTGAAAAGAATTCACAGTGCCGGCGTTTTCTTACTCATTTCTCGAAAAAATACAGGCCAATGATGCCGCCTGACTACAAACCGCATCATACGATCACTTTCTTTGGATGTAACCGTTTTTCGGGGACTTTTTGGAGATTTTGTGAATCCTCTATGCGACAATTTTGTTTTTATTTTACAGAGCGCCTAATTGAAAATGGGCTTCATCACTAAAGATGAATTGTTGTTGAAAAATGCATAGTTTTCGTTCAGTTTTTCAAACAGCCTATTCTCAAACCTTCAACGCAAGCAATCGACAGATTGCTTTAATTCTAGAAAATTTCCCAACTTTGGACTAAATAAATGTCAAAGGACGACAGCCCAGTTCTTGATATTTCATCATCTGGCAGCCAATTTACTTCCTAACCTCAAATTTAACCAGCCTTTATAAAATATTATAAATTTCTAGAATTACACAAACAAACGCATAGTAGGCGTTGTAATTTTTATAAAACACAACAAATTAATTTTATTCTCAACTACTTTTGGAAATTATATAAATAAGCTGTGAAGTTTAATTATTTTTGGAATTAAGCTGAAGTCTATTAATGATTTGGTGTAAGAGCCCATGAAATGGTATATGCCTGCGTACTTAACCTTTAAAAAACAAAGCACAAGTTACACATACATATAAAAGTTTTTATTAAATTTATCACACATAATCGATATAGAGGTTTCTCATATTAATATTAAAAAGCTGACCTTCAAGCAGATTTCTAGTTAAGCAGTAATCATATTTCTTAATTAAAAAAAAACCTTTTGCTAAAGCTACATTCACATATTTAGCAAATATTTAACGAAATAAGTGTAACATTTATTTTTGAACAAACATTCCTTTAATATTTCGCTGACTGAAAAATGAAACGATAAAAAACAATAGTTATTGTGTATTGAATTTTTTACTAAATACGGAAATTTAAAAAAAAATTTTCGTGTTCAGACATACACCTTAACAGGAAGATAATTACGGCAATAAAGTGAATATTGACTCAATTTAAAATGCATGTCTGAACATGTGAACGTTTATTTCGTCAAATATTTGCTAGATATGACTCATGTACAGAGTTTTAGCTAACCAAATCACATTTACAATCAACACATAGGGTCTCATTTAATAACATAAATACTACGCCAGAATCTATAAGAAAAATTATTTTTTTAATAAAATTATTTTTTATATAGCAACTGAATTTTTTCATATTCTCCCTCCCATTGCGTAGATATTAAATCTTCTCCAAACTATTTCATACTTTAACATTTAAAAAAATTTATACGAATATTATAAATGATTCTCATCACTCCTTAATACATTTCGAATGATTGTTCACATTAAATACTTAAATGTCTATTAATTCAACACCTACGCCAGAATAATCTTCAATAAATAACGTTATAAATCTTATAGGAATTCCATAGAATTTTTTTTTCTTTTTAATAATTCTCTATTGTTTGTCATGTTAATACTATTAACGTATACGATTCTTAAAGAAAATTCTTAAATAATTTCATTATTCATGGGACATAAAAAATAGTAATCCGAACTACACAAAACGAGCAAAGAAATCTCTCGTTTGGAATTTGTTTGTTATGAATATTTTTCAACTTAAATAACTATTATTAAACTATTAAGTAACCTGAGCTGTAAATTAAAAAAAAACATTTGAAACATGAGAGATGATATAATAAAAAAAAAAGAAAAAGAGTGCTTTTCAATGCCATCACATAAAATGTTTTATTTTTTTATAAATCTTTTTAAACTTTATATTAAAATGTATTTACGCAATCCTCTTTGTTCATTTAGCTTCCACTATAAAAATTTTTTAATGAGTTTCTAAGATAATTTGAAAGGTTTGTGGCTTCACTAGGTGACTCTATTAAAAGTCATGGCCATTTTGTTTGAATTGTAGATAATTCTTGTTGCACTACCGGCATTTACACGTACATAAACATTTCTACTCATAATTACACAGTCCATGCAATTGCTGCTCCAGTTTTAATCGGCATTTTATCATTGTTTTTTTTTTGCTACTGATCAACAAACTTTTTACTTTGCAACAATATTTCTTCCAAGTTGACATAATCTTCTTACCTTTTGAGTCTACTTTTATTTAGGTAATTTTCTCTATTGCAAGTTTCGCAATCATTGACACAAACTACAGCAAGACGACAAAAGCATCTTTAAATAAAAAATTATCTTGTACTATAATCTAGCGATCACTTACACAAAATCATCAAATGCCAGTCAAATTGTATATGAAGAACACATCGAATAAAAGAATCTTCATAATAATTAATGCCTTAGAATAAGTTTTTTATTTAGAAAATATACTTTGTATAGAAAAATTTTCTCTTAAAAAATTATTATTAAGCAACTTTTTTTCCTAGAGAATTTTTTAAATTTAAAATTTTGTAAAAAATAAAACTCAATAGATAAATATATATATCATCGTTGCAGACAATTCTTGTGGATCAGTCGTCAACTCCACAAAATCAGATGAATAATTTAGAGAAAATTATTTTCACAAACGAATTAAATTTATGCTGGAAACTTTTCACTTAAGCGTCAAAGTTTTTAATAGAAAATTTATTCTCTAAACAAGAAAATTTTCTGCAGAATAAATATTTGTTGTAGTTGCTAGCAGCAATGCTAGCCTTTAGTTAGACGATCGGTGGTTCGATTAGAGTCATACTGGGGATATTCCGCGAACAAACAAATCTATTCGTTATTTATTTTTAAAAATGTATACATTTTGTCAAGAAAAATTTTTCCACAACAGATACATACATTTTGTATAGAAAATGAAAAAGGGAAATTTTCGACAGAAAATTAATAACTTAAGTACACACATTTTTGTGAATTATTTATTTTTTAAATAGAAAAGGGCTTTTGAAAAAGAATTTACCTTAAAAATTAAAAAAAGAAAATTAAAAAAAAAAAAAATTAAAAAAAAAATTTAAAAAAATTAAAAAAAAGAAAATTAAAACAAAAATTAAAAAAAAATTAAAAAAAAATTTAAAAAAAAATTTCAAAAAAAATTTAAAAAAAAATTTAAAAAAAAATTAAAAAAAAATTAAAAAAAAAAATTTTAAAAATTAAAAAAAATATTAAAAAAAAATTAAATAAAAAATTAAAAAAAAATTTAAAAAAAATTTAAAAAAAAATTTAAAAAAAATTTAAAAAAAAATTTAAAAAAATTAAAAAAAAAATTAAAAAAGAATTTAAAGAAAATTTATAAAAAAATTAAAAAAAAATTTAAAAAGAATTTAAAAAAAATGAAACAAAAAATTGCTCCTAACCCTAAATTGTGATATTTTCCGTAGAAAAATATGCTTTCAAAATTTTTTTTTACAAAAATTTTTTATTAAAAGAATTGAGGATTTATATAAAACTCTAATCTAATATGTACGAAATATGAATAGAAAATTTTAGTTAAAAAAAAATCCGCTAAAAAAAGAGAGACCCTGAAAAAGAGAAATTTTCTACAGGGTGAGCAAGTTTAAGGTTAGGAAGTAAATTGGCTGTCAAATGATGAAATGTCAAGAATTGAGCTGTCATCCTTTAACACTTATTTAATAAAAAAAAGTTGGGAAATGTTAATCCAGGAACGCTACACTCTTGAACAAATAATTTTAATAGTGAAAATTTACTGATTGGAAAACTGAACGAAAATAACGAATTTTTCAACAAAATCAATCATCTTTAGTGATGAGACCCATTTTCAATTAGGCCATTGTGTAAACAAACAAAATTGTCGCATATGAGGTTCACAAAGACTCCCCAAAGACTCTCCGAAAACCCATTACATCCAAAGAAAGTGACCGTATGGGTGCGGTTTGTGATCAGGCGGCATCATGGACCCGTATTTTTTCGAAAATGAGCAAGAAAACGCCGTCACCGGGAATTCTCTTCACTATCAAACCATGATAAGCGATTTTTTGTGGCCACAATTGGCTAATGTTGACACCAGTGACCTATGGTTTCAGCAAAGCGCGGCCACAAGACATACAATCGACCAAATAATTCACTTATTGCATGAGAAATTTCCCGATCGTGGATTTTCCCGATTTGGCGATGTTAATTGGCCGCCTCGTTCTTGAGATTTAACGCCGCTGGATTATTTTTTCTGGGGCCATTTGAAAGATCGGGTTTACGTGAACAAACCACAAACAACTGACGTTTTGAAAGATGAAATTTGGCGCTGCATTGAGGAGATAAGCCAACGTCTTGTTGCAAAATGTGTTTAAAAATTTTGTGACAAAAACGGACGTTTGCCGACGTACTAGAAGTGGACATTTGCCCCACATCATATTCAATTATTAATTCCCACACTTCGACTTTACTTTGGTATCAACAAAACTGAATTTGGCAAACAAACAAAAATTATCTATTTAGGCTAATTTACTTGCTAACCTCAAATTGGCCCCCACCTTTTAATAGTTTTTGTAAGAGAATTTGTATAAAAAACTACCCTTCTAATCTATATTAGCCCCCATGTGAACTGCCAATAAAACGATTTCATTGATTTTTGAAAAAAAAAACAGCTTAATTAAAAAAGAAATTTATATAGGGTCCGCTAAATAACTTTTTTTATTTTAAATGCTATAAAAAAAACTACTGAATACTTTCTCAAATTTCTTTTTTTATTTGAAAATACAATCCTTCCGGTTAATAATGGAAAATAATTTCATTCAAATGGCTGCCTCGGCTGGCCATGCAGTAGCCTACACGATCGGTGCAATTTTTAAGCACATTATCGATTGTGTGCTGCTGTATTTCACCAATTACTTCACGAATATTGTCCTTTAAAGCGTCAATTGTCTCTGGCTTGTCGGCGTAACACTTTTATCTTTGACGGCAGCCCACAAATAATAGTCCAACGGTGTCAAATCGCAGCTCCGAGGTGGCCAAACGACATCAGCTCTGCGGCTGATAATGCGATCTTCAAAAACAGGGCGCAAAACATCGAGTGTAGCTTCGGCTGTGTGGCACCTAGCGCCGTCCTGTTGAAACCAAATGTTGCCAATATCCTCCTCTTAAATTTTTGTGAACAAAAATTCGTTCAACATGGCCCGATAACGATCGCCATTGACTGTAACGGCCACTCCTTGCTCAGTTTCGAAGAAAAATGGCCCAATTATGCCTCTGGAGCAAAATCCGCACCAAACAGTGACTCGTTTTGGGTGCGTCGGCTTTTCAATGTATGCGTGCAGGTTTTCTGTGCCCCAAATGCGACAATTTTGCTTGTCGCCAAGATCAAAATGAACTTCATCTGAAAAGATGATTTTTTTGGCAAAATCGGCATCTTCTGTAAGTCGATCGCAGGCTCACTTAACGAAGCGCTGCTCAAGCGTATCCACAACCATATTCGTTCAGCGGAAGGATAAAACTAATTATCTGTCAAATCAGACATGAGCAAAGTGTTACCATTCACGAAATAAGCACTAATTGAAAAAAATACGTTAGATTGCGGACCCTATAGATTCCTAAGATTCATTGCATAGATTTGTTCGTTTGCTGTGATGCTAAGACTGCCAGCCTTGAAAACTTCGAAATTTCTTAAGACATAAAAAAGTTCTTGTTCAAAAGTATCTATACAATTCTGTTGAAAACTTGGCTTTAGTAAATTTTCTTGCCGCCAAATTTTATTTTCTTAATATCAAGAATTCTTTGTATTTTACAAATCAGTTCAATAACAGACTGAACAACAAATTGAGGCCTAAAGAACAAAAAACGACAACAAAGCAAACAACAAAAAAAAAGAAATAAGTAAAAAAAAAATCAAGCACAAGATGCAAGAAAAAATAAGAAGATGCTGAGCACTGGAAAAAAAGAAACATTATATCAAAACAATAAATCAACGAAGCAAAAGTACAAAAAAAAACACAACATTATAAAACTAATCAGAAGAAAAAAAATAAAAAATAAAACAAAAACAACTACAATGCAAGTACCCAAGAAAAAAACCTAAGAAAAAACAAATGTAATGAAAGCAAAATGCAAGAAGGCAACAACATGAAACAAAACTCATCTTCAAGACTGATAGTTTGTCATTAAACAGATACCGATGGTGTGCACATACATTCGTACAAGTACAAGTACTTTTTGTTGCCTTACCTGCACACAATCATGCCAGCGAGCACCACAAGTACCAGCGTAAAAACAACTTCAAATCTTCGTTTTTATTTACAGCTCAAAGCAAAATGTAAAAACAATTGAATGCTTTGCAACAACTTTTGAAAAAAAAGCACTTAAAAGCCCCAGCTTTATCCGCAAAAGTCTGTTTTCATATTATCTTTTGCAGCCAGTTCTCCTGCAGATGAGGTATTAAGACCCCTTTCAGTCAGAAAAAAAAATAGAATAAATCTAATAGAAAATACATGTGTAATACATATTTTATGTGCGTGTGTGTGTCTAAATTTTTTTCACTAACTATTCGTATGTGTTGCCTAATTCGCCTGCTGCTCGTACCACAGCCAAGTTCTATGCAGTGCGCTGGCTGGCTGTGGCCGTTAACAGTCAAACGTGTTTGACTTTGAAACAAACCTTTGCTGCCATTCCTCATAGAGCTGCTTAAAACAAATCTCGAAAAAAAACATAAAAAACACTGTACACACACTCACACACACACACACACACACACACGGCAATCTCTTGCCCAGCTTTGCTACGATGTCAGCCATTTTGTTTGGGGCTTCTAGTCTGTCTGTGTCTTTATATGACTTTTTTTCGCTGTTGTATTATTAAGCCAAGAAAGAGTTGTGTTTTTGGTAGCTGAACAGTCTAAAGAGTCTCGAGTTCGTTTTAACGCTGTCTGGCTGATGTTTTTTCTTTTTTGATATTTTTTCTTTTTCTTATTTAATGCCTGAGTAGCTGATTGGGATAAATTATAAAATTGGTTTACGGGCAGCATTAAAAGAAATCGAGATTTTAGTTAAATCTCTATAGCACTCTGATTTCTAGCCAAGACTACGAGACTGTAGGAAAAAAAATATAAATATTGACAAATTAGGAGCTTTAATGAAAAAAAAATTAAAATGTTAGATTTCGGAGAAAATTGTAATTAATTGCTGTTAGATAAAATGGAAATTTTAAAACACAAGTTTGAAATAAATTTTTGTGGAAATATTGATGAGTTAATTAACGTGAATTAGGTAGAAAAATTCACATTAATTATAAAAATCAAAAACTTATTTTTACAAAAAATATCCATAATATATGCGTTGTGGCTGTGAGTTAATTTAAAAACCTGCATGTTAGATATTTTCTAGATTAAATTAAATAAAATTAATTGTTTCCCTAAAAATTACGGTTCTTGGGCATATTTAAAGTCACTCCTAATTTTGTGTCAAACAAATATACTCGTATACTGGAATATATTTTTTTTTAAATATTTAATCCTTTGTCACTTCTTTTGCTCAAATTTTGTATTCATGTGTGTTTGAAATATAACGTTTTTAACAAAAAAAAATTAGTTTGTTTTTTAGCAACTGCCACACAACCCAGTAACAAAACACCTCCATTTCTCATTTAAAAGAGTAATCAGAAAATATATCACGATTATAACACTTAAACTCTTTATTTTTCTTGTAAACTACAAATTCTTTAATATAAACAAAAGACTTGAAAAACAAGCGCAATAATATAGAAAAAAAATGCAGTATACTTTCTGGTGAATTATTAAATGCGGTTCAAAGAGTTGCCGTATCAATATAAATTAGCGTCGCCGGTTTTTCTATTTTTTTAACAAATATGGGATTTGTATATACTGGGCAATGCATGCCAACTTATTATTTGGCCACTGGAGGCGAAATCCCTCCAAGATCACACACACTTTCATGGCCTATAAGTTGACCTTTCATGATCTGTAAATATTTTCACAAAATGCTCAAAAAATTTATTAAATATGGATTTTCATAAAAAAACTTCACTGTTTGCCATTTCGTTACGTCATAATTTATTTAGCTTCAAAACTAAATACGTTGTTTCGATTTGCATTTTTTTAGTGACTTGCACTTTTTATGATGACTTGCAATTTTTATGATGACTCGCACTTTTTATCATGTCTTGCACTTTTTATGATGACTTGCACTTTTCATAATGACTTGCACTTTTTATGATGACTTGCACTTTTTATAAAGACTTGCACTTTTCATAATGACTTGCACTTTTTTTGATGACCAGAACTTTTTATAATGACTTGCACTTTTTATAATGACTTGCACTTTTCATAATGACTTACACTTTTTATAATTACTTGCACTTTTTATAATGACCTGCACTTTTTATGATGACTTGCCCTTTTTATGATGACTTGAATTTTTTGTGATGATTTGCACTTGATGACTTGCACTTTTTATAAAGACTTGCACTTTTCATAATGACTTGCACTTTTTTTGATGACTTGCACTTTTTATAATGACTTGCACTTTTCATAATGACTTGCACTTTTTATTATGACTTGCACTTTTTATAATGACTCGCACATTTTATAATGACTTGCACTTTTCATAATGACTTGCACTTTTCATAATGACTTACACTTTTTATAATTACTTGCACTTTTTATAATGACTCGCACTTTTTATTATGACTTGCACTTTTTATGGTGATTTGCACTCTTTATAATGACTCGCACTTTTTATGATGACTTGCACATTTTATAATGACTCGCACTTTTTATAATGACTTGCATTTTTTATAATGACTTGCACTTTTCATAATGACTTGCACTTTTTGTGATGACTTGCTCTTTTTGTGATGACTTGCACTTTTTATAATGACTCGCACTTTTTATAATGACTTGCACTTTTTATTATGGCTTGCACTTTTTATAATGACTCGCACTTTTTATAATGACTAGCACTTTTTATGATGACTTGCCCTTTTTATGATGACTTGAATTTTTTGTGATGATTTGCACTTGATGCCTTGCCCTTTTTATGATGACTTGCACTTTTTACGATGACTTGCACTTTTTTTGATGACTTGTACTTTTTATTATGACTTGCACTTTTTATAATATAATAAATATAAAAACAACTCTGTCTGTCTGTTACCTTTTCATGCTCAAACCGCTATTTCGAAAGAAATATAATCAGGAATGCTCTCCATTTTCCAATTCTGTTATCCTATTCTAAGCAAATTAATTTGTTTCATTACTACTGCACTAAAATCACTCAAAAAAATGTAAACAACCTATTGTTTGGACAATCATAAAATATCCCAGCGTATCTTACTATTGTTATTCACAAACATGGAAAAAATATTATATTTGTGTTGTTCAGGCTCTAGGTCAATGGCGTAACATTGAAACTAATTAAAAACTCCTAGTATATTTTTGATACAAAAAACCTTCAGCATATTTCTTCAAGGAACTATTGACTAAACACGCCTTTTTTTAAGTGAGTTAAAAAGTGATTAACATGTTTTAAATTTTAAAATTACATTCATTTCCCCCTGCAGATGGGAAAAATATTCCCCAATGTTTTTTTTTTGTTGGTTTTTTTCTTGTAGTTGCTCAATCGGTATGGTGGCCTTAATATCAAGCACCTAAAATCATGCTGTATTAAAAGAAAATTTATTTTAATTAAATAATTCCACCGTAGTAAAAGACCAATTATTTTTCTCTTATGCAATTGCTCTTCCAATAGCAAACAACAGGTAACATAAAAATTTCCCAAACAATTGCCAAACACGCTTCAAGCCATGTTCCCATGTTCAGAGAACACGACAACAAAAACAAAGGTGACAAAATAAATAATACCCCTTTTTATGCTACGGGAAATTTTAGCCGTCTGTCGAACAGAGTAAAATAGTGTTTAACACGCTCTTAAGTTAAACAGTCGTAGTGGCGCAATAATTTTTGTATGCAAAAGTTGTATTGAATAGTAGTGATTTACTTAAGAAAACAATAACAAAAAAATTCTGTTTGAGTTCGTGTACACATAAACACACACGTCTACGAGTATGTTGCTGTTGTAAAGAAAATCTGAAAAACAAAAGATACTCTGTTTATATATTTAATTAAATTTTTCTTTTGCAAAAAGAAAAATGTATTTGATGACAAGAATAAAAAATTGCACTGTTACCGTGAAACTTAAAATGTGGTTTATGAAAACAACAACAACAACAGTAACAGTGAGTGAAGAACAACATTTATTAGGAAAAAATTAATAAATTAAATGATACGAAACACAGCGGGAATTTGCAAAGCAACATCTTAAAACTTAAATGTATAAAGATTTCACATTTCGAGTCAGAAGTTGAAAAGAAGAAAAAAAAACAATTCAGTGTTTTTTTCTTAATAAAATAAGTTGGCAAAATGTGCACCTTTCTGATCAATTTTGATTAAAGTGAACCATAAAATAAACCCTTTATATATCTGAAGCAGCTAAAAAAACAGGTGCATTTTGAAGCTCTTAAAAAAAGAAGTTCTGGCTAAAACACATGTGTTAACCGTCCTTCCAAGCAAATTTATTACTAGCGAAAATAAACGCTTAAAAAATGTGCACAAAAAAAGAAAACCCCTTTTTATAAAAAAAAAAACAAAAACAAAAAACTACCAACCATTAAGCATTTACGGAATAGAGGGATGATTTCAGTCTGGAAACATCTTTGTTTTTTTTTTGTTTTTTACACAAAAGTGCAAATAACATTAACTTGGCCCTTAAAAAGCCATGTGGCTAGTGAAGCAGAAAACTAAAGTTTTATAAATATTGCAACAATAAAATTAAAATTAGAATAAACTTTAAAATATACAACACGTTTTAAAGTGGAACAGAAATTTATTTGCCATCCACATTTCTCACTTGCCGCACACACACACACACATACACAACAATGGATACCGTGGCCATAAAAACGGCACCACCCCATGCGCCCCTTTCATCGACTGTCCAACAAAAGCAGTTAAAACACAATTCCAGCCACTCAAATACTATGACCAGCAATAATGCCGCTACGGCTGCTGCTTCTAATGACTGTTTGAAATATACAAAATCTGGTATTGGCGCATTTTTTCAAACCTGCAAGGTGAGATAATCAAATTTATTTGCCAATACAAAAACGTACCAACTGAATTTGTGATTTGTATGTGATAGTTGCTGATTTAATTTATGTATTTTATTTTTTATAATAAACAATTTACAAGCTGCTGTAATCGTACGAGCATTCATATTCATTCATTGTTTTAGCAGGAATTTTTTTTCTCTAGACTCTTTGTTTGTATTGATGTATTGGAATTTAAGTTTATTTAATTGAATATTAATTTAAGGTAATTGTTGCAAAATTATACTGCAGCTGATGTTACAAGGTTTCAGAGCTGCTGTTTGTTCTCTTTGTAATTTTAAACATTTTGTCACAACTTTTTACTAACGTTTTTTAATCAATTTTCTTTTGAGTATCGGAATAAATTATTAACTTTTTATATATGAATAAATGAAATTTATTTCATTTATATATAATAGTATTGTGACAACAATGTGTCAAATAAAAATTTATTAACTTTTTGTTTGATTTATCTGAAATGTCGATCATCTTTGATGAACAATTTAACTTATTGATCATTTTTCTTCAAAAGTTTTACTCTATCGGTGATGTTTTGAATAACGCATATCATTTGAAATTGACAATTTCAATTTGAGGACGTCAAATAGGTCTCCTGATACACAAAAATGCTAGAAATACGGACTTTTTAAAATGGATAGTGTTGGAAGCGATGTGATGTACTTTATTTCAATTGAAACATGAAATGCTGCATAATATAAATTTAATATGTTTTCTCTCTATTCCAAGAAAAATTGTAATATAAAACTCTGTTAATGATTGTTCATTAGGGGCACAACTTTTTTCCTATTTTGGAAAATATCAACATGGCCCTATCCATACCACGTAGTGCATAAAAAAACAATAAAAACTGCATCTTTAGATTTTCGATATCGTTGAAAAAGGTTCCGCGGTTCCGCGTCAAATGCAATTAAGTTTGGGATCAGTAAGTTCTAAAAAAAATAAAAATATTCTCTTTATAAATTCCTTAATCTTAAGTTAATTTCAATTAACAAAGATAATATTTAGATTGTGATTATGATTATAATCAGAGAATTACATTAAGAAATGTAAATAGTTAAAAAATTATAAAATAAAAAATTTTGAAAAATAAAAAAAAAATCTGGGTACTGTTGACTGAAGTAGTAGAACACGAGACTATCGGCCATATGTGATGGAAATCGCTTATCGCTTCAAATAAAGCGTTTTCGATTTGAAGTCACAAAATAGGTGTGCTGGAGTTCGCAATCGCTCAAAATCGTTCAAAAGAAATTGGCGTTTTTCAAGTCGCATGTGATTCGACAATCGTGCGATTCACAGCACTTACATGTATGAAGCGGAGGGTCGTGAGTTCGAGCCCGCGCTGAGTCATGAAATATTGTGTTGAATTCTTGTGATCAGCATTAGTGCGTGGTTGTGTTAGTTGTTGCCAGCCTGTTTCAATGATGAAGGCATAGTCACTGGTCACTGAACATGATTGGCAGCGACTGACACGATCATGTACTAAAAAAGCAGAGTTACAGCACCCACCTTCGTCGGCCCTGTAGCAAAAATTAGCCGGCGAAGTAAAAGGTTGAAATAGCTACAAAAAAAAACTGTCTACCTTCTCATCTTTCCTAATCTGTCCCCTCAATACTATCCCCTAGTTTTTAGTTCCGGCGCAATGCATTGCATATATAGGGGTCATCCCCTGAGTGCTGGTCCAAGATAAAAAAAAATCTTAAAGGGCTTTCAGAAATCGGCTTCGACGTGGAACGTTTTTGTTACGAAATGACCTGAGGAAACATTTTTCGGCTTCAGCACAACATCGGCTACAGCGTGGTGTTACAGCCTTATTTTGGTTGTACCCCTATTCTTCATCTTTCGATATCGACAATTGCTGAGAATGTCTTGACATTTCGCTTCAGTAGCGCTTCCTAAGTCATCATAAATCCTTTAACGTCAGAAACACGCTTCCAAATTGTGGAAATTTTCCTTTGGAAAAGAAAGTGCAGAATTTTTGTCACATAAATGAGTTTAGCGATCAAACTCATTTCCTGTTAAACGGCCAACTCCAATAAGCAAATTTGCGGTACTTGTAGCGAAGACAATCCTTTATCGATTTTTAGGAAAATAAATTGCACTAAAATTTTTTCGGTGCGGTTTACATGATGGCATCGATCCTTATTCGTTTTGAAATGGACCAGAAGCTGTCCTTAGGGTAAATAAAAAACACTTTGGAGCCTTTGCCATATAGAGCACTTAACAATCGATTTATAGGAAAATTAATTTAATGGCCATTTTATTTTCAAAAGTGGTACCGTTCACGTTTGTGCGATTTAATTTTTTTTTACATCTGACCAGCACTAAGGGCATGACCTCTGAAAAGAAAAACAATTAATACAAATTTACTTATTATAGAAAATATTTGAAGTTATTTCTACGTTTTCCATTTATTTTTTGTGTGGAAATATAAAATTTCTGTTCACATCTCAAAAATTGATTTTTGTTTTAATAGATCTGGCGGAAAATTGAAATTATACTAAAATTTTCATCGCTATCGAGTGCGATAATTTGGCGCCAGAATACTTTCTGTTGTAGACCCCCACCCCCCAATTTTGTTATATTTATAGAGGGTGTTTTTTCATTATGAAATTAATGTTTAAATATAACATTAAGGACGATTATGTGCGCCATAAAATGGAAGAAATGCTCGATGAGTTTCACGAATAGAACAATTATTTTGATTAAAAATTACAACAATTTGCACGAGTTGCTCTGTTATTGCGACACTCGAAAAAACGCTAATAATCATTTCATATTCCTCAGCTATCATTCTGAAATTTCTGAAATTTTTAGCCTTTCCGAATCACGGAAAACTTTTACAATTTCCGCTGTGCAGCGCACCAAAAATTAGTTTTAAAATTTTTGTTCAGGAAATTATTTTCTGTATAAAAAATAATTCTAGAAATTTTCAAGAACCTGAAAATGCTATTAAAAAAAGATTTCATAAAACATAAAATAATTGGCGGTCGCGTTCTATGAATTATAATATCACACCTTGAATTTAAACCTAGAACTCGTATGTTTTGTATGTGTCAAAACAAAAGACTTAAGACACAAACATTTCACATAAAAACATTTTTAAATGTTCGTTGTTGCTTTCTTTTCTATTTTTCTACAGAATATTAAATAACCAAATGATAACTAAAAATTCAAAACTAAAACACTATATCATTAATATAGAAATGTTTATGTTGTTCGAGTTATTCCAGTTCTGAGTGCGTTTTTGTAGCTCGAAAAACCATAACAAATCATTAAATTTAATAGTTTCTTGAAATTGAAAATAATAAAAGCATTTATTGTTTAGCAGTCACTTGAGTGCAAGTGCTGAAATGCACTAAACAACCCTAAAAAGAAAGTAAATGAAAATACACGCTTCTCTGCATGTACACAACTGACGAAAATCTCTCCAAAAACCACAATATTGTAGTGAAAACCCAAAAAACAGTCACAAATACACACAAACACACATACACTTTCTTCCAGCCATGTCAATAATAGAAATTTAATTTTGTAACTGAAATCATAGCAGAGAGAAAAGTAGAAGTGTATGCAACTCGGCATAACAACAAGTGTCAACCCACGTTTTAACTGAAATGTTTGTCTTCTGTCTGCGCCTGACGAGACATTTAAATAATGGCGGGAGATGGAACGTTCATTTCGAATTCTAAATTTAAAGTTTATTGTAGACGAAAAGTAATTGCTCTACCAGCAAAACATGTAACCAAAGGGAGCACACAAATAACAACAAGTGAACGGAGACGATGTTGGTTGATGTGCGTTTTTTTGGTTAAGTGTGTCTGCCTGCTTTAGGTGCCTCTTTTTTTTAATGGCTCGAAACGATTGACTTCGCTGGCAAACATAAACTAAAGTGTCGAATATTTTATTTTTATTTATTAATTTTTTTTTGTTAACTGCGTTCACTGAACCCTTGTGTTTGAGATTGTAAAATAAGTTTTTCATTTGTGCAGACTTTATATGTGTCCCACTAATTTCTTCTATTTCTGTTGATTAGTAATCCATGGAAATCTGTAGAAACATAATCGATTACATATTTTAATTATAAACTCTCCTGAGATCTAGTGTTTAGTCCAGCAAAAGGTTTATTATTCTAATAAAAGTTAACCGATTAATTTACTTTTTAGTAGCGAATTACTCAATACGTTTTTAAAATAAATATTATTTGCTTAAATTTTTTTCTCTTAATGAATTACGTTCTTTTCTAATTATAATTTTTTAAAAATGGCCATTTTCTTTATTTTTTCTTTTTGACAATATGTGATCTAGAAAAGTTAAAAAAGAAATATTACTTACTTAAAAAAATAATTATATTAATAATTTGTATATTTTTTAAATTATTTTTTAATTATTTTAAAATTTTTGTTTTTAATTATTTTTAAATTTTTTATTTGTTTTTTTAATTAACTTTATTTTAATTAATTTTTTTAATAAATTTTTTTAAATGAATATAATACATAATCATAAAAATAATAATAGCACTAAAAATAATAGTGGTTACAATTAAAAAATTTTCGCTTGTGCCAAAAACGCAGTTTTCGATAGCAAATCAACTGATTGCGCTGAAAAGACAGTAATCGATTAACATCTACCGTATAGCCGTACAGTTATCGATAAGTGTGGTATAGATAAATTACGTCATCGATAACTTTAGTATAGTAATAAAACTATATTGGCAACCCTTTCAATGCAATCAAGCATTATTGATAACTTTTGATAAAAAGTTATCGATAAGTTATCGATTACCTATCGATAAGTTTTCGATTAGTTATCGAAAACTTATCGACTAGTAGCCGATAACTTATCGATTAACTATCGATAACTTATCGATTAGCTATCGATAACTTATCGATTAGCTATCGATAACTTATCGATTAGCTATCGATAACTTATCGATTAGCTATTGATAATGTATCGATTAGCTATCGATAATGTATCGATTAGCTATCGATAACTTATCGATTAGCTATCGATAACTTATTGATTAGCTATCGATAACTTATCGATTAGCTATCGATAAATAGTTGATTATCTACCGATAACTTATCGATAAATTATCAATTAGCTATCGATAACTTATCGATTAGCTTTTGATAACTTATCGATTGGCTATCGATAACTTATCGAGTAGCTATCGGTAACTTATCGATTAGCTATCGATAAATTATCGATTAACTGCCGATAACTTATCGATAACTTATTGATTATCTACCGATAACTTATCGATAAATTATCAATTAGCTATCGATAACTTATCGATTAGCTATTGATAACTTATCGATTAGCTATCCATAACTTATCGATTAGCTATTGATAACTTATCGTTTAGCTATCGATAACTTATCGATTAGCTATCGAGAAATTTTTTTTAAACAAGTAAATCTATCGATAAGTTTCCAGTTGGAACGTACTATTGGCCATAAGTCTTGACGAAGAGTAGATGTATCATTAACTTTTGCAGCTAAAAGTGCAGTTATCGATAACTTTTGCAGTTATTGATCGATTTTGTGAATATAATATATATATATATCGATTACTTTTTATATATGTACACATATCCAAAGAAGTTTTCAAAAGCGTTTGTATTAATTGATTACCTTTCGGTAGGAAAGTCTAAACGCCGAAAACTTTTCTCCAAAGGGATAGAATTATTGACTTTTTTTATAAAATTGAACTTATAGTAAAACAAAATTATTGATAAGAAAAAATAAAGATTTTCTTAATTTTTGTAATCGATATCTTTTCGTTTCTGAGAAAGACTAAGCAGAATTGTGGTTTGCACTCCATTACTTTCATTTATTTATATTATTTAAAAGAATTTTATTTCCTTAATTTCTAATAAACAATTTAAACAATTCGTATATTTATAAATGACTTGTAAAACCTAAAATAGATACGTTAAAGTTTTTCTATATAAAGAAATCGATTACTTCATACATTTTTTAATATTGATTTCTAAGCACTCCTCTTCTTCGCCTCTTTTAAATCAACGCGTTCTTTTAAGTATGCAGCACGTGAAGTTTTATTTGGTCTTTTTAATCCGTGGACTTTCGACTAAAGTTAAGAACTTGAATAAGCAACAGAAAAACCAACAACAAATTTTAAACATGTCGTTAATATTGACAACAATTGCCATTATTCTTACAAACTTTTACACAAAACTTAAATTCATATAAACAACATAAAAATTTATATATTTAATTTTGTTATTAGAACACGTTCGCTTAAACAGACAGTCAAGTGTACATGAGTAGAAAAAAATAATAATAATAATAAAATAAAAAAACACAAAAAAGAAAATTTATGTTGCCAGGTTTCTCTTGCTGTCAATTCTTTCAGTTTGTTTGGTAGCAACTGAAAGCGGTTAAAATTAAATGCGGCCGGCATACGGCTGCTAACTTTAATGAAGATTGAATACATTTTTTTCTTTTCTACTCGTGCACTTGACTTCAGAGGGGTTTGTACATGTAACACCAGAAATATTCCCGGAATGATAATGTTTTAATTTCTATTACTCGTCGCAGCAGAAAGTTAGCTTTTGAAGCCGGCAACTGTTTTTTGTAGTTAATTGTTTAAAAACTTTTCTGATTCTAGTGATAATTTGTAAAAGAGGGTCATTTATGGTCAGAAATTAACTAGAGGTTTTCGTTAAGCAAGCAAAGCAAATTTTATTTGCGATTAAATCATATAAATAAAAAAATAAACACAATTAAATACAATTTCTTTTTTTGCGAATGAAGAAATTAATTAGAAAAAAATGATGATTAACTTTTATAGCACTCCTACTTGCATAGGCGATTAAATATAGAAATTATTCGTTAAAATATTTTTTTAAAATACTGGCATGCTAAACATCTGCTTCTTTATTAAATGCCTCAAACTTCAACACCAACTGGCTCTTTCCTTTTGTTTACACTTCCTTCCCAAAAAAAAAGAAGCAAATTACACAAAAAAAAACCTTAAATGTCAAACTAAAGCAACAACAACAAAAAACACTATTGTGGTTTCCTTTTTCAAAACAGCCTTTAATGGACAATTTTTGTGTAACTTTGAATCATAAAAATTACCAAAAACAAAAAACAAAAAAGATATCAAAATGAAAGGTTTAACGACAGGTATCGATCAAATTAAAAACTCTTCATCATGATTTAAAGGGAAAAATTATTTACATTGTCCTTCTTTAAAGGACTTAAAATAATAACAGAAGTTAATAAGAAGCATGGGAGAGTGTGAAGATTAAAATTCACGATTATTTTTTAGCAAAAACTAACGCAACAGATAATAAATCATTGAGAAAACCTTTTTGGACACAGACGTGGGAGATGAGTGTTTTAAAAGAAAAACAAAAGACTTGAGACAGAAACTTGATCATATTAATGCCGGAGGAAAATTGAAAATGTTAAAAGTCAGAAAGCAACGAACTCATCTTCTGCTTTGTAAGAAAGTTATTTATAATTTTATTTGTTTATGTCTTATTGACAAGTCAATACTCGTCTTAAGTATTATTATTCTAAAACAACAACAACAATAATTATCGATGAGTGGGCCATTTAACAGTTTAAATTTAAAAATGCAATAAAACAAAAACGGTTTGAAATATTGCCAAATTTTTATTTACTTTTTATTATAATTTTTGTTGTTGTTGTGAAGTAAAATTGTTCCGTTTAGAGATGGAGGATGATGCGGCTTCAACTCTTGAGCCAATTGAAGTTTGTGAAGCGTCATTCACGAGATCTTTTCGTGAAATGTTCAATTTTTTACAGAAAATCTATCAAAATACGTCAAAAAATTATTAAATGTTTCTATTTTGCTATATGGGAAAGTTATCGATAACTCAATATTTTAAAAAATAATTTTAAAGTTTCACTTTTTTATAAAAATAAATTCGATAACTTATATTTTCCATTAAAAATTTATCGATAATACATATTTTCTAAAATCAGAACATAAAAATCTATAGCTAATTTTATACAAAAGTTATCGATAACACAGCAGCCAAGTTATCACTCACACTATTACAAAAAATTAATTTCTCCATAAAATTTCTCCATAAAAATCTAATCGATAATTTTAGTTTGTCATGGAAATGTTATCGATAAGACCGTTAAAGTTTTTTTTTTCATAAAAATTTGATCGATAACCACACCTTTCGCATCGAAAACTAAATTTAATAAAAATTTATATTTCTCCAGAAAAATGTAAGCGAAAATTTTCTTTGCTGTAGAATTTGAATTTCCCAAATACAGTTGAGAAAAAAATTTATATTATTAAAAAAAAAACATTTGTACTTCTCATTTAGTACAAGATATAGTTTTAGCTCTTCATTTATTTAGGGGATAGCTTTCAGATTCTTAATCTTACTAAAAGCTCTTAAACGATTTTGTAAAAATATATCGAAAAAATTTTTTCAAAATTTTTATCGATAATATTTTTTTCGATAACTTATTAAAAAAAAATTATACTTCTCATTTAGTACAACAGCTAGTTTTAGCTCTTCATTTATTTAGGGGATAACTTTCAGATTCTTAGTCTTACTAGAAGTTCTTAATCGATTTTGTTAAAATATATCGAAAAAATTTTTTCAAAAAATTTATCGATAATATTTTTTTCGATAATTTATTAAAAAAAATTTATACTTCTCATTTAGTACAAGAGCTAGTTTCAGCTCTTCATTTATTTAGGGGATAGCTTTCAGATTCTTAATCTTACTAGAAGCTCTTAATCGATTTTGTAAAAATATATCGAAAAAATTTTCTCAAAATATTTATCGATAATATTTTTTTCGATAACTTATTAAAAAAAATGTATACTTCTCATTCTCAAGAGCTAGTTTTAGCTCTTCTTAATCTTACCAGATTAAGAAGAGCTTCTCTTTTTCGGTTTTGTAAAAATATATCTATCGATAATTTGTTGAAAATTTTTTTTGAAATTTTTTGGAAATTTTTTTTCGATATATACGTTATCGATAACTTAAATTTTTTTGTAAGCAAAGATATTGATATATTCAATTTTCTGCAGAGAAATTTATCGATAAATTTTTTTATATAGCAAATATTTTCTGTTTCAAATAATCAAGATCTTTATTGAACGGTAATTGTTGCCCACAGCGAGTACATATATTTTTGATATGCCCCTTACATTTTAACTATTTGTCAATTTCACGTTAAGATTTAAAATTGAACACTTGCGTACTCCTCTTCTTTAGTAATTGACAATTTCTAACATTAACACCCACAAATATTTCCCAAAGAGCGTGGAATAACTTTTATTTCTATAAATAAAATTCGATAACCTGAGTTTTATTTAAAAATAGTTATTGATAGCTGTAACTTTGTATAAAGAAGAGGTCAAAATTGAATTTTTTAATAGAAATATTACATTATTTTTTAATAGAAGTAGTATATCTCAATTGTATTTTAAATAAGATAGTTATCGATACCTTTACTTTGAAAATACTTTTATTTTGTAAAAATGTTCAATAACGAAGAACTATGACGAGGTGGTTGGCGGACTCGAAATCTGTACTGGGGCCAAATTACCGCACTCGGTATCGATCGAAATTTCAATACATTTTAAATACGAAATTCGATGGATATCGAATGCCGTAATTTGCCCCCTGATCTGTTCTGTTATTTATATGTTTATGAAAATATTCTAAATATTCCATGTTTTAAAAAATTGTAAAAGAATAATTTGCAGATTGCAGATTTGAACTTGAGTCCGAATAAAATAGTTCTTATCTTAATAACAAGTTTGAAGATTAAAAATTTACTTTTTCAACAAATCTGTTTTGGAATAGAAAATCTAAATATTCACAAAAAAAAATTTATTAATCCCCCTTATTCTGTAACTATTTGTCAACGTCATATCAAGACAATATCAGAAATAGAGCAGTTGCATTGTGCTTAAAGTGATTACTGCTGACAGCGTCTGACTATTCCGTAAGTTCAAAAGAATAATAAGAAGATGTTAAAAGTAATTAAAAGCCGAAGCAAAAGAGTATATAGATGTTTTAGTTTTCATATTGTCTTGACGTGACATTGACAAATATTGGGTGTTTTTTATTGAGGTATAGAACTTTAAGTTGGCATCACTTTTTTAACTGGCGTCCATTTTGTCAGCTGTCAAGTGATTAATATTTAGTTTGGTTTGCCATATCATCATGAACAGGTTGACAAAAGAACAACGCTTGCAAATCGAGCAAATTTATTTCGAAAGTAATGGTTCAGTTCGCGAAGTTTACCGCAAGCTCCGTCCATTTTATGGTCGACATAATCGTCCATCAGCGCAATTAATTCGGTTAACCATGGATCGTTTTCGCACTACGTTTACTCTATGTGATAATACGCATCCGCAGAGACGTCGAACAGTGCGCACCGAAGAAACAATTGCCGCTGTAGAGCAAAGTGTTGAAGAGGACCCGAATGAATCGATTCGCCACCGTGCACAGCAATTGGAGCCATGATAACCGACTATTTTGTTCCCGAATTGGATGGCATGAATGTGGATGAGTTGTGGTTCCAACAAGACGGCGCTACATGCCACACAGTGCACGTCACAATCGATTTATTGAAGGAAACATTCGATGAGCGCATAATTTCGCGGAATGGACCTGTCAATTGGCCACCAAGATCGTGTGATTTGACACCATTGGATTATTTTCTTTGGGGATATGTGAAGTCGCTCGTCTACGCCAACAAACCAGAAACGTTAGGGGACTTGGAAGCCAACATTCGTGGCGCTATTGCCAACATACGGCCCCATATGCTCGAAAAAGTGGTTGAAAATTGGACCTGTAGAATTGGCTTTATTCGAGCCAGCCGCGGCGGCCACATGCCCGAAATCATATTTAAACATTAATGGCATAAAATTATCCTTCCAATAAAGCCAAATTGATGGACATTAAAACGATTTTCTTGTGTTTTATTTCAATTCGAAGTTCTATACCTTTAAAAAAAACACCCTGTAGTTACAGAATAAGGGGGAATAACTTTTCTTTTGTATAAAAAAATTTTATAATAACTTTCTTTTTTTTTATTAAGAAAAATTTATGGCAAACCCTTCCTTGCGAGAGAATATTGTTAATTAAATTTTTATTTTTTGTTGTTGCTTGTGTTGAATTGACATTAAAGCTGCAATTTAAAGATTAACATGATGTGGAGTTTTTTTCTATGTTTTGGGCCTGAAACAATATTTTATTTGAAGTTCTATTTCTTGTACTATTTTTTTATTTAGATTCAAAACTTTGACAAATTGATTGTCAGTTGAGACAATTGCCAGAGAACCTGATTCGAATTTTATTAAGCCACTGAAGTACTAAATAAGGAATCATCTTCATTAGTATGAGAATAAATAAATTCTATATCCGGTTTATTGTTTTTTTTTTGTAACAAGAGTTGTAAAAAACAAGCCCAGTCGGCAAGGCAATTAGTCAGTCCTTAACAAATGGCCATTAAAAATGCATAATCGGTGGCGAAGAGAACATTACACAAACTTCCTTTGACGGTGGAAAATGAAAGAAATGATTTTCATTAACATGGATGTAAACGAATGAAAAAAAAATCTAAATTGTGTTGTTTCGAACAACAACAAGAGACAATAAAGATTGTTCTAACACGTGCTTTAAGTTGTTGATTTTAAGTTGTTTTTCTTTTTTTGGAATAAATGGAATAATTTTCGAAAACATTTGTTTTTAAATTGTAATTGTTTTCAAATATGTTTGCCGGCTTATGCATGCTTATTCATGTTTATGCACGCCTACGTAGCATAACTGTAAGCGCTTAATTTAAAAGAATTATAAGCATTTAATTCATTGTTGCAACGTTACGTTCGTTACAGGCAATAAAACAATTGCCAGTATATTTTATTACTATTTCGAGGAATTATATTTTTAATATTTCTTAGTCTTATATCCTAAATTTTTATCACATCTTTAGTGCTTGATTTATAAGTATAACTACTGCTAATCAGCTATTTTCAATTATGGGAAATGTTAACAAGAATTTCTTTCCCAAATACTTGGCTTTCAGTTAGCCGCGTCATTTATCTTGGGCATAAATTTATTAGCACATAAATTGTACCTGCTTGAGCAAATAGGCTACGATGAGCGTTTATCTAAATCGTTTATTTTTTTTTTTTTTTTCATTTGAATATAAAAGCCGACCATCGGTAGCATATTTGGGCCGGAAGTGCGTGTGCCGTTTATGTTAAAACCGTTTAAGCCCACGCTAAATGCAGATTATAAATTTCTAACAACTCTTATAGTTAACACTGAATTATATTTTAGCATAAAACGTGTGGACATGTGTGTTAACATGTATATTAAGGGCTTAATTAAGCAGGCTAATGAAAATCACAAAACATGTGATGGTCTAACGCCCAATTAAATTATCAGAAAATTTAAATAAGAAAAGGTTTTACAATTTATTTATTGCAAAAGCATATTTTTTTAAAGTCTTTTGTAGGCGGTAGAAAAGCCAGACTTTTAAAGTTGTATAACATAAAAATAAAAAAATATTATAATGATAATGAAATAAGTCAGATCAAAGTGGCAGGAGTAATAAAATATAAGCAACAATCTACCAAAAGTAATAGAGGAAAAAAGAAATAAATTTAAATAAAGAAATGCAGTAAAAAAAATTTTTTTTTACATATTTTTTGAAATAAAATTAAAAAAGTTTTTATTTCTTGTGATTTATTTCAAATTATCTGCGGGCTTCCAGCATGATCCTAAGTGATTTGGAGAGCCGATAAAATTAAGTCATATACAGGGTGGCTCAGAAAGACCGAAGTGGTGTGAATTCGTTATAACTTTTTATTTAAGACATATTTTTTTTAATTTTTTGTTTTTTAAATACAGTAAATTTAAAGGGAATATTTTTAGATTAGTTATTAAAAATGATATCCGGCAAGTGGTGGCCATTTTCGGCTTCGCACAAATGTGCACTTTCCAACACATTTTCCATGACCTTTCGCAAAACTTCCAGTGTTATGTTGTTAATTTCGTCTCGAATATTGGTTTTTAATTCCTCAATAGTCCTAAACTTTCTTTTTTAAATAACCCCAAAGGAAACAGTCTGGAGCGGTTAAATCCGGGGAACGCGGAGGCCAATTAAAATTGCTTCTACGCGAAATTATTCTTTTAACAAAGATGTCGCGTAAAAGAGCCATAAAAGTGGCCCTCGCAGTGTGCGCTGTGGCTCCATCCTGTTGGAACCATATTTGCGGATGGTTTTCCACGGCTGGCCTTACAAAATTTTCCAACATGGCCCGATACCGATCACCATGGATGGAAATGGCGACACTTCGTTCATTTTCAAAAAAATATGGGCCAATGATCCTTTCTGAAGAAACACCGCACCAGACAGTACACTTAACTGGGTGTAATTGGCGTTGATGAAGTACTCTCGGGTTTTCCGTAGCCCATATCCTACAGGTTTGCTTGTTAACGAAGCCATTTAATTGGAAATGGGCTTCGTCATTGACGACGACGGGGTATGCACGCTGAGTCAACACAATGGACCGTTGATTTGAAAAGTAAAGTTCAACGATTTGGGCACGTTGTTCAGTTGTGTATTGCTCCATTATAAATTGTCCAAGTCTGCTTTACAAAATACTGAAAAGAAAAGAAGAAAAAAATTATAATAAAAAAGTTATAAGGAATTCACACCACTTCGGTAATTTCTGAGCCACCCTGTATAAATGGAAGCTATTAAGTTTTGGAAAACCGCAGAAGAAAGTTTTTTATATTAAATTCAATTACGATTAATTGGCTAGTGTTCGCGACATGTTAAATTCAGAGAGACACGCGAGTCGTAAATATTCCAGGGCTTTGTGTTTGCTGGGTAACTCCCTCTCTCTCTCTCATTCCATTAATACTAGAGATGGAAAAGGGCTATTTTGATTTTGTACCAATTAACTAAATAAAATGTACTTTTCATACCATGACGGTACCATTTTTTTATATATTTTATATTTCTATAAATAGAAATTCAAAAACTTCTCTACACAAGTATACAACAAAAAAATATTATATACCTAAAAATCTAGGAATCAGTTGATTAAATTTTATTCAAAAAGTCATACCATTTAGGATAATAAATTTTCTGGTAGTTTAAAATTGAGGCAACGAGACATTGATTGAAAACTTTTTCGGTATTTGGAAATCAATTATTATACCCTTTTTCAACGTGAATGTTTTTGAATCAAATATAAGGCACCCTAACGATGAAAAATGTTTCTGTTGCGAAAAATTATAGCAAATAATTGTAAGTCTTTACTTAAATGAGCCATAATTTAGCAGAAATATGAGACATAAGACACTATTTTGAAAGATTCGGGTCTAGAGAACCGTTTTCTCTCGAAAGAACAATAAAATTTCAAGAAGAAGCGACAAAATAAATATATAGAACAAGCAGAGGAGAAAGAAACGAACCGAAAATTTCATGAAGTGCTGACTGGAATACTGTAATATATTGACACAAAATCTTTGGTTATGTAACCGTATAATTCACAGAAATATTTTATGTTTATTAACTGATTCACTGACAAATTAACAAAAAAAATCAAGCATAAAACGTTTTTATGAACTAATTGTAAGCTTTTAATTGATATATTTAAATTGTACCAAATTAGTCGTGGTAGTACCACGGTACCAACAAGGTCGTAATTGTACCAAAAAAAGTACAATTGTATCATGTTTAAAATTAACCACATGCCCAACTTTAATTTTTAACATCTCTGACCTAGGTGAGTCATGGGAGACATTTTTTAAATATAAGATGAGCGCTTTATTTATACTACACTAAAACTTTGACATATATTTTTTTCTAGGAAGTCTAAATTAAATTTTTCTTGCTACTTTCCTCTGAATAACTGCTTTTTTGGTAAAATAATAATTGAATATTCGTACTCTTGTGTTCATTGTTTGAATTGAGGACCTCAAGTTCAAATCTGAGATCTATTTTCTGCTATTTTTTTTTCTTAATATTTTAATTAATAATAAATTTAATGTCAACAATTTAATTTCAAAGTAGTTCGATATATTTTGTATCCTATTTTTACTTTTTCCACATTTTAGGTGCTAAGTCTCTACTAAATTTGTTCAGTGAGTTGCATTTTACTCACTAAACACACTTTTCAGCATTGAAGCATTTGTAATTTTACTCCATATTTTAGCAATTAAGTGTTAATTGAGCAATTACTTTATTAAAATTTTGTATCGATAATTGAGCTCAATAAAGGTATTAATTGCTCAATCTAGATGTATGTCTGGACACTTTATTGTTTGTGCAACTAAAGCGGCTTTCACACTATAAGATTGAGTATTAGGATTTGTTAAAAATTCGAAATAATATGAAAAGTTTCATAGTGTGAAAGCGATCTTAAGTAAAATCTCATCGAATGAGAAGTAAAATATGACACACCGATGGCTCTCTTCATTTTTTGAAAATTTTCTAAAAGCTGAGACTTTTCATATTATCAGGGTTGTTTTGTTTGCAACAGCAAACGATGATAGTTAAACAAACAACCACTTTTCATAGACCGAAACCGAATGATTCATAATCATGCTTTTTCTTATTTCATGAATTTTATTAAGTGTGATAGTGTGAAAACGTTTTGTTATGATACGTTAGATTTTTCGGAATCTCAGGCATTCTCAGAAGAGAAATTCGAATGAAAATCATACGACTCAGTCTTATAGTGTGTAAGCGGCTTAAGTGACATCGCATAATAGGCAGTTAATGCTTCCATTCCCTGTGTAGAGAAAATTCTAAATATTTCCTTTAAAATCTTTTAAGTCTTTTTAAAAGGTCGTCTGATGTTTATGTTAAAACGTTAGCACCGAGATTGAGCTACGAGTACGTTTCAATAATTGTTAAATTTTTTTTTATTTATGCCATTTATCTGCGTAATAAAGGCTCCGTCATTTAACTTTTTTTTTTTTCAACTGGTGCTTATTTCGTGAATGGTAACACTTAGCTCATGTCTGATTTGTAGACTTGTGCCGAACTCGTTCATTCGCTCGTTTTTGGCACGAACCTTTGATCAAACCCATGTAATTTAAATGGGTTTGATCAGAGGTTCGTGTCAAAACTGAGCGAATGAATGAGTTCGACACAAGTCTACTGATTTGACAGATAATTAGTTTTATCGTTCCGCTGAACGAATATGGCTGTGTATACGCTTGAACAACGCTGGGAAATATTGCGTTAATACTTTGATAATCATGGTAATATTGCAGAATGTGTGCGAAAATTGCGTACGGATTTTGGAAGAAGAAAAGCACCGTCAGCTCCGTATGTTCGTTATCTTATGAAAAAAGTGAAAGAAACTGGCATCCTCATCGATAAACCAAAGCGTGAAAAGCCAAAAACAGTGCGTACACCCGAGAATATTGCTGCTGTGGCAGAAAGTGTGCGTAAAGCGCCATCAACATCAATTCACCGTCGTTCTCAATAATTGAACATTTCGGAGACATCATTGAGACGAATTTGACGCCATACAAAGTCCAATTTGAATGAAATTATTTTCCATTATTAACCGGAAGGATTTTACTTTCAAATAAAAAAATAAATTTGAGAAAATATTCAGTAGTTTTTTTTATAGCATTTTCCAAAAAAAAAAAAAGTTATTTGGCGGACCCTGTATAGTCCGAACATTTCAAACTGGCATGTAAAAGCTTATGAAAGTTATTCATTGTATTAAATTTGGTTTCTTTGTAGAAAAACTGAAACACATATTTGTTATCAATAGCCTGTGTTAAATCTAAAAACAGTCATGCTCTTTGTGGAAAAATATCAGTATATATATTTTTCATTTTGTGCTGATAGTTATTTAATCTAACAATATTTAACAAATAAAATCATGTTCGTAATAACAAATAATTTCCATAATTAATTAAAATATGAAATAAAAAAAAAAGTAGTTGAAGTAGACAGAATGGCCCCTTGATACAAAACAAGTTGGTCTGTTTATTGCGCAAAAGCGACTGCAATGACCAACAAGCAAAGGAGAAAACAACTTTTTTTTTATTAAATCTGTCGTCACATTGTGCAACTCAAAAAATAAAAAAAATTCCTACAGATGATTTATATAGTCAAACGGGCAGCGTATTGAAGTACTGCATGCTTATGCCTGCCTGCCTCCCATTTTAAGGGAGTTAAAATATCCCTCATTCTGTTGGTGTATTGCTGTAGTGCAATCGATATGGGAAATCTCCTAATCGTTACATATTAAATGCATTGCGAGAAATATCTGAATCTTCTTATTATTTGCTCCATTTCTTAAAAGATTTCCTTTCAATATTCGTCAGAAAATGTAACTATAAAGACGAGAATGCACTATGGCACTAGTGACAACGTTTGACGTTTTCGTAAGTTTCATTGTGTGGAAGTGCCTTCATAACTGTTAATCTCTAAATGCTAGGACATGTAGGAGTGTAATTTAAATTGTTAAAGGTTACAAAAGTTTTCTAAAAATATTTTAAACAATTTTAAAATTTAAATGCGAGTTAATATATTTCTAATTACTTTCTCTCAATAAAATTGAATTTTGAGTAAAAAAAAAATATTTCGCTTTTGTTGCACAGTGTTGCTACAAGTATTCGTCTTTGTTTTACTTCCTACTTTAAGGAATACATTTTTGCTGTCTTATTTATTATTATTTATAAAAGGCTTGTGAATCAAATTTACATATACAGCAGACTTGTTTTATAAACCTTTAATAAATAACATATAAATAAGGCAGTAGATCTTTATATTGGATTCTCTAAATATTCAGCTGGTAACTAACAGAAAAATAAATAAAATTTAAATTTAAATAATTTATTATCCATAATAAATTATTTAATTAAACCTGCTTAAAACCAGCTTGGCTTTAAGCAAACTGTTGTATGTAAAAGAAATATATTCGAAATTCAAAAATATATTGAATTAAAAATGGGAAAATGTGTGTCTGAGCAAAACCGAAATGATTGATAGTTTTATTTCCATAGGAATTTTAAATTAATTTGATCATTTTCAATGGGTTACAAAATAATTTGTGATGGATATTCGACCCGGTTTTTTTTGTCTTCTCTGTAAAATTATGTTGTCGGTAATAAATGAAATGATTGCATTATTAGAGATGTGCAAATGCCGTGAATTTTTCCTGTCACGCGTGCATGTTAATATATTATTAAAATCATGCGTGCGTGCGTGATTAAAAAATTAGGATTGTACTAGATTTTTGAACACGTATGTATAATATTCAAGCACTCAAAACAGAAGATACATTCTTTTATTCTTTTGAATTTTGAATACTTTCACGCAAGTGATCAATTTTATTGTGAGGGCATGCCCGATTTTACAAAATCGCTACCATCGTGCATAAAAGTACGTGATTAAGAATAATGCGTTCGTGAGCGTGCGTGATGGTGAGCGCCTTAAATCTTGCCATGCTTGAAAAAAAGTTTTGTTTCGTGATCATGAGTATAATTTTACTCACGCGCGCATCTCTATATAGAAAATATGTTAAAAGTATCAAATGGCCCTGCAAATCGTGGACTGAGCATTTGAATAGTGAGAAGAAAAAAAACGCGATCTATTAGCTAAAACAAGCTTAAACGTGTCCAAACATGATCAAAATGCCTGACAACCAATTTTATAGTATGACTGAAATGTGGAAAAAATTTGAGTTTCCTGATCGTGAGTTTAATTCTACTCACGCGCGCATCTCTATGCACTATATAAAATATCTTAAAAGTATCAAATGGCCCTGCAAATCGCTGACTGAGCAGTTGAGTAGGAAGGAGAAAAAAACGTGATCTCTTAGCTAAAACAGGCTTAAACGTGTCCAAACATGATCAAACTGCCTGACAACCAATTTTATAGTATGACTGAAATGTGGAAAAAATTCGAGTTTCCTGATCGTGAGTTTAATTCTACTCACGCGCGCATCTCTATGCACTATATAAAATATCTTAAAAGTATCAAATGGCCCTGCAAATCGCTGCCTGAGCAGTTGAGTAGGAAGGAGAAAAAACCACGATCTCTTAGCTAAAACAGGCTTAAACATGTCCAAACATGATCAAACTGCCTGACAACCACTTTTATAGTATGACTGAAATGTGGAAAAAATTTGAGTTTCGAAATCGTGAGTTTAATTTTACTCACCCGCACATCTCTATGCAAGATCTAAAATGCCTTAAAAGTATCAAATAATATAGAATAGGAAGAGAAAAAAAACGCGACCTTTTAGCTAAAACAGGCTTAAACGTGTCCAGACATGATCAAAATACCTGACAATCACTTTTATAGAATAACTGAAATATGGAATCGTGCCTACCGCCCTTAACTTTTCTTTTACATTTAAATATCTTTTTTTTATTAAAAATAACTAAAATAATAAATACTTATTTGTGGGATGCAAGTAAGGAGCTAAATATTGCCTTCCTTTTCAAAAAAGACTCGAACAAGAATAAAGAGTGTTTCAATCGTATAGCATATAGTTTGGACTTTAATGATAATTACCAGAAATCAAAAACATGCGTATCAATTTATAAAAATATTTTACAACAAAATTCGTTGTAACCGATTGCCTGTTAACACGAATATTAGGTAATTGTGTGAACAACTGAAATTGTGCAATAAAGCGTAATTAATAAAATGTAACACTTTTCCACTTCAATACTGTTTTTGTAGTCGTGTTTTCTTGCAAATGAAAATGCTTTCTCATATGAAACCACGTTAAATGAATAATTTGAAATAACTTGGCTACAAAACTGTTGGAGACTAAAAGCCTACAACAGCTTGGCCGTTGTTATTAAAACTTTTGATTAAAAATAATTATTTCCACTATCAATAGCTGATCTCATTGTCTTGGCTAATTTTATTACATTTTCCCACCTATTTTTTTTTTTTTTTTTTTTGCCCCTGCCAGCCAACAACAACAACTATTTATCATTGATTTGGTTAAACAGAAACCCGGTGTTAAAATGAAAGAGGAAAAAATTAAATTAAAACCAAAAGAAAAAAAATAGTAACTGAAAAATTTGTCGTCAAGTTTATACTCTTAACAATGGCCAACTGTTAAAAACCGAAATTGTACAAAAACATTAAATCCAACTTTAAAAACAAAGACAATTTGCAATGTAAGTAGACTGAAGAGAAAAAAAAATCACTTAAAAATCACTCATGTGCATCACGAACAATTTTTTACCAAACAAACGAAGAAGAAAAAAAGAATGACAAAAAAAAAGGAAATAAACGAATTTGAGATGAAAAGAGATTTTATAATTTTTTTCTGATAATGAGTGAAAATAATTTTACATAATAAATTTTAGAGTGATTGAATTACAAAGATTAAATATTGTAAATTTGGTTATTTAATATTAATTGAATTAAAAAAATATGTAATTTTATTTGTCTGGGTACAAGTCATGGAAACTGTTAAATGGCAACAATTAATTTTATGAATCATTCCATGTTTAGGTGTCAGTGAAATAATTTGGTAGCAGAACGAATTTGATGGCGACCTCACATCGTTTTGAAAAAGCTTAAAGTAGTGATGCATTTTTCTACTCCGTGTTCTTTTTTTCATTACGAGTTCAAATTCCTTTTGCGAAAATACATTTGAAATCTTATGTGATGAAAATTGACTCACTTACTCATCAACTAGTAATTTTATTTGGCTATAGGAATTTTTGTTTGTTTGTTTTTTATTTAATTTTTTTCGTTTTATTTTTTTTTAATTTTCTATATATAATTTTTTAAACCCTCCAAAAAAAGAATTGAAGGGTATATTCACTTTGTCATTCCGTTTGTAACACAGCGAAACATCCATCTGAGGCCCCATAAAGTGTATATATTCTTGATCAGTGATGAAATCTAAGACGATCTGGCCACGTTTTTCGGTCCGTCTGTGGAAATCACGATTCAGTTCAAACGAAAAGAGCCAGACTTTTGAAATTTGGTATAAATACATCTTAGAGGATAGCACAGGTCAAGTTTGTAAATGGGCTGAATCGGGCCAGAGGGGAAAAAGTTCCCCTAAGAGGAACTAAACCAACCTGTAAAAAACAACAATATTTTTTAAGTTTTTTTCTTTTAATTTTGTTGAGCAAATGGTATATTTTTATGTCAGAGAAGGTCCAACGAAGGTCCAAATTTGGTGCCATAAGATAAAAAAATTATTTTTGGATCCCACCCCGTTTAGTGGGCATTGACGTACGATATTACAGTCGAATCCGCTTTAGCGCAGCTCGCTTTACTGAAAAAATCGGATTACTGAAAGCTATACAAATCCCCGCACTGATTTTAAACGCAGCTAGTCTTATTTACTTCGCTTTAGCGAAACATCGCTTTACTGAAAATATCGTATTACTGAAAACAAAAAGCAAGGCCACAATTACGTTTTGTATGAAACTTACTTCGCTTTAGTGGAAAAATAAACAATGACATCGAATCGATTGCATAACTTAGGGCTGAAAAAATTGTGCATATTTTGTCCGTTAAAAAATTAAATGGCAAAATGTATTTGTCCTTTTCGCTCTTACGTACTTTACGGTATTTTTTTCTATTATATTGTCAATGCAAGTGGCTAGACATTTGATATAAAAAGTATTGTTTTACTGATTTCAAGCAGTACGCTTAACTGTAACAAATTTCAGTAATACGAACTACGTTTTGAGAAAAAATCGGATAACTGAAAAATAAAATGGGTTTTGGTTATTTCCAGTAAAGCGGAGTCGAAATATACAATTCAATTGAACAAGTTTTTAAACCGTATATATATACATACATATATGTATGTATATAAAGCTTTTAACTAATAAACTTTTTCAAAATTGCCTCACTGTAAATTCTTCCAACAAAATGCCTACTATGCACTTCTCATACTTGCACTTAGGATAAGTAAAGATTTCTAATTGTTTGTTAGTGATAGTATTAGTTGCGATTTCTGTTTTTGTGCCACACTGTGAATTCTTCCGTCAAAATGCCTACTATGCACTTCTCATACTTGCACTTAGGCTAAGTAAAGATATCTAGTTGTTTGTATTACTTAGGATATCTTTTTTTGTGCCACACCGTGATTTTAAGCATTACGCTTAACTGTAACAAATTTCAGTAATCCGAACTCCGTTTTAGAGAAAAAATCGGATTATTGAATTAGGTTTTGATTATTTCCAGTAAAGCGGAGTCGACTGTATATGTAAAAATAGTGTAAATATTGAAAAAAATTTATGCCTTAAGCCTATAAGAAGCTGAGATGTTCTCTGATCTTGCAGAGGTGAAACGTCTCCCCTACGGCCCTTCCTGGAATGACTCTGTCAAAATAGAGATTTAAAATTGGGTACAGAGATGCCGTAAAGGAACTCTGTCCCATCAAGTTAAACATTTTAAATTTGCTTACTAAATATTTGGAAGGTATTTAAGATTCGACCAGGTCGAATATAACGTTTTTACTTGTTTTTTGTTTTTTTTTTATTTTAATGTTTTTTTATATAATTGTTCTTTTTGAACTTTTTTTATATATATCTATTTAATTATTTCTTTGATTTTTTTTTGTGTTAAAAAGTAATGTCTGGAAAAACATATAAAATGTTCTGTGATGACGATTTTTTATGATCTATTATGTACATTTTTACGTTTGCATACGTAAAATATTAATTTAATTACAGAAATTGTTATTTTTCTGTGACAACGGACTTTTCGAATTTGATCAGTACAATTGAATGCCAGATTTTATAAATATTTTTCATAATAAAATTTTTGTAAATAAGAACTGTTATCATATTCAACTAAGCCACCTAATAAGTGGTAACAAACACAATGCACTCGAGCACTGATGATGATGTTGCGGCTTTCGAAAACAGCTGTTCTGCTCTGCTGTGTAAGTTGAATAAAACTGATGTTGACTTTCCCTTGTGCCTTGGAATATTTATCATGTCTTTCTGAGATTTAAAAAAATAAATGTCGAACAATTAGCCTATAAATCTTAATTCAATTTAATATAAGAATATAAATGTTCGTTAAAATATTTACTACATAAATATTTTTGTTTTTTCATAATGAGTTGTATAACTGACAAGCATAACCCACCTTATTCTGTAACTATTTGTCAACGTCATGTCAAGACAATACCAAAACTAACACATCTACATACTTTTCTTTTCTTCTCAGCATTTAATTTCTTTTAACAGCCTCCTATCATTTCCTAGGGCTAAGAGAATAGTCAAAATCTCTTACCATGAATCAGTAGTTGCCTACAGACTGGGTGCATCGGCCCTTTTTTTGATATTGTCTTGACGTGACATTGACAAACAGTTACAGAATAAGAGGTAATACCAAAAAAGAGTGAGAGGCAATATAACAATGATTTATTTTATTTTATTTGTTTATTTTTAATTTCTGAAACTCATTCCAAATCTGGAGTTACAATTGAAATTCCTCAAATAATAATTAAACACCAAAGACTTAAGAAACAAACCTAACAGTGGACATTTATATTGGACATATTTAAGTTAGATGCAATTTCCTACAAATAAAAGATAGAACGAATAATTAGAGAAATCATGAATGAACTGATGAACCATCAGTTGATGTGATGAATTCAGCACTTAATTGCCTTCACATACAAGTCAACAAATTAGCTGGGCACTATATCATTAAAAGATTGATAAAAACAGTTTTTAATTGTTAAATACAGCACTTGTATTTAATATTATAAATGAAAATGCAACAACTTTTTGCTCAACTTTTAATTGCGCTAACAAGAATGTCCCTTAGAAATTCCTTAATAAATTTCCCAGCCACTATTTGCTAAAAATAAACAAAAAATTACCCTAAAGCTAAAGTCATTAAAGAAATATTGATGTCACATCACACACGATAAACAATGACTGGACTGAGTTAAAGTGTTGCACTCTAATGAAAGAATGTTTTGCATATTTAGGCCGTTACAATAGGAATTGGTAGCTGGGAATTGTGAACACATGTGAAAATATTTATTTTATAACATTCAATAGTGGAATTGAGCAAAATTAAATTTACTTGTTTTTTCAATTTATTTGTATGTACACGCTGTGTGTATGGGCCATGTTTGAAATTTAAACTGGTTTTTTATGGTTTTTGTGTAATTTGGGAGACTTTATTTGCTATAGAAGAAAAAAAAACTGGATCAATTTATAAGCTTTGCCTTTGTATTGTATTGGTAGAGAAAATGCTGTGGAAAATAAAAATGGTCACTGTGAATAATAAAAACAATTGAATATGTTGGTCAACTTAATTTATTCCAGCTGGTAAAAATGTGCATAAAACAAAATACTCGTTTAGCAAAATAATAAAGAATTTTTTTTTTAAATTGCAAACATTTCATTTGCATATTTCCTTACTAAAGAATCAAATTTTCTTTACTCTTAATCCAATTGCAAATGATAATTTTGTCTTAACAGCGTGTACTCGTATTTCTAAACTGAGCCAGTGAAAAAACTTAATAAAACACAAAAGAACTCAATAGTAATTTTTGGCCCTTCATTTCGCTCCAGTCTTTTATTGGTAGTAAAATGCAGAGTCTATTATTAAAGAACACAATTGGAGCAGTTGTTATATGCAATTGGATAAGGGAAAACTCCTACACAAAATGCTAAAAGTACAAGAGCTTTAATTGTACTTATAAGTTTCTTTTCAAAATGAGTTGTACTATGAAAAAAATTTGTTTATTTTGTTTCTTATTTCTTGCTTGTATTTTTATGTAAATCTATTGTTTTAAATTATAGACGAGAAAAACCACAAGATAAGAGCTGAGCTCTAGGTAGCGCTTAAATAATTGCCATCTTAAGTTACTTTGTTACATGGCTTTTGTAACATTAAGATCATATTCATTTTAAGGAATGTTACAGTACAAGAGTATGTAAATTGAGAAGAAAATATACCTTTCACTGGGTATAAATGAGACCAAAATGTTTTAAAATAATAAACTTGTAACAAAATGTTTTTAAAAATAAACTTTTCCGGAGAAAAAATAATTTATATTTTGTAGCATTTACATATTTTCAATATTCAAGCTGAAGCCATTCATTATTTTTCACAGAAAAATTGCTTAAACTAGTAAATTATTGTCTTGCAAATCTAATATTTCTCAGTATTTATTTATTTTAAGTATTTAAAAAAATGTTTATAAAAAAAATGAACTAAACGAGAGTTATTGTAGGCAAAAATTCTCCCGAAATTCGTGTTGCAATTCATATAATATCTATCAGTATTTATTTATTTTAAATATTTAAAAAAGAATTATAAAAAAAAAACACAAAAGAAAAAGAAACTAAACGAGAATTATTGTGCGCAAAAATTCGCCGAAAATTCGTGTTGCAATTCATATAATATTAGTGCAATTAAATTATTCGAAATGTATTCCTTTAAATTTTATTTCAAATTTATTCGAATAAATTTTATTCGAAATGTATTCAAATAAATTTTATTCAAATAAATTTTATTCGATTAAATATTATTCGAATAAATTTTATTCGATTAAATATTATTCGATGAAAAATTATTCAATTAAAAGTGATTTAATATAATATTTTTAGCTTAAAAACAAATACATAAAAATGTATTGAGTAGAGATCGAACTTGTATGGGAATTGTTTTATAGAACAGATTTATTATAATGAAAAGAATTCGCTTGAAATTATAGACGGGAAATATTTCAATAAAATCAAGAAATAAAATTAATGCTAATAAAATTTTTTTGACTAAGAATTTAATGAATAACAATATTTTCGTAAAACCTGAATGCTAATAATTAAACTATAATTATTCGAATAAATATAAAAAGTACAAACAAATAAAAATTAATCATTAAAAAATTATTCAAATACAAATATTTCAAGCCGCTAGTAATCGAACTGCAACTATTTGTGATATTATATTCGAATAAAAGTTTTGAAAAGAAAACTTCTCTGTAGCAAATTATCAAAGACAATTTAATCGAATTAATAGACTCGTGTCTTTTATATGAAAGAAACAACTTGTGTTTCGTGTTTTATAAAAATTTTTGCTCTTGATAAAAATATAGCAGAATTGGGTGAACAAAATTTTATAATGATATTTATTTAAAAATTTCATTCACCTCAACTTTGTTCAATATCTGCAAAAAAAAAATTGTATAAAAAGAATCGCATAGGACCCACAAACAATGAAAATTAATCGAGTTTAAGAGGACAAAAATCATGAAACCATCTTAAAAATAAAAACGGGGGCCTTTTCTCTGTCATAAAATTATATACAAATTTTCTTATCGTTGTTGTTGTTATAGACTTCCTTCATTTTTAGAATAACTTAGAAAAGGATAAATTTGTCCCAAAAGCCGCTTTCAGTTTAACGTTCTGCTCTTAAGTCTTTTGTTTTCCATTATAGTATACAATAAACACTTTCAAATTGTCTACATGTTAAAATGGCAATATGTGTAACCCAAACAAGTTTTCTAATGCTGTTGCATTAGTCTTGTAATTAAAATAGCAAAAACCTTAGCACCGCAAAGAAAGCTACAATAAAAACTCTTTTGAGTTTCTTTAAGAAACTCCGCGCTAAGTGAAATGCATGGACAAAACTTTGGATAATTAAGCGTTTAATTATAAGACAAACTAGTTTGCTACATAAAATACAATACGTTGTAATTTTTTAAAGCCTATAAAATTATAATTTACATCTTCTAACAATTACACTCGAATGGGTGCTAAATGAAACATTAAAAAATGGCATTTGAACATATATTTTTCACTTAATGTTTTAGTACGAAATAGGGGAATTAAAAGAAATTAAAAAACATACAGCTGGATTAACAAAACCTAAAAGTTTTCAAACAAAGCAAGCAAATGGGCAAAAATGATTAGAAATAAAAAAACCAAGATTGCTTAGGTAGACACAAACACTTAGAAAAAAAATCTCAAACAAGTAAAACCACAAAAAAGAAACTTTGAGTTGATACAAACAACACAACATGACCTGAAACACACAGCGTAATGCAGTGTGTACTAGGAAGGGGGAGTAGGGAGGAGATAATTGGGAAATTGTGGGTCCTCAAAAAAAAAATAAAAATCATGTTTTACAGAGGAATTAAATTTAGAAAAATGCTAGTATGTGCTGTAAAGCCCCTTAAAAAATTTTAACAAAAAGGGCCCTTATTTTCTTTAAATATTTTACAATATAATTGCCAGCCCGTAGAAAAAACTTTTAACATAAAACAAAGAAATAAAGTAACCAAAAGTTGAAAAGATGTTTGAAAAAAAAATCAAAGTACATAAGTGGCAAAAATATAAAAACAAACAAAAACATAAAAACACACACACACACAAAACATTAACTTCAAATCCATTTTGGCTAGCTGACTGTGTCTTTCTCTTAGCATGGCTTAAAATCGTTGCCTTATAACTTTCAAATAAAGTCCGTTGCTTATATGACTGTTAGCAGAACTCAGTTTGAATTAAGTCTCTTTATCTACTTTCCGAAACTGCAATTTCTGTTTGTGGCTTAAGATCACTACTCTACAAACGAAAATACACGATTTCCAGTTGCCTGTAGTATTTGCATGAAACCAGTTTCTTGCCTTCATGTATCTGAGGCCACCAAAGCAGAGTACTTGCTTGTTGTTATTTTTATTTTAATTTTTGTAGTTTTCTACACAAGATCTTTTCACTGTCTGTCTGTCCTACTGCTGATTTGTCATACTCTTGAGTTTCTTTATAAAAATGTTATTACGTGCCAGCACTACCAGCAACATATACGAGTGTATGTGTTAAACCAACATGGCCGCCTTTTCTTTAACAACAATACAAATATAAACCTGTTTGAGTTGGGCTTGAATAGTGTAAAGTTTTATTTGGTTTAGCGTCCACAAATGCCAGTTGTAGTCTACAACACAACTTCTATCTACAATATATAAAATATCTTAAGTCTCCACTCTAAATCCACTAGAGTTAGTGGAAAGAAAATCCACTACAGTTAGTGGATAGAAAATCCACTAACATGATTAAGAACACCATTTAGCGAATGCTCACAATCTACAGGCTGTACACGTTCCATCAAATCCATCAACGAAATGTGTCTTCGCTATGTGGGAAATTACGGATTGTGGGATAATTCTAAACAAGGAAATTATATATTTTCATGCTTGATTGGAATTGATTTAAACAAAGTTATTCCAATTAAAGTTAAAAAAAATTTTCAAAGAAAATTTATAAAAATGGAGTTTATTGAAAAATTTATTTAGAAATAATTTTATTTTAAATAATAACTAATTTGATATATCGCTTCGAATGAAATAATGAAAATAACTGGAATAAAATAATGGGAACAAAATCTGTTCGCTTCAAATACTCGTAATAAGAATAAAATGATTGAGGCTAAAATTAGGCCAAAAATAAATACTGAAAGAAATTTTAATATAAAAAAGAGTGAGAAAATTTGATTAACGGTGTTTTCTGTTCTGGAAAACATGTAACATTGTTTCACTTTATTTCTTAAAATTTGCAGTTAGGCGGAGTTTTAAGACACAAATTAATATTCCTAAGGGATGGCAGCTTATTTTTTAATAAATTCACTATTTTCAAAGTATATAATAGTGCCATTTTTACTTAAAAAGTGCACAAAATGTTGCACTCTTTTACAGAAAAGAAAACAACATAAGAAAATAAATTATGTAACAATAATAAAAGTAATTTAAAGTCCTTTCAATTTGTAGGAGTTCAATACCGTTCGGAAACGGAAATCTTTGCATATTTCGTTTCCCCAGTAAAGGAAACGTTTTTTCTGGCATGAAATCATTTGTAATCTCATAAACGGAATAAAATTTCACTAAATTTTTAATATTATTCGTGCTGATTCTTGTCCCAAATTAAAAAAAGAAAAATATGTTCAAAATTCAAATGAAATTTCATTTGATTTTCATTATTAATTTCGCTTGGAAACGGAATTGAACTGAATATATTGAATATATCCACTTGAATATATCCACATGACTGAATATATTGTGTAAATTAAAATTAATTTTTAAATTTATATATTTGGAAATTGTTGTTTAACACTTCAATGTTTAGTTTTAATCGTGCCGATTGTTTTTCCCCGATTTTAAAAACAAATAATAGAAAAAAGCCATTCGATGTAGAATCCTGAAGTAGGAAAATAAAACAAGACAAATAGTCACTGAGCTCTTGCTATGACTCTGATGCTGTTTTAAAAAAGTTTAAAATAATATCTCTAGTTATTCTAATAATATTGATATTTTCCAAGAAAATTTTGCGGTATATCGAATATAGAAAAATCTATTTGGAAAATCATCCCAAATATGAGCAAAATTTTAAGCAGTTTTTTTTTAAATAAAATTTAAAGGAAGCTTTAAGCAGGAGACAAATTACGGCATTCGATATCGATCCAAATTTCTATTTAAATTTTATTGAAATTTAGATCAATATCGAAATTTACCTTTAAATTGTATTGAAATTTCGTTCGATATCGAAATTTCCCGTTAAATTGGATTACATTTTCGATCGTTATCGGTAATTTATGAGTGATATATTATTTTTGCATTGACTTATTATTAAAGCTTTTGATACCAAATGGTATATTATTTGCTGATATATATTTTTCTCTCTTCCAGGTCTTATGGCATTTGGATGCCTTTCGTCGCTCGTTTCGTTCCCTAAATCAACATGTCTGCAGCGGACAAGATTGCATCTTCTGTGCCTTAAAGGTAAGTGTTGCATTTACATTTTCCATACATTTCATACAATCCACAATTGTATTGTATTTGCTGGAGGCAGCCAAACAGAGATTTAAGAAAAATCTGTTGCCTGCTTGCCAGCTTCATTGACTTGAAATACAATATCTACAAAATGCATTGTCGAACTTGAAAGTGGATGTTATTATTCCATTCCTAAATTAAAGCATAGTTTAAGGAGAATATTATAGCCCAAAAACAAAACGACAAACGTTTATTTTCAAAGTCATGGAAAGTCGACCTAAATTAAAGATTTAATTCTGCTAGGAAAATTTGTAATTTCCAGACAAAAAAAAATAATACTTCAGACAGATAAATTACTTGCCTGAAACTGTTAAAAGTTTACTGTGGACTTTTTTGAAAACTCTAAAAAATTAATTAAATTATTTGGCTGAGAGGATTGTTTTTCCTTTCAACTTTCCCACATTGTTTTGAATAATCCAATAGAAAATCTCCTTTAGCAGCCCTTTCGTTGGTATTTGTGTGTCATTTAACGAAAGTCATTAATTTTGGTTGCATAAAATTATACTGAAAAACTATTGTAATATATATAATTTTCTCACTACTGCACTTATTTTATTTAACAAAAAATACATTAATCATACCATTTAATTGTTAACCCTGTAATTACACGGCTTAAACATATTACGCAAATAACAGTTAACTACTCACTGAGCATTACGCACTAGTAAATTTAAATAATTATCTTTTCAAAATGCCAACACACATCCTTTTCACAGGAAAACCATAAAATTTAAACAACCAAATAACAAAAATTTATGCATGACAATTCAAAGGAAAACACTTTCTTCCTACTCATACTATTTATTTTGGGAACAATTTCTTAAATAATATGATTCCAGGAAATTTAATGTGTTTGCAACATAGTGGTCGTAAACGCCTATTTGCATTAAGATACACGTGTGTGTGTGGCTGGGGGGGGTAATTGTACTGTCATGGTTTCCTGTTACTGGAATAGTAGAATTGTGGTTTAGGGATGTGGGTGGTTGTATGATAAGATAAAGTCTGCGCTATTTTTATATAAAGTGGACGGAAAAAAGATATTCCTCTACTAGGAAATTTTGGCACTTCTCTAGAAATAATATGATAAACATATTGAGCAAAATACCATAAAATCTTTTTCTTTTGTTGTTTAAATAAAAACAAATGCTTTTCTCACAAAACAATTAATTTACATTTATTACAATTGTTGGTTTAATTGGAAATAAACTAACGTTTCTAATTTTTATTAATACATCAGTAACCACTTCATTGCCAAAAAGCTTAAATAAAAATTAATTAGTTTAAAGTGATTTTTTATTGCTATAAACTGAATAAAGAGACATCAAGTCAAATAAGTCAAACAATTATAAAACGTGACTCGAAATGCTGGTAAAAAAAAAGTAATAGTAAAACGACTTTACAACAAAAGGAACCCCATTTTTTATATATATTTTTGGTATTTAAAAAAACCAATAAAAGAAATGAGTAAGCAAAGGCAATAAATTGATTAATACTGTTGATCTTTAGAGAAAACCCAAGAAAAACAAAAGACTTAAACAACAAACTTTACTAACGTCTTCAGTACAGCACTAAGTTGGCCCTTTGAGACAAACACATTCACACACACACACACAAACTGTCTTAACACTCTCAAAGAGATTTCTTATAAAGAAAAACCCCTAATATTCTTTTATTCCTGCCACAAGTTGGCTGTGGGAAAAGTCTAAAAATTAAAACTCATACTGACATATTGAACAATTAGAACAATTAAATTTTCAAATATAAAACAGCACGCACATGTTCGAAAAGTTGTTTGTAATAGGAGTTTAAAGAAACAGATTTGAAAGAAAAACCCCTGAAATGTATTTTCTTGCTCACCTGGAGCACTACTGCCGATCGTTAATATGTTTACCTGCAGAGTTTACCTGGTCAGCACATGTGTTTTTACCATTGAAAAAAAAAATCATATATTTTTTTGTGTTATGAGAAAATCACGCACTTTTTCTTGGCTCATTATAATTGTTAACATTTTTGTGTAATAAAAATAAATAAGTTGTTGTTTTCTTAAATATCTTGTTGTTGCATTTTTAAAATATATATTTGTTAGAACAATAAGAAGAGGGAACAAAAAAAAATTTTTTTGTGTGATAATTTTTACTGAAGTGTGGAAAAATATTTTGCAATGCAGATAAAAGTTAAAATTAAAAGGAATATTGGATTGTTATTTATCTTAGACTCGATTAAGGCACAATATATTTTGTTGTTGTTATTATGCAGAAAATATTAGATATTCAATCTGTAATCATAATACATAATTTGAATTTAGTACTAAAAAGTTTCAATACAGAAAATTAGTACAATGTTAACACATATTAATTATTTTATCAACTTTACAATCTTTTATATGCATGTACATACATACATGTATATTTAATATCTGTAGGATGGTTAAAACTTAATTTAGTACAAGACCCAGACATCAAAATTGAATAATATGTTAAAATTTAATGAAAGGTGCTGTTAAACAGTTTTTCAACAAATAAAAAACTTTAACTAAAGCCAAAAATTTTGAGTACTAAAAATTAGTACACACATTTTAGTACAAATTCATATATTTTATATGAAATAGTATCATGTTTTATATATTAAAACTTACAAACTGCTAAATTGAAGTGACATTCCTTCTTTTACTCTTAAGAAATTTGTTGTTGTACTAAAAAGTTCCAAGCTCCAGGCTTCTTCAAAGCTTACTTCCTAACTACGAAACTATGGCCGTGCCAAAAAGTTCTTAATTCCCATAAATCCCATTAATGAAAATTGCACCATTTTCAGTTAGCACTAGACTATAATTTGAAAAAAGAAATCTTTAGTACTGTAATATAAGTTATGTTGTAAGATTGATAACAGTTATTTCATATACTCATAATAAGTAATTAATGATTTTTAACATATTAATGTTAGTACTAAAAGGGTTTAGTAGAAAAATTAAAAATGTCTAAAAAGTATTTGAAGACCGTCGAACTCTTTCGACATATTCAGTTTGATTTTAAGGTTAAAAGATTTTTTTAAATATGGAGTACTAAAACGTTTAAACTTGCTGTAACTGATGAAAAGTAAATTTTTATAGATCTATTATAAAATAATAGGAAATTTTATCTTAGAATATGTTTGTACTAAAATTATTTTTGTACTAAAATTTTTTTGTACTAAAAACTAAATTATTTGTACTTGTTTTTTTTTCAATCAACAATTATGTGCACAGAAGTGCACACTAACAAGTACTGCAAGACAGAAAATACTCAAGCTTTTGTACAAAAGGTTTTTGTTTTTAAACTCTTATAATCAGTGATAAAATTATTACTGATAAAAATAAAGATAAAATCATTAGCATTTAAATTGTTAGTACTAAAATTGCTTAACTGCTATAACACCAAATGATCTCTACCAGTTTTCTATTTTCCATACATTTTCATAGCAAACTGTATGTGTACGTGAATGTATAAAAACTGTAAATAATTTACAAAATTTATTTCGTGTTATTCCACGGCCCTCTTTTATCATCAGTAAATAATTTGTAATGTTGTATAAATGAAAAATAATAATATTTCGCAGTATTTTTAATTGATTTATAAATATTTTAGAAACATCTGTGTTGGCCTTGTGCTTTTAAACACATTCTAATTAAACTATTTCTTGGTTATTAAATACATTGTGCACACATACGTACTTTCGTATCTACAAACTTATTTAGGCATTTATGTTTTAACAAGCCGAATTGTAAGAAAATCAAACAGCATTTGAACAATTACTTTATTTCGTTTACTCTTCTTAATAACATACGTGAATGTTCATATGAATGTAAACACTTACATATGCAATTACATACATTTATATAAAAGTGTTTTCTTAATTTTTTTGTTGATAAGACATTGTAATACAAAAATAAATACTTCTCTTGTTTAACTGCATTATCATCTCAAGCTACATTATGATCATTTAAATCATGAGACGTGTACTATTTAAGTAAAGCAGGCAGGCAGGCAGTCAGGCAACACACACTAGAGTGATCATGATCTCTTTAGAAAAACCAGCAACATGATGCCTGGAAGTTTTCGTTGGCCTGCTGCTGCCGAAGTCACTGTTAACGAAGACCAAAAAAAAAAAATAAAAGAAACCAGCAGAACCACTACTGCGATAACGACTCCACTGCGATGACTTTTATGGACAAGCGAGACTGTACTTTAAGTTTATATCGTTGTCTGTGGATTTGTTGCTTTTAGGTTTGTTTTTGTTTCTGCTTTACTACCAAACTTAAGGCGGACCAAGTTTGTAAGTGAAACAATGACGACACGAATACTGAACATAAAGCAAAAACTGAAGAAAAACGTTAAGAAAGATAAGAAAGACAAATAACAAACAAAATCAAGAGTTTACCTTAGCAAAAGAAATACTTCAGAAAAATACGATATTTTTATTTGAAAGACTTATGGCAGAGTTGGATAACACAGGATGACAAGAATATATTATGTGTGTATCAATTTTTAAATTTTGTGCAAAATTTGAAAATGTATTCTCTTAAGAAAAAAATTAAAATGTAAAGCTTGATATGTTTCAAATAAAATTTATTTTAGTAATAACCTGATTTGACTAAATAATTCAAGAATATTTTTCTTCGCTAGTCGATTCTTGCTATTAATTAATATTTGAGAAATGACAAGAATAATCAATGAAAGAATTTTTTTTACAGATATGAAGTTTTAAATTTAAATGAAATTTCATACATAAATACGTCACACATTTTTTTGTGGTACAATTTTAAATATCTTACCGCTTATCAATATTTATGAAATTTATATAGTTTTAAAGGTATTTTTATGGAGATATGCACTATATCAATAATATTTGAAATTTTTAGCACAAAAGTGGCAAAAAGTTATTTTAAATATGCTTAAACGCAACACCAGAATATTTCTATTTGGATTTTATTTTACATGTGCAAACATACATGAACGTTTAAAGCTATAATGTTTTTGAATCCTTTTGCAGCAATCCTCTGCCAATGACCAATGTTCAGGTCGGAGGTGACCATTGTTCAGGTCAGAAGTCGTTCGTTTAGTTCAAGAACTTCCCAAAGAACTATAAAAAAATAGTTTGTGGAAGTTAAATCGCTTTAAAAGTTATTTTGCATGTAAAATTTATTTAACGAACGTTTACACTGAACCATATTTTTCGTAAAAATTCTGAAAAATTTACTGATGCTATTTGGCCATCATTTCTTTTTTTTTTTTTTTTTTTGAAATACAGAACAACTCTTAAAGCCGTAAAGCAGTTTTCAAAAAAAATCTTCCATTACAAATAACAACCTTTTGTCGTCCACTTGATGTGACATTGAGAATTAATGGAAAAACACATACAGTGTTACTCATAAATGCCTCCCCCAATATTTCAAAATTAACATCGGCAAACATTGAATATTTCGTTTCGAAAATATGCCAAAATTAAAAATAAAAAAATTTAGTTCTTTCACAAAAAAAAAATAAAATATTTTAAAATCAATATCGGCAAATGTTGAAAATTTCGTTTCAAAAATATAGCAAAATTAAAAATATAAAAATTTATTTATTAAGAGGACTATTAAATAAAAAAAAAGTTAGTAACTGACAAATGAAAATGTCCATCCCTGAATTAAATGTTATTTTAATATCTAGAATTGTGTGCATATAAAAAGTGATTCTGTACACACCAGAGGGAATTGGATGAAAAAAATGAATGTAGCTGGAATCAGGCTTTGTTTGTTTTTTTTTTGTTGAGGACTTGAAGCTTAAATAATTTTCCGATAACCAGGAATTGTAATAAAAATGGAAATGAAAATTGTATGAAACAAAGAAAAACAGAAAGAACGAAAAAGCCATGATGCATGATTTCTTAGTAATTTCCATGACGATTTCTTTCACTAAAACACTTGAGAGCTTCCTCCACATTTAACTACAACCCACTATAATAAAATACACAACTCCAGCTTAATAATGATCATGATAAAAGTCATAATGATCATTACAAATGAAATACGTTAGTCGTATATGTTTTATAGTCGTAATAGCCCCTGTTTAGTTAACTGCCATTTAAAGAAGTTGCCAACCTCTATGGTGTTAATTTTTTTCTTCGTCTTATTTCCTTCTTGATGGCTGTATTTTCTCAAACTTATCACGGCATAAATTAAATTTTAAAATATTATTAATAATAACATGGTGGCAAGAAAGAACCTTATTTCTGTTTCATGCTATAGCTTAAGGTTCTAGTTTTTCTATACAAAACACTTGGTTTTTTTCTCAGCAGTTCTTTTTTTTTTCTTGTGTTCTATCGTTTGTTCCTAATTTCAATTAAAAAAGTTGGTTCCAGTTTTTTTGTTTTAGGGAAAAAAGTCTACAGAAAGATTTAAATTAATAAAACTAAAAATTATGTATCTTTTGTTTTTCTTTTTTTTAAAGAGTTTTATGGCTGAGAATCTCCCACGCATTCTCATTCTGTAAATTGAACTTTACAAGTTGGTATCTTTTACTTGTGCATACGGTTTTAATTGTTGCCTCAGTTGCATGTTGTTTGGTGGAAACAAAAAATAAGTTCTCAAAAAAAAAACAAAATCACTGGTGCAAATAATAGTTTAAATTTGAAAGCCAAATAGCAATATAACAACAATTGGTTTAAATTATTACCTGAAGTTTTATAAAAAACTGATATTGAAATACAACAAATTGAAACAAATTGGCGAGAGTTTTTTTTTACAAAAAAGTAGTGTAATTAATAAATTTTGTATGACTACAGTCGACTCCGCTTTATTAGAAATAACCAAAACCCAATTTTTTATTTTCAGTTATTCGATTTTTTCTCTAAAACGTAGTTCGGATTACTGAAATTTGTTACAGTTAAACGTACTGCTTAAAATCACGATGTGGCACAAAAAAAAGATATCCTAACTAATACAATCACTAACAAACAATTAGAAATCTTTACTGAGCCTAAGTGCAAGTATGAGAAGTGCATAGTAGGCATTTTGACGGAAGAATTCACAGTGTGGCACAAAAACAGAAATCGTAACTAATGCAATCACTAACAAACAATTAGAAATCTTTACTTAGCCTAAGTGGTAGTATGAGAAGTGCATAGTAGGCATTTTGACGGAAGAATTCACGGTGAGGTAATTTTGAATAAGTTTATTAGTTAAATGCTTTATATATATGTACATTAGGGCGTCTCGAAAAAAAAAAGTTCGCCGTACACCACAGAATACAAAGTATTGTTGCAAGGCAGTTTTGAAAAAAAAATTTTTAATTTTTTTTGCCGAAAGTAGGGGTCGCCAAACCACATTTTTCGTTATATCTTCGACATTTATAGTCCTATCTCAAAGTGTGATATATCGATGTTTTCGTCTTGAGGAGGCCAATATTTTGATTTAATAGTCATTAACCTCAAATATCTCATTCTAGTATTTACCTACCAGATCTCAGTTTCTACCACCCTAATGTACCACCCTATTGTCAGATAATTAAAGCCCGCAAAAAATCATAAAACTTTTGTTAAAGAAGTTTTTCGATATTTCCAACAGAACTGTTAAAAAGTACAATTTATATTTTTTGCCGAATGTAGGGGTTACCTTTTTGAGTATTTTTGTCAGATTTTCTGTATTTACTGTCGGATCTCACAGTGCGATATATCGATGTTTTTGTCTCGAGGAGGCCAATGGTCATCTTTAATATTCATTGACCTCAATATAACCGTTCTAATAGTTAAGGCTGTTCTTATGAAATATTTCCATAATTCCGGTAGATCTATAAGAAAAAAATTCATGTTTTTTGTCGAGCCTAGAAAATGTGATTTTAAATTGATTTGAAATTGATTTGAAATTTTTCGTACAAAATTTTATACCCGGAAATCCATCTTTCGGTTAGACGTTAACGGGAGATTAAGTAAATTCGAGTAAGTTTAAATCCTCTAATAATGAAAGTAGTACCGTTATTACTCTCATAGTTTATTTATTTTTGTATTATCCATGAAATATCTGTTGGAATTATCAATATTTAATCGTGTCGTGTCAAGAATTAATTTAAATAAACTAAAAAATGTCTTTTACTATCAGTGAATTAAACAACACTAAATTACCAACTAAATATTTTTGTCTGCGCGAAATGAAGCAGCAGTAGGCATTCGTCAAATGTACGGTGCACAAGTTAAAAATTTCATAGACTTCGAAAGTGACTCATATTACCATATGATCAATTGGACCAAATTTGAATTGACTGAGCCGCCGTGCTTGCAGTTCTATATGCAAGACCAGCTGGAAGCATTACAGTTTTTAAAAGAAATAATCGAGATACCAGGTAGCACAAGAAAAACAACTTTGTTTGATAGTTTTGTTGACTAACCTTAATTAATTTCACAGAATATCCGTGCCATTCTCAAAACACCGAGCGTCTTGTTCATGTAGTACATGAGTCTGCCATGGCTGTTACCGATGAGCAACGCCTAGGCCACATTTTTTCCAAGCTCGAAAGCCGTGAAAAATATAGCCAACTTGGGTCATTTCAAAATATGATTAAATAAAATTGTTTTAATATACACAGATCTTTGAATTTTTATTGTATTGGTACAGATATTATGGTAAGTTCGAAAAGAGTGTATCACTATTTAAAAAAGAAGATACTAGGCAAAAACATCGATATATAATACTATAAAATCCGACTGTGAATACCGAATATATGATAACTGTTTAAAAAGTCAACCCCTACATTCGGCAAAAAACATAAATTATAATTTTTTAACACTTCTGTTGGAACTATCGAAAAACTTCTTTAACAAAAGTTTAATGATTTTTTGCGGGCTTTAATTTTCTGCTATTAGGGTGGTACATTAGGGTGGTAGAAAATGAGATCTGGTGGGTAAATACTAGAACGGGATACAAAATACCATTGACTATTAAAGCAAAACATTGGTCTCTTTGAGACAAAAACATCGATATATCACACTTTGAGATCCGACTGTAAATGCCGAAGATATAACGAAAAATGTATTTTGGCGACCCCTACTTTCGGCAAAAAAAATTAAAAAATTTTTTTTTGAAAATGTCTTACAACATTACTTCGTATTCGGTGGTGTACGGCGAACTTTTTTTTTCTTGCCTATATGGCGAGACGCTCTAATGTACATAGTATCTACGGTTTAAAAACGTGTTCAATTGAAGTGTAAATTTCTACTCCGCTTTACTGGAAATAACCAAACCCCATTTTATTTTTCAATTATCCGATTTTTTTCTCAAATCGTAGTTCGTATTACTGAAATTTGTTACAGTTAAGCGTACTGCTTGAAATCAGTAAAAGAATACTTTTTATATCAAATGTCTAGCCACTTGCATTGACAATATAATAGAAGTACCATAAAGTACGTAAGAGCGAAAAGGACAAATACATTTTGCCATTTAATTTGTTAACGGACAAAACATGCACAATTTTTTTCAGCCTTAAGTTATGCAATCGATTCGATATCTTTGTTTATTTTTTCACTAAAGCGAAGTAAGTTTCATACAAAACGTAGCTGTGGGCTTGCTTTTGGTTTTCAGTAATGCGATATTTTCAGTAAAGCGATGTTTCGCTAAAGCGAAGTGAATAATACTAGCTGCGTTTAAAATCAGTGCGGGGATTTGTATCGCTTTCAATAATCCGATTTTTTAGTAAAGCGTGTTGCGCTAAAGCGGATTCGACTGTAAATTGAATGACACTATTCATGTACAGCATCCTGCTTCGTGGGTACTGTAGCGTAAATTCACCCGCGAGGTGAATAATAAAATAACTACAACAAATTCTCTATCTGGTCATGATTCTTCATATGTCTTCTCAATACTATCTCGTCCTCTCTTAGTTCCGGCACAATGTGTTGCTGGATTAGTAAGGATTCACACCCTGAGTGTCGGTTCAAGGAAAACCAAAAATAATTGATATATTTTACAAGAGTTATGGCAGATGCAAGGATAAAAATTTGTAGCGCTAAGTAAAAAAAAATTTTTTAAATTTTGACACATAACTTTTATAAAATTTATCGCAATCACGGGGGAGTGAAAAAATATGAAATACATATAGAATATATTGAGTTTTGTAAGAGTAAAGGTAAACAGTATCCCAGTAAACTGAATTACTTTAAAATGACCCAGAAAATCAGGTAAATTTTCTTGAAATAAAATTAAACTGGAAGTCATCTTCAATTGCTTGAGCTGGGCAACTGATAAGAAATCTTAATAACTTTCAATTATCATTATGATTATAAAAAATATCATTAACGTGCACCAGACTGAAAGACTTGAGGAAATTTAAATTGTTCATTGCCACTGCTCGACTGCATGTTATTTTCATTACAATAATGACCATCATTTTCTTTCTGGTTTCTTTAACTATTTCTCATCTGTCATCTAATGACATGACGAATGGATTTCATGTTAATTTAAGAAGATTTGTTTTTATTTTTTTTTTGTTAATATATTGTTAATATGTGTATGTGTATGTATTTCTTTTAATGAGCCTGACAGAGACGGCTATTAACATTTTGAGGGGTTTTCGAAAATGTTTAATGTTTGTTTTTCAAATGCTGGCATTTAAACAGCAGGTCAAGTTTAATAACAGACTAGACGTCTAAAGAAATTTTATTACTCATTATCTAGTTGCCGTCAATTTCGATTTGGAGTGCTGAAATTTAAAATTTATTAAATTCTTTTGCTAATGAGCAAAGTATTAATGTGTTCTGAAATAGTGTCTGCAATCATAGACAGCATTTTAAAGAGTTTTGATTAAAATGCGTCTTATTACAATAATCGAATAAACAAAACATTTTTCCAGTAGACTGAAGTAGTTAATAGCTTGACTACGTGGCTGAAGATTTTGTACTCAGTCATGAATATGAAATCGAATCTTCCTAATCAGAGTTAATGCTTGGTTGAGTTACTTGTTGTTGGCTTGTTTAAATGATGAAGGCATATCACTGGCCAGTGGGCAGTACTGACAAGGATTTGCACCATCATGTAATAAAGAGTGCATTACAGTGGCCACTTTAATCGGCACTGTAGCAACAATTCGCCGGCCTTATGCAAAATTAAAATGGCTACAACAAATTATCACTCTTCTTCTAAAATTTGTCCTCTCAAACGTAATCTATTCCTTTTATACGCAATGTTTAGCATGAGTAGGGACCATCCCCTGGGTGGCGGTCTTAGTTAAAACAATTTAATAATTGCACAATTCACAGGCTCACTGGTATGGCTTTTTCGTTAAAAAAAATTTCTTGTGTTTTATGCTTGTGAACAGATAAATAATCGTATATTTAATTATGAGCCACTTCTGTGTGTCCACTTCAGCCAGGTATGGTAATTCTAATTTGATGCCGAATAAATAATAAAAAAGTTTTCGCGATAAGAATTGTAATCAAATTATATATTTATCTTTGATAAGGCCTTTTTAAATATTTAAACGATTCTTAACAAATGGAATATATCCAGACCTGCAGCCTTATTCTGTAAGTCGCTAACGCTAAATCGGCGTTGTTAAAGTTCTAAAAAGTCGTTAGCATAAATAGATGCAAGAGACGTTGCATATTTTTGGGGGCTTTAGGTAATAAAGACAATGACTAGTAAATTTGTAAAATGTAAATAAAAATAATTACACAATACACATGAGCACTGATGATGAAAGCGTTGCTGCTTTCGAAAACAGCTGTTCTGCTCTGCTGTGTAAGTTGAATAACTAAAAACTGATGTTGACTTTCCCTTGTGCCTTGGAATATTTATCATGTCTTGCTGAATGTAAAACAAAAAATTTCGAACAATCAGACTATAAATCTTAAGTCAATTTAATAAAAATAATTATTATTTTCTTGCTTAAAGTTCCCAAAAATATGCAAACGCTTCTTACAACCTATTTACGCTAAGAGGAATTTATAGAATTTTAGCGACAGAGAATTACCTTTTGAGGCTTATAGAATAACTGCCATATTCATAAAAAATATGAGTGCTTTATAAACAGTTTATAAAATGAATTTTATATGGAAATCTGTTTTATAAGCCTTTTATAAACCAAAAATATTTTTTATGAATAAGGCACTAAGACTACTGGCCTCAATGCAACTTTTTTAAAAATAATACGAAATTTAATATTATAATTCAAACACAATTTTGTGTGAAAACCAATAAATATGTGATACTGCGTAATTATACGACTATACAATTAATACGACTTTTTTACGAACTTTTTCAAAATATAATAAAAAATCAGTTTGGATTGAAGAAATAATTTTTGCCGATTCTTAACAATTCTTGAATATTGATTAAAAAAATTACTTTGAACGAAAAAAATAATTTCAAAATAAATTTAATATTCTAAGTGGAATGTGCACACTAGGCCATTATTTTGATAAAATATTTTTTCCACGACTGTCCTAAGACTGTAATAAAAATTATTTCCTTTTATTTTTTAGTAGACATGTGTCCAAAATATTTTTTTTTTACAAAAAAAAATTCCAGCATTTTTCGATAAATATCTTTGTTCTTGAAAAGGTAAAACATCAAAATGAAACCAGACTAAATTTTCATTTTCAAACTGCGTTCAGTGATATATTTTTACAAGAATGTAGGCAAGTGTCAAGTAATAATTTTATTTATTTATTTTTTTGTTAATCGAGTAACTTAAATTCCAAGCACGTGCGTCAATCCAAAAGAAGTGTAACTGAAGGGAAAAATATTTAGTTTTTGTACGTTCTGTAGAGCAGACGTTTTAGCGCAATAAAACCTTCAATACCAACATGGAAAACAAGAACAACACATAAAATAAGTAATATTATTGATTAAAATTGATGTTAAAGCAGCCATAAATTACGAAGCGCACTAAACAAGTAGCTGGAAAACAATTAGTAGACAAAAAGAAAAATTAAAATAAAATCCATAGAAACCGGACTTTGGCAGTTGATAAAATTAAGGGAATTTTAACGGTGTGCATTTGGAGCAACTGTGATTTATGGCAGGGCAATGGACAAGAATTTTAGAAAACTTTAAAACTATTTTTGCTTTGCTTTGGTAATTAAAACAGTTTTGGGGTATAATTGAAAGAAAACACTGTTCATAAAAAAAATAAGTGTGGGGAGCAAGTCAATGAGTATAAATATTTAAAATAAAAAACTTAATTTTTTAAACGCTGTATTATAACCTGATGTTTATTATCTACTTGTTAGTGTTATCTTCCACAACTCAAATTACTACAAATTGTGTTTTTATTATATTTTCTATTTCCTACAGAACTTTCTTGATAGCGGTTTTATATTAAGAAATCTTTTAATATTTATTTATGATTACAAAGATAATAAAGTTAATTGCTGGAAATGTAAAAACTATGGACATAAATTAAACCGAAAAAGGCAGATTATCTTTTGTTTGCATATGTTACAAATAAAATTAAATAAATAAAATTACAAAATATATAAATATAAAAAAGATAAACATACAAAATCTAGAGCACTTTCAAATGCACACTATTAAAATGTAAAAAAAAATTTCCCAAATATTTAAAAAGAAAAAGAACACACTTAACCCAATCTCAACGAAATAACGTGTACCAAAATGAATTTTAATTTTTCTCAAAAAACATTTCTTTATCCATTATCTGTTTTATTAAGAAGCTTTAGGAAACTTTTTTAAAAAAGAAATTGATTTTTTTTTGCCAAAATGTCTTTATATCTTCTTCATTTCAATAATTATAATTAAAATTAATTTAATGATCATTTTAAAAATTTCAGCAGAAAAAAAGTATGTTTTGTTTATTTTGTTTCTTATCTAAAACTAGCTTTTACTCTCGACTTTGTCCGCGAAGAATATGTAAAGTTTCAACTAATGTATATATTATGTAAATGATTTTCACTGGATCAAAATTTAAAACGTTCTTAGTTTAATAATTTCATATGTCTATACAAGTTTTCGACCAACGTTGACCACTCAATACGATCATTTATAAAAACAAAAACAACCCTATGTTATTCTTCAGGTCTTAGACTATCTTTATGCCAAATTTCATCTAAATCGGTTCAGCGGTTTGAATATGAAAAGGTGGCGGACAGAGAGAGAGAGACACAGTTGCTTTAATTTTTGTTATATTAGTAAGGATAAAAGTGCAAGTCATTATAAAAAGTACAAGTCACTATAAAAAGTGCAAGTCATCATAAGAATTGCAAGTCATCATAAAAAGTGCGAGTCATCATAAAAAGTGCAAGTCATTATAAAAAAAGCAAATCATCATAAAAAGTGCAAGTCATCATAAAAAGTGCAAGTCATCATAAAAAAGTGCAAGTCATCATAAAAAAGTGCAAGTCATCATAAAAAGTGCAAGTCATTATAAAAAGTGCAAGTCAATATAAAAAGTGCAAGTCATCATAAAAAGTGCAAGTCATCATAAAAAAGTGCAAGTCAATGTTAAAAGTGCAAGTCATCATAAAAACTGCAAGTCATCATAAAAAGTGCAAGTCATTATAAAAAGTGCATTATAAAAGGTGCAAGTCACTATAAAAAGTGAAAGTCATCATAAAAAGTGCAAGTCATTATAAAAAGTGCAAGTCACAATAAAAGGTGCAAGTCATCATAAAAACTGCAAGTCATCATAAAAAGTGCAAGTCATTATAAAAAGTGTATTATAAAAAGTGCAAGTCACTATAAAAAGTGCAAGTCATCATAAAAAGTGCAAGTCATTATAAAAAGTGCAAGTCACTATAAAAGGTGCAAGTCATCATAAAAAGTGCGAGTTATTATAAAAGGTGCAAGTCATCATAAAAAGTGCAAGTCATCATAAACAACAGATAATTGAACATCTAAAGATCGAAGAATCAGCAATCAAATATTTCTCTAACCATTAATTTCAGAAAGTTTACGTTTCATATTGAAGATTCCAAACAATTTCAAATAATTTAAAGTTTTGTCGTATTTCGAATTCTTTACAAAAATTTAAAGTTTTTATATTTACAGCAAATTTTTAATACAAATGATCACTCTAGCCGATGTTAGCGGGTTAATGATACTTTAAACAGTGTGCCATTGAAGGCGATAGATAGACATCTAAATGTCTAGATAAGTTTTCATTGTGGTCTGCCATTAAAACCTAAACCACACTAGATTTGATTTTAATGTTTATCTACCTGAATGTTTTTGATTGCTTGATGTCTATCAAAATTTTCAAATCAAATTTCTGTAGTCATTAAAACCATATCAACGGTGCTCCATTTATTTTATTTTATCTTGTTTTATTTGCTTTTTTTTTGTTGCTTTAAAATTATGATTGATTTTCATATTTACCTGCTAGATTTTAAGTGTAAATTATTATTGTAATCTTTTTGATTGAAAATAAGTTACTTATGGACGAATTTTTTTTTTTTTGTGAACACGTGCTGTTTACAAGTTATCAACGGAATCAATTAAGAAATTCGAACAATCATGTAATAATTGTTTATTTATCCCATTAGAAACAAAGTTTTTTTTTGTTGAGTTGAGGTACTTATATTTTTTAACAAAAAGTATTTTTGAAACTTCTAGTTAAAAAAAAAATACTTTAAAAATTTTTAAATTGCAGCTTGCTATCGCTCTTTGTGTATGGAGCCTGCAAAGAGTACAATATGATAAAACATGAATTGTTTTGTCTGTGCCAGCTGATGCCTGATCTGTACTGATTGACTATGAGAGGCTGTTCTATCAGTTGATGTTTGGAATGCCATTGATTTTCTTAATGCTTAATATTTTTCTTTTAAATTTACCATTAATAGACATTTCATTACAATTTGATGATTCAAAATTATGGATCATAAAATTATGCTCATTAATTACAAATTTTTATAATTATTACATACTTTGTGCACTAAAATGCCAATTGAGCTGTTTTCCCACCACTCCTATTAATTTTTTTTAACATTTTATCAACATCTGAAATCGATCTGCTATTTATGATCATTACCATCCATCCCCCTTTTTTACCACGAAACTCCCACCAACAAGTGTTACGATTGATCAATTCGAGCAGCCAGCCATGACCGTTAACCAAAACCATAAGCAGCATAATTGTTTATCTGCTTGAGTGAGTGTGTGTGTGTGTGTTTTCTGTTTCTTCCAGACCCTGGCCAAATTGTGGCTGCTTGTAATTTGTAAAACCAAAAAACCAAAACAAAAAGAAAACATGGTTTCAGCATTTGTAAGATTAATTATCTCTTACTTGACAAATTTCTTGCATAAAAATTAACTCTACCTTTTAATGACTCACAGAATTAAGTGTTAATTTTTTTTCTGCTTGTCGAGTCTTTTTTCCTAAGAAACCTTCAATATTGCGGCCAATCAGTTGTTGGATTTTTTTTTGAGGTTTAACGGTCTTACAAAACTTTTATCTTTTTTTTAGCATTTTTTCTTTTGTGTATACATTTTGACTCATTTTATAATTGCAGCATAAATAAAATTTTTTAGTTTTGTAAAGCGAATAAAAGTGTGGTATTTTTTTGTGAGGTATATAAATATGTTTGAACACATATAATATTTTAATATCGCATTGTTTTTGATACAAAGAAACTGGAAAAATATTGAAAACCAATTCAAACACTAAATATATAATTTCATATATAGTTTTAAGTCATGTGGCGTTATTTTTAATAAGTCATCCCCATTTTGTCGAACTAAAATAAAATATTATGTTACCTCTGGAAATTTTTAAAATTATTTAATTTAGATAAAATTAATTAGAAGACAATCTGTTAAGCAGGACTTATTTTACGTTCCTGTATCTCTTGTCTAAGTTGTTTTTGCTATATTTTTAAAGTTAATTTCTTTAAGCTACTAATTATTTATTTGTGTTTCTTCAGACTATCGAATTAAAGGAATTTTGTGTCCTATAATGCTAAAAGTCCTATCTAGCATTTTAAAAATTTATGAGGTGAAGCATACACCTTAATTGCTTTTATTGCAATTAATGCCATTATTGAGCTCAATTAACCACATAAAATTTTAATTAATGGCGTTTTCTTTTCTACAAACAGGCAACATATTTTTGCATTTTATTTTTAAAATTGCCCCTTAAAATCGGTTTTAAACCAAAAATTTATTTTCTTAAGGGATGGTAGACAAAGTCCTAATAAATTCATTGATTTAAAAACACACAATAGAGTGATTTTTCTTAAAACAATGCAAAAAATATTGCACTTTTTTTTAGAAAAGAAAACAACATAAGTGATTGCGCAATTAACACATAATTGCTGTAAAATTGAGTAAAATTAGAAATGCAGCACTGCTAAAAGGTATGTTTAGTGAGCAAAACGCAACTCACTGAACAAAGTTAGTCGAGACTTGGCACCTAAAATGTGGAAAAAGTAAGAAAACCATAAACAATATATCTCATGCCATGTTGAATTTAAATTATTGTTATTACGTTTATTATTAATGAAAAAATTAAGAAAAAAAATGAAATAAAAAATAAAACAGATCACAGATTTGAACTCTAGATGCTCATGAATATGAAATATTTTTACTTTTAGTTGTCACACATTAAATGAATTGACTAAATTTTGTATATGTGAACAGGAAGATAATTACGGCAATAAAGTGAATATTGACTCAATTTAAAATGCATGTCTGAACTTGATTAAATAAAAAAATATACTTTCAATTAGTTTAAAAAAAAAATAGTTTAAACAAAAAAATGTTAGATTGGGCATTTGGAATTTTCTGTTTCAAAACCTTCCGTTTTGAATAATTAAAAAAGTCAATTCGTTGAAATTAAACATTTGAATTTTCTTCTGGCCAAACTGATAGAATTTTCCCAAAATATTAAATAAAGTTTTGGCAGATAATGAGATTCGATCCGAAAGTAATATCCTATTGAATTAACAAATAAATGTCTATGCCTCTTGTGACCACATCTAAAAACATTTTGATGATTTTGAAGTTTTACAATGTATTTATCGCTAATTTCACATTTACTCCTAATGACTCTCTCGTGATAATATTATTATTCAACATGTCTCCACCCTTGCATTTTTTTATTTGCAATTTTATATTCTAAGATGTTTATTTTCTGATGTGCAATTGGTTTTGCTATAAATAAATATTTGCAATAAAGTATTATTTATATATATTATAAAATATAAATTTACGTTTATTTTGTATAATTACACTTTTATATGAGCATAACAGTTGTTAGTTGTTCGGTATGTATTTCCCAGAAATAGTTTTAATTTTTTATAACTTTTAAATAAACATTTTAATTGCCTTAGAATTCCATACTTAATAACCTGACACGTAATAAATATATATATTTTTTTTCTGTCTATAAGTTGTATATTAAATTACAAAAATAAGGAAAATAATTCTAATGAAAATTATTTTATTTATTTATATAAATTACCCCTAAGGAATATTAGTAGCCTTTTAAAAATAATAGATGAAAACAGAAGTTGGGCTATAAATTAATTAAAACAGATTTTTTCTAAAATATTACAAATTTTATAGTTTTAAGACTTCCAAGCCATTAAAAATATGAGTCATGTTACTAAATAAATTTCTTCTCATTGAAATGAAATTTTTGCTTTAACCAATTCCTTTAAACACCTTATTGTCTTATTGTGTGTCTGCCTAACTGACCAGTTCAATACGATGTTAACGTGGCTTTTTATGTTCATTCATAAATTTTGTAACATTTTAAAGATGCTTTCCTTATAATGTGCAGTCCAGCAGCTTAGCAACCACATAAACTATTGACTTGATATTCATTCAAGTTTTACAAAATTCGCATGATTCTCATGAATTTTACGCGTGATTGGTTTGCAGAGGCATTTCCGTTTATGCTTCTGGGCTAAGAAAATGTTTTGAGGCAGCCACCATTTTGAAAAAAAAAAATAAAATAAAAACTCAAGCATAACAGTGTTCATTTTAAAGCTCATTTGTTTCGTATTCTCCGCAAGTTATTCAGATGAAAAAAAAACGTTTGAATGATGAGAAAATCCAATGCAATAAACTGAACAGATTATTTTAATAACACACTAAACAAGAGTGGTTTTAGTATGACTAAGCAGTAGAGCCTAAATACTCCAACACGTCATTTGAATGGTATTCAGAAATTAAAAAAAAAAATTTTAATAGTAATCTGTTTATATTAACAACTTGATCAATTATAGCAATATGTTCTACCATATGCTGACTTTTAAAATTCTATGCTAAAAATTTAGCGAACATATTTCCATTGTGCAAATCTACATAAAAATATCTTTCAAATGATGTCAACTTCATCAATATTGATGGGCGATAAGATATTTAAAGGTGTACCACATTTTTAGGTATAGAATATGGTTTTGAGCTGTTTTTTATTTACTCCCTTTTTATCAGCGAAAACGTTGTTGCCAACAGTTTATCAACGTTTCTTCATAGTCTGCCATCTACTGGCTACTTTTAGGCATCACACAACACAATTTATTAAATCAATTTAAAAATCCATCCTATTTGCCTTCCATTCAAAAAGTCTTAATATATTGATTTATGCAAATAATAAAAATATTACTTCACAGCCATAATTTTTATTTAGATAATATATTTATTATTATTATTTTTTTTTAAATGCCTTTGATCATCTCTAAATTTCAATCTAATCTCTATCTGGCATCTCGTCGTAAATTTTTAAAACCCTATTTCTGTGTGTCAAAATCAGCAACAAGAACATGCTTAATAAGCAATCGCGCGCGAAAATTAATTTCTTCTCTTATTTTATATAAAGTGACATTTTAATTTACTTAAACTGCTCACGTTACAGCGTAGAACAAAAAAAAAAAAAAACCTGCAAATACAGTCATAATGACAGCGAAAAAATAAATAAAGTAGCTGGAGATACAGACATACACACACACAATATAAAATATAAATGCGCTAGTATAGAGTTATTTGATTAAAATGCAAAGAAAAAAATAAATAAAACTATAAAGTTTAGTACAGGAGCATGCATACATACACATTCTCTTATATACCCGTACATACAAAAGTATATAAAAGACATAAATGGCATTTGCATAAAAAACTTAAAGAATGGATTCAGATTTCATAGGAAAAAGATTTAAAAAAAAATAAACAGTCTGTTTCAGAAGTCCAACCGAAAAAACCAGTATTATTTATTCTTTATTCATATCTATAATATAAAAACAATAGATTTTTTTTTGGTCTCAGATTTTATCATAAAAGGAATTGTTTTTCGTTTTCAAACTGAAGTGATTGATTTTGATTTTGTGGTTAAAAGTTCTTAACCATTTAAGCGGATTAGTTATGGTCTTATTTATTATTATTCTGACTTTTTTATGCAGCTTTTAAGTAAATCATTGGGGTGTACATTTATCTTTGAGTTTCCTTTATTAAAAAATTAATAAAAGTAACAAACAAAAAAAAAAAAATTCAATTGTAGGTAAAAAAATTTCTTTGGATGTAAATAACCGAAAAGAATTTGTCATGCCTAAATGAGCTTTGAAATTGTTCCCTATTAAATTACAATAAATAAAAAAACCTGCAAGGAACTCAGCTTAAAATAGAAAATCTTCTTAAGAATTCCACAAACACTTATTTTATGAATAATTATAGGAAAATCAACATTTGCTGCCTCTTTCATGGCACCCAATGGATTCTTTTTTTACCTAATACAATTAATAAAAATTAATTATATCTAAAATCCCTTTTCTGCTTGGTTTTAAATGCAATTGTACAAAAGAACGATTCCTTTCCACACATTGTAACCGACATTTAAAAAAATACCTCTTAATTTTTTTTGGAATTCTAATTTCGTTTATAATAGGATTTGGAATATTTTAATAATAAAAAATATACTTTTTTCTTTACTTCGCAACATTTTAATTTTTAATTTTCTTAAGCATAATTTTCATGTTTTTATTTTATTTATTTTTTATAATCATCTAATACTTAATTAAGTATAACAAAAGCTTCATAAATCGCTTCAACCGACCAGGTATAAATTCCTTATGCGCTTTGCTTTTTATATTGCCTTCTAAATTTAATGTATTGTTTTTTTATTACAATCCTTGAAAAAAAATTATGATGATTCCAAGTTGAATTATTCTACTACAATACAATAGCCTGTAGGCTGCAGCTGAACCGGAAAACTACAATCTAAACAATAACTTCTCTCTCAATTGTGTATGTTAACAAAACAAATTGCTCAAAAGTCCTTCATTTTTAAATAAAAAAAAAATACCTAGAAGTAATTAAGATTTGCTGCAAGAAGTGAATACACCCCTAATTGCGCAGGAAATTCCCTAGTTGAGCTCTAAACTATCAATCTATTGATATAAATTATATTTTTTCAAAGATTTCTGAATAGTATAAAACAAAAATAATTTAACAATGTAATTTTTAACTATTTTCGATATTTTCATTAAATAAACAATAAAAATACTTCTCATTTATTCTGGCTGAAGAAAAATCCATGCGAAGAACCCTATTTTGCATCCTCCCTTTACAAATCAAAGCATCATTGATTTTGTTTTTTACCTGCCTGAGTAGAAGGAACAAAAACAAGAAAAATTGTATAAAAACTGTTAGTCTCACCACGATACACGAATACATCTGTTTGTTCCGAACCAGAGTTCTTCTTCTTGTGTTGTTTTCTAGCTGCTGCATACTCCTCCACTCACTCATCAAAACGCATACAGTCATATTTTTGTTTTATCAACCAGTATTTTTGTTTTTGTAATCGTATTTCAAACAAATGTTTAGGAATGGATTGCATGCTGTCGCATACACATGTTTGCATGTGTATCATCGTAATTACGGTGTTTTTGGTTTTGTTTATGTTGGTCGAATCGAATTGTTATAGCCGAGCATACTCATGCACACAAAAGTCATCTGTATTAGTTCAGGTGAAATATACAAGTTTCTACTTCATGGTGTTGTTTTTTGTTTATGTTGTTTTTGTCAAAGAGACGCCTGTTGTTTATTCATTCCCAGTCTTGCCAACTGTGCGAAGCAAAATAATTATTAGTTTGGGGATAAAAAGAGACACTATAAGCGCTATCTGACAATTTTTTTTAGACAATTATGTTGAACATAAAATGACACACAATTTTAAAGTAGATAGAGAAGAAGCTTTAAAATACATGTATCTATCTATATATATAAAAATAAGTTGTCCTATATTCGCGATTTTATAACTCGAGAACCACTCTACCGATTTTCAAAAAAGGAAAGGTCTACTTTCACTGATGGTTTATAAAAAAAAACATCGAAGAATTTCTACGAATATTCGTTATGAGCGCACTTTTATGGTGTTGTGTTTTCCCTATATAAAATGTATTTTTCTTTAGAATTTCTGACTCCTGCTATCTGAACGGAAATGATTTTACACAAAATTTCTCATAACTGGAAATATAAAATATTATTTTCCTTTAATGAAACATACAGCATTTTTCCTATTCGATCCATGTTTGTTTCATCAAGTTTGATTTAATAAATACTTGTATGACTTAAAAAGGTACTACTTTATAAAACAGCAATATCCCCCTTATTCTGTAATTACTATTTTCAGAATCACATCAATATTGTCTTGACGTGACGTTGAGAAATAGTTACCTACATAATAAGGAAGATTGTTTCAAAATTTACAAGTCCGTAGTTTGAAAACTTCTGAAGAGCATAGTTTCGAATGAAGGACACATTACGGCCTGTTCCACGATGTCACAAGATATCGTCCTATTACACAATGATGTTCAAAACAAGTTTCAACAACAAAAAAATTATTTTTATATTAAATGAAATAGTGCGATAGAATGATATCTAGTGCCTTTGAGAAAACACCGATATGGCTACACTTAATTACTACTTTTTGTGCTCTTAGTGCACATGTGCATTGACATGCACTGCTGGTTGGAGTTGCCACTTAGCCCCGTTCGATTCAAATCGGCCGATATTGTATTAATAATGCAAAAATGGAAGTTTGGTTACAAATGTGATTATTAACGTTTCCACAGATTTTAATAAGTTGGATTTTTTTCACTCTTAAGTTTTACAGCTAGAGTAAGAGAAATTATAGTTAAAAAACTGCGTTGTGGTAACCCTGCTACTATTAGACTCTTTAGTTTTCTTTAAGAAACATGTTTTATTTATATACTTGTGCTGGCTTCTAAACTCCAACACTAACAAACGGTTGCACAAACACTTGTGTGTATGTGTGAACTAGTGAGTTTTGAAATACGAGAAGTTGAAAAAAATTAAAGAAAATTAAGAAAAAGAAAAAATGTGCTGACTGTAGTATCTTGTGTTGTGTTTTTGTTGGTATGAAGTGGTCGATTGTTTGATTTCAACAAACAAGTTTTAGTTTGATACTAAACTTACGGGCGTGTAGACGTGATATTTGCGTACTTCTTAGAAGACGAGAGAGAGCATTTAAAACAAGATTGTGTTCCAAGATTTGTGTGTGTGTTTTTGTTTCCACATCAAAACGTGTCTAAAACTGAAGAAGAAATTAATTAAAATAGAGGAAAAAACAAATCTTAGAGAAAAATATTATAAATTGGCGCCTTATTCAAAAGCCTGGAAATTAAAATCTATAATTTGCAATAACTAGTGTTTGCTAAAATAAAAATTATTTTTGGTGAAAATAAACTTGAATGGAAAACATTTTGATGTATCCATTATTTGAAACCAGTTTAATGTAGAATTTTAAAGAAAGATTTCTTTAAAAGAGTCCGCGCTCAACATTAAAAAGCAATTGGATTAATTTTTACTTGGATTATTTTTATTGTATTGGGATTTTTCTGGTAACAAAATTCAAACAAGTATGTAAGTTAATAGAAATTTTTAATTTTAAACCGGATAAAGATGTTGATTTTGTAGAATACACACCTGTTGTATAGAATAATTCAAAGATGTTAAAAAAAAAATTAAATTTGCATATGTAATATGTATTTTAATTTAATTTAATTAATTTATTTTAATTATATTCCAAAGCACTAGTTTAATAATATGCTATTCCTTTGATATAATTTACCGGAAATAGTTATGTGAAAAACAGAAAAATTATATATTTGACAATGAATATAATAGATATGAAAAAAACTGGTCATTTGTTTTAAAAAGATTTTAACAAATTAACAAACTACAAAACTTGTGAAAACATATAGTTTGAAATCGATCAAATGAAATTGTTTACAGCAGCAAAATTTTAATGGCAAGAGAAAATTAAGTCGCTAAAATATTTAAAATTAGTCATGGTCAACTTAGTCAAGTTTAAATAAGAGGAGACTGTCTTATATTACAAGTTATAGAGAAGACATTGAAACTATTTTTTTTCTATAAGATCGACCTCGTTTATAAATGCGAATACTTACATTCACACTTGGACGTGTGTAAGTTAATTATTTGTTCGATTATTTACTTTTCACGGGAAAACATGCCACTTAGAAATATCATGTGGAATCATATAAGAAATAATTTGTTGCTTTATTTGCTATTTATTTATTTATATACTCGCTTTATAGCTCTCCCTATCCCTGTATTCGCTGTTCTACTGCTGAAAATTTTCAAAATTTCTGATGATGCTATAAAATGTACTTTATGATAAATATGTTTTGTGCTATTGATAACTTTTGTAACTGACCAAAAAGTAGCGCTTATTATTAACAGAAATTTTTAATAGGAATAAAATAAAAAATATATTTTTAAAAAATAAATAAACTACTTGCTTTCGCAATTACATTTGCTAAAGCATAGTTTTTCATATGAATCTGTTATTGCCGACGATTGGCTTACAATTCCATGAATTAGCCACTTCAGGCCATTAATACTTTGTTGAATTTCAAACGAAATATATTATTAAATAGGTAATTTCTGAAAGTTTACTGCCAACTTGACATAAATGTTTAAATTTTAAAATAAATACATTATTTTATATAAATCTCAAATAAATTTAAGCTTATTTACAATTTCAGTAAACTTTATCTTGATTTTTTTAGGCAAAAAATAAAAAATCATACAAACAATACAACTCAGTTTACCCAAACTGTAAGAAAAAATAATATCTGCTAAGAAAATCACTACCATCAGAAGAGAAATAAATTTCACTTAAGTATGAATTTGAACATACGTGAATAAATTCAATAAATCGGCAAAACATTAACCCCCATATTCATAAAAAATTAAAACGTATTTGAAATCTGTTTTAAGAAAATATTGTATGAAAAATGTTTATTAAAATACATTTCAAATCATTTTAAATTTTATGAATACCGGGGTAAAGGTCTAATTAAAAAAAAAATACTATGGTTATTTATAAAAAAAATTTTATACAAAAATTGTCAATTAAGCAGTTTATAAACATACAATATTTTTTATGAGCTAAGGCTTAAGAAGTTAAAGTAAAACCTCTGGGTAACTTTAGTATTTCCTTAAACAGTTGGTAGTCTTAGAATCCAACCAATAAGGGTATTAAATAAAACCCAGCGGATAAGGTGAAGTCTAATTTAGTGTTGTCAGATTTAGTTGACTTTTTTAAATTAGTTGTTGGTAACAATTGTAGTCAGAAAAATTTTACATGGAGACAAATATCCAGGCAAAAATTAAATTAAATTATTGTTTTAATTGTTTATATAAAAAATTTACTATTTATTTGAGATGCTCCCGCTCTGTTCTACATTTTAGGCGTAACTTTCATTCGAAAATGATATAGAGTTTGTTGTTATATATTGATATTATTAACAACAATGATATAGGATCCGCCAATTAATTTTTTTTTGAGAAGGCTATAAAAAAACTACTGAATATTTTCTCAAATTTCTTTTTTTATTTGAAAGTACAATCCTTCCGGTTAATAATGGAAAAGAATTTTATTCAAATGGCTGCCTCGGCTGGCCATGCAGTTGCCTACACGATCGGTCCAATTTTTAAGCACATTATCGATTGTGTGCAACTGTATTTCACCAATGGCTTCACGAATATTGTCCTTTGAAGCGTCAATTGTCTCTGGCTTGTCGGTGTCAAATCGCAGCTCCGAGGTGGCCAAACGACATCAGGGGCCAAATCACCGCATTCGATATCGAGTACCGTTCGTATAGAATAAAATTTTCGATAGTTAGAATTTTTTAGATCACGGCATTCGATCGTAATTTAAATGCCTACTACTATATTTTACACTCCTGTAAACATAGGAGAATAAGAAAAACAAAACGAAAAAGAAAACCAAATATAGACAATTTTATGAAAAAACTTTAAATTAATAAAATAAATTAATACTAAAATGGATTTAAGTGTTTTTTTTTTTTTGGGTTTCTCATCTTCTTTGGCCAAGTCGTGATGTTCCAGCATAAATTGTGCCAATACGTCTTTTTGCTTCCCATTTACTTTATTTCAATTCATTCTGGCTTTTTCCTTGTTATTTGTCTGGCATTATTTTTTGCACTGGTTACTGGACAATCTTTTCCTTGATAATCGCTTTCCCTAAATACAATTAAATTTATATTATATTGAAATTAAAATATATCAAACAAATACTTACATTTTTAATTGCTTCTTTCTTTTGTTTCTTGTTTCTTTGCTTTGTTTCGCACCACAAAATTAGTGTTTGTTTGTTTGTTTTCGATAGCAAATTACCGATCGAGTTCAACTTCGAGTAAATACGTTTCGATAACGAGTACCGTGATCCACATTAACCAAATTTCGATGATAAAGTACTCGATATCGAATGCGGTGATTTGGCCCCAGCTCTGCGGCTGATAATGCGATCTTCAAAAACAGGGCGCAAAACATCGAGTGTATCTTCGGCTGTGTGGCACGTAGCGCCGTCCTGTTGAAATAAAATGTTGCCAATATCCTCCCCTTCAATTTGTGTGAACAAAAATTCGTTCAACATGGCCCGATAACGATCGCCATTGACTGTAACGGCCACTCTTTGTTCATTTTCGAAGAAAAATTGCCCAATTATGCCTCTGGACCAAAATCCGCACCAAACAGTGACTCGTTTTGGGTGCGTCGGCTTTTCAATGTATGCCTGCGTGTTTTCTGTGCCCCAAATGCGACAATTTTGCTGGTTTACATACCCGCCAAGATCAAAAAGAGCTTCATCTGAAAAGATGATTTTTTTGGAAAAACCGGCATCTTCTGTAAGTCGATCGCAGGCCCACTTAGCGAAGCGAAAACGCATGGGATAAACAACCATATTCGTTCAGCGGAAGTATAGAACTAATTATCTGTCAAATCGGACATGAGCTAAGTGCTACCATTCACGGAATAAGCACTAGTTGAAAGAAAAACGTTAGATTGCGGACCCTATATAACAATTCCGTTCATGGAACACAGAACAGGAGCCCAATTACAGCATTCGCTATTGAAAAAAATTTCTGTATAATTTAAATCGAATGCCATCATTTGCACTCAGACATTATTGTCTCAATTAATTTATTAAACAATTGCTTGAAATGTTGTCTATTAAGTAAGAGAACCTAACTGCCTATTTCACGATATCGAAAGAGCTCTTTTTTTTCGTACAATAACATTTGAAACAAAAAAAAATTTTTTTTTTTAATTTTTTTTTCATTTAAATGTTGTAGAAAAATATGATGGCCAATAAAATTAATTTGTTGTGTTTTTAAAACGTCTTCAAAGTAATTCCTATGTAATTCTCAGTTAGTTTCTGAAAGTTTGCGCAAAAGCTAAGAGGTTTAAGAACTTTTCTGAATCAATGCTAATGATAACTTGCTACTGGAGGTAATGAATTGCAATTATAACGATATTCTTAAGTCGCAGAAAATAAAGCCATTGTTTGATTAATTAAAAATATTCAGTTCACCTTTTATTTAATAAAAAATAATAATAATAAAAAATGCATTTCAATGCAAAGTGTATATCCAAAATTTAAAACTCTAGCTATCAATTACTGCAAATTGCAAAACATTTTAAAATATTTAGTTTTTTATTACATGAGTAATTGATTCAGTTGGCTTAATTTAATATATTTTCTCAACAATATTATTTGATGATCCTGTGTGATATTCAGGATAATATAAATCTTAATATAGTTTAAATTAAATCAAGTATTTGAAATCACTTTTATTGCTTTCTATAGTTAGAAAATTATATTGTAAGCGAATATCCAGGGCTAATTAGCAAATATCGTAATTTAAGAGGACAAAACGAATCTTACGTGTGACTGGAAGTCATAAACTTCTATTTAAAAATAGAATGTCTAATAATTAATAACTTTAAAAATTGTAAAGAACTTTGCCTTGTTACTTTTTATTTACATTTGACACAGTAAAAATTAATTTTTACATATATCTTTAAAAAAATTTTTCTTTCTCAAAAATAAATATATTTTTAAATACAACACCGTTGCTGCACCCTTTTAGTCTACAATATCCGTTTTAGACGTAAACTTAATTTTGAACGAAAATTTTTTATGTGAAAAATCTGAAATATTTAATAACAAAATGAAACATTTCAAATCAATAAATACTTCGTTTTATATAGCAACACCATTTTAGTAACACTTTAAGGTTGTAAAAAAAAATAAAAAATCAATAGATTGAAAAATAGTTAAAGAAAATGACTAAAACGTGATGTGATGTGAATGATGTGAACCTGTAGATAAAGATAAACTCATAAATTTTGAAACCTTTAGAAAGGAAAAACTCTTAAAAAAAAAAGACATTAAATCTTCTAATCGAAATACAAGGTGAAAGAAAATGGTAAAGGAAAATATGTTCAATCTGACAAACTGTACCAATTGTTAGACGAAATTTCTAAAGATAATCTAAAATGATTATTTTCTTGTGACAGGCTAAATGTCAAACTATGAAAGCAAAATGGCAGGCAGGTGGGCAAGAAAATTGTTTAAAGAGAAATTTAAATACCTGAAACCTTGAAGAATTTCAAATAGTGATTGGGATTTAATAAATTGTGTGGTCAGTTACACGTGATTAAAAATTTTAATATTTTCTTTTAAACAATTTTTTTTATAGATTTCATATATTAAATTTCATTTTAATTATTCTAACAAATAGAAACTTATTTTTTATGTTCATTTTATAAACAAATCAAAGCCTAATATGAACTTTGCTTTAAACTAAAATTAATATTCTCCAAACATATTTGGTCAAATCATTGAAATATTTATGGTATTGAACTAAAGAATTTTATAACCGAAGCTCCACTACCTGCATATGTTTTCCCCAAGTAAGAAAGAAATATGCTTATAAGTAAATACTGTTTAAGAGAAATTAGCATAATAACTAAATATTTAAAACGTGTAGAAAAAACATGTTTTTTATTTCTTTCTGCTGGTTACAAGTCAAACACATTGTCAGCATAATAATTTCGAGCTGCACATGCTCCCTCCTCGTACACTTTGTAAGCAACAAGTTTGTTGTTCAAGTCTTTTGTTTTCCACCACTGCACGAGTAGTTGGCGTGGTAAAAATCAAAGTTTACTACGGCTCAATTCTCAAGTTCTGTTCCTTGTATGCTAGAGTTTTAAGTAAAAATATATGTCTTTAGCATATTAATGGCCTTTTTTGGGTGAAACAAAACCAATTTTACGATTTTATTTTATTTATTGCTATAAATTATTAAATGTATTTTAAAGTAGAGTTTTGTTCATTGGAACTCATTGTTTGCTAGTCGTTGTAGCAAAGAATTTATTTCATATGAAAGGTTTATTTTTTTTTGTTCAATATTGATAATAAATCATAATGTTTCACATTTTGCATATTGTAATACAAATTATTAATATTGTCACTATAAAAAATATTAAAACTGGGAATTTTGTACACCTTTAACTCTATGCAAATAACAGTAAAATTTTTTAAAACATAAAATCGTTATTGTATTATCAAATGGTTAAAAAAATCCATGGCATTATGGTCTCTCCAGCCACATTTTAGTGTTACTTTAACGAATGTAAATCATAGACAAAATAGCACACAAAAGATTTTATGGTTCGCTCTGCTCAAAGCATTTCTGCGATAATCGTTATACAAAATTTAACAAAAAAAGCTGACATTGAGCTAGTCCAGCCATTTAGTGTAAACGTTCAATAGCTTCTTTAGTAGCTGTTTATCTGTTTCCCTTGCGTTTTGCTTTCTTCTGCTAATTAATAAATTGTTTTCATAACTATTTGTACTTTAAACAGCAAATTTTAATTATTTTATAAGAGTGTATGTGTGTGTACAAAATTTCAGTACTATTGTCAAGGCTTATGTACGAGTATCTTACAGAGCTTACGATTTTTATTGTCTATAAACTACTGTGAAAAAGTGAATGCCATGATTAATGTTTGCTGGTGCAATAAATTTATATTCTGACAGAATTAAAAATTTGACTTATAAACTGTGAAATACAGTGAAACTTCGATATAACCAACTTCGTTATAACGAAAAACTCAATGTAAAGTATGTTTTATTAAATCCCTTGAGAAAACCTCTTTATTGCTAAGTTTTTCATACAAAAATACACTATAGCTATAACGAACAAATTCTCAGCAAAAAAACCTCTATATAGAGAAATATTCCTCAATATAAGGAAATCAGCATAAATCCCCTTAATGGAAACAGTGAAGTGTAAATGTATTTACAAGCGCATTTCTAAAGCATCTATACAGCGAAGTACTCATACAAAAGCCTGTATACAACGAAGTAAGAATAAAATTATAAAAAAATTATAAAGTCCCGCTATCAAAAGAATGAATTCTTAATGTGTGTACAAAACTATAGTTATAACGAATTTTTTCTTATTTCTTATATTTTCGTTATATCAAGGCTTTACTGATTACATTCATAGCGAAGCAATGGCTATAACGAAGTATTTTCGGATCCCTTTGGAATTCGTTATACCAAAGTTTTACTGTAAAAAACTAATTAAAGGCTCTTGCACACGAAATAAATTGCAATCGACAATTAAATTGTTGTTTATAGTTGGGCGTACTCTAGCGCAGTATAAAAAGGTGTATAGGCAAAAGCTGTTGTTATTAAGGAATTTAAACACTATATGTGACCTTCGCCGTGGAAAGGGACCTAGTGTGTGAGAAAAATATATTTAAAGTTTCATAACGCATTATCACTTTGAACACACGTTCAGTTGGGAGACGTTTTTATGCAGTAAATAAATTTTTATCAGAAATCTAACTCATTTCATCTTATTCTACTTCCTTTTAGGTACCAGAATCCACCACTCTTAAGTCCAAAACCGTTTTTTGACACACTAGGTCCCTTTTCTCCGAGAAGGTCACATATATATTTTTCAACCGTTTTACTTGTATTGCAGAATTAGGATAATCAAATTAAAGTTAGATTCAATAAATCAAGTAGTACTTCGCAATTAAACTAATAACTGATTGGGAAAGCTGTTGTTTATACCCTCCAAAAAAGAATTAAGGGGTATATTCACATTGTCATTCCGTGTGTAATGCAGGGAAATATCCATCTGAGACCCCATAAAGTATATATATATTCTTGATCAGTGATGAACTCTAAGACGATCTGAGCATGTCCGTCCGTCCGTCCGTCCATCTGTGGAAATTACGTTTCAGTCCAAACGAAAAGAGCTAGATCCTGAAAAATTGGTACAAATATATCTTGAAAGATAGCACAGGTCAAGTTCGAAAATGGGCTAAATCGGGTAAGAGGGAAAAAAGTTGCCCTAAGAAGAACTAAACTAACCTCTAAAACACAACATAATTTTTAAAGTGTTTTTTGTAATTCTGTTAAGCTTATGATGTTTTTTATGCCAAAGGAGCGAGGTCCAACGCCTTAAACTTAAAGCTATCAAATAAAAATAAAAATTAATTTTAGGACCACGCCCCGTTAGTGGGCGTTATTATATGCAAAAATAGTGTAAAAATTTAACAAATTGTTTTACTTAAGCTTTACTTTAAAATTAACATTTTTAAGCTGTTTTGACGAAGCTGAGACGTAACCTGATCCTCCACTGCCCTATCGCGCTCTTCTCCCTGCGCGCACCAAATGACACTATAAAAAAAATATTTTTCGCAGTTAACTATCCCAAAAATCTATTTTGAGTGCTTTATGGCGAAGTTGAAATGTCTCCTCCATGGCCCCTCTCGAAGTGACCACTAGAAAATAGAGTTTTTATTTAGTAAATATTTAGAGGGTATTTAAGATTCGACATGGTCGAGTATAACGTTTTTACTTGTTTTTTTTTTTTTGTTGAATTTCCCTCTGAAATGTTTTATTTTCAATTTAAAACTTTTACTAGAAAACACTGATTTCGCTGAGCAAAATCCATTTGTCAATTTGAATTTCAATTTCAACTTAAATTCGGCAAATCCCTTTTTAGAGATCAAACGCTCAAATCAAAGATCACTTACATTGACACAATTTGAAAACGATTTCACTGTCTTGGTTGTAAAAAAAAAATTAGTCGGCGAAAAGGCTGAAATAGCTACAAAACGAAAACTCTCTATCTTTTCATCTTTCTTCATCTGTCCCTTCAATACTATCCCCTCCTTTTTTAGTTCCGGCGTAGTGCACCGCATAAAAAAAAACAAATTGATCGTTTATATTATATGCACGAGGTCTGTTCAAAAAATAATTTCCTTTTTTTTTCAAAAATATTTATTTTATCATCAATTTATAAATTATCACCTTCAACTTGTGGCCGTGTCTTTTTCCAATCCTCAAAGCATTTCTGATATGTACTTTTTGGCCTGTCCTTAAGTTCTCTTAGAGTACTCGGTTTTTATCTCTTCAGTTATTGCAAAACGTCCTCCTTTTATAAATTAATTAATTTATTTTTTTAATTAAATTTTGGGAACAAATCTGGTAAACACGGTGACTGAAAAGTTTTTTTTTTTTTTTTTTTTTTTTGTAAAATATTAGCAATTTTGTAAAGAACTTGGCTGCCACACGCATCAAGCCTAAAACTTCTGGAAAAAAACTTATAAAATGAGCCAAGACTCTCATCCTCAGCTTTGATCCTCCATGACAATTTTCTTTACTTAACATTTTTATCGGTTGTTGAGGTTATGTGGGGGGCGTCGTCATTCACACATTTTTTTTACCTTTGAAAACTTGCTGCACTTATAAACATTTTTCTGACTTAGAGTACGATCACAGTAATTTATAGAAATTTAGTTAAAATAATAATCTTTAAACTAAAATCATATGTAGTTGAAGTCTATTTTAATTTCTAAATATAATTTTCATAAAAAACTCGTTTTTGAGCCTTTAAATTAAAATCATATGTAGTTGAAGTCTATTTTAATTTCTTAATATAATTTTTATAAAAAAACTTGTTTTTGAGCCCTTTTCTAATGAAACAGTTATTTCTTTAATACACAATGGGAGGTTTCATTTTTATTGCCACCCATTCTATTGCCTCTTGCTTTTGTTTTTAATATAAAAAGGAAAAACCATTTTTATTACAGACGCCCGTCTATTTTTTTTTTATATTCAACTTCCTCTTGTTGTATGAAAGTTATTACAGCAGACAACTGCTGTCTGTAAGGAAATTCATTTACTTTATGCCGGTTGTAGCAAATAATTTTCTTAACAAGTTTCCTCTAGTGTTTGAAAGAAAAACTGTCATACCTTAAACGGAAGTAGTAAATGTAATATAAATTTAATTTTTTTATGAGAATTTGTTTAATAATTTTCCCAGGAAATTTGAAGGCCTGTTTTTTTAAATAAAAACAACAGCATAATTTTATTAACTACTTTTAAATATATATTTTAATTGAAAGGGTTTAAGCGTATGACTTAAAACTTAATTGAATATTATGTTTTCCTGAAAAGATATCATTTTAATTACCTAACAATTAGCCAGATAATTTACAGTTGAGCTTTAATTATTCCAGCTGCTTCATGCGTAATACGATCCGGGAATTACAAAGATTTTAAATATTTATAAATTATATGTTTATATTCATATTTGATAGCTTCAAGTGTTTGACTGAAACTTGAAATTGTTTCGTAAATTATTTTCTATTTATTTATCTGCCTTTAAATCTTAAACTTTAGTTTCATAATTCACACAATTTTACAACAATTAAAAGTTGTAGGTATATGATATTTCATTTTTAATTTCTTAATTACACTGAAGCATGTGCTGTATGATAGTTTTAAAACTCTAAACTAGCCAACAATTATTTTAATACCACCTGACTGTTTTGTGTATTAAGTTTAAAAGGCTTAAAATTTTATTGGTAACTTCAAAATGTTGGCTTTGACTGACACGCTTGTGTCTTAACTCTTTTTTTTTCTGTTTTGTTTTTAATCAAAATTGCCTGCAGTGATTGCTGCCAGTGCCATAGCGGTTGGAATATTTATTGCTAATTTTTATTTACGAATGTAAATAATGAAATTGTAGTTTGAGGTTTTACAATAGTTTTAATTATTTTTTTGTAGAGCTTTAAGTTTCGACCTTGAATTGAGTAACATATTGAGAAGAAGAGATGTTATATGACTCGGCATTTAATTATTTTGCTAAATTTATTGTATATATTTTTTTTTTGCATCTTGAAAAATTTATTAAATTTCATGCGATTATAATTATCTTGGAATTATAAGGAAGCTGTTTGAGTATTAGTGAATGTGAATGTGCAACATTATTATTAAAAAAAATTTCACGACAATATATTTACAGCCATGAGTTTAATTCAGAACTGGTTATTAAGTTATAACTGAAAGCTAAACTTAAAGTTAAATTCAATTTTTTGTCAAAATATTTTTCATTTTTTCCCAACCCAACCCAACCCAAGGGTGACCCTACTTATACAATTCATTACGCCAGAATTTGAACACATTCACAAGTGCAGGCTACCGACTACACGAATACAGAAATAGAATACATGTACTACACGGCAGGTTGTTGTCCGTGCTACTTTTCCCCATATAAATAAATGTTCTCTATTTCTGTAGTTGTGTAGTCGGTAGCCTGCTGCATAGATGGTGGAAAGCAAACAGAAATAATTCCGAGTTGAAATTGCTTCGTATATATTAACGATAGAAGGTAGCGCTATGATATGCTTTTCAGTACATGATTGTGTTAATTGCTGTCAGTACTGGTCAGGGACAAGTGCTACTATGTCTTCGCTTTTTTTTTAGGAGTAGGACCAGCGTTTCGGGAGATGACTCTTATATATGCAAGGCATTGCACCGGAACTTAAAATGAGGGGATAGTATTGAGAAGACAAATGAGAAGATAGAGAATTTTTTGTAGCAATTTAAACCTTTTTACTTCGTCTGCTGACGAACGAGGGTGCTGTTCCTCTGCTCTTTAGTACATGATTGCGTCAGTCGCTGGCAATTATGTTCAGTGATCAGTGGTGTGTCGTCATCACTGAAACAGGCTGACAACAACTAACACAACCATGCACTATTGCTGATCAGAAGAATTCGACACCATAATCATGATTGAGTGCGGGGTTGAACTCAGGACCCTCCGTTCTACTACTTCAGCCAACAGCACCCTCATTTAAAATTTAGTTCAACTCTTTGTCAAAGTGTTTCTTTTGTTTTTTCTCCAAGAAAATTAACCAAGGAAAGGGATGACCCCTACTTATGCAATTCATTGCGCCGGAACTATATAATGCTTTAACACATTCACGACTGCAGGCTACCGACTACACGACTATAGAAATAGACTATAGTTCTAAATACATAGACGACAGCAGACAGCAAGCAGCAATATGTCAAAAATAAAATCCATGTGTTTAAATGAAAATGATTATTTTGAGGACAGCACAGCAGCAGGACTGCACAACAGCATTTGCTGCTGCTGACAACTTAGGGTATTTTCTATTTTGACGGGTAGCAATAAACAAATATAGTGTTGCCATTATATATACAAATTGGAAAAATAAGAACATTTTTTTTTTAATATTAAACATAAAAGAAATATATAGAAATAAATTTATGTGTTTTTATAGTTTTTCGTGATATTACTAAATTTTTTATCAATAACTTTAATTTTGTTCATTCTAAAATATATATGTATGCGGCATCCCTGTTGTTATATTGTTGCTGTCTTTAAAATAATTATGAAGCTGACTTCATAGCAGCATATGAAGTTGGCAGCATCTGAAGCCGTGAAGTTGTGAAGTCTGCTGTCGTCTATGTGTTCAGAACTTATATATGCTATAGCGCAGGTTGTTGTCCGTGCTACTTTTCCCATTTAAACGGAGTAAAAGCATCGTTTAAAAAAAGACACCTGCTGTTTTATAATTGAATGACTTTTTAGACAATAAAATATTTATTCGACATAGAAGCATTTTGATTTACAACAAAGTATCACATATTTAATCCAGTGTTTTTTTAGAATCTGAATTTTTTTGCTTATATTATTAATAAAGTTTTGAATAGCGGTTTACTTCTTACACTATTAGCTGTCGAAGCCGCTGTCATTTAAAACAGATTCGTGTATGTTAAGCAGGCATATAGACATACTTGGCCACATGACAAACAAAAAGCACTAATATTTATTTTATTATTCTAAATATGAAATTTTAACAAATTAATATGGATTTTATATTCATTTTAAACAATAAACAGCTTGTTTGCATTTATTATTTAAAACCGCAAACGTTTAATAAATTTTCTAACAAAACATGATAATAAACTTGTCACTAGAAGTGTAAATCTATAATCAAGACACTTTTAGAGCTAAAATCAGTTGATATCATGGAAGCTTAAAATCTTAAACGCCTTTGCTTATGTCATTTTTGTATCGTTGCAGTAACTTGGGGCAAGTGTAAAAATATATCAAGGTTCTTTTAACGCTGCAACATTTGTTGCTCTCTGGCATCGGCTGCCGAGTCTCGCAATCAATGACTCATTCCAAATTCGATAATTATGGAAACCACAACAAAGACTTGAATTTCTTATATTACACAACAACTAGTTAATTGTTTTAATTTTATCTCAAAGAATACACATGCCACCGCCAGGATGGACTTTTCTTCAGTCTACTGGCAGCAACATAAATATTCATGTGCAAAAAAAAAAAAAATAAAACACATAAAATGTTTGTCCATATTCCTGCTGTCTGTCTGCCTGACGACCGACATGTGTTGTAAATTTCTAAGCATTTAAATGATCTGCTATTTGGTTGTAATTTGTAGCGCGTGCTGCATATAATTTCTGTATTTTTTTTTTCTTCTCTTTGTCATGTTAATTTTGCAATAAGAAAACAAGGAAAAAAACCCTTATTCTTCTTTAAAATCAACTGCAACTGTTGTAAGTAATTTAAGGCAATTTTTTAACCCTTATCATTTCTTTTACTTTTACCTCGTTTATTTTTTTTTTTTTAGGAAGTAAATTGTTCAAGTAAATAAAGTAAAACGAACCTTTTGAACATCACCTTTGTGTACGAGCCCTTGAGTATTACGTCTCGTATAACAGTTCCAGTTACCATCGTTTTGTATCTTAAAAACTTCCCTTATTAAAAAAAAAAAACTTAGTTTCTGCTTTCTGGCTGGAGTTTATAACTTCCGTTTGTTAGTTCATTATGAAGATTTTTCCTTTTTATTTTTTTGCCATGACTTTGATGATAATAATGCTGAAGTTGATCTTTAGTTGTGAACTTTTCTTTTATGTTGGTTCTGCGGGGATTCAATAAAATTTGCATTTTGTTAAAGTTAGAGCAGTTTTTTTCTAAATGACTCATTCTTGCATGTAGTTTCTTCTTGTATTTCTGTGTATTGTAAAGTTCTTTTATTTAGTTGCTGTTACATTTTAAAACTTGAAGTGTTTATTACCATTTTGTTATAAATCAGCAAAAAGTGTTTTTATTTATAACATTTCGGCATTTAAAGTTCAAATGAGGTCAACTTTTAAACAAAAGCATTGAGGAAATAAATCAAATGGTGTAAAGACTTAAACGAAAATTTGTATTAGTTGTAAAATTTTTGGTTCAAATTAATGAAATACAATTTCAAATTTGATATGCAATATGTTAAAGTTCATACTTGCGTCCACAAAAGCAATTTTTTATGCTTGTTTTTTTTTTGTTCTTTCTAGTAAATTATAAAGTAAAATTGAAGCTAAACAGTGAGTATAAATAAAAAGTCTTGGACTTTTGGTCTTATATATTTACTGCACTATTCAGAAAAAATACGTTTGTGTTATAAAGGGTTTATAAAGCAAATTTTGTATTGAAATCTGTTCTATAGGTCATTTATAAATCAAACATATTTTTTATCAATAAGGCCTTTAAGGTGTAATTCATAAAAAAAAGTATTTGTTGCCTATAATATTGTTATTTTACATGTTTCTATACGAAAATTGTCAAATAAGAAGATTATAAGCATGAAATATTTTTTCACAAATTAGCCCCCTTATTCATAAAAATTATGAGAGGCTTATAAGAGTGTAATAGAGCAAATGTCATATGAAATTTTGTTTTATTATGCTGCTATTAGACTCTCATAATTTCTATAAATAAAGGGGCAGGCCTTTAAGGCCTTATTCATAAAAAATAATTTTGCTTTATAAAGGGTTTATAAGACTAATTTTGTATGGAAATATATTTTATAAAACTTTTATAAATCAAAAAAATTTTTTTTATGAGAAGGAACTTTATTTTCTATAGGACTTATTTATATTTTTTTTTATTTACAAAAGGTTTATAAACACTTTATAAAGCAGAAATATTTTTTATGAATAAGACAGTAAATACCTTATTCATAAAAGGCCTTATCCATAAAAAATATTTTTACCCCCTTATTCATAAAAATTATGAGAGGCTTATAAGAGTGTAATAGAGCAAATTTCATATAAAATTTCGTTTTATTACGCTGTTATTAGACTCCCATAATTTTTATGAATAAGGGGGTTAAGTTATAACAGATTTATAAAATAGATTTCCATACAAAATTTGTTTTATAAACCCTTTATAAAAAAATATTTCTGTTTTATAAAGGGTTTATACAACACATTTTGCATAGAAATCTGTTTTATAAACCTTTTATAAATCAAAAGTACTTTTTACGAATAACCCCCTTATTCATAAAAATTATGAGAGTCTAAAAACAGCGTAATAAAACAAAATTTCATACGAAATTCGCTCTATTGCACTCTTATAAGCCTCTCATAATTTTTATGAATAAGTGCGTATAAATGCATGGTTAGTGTTCTTGCGTGTGGTAAAATTCGGCGTGAACAGTCATGACTGACTAGTAAGGGCTTAAGCATTTCTTAAGCGTGATTTCAGAATTTAAAAAACCAATGTGTAATTTTGAAAGAAAAAAAAAATGAGAAATTAATTATTATTATAAATTTTTCACGTAAAGTGTGCTGAAAAGACACCGACAATGGCATCTTTGATATAAATTATATAAAATAAAATTTTAAAAATTAAAATTAATAAAAATTTTCTGCTGTATATTCTTCTATAAACATATTACATACATATATACATATACGAATATATATCGTAAAATTAAAAAAAAAATATTTATAAACTGTCAAATTTTCTCATAAAAATAAGCAATTAACAGTGTCTGCGTTTGTTGGTTTTAATTTCAACGACGAAAGCATTTCGTTTATAAGTAAAACAAAAAAAACTTACCTTAACATTTTTCTTAAAGACATTTGATCTGTGTTCTTTTTTTCTGCTTATCTGAGCACATTATAATAAAAATTTGTAATAAAGAAAAAAGTTAACATTAAAAATTAATGTTAATTTCTTGTACACACGATACGAAATGAACACAGGAGGACAGCTAGACAGACAGATTTACAGAAATACATCAAAAAGGTATGTTTTGTATTTAAAACATAAAATACTTTTTCGTTAAATAAACATAAAGATATATAAAGTTTTTTTTTATTAAAAAATGTAGGTTTGTGTGTTCAGAAATGACAAATACAATGTCGATGTATTTTAATTTCTTTCATATGAAAAAGTATGTAGAAAAATTAGGGTCAAATATATGAATAAGGTTTTGGACTGTGATGAATTTCCCACTCCTACTAGTTTTCTAGCAGATTCTGTAAACAGGAATATGGGGAAAAAGTTTATTAGATTCCAATCAATAATTAATCAAGAAATGTGTCTTTGCAATATCAATCTTCAAACATAAATAATACTAGACTTGTGTCCAACTAGCTCATTCGCTCAGTTTTGACAAGAACCTTTAATCAAACCTATGTAATTTAAAAGGGTTTGATCAGAGGTTCTTATCAAAACTGAGCGAATCAGCTAGTTGGACACAAGTCTAAATAATACATGTATTTTCTTCGAAATATAATGTTTTGTTGTTGTTAAATTTTTGTTCCTTTTTATACCGAAGCAATTGCGCCTTTTCTGTGTTTCAATTGAAATTAAATTCAGGTGGATGTTGCATAAAGTTTTATTATAAGTATTTTATGTAACATCATTCCCTTGGACATTAAGGATATTTTCATATGAATACAACTACAGGATATTTTGAGTTGCTCTTCAAATAGACGTGGAACACAAAATCAAAAATTAAAACTTAGAAATGTATTATTGAAAAACTTAATATGATATGTTGATCTGAAAACACACCATAATGTTGGCTGTGTTGTGTTAGAAAAAATAAAACTCTGTGTACCAAAAAACATGTATTTTTTATTATTGAGGAGCCTGCATGCGTGCAACATGTTTCAATAATTGTGTGCTAAAACAATTCTTAAATAATACTTGGATTATTAAACATATAAACCAATTATGATTAAAACTTTTTTTAAATGTTCAAAAACAACAGAAATAGTTTTATATCAAATTGAAAAAAACTTGACATGTTATTTAAACTCACTTAAAATAGGCAGAGCCCCTTTCTTCCGCAGCTTTTGTTAACTAGAAGGGAATAAGTTGCTACAGGTAAATAAGCAACACCTGCATAAATTTAAAATTGTCGGCAATTCAAATTTTTGTTTGTTTCTCTTCTTCTTTTACGTATTAAAGTTATACAAAAAAAAAACATTTAAAGTTTTTCTAAGTGGGTGAATATTGTTTTTTCATGTTCATAACTTTTTATGTTTTGTACTGTATTTATCAAATTCATGTTTCATGTTCACCTTTCCGTTTAATGGCCTTTTATTAAAGGTAATATGATGCTGTTTTAGTATTTAAGTTTTTTTATTTATTTTTATATTTTTTTTGGAATAAATATGTATTAATTTTGTTGCTGTTCTTTTTTGTGTCATGTGCTACTTTTCTTCGAAGTATTTTTTTTTTAAATATTAGCAAAAACAAGTTTAAGCTAAAGTTATGTTTCCTTTTCAAAATCGACATGTTTTTTCTTACGTTTTTTGTGCCGAAAAAGAAATTCACAATAAAAAGGAGACAAATTTAAAATCTTTGAAAATTTACATAAATAAAATTATTCACTCAGTTTTAATGTATAGCAGTTGGAAATAAATATATTTAAAAACAAATAAAAATTAATTTATTGTAGACTGTTTCACAAATTAATAGCAAGTAAATATTAGTGTGATAAGAGACACTGGAAATCAGTCGCTGATGCAGTCAGCAAACGTGTGCTCCAAACTAGTGCAATGTGTTTCAAAACTCTATAGATTAGGTAACAAAGAAAGTGTTATATACATATATAAGTATAATGATAAACGAAATAGCAGATTAACTCACAAAACAGAGAACTGTTGTGATGTTTTGTGGGCCAGTAACCAAAATTGCCTTGGCGTTATGGTAAGACTAAAGCTATTATTGAGAAATCACTAGAATTCAGAACACAAGCTGGTGTTTTTCGGTGTGTCTGTGAATGACAGATATAATTAAGAGTGTATAACAGTTTGTATAACAGTTTGTATAACACTTGGTATAAAAGTTTGTATAACAGTTTTTAAATATTATTATACCCAGGGAGAAAAAAGATAGTTTTTTATATATGTATAGCAATGCATATTTCTTAATTGTAAAGGATTTTTTACTTTACAGCCATTACTCTCTTTTCGAAATTTCATGATACCGTTTTGGTAGTATAATATTCGAAAAAAATAACGTTTCGCAAAATATGTACATATTTATATAAATATAATAATTACATTTGAAAATAAGAAACAGTAAAATTTTACAAAGTATAACAGTTTGTGACACTCTACTTAACAATTATTTAATTCATAAATTACATATAATAACTAAAAACAGACATTTAGCTGATACTGATAATGGAAATGCTTTAACTAATAATAATTTTATTCATAGTGTGTAATTAAAACCATTATAACTCTCTGTAAGGAAGTAGTACAAATTAAAATTAAAATACTTTTGAAAGTGGAAAAGTATTCAGTTTAATTGCAGCCAGTATAACAGGTATTTTACTGTTATTTTGATATATGATCAAAAATTATAAATATGTATGCTGTGAAATAATTTGCACTAAAATTGTCACACGTATGATAATTTACATGCCAATTGTTATATCAGTTTTTTTGATAAAGTGGAAGGTTGTTTATAAATACAGGTTTTTAAGAACTGTGTTCTGGTGTACTCGATACTATATAATCCTAAGACAATACATATTTAAATTTTTTAATGCTACAGAAAATTTAGCAGAAAAGTACAAAATTAAAGAGCTGCGAAATAAAAATGAACATAAATTTAATACATTTGCTGACCTAAATACCAAAGAAATAAAATTTTTCTTATTAAATATAAAAGAAATTATTATAACAATTCTCTTACCTAAAAAGTGTGTAAATTTAATTACAAAATCAACAATTTTATGTGGTTTCTAACATCAACGAGAACTGAGGAACAAATCCCAAATTAATTTTAAAAAATTTTTCAGATTTTAAACCAAAATCAAATTTCTCCACAAAAATGTTATAAAACGCATTAAACTAAAGCAAAGAAGTTTTATAACCCCCCCCCCCCCCCCTCTTTTTCAACCTGCCTTTAAAACTCATCAACAAAATGATAAAGTTTCGCTACAAACGCAAAGAACCAACAAATGTTGTTGGCTCGAAAGACAACAACAATGTTAACAGCAGCAATAAAACAACGATCTCAACAAAGTCTATAAATAATGTCGTCAGTATAACAAACAAAGATGCCACCACCCATAATGAATCAAAAGAGAATTTCCAATCGGCCATAAAACAACAAAAACTACAACAATTAATAGTTAATAACAATAGTAATACAAAAAATGCCACAACAACAACTCCAACTGGTGCACAACCAAATGCAAAAACAACAACGGCCGCATCAACAACAATAAAAACCTCCATACCAACACAATTAATAACAAGTGCACCCATTAATATTGTCAGCTCAACGGCTCAGCATCTGCAACATCCCCAGCATTGCCAAATGGTGTTAACAGCCGGTACAGGTGGCACATTGCCACGCAGTACACCAAAGAAAATTATGGATCCGCGTGAAGGTCATAAATCAGCAACATTAACGCGACAATCGAATACATTGCAAAACAATCGCAAAATGTTGACGTCAATGGCAAAAGTGGCCTCTACAGCTGAACTGGCTGGATTGGGATACTGCAACAAACCAGCCAACAATTTTAACAGCAACAGCAACAAAACTAATACCATCACAAGTATAGCCAGTGGCATAATATTGAGTCCAGAAGCAATACAAGACAGAGATCGTTGTATCAATGCGGTCATAGTAAGTGTTTAACGTCAACTATTTTTAGCCACAAGAAAATATTTATGAAAATACTCGTAGTTTTAAGTTGCCAGGCGACAACGACGACGACGACGACAATGCATTTTGTTAGAATGTGAAATGACAAATAATATGTGAAATTAATTTTATTAATATATTTTATGGAATTTCTTTTACAGGAACTTTTCCAACAGTTGCAAACCAGCTCGGAGCCGGCCCTGTGCCCTGAACCATTGCGCCGTGCTTTAGCTTCTGGGCCTTTGGCAGGTCGTCGCTTCCCTTTGGGTTGCCTGGGTGATGCGGCCGAATGTTTTGAGCTGCTGCTGCATCGTGTACACTCGCACATTTCTTCGGATGATGGTGATGCCTGTGATTCGCAGGCCTGTATTGCTCATCGCCGTTTTGCTATGCGTGTTATTGAGCAGAGTGTTTGCAAGTGCGGCGCCAATTCGGAGCAGTTGCCATTTACTCAGGTATGTACCGCAAATCTGTTCCATCCAACTGTTTTTTTTTTATCTAATTGAGGTGCATTATTCAATTAATTATTGAGTTTATGTTGTTTGCTTAAGAAAGCAAATGGGGAAGTGTGTAGTGCAAGACATATTTAAAATATTTTCTAATTGAAGAGGAAGAAATTATCAGTAATTGATTAACATAATTCAAGTTTGAGAGTTTATTATGCTGCTTGTATTTTTTTTATAATGACTCTTTACAGTTCAGTGGCAAATTAGTTAAAAATGTTTTACTTTATATGTATTGAAATTAGTTTGTTTGTAATATTGAATTGCTTACTTCTGTTAATGTTTTTAGTCTTTATTGTCAAATTAAATTTATTAAGAGAAATTGGACGCTTGATGTCATCATGTTGTAGGGAACGTCAAATAAAATATATTTAAATAAATTTCTTTCATAAATAAAGGACTTTCAGGAACAAAAAAAAAACAAGGTTGATTTGTTAAAGAAACAAACCATTCGAAGGTATTATTGAGAAATCACTAGAATCCAAAACAAAATCTGGTACTGTTCGGTGTGTCTGTGAATGGAAAATATACTTAAGACTATATAACAGTTTGTATAACAGTTTGTATAACACTTTGTATAACAGTTTGTATAACAGTTTACAAACATTAATATGCCGAGAGATAAAAAGGAAGCACTTTATATATGTACAGCAATACATATTTTCTAATTGAAGCAGCTTGCTCGAGGTTTGATAGTAATTCATTAATAGAATTTAAAGTTACTGCGAGAGAAATTCAAAAAGTTACAGAATTGTCTAATTGCCCTCCTATATAATATTTTTGACAAAATATTATTATATAATCTTATTCTAAACTATTTACCTTTTTAAATATAAAAAAATTAACTTGTGTTTAACAAAAAAGACAGAAATGAATTCGTATGCATACAACACAAATACAAGCACATGTCGTTACCTAAAATCCAAAAGGCCGTCACTGACAAGAAACTGAAAGAACACTTTTTGTCTGACTTTTATTGTAAATTGCCATAATTAAAGGCGGACTCAGCCATGCATTCTGAAGAAAATTATTTTCCGAAGAACAGTATTTTCAATGAGAATTTTCTGCAGAACGATTCACTTTGATTCATTTGAAAAAATTTGTCAACAAAATCAAAGCTGTCGTATGTAAACAAAATGCATTCGTTTTAAAAAGTGGCAGAACTGATTTTGATTTTGCTTTTTTTTTGGCGATATATTTATTGTTCTTCATTTTAAAATACATTTATTTTTATTTATTAATTATTTTATAAAGAAAATTGCCACTCACAACCACTCCACTGCACAAAATAACTGTTTAAATTTTAAGATGGAGCAACACCATTCAACTTTTATTTAGTTTATTGGCATCTCATTTCAAGTTTGTTCGGAAAAAATATAAAATTAAACCAATTCAAGCTGAGAGTTTTCCGGAAAAAATAATTTCTCTCTCTGAGAGAGACGTCAAGCTTCATATAAAAATAAATTTGGTCGTAACAAAATTTTTTTCCGAATGCATGGTTGAATTTTTTGTCAGTTAAATTCGTTTTTATTTTAGGTGCCGATATGTGCATATGTTTATAAAAAAAAAAAACATGTCTGAGTAATTGCTCATCCGTCTATTGAAATCGTGTCCACAAATACAGTTTCTTTCCTTCAGCCTTCGTTACAAACGAGTAAAATCTTTTTCACAGTGGCACTTCAAGAAATGACAAAAAAAATATTCTAGTTTTCGAAAAATTAAAAACAAAAGAATATTTTGTATAAAAAAATAGAAAAATAAAAGCTCTTGACTCAAACAAAAAACTTTAAATAAATTATTATATTTAAATTTCAAATAACCCCTCTAACCTTGTCTGATATTCTCAAAGTAAAAAAAAATTTTTTTCCAATTTTTTCATCTATAAATCAAATTGTAATTTGTAAAAAAATACAGCATTGAAACTAGAAAAATTCTTAGACAATATTTCAAATTTGTTATTGTTATTGTTTTTATTTTATTTAATTTTTTTTATATGTTTTAACCAGTTTTCATATGACATGTTATTGAACAAAAAGAACAAAAACAGAGTATTTCTGAAGCATGATTTTTGCTTCTTAAGTTGAGAGTAGAACTTTACAGCCTTAAGCTGCTACAAACGAGTTAATGATATTTTTTTTTATGTTTTTCAAGTCTAGTTTTTCTTTCATTAACTGTGTTAGTTAATTTACATACTTGAACTTTAAAATTCAACATTTATTAATTTCAAATGTTGAAATCAATGTTCATTTATTTATTTGCCATTGACGGTTGTTAACTTTTAGTTTTTATATGCTTTATTAGAAATTTGATCTTAAGCAATACATTTTTTTTCTTTTCATTTGTGATGGAGGTGTAAAATATTGGCCATTTAAATTAAAACAAGTAGAAACTTTTGATCTCACCATATGTAGGAGTTCCTTTTTTATATTAAGCCGCAACAGAAATATAAACAGCAATTAGCCATGAATTGGTTCAATAAAATATAAATGCAATTAACTGGATAATTAATTGAGCTATTCAAAAAAAGAGAAAAAAATAATTATGGAAAATGACAAGACAAATTTGTCCAATATTTTCATCTAGAAAAAGGAAATTGTGGCAAAACAATTTTTCATATTTAATTATTTCCAAAGTTCCAAATAAATTTTTTTTAACTGGAAAATATTTAGTCTTATACGGCAATAACAGCAGTTTACATAATCGAAATTATATTTATTTAATTTACACACTACAAACTGGACTACAATAAAAATAACTTTCCGAAAATCACTTGTAAATCATTGAATTAAATTATAATCTTTTCTGTAACAATTAGTAATTTCTCTTTGTTTCTTCAGAAAGTCCATATTTAATAGTTTCTTAATTTGTTTTTTATTCATGATGTTAAGAAATGAAATCATAACCTGAAATTATCACTCTTAAGTGACAATTAATTTTACTTTATATGGAACAAAATTTTGTTATTAAGCTATTAAATATATTTCAAAATATTTAAAGTTGTATTAATGGCGTAAAGTTTGTTATACGCTATTATTCAGAATAGCATTAAAATTAATAATTATTAATAATTGCTTTAAACAAATGCGTCTTAACAGAGACATTCAAATCACTTTTAATGTTGACAACTAAAATTTTTATAAATTTATTACAGTTAAATAATAATAGCAAAATATTACTCTTTGAATAAACAATTTTTAGTTATAAAATAATTATGGCAATTAAGAAAAATTGTAAGGACCGTGGCTTAGAGGTTGGCCCACACTGATGTAAAACGAGTACTTTGTCTCTGAATAATAGAAGGAAAGGCATAGTATTGACAGCATAAATAATGAAATTAATATCAAAAAGGACAAGTTTTTCAGTGTCATTATTCTCTATCACTGAACACGTATATGTAATTTGTTTATTTCTCTCTGACAACATTTTCGAGAAATTCCCAAACATTTTCGAGCAATTCCCAAAAAAAAAATTTAAATTATGTATGAATTTTTATTAGTCGAACTTTCTTATGTAAATTGTTAAATTGTTAATAATTTAAATTTTTTGATATTTAAAATTTTTTTTTCTGAATATTTTATATTACGATACTTTCTGCTCTTTTTGCCATCTGAACGATGTATTTTTAAAAATCTTTTTAAACATGAATGTAATTTTTATGCTTCGAACTTATTAATTTCTTCTTAAGATAAGAATTTTTTATTCAGACTCACACACTTCCTCTGCTTCTGTCCTGCTACGGAGGAGCAGCACCTACAGTCTCTGGGCAAGACACGTTTTAGAGACATTTCGAAGATATCAGAGATGGAACTGAACAATCTGAGTCTCTTTATTAGGATCAGTGGCTGTTTCAGCAGCTGACTCCCTTGGACCACCTTAAAGTATCCCACCTTCTTCCTATCCTTCTTACCTAAACTCTGACTGTCCCCTCCTTCTTCCTCACCTCTCTCATCTATACACTTTCCTTTCCTATACAGGTAGCACAAAGGGATCAAATTAATTGGGCCCTAGTGGGATGGACTCTACTTTGCCTCTTACCAGCAATCTGTTAACCTTACCCAACCCCTAAGCTATTCAGACTCAAGTTCAAATCTGCAATCTGCTAATTATTTTTTTTAAAGAATTTTTAATAAACTCAACTTACTTTATTAAGAGTGGAATATTTAAAATATTTTTTAGTTTGATTATTATAAAAATATTCTAAATATTCCACTCTTAATAAAATTACTGGAATTTAATAAAAATTCCGGAAAAAAAAATTATTTGCAGATTCGAACTTCAGTCTGTATAAAAAATTCTTATCTTAATAATCTTTTTTAACGTGTACTTTTCCGTTGTTGCAGTTAGAAGAATATTTCTTAATTTAAAAATAATTTAACCTATAGAAAATAAAAAGAAATTTTAAAGCTTCAAAATGTTACGGTCCAAAGAAATAAGTTATTAAGCAAAGAAATCCTAAATCCAGCTTAAACTACAATTGCAACTAAAATTAACATTGGAAACAAGTCAGTTTTCTCTTCACGTGCAAGATCCCTGAAGATCTGCACTAGCCTCAATAAAGTGTGCATCGAATCCAGCTAAAAACCTCTAAAACAATCACTATGAGTTTGCTGTTTAAAACAGAACAATTAAATTGAAATCTAGTGATAAACAATATTTGCCAAAAACAAATTTTATTTTTTAAATCACTTCATCAATTCATGTTCTAGGCACTAAATTATCTCTTAAGGACATGCATGTGAAAAGTGTATGTATGATTAAGTTTAAATATGCATTTATGGAAAATGTTAAACCCTGTAAACTAATCAATTCTGATTCGATCAATAATGCAATTAAAAAAGGAAAGAAAAAAAACTGTGTAAAATATGTTTTATTTAAATGAATCACTTCTGAAGCAGTTTTTAGCGTAAAAAAAACGAATATGGTAAGCAGTACCAAATCAGCTTAAAACATCTACTAAAATATAAACAAATATTTATATAACAAAAGAACTCCGGGAGTTTCAATGAATAAATATTTGAAATAATTTTAAGATGACTCTTTAGTCAGATCTGATAAAAAAAAAAAACAACTTTAATAGAAAAATTATTCAACTGCGTTTTGTCTAAAAGCCAATAATAATACATCAAAGCCAAACTACAATTGAGATAAATAAATGTAAAAATTATTGTCATGCTAATTTAAATAAAACTAAATAAAACCCATGCAGCACCACATGACGTCAGTGAACAGAAAGAAAGAAATACAAAATATAATATAAATGGCCATTTAAGTGACAACACGATGATTAATAAATTGTAATTAAAACGACAAAACAGGCTAACAACTATTCTAATTAATCCAACCGAAAAGCCTACATAAAAAAGTGCAACAGAAGTTAAACATTTTCGTAGTCAATAAAACACGTGCTAAACATATTTTGTTTACATTAAAAACTTTATGCGGTTATTTAAACGCAAGACAGCGCTGTCAAGAAAAAAAAGAAACATTGTCGTGGGTGTCAAATATCCGGCGTTTAAATAATTTAAAAATACTATATTAAAACAGATCTGTTAATATTTTGACTAGATTTGATTTTCTAATATTTCCAAAAAAAATAAATAAAAAGTTGTGATGACAGCCAAAAATGTGCTGGCAGCATAAAAGCCACCGTAATCGACGGTCGGCTTCTTTTTGTAGTAAATTTTTTATTTTTTTGTCAATGAACCCACTCAATTTTTGGCTACTAAACTGTTCCTATTTACATATATTTAACTTTGATTTAATCTTTATTTATTCTTTGATTATGCATAATTATTAGTCATTTTCAAATCAGTTTTGAGAGTTTTCAACAATATGTTAAATGAATTTGAACAAATCGCTGCACGCTTTTTGTACTAATCATTGGATGTAAAAGAAGCAGCACGCTCACTAATAAAACCACCCAGTATATTGATTACCCACCACGTATTATTACCCACCACGTATATTTGTAGAGTAAAAATTACAAACAAGATAACAAAAAAAACTAGTGGGCAGTTTGGCAGTTCCGTGTCTACTTTAAGTTCCGACACATTTAGTCGTGCCACTGACCACTTTTCATGTGAATGTAAATTATGAGCGCAGCTTTGAGATTATGGGACTTTTCAATGTCACACCACTTGGATTATTACTAGGAAATCTGATAAGACAGCGTAGCGTGGTGGAATAATTTGAATTAACCAACTCAATGATGTCAATGAAACCATTAATATACACCATATAAAAACAACAATTTAAAAATAATAATGATAATATTTATTTATTTTAGATGGTTCATTATGTCTCCGCCTCGGCCTTAACCTCACAAAATTCCTTGGCTTTGCAAAATCATCAACAATTGACATTTGGCCAGCTATTGAGAGCAGCTGGTAATATGGGCGATATAAGAGATTGTCCGGTAAGTACCAAAAGCTGAATTTAAAATAAATAAATAAATTTTAATGAAATGTGTCCCCATTTGTCTTTGCAGAACTCGTGTGGTGCCAAAATCGGTATACGCCGAGCTCTTTTAAATAGGCCAGATGTGGTTTCAATTGGCATAGTTTGGGATTCGGAGAGACCGGCTGCCGAGCAAGTGCATTCAGTTTTAAAGGCTGTAGGCACCAGTTTACGGTTATCAGATGTTTTCCATCAAGTCTCAGAGCAAAGATGGGCTCAAAATATACAACATGAGCTGGTGGGCATTGTTTCATACTACGGCAAACACTATACCACCTTCTTTTTCCACACCAAACTCAAAGTTTGGGTTTATTTCGACGATGCCAACGTCAAAGAGGTAAAACTTTAAAAACTAAATTTCTTTATACAAGCATTTTACTAACAAGTATTTGAAATTGCAGGTTGGTCCTCATTGGGAGGGTGTTGTGGACAAGTGTAGCCGTGGCCGTTATCAGCCATTGCTTTTGCTGTATGCTGTACCCCAGCCTCAAACAAATCCCAATGCCAGCTCAGTCACACAGATGTCCTCGGCTCAATATATGCAAGAATTGGCCCAGAACTCACAGTCGCCAGCCGTAAGACGAGCCATAACACCCAGTCCGGAGAAGCCTCAGTTGGGTAGTACCAGACGTGCCATTACACCCACTCCCTTAAGAGTGCCCAATGATTATCAAAATCTTAGTGTTATACAAAAGAATATATTTCCCCAAAATCCCCCCGATAATAATGTGGCTCATACGAACGGCTCCAACAGCGATGAAACTGACTCATATATTAGCCGCAAAACGGTGGAACATGTCCTCAGTGCTCAATATCAGAATTTGAGTATAATACAAGATAAAATATTCCAACAAGATGAAAAGGAAATCTCGGCCATAACAAGTTATCATCAACGCAAGTCTTTGGAGGCTGTTTTAAATGCCCAATTGGCTCGCAAACATCAACAGCACTTGCAGTTGCAAAGAAGCCATAGTGCCGAATCTGGTCATATATCTGGCTCTTCGGCATCTTCGACAACATCATCAACGAATTCATCTTCGCCACCCAGTGATGGCCTCACCATACCGGAACATTTGAATCAGCCAAGACGACGTGATTCGGGCAATTGGTCTGGCGATCGCAATTCAGCCAGTTCAGCTTCTTCCACAACCTTGGATAATCCCTATTTGTATATGGTGGGTAAACGTTCGGCTTCTGCAGTGCCTCAAAGTCCCACACGTAATGGTTTGCCTTACGATCCCGGCTACGACTCATTTTCTTTGAGTTCTACAGACTCGTATCCGCCTAAACATCCTTTGAATCCGCAATTGGCCAAAATACCAGAAGCTTCTCCGTCCGTTGTTTTGACAGGCGATTGTGAAAAATTGTGCCATGAAGCCGATCAATTGTTGGAAAAATCCAGGATCTTGGAAGAATCCCATGATTTGGAGACAGCTTTGGTTTTATGCAATGCCGCCGCTGGTAGAGCCAGAGCCGCTATGGATGCACCCTATAGCAATCCTCATACCATGACTTTTGCTCGAATGAAACACAATACTTGCGTGATGAGAGCCCGCTCGTTACACCGACGCATTCTGATTGAAAAGGGCGCCGAAATGGATGCCACCCCCGAAATGAAGCACATGCGTGAAGGCAGCAACAGCAGTGTGATCAGGCATGTGAGGCAAAACAGCAAAGACAAAACCCTAGAGAAGAGTGCTTCTCAAACAGTCATGACTAGCGTCAACTCGCCCACCACCAACAGCAATAAATCCATAGAGATCTATGCCACTTTACCTAAAAGGAAAAGTCCCCTGAAGGCTTTAATTACAGCCTCAGCTGCCAATGAGACGGACAATATAGAATATGAAGCGTCTGCTGCAAAACCAGAGCGGGAGGGACGCACTTTGTTTGGCCGCAATATCAGCAAACAGGATAAAGACAAAAGGAGTCGCAGTGAGGATCGCAATAAAATCACTCGAGAATTTTCTCTTACTGAGACTTTGCTCGTCAATGCCAAGGACACCTTGAAAAAGCACAAAGAAGATAAAGATGAGAAGAAGGAAAAGGACAAGAATGGCAAAAAACAGCATAAAATAAGACGCAAGTTGTTGATGGGCGGTCTCATAAGGCGCAAGAATAGATCCATGCCCGACTTAACCGAGGCTGGCGATGAAGCAGCCAACAATGCACAAACTGCCAATGTCACCACAACTCTTACCGCTTCCGTTGATGATTCTGTAGTGGGTTTGCAGCATAAAAATTCCATGAGTGGTTATATTTCGGAAGGACATTTTGACTTCCGCGACGCGGCGGCCAATAATGGCAGCAACGCCAATCCCAATTTAGAGAGAAGCAAACTAATGCGCAAAAGTTTTCATGGCAGTGGTCGGCAATTGACTGTGGTGGCCAAAGTGGCCCCACCACCCCCACCTATGAGAACTTCCTCCACTTTGACCCAGCAACAGCTGCAGCAACAGTTGGCTTTGCAGCAACAGCAGGATGCCGCTCTGATGCAACATTTCCATCACGAGGCTAATTTATCGAATATTTCGGCCATGAGCTCAAACACCTCTATAAGTGAGGACTCCTGCCAGACGATTATAACCACCTGTGCTCAAGTGCACTCGGAGCAAAGTCCCTTAAGGGAACAGCACTATCAACAACAGCAGCAGCAACAGCAACACTTTAAAGCCAACAACCTCCCCGAAGAAAGTCGGGACGAAGTAGAGGGGTTCGTTAATGTACAAGCACAACATCTGCGACAGGACTCACAAGATTTCCCACCACCGCCACCACCCTTAGAACTGCCCCCCTACCCTAGTCCACCGCATTCTGTGTCGCATTCACGCCAGGCCAGTGAGGATTTCCCACCACCACCGCCCGAAATCGACATGGAACCCTTAAACCAACAAATCAATCAAATCCAAGCCTTGGAAGCGGCCAATAAACAACAACGAACCTTAGAGTCTATGGAAGGCACCACCTCCATATTGGCCCAACTGCAGCAGCGCAAGCACTTGATGAACATGCGCAAGGAACACGCCAATACACCCACTTTTAATCAAATCAATTCCAATGAAAACTCCTGGATAAGAGAATTGCAAACGAAGCAATTGCAAAGACAGCAAGAGCTCACAAACGTCCAGAGTATGGCCCAGCGGTATGAACAGCAGCAGTCACCCAGTCCCATGCGAGCCTTTGGATCTCAAGAACTTCTAAATGCCAAGCCCGGCGTAGCACGCACTCCAGTAAACACTGAAAGTGATGAGGTCGACTGTTTGCCCCAAAGACCGCCACCGCCAGTTTTGCAACAGAGACAGCAGCCAATCAGCACTATTTTACCCAAACCGAAATATGACATTTCGCAGACACAAATTGCCGAGGAAATCCGAGAGGTGGAACTGCTTAACAATATGGTGCAGCAAAGTTTGAGCAGCACACAAGCGCCGCCACCCAACGTCGCATCCGCGGCCAAAAGGGTGAAAAAGAAAAGTGTTTCCTTTTGCGATCAAGTCATTCTGGTGGCCACAGCCGATAACGAAGAGGATGATGATTTCATACCAAACCCGATTTTGGAGCGAGTACTGAGAACTGCTCAAAATCCTAACGACAAGGTCACAGCTCAAATGATACAACAACAGCAACAAAATATCATGAGACTGCAAACGGAGGCACCCACTAGAAACGTACAACATTCGCCTTCATCCAACGCCAACCAGTCACAAATGGTGCAGCAGTCGCCCATGCTGGGGGCAGAGAGAAGAACTTCTTTAACCAGCCAACAGGAGGTCCAGCGATATGTACAGTTACAGAGGCCTCAAGTGGAGGCTTTAAGACTGCAGCAACAGCAAATACAGCAACAACAGCAGCAACAACTATTGCAGCAGCAACAGCATCATTTGCAGCAGCAAATGCACAAGCCCGCACAACAACTACCCACGGGCCAGGTTTACACACCCATCAGCGACATTTATCGCCTGCAGCAGCAACAACAGCAACAAATCGCCGCAAGCAATACCATGTCACACCACAGTGAACCACAAATACCGCATCTACAGCACCCGCAACAGCAACAACAACAACAGCAACCTGGTCAACACAATGTGCAAATGGTGCCACGCACGAGTATGAGCGGCATCGCTAATGTTGCCTCGCAGCAACATATGCAGATGTTGGCAGTACATACCCTGCAACAGCAACAACAGCAAGCGGCACAAAACTACAACTTGGCTAGACAGCCAGCAGCACAACCAGCCGCCAATTACTATCCCGGCATTCCCGGCCTGGATCAGCCCTCACAGCAGAACCAACACATACCCTCACCCTATCAAAGAGTACCCCTGCCGCACGGCTATCCCACCAACGAACCCTATCAAAGAGTTCCCCAACATCTACCTCCCAACCAGACTTCCTATTTAACCCTGCCTCAAGCAAATGCCCACCAATTACAGAATCAACCCGCTAAAACGAAGAAAGTCAGCTTTGAACCGGGAACCAAAGGTGAATCCATGGAATCCATCAACAACATCAACAATTTGCCACCGAAGCCCAGCCTCCAGCAGCAGCAGCAGCAACACGGACTGCCCACCATGGCAAATCAGCCACCACAAATGATGTCAACCACCAACCTGCCCAACGATAACACCAACGTCAATGTTACTGCCATACCCACCCGAGTCTACAACAATGCAATCGTCAAAGCTTCGGCCAAAGCAGCCGAATGCAATCTGTGTCGGAAACGGCATGTCATAGCACCGCAACAATATTGCACGAACTGCGAATACTATTTGAAAATGTTAAATAACCGCAGATAAGGCCTTTTTAAGTTTTTCTGAGTTTTTTCGTTTTTTACTTTTAAGAATTTTGTTTTACACACTTTCATAGGATTTAAATTAAGCAAAAAGAATCTCATACGAAGCTAGTATCAACAGTTAAACAAAAAGTTGTAAACATAAATATTTCACTAAACAAGTGCACTTAGCAAAAAGTTGTCTGCTAGACAGAAAGACGGCAGACATACATACATACATATGTAAATATGTATACATACACACGATTTTGTACATATGTGTTTAACGTAATTATTTGAATTTTCATTTAAAAAATCTCCATGTGATATTTTTGTTGTTAAAAAAAGAGAAAAAAAATGGAAAACGCCCCTTTAAAAAGGCCTTATTTTTAATCAGAAAATTAGTTAATATTTAATATACACGTATGTATGTAGCTTTGGGCCTAATGTCACAGCTACAAGCCTGCTATGCATGCTTTCCTATTGCTTTTAAGCTTTAATCTATTAACTTAGCATATTAATTTCCATACTAATTACCTAAGAGCTTCCGTTTTGCCTTTAAACTCTTAACTAACCATTTTCAAGTGGTTGCAAAATTCTGTACAACAGCATATTTATATATTTTTATATGGCTTTTACATATCGTAAACACACTTACACTTAGTTACAAGTACATTAAATTTTATTATTAAAGTCTAATTTTATAAACACTTATTAAATCTATTATTAGAATCTAAGCTAGTAATAACTTATTTTTATATAACCTTAAGTTTTTTTTATACAATTGATTATGTATGACTTTTTTTACCTTTTATAACGTTTTTACCATATATGCTTCCAGAAGGTTCCAGAAAAATGCAACAACCAGCAAGCTAAAATATGAAAAAAATTAGTTAAAAAATGGAATGTTATAAACATCATCTGCAAGAGCAAAATAAAACAAGTAAATATGAATAAAATATTTCAAAATAAATAAAAGATTCTTTTACAGTAAAAATAACTAAAATGAGTTTCACTTTCAAACGGCACTCGTATATGTAACAACAGTAAACAGAGATAGCATCAAACAGCAATATTAAAAGCATACCTTAGGGCTAAGTGATGTATTCGAGCCACCTGTTGTTTAATGTTTTGCATGCTGGCTGAATTTAGCCAATATACCAACCTCTCAAATAGTTTTGTGTTAGCAATACAGCAGCATATGGGCACGTTATCAATCTGTGTGTTGCTCATGCATTTATTTAAAAAATTCTGAAAACTAATGAAAATTAGTATTTAGTGAAAAAGAAATTATACAGTAACCAACTCGTAGCATTTTTAATCCACAAATATCTGCTTCGTTAATAATTCCCTTGCATTTGTTCATGATTTTTAGGAAAATCAAAAAATTTTCACTTCAGTCAGGAATATTAGGCTACTATGCTCTCTCTGCTATGGAATATTAAAATATTTTCAACTTTTTTGTAATAAATCTTACAGATATGATCAAATTAAAGCGTATACCTATTCAAACTACATTATATTACGGTTTTTATATGATTTGACCCTTGCAGGAGTAAAATATGGAGCTGTAGTCACATTCGCTGACACCTAATCAACTAGGTAATGTGCTGCCTGCATTATTTCATTGATTTATCACCCTTTATGATAAAAATATGCCAAAAATGTCCTCATAATGGGTTTTAAAAGCTCAAATTACAGCAATAGAGGCGTTTCTTGAATAAAATGGGATGATGGGTGGTGTTTTCGACTGCTATAAGGATAGTAGTGGGTTGGTTTTTGCGTGCATTACACAGCCTCGAGGCGTCGTCGGTAAAATGAAAAACATCGCCGCCGCCGTGACGTCACTACTAGCAACACAACACACACAGCCGACAGATGGCGGTTGACTGTGCAATTTTTTGCTAAGCTGGTGAGATTAGAGGAGTGGTTGGTGCTGTGAGTGAGTGTCTGAGCTGAGTAGATTTGTGCTGTGGTAACTTTTCCTTCATTTGAGTGGTGTGTAATGGAGAATATGGTGGATGCCGTGAATTCAATGTGGTAGGTTGCCTGCGTCGCGGTTGGTTGAGTGCAATTTTTATCAACACTACTTCGAGGGTGATGGTTAATTCTTGTGTGTGGCTGTGCTAATATTTTTATTTTATTATAATTCAATTCCATTGGCTTTGCTGTAATTTAAAAGTGTTATTAAAGTGTCTTTGCCTTGTGGTGGCGCGCGGTCTCGAACTCATGTTCCTCTGGTTAGTAGTCGACGCTCTTACCACCTCAGCCACCAGTGGTATATGAATTTGTGTAAAGTAGCAGACTACATTAATCACTTTTGTGCCGCACAAAATGCAGTGCATACTTTTGGGGAGAAATATTTGAAACAGCCTGTGCCGTTGTTTACCAACCGGGTGTACCAACTACTTTAAACACTTTTATAGAAAGCTTTGTAATTATATGAAAAAAAGCTTTTACTTTAGTTTTGCTTGTTTTTAACCAAACAACACTTGCGGATCATGATAAAATGCATGATTTTAACGAAATTAAAGTGGTTTTTGAGCAGAATAATAACAATATTTTTGTTTTTAATTTTATTCAGTTTTTTTTAATTTAATTTTTAATGATAAATTAAAAACTTACCTTGATAGATAAAAATTTTAATGATGCTGATTTTAATGATAATGATGTTATTTTTTTAACGTAATCCATATTATGATTACACTTTGTATTACATTTAGTTGTAGGTGTGTAATTTATTGGTGTATTTGAAAACTATTTTTTGTCAATAATTAATTACTTTGCGGTTTTGTTTAAGTTCGGAGTTACATTTTAAGTGCATTTATTGTATTGTGTATAAGTTTTTGGTTCAAAATGTTTTTTTATTATGTTTTCGAATGAAATATCACTATGGAAGGCATTAACGTTTTAATTTACTTTTATTTGTATAATTTACTTATATTTAAAACATTGTTTAATAATATATTATACAGACTTCTGCATTAATTGACTAAAATACAATTGGAAGAAGCGCAGTGGAGTATACTAACGAAGTGAACTTTAATTACGAATTAAAGACAGCTAAAAGTAAACATTTTCTTACATATTTTTTACATATTTGTTTGTAATATTTTAAGCTCTCTTCATTTTTTTTTTTTTTTTGCAAATCCTTTAGTAATTCCAACTGCGGATAACCCTGTTATATACAAAATATACATTTACGCAACTTAAGGCTAAAGCAAAGATTTTCGAAAAAGTTTCTTAAAAATACTCGTATTATACAAAATCATTAATAAATCTATGCAAATATATGAAAATTATTCTACAGCAAAAAGCTTAATAATACAAAAGTTTAGAAGGTAGTAAAAAGCAAGCTTTTTCATAGTTTTCTAAACACTTTTCCTAAAAATAATTGCGACACAATGTCTGTAAATGTAATTAAAAATACAATGACAAATCTTTTTCAACTTCACAACATTCAAAAAATAAGTACATCACAGAGAACCGTTTTTATTTGTGCTACTAAAACTATTGACTTCCACACACTTGATCACTTTTCGTCCATGTAGACATAAGCCTCATTTGTAATACCATTCGCTATAGATTCCCTAGTTATTGTACGTATGGGTTCTTTATAAATATTTTCTTCAGGAAATGAGGGTGGATCACTGAATTGGCATTCAATGGTGGAGGCGGATGATGATGCGGTTGGTGGTGGAAGCGGTGTTTCGGGATCATCCAAATGCTGCACATACTTATAACGCATGGCCAGTAGCATAAAGATGAACATGTCGATGATCATGAGAGTGGCAAATAAAGCAAATTCAGCAGCCTAGAAATTAAGGAAACAAAGTGTTATTAACTTATTGCATCAATAACTTTTAGAAATTATTATTTTCTAATCTTACCTGGGATTCGAAGAATTTTAGTTCGGCTATGACCACCACCAACATGTTGCCTAAGGCCACTGAAAGTAGCCAGCAGGCCTGCAACACCGATTTCATTGACTGCGGTGCTTGAGTGAATGAGAACTCTAAGCCGGTTATGGAAAACATTATTTCGGCTGCGGTTATAACGATGATCTGCGGCAACTGCCACAACATATGGACGGAGTTGGGTTCAGTAACAACATGAGTTTGAAAGTGCTATAATGATTTTTTTAAATATATTTTTATTAACAATTATTATTTCGGTTAAAGTGAAATAAAATTTATATTAAATAAGTGATATATTGCAATTTTTGTAAAATACAATTTACAGGCATTGTTGCATCGTTTAAAGCTTTAGTTGAGAAAAAAATAATAGTTTAAAAAAATTTTCTGAAAACAACTCATATTATTTGTTGCTGTTTTGGAAAATTTCCTGCCTGTTCCAGGATGCCACTAGATATTATTCTGTCACATGATTTCATTTATAATAAAAACAAACAGCCTAGCCCACGGATATTACTGCGTGATATGAATTCATTAGTTGGACATAACGATATCGAGTGACACCGTGGCCTCGGTTGTTCTTGTTTATTTTAAATTAACTACTGCCTGGCCCACGATGTTATGCGATATCGTTCTCTCGTGCAATTACATTTAAAACTAATTCTAAAATTTAGTTTAAGTGTATTTGTTCGAAATCTTAATTGAGTTCTTTAACTAGTGATTGCTCAATTAATTCTTAATTGTTATAATATTGAGTGCAATTACAAATGCAGCACTGCCAAAAAGTTCACTGAACAAAGTTCGTCGAGGGCTGGCACCTAAAATGCAAACAAAATATATCGAGCCATGCTGAAGGTAAGTTATTGATATTAAATTTCTTATTAATTAGAAAATAAAAAAAAAATTAAAAAATAAATCCCGGATTTGAACCCAGGTCCCCATGAATATAAGTTGCTACGGTAAGCGAGTTGTCTAAGAATATAACTATGTCAATAAAATGAAATGACTGAATCAAAAAGGCACGTCTGAATACCATATAAGTTATTGATATTAAATTTATTACTAATTAAAAAATTAAAAAAACAGAAAGATCCGAGCTTTGAACTTGAGGCCCTCGTGAGTACATGGAAATTCGTTTTAGTTGTCATACGATAATTGAATAGACTAAATTTGGCATATGTGAATAGCAAGTAAATTATAAAGTGAATATTGGCTCAATTAAAAATGCATGTCTGAAAACCATATAAGTTATTGCTATTAAATGAATTAGTAATTAGAAAATTAAAAAAAAAGATATATAAAAAAAATTAATAACTTCCCAGATTTGAACCCACGTCCCTATGAATATGAGCAGTTTCTTTTTAGTTGCCATCCAATAAGTAAATAAATAAGTAAGAACCCAATAAAATCAATATTGGCTCAATTAAAAATGAATGTCTGAACACCTTATAAGTTGATATTAAATTAATTACTAATTAGAAAATTAAAAAAAAAATAACAAAAAAATTTAAAATAAAAAAAATCATAAAAAATCGCAGATTTGAACCCACGTCCCTATGAATATGAGCAATTTCTTGTTAGTTGCCATCCAATAAGTAAATTGACTAAGAAGCCAATAAAATGAATATTGGCTCAATTAAAAATGCATGTCTGAATACCATGTAAGTTGATATTAATTTAATTACTAATTAGAAAATTAAAAAAAAATTAAAAAAAAAAATTAAAAAAATAATTTTTTTTTTTTTTTTTTTTTTAGGAGTAGGACCAGCACTCAGGGGATGACCCCTATATATGCAATGCATTGCGCTGGAACTGAAAACGAGGGGATAGTATTGAGGGGACAGATTAGGAAAGATGAGAAGATAGACAGTTTTTTTTTTTTTTTTTTTTTGTAGCTGTTTCAACCTTTTACTTCGCCGGCTAATTTTTGTTACAGGGCCGACGAAGGTGGGTGCTGTTACTCTGCTTTTAGTACATGATAGGGTCAGTCGCTGCCAGTAAGTGTCCCAGTGACCAGTACTATGCCTTCATCACTGAAAACAGGCTGGCAACAACTAACACAACCACGCACTAATGCTGATCAGAAGAATTCAACACAATATTTCATGACTCAGCGGGGGCTCGAACTCAGGACTCTCCGCTTCATAGTCTCGTGTTCTACTACTTCAGCCAACAGGACCCACTAGACCCTTTGAAAAAAAAAAAATTCGATAATGGCCGGTGTCTGAATGTGAATTAAAAAGGAATGTTTGATTTAAAAGTTGTTAAAAAAAAATTTAAAATAAAAAAATTTATAATAAAATCCCAGATTTGAACCCACGTTCCTATGAATATGAGCAATTTCTTTTTAGTTGCCATACTATAAGGGAATTTACTATGTACATAATTGTGCTGCAGAGCGATTTCTAGTGACATCGTGCGACACACAGTGCGCTTGAAATTCTCTTTTCAAATACAACTTTAAATGATGCCACAATTCCTGTAAATTGAGCAAATATTTATACTTACAAATCCTTCCTTGTGGTTTCCATTCACCAACAGCACATAAACGCCGCCAGCCCTTGCCGTTATATTCGTTACAGGCAAATCGTTTAGAGACAATACAACATTCCCTCTTGCCACTGTGATCGCTTGAGAAGCATTGTAGGACACTAATGCAGTGTGGAGGTTAGTGGAATCCTTCAAACTGAAATTACCCTCATTCGTAGGTACATTGAGCAGGACTCGGACAATGGGATTACCCAAACTAGGCCGGTCCGGTTTATCTTCAAATTCATGCATGCGTTCATTTGCAATAAAGTAACTGACAGCTTTGCCGGGGGCCACATTGATCTTGCCCTCTATATTGGGACAATTGGCATCGTTGGCAGAAGCATAGAAATTATACATGAGCAGTACGGGAGCGGTTACATGTTTGTCCTCCCACAAACCCAATGGCGCTATATGGCTGTCATTGCTGAAATCCGTTAGGGGAAGTTCTGTGCTAAAGTTGTAGTGACACGGCATGCCATTGTAAATTCTAAGCTGGCAAGTCATATCGCCGGGTAAAATAGGTTCAACGGCTTCCAATTTGAGCTCCACCATCGCCGACAGTATAAAAGAAACGGCAGCCAGTAGGCCACCGAGTGTAAGTTTTTGTAAAGGTCTTCTTATGCCAATCAGCGATAGCAGTGGGTATATTATGTAATCGAATATGGGTATAAAGCCCAAGATCAACAACGGATTAGCGACCTGCATTTGATCCGGTTTGATTGTAAAACCCCACAATTCACCATCCATACGGGTGGCTTGAAACGTCCAGCGTGAGCCTTGCTGATCGAAAAGAGCCCAGAAAACGGGAAAGGGCAAAAAGAGAACTAAAATCTTTAACAGCGTCTTTGTGTCGGAAACCATTTTAAGTCCCACTTTCGGCTCAGCATAATCCAGCCAATGTTTACGTGGACTAATCTTACGTTCTCTACGCCAGCCACCAATAGCGCTGGATATGCACTGAGAAACACCGAAGATCATATTACCGGCCGGTGGTTTCATTACATACAGCTTCTTGCCAGCTATAAAGATTACAACAGAGAGCAGCATCAAGATGGCTGGTACTCCAAAGGCCAACGAGAAACAGTCCTTATCGCCAAAACAATGAACATCTTCTCGGAGAATGGGCGTAATTGAGGTGGAGATGGTAGAACCGGCATTAATGGAAAAATAGAAGAGCGAAAAGAAGGTGGCCAGCTGTTTAGCTTGTTCGGGCAATTTGAATTGATCGCCACCAAAAGCTGAAACACAAGGCTTTATGCCGCCCGTGCCAATCGCTATCAGTGCTAGGCCGAGTATAGTTGCAGGCCTGGAATGAAAGAAAGAAATATTTTTCATTTTACAGGTTGATTTAAAGGCTGGTTACTCTGTAATGCGGTGCGCAGCGAATTGCTTCCTCATTTCAAGGTAAATAGCATTCTGTTCCATTCGCATCGCATTACAGAGTATCCCCACCAGGTAAATACGAAACTAAGTGTTATTTTTTTCAGTAAAAGTTGAAAAAATTTAATATTTTTAAGCCCAAGTTCACATGGTGAAGAGGCCCAAAAAATTGCTCAATACTTACTTGACCGGCAAATTGAACGTTGGCACTGCTCCCAATGACACAATCACGCCACCCAGCGCATAAACTATAGACAAATACAAAATAGTCTTAAATTTCCCCAGCCAACTGTCGGCAATAATGGCCCCCACCAGGGGACACAAATACACCAACATGGTGAAGATGTGAAACAGAACCGTCGACGTGTCCTTGTCATAGTGCAATTTACTGGTGAGGTAGAGCACCAAAATGGCTGCAAAAGCAAATTAAAATATATTAATTTTATTATTTTATTGTTAAAAAAAAAAAAATAGAAGGTAAATCTTTTGACTTGAAACTCACTTCTCATTCCATAATAATTGAAACGTTCACAAAATTCATTGCTGATGATAAAAGCCACAGCTTTTGGATATTTCACCGGCTGCAAGAGAACAAATAAAAAAAACATTTAAAAAAGATAATAAACTTGCTGTGTTTAATAATACAATTTAATTTTTATACATTTTCTCACGTAAAAATTTACTTTGAGAAATTATTATGCCAAGTGTTCTTTGATACAATTATTTTGCAATAAAAAAAATTCAAATTTATAAAAAGTAAAGTGTTCGCGTTAAATGCATTAAAGAATGAAATTACACAATCAGTTTTATGCTTAAGTAAACATGTTCATGCATATGCATGTCCGATAAAAATTTAAATTAGAAAAAACAAATACATAAAAATCAACGTCCAATCAAAAAAATTTTTTTTTATTGGCATTAACATTTAAACTTGATTTGGGACCGGCGCATGCTGGACGTCCACCAAATCATGCCAACAGCGTATAAAACGCACAAAACTTTGAAATTTTTTGAATGTAAGGGAGTTTTATACGGTATTCATACGTGAAGCTTAATTAAAATTTTCGCAATCAATGCCATTATTGAGCTCAATTAACCCTACAAAATTTTAAATAAATAATTGCTCAATTAAAACTTAATTGCTATAAAATCAAGTAAAATTACAAATGCAGCACTACAACTCACTAAACAAAGTTAGTCTAGACTTAACACCTAAATTGAGGAAAATAAAAAAAATCATAAACATGTTGAAGTTAAATTATTGTCATTAAATTTAGCTATTGATTAAAAAAAAAAAAAATTTTTCCCAGATTTGAACTCGGGGTCCTCATGAATATGAAAAAATGTTTGCTCTCAATTGTCATACGATAATTGAATTGATTAAATTTTGTATATGTGCACAGGAAGATAATTATGTCAATAAAGTGAATATTGACTCAATTAAAAATTCATGTCTGAACACTGTATCAGAGTTATTTCACTCCATATGCGGTAATTTTGTTTATTAAAGAATCTGTTAAGACAAAAATAATAGACGATTAAAATGGTGATGTTCCCTATAAATTGCGCAAGGCGTTGACTGACTTTAAAAGTCGTCCCTGTAGCAAAAATTAGCCGGCGTAGTAAAAAAGGTTGAAATAGCTACAAAAAAAAAACTGTCTATCTTCTCATCTTTCCTAATCTGTCCCCTCAATACTATCCCCTCGTTTTCAGTTCCGGCGCAATGCATTGCATACATAGGGGTCATCTCCTGAGTGCTGGTCCAAGATAAAAAAAGAAGTCTTAAGTAGTTAGCGCTCACATTACGAAGCCGAAGATTATCAGTTCGATGTCACACTCAGTCATGAATAGGGAATCGAATTAGTGTATGAATAGGGTAATTATTGCCAGCATTTAGACTTGTGTCGAACTCGTTCATTCGCTCAGTTTTGACAAGAACTTCTGATCAAACCCACTTAAATTACATGTGTTTGATCAAAGGTTCGTGCCAGAAACGAGCGAATGAACGAGATCGGCACAAATCTACCAGCATTAAATACATGCACTACAGCAGGCTACTGACTAGACTTGGGTCCAAATAGCTCATTCGCTATTTAAATTATATAGGTTTGATCAGAGGTTCTTGTCAAAAATGAGCGAATGAACTAGTTGGACCCAAGTCTATTACTGACTAAACGACTACAGGAATAGAATGTTTATATGGGAAAAGTAGCACGGACAACAACCTGCCGTGTAGCCGTGAAAATAATCGTTCCCATATAGAAATATGTTTTCTATTTCTGTAGCAGTGAAAATAATCGTTCCCATATAAACACATCTATTCTATTCCTGTAACCGGTTGCCTGCTGTCCTGAATGTGTTTAATGCATTAAAGGACCAAGAAAAAGCACTTGCGATAGAACTGTAACGGTCAATACAGCACTCCACCTTATCGCAAAATATTTTAGCGAAAATTCAGAGGAAAAGTAAAATAATATTAAATAACCATGAATGCGTATTAATATTAGAACTTTACAGATAATTTTTTAATTAAGCAAATTTATTAATTAAAAATTAAAAAACTACTTTATAGTTTTATTAAAATAAATAATATAAAGGGTGTTTTTTTATGAAGTTTTTTTTTATACGAATCACTCTGTTGTCTGACAGCTGTTTTGACAGTTTAAAGTGACGTCTCTACTCAGTGTTGTTTGGCAAATCACCTTGAACAGGTTAACTCCAGAACAACACTTCCAAATCGTGGAAATTTATTTTCAAAAACAGTGTAAACAATTAAAAATGTTTATCCGCTTTTTTACCGCAAAATTGCCTTCAGTGATGAGGCGCATTTTTGGTTGAATGGATATGTCAACAAGCAAAATTGCCGTATTTGGAGCCACACGCCGTTCAAGAATTACCAATGCATCCCGATAAATGTACTGTTTGGTGCGGTCTATGGGCTGGTGGAATCAATGGTCCTTATTTCTTTAAAAATGAGGAAGGACGACGCGTTACCGTGAATGGAAAAAATACAGAATCATGATCAATGAATTTTTGGTGCCAAAACTTCAAGATATGGATGTAAACGAAATGTGGTTTCAACAGGATGGTGCCACTTGCCATACTGCGGGCGAAACAATGGACTTATTGAAAGAACATTTCAACGACAACATTATTTCGGGAAATGGACCGGTGAATTGCCCTCCGCGTTCGTGTGATTTGATTTTTTGTGGGGATACTTGAAATCATTGGTTTACGTGGATAAACCAGCAACGATTGACGCTTTGGAAACCAGTATTCAACGTGTCATTGCTGAAATCCGCCCTCAAATGCTTGAAAATGTGGTCGAAAATTGGACCTCCAGAATGGCCTTTGTGCAAAATAGTCGTGGTGGCCATATGCCCGAAATTATATTTAAATGTTAAATGACAAGAAATTATCTAGCAAATAAAAAATTTTTTTTGGCCATTTCATAATTTGGCATGTGTTTTACTTAAATTTCAAATCAGCAAGCTCTTATAAAAACACCCTTTAGTTAAAAATATAATTTCTTATGCAATGCATGGTGTCGCATCTTTGGAGAAGGAGAGTGTTGAGAGGTCATATAGAGAAAGATGTATTATAAGTTGAAATGTGTATGCAGGCCTAAGTTCAAATCTGCGAATTTTACAAATTACTTTTTATACCTCAAGCAAAAATGAATGTGATCTGAGTGAAGAGCCGTTGGAGCGCAAAAAATATGGGTTCCGAGCATAGTTTTCTTAATATTACTGCAGTTAGAAGCAATAGAGTGGCTTCTTAACTTCAACTGTTCGATTTACTCTTTCCTCGCAAACCAAAAAAACTAAATTCAAATTTTTTAATTTTTAAAACATATGCAGATCGCAAAAGTAACGAAAATTAAAGAAAGAAAAGAAAAAAATATTTTAATGTATGCATTTCTATTTTAATAGTGAACCTTTTATTTATGTAAATTGTATTACAGGATGTTAATTTCCCAACAGGCTATAGGTTCAAATCTGCGAAACTACAAATTATTATTTTTTTATTTTTTATTTTTATTTTAATAAATGAACGTGATTACATTCTATTTATTATTTTTTGAGAGTGGAATATTAAGAATATTTTTCATAGTCATTAAACCAGCAGAACGGATCAGTACTGATTTCGAGGCCGCTACGCCATCTCATCAGCGTTCTTTGTTCAATTTTTCCACTGTTCCAAGTGGTGCTAGTTAGTAGCAATATCAACTATTTAACCAATGTTTTTTTATTAACGAAAATTGAATATGAGAAGTTCCCACATTCATATTTTCAAGTTATTACCTTTTTGGTTAGTACGAAATTCCCCAACCCTGACGATTAATATTCCCAATATTCCATGTATCTCTTTCGCTTTTTCCAGAGCCATCGGCTGCTGATATCTAAAGCTTTTTGTTATTTTTTATCTTCAAGGAGTTGTATTTTAAAAAATATTTTGTTTAAACTCGTCGTCAAAAAAAATATAGAAACATTTTTTTCGAAAATTTCCAAATAATATAAAAAATTATAAATATGTAATTAAAAATTTTTTTAAATATTATTTCATCAGCTGTTAGAATTTTGAAATAGCAGACTAAATTATGGCATTTATTTTACAGCGGCTATATTTTTCCTTTATATTCTTTTATAACATATGACTTTATGAGTACCATTTGAATACCCCAATTATTTAATCTACCAGAAATAGTGCAGTGGCCTTCCTGAGGGCTCTATACAAGTATTTGATGTAAAGTTCTCATTATTTGATCGCTGTTATTTAGCATTTAATTTAGACAATTTTTGTCTAAATTTGAAAACAAGTTTTGTTTGACTCGTTCTTTCTTACGTCTCCGAAACACATTTTAGGTAAATAATTTATGGTTAGAGTGTTTTACACATTGAATGCAATTATCGGCAAATTAAAATTTAGTTAATGGTCAATTAAATACACGTAAATGAATAAAAAAAAACATGGTACCAAAAGGCAGCTGAAATTGATGTCAGAAGTTTATAAGTGGAAAATTTTGGCAGCAATTCAAGGTCTCATTTACAATAGATAATTTTTTCAAATAATTAGACTAATTGAGAAAAATCTTTCAGTTCAATGAATATACACGATGCGGTCACTAGTTTTGAAATTCAAAAGATTTTTTAAGTTTAACAAGAGTTATGAAAATGTTGTGAATATTTTTAATAAAACCGATTATTAGAAAGTGTGGCAGCAAAAATATCTGTTTTTATATTCTCTTATTACCACATCATCATCATGTCATTTTTATAATGATATGAAGTAATTTAAATAAAAATAAAGTTTTTACAAAACTTAACTCTGTTTGAACTATAGTGAATTTTGTTTAAAACAGGTTGGTTCGAGCTTAGAAACATTTCAGTTTTTCATCATCTCCTCTGAACAGTCGAATCGAGTTTAGCTCGTGCCTTCCAAATAGAGTTTTTAAAGGCGAAAGTTTTATTCGATCTATTTAACAATTTACCAGTTTAAATTGGTTTTTAGTTTTTAACCGATAGCACAACAGCAATCTATAATAGTTGCGGCATTTTTACAAATTCTTTTTCCTCGCTCTTTGTGTGGGGCTGAAAAAAAAACTTGTCAGGTTGTTTGTAACACAGTCGGCCACATATAACAAGAAACTGCTGTTCAAGGTGGTCAGCATTGACACTACGAAACTTATAATTTGCAGCTTGCCTTGTGTTCTAAATATTGTTTTACAATGGATCTCGACTGCTTTTCAAATCGATTTTGGAAAATTTGCAGTTGCTTAAAATTGAAGCCAAAAAAATATTTTATTTGATTCACTTTATTTGCAAGTAGAAATATTCATTTCATGTGTATTTGACTAGTACAAGTATGTATATGTTTATTGTCTTTGTTGTAAAGAATATTTAATTCCGAACGAATTTTGCAAAATAAAAATTGGTTTCATAAATGTAAAACTAAATTGCTCATGTGATCAAAAATAGTATTTTTTTGAGTATATTTTTAAAAATTTTAAATTTTGAAATTTTTAAATCCATGCGACTTAAGCTTTTTCGGAAGCTTCTTCGCATTTGAAACTCCTTTCAATACTCAGTTATTGGAAATAAACGCATTTTGGGTAAAATTGGCTAAAATTGAGTTTCAGCCAAAAAATCGCTTTTTTGCAAAGAGGTACCCCTTTCCAAAAAAATTGGTAAAAATTTTTTTTTGCTTAAATGCCTGCGACTTAAGCTTTTTCGGAAGCTTCTTCGCATTTGAAACTCCTTTCAATACTCAGTTATTGGAAATAAACGCATTTTGGGTAAAATTGAGTTTCAGCCAAAAAATCGCTTTTTTGCAAAGAGGTACCCCTTTCCAAAAAAATTGGTCAAAAATTTTTTTTGCTTAAATGCCTGCGACTTAAGCTTTTTCGGAAGCTTCTTCGCATTTGAAACTCCTTTCAATACTCAGTTATTGGAAATAAACGCATTTTGGGTAAAATTGGCTAAAATTGAGTTTCAGGCAAAAAATCGCTTTTTTGCAAAGAGGTACCCCTTTCCAAAAAAATTGGTTAAAATTTTTTTTTGCTTAAATGCGTGCGACTTAAGCTTTTTCGGAAGCTTCTTCGCATTTGAAACTCCTTTCAATACTCAGTTATTGGAAATAAACGCATTTTGGGTAAAATTGGCTAAAATTGAGTTTCAGCCAAAAAATCGATTTTTTGCAAAGAGGTACCCCTTTCCAAAAAAATTGGTCAAAATTTTTTATTGCTTAAATGCGTGCGACTTAAGCTTTTTCGGAAGCTTCTTCGCATTTGAAACTCCTTTCAATACTCAGTTATTGGAAATAAACGCATTTTGGGTAAAATTGGCTAAAATTGAGTTTCAGCCAAAAAATCGCTTTTTTTGCAAAGAGGTACCCCTTTCCAAAAAAAATTGGTCAAAAATTGTTTTGCTTAAATGCGTGCGACTTAAGCTTTTTCGGAAGCTTCTTCGCATTTGAAACTCCTTTCAATACTCAGTTATTGGAAATAAACGCATTTTGGGTAAAATTGGCTAAAATTGACTTTCAGCCAAAAAATCGCTTTTTTGCAAAGAGGTACCCCTTTCCAAAAAAATTGGTCAAAAATTTTTTTTGCTTAAATGCGTGCGACTTAAGCTTTTTCGGAAGCTTCTTCGCATTTGAAACTCCTTTCAATACTCAGTTATTGGAAATAAACGCATTTTGGGTAAAATTGGCTAAAATTGAGTTTCAGCCAAAAAATCGATTTTTTGCAAAGAGGTACCCCTTTCCAAAAAAATTGGTCAAACATTTTTTTTCCTTAAATGCGTGCGAGTTAAGCTTTTTCGGAAGCTTCTTCGCATTTGAAACTCCTTTCAATACTCAGTTATTGGAAATAAACGCATTTTGGGTAAAATTGGCTAAAATTGAGTTTCAGCCAAAAAATCGCTTTTTTTGCAAAGAGGTACCCCTTTCCAAAAAAAATTGGTCAAAAATTGTTTTGCTTAAATGCGTGCGACTTAAGCTTTTTCGGAAGCTTCTTCGCATTTGAAACTCCTTTCAATACTCAGTTATTGGAAATAAACACATTTTGGGTAAAATTGGCTAAAATTGAGTTTCAGCCAAAAAATCGCTTTTTTGCAAAGAGGTACCCCTTTCCAAAAAAATTGGTCAAAAATTTTTTTTGCTTAAATGCGTGCGACTTAAGCTTTTTCGGAAGCTTCTTCGCATTTGAAACTCCTTTCAACACTCAGTTATTGGAAATAAACGCATTTTGGGTAAAATTGGCTAAAATTGAGTTTCAGCCAAAAAATCGATTTTTGCAAAGAGGTACCCCTTTCCAAAAATATTGGTCAACAATTTTTTTGCTTAAATGCGTGCGAGTTAAGCTTTTTCGGAAGCTTCTTCGCATTTTAAACTCCTTTCAATACTCAGTTATTGGAAATAAACGCATTTTGGGTAAAATTGGCTAAAATTGAATTTCAGCCAAAAAATCGCGTTTTTGCAAAGAGGTACCCCTTTCCAAAAAAATTGGTCAAAAATTTTTTTTGCTTAAATGCGTGCGAGTTAAGCTTTTTCGGAAGCTTCTTCGCATTTGAAACTCCTTTCAATACTCAGTTATTGGAAATAAACGCATTTTGGGTAAAATTGGCTAAAATTGAGTTTCAGCCAAAAGATCGATTTTTTGCAAAGAAAAATTGGTCAACATTTTTTTTTGCTTAAATGCGTGCGAGTAAAGCTTTTTCGGAAGCTTATTCGCATTTGAAACTCCTTTCAATACTCATTTATTGGAAATAAACGCATTTTGGGTAAAATTGGCTAAAATTGAGTTTCAGCCAAAGATCGCTTTTTTGCAAAGAGGTACCCCTTTCCAAAAAAATTGGTCAAAAATTTTTTTTGCTTAAATGCGTGCGACTTAAGCTTTTTCGGAAGCTTCTTCGCGTTTGAAACTCCTTTCAATACTCAGTTATTGGAAATAAACGCATTTTGGGTAAAATTGGCTAAAATTGAGTTTCAGCCAAAAAATCGCTTTTTTGCAAAGAGGTACCCATTTCCCAAAAAATTGGCCAAAAATTTTTTTTGCTTAAATGCGTGCGAATTAAGCTTTTTCGGAAGCTTCTTCGCATTTGAAACTCCTTTCAATACTCAGTTATTGGAAATAAACGCATTTTGGGTAAAATTGGCTAAAATTGAGTTTCAGCCAAAAGATGGACTTTTTGCAAAGAAAAATTGGTCAACATTTTTTTTTGCTTAAATGCGTGCGAGTTAAGCTTTTTCGGAAGCTTATTCGCATTTGAAACTCCTTTCAATACTCAGTTATTGGAAATAAACGCATTTTGGGTAAAATTGGCTAAAATTGAGTTTTAGCCAAAAAATTGCTTTTTGGCAAAGAGGTACCCCTTTCCAAAAAAATTGGTCAAAGATTTTTTTTGCTTAAATGCGTGCGACTTAAGCTTTTTCGGAAGCTTCTTCGCATTTAAAACTCCTTTCAATACTCAGTTATTGGAAATAAACGCATTTTGGGTAAAATTGGATAAAATTGAGTTTCAGCCAAAAAATTGCTTTTTGGCAAAGAGGTACCCCTTTCCAAAAAAATTGGTCAAAAATTTTTTTTGCTTAAATGCGTGCGAGTTAAGCTTTGCAAAGAGGTACCCCTTTCCAAAAAATTGATCAAAAATTTTTTTTGCTTAAATGCGTGCGACTTAAGCTTTTTCGGAAGCTTCTTCGCATTTGAAACTCCTTTCAATACTCAGTTATTGGAAATAAACGCATTTTGGGTAAAATTGGCTAAAATTGAGTTTCAGCCAAAAAATCGCTTTTTTGCAAAGAGGTACCCCTTTCCAAAAATATTGGTCAAACATTTTTTTTGCTTAAATGCGTGCGACTTAAGCTTTTTCGGAAGCTTCTTCGCATTTGAAACTCCTTTCAATACTCAGTTATTGGAAATACACGCATTTTGGGTAAAATTGGCTAAAATTGAGTTTCAGCCAAAAAATCGCTTTTTTTGCAAAGAGGTACCCCTTTCCAAAAAAATTGGTCAAACATTTTTTTTGCTTAAATGCGTGCGAGTTAAGCTTTTTCGGAAGCTTCTTCGCATTTGAAACTCCTTTCAATACTCAGTTATTGGAAATAAACGCATTTTGGGTAAAATTGGCTAAAATTGAGTTTCAGCCAAAAAATCGCTTTTTTGCAAAGAAAAATTGGTCAAAAATTTTTTTTGCTTAAATGCGTGCGACTTAAGGTTTTTCGGAAGCTTCTTCGCATTTGAAACTCCTTTCAATACTCAGTTATTGGAAATACACGCATTTTGGGTAAAATTGGCTAAAATTGAGTTTCAGCCAAAAAATCGCTTTTTTGCAAAGAGGTACCCCTTTCCAAAAAAATTGGTCAAACATTTTTTTTGCTTAAATGCGTGCGAGTTAAGCTTTTTCGGAAGCTTCTTCGCATTTGAAACTCCTTTCAATACTCAGTTATTGGAAATAAACGCATTTTGGGTAAAATTGGCTAAAATTGAGTTTCAGCCAAAAAATCGCTTTTTTGCAAAGAGGTACCCCTTTCCAAAAAAATTGGTCAAACATTTTTTTTGCTTAAATGCGTGCGAGTTAAGCTTTTTCGGAAGCTTCTTCGCATTTGAAACTCCTTTCAATACTCAGTTATAGGAAATAAACGCATTTTGGGTAAAATTGGCTAAAATTGAGTTTCAGCCAAAAAATCGATTTTTTTCAAAGAGGTACCCCTTTCCAAAAAAATTGGTCAAAAATTTTTTTTGCTTAAATGCGTGCGACTTAAGCTTTTTCGGAAGCTTCTTCGCATTTGAAACTCCTTTCAATACTTATTTATTATTTGATATTAAGCCATCGATATATATTTCGTATACAGAATGAAAATGATTTCTTTTGAAGAAACCCCATCAAGCATTTTCTGACACAAACATTAAAGTTTGTCCTGCCCGTTTAATTGCCATTCTGCACAAATTAAGTTTTATGCACGAGACAACACCTCCAATAAATGATTAATTGCAAGAGACTGGAATAGAGAGCCATTTAGTCTAGCTGGCCAAGTGTACTTTCTAACTTGTTTTCAACTGTTGTAGTAGCATGTATTAGAAATAGTTAGTAAAGCATAATAAAACTCAAGTATAGGTACTTAAACTTTTTGCATATTTTTCATTTAATTAAACTTGGGTTTTTATGCATATTTCCCAGATGGAACGTTGGCAGGCCAGTAGCCAGCAAACTACAAAGTATCTTATAAGCCGTGGCTAACAACAACTTAAAAAATTCTACACAATATTATAATTAACTATAGAAAAATTGCTTAAACTACAAGCGATAATTATTATAAAAAACAAATGTTTAAAACCAGTTGCAACTGAACATGGATTTGAGCTGCCGCAGCAGTAACTCAATAACAAAAGAAAAAGCAAACAAACAACTAACTTTTAAAATCTATCAAGTCCAAGTCAAGGATGGTCAATGGTATAAATTTTGTTAACAAAAAATGAAGGTAGTTTTTTGTGCAAAAATCTACCGAAAGTAATTTAACAAACGTCTGGCCTGGGTTTGAATGTGCGTTTTTAATGAGAGTATTTTGCAATCATGAATTAATTGTTTTGTTTCGTTTTGTTTTTCACTTTTTTTAATTTTTGTTACTTAAATGCGATTTCGCTTTACAACAAAATGTTATAAAAATATATTTTTAAATAAAAAATATATTACATAATAGCAATAAAATATTTTATTTTTGTTGCATTTTTAAATATTTATTTTTAAACTTTTATTTTTAGTATTTGCAAAAATATTTTACTGATTACATTTTTGAGGGGTGGCTTTTGAGGTGACCTGTAAAGCTGTGGCGTTCGTTAACAAGCGTGTAAGAACATTTATAATAAATTTTAAAAAAAATCAACCATTTAAATCTCAATAAAAATATTTTTGCAACTGCAGCCAACAGAAGTCTTTACAAGACACGCACACACAGCCATACCACAAACACAAGCAATAATCGAAGGAAAATTTATTACATGCATACGAGTGCACTGAAAATGAGTTCGTTAATGTTTTAATTTCGGTAAAAAAATTTTGCATGTAAAAACTTGTAAATCATGTCAATTGCAACACTTTTTAGGGTTCCTGGTTTAAATGGAGCCAAAGGCACTCGGATTACTGCCCGCTAAGACGTCTGTCTTATGAACCGCTACAGTTGGACAATTAAAATTTTCACAGGGTGAGTAAAAACAAATAAAAATTTTATATTCGACCAGGTAAATTTAAGATGTTTAACTGTCTTAAAAATATCCCCCCGGGGGTGCCGTTGGGGAGCTTGGCTATGATGTCAGGCCTCGCTCCAGCACAGATCCGGGGAAAGGGTTATGCAGTTTTTGCAGACGGTGCTTTTGCTAATAACCCATAAAACTCATATGTTACCTGCCCAATCCCTGGAGTTGCAGTGCAACGGGAGGGCATATAAGAAATTAAAAGTAATAGGTATACCTCCCCAGAAAGTACACCGCCTAGTACGATCCCTGTGTGTAGGAGTTCCCTCTGCTCTGAAGCATATCCGAAAATGGGTCGAGTAGAAATTTGGCAGAGGTTACTCCTATGTAGTCTGTTGTAAGAAAGTAGGTTAAGGATGCCTGGTACCGTAAGAGGGCCGAAGTCAATAGAGAGTTGAAAACCTTGACTGGTTTTGCTCTCGGAGGTTATACAGTTTTTGCAGACACTGCTTTTGCTGATAGCCCATAAAACTAATATGTACTCTGCCCAATCCCTGAAGTTGCAGTGCAACGGGAGGGCATATAAGAATATAAAAAGTAGTAGGTGCATCTTTTGCTGAAAAGTACATCGTCCTAGTACGATCACTGTAGTAGGAGCCGCATCCACTCCGAAACACATCCGAAGAGACGCATTGAAATTTGGTAAAGGATTGTTCCTATGTAAGTCTGTGTAAGAAAGGAGGTTAAGGACGCCTGGTACCGTAAGAGGACCGAAGTCAATAGAGAGTTGAAAACCTTGACTGGTTTTGCTCTCGGGGGTTACACAATTTTCTCAAACAGAACTTTTGTTGGTAACCCATAGAACTTATAAGTACCTGCGCGTTACCGAATGGGACGTTAGGGACAGGTCTCAGTAGGAAACATGCTGGCTACTGTAAGAACAAGTAAAGTAGTAGGGGATTGCCTTGCCCCCTACGTAAGTTTGAAATAAGAAAGGAGGTCCAAGGACGCCTCGATCTAATTAAGAGTTCAAAAGTCAATAGAAAGTTGAAACCTATAATGGTTGGCTTTCGAGGGGTTATTCTGTTTTTCAGGCATAACTTTTGCAGGTAGCCCCGTAAAACTTATATGTTACTGCCCAATCTCTAAACAGTGGAACGGATGTGCATACAAGAATCTAAAAGAAGTAGGTTCGCCTACGAGCTTGAGTAAGAATTGACAGGTGAGCCGACACCTGGGTTTGGGTAAAAAAGAAACCGAAGTCGATAGAAAGTTTATAGAACCTACACTGGTCTGACTTTCGAGGCTTCACCAGTAGTCTAAACTGGTACCACGGGATCCAGTACTGGCCCCGCAGTTTACTGCCACTGAATATTGGAGAGGTCTCCTCCGGGAGTTCACTTGGTGGTTTGTGATTGACACCAATTGGTGGTAGATTTTTCATATAAGCACTCATGACCGATCTTTATGGTTGGGGTTCGGACCGGTTGATAGTAGCAAAATCTATGTGCTGTTGTGAATCAACAAGGGGGTTCTACCGGGAGACTTTTGTAGCTCATAGGATTAAGATCATCTAGATAGGATCGACACTTAAGCAAGGTGTTAGATCATGAACATAACCCAGTCATGTTCTAGAAATTGCCAGCTGGGCGACTCAAGGGTCGCTTAGGTGTAGCCCCTGAGTTGCACGGGGGTGGGTGGTGAACTCTCAATTTCATACTATGTTGAGAACATCGTCAGATAAGGTCCTTATCATAATTTTTCTTCGAATTAGCCAGTCTGAAGGACGATTATGTACGCCATAAAATAGAAGAAGAAGTGCACGATAAGTTTCATGAATAGAACAATTATTTTGATTGAAAAGTCCAACAATTTGCACGCGTTGCTCTGGTGTTGTGGCACTCTTAAAAAAACACCCTTTACAATAATTGCGATTAACTGTCGTAAACTTTTTTTTGAACCGCTTAGTACGAAATTCATTTATCTAGCAATTAATTTTTTTTAAGTATTTAAATATTTTTATTTATTACCCAACACGAACCCTCGACTGTACAGTCGACTGTAATCCATTCTGTTTATTTCTTTGATAATTGATTATTTATTTATTTTATTTATTTATTTAATAATAATTACTTATTCCAGAGTTAAATGTTAGAGCACCAGCTGCAAAGGCCATCAGCTCTTTTTGTTAAATATAAAATTTAAAAGAAGAATTTATATGCAAATTGTATTTTATAATTACATTTTGTCTTATTATTAATTAATTAATATTTATTGATGTCTTTGGGTTTTCTATGGGGTAATAAAAATGTTCGTCTAAATTTTGTTAACGATGTTATTGTGATATTTGCAAAAGTAACAAAAAAATAGTTACGCTGTTGTGCCAAAAAATAATGTTTAAAAATATTTGCGGTTGTTCATGACAATCACGAATATAACTTTTTTTTTTAATTGACATCGTTTAGTGTGAAATGTTTGTTAATTTTATTTAATTACTTTTGAAATACTTTAAGTACTTTTTGCATTTACGGCATTGAACACAAAATTCCATAAGCTCTTAAGTATTTACTTGTTCATAACGCCGGTGGGTAGGCACCCTACACCAACAACATGGTATACATAAGTTGAGTTAAGAAGAACACCTAAACTGGGGGGCTAAATTACCGCATTCGATATCGATCGAAATTTCAAGACAGTTTTAATGGAAATTTCAATCCATATCGACTGCCGTAATTTGCCCATCGAATTCATAGTTTATATTTAGTACAGGGCCTTCGTTAAACCTGTACCAAAAAAAAAAAAAATTAAAAAAAAAAAATAAGCCGGCGAAGTAAAAGGTTGAAATAGCTAAAAAAATTCTCTATCTTCCTATCTATCTTCATCTGTCCGCTCAAATAAAGGGTCCGCCACCTAACGTTTTTTTTTCAACTAGTGCTTATTTCGTGAATGGTAACACTCACAGGCTCATGTCTGATTTGACAGATAATTAGTTTTGTCCTTCCGCTGAACGAATATGGTTGTGTATACGCTTGAACAACGCTGGGAAATATGGGCCTGCGATCGACTTACAGAAGATGCCGATTTTGCCAAAAAAAAATCATCTTTTCAGATGAAGCTCATTTTGATTTTGGCGGTTATGTGAACAAGCAAAATTGTCGCATTTGGGGCACAGAAAACCAGCACGCATACATTGAAAAGCCGACACACCCAAAACGAGTCACTGTTTGGTGCGGATTTTGGTCCAGAGGCATAATTGGGCCATTTATCTTCGAAAATGAGCAACGAGTGGCCGTTACAGTCAATGGCGACCGTTATCGGGCCATGTTGCAGGAATTTTTGTTCACAAAAATTGAAGAGGAGGATATTGGCAACATTTGGTTTCAACAGGACGGCGCTACGTGCCACACAGCCGAAGCTACACTCGATGTTTTGCTCCGTTTTTGAAAATCGCATTATCAGCCGCAGAGCTGATGTCGTTTGGCCACCTCGGAGCTGAGATTTGATACCGTTGGACTATTATTTCTGGGGTGCCGTCAAAGATAAAAGTGTTACGCCGACAAGCCAGAGACAATTGACGCTTTAAAGGACAATATTCGTGAAGCCATTGGTGAAATACAGCAGCACACAATCGATAATGTGCTTAAAAATTGGACCGATCGTGTAGGCTACTGCATGGCCAGCCGAGGCAGCCATTTGAATGACATTATTTTCCATTAATAACCGGAAGGATTGTACTTTTAAATAAAAAAAGAAATTTGAGAAAATATTCAGTAGTTTTTTTACAGCATTTTCCAAAAAAAAAAAAAAAAGTTATTTGGCGGACCCTGTAGAATGAAGAGGATAGTTCTTTCTATTTCCGAGTGCTAGTCCGAATTAAGAAAAAAAAAACTAAAATTTTTTTTTACAAACTTAAAATTGATTCTTTGTTTTGTAAAATTTTAGACTTATAGTTTGTGAGAAATGGGCCCTTGTTCCAAGATGCCCTATTACAAATAAAATCAGTAGTTTTCGGGGTTATGAAAACAGCAATAGTACAAGTCGATTCTAATATTTTTACTGTCAACGACAAAATAGTTTCTTTAATTCCTCAAATAGCATCTTAAGTGGAAAATATTTTTTCTCTTACAAATCATTTCACTGACGCATAATTTAGTTATTTGAAATACATATTTAAAATTTTTTAAAATAATTGTTCAGTTTTAATAACCATCTGTTGTTATTTATTATTTATTCATTAGCTTTTATAAACCGTAAATTTGGGTGGACTGTCCCATTGTTATGAGTTGTTTGCTTAAAAAATTTTTGTACAATTTCCCAACAGCCGTGACTCATTTATGTACTAAACAAAAAAATTTAAAAAACTCTGAAGCAAATAATCAAACGGTTACACGGGTATTAAAACAATAATGTATTAACATCAGGTTGATACAGTTCTCGTATTCAATTTCCTAATAAAATTTGTTTAAATAAGAATTGTTATCATATTCAACGGAAGCCACCTAATAAGTGGTGACAAACACAATGCACATGAGCACTGATGATGAAACAGCTGTTCTGCTCTGCTGTGTAAAGGACCCCACAGACATCGTTCTTTTCGCATAGTTTGAGCCGTACAGTTCAAACTGTATGGTTAAAACTGCTAGTGTGTGGGCAAACACCGACGTTCTTTTGGAACGTGCCAAACATCTGTTGCGTCTTGATATTAACCGTCGGTTTTCATACGTGTTCGTTCAAAACAGCTTGTTCAAGACAACTTTTGCCTGTGTAAAATACTGAAAATGTAAAAATTGCTGATTCGCTTGTTTATATACATTTGCATACATTTTCTTTCGTTTTGTTTTGATTTTTGCGAAGAGGAAAAGAACGTATAGTGTGTGTGCATGGTCGTTGTACGTGTTAAGCCGTGTACAGTTTTATCCATTCGGTTAAAACTGTTCAAAAGAACGTAGTGTGCGCCCACCTTTAGTTGAATAACTAAAAACCAGGGACCGTAACTGTTATGACTTTTATCAAAAAAATCAAGAAATAAGAGTTATTTTTGATTTTTATATTTTTAGATAGAAAATAAGAGTTATTTTTGATATTTATTATTTTAAATGAAAAATAAAAGTTATTTTTGATTCTTACTTTTTTAAATGAAAAATAAGAGTTATTTTTGATTTTTATTTTTTTAAATGAAAAATAAGAGCTATTTTTGATTTTTATTTTTTTTAATGAAAAATAAAAGTTATTTTTGATTTTTATATTTTTATATAGAAAATAAGAGTTATTTTTGATATTTATTATTTTAAATGAAAAATAAAAGTTATTTTTGATTTTTATTTTTTTAAATGAAATATAAGAGTTATTTTTGATTTTTATTTTTTTAAATGAAAAATAAGTTATTTTTGATTTTTATATTTTTATATAGAAAATAAGAGTTATTTTTGATATTTATTATTTTAAATGAAAAATAAAAGTTATTTTTGATTTTTATTTTTTTAAATGAAAAATAAGAGTTATTTTTGATTTTTATTTTTTTAAATGAAAAATAAAAGTTATTTTTGATTTTTATATCAACAATAAAAATCAATTCAAAATTCGTGACATAGGTAATATGTTTGTGTTTCCATGGCTTCGAAAATTAGCTTTAATTGTTCATTCTGTACCTGCCACTCAAGTCAGTGAAGAAAGGTCATTTTCAGCACTCAGATTAATATTGGGAGATTTGAGATATAATTTATCTGAGGAACATTCCAAATCAATTACGATGGTAAAATTGAACACCTGAAAACGACCTCTTAACGCTGACTTGAATGGCAGCCAAAACTTATAAGCTATTTCTATGCATTCATGTTTTTATAGCTGATAATGGATAAGTCACATAATATATTATATTCATATAGAAATTTGAATGAAGCAGCATATTATAATACATACGGCATCAACAAATAAATAAGAGTTTTGAATTGATATTTATTATTGATATAAAAATATAAAAATCAAAAATAACTTTTATTTTTCATTTAAAAATATAAAAACCAAAAATAACTTTTATTTTTCATTTAAAAAAATAAAAATCAAAAATAACTCTTAATTTTCATTTAAAAAAAATAAAAATTAAAAATAACTCTTAAAAAAATTAATATCAAAAATAACTCTTACTTTTGATTTTGAAAATAAAAATCAAAAATTTAAAAATCATGCAATATGTTGGATGCATTTCGCCTAAAAATCATGATTAAAAGTTTTCTACGATGTTCATTTATGTATGATTTATTTCTTCAAAAATTGAAAAATAACTCTTATTTCCGGTCCCTGCTAAAAACTGATGTTGACTTTCCTTTGTGCCTTGGAATATTTATCACGGCTTTCTGAATTTGAAACATAAAAATTTCGAACAATTAGCCTATAAATCTTAATTCAAAAAACTCTAATTGATTTCAAATTTTGAAAGGGAATAGACAGAAAATTGTGTGAAAAGCTAAAAATTGTTATCGAGTTGCTGAGGCTGGCAGCTTAATAACAAACGAAAACAATATAGAGTTACGCAGGTGCGACTGTCAAAAAAATGTTTTTATAAAAAAAAGCAAGTCCTATTTACTAAGCCAATCAGTATGACCATATTTATTAGCTCTTTTGGAGCCATATTTAACTTCATAATTTAGGTTTTAATTTCAAGTGTTAAAATTTTATAAATTTTAGTCTCAGTTGTAAAAGTTTGAATTCCTATGAGGGGACAAATCAAAATTCAACAACTAAATTTTAAGATTTCATAAAAAAAGTAAATAGATAAATGCATTTTGTTTCCAACATATAAGAGTATTTTAATTCATTTCCTAATATTATCTCAGCTATTTTGAAATACTTTTAAGTTAATTTCAGCCATTAAGTACCGCTGTATAAAATTTAACGATAATTACCACCTTTGCAGCCTATGGTATGATAAAGTGATCGTTTGTAAAAGAAATTCAGCAAAATTAAACTCGAAAATTGCTTTATACTACGTGCACGTTCGTATCAATAAAGACACGTTAATGAATTTAATAATTAATGAATATAAAATACTTATCAATTTCCTGAATTTTAATAAACAAAATTTGTTTAAAATAAACAAAAAGTGTAATAAGAGATTAAAATTAAATTATTATTAAGATTGAAGCCCAGTGAGTTCCTATTTTAGGGAAACGCTTTTATATGAATGGAGTTTGCTCTTCATATTGTGGGCAATTTTTTCTATTTATAGATTGATTTTTTTAGATACGAATATATAAACCAATTTTTTCAGAAATTCATCTGTTTCTCAGTTAATTTTAATCACACAAAAAAACCTAAAAATAAAAAATACACAAGGAACAAAAATAGTGTCATTTAATCAACAGGAACTGTTGAGTTTAACTTTTATCGGTAACGAGTAAAATATCTCTTCAAAACTAACTGGTCGAGTTAATGAAAACCATATTTGTGTTATAATTCAAAATAAGTTAGAAAATTTCCGTTCAAATAAACCATTAATGAATTCTTATAATTGCTTTTGAAAGCTGGAATATTATAGCGGCCATTTTATAACAAAGAAAATCTAAACTCAAAAATATTATTTAAATCATTAAATATTTGGCGTGTGAGTCTAGAAAACAAACAATGAATATGAGTTTTCTATGTAACTGAGAATGTATTATCGGCTTAGAGTGTAAACCTGCTAACTCACTTAATACAAATTTTACAATAGAGGCAAAAACCGTTTAAGATTTCTACCCACTACTTAAGAAATTAATTTTCGAATTCAAATAAAATAAATATTTTAGCCAGTCAATGCGTCATCATTTTCTGTTTCGTACGGCATTAAAATATTATGTTCTATAAAAAGTGGACTTAGGAGGTTTACACTGTGAGCCGACGGTATGTTCAAGTAGTGCACTCTATGTACCTATGGATGTTTTGTTTATTTATTAATTTAATTTTTCAAGGCAATAAAATAACATTCTTTTAACATTTACAGCAAAACGTTGTTATGACATTCCCAATAGAATAGTTCACAAAGAAATATTAAAGCAGCTGTCAGCCCTACTACAGAAGGAAGACTTCCAGCATGAATTAATATAAAACATAATTGTTAAAACTTAATTGTTTTATTTATCTACTTATTTAAGTCACCTTTAATATAAATTATGACACAATGTTTCCAGCAGCCGAAGTTTGCTAATGCCTAAGTAAAATAGTTTATCTAATTTTCCTTTGCAGCAATTTCTGCCTATAATCGTTATAAATCTTAATTCAATTTAATTTCTGCTTTTGTTCATAAAGTTATAATATTTTTTTTATTATTAATAACAACAATTTTATTTCAACGTGAACCTTAAAAAGAATCCGCTGATATAAGGGCAATTGAAACAGTGTATGCAACTATAAAAACCTATGCACGAACAACATTCTTATAAGTCCAACTTGTAAGTGATAAAATTACAGCCCTGCAATTGCTTAAAATACAACTCTGTAAAACATATGTTAACTTCGAATAGATATAATAAATTTTCGATGAGAACAATGAAAACACCCCAGTAACAATTTAAATTCCATAGCAGTTCCGTTTGTCATCCCACTTCCCAATGTATTTCACGAATAGGGACATATTCGTAAATTCATCACTGCGCTGCATAATCTGATTAGTTTGCACTGGCACTGCTAATCAGCTGTTTATGCTGCTTTTATTTGCATCACATATTTTTATCAGTCGCAAAGCAGCTCTGAGTCAGTTAACATCAAGCCTCGTTGGCAATTATTTTTTAAGTGCAGCCAGACCACTGATTGTTTACTCTCTTTCGAGAGTTTTGCGTCTCACTCGCACTAGTTAACTTCAACACCTCAGATAACTGTCTAGTTTTACAATTCTTCTGAGGAATATTCCGTGGTTAACTACGTTGCTACTGCCTATGTGAAGGCATAGGTCGTGTACAGTCAGTCACAGCAATGGAAGAAAATACGGGTTAATAACATCGCCGGCATATGATCTGAGTCACCCCGTCGGCATCTGTGCACCAAATACTTTGTAAAGTATTTCATTCAAACAAACAAACATATTTTTATGATTCAATATTTGCGGTTGCTTGCGGCCAATATTTTGCAGTGTTGCTTTTTCGACCATTCGACATTTCCAGTGCTGCCACTTTTTCTATTGACGAACATACCGCCCATCACATGCATCGCAGTGATGCATTTACAAACAGGCCCTAGGTTAAACGAAAATAAACAGTCCAATAACGAATTATATAATTTTAAATAGAACATCTTTATCTTTTTAGAGGATTTTGAGGAACATAAAATCAAACCTCGCTCATAAATGGCAAAAAAAAAAGTACTGGAAACTCTAATCAGTACAGAATGCAACTGGTTTAATATTTTGCTAGACATTTTCAAATATTCATATAAATTAATCACTAGTTTTTAATTAAATAAATGCATAATATATTGGATATATTCGACAGCAGAATAGTCCATAACATAAAGTTGTTTGCCAAACAACCAGTGATCGCATCTATTAATTGAGTACAGTGACATCTGAACGAAATTGGCTAAACACATTTTAACTTGTTTTTTTTGCGTTAAAAGTGCAAGTGGCCCACTTTAAAAACAAACCACGCTGAAGGCAAAACATAAAACTGTTTGTTTTTACATTTTTTCTTCTTCTTATCAGTACACTTTGTACACTTAATACTCACTCGTATGAAGTGAAGCAAAAAATAAAGAGGCATAAAAATATGATCACGAGATTTAAGTTGTCTTAGAAGCTTGAACCAATTGACACAATTGCTAGCAACTAAGTTTGTGTTTAGATGTTATTTCATTCAAGGAAAGAAAACATATAAAACTTTATTTGATGTCTAATTTTGGAAAAAAAAACTTTTTTTATTTGGTGGAGTGCTGCAACTCACTCCCAACGATCTTTGCCGAAACATGCAGAAAATTATTGCACATAAAATTTATATGCAATAGTTTTGTGTACAGGTTGTAAAGAGCTTGTTTATAGCCGACGGTCATAATTTGAATTTTCAAAGGTCTCCTTAAATTGCATAGGCTACTAGTGGTAGTCGATAGAGGCATGCTTCATTTGGTTCGTAAGAGCCAGTGTTGCCAGAATACTGCAAATGCAAATTATTAAAAGTGTTTGAAAATGGCTTAAAATTATTATGTTTAAGACATTTTTATTTTGATAATTATGAACTAAATAATGAAATTTTATAATTATTTTCTTGCCGTAATATGATCATAAAATATTTGTTAAGGGAGAACCCGCAAAACAGCTGATATTGAGAAAAACATTTTTGTTTGTTTGTAAACAAATATTTTCCTATCGGGAATACAGTGTGACCACTTAATGCAAATGTTTTCTAGGAAAATAATTATTGGGGGATTCACACTGTAGTCATAAAGTCATATGTCATAAAATAAGATCACGAAAAATATGACTAGTGTGAACAACCCGTCATAACTTAGTATGCTTTTTCAAACATAGATCAGCTGCTGCCTTGATATGAGCTGAATACAATTTTTTTGCAGCGGCATACGGAAAAACGTTCTTTGGCTGCCAGCTACAAAGTTAAACGAGAAAAATTTTTCACATGCATATATTTATTTTTTGCGATTTAGTTCTCTCAATTTTTTTTATGTTATAAAAATGTGATTTAATGTACAGACATATAGGTATGAATAATTTTTCAGCCGTTTTTTAGGCGTGAATCATATATAAGTAACGGCGGCAAACACATACTATCGCCGTCTCGCGTAAAAATTTTCAGCCGTTCGACTCAGATCTCTAGAGATATTTTATGACAAAACAAAGACATACTTGAAAGAGTGCTATTATTTTATGACTTTTTTCTATGCAGCACAACACCAACAAATTTTTTAAACTGGCCTAAAATATTATGACTTTATGACAATATGACTAAAGAGCACACAGTGTGAATACCCCAATAATGTTTATAAGATTAAACCGATTCTAACAAATATTTAAATCACGAGACTAATAAATATTTAAATCTGGGGGAAATTCCCAGATATAAATATACACCTACAGTATAAAATTAGAAATTAAATTAAAAACTTGATTCACTTACTAGTATCGCAAATATGATTTAAAATAAGTAAACGTTATTTCGCCAAAAAAGAGCTCATGATACCCTATAGGAATTGCTTTCATCGACTATGTATTGCATTCATTCGAAATTAATATATATTTATCAGGTACAAATTGAGGTTATGACCGAATAATCACTCAGTTCAGTGCTACTCCTCAGATGATTTTTTTCAGGGTTGTATTTTAACCGTTAAAATATTTCCATATTGTCAAAAGTTGTGTATATTTTAGGTCGCTATTATATATTTTGTTTACGTTTTAACAATGTTTGTACACTATACTTTTGCACTTTTTTTGTGAAAAGCATCATTGCAAAACCACTAACTTGTTTTTGTTGCTGCTGTAGTCAGCTGTCTTTGACAACATGGAAATATTTTTGCGTGGTATTGCAAAAATTTGCAATATGTTGTGAAACTGGCTAAACTGATCAAGAAAACATTAACTTCTAATAAAATGAACACAATCGCGTTTTATTTGCAAATTATGCCAATTTTCTAGAATAGAACTTCTTTCGAGATTTGGACTTTTTTAAAAAGTTTAAATCCTTGTTATAGTTTTTTTAATTATTGTTATTCATAATAGTGCTCTCAATACCTTATGGTTATTTTTTCTTAAATTGGCGTTGCAAGGGTTATAAAGTTCTGTCGAAAATGTGTAGTGAAAAACAGGATAATTTGTTAAAATTACTTGAGGTGTAAATTACATTCAATAATAAAACAAATTTATATTTTTGTTGTTCTAACAATTGGCGTGCTTTTCATAAAAAACTGTGTGTGAATTTTTGAAAATTTTTTTTTTATTTAACACAAAATTTTTAATTTTATTCGTGCTGGTTTCTTTCCCAAATTTACAAAAAAAAATTTCAAAATTAAGAAAAAGGGATAAGTGATTATAGAGTTCTGGTTACAGCTTTGATATTTTATTAAGCTTTTGATTCAATTAAGTCGAAGTTTAAAATAACATATTTAGTTATTCTAAGAAATGTTGGGTAAAGGTTCCCTGGTGATCTGCAGACTGCAGTAAACCCAGTGAAATACGCATAATGGGTGCTGTTGGCTGAAGTAGTGGAACACGAGACAATGAAACGGAGGGTCCTGAGTTCGAGCCCGCGCTGAGTCATGAAATATTGTGTTGAATTGTTCTGATCAGCATTGGCGCGTAGTTGTGTTAGTTGTTGCCAGCCTGTTTCAATGATAAAGTCATAGTCACTAATCACTGAACATAATTGGCAGCGACTGACACTGTCATATACTAAAAAAAGCTGAGTAACAGCACCCACCTTCGCCGGCCCTGTAGCAAAAATTAGCCGACGAAGTAAAAAAAAGGTTGAAATAGCTACAAAAAAACTGTCTATCTTCTCATCTTTCCTAATCTGTCCCCTCAACACTATCCCCTCGTTTTCAGTGCCGGCGCAATGCATTGCATATATAGGGGTCATCCCCTGAGTGCTGGTCCAAGATAAAAAAAATAAAATAGTAACTTTATTTACTTTCTATGCGCATTTCACTGGGCCGCCTCATAATCAAGTTTGAACTTTTTTGTAAATTTGGAAAAAGAATCAGCACGAATAAAATTAAAAATTTTGTGTTAAACAACAAATTCCCAAATATATTGTATAATATAACCTAAAATTTTTTTCGTCTCATATCTGAGAGGTATTCCCTTATTCGTCATCTGGGACGCCTCCTTTAATTGTTACAAGTTCCCCAGTGCTATACTTTCATTATTTAAAACAGGCCGACAATAACTAAGACAATCAAGCACTAATACAGATTAGAAAAAGTTCATGCCTCATTCACGACTGTGCACAGGATCGAACTCCCTACTTTCAGCTTTATAGTCTAAGAGATAACAGTAAATAAAATTTTTAATTTATAAACACACAAGCACTTTTTTATAGCACGTCTACGACTATATAATAAATGTAAAATACATTTCCTTAACTTAAAACGGAATATGAGAGATTTTAGGAAAAAAAAACATATTTAACTTTTACTTATTCCCATAGAACAGAATAAATCTCAATTAATTAAGAGACATACGAGTAAGTTTTAATTAAAATGTAAACTATTCGTATGGCGATTGCAAAGAGAATGTAGTTTAATGGCAGTTGAACGTGATCACAGATGATTTATAAATAAGTGTCTCGTATATAAACAAAAACCACGAACTATTTTTGATCCATTTTAAGATTTTCTCAATTAAGTTTTGTTACTCGTTATTTAAATGTTCTAGGTATAAATATTACATTTACCGCACACTTAAGCATTTCAGAGACTGGAAGACTAATTAAATGTTTAATTTTTTGCAAATTAAAATAGCTAAAAATAAAAATATATTTATTCTTTTATAAGCTGTCATTTTTAATATCCGCGTGTCTAATTTACGTGTATAAATTTTGATAAATCTACTATAAATTGTTATTTTTTTTTAGTTTTGGTTTTTATTTTCGATACTTCATAAGTATAGACAAGTTTTTTTGGCTTTTAGACAATGTTTTCTAATAACCAATTTATTTGTTTATTTTTTTCCTACATAAATTTAACATTAAAGTATTAACTTCTTTAGCAAAAAATTCCAATTCAAATAAAATTGTTGGAGGGCATTTTATTTCTCAGGAATATTTTTGTACAATTTCAATTGTTACTTTATAATAATAGATAAAACAAACAAATGATTGTTATTTTTTTTTTTTTGCCAACATTTATGCTAAGAGCAAAAAGTACGTATAATAATAATTAAATTATTAATAGAAATGATTACAAATACCCTTCATGGTGGATTGAACATGACACAATTTTTATTATTGGCATGTTTGTGTTCAGATGTTTTTTTATGTTGTATTCATAAACATTGTTAAAATCATGTTAATTTAATTAACTAAAGATGATTGAAGGGTTATTGAACTTAATGCATACATTTTTTTCATATTATCAATGACAATTTTTTCTCCATATTTAAAAAAAAAGTGTGTTTGTATTGTATTAAAAAGAAATATTTTAATAAGACACGCTAATAAAAAATGGTAGAGGCGTATAGAAAATCACTTAGATAAAATTAGCTAAAATAAACGTGATCTGCCAGCATTTGCATGCCATTCATTGGTGACAACATGAGTTATAGTTTAACGAAAGCAGTGTTGCCAACTTAAGAACATTGGTGTTGTTACTGTTATTTTTTTTGTTAGACAAGGGACATGCTCATTTGAGAAAGTGAATTACTCTTGCTATAAGAGAATAGTACGTTTCCATATATGTGATTTCGACCAAATCATTTCATTTGCCCAAATTAAGTAATTTGCGACATGATTTCCCATACATTTTTCATATGATCAAATTATCTCAAATGACTTAAGGCCCAATTATAATATGAATAAGAAATTCAGTACGGAATGTGCGTTCAGTTTGGCTCTTTACTTAAACAAATGGCATTTGACGAAACTTGACGAAAAGTTTCTCTCAAGTACATTATAGTTGCACACATACGTATTGTGTGTAATCGCACAGTTGCTTAAGTTTGCTTATTCATATTATAGTTGGGCCTTTAATTTACTACAAATTAGTCGAAATTTGTCTGTGCAACACTGCATGGCTGTTATTCTTACAAGTGCTATCTTGGGGCATCCATTATTGGTGAGTTACAAATCCGAAAAAAGAGGCATTTAAGTACGACAAAAATAACGGTTTATTCGATGAATATAATTTACGAAAAATCCAATTTTATTTTGGAATTTTCTTTTTATTTTGCCATTTCAAATGAACATTGAGCAAAAATTTTTGCTTTTTTCTTATGTTAAAAAACAAACAAATATTACAAATGTCAAATTGATTTCGAAAATTCGAACACAAAATTGCTTACAACATATTGGCAGCACTTCGACATAATTTTCTCAAATCAACTTAATTTGCTCATAGTGGAAACGTACTATAAAAGAGAGAGAGACATGAAATACAAGTACAGAAGGAACTATAGAAATTACTGAATGTCGGAAATAGGCTAGACTTTATATTTCGTAAGAAAACAGGCAATTAAAATTTGAAGCCTTTAAATTGTTGTGCTGGAGTTACAAACACAAAAAACATTTGCTATTATTTCAACTCGCAAGCAATGAATGAATTAACTTCAAGGTGAACATAATGCATACATAAGGCATACCTAAGGCTCCTTCTATGCAACATAGTCATATCTCAGAAAACATCAAAAGTGGGGAAATTCTTAAAAGTTTTTCAAATGTACGCTTTCAGATACTATTGCACATAATATATTTTGTTATAACTCCTGTTCAGCTTAAAATATAATGCAGATTTTTTTTACAATTGCATGATTACTTTTCTTTAAATAACTAATAATAATGGAATAATCGTCAGGGTTGGGGAATTTCGTGCTAAGCAAAAGTGATTTAACTTAAAAATTAATACAAGAAGTTCTCATATTCTATGTCGTTAAAATCATTGGTTAAATAGTTGCTATTCCTAAAGGTACGTTCACACTTATCAAATATTTGCCCCGAAAAGCGTAACCACTAAATACTAATGAAAAATATTTTTGTTCAGATACGTGTTTATTAATTAAACCAGTTTCATACAAGGCTAATATACAGCATCAGGAATCCAATATTATTCGAAACTATTTAACTCAATAAATACTTTTTTGAATTAAAAAGTTTTTTATTAGTGTTTAGTGGTTACGCTTTTTTGGTCAAATATTTGATAAGTGTGAACGTACCTTAATGAGTAGTACCACCGTGGAGTGTAGTACAGATCCGTTTTGCTAGTTTGTTGATTTAAAAATATTCTAATATTCCACTTTTAACAAATATAATAACTTTAATTTATTTAAAATTCATAAAAAAATAATTTGCAGATTTCAGATTTGAACTTGAGTCCAATAAAGGAATTCTTATTTTAATAACTAAATATTTTAATTTTTGGAGATATGACAATGTGGCAATAACACTGACTGACAAACAGTCGAAAATGTAATGTGTTTTTATTTATTGTATTCTATTTTAATAAACAATTTTCAATTGAAAAATGTATTGTTTTATTTGATCGCATTATTGCGTTTGTTTACTTTCTACATGTGGATTTTAAATTGCACAGCTGTTTTTATTGCTATACAAAAACTAAGTGTTACCAGACTTCGGACATGTTCATGTTTATGAAAACGTGGTATCTTTAGCCCATGAATATATAATGGAATTTGAGATTTCGAACTCATTTGAAAAAATTTGAGATTTAAAAGTTTGAGCACAAGACAATTATTTTCCAAAGTAAAAGAGTTTACAAGATTTTTTAAATTTTATTTCTTAAGTGTGGAATTAGTTTTGGAGGGAGTTAAAATTCCCCTTTTTCCCCATATTCACATTCACCCATGTGCTGTGAGTCATTGAATATTTGTTGTGAGTTCAAAATCCCAAATTTAAATTTTCCCTGTGCTAGAGATCGCGAATATATAAAAAGTCTGGTATATAATACTTTTCTTTTGTACGGGAATAAAAACAGCTGTTTACACTCTAAAGTCACCAATTTGGAAGTAAACACATATAATAGAGCGATTATATAAGTACAGCATATATATTCCAATGGGAAATTTTGTTTATTAAAATTGTTTAAAATAATATATATAATTTAAAAAAACAATAAAAGAAAAAACATATTCGGTTTTATTTAGACGCTCTCATTTCTTTGCCTGTGAGTTGGAATAGCGAAAGTTTTTGTGAATCAGATGTGAAGCACAATAACTTTGTGGCTTCAAATCTTAATAGCATTTTCTTTGCGAAGTATGAGTGCCACCACATGGCTGAGTGTCTCGGCATAGGCCGAGATATTATTTAAGATATCAGATGTATCACTTAATTCTTCCACTCTTAACATTTTAGCACTTGTAATCTGTCATCTTATGGCAGGCAATAATGATAGCATGATTATTATGGCCTGGTTTACTGCGCATTTAGATTCTTCTGCACAGTTCGTGATGGCATTTCTATTAACTGATTTAAATAAATATCTGTAGCTAAGGTAAAAAAAATAACCCGTTTTTTATGAATAGATAAAAGCACGCAAGCCATTTGTGCCTGTAATAATCATAAAACAAAGATAAAATAATTTTGAGTGTTTTTTTTAGTAAATAAAATGAAATGGGGAAAAAATATACATATTTGCCCTTATGTGAGTCTGTTAACAAACACTAAGCAACAAAATAATTTGTATTTTTTAACAAAATAAAATCTAATAGATTTTTCAAATAGTTCCCAAAATAACCTTGAAAAAATTGCTGGAAGAATAATTCACGTGCGCAGAACATGACACGGCACTTTTGAGAATGTTGACTTTGGTGAACAATTCTTCTTTTCAAATTGTACTCTTACTATTTGTTATTATTCCCTAAATTCTGTCAATCAACTGGGAAAGAAAATAAGCGAACAATGAATGAGTAGATACTCGTACTAGACATCATTCAAGCGCTGAAGAAAAAAAAAATAAAAATAAAAGTAGATTTCCGTATGAACTCATAAATTTTTGTCTACAGAGATCAAGTTCAAGTTCAGGGTACACAAAATCCTATTGTAGTCTGCATTAGAAGTACAGCAACAATTTAATTAAAATTAAACAACAGCTTTTGTCAAAGCGTGGTACGAATTTGTAATATAATCGCACATAAATTGTATTAAATTTATTGAAAAGAGTCAAATTTATTAAACTAAAAATAAAAATTATAATAGAAAAAATTATAAATTCAAACAGCGGCACTGGCAATTTAAAGCAGACGTAATCAAAAGTTCCATAGCATAATTTTTTTTTGCATGCGACTTTTCAAAAGGATGGAATATTTTTATGAATTTGAAGATTATCAATCGTTATATAAGAGCGCAATAAAATTAAACAGTGAATCAGACTTAAGTCGCAAAGCAATTCAGCCCAATGATTTATTTGTTTTTAAATGAATAAGTAAAAGATTTTTAAAAAGAAAGCACCGAATAGATTTCTTTCAAAGATATTTTCCAAACAAAGAAGCGTTTAAAGGCCAAAGATTAACCAAAAAGAAAAAATGTTTCCTGGTTTTTTGCTTATATTTCTAAATAAAATATTTCTCCTTCCTTATTATTCTAGAAATTTTTTTGAAAAGAAAAGTTTTTTCAAAAAAAGTAGTTTCACAGGATTATTTGTCATAATTTGTTTATTATACAAAAACAGGGCTAAGTACACATATGCCGCTACCTGCTATGGCAAGGGCTGAAGAAGCCCTCTTTCTTACACAAAAACTCTTATATCTGAAATAATTTTGTAACAAAAAAAAATTTTTTTTTTGCTTAAATGCAAGCGACTTAAGCTTTTTTGAAAGCTTCTTCGCATTTGAAACTCCTTTCCATACTTATTTATTAGAAATAAACAAGTTTTGGGTAAAATTGTGTTTCATCCAAAAAATTGCGTTTTTGCAAAATTTTCTAAAAATATTGGTAAAAAATTGTTTTTGCTTAAATGCATGCGACTTAAGCTTTTTTGAAAGCTTCTTCGCATTTGAAACTCCTGTCAATACTTATTTATTAGAAATAAACCCGTTTTGGGTGAAAGTGTGTTTCAACCAAAAAAAATTTTTTCCAAAATAGTTTTTGTAAAAATTCTAATAATCTTAATTTTTGTGAGGATTAGTTAATAATTGGTCATTATAAAAATCAAAATTTCTCTACTAAAAATCCAACTGTTAAGGGTTATGGCCATTGGAAGTGATGGAGGACCACAAGAGCTACAAAATTAAACAATTTCTAGCCGCCCACATTTTACAGTTTTTCCAGGATCCTGGCTTATCCTGTCTACAATTTGATAATCCAAGCTTATCGGCATAGCTATACCAAAATATTATGAAAGCTATGGACCTGGTTGTCTGTTTCGTTAAGTTTTTTCAAGGCGGGTCCAGATATGTGGCCGTTCCATTATATATTCCAGTATTGCATTTGGAATATAAACATTAGGATTTTTCATGCTTAACAGCGCTATGTTAATATGCTAACAGAGCTCTGTTAACGTACTTGCTTTGTGTCTAGGGTTCGATATTTCGAAATTTATCTTCACACAGGTAAAAAATACTATACATGTAACGGCGTTTTGAAAGATCACATTGGAAATTTATTTTAGAGGCGGCTAAGGTTTCCCAGCTTTGACTTTTTCTTGCAAGTACTCGTATGTTGCCTTTACATCTGAGGTGTTTGGGGGGTGTTATCAGCGACTTTGTTGAAAATGTTACCGCAAATATTTTTGTAAAACATATCAATCAAGTAAAATTGTAGTAATAAAATACGACAAACATCCACTTTATTTTTAGGGCCGTGAAAATCATGAATTCAGTCGAACGTCACATTCTCAACCCTATTGGATTCCACTTATAAATTGGAAAATGAAAATATAATAGAATTACTTGGACGTTTATTATTTGCGGTCGATGGAAAGTTTTGTGAAAATAAAAATATTTTAGCTCTCGGAGATGTGAATGGAATCGTTTCTTAGTTCTGAACTCCTAATTTCTCATAAAAAAAAATTAAAAAAAAAATTGTTTGTCTTTTAAACTCCCACGGAGCGATTTGGACTGTCTCTGGGATGCACCACTGGCTGCCCTTTGTGAAAAGTATTGTCTGGTATTTAGGAACTAGTATGCCAGTACCTCATGGGAAAGTGATCGTTTATTATTTGCGTTCAATGGAAATGAAAATTTATGAAAATAAAAATATTTCATAATGACAATGAAATCGCTTCTCATTTCCGAACCACTAATTTATCATTAGAAAGGAAATTAAAAAAACAATGCGTTTCTTTTAAACTCCCACGGAGGGATGTGAACTGTCTCGGGGCTGCCCTAGTGTCCGGTACTGGATGATTCACAAGACCTGCTGCACCAAAACTTTTAATGAAATGAATGTGTAGGGTGTGTTTCGCCTCCCAGTATTCCCCGTAGTTAGCGGGCAGTCGTTTATAATCCAAACTAACTTATCCTTCAATTAAAATTGCTAAGAAATTACTAACAAATCAAATTTATGATGGCACTATTGTTTTTGGACTCGAGAAAAAGTCTAAAGTTTTTTGTGAAAAAATATTTTCGATTTTAATAAAATTTCCATATAAAATTTCCTTTTTAATTTCAAAATTGTCTCCTATAGGTACGGTGACCATCCGTCCTTTTTTTTAAAAGGACCGTCCTCTTTTTTTAATGATGTCCTTCGATTAACAAAAATTAAAGTGTCCTTTTTATACCCTCCAAAAAAGAATTTCGAGGGTATATTCACTTTGTCATTCCGTTTGTAACGCATCGAAATATCCATCTCAGACCCCATAAAGTATATATATTCTTGATCAGTGATGAAATCTAAGACGACCTGAGCATGTCCGTCCGTCCGTCCGTCTGTGGAAATCACGATTCAGTACAAACGGAGCTAGACTTGAAATTTGGTATAAATATATTTTAAGGCTTAGAGCAGGTTAAGTTTGGAGATGGGCTAAATCGGGCAAGGGGGAAAAAAGTTCCCCTAAGAAGAACTAAACCAACCCAGAAAAAACAACATAATTTTTAAAGTTTTTTGGTTATTTTGTTAAGCAAATGATATATTTTTATGTCAAATACGGTCCAAAGCGTTAAACTTGGAGCCATAATATAAAAGAAAATATTTTTGGACCCCGCCCACTATAGTAGGCGTTATTATATGCAAAAAATAGTGTAAAAATTTAACAAATTGTTTTTAGCCTACATTCCTTAAAAATAACATTTTTAAGCTTTAAGGACGAAGCTGAGACGATACCTGGTACTACTCTGCCCTACCCCTTCCCCTCCCGCCCTTCACCCCCTAATTGACCCTACCAAAAAAATTTCTTTTTTAAATTTTCTATATAATCATCCCAAGCATTTATTTTTAGGGTTTTATGACTGCCGATTTCTGTCGTACACCCTCCTCCCCCTTTGCCCCTTAAATGACCCTACCAACAAAAAAAAATTAAAGTTTGTATACAATTATCTCAAGCATTTATTTTTAGAGTTTTATGACAAAGGTGAAATGTTTCCCCCACAGCCCTTGCCAGAGCGACCCCGCCAAAATACAGTTTTTATACCCTCCAAAGAGAATTGGACCCTATAAAGTAAATATGTATATTCTTGATTAGTGATGACGTCCAAGACGATTTAGAAATGCTCATACGTTCGTCTGTGGAAAACATGATATTGTCTAGTTTTGAACCCCGCCCCTTTTAGTGGGCGTTGACGTACGATATTATATGCAAAAATAATGTAAATATTGAACAATTTTTATTCCTTAAGCCTATAAGAAGCTGAAATGTTCTCTGATCTTGCAGAGGTGAAACGTCTCCACCACGTCCCTTCCCGGAATGACTCTGCCAAAATAGGGATTTAAAATTGGATACAGAGGAGCCTTAAAGGAACTCTGTCCCGCCTAGTTAAACATTTTAAATTCACTTACTAAATATTTGGAGGGTATTTAAGATTCGACCCGGTCGAATATAACGTTTTTACTTGTTTTAATTGAAATGTGCTTTATTGTAGTTTTTTTTAATTATTAATAGTTTTTTGTTTAAACTCCCAAATTAAACGTTTTATTTTCTCAATACAATAAAAGTTAAAATCATCAATACAATAGAAATTATAATCATCAAGTTGTGCAGATTGTGCAGAAGTTAAAATCTTTTTATCAAAAGACTAAAATTTTTGGACATATTTTAAGTTGTGGGCATATTTTGTTTAAAAATCATTAATACATATAAGCAATTGACTATAAATAGTAAATACAATTTTTATTATACTATTTCTAAATGTCCTCTTTTGTGCGTTGAAAAATATGGTCACCGTACCTATAGATTGCGTTATAACGGAATAAAAACCTATAAAGTAAAATAATAATAATAAATTTACTATAGACTTTAGAAAAGATTTTACTACTTTTCTTTTAATCCATAAAATATATTCACAATCAAATCAAAATTATTAATAATTTTCAGTTTCAATAATTCGATTCTTGTGTCTAATTTTTTTTAACCTTTTTTCTATTAATAGTAAATAAATTTGTTTAAGCTTTTAGGTTATTTTATATTAATAATAATTGTTCAATAATTTTTAAAACTCTTACCACTAACGCCTCCTCCGACATTTTGCGCTGAATTTTATGTTTAACCACAATTATATCACTTATTTGCTTAATAATTTGTTATTATTAAAATTGTATTTTAGGCATTAGCACCTTTAAAATCAAAGTAAGTAAATGTTTTTTATAAGAAAGTTTACTTTCAAAATAAAACGAGTGTTAGAAAACCTGCATAAGGTTTTATTAGGCCAATAAGTCAGTCTGTTAGTTGTTTCGTTGTTGCTTTAGTAGTTTAACTTTAATTTATTTGTTGTTGTTGTAATTTCTCTGTAATATTATTTTTAATAAAATTCAAATGTTATTTTTTTTTGTTTAATATTTTATAAACAAACAAATTGTATGCCAGACGATCGACACGGCACGCAACACGAAACTGTTGAACGTTTAAATATGAACTGAAACTTGGAATAGACCATGCCAACCATCAACGGTTAGTAAAGGTTGGTTTTTAACTAAAATTTTCTCTGGTTTGGTTTTTATTTTTAATGTTTGTCTTTTTTTCTTATTTATTTTTTCATTTTGAAATTATTTTACATTCATCATTAATCAGACAATCTGTAGAAAACGAACAGACGACGCTGACTGAGTTTCTGTGAGAGTAAAAATATACGAGACACCGGAAATAAAAAAGCCAAAATTATTAAAATCATTTTTTTCTTTCAATTGTTACACATTTAAAGCACAGCGCTCAGGAGATAATCTATTGTTTATTTAAATGAAATTCTTTTGTGTGATGTGATTTGTCATTTAACTTGTTAATATACAAAGAATCGATTTAACCCTATTGGAGGCATTTTAACCCCAATGGAGATTTCTTTTAATCTCAAGAGCACTTGGCTTTGACTGGAGGGTAATAAATCAAATTATCTGCTCAGATCAAATGTTAATGATATTTTAAACGAATCATGGCTATAAAATTTATTGATTTTTTTTAGCTAGAATTTAAACAAAATAAATAAATACTCGTATGAAGTATAGAGAAGATGCAAACGAAATACTTTTTTCTTGTTTACTTTGAAACCACTTTGAATCGGAATTGTGGCTTTCAGCCCTTAGCTTGAGCAACAGCTTGAGGTGTGATCAATTTAAAACACATTTTTTTTTTAAATATTTAATAATATGAAGCAACTGTTGTATTGCTGGTTTCCATGGAGTGGCGTGTTTTATTAGAACTAGAAAAACTTCTATTTCACAGCGTGCATTCGGCTGTTCACAGCGAAGTTAGGAAAATCGAATTGTTAAAATATTATTTGTTAAAAATTAAAATACGAGTGCAGCGGATGTTGTTTTTATACATTTTTATATTTCGTGTAAAATATAAGCAGAAAGATGATCTTCACTGCTTGAAACACAGTGTGATGTGAGCAAAGGGTACTGTTGGCTGAAGTAGTAGAACACGAGACTATGAAGCCGGAGTTCAACGCCGCGATGAGTCATCAATATTCTGTTGTTGGTAGTGTTAGTTGTTGCCAACCTGTTTCAGTGCTGAAGGCATAGCACTTGTCACTGAACATAATTGGCAGCGAATGGCACGATCTTGTACTAAAGCGGCTTCCACACTATAAGACTGAGTATTAAGATTTGTCAAAAATTCGAAATAATATGAAAAGTCTTATAGTGTGAAAGCGATCTTAAGTAAAATCTCATAGATTGAGAAGTAAAATTTGACACACCGATGGATCTCTCCATTTTTTGAAATTTTTCTAAAAGCTGAGACATTTCATATTATCAGGGTTGTTTTTTTTTGGCAACAGCATACTACAATTGTTTTAAGTGTGATAGTGTGAACGCGTTTTGTAATGATACGTTAGATTTTTGGGCATCTCAGGCAATCTCAAAAGAGAAATTCGAATGAAAATCATACGACTCAGTCATATAGTGTGAAAGCGGCTTAAAGAGCAGCGGAGCAGCACTCTCCTACGTCGGTCCTGTAGCAAAAATTAGCCGGCGAAGTAAAAAGCTACAAACAAATTCTCTATCTCGTCATCTTTCTTCATTTATCCCCTCAATACTATCCCTGCCTTTCTAGTTCCGGCACAATGCACTGCACATGTGGGGATCATCCCCTGAGTGCTGGTCCGAGATAAAACATGTGAAATTATCTGTGGAAATGCCCATTTACATACATGATGGGAAAAAAAATTTTTCTAAAATTCTTAATCCAATTGTTAATCAAATTGAAAACATCATGATTAATATATTCTGTCATGTCCTGGAATCCCCTTCTGTTCAGAAACGGAATTGATACCGTATTTTGATTTCTTGGAATAAGAAAACAGTAACAAAATTTCCGAAAGAAATCTTTTTGATGTAATCAACTAATTCCGTCCATGTTATTAAATATGATTTCATTCCGAAATGTTGTTTAATTTCCTAAGAAACCAAAACACGGAATCAATTCCGTTTCTGAAAGGAACTGAACTCTAACCCCCACATATTCATAAAAAAATAAGACGTATTTGAAATATATTTTAAGAAAATTTTGTATAAAAAAATTTTATTAAAATACATTTCAAACTCATTTTAAATTTTATGATTGTTAACTTTCGGTATAAAAACCGAACGCGCTCCAAAAATATCATAAAAACGAAAGAAGTAGTAGAATCGTGACCAAGTTGAGAAATTAAGAGCGATCCGCTATCAAAATAGGAACGATCGGTAAGTCCGTGAACATCAGGTTTACTTGATCTGTTTTTCTTCAATTTTCTTTTGAACCTGCATTTACGTTCACACACGAAACGTCATGTCAAGTTTTTCTTCATTGCTGAACATTCATTTAATATATTACGGATGATAAAACAAAAGAAAATATAAAAACTGACTAGTACCGTCAAGTCTGTACCCCTTTTCATGCTCTTCACCGCTCTCTCCTAAAAGATCAATACTTGACGATTTAAACCTGGTGTATGTGAAAGGGGTCTAACAAGTCAAAGTGATCGTAACGGAAGAGGTCTTGAGCGAATGTTCTCCCACAGTTAAATTGGTTCAGCTACTAAATAAATATTAAATAAAATAAAATGCATCACTGGCAATCATACGGCACCTTTTTTTTGGAGCACATTAAATACTGATCTCGCGAATATGAACAGATCAAGATTATGCGTACTCACAATAAATTTCATGATATGAACTCAGTTATTTCTATAAAAATCTCCACTGGCTTTATTAAAGCGCCCTTTATATTTGCTTTAGTCTTTTCTAAAGTCACGGAAAAACGAGCAAGAAATTCATTCACTACGATCTATTTACACCAATTAGTGTTTAAATTATAAAAAGAAAATAGAACAAATGATTTTGTTTGATCATGCCTGATCTATATCAATTAAGTGATAGATGTCATCTCCTCTGGCGAAAACCACAACCCACAACATGTTCAGATATATAAAATTTCTCGTAAAAACTCATGATATCATTTAAATAATTATTAACTTTAAATACCACAAGCAATAAACAGACAAGACTTTAAGCAGTCATGTCTCTCCACTCAAGTCAACTGTGAAATGGGGACACCAAAATTACACAAGGTGAATTACAAGCATCGTGTGAACGTAGTAAAGATATTTAACCCATCCGAGAATTATATGCAATAAAAATTATTATATTGCCACTCTTCAATTATTATATTGGACGTCTCGATAGTAGGCATTTTCATCAGTTTTAACTGACTAGTCCGAGAAGTCGCAGTATTTTTTTTTATACGTCTTCATTTAAATTACTTTATCAATTCTGTTGGTTACTCTCACAAATTTAATTTTGAGTTTATCTCTTGATTTTTCTGCAACATTAAAAAAAAAAGAAATATCTACTAGAATAACTAGACTTATTTACTGATAAAAAAATTTATTGCTGCACTGTTAAAACAACAGATAAGTCGAAACACTCTATCACAAATTAAATAAAATATTAAAGTAAAAAAAAAACTTTAGATGAAAGTATATATTTTTAAAATTAAGACTGAGAAACGATTTTATTATTTGAAATAAAAAAGCTATAAATCTCTTAGCAAAACTTATTTAAGAAAAAAACTTCAAGAGAATTCAAAATTTAGAATTTGTACTTTTGAAAAGTAGACTTTTTTTAATGAATTATAAAATCGAACTGCCAAGAATCACTTGGAAGAGAAATCAAAGTCTAGCCGAAAAGAATATAAGCGATGCTCAACAATTGCTGACCTAAAAACTTTCTAAAGTTGTTCTGGACAAAACAAATCGTACAATTTGGTGGCAATTTCGTATAAGACTTTTATTCGACATCTTCACTCAAAGCGATTTGTTTATAAAACAAGTAAAAATTTTATATTCGACCGGGTCGAATCTTAAATACCCTTCAAATATTTAGTAAGTAAATTTAAAATGTTTAACTTGGTGGGGAGAGTTCCTTTAAGACATCTCTGTACCCAATTTTAAATCTCTATTTTGACGGAGTCATTCCGGGAAGGGCCGTGAGGGAGACATTTCACCTCTGCAAGATCAGAGAACATCTCAGCTTCCTATAGGTTTAAGGAATAAAAATGTTTCAATATTTACACTATTTTTGCATATAATATCGTACATCAACGCCCACATATGGAGGCGGGCTCCAAAAATATACTATATCATATTTTCCACAGACGAACGTATGGGCATTGGCTAGACCGTCTTAGACTTCATCACTGATCAATAATATATATACTGTATGGGGTCCAATTTTTTATGGAGGGCATTAAAACTGTATTTTGTCGGGGTCTCTCTGGCAAGGGCTGTGGGGGAGACATTTCACCTTTGCCATAAAACTCTAAAAATAAATGTTTGGGATAATTAAATGTAAAATTTATTTTAAAATTTTATTTTTTTTTTATGGGTCATTTAGGGGGCAAAGGGGGAGGAGGGGGTTAGGGCAGAGGAGTGCCAGGTTACGTCTCAGCTTCGTTATTAAAGCTTAGAAATGTCATTTTTAAGGAATGCAGGCTTAAGTAAAACAATTTGTTAAATTTTTGCACTATATTTGCATATACTAACGCCCACTAAAGGGGGCTGGGTCCAAAACTTTATTTTTTTGATTTTATGGCTCCAAGTTTAAGGCACTGGACCTTCTTTGGCACAAAACTATATCGCTAGCTTAACAAAATTACAAAAAAAAACTCGAAATCATGCTGTTTTGTTAGAGGTTGATTTATTTCTTCTTAGGGGAACGTTTTTCCCTCTGTCCCGATTCAGCCCATATCCGAACTTGATCTGTGCTATCCTTCAAGATATATTTCTACTAAATTTTAAGGGTCGAGCTCTTTTCGTTTGTACTAAATCGTGGTTTCCACAGACGGACGGACAGACGGACATGCTCAGATCGTTTTAGATTTCATCACTGATCAAGAATATATATACTTTATGGGGTCTTAGAGGGATATTTCGCTGCGTTACGCAAGGAACGACAAAGTGAATATACTCCCCAATTCTTGTTTGGAGGGTATAAAAATACGATATTTATTTGTATGCATACACGATCTGAAAATTTTTTATTAACCCATATCGTCCCAGAGATTTTTTGTAGTTAAATGTTAATTTGGGTCCAGAAGATACGAATCAGATGACGGAATTTTTAAACATTTTTTTTTTACAAATTTTCATTAAAAAAATTTTTAAAAATTTTCATTAAAATTTTTTTTTAAAGTTTTCATTAAACATTTTTTTAAAATGCTTTTTAAAAATGTTCATTAAATTTTTTTTTAAATTTTCATTAAAATTTTTTTTAAATTTTCATTAAAATTTTTTTTAAATTTTCATTAAAAATTTTTTAAAAATTTAAAAAATTTTTTTTTTTTAATTTTTCTTAAAAATTATCATTAAAAATTTTTTTGCGAATTTTTATTAAAAAAGATATGTTCTTAGTCTTCCCTAAAAAGAAAAAAAATTTAAATGCTTGATATTTACTGTTCGAAAAATCGAACACTGGGACGAAATGGGTTAAATAATTAATTCATTTCGTAAAAAAGTTTATGCTAGTCCATGTTGTATAGGAGCTTTACAACCTGCCCTCGTATATTCTAACACTATCAGATCAACTAACTTTTGATTTTCATAACATTTACGTTCATTTAAATTAAAAATTAAAAAAAAAGAAAAAAACGTGTGTTTGTAGATAAAATTTAAAAGTAATTGTTTAAATATAAAAATAGATTAACCGAGATGATGCTACTTTTCAAATGGCAATACAAAGCAAACGTTTATACAACACGAGTCTTTTTTTTTGCAGTAATTGTTAAATGAAAATTTTGTCAATTATCAAGTGCAACAATTGAACGACTGAGCGACTGTGAGTGAGCTTCTGGGAACACGTTTGAGCAAAAATAAAATAAAACAAGAACACGGAAAATGAATAGTTTATTGCACTGCTGTAAGTAAATTTTATCTCATTTCTAATCATGCTGCGGTTTAATGGCTCTATTAAGTCGATACGTTGAATACAAATAATTTACAAGTTAGAGACTTTATTTGACATGTGAAAAATATTGTAGACTGTGTTTGACCGATAATGCTGAGGAGAAGAGACAACTGCTGAGGATATGATGCCAATATAGAACTTGGTCCGTACTATGGGGCGGAAGCTATTCTCAAAGCCGCTATATACACTTGCAGTGGAATCATACATACTAGATCCTTAGAGCGGTTCGGTCTCCATACAAGAAACAAAGTTAAACCAGTCACCCCCTTGGAATAAAGTTTCTAAAACTGGGAAACAAAAGTTTTTTGCCACGCCTCCAGATACAACACTTTTTATTTTTTATACCCTCCAGAAAAGTATTGGAGGGTATATTTACTTTGTCATTCCGTGTGTAACACAGCGAAATATCACTCTAAGACCCCATAAAGTATATACGAGTATAGTCTTGATCAGTGATGAAATCTAAAACGATCTGAGCATGTCCGTCCGGCCGTCTATGGAAATCACGATTCAGTACAACTGAAAAGAGACAGACCCTTAAAATTTCTTATAAATATATCTTGAAGGATAGCGCAGGTCAAGTTCGGAAATGGTCTGAATCGGGCCAGAGGGAAAAAAGTTCCCCTAAGAAGAACTAAAGCAACCTCTAAAAAATCGCATAATTTTTAAAGTTTTTTTTTGTAATTTTGTTAAGCAAATGATATATTTTTATATTAAAGAAGGTCCGACGCGTTAAACTTGGAGCCATAAAATCAAAAAAATAAATTGTTGGACCCCGCCCCGTTTATTGGGCGTTATTATATGCAAAAATAGTTTAAAAATTGAACAAATCGTTTTATTTAAGCCTATATTCCTTCAAAATAAAATTTTTAAGCTTTAATGACGAAGCTGAGACGTAACCTGGCACTCCTCTGCCATACCACCCCTCCTCCCCCCTTGTGCCCTAAATGATCCTATCAAAAAAAAAAAATAAATATTTTAAATAAACTTTACACTTAATTACCCCAAACATTTATTTTTAGAGTTTTATGGCAAATGTGAAATGTCTCCCCCACAGAGAGACCCCGACAAAATACAGTTTTAATGCCCTCCAAAGAGAATTGGACCCTATAAAATATATATATTCTTGATTAGTGATGAAGTCCAAGACGGTCTAGCAATGCCCATACGGTCGTCTGTGGAAAACATGATATAGTCCATTTTTGAACCCCGCCCCCTTTAGTGGGCGTTGATGTTCGATATTATATGCAAAAATTGTGTAAATATTGAAAATTTTTTATTCCTTAAGCCTATAAGAAGCTGAGATGTACTCTGATCTTGCAGAGGTGAAACGTCTCCCCCACGGCCCTTCCCGGAATGATTGTCAAAATAGAGATTTGAAATTGGGTACAGAGATGTCCTAAAGGAGCTCTGTGCCATCCAGTTAAACATTGTAAATTTACTTACTAAATATTTAGAGGGTATTTAAGATTCGACCCGGTCAAATATAACGATTTTATTTGTTTTTATGTCTTCCAAAAATTACTTCATTGTATCGAACACGGCACTAGAACTAAAGTAGTACATAAAAGATTTTACCAACAAATTGAAAAACTCTCCGAGTTTTCACAAATCAACAAAATCTACCACCTTCGGTCCCACCACACACACAAGTGGCAGCCCTACTTATGACTTTTAATTTTTATTTTTTTTTGTATTGACAGTTCTTTTATTTGTTTGTTGTTTTTAACTTTTAAATTCATATACAAGTTTGTTTGGTCTAGCGCTTTAGTAATTTTTGAAAAAAACGTGATGAGTTTTTTTAATGAACCCAAAAAACACTCAAGTTAATTTTATTAATTGTGCAATTGGCATGCTTTTATCAGTTATCAGTTTTTATGTTTCTATCTAGAACATGTACTACCTTCATAAGTATCCAACTACAATTGAATATATTTATTATTATTCTTCTTCTTTGTAGAGATATTATTTATTTTGTGTGTCAAGGCCACTTGTAAGAAACCCTACAGTCGACTATTGAAGTGTGATAACGATCATAAATATTCAAATAATTGTATTTAACAGCAAAAGTATGGATATTATTCTACAGCAGGGATGGAACATGGACTTGAAAACATTTTTACAAATCGCATATATCACGAAAATGATCAAAACTGATAAATTTTTTAGAACATGTACAAAAATTGAAAAGAGTTCACAAAGTTTAAAGGTCTAATTCATAAGAACTATTAGAAGTATTTTATGTTTATAAACTGCTTATTAGACGTTTTTCAAATAAAAAAAATTATAAAATATTTTTATGATGTTACACTATTTGCGAAAATTGGCAACATTTAGCATACATTAGCATAGATATGGAACTACATTTTGAAATTAATTGAAATTTTTCTATAATTCAAAGTTATTTTATAATTTTTTACAATTGGCTGAAGCTAAAACGAGCGGATGAAAGAGTTCGACGCAAGTTTAGTTTTGACCGCGTGAATATTATAAGCAATCAAAATCATGCACTATCATGCATGGCACATGCTCAAGCACGCGTGATTTTAATAATTTACAATGAATATTCACGTGTGACATGAAAAAATCACGGTATTTGACATCTGCTATTAGAAATATCCCAAAAAATATCTCACACTGTAGTGATAAAGTCATAAGTTATAAAATAATAGCACGAAAAATATGACTAGTGTGAACAACCCGTCACAGCTTAGTATGCTTTTTCAAACAACGATCAGCTGCTGCCTTGATATGAGCTGAATACATTTCTTTTTGCGGTGGCATACGGAAAAACGTTCAGTGGCTGCCAGCTACGAAGTTAAACGAGAAAAATTTTTCACTTGTATATATTTAGTTTTTGCGATGTGGTTCTATTTTAATTTTTTTTTATGTTATAAAAATGTAATTTAATGTACAGACATATAGGTATGAATAATTTTTTAGCCGATTTTTAGCCGTGAATCATATAAAAGTAACGGCGGCAAACATATACTATCGCCGTCTCGCCTAAAGATTTTCAGCCGTTCGACTCAGATCTCTAGAGATATTTTATGACAAAACAAAAACATACCTGAAAGAGTGCTATTAATTTATGACTTTTTTATATGCAGCACAACAACAACTTTTTTAAACTGGTCTAAAATATTATGACTTTATGACAATATGACTGTGCTATTTACACAGTGTGAATTCTCCTAAATATATAGTACGTGTATTAGAGTTGCTCATAAGTTAAAATTGATCGTCATGGCTAAACTAAATATCTCATTTAATCGATCAAACACATAAATAATTGTTTGGATAAAAATCCTTTAATTGCCCCCAAGATATAGATTAAATTAGCCGATTGTCTTCGTAAACGTTTTTGTTTAAAGACAACCTTGCCGCATGATGCCAATCAAATAGGTCATTAGACACTTGTTTTTAGCATTTTTATTAGATTTCTAATTATAAGCCGTATGTATTACCCTATTAGATGACACATGCGTTAGTGGCCAGAATATTGATTAACAAAAATTGGTTGTTCAAATTGTTTTGTTGATTCTTTGGGGAAATTTAACAAATTTATGGAATTTTTTTTTTATTTTTTTGTTTAACTTTTCATCACATCCGCATTAAATCACATTGACAATTTATTGCATAAAACTTCGTTACTGTTAAAGTTATTTTTTGAAATTTATTCGATTATCGAATGCTATTGACTTCGGTTGGCTGCTTAATGCTACGGTTTGTTTAATAAAAAGTAAAATTAAAACTTTCAAAATTTATAAAATTATAAATGAAATATTAACTAAAATTATTTATTTGTTTATTACTGTTTTATTAAGTGCACAATATATAAATTTAATTAAACAGTGAATGTGTGTTTGAAAAAAAATTTATGCAAAAATTTTCAAGAATTTCTTGTTGTGTTACATGCGGCACATAAATGGACTTTAACGGTAAAATATTTTGCAACGAAAAGTGTTTTATAAATTCTAATTTTAATTTTGCTTAAAGTGTTCTAATTGAATATTAATTAATTCCGACATTTTATTTGATCTGTTTGCACACCATCTGTGCTTCAAGAGCATTAATATACGGGTATTAATTTGTTATTATTTAACATCTGGTTGGAAACTGGTTCTCCATAAAATATATCAAGAATTGTAAATAAAATATTTGAAAAGAGAAAAGATTAAGAAGAAATATATATTTACATAAATTTGCACAAAAAAATATTATCCAGCGGTTAAGGCAAAATCTTTGAATATTAAAATCTATTTAATTATGAAATAGAAATCAAATTAGTTCAACGACCTGCACCATCATGTACGCTATTTAATATTTTTATTTTAAGATATTTATTTATAAAGGTGTTATAATATAAATTTTTATTTATATTTTTTTTATTAACCCTTTATAAAACAGAAAAAGAATTCCTTAAGTATATTCGCCAACTATTTCCGCAGTTGAGGAATTTTGTTAATCTAAAATTATTTTGAATATATTGAAAATTGCTTAACCATAGAAGCGTCGAACGTTAAGACCCCATTAAGACCGCCACCGTGACATAATTGCAATGTTCTTTAGAATAAGCAAAGCATTTTTAAATATTTTAATTATAAATTACATATGTATGAATTTTTATTAGTCGAACTTTCTTATGTAAATTGTTAATTTTTTCAACGGGCTTAAGTTCGAATCTGCATGACTGCAAATGATTTTTTATTATTTTATTAATAAATGAATTTGTTCAAATTCTATTTATTATTTTTTATATTAAGATTGGAATATTAAGAATATTTTCACTAATCATCAAACCAGCAGAACGGATCAGTACTGATTTCGAGGCCGTTACGCCATCTCATCAGCGTTCTTTGTTAAATTTTTCCACTTATTTTATTTTAATTATAAATAAAATTCGTAATCTATTAAAAAACATAAGTTACAAAGGACTTGCAATTGTAATACAAATGAATACTGAAATACATATAAGGAAACTAAATATTGCATAGTTTAATTATTAGCCCTATTCACAGTATTGTGCAAATGGTTTTGCATCATTGCATTTGCCAAAATAATTGTACTCTACACCAACAACATACATTGAAAAAACTCTCTTATACTCTCTCCATTTTGGGAAATGCAATAATGCAAGACCATTTGCACAAGATTGTGAATAGTGTTATAGCAAATAAGTTTTGCCATTAATGACACTTCACGTATGATTTATTATTATTGCAGCTAAAACTTAAGATTTTTTAAATTTTTGTTTGAAATACTGACTTTACAAAATTTGTTCAGTGGCAGATAAATTACGTTTTTATTTCTTAAATATGCGTATTACAAAATTTAATAGCTTTTGAATTCCATAAATGTACAAAATGAATAATAAAATAAAATAAAAAAAAAATAGTTGCGGGACATAAATGGTACCGCGAAGCTTTTAGTGTTAAAAGTATAAGCTTCTAGTGTTCAATATATAAGCTTCAAGTGTTAAAAGTATAAGCTTCTAATGTTGAAGGTATACTTTTTACTGTAGCAAAAGAATATTGTGGCCATTCTTTAATATTATTGTTTATATTTAAAAGAGTTTGCCTCCATTTTTTTTTTAAATAAAATTTATTACAAAATTTTTAAGAAAATGTCGGCAAACTCTTTTAAATATAAACAACAATATTAAAGAATGGCGACAAAATTAGTTTGCTACTATAAAAAGTATACCCTTAATACTGGAAGCTTATACCATTAACCCTAGAATCTTCGCGGTACCATTTTTATCCCGCAAGCAATTTTTTTTTGTTATTCGAGTAGTATTTAAGCGAACATTATTCGAATAATTTTTATTCAAATATACGAATAATTTTTATTCGAGTATTATTCGAGTAATATTTAAGTGAATATTATTCGAATCATTTTTCTTAAAATTTGCGCATAATTTTTGTTCGAATATTATTCGAGTAGTATTTAAGCGAATATTATACGAATCATTTTTATTCAAATATTATTAAAACAATATTATTACAAAATTTTAATTATCAACAATATTCTGTTGCTACAGTAAAAAGTATACCCTAAACACTTGAAGCTTATACCTTTAACACTAGATGCTTCGCGGTACCATTTTTGTCCCGCAAGTAATTTTTGTTTGTTATTCGAGTAGTATTTAAGCGAACATTATTCGAATCATTTTTGTTCAAATACTATGTGAATAATTTTTGTTCGATTATTATTCGAATAGTATTTATTCGAATATTATTCGAATAGTATTTGTTCGAATATTATTCGAATAATTTTTATTCAAATATACGAATAATGTTTATTCGAGTATTATTCCAGTAGTATTTAAGTGAATATTATTCGAATCATTTTTTATTCAGTTATGAGCATAATTTTTGTTCGAATATTATTCGAGTAGTATTTATGCGAATATTTTACGAATCATTTTTATTCAAATATTATTAAAACAATATTATTACAAAATTTTAAATATAAACAACAATATCCTGTTGCTACAGTAAAAAATATACCCTTAACACTTGAAGCTTATACCTTTAACACTAGAAGCTGCGCGGTACCATTTTTATCCCGCAAGTAATTTTTTTTTTGTTATTTTCATTTTATATATTTATTGTATTCAAAAGGTATTAGATTTTATAATACCATTAATTTGGTTTCTCAGAAAAACAAATTTATTTTAATATCATGACCGGAATTAGTTAATGATGATCAGTTCATAAAAAAAAAATTTTTGTTTTCTGAAAAACCAAAACTCTGTGATATGGCTGATTATAAGCGTATTTTGCCAATACGAAGAATTGATTAACTTGACTAGTGTAGGGTATAAGTTAGTATTTGAAATTTTGCAAACGACACAGTTTTTTTTAATGAAAAGCAAGAAAAAGTCCCTTGTAAGGGGAAAAATAATTAATTAATTAATTTTTTTTGCACGAACTTCAATAAATTTTCTTTCTTTAATTGTAAAATTATTATAAAGACTATAGATATTTCTCACCTCCTTTTCCGATATTTTTACCGAACTGCTGACCATATTTGTTGGTTATTGAATTTGTTTTTGCTTCTGTTTTCTTTAAATAATTTCAATAACTTTTCTCTGGCAGTTTAAAGACAAATTACACATGCACTTTATTAGCTTTAACTGTTCTTTTGTTAAGTTTAAAATGACAAATTAAAACAAGTTACGTGTGGTTTCAAAGACAAGCATTAAAAAAATATGGCACTGAAAAAATGGAATGTAAAAAACTTAATTGTTTTTTTTTTACAAATTTTTACGTTGTTTAATTCAAACACTTGGCTATTAAACCAGGTTAACCGTATTTTTTTAATTTTTATTTCAATATAAAAAAAATTTATGAAGAAAACTCGACAATCGGTTCTTTAGTAAACAGCTGCTGTACAAACACAGATTATTTAGTAAATAGAGTATTAAATTACTACAAAATATTGTTGAAATTTTTTTTTATAATAAAGCGGATTTTTAGTACATAATTTTTTCTGATATATAATTATTTCAAGTTTTATTAACATTCGTGTTAAGTCAGACAGTAGTCCGGCCGAAATGAAGTTTGATTTTTTAAACTTTAATTTATTGGGCGAGCCTAATAAATAAAATAAAAATTCATATTTACAATTTGTAATTCTGATTTCAGAGTTTCGTAATAAAATTGTAAATGAAATATGGAAAAATCAAATATATTATTAAATTGCAGTGAAGTGCGTACAAAGTACTAAATTTTAGTACAAGTTATTATTTTTTAACTAAACATGCTGCAGGAATATCTATAGTTATTTGGAGGAGAACATTGGCTCATAAATGTGACGTGGTAAAGAATCCTTCCAAATGCAATTGCTGTTTGCACGCAAAGTAATGAACACACCTATTGTCGGCTTAAAAAAGATCTCTTTTGATTTAATCTCATGGCCTAAATGTTTTAATAAAACAATTATGTATTTATAAAATTGAAAATTTAATTATTCATGGTATAATGTCAAACCAAAATTGCCAGCTGTCAAATCCCTTGTCAAATGAAACAGTGCTGCCAACTCAAAGATATGAATATCTTAAAAAACACTCTTCATAAGAGAAAAAGTAGTTTGAAATTATCAAGAGAAAGAGAGAGAGAGATATTTTTTGGTAGTAACGCATATAAACTATTTGCATGACCTTTAGATCTTCTTAATTAAAAAACATTTCACTAGTTGCTATTTTCAATATTTAGTTCAGGAAATTTTATAGTTTTTACAAAAAATATTAGTGCTTTTCGAGACAATATGTCAAATAGAAGGTTTTAAAAAATTACATAAAATATTTTATATATATAAAATATACATATATAAAATTTCCGATGGCTAACGAAATATTGAAAATATCAATTAATAAAATTTTTATTATTTTTTATAAAACATATAGAAATTTGTATGAGCTGCTGCACTGTAGTTTTAATCATTTTGAAGAAACAGCTTCATTTTAAGATACTGACGAATTTGGGGAAAAAATGGAAGTTCAGGTAGCGCAATACACACATTTTGCTCAGTTCCTAAAAACACTTTTTTCCAGTTTAAAACATTTTCTAAAAAGTTTCATAATTGTTGGGGGTACAAATAAGAGTTCGCCATTTTATAAGATTTTGGGTTGTATATATATTTTGCGTAAAACAATTTTGCATAATAAAGGACTTAAATTTAAAGGAAATGTGTCTTTAGCCATAGGGCACCATATCTCAAATTAAGGGAACTAGCAACCCATATCTCTAAGGATTAACGTCCTACCCCGCAACTAATTTTTCTCGTGTGTAAGATGAACAACAACAAGCATTTGAAAAAATATTGTGTGTAGGATTATATTCAAGGTTAGACACTTTGTAACTGATAATCCAGCCTGGCAAAACTAAACAACTCAAATAAGTAAACGTTTTTGATTATTTTAAAATTTTTCTGTATATTTTAGGAAAACCGAAAAAAACACATTTTTTTCGTTACACAAATTGCAAAAGTATGAACACATGAATACTGCTACAATATGTATTTTTTTCAATCCCGCTAATTATCACTTTTATTAAAATATTTTAAAATCAGACAACGAGATAAAATCAAAAGTTTAATTAAAATGCAATTGTCATAATATGTTATTTTTGTTTTTTTTTTTGTTCCGACGTTTTAGTTTTATTTATTTTTATTGTTATTTGAAGGTTGTGCTTAAAGTAAAAAGATTTTTTTTATTTCGAAACGTGCTTTAGTTTTAAAATTGAATTTTACCGGAATTAAAATTGTTTTTGTTTAAACTAATTAAAAACACTTAAAAAATGCAATTTTTTTGTTATTTATGTAAAAAAACACAGTAAACACTTTTTGTTAAAATTAGTAAAATAAATTAAAAAATATAACAAATAAAACGAAAGTTAAAAACAAAAGTTAAGAAAACGTCTATTCTAAGCAACAGTTGTTGCACAAATAATGCATCTTTGGTTGGTTACAACTGTTTATTATGAGCACGTTTTGTTGTTATTACTGTCATGTTGTTTTCATTTTACCGCTTGATTTTTTGCAAAGAGACACAATTTAAACCAGACAGACAGACAGTTTTTGAAATAGAGTTACTTGTGAGTTCTCACTTGGAATTTGTATTTTATCTCAATTACATGACAAATAACTGTTATTAACCCATTAGGGTTTATTTTAATATGATTTTTATTTGAAAGTGCAGGAATTCGTTTAAAAATAATCATTTTAGGACAATGTGCACTAAACTTCTGTTTAGTATTAAACATTAAATACTAATAATGTACATACATCTGTATGTATTTAATCGAATACTACCCAAATAATAATCGAATAAAATGTATTCACATAACATTTGAATAAAAATTATTTGAATAATATTCGCTTAAATCTACTCGAATACAAATTATTCGCATAATATTTGAATCCAAATGATGCGAATAATATTCGCTTCAACACTACCCGAATAATAATCAAACAAAAATTATTCGCATAATATTTGAATAAAAATTATTCGAATATTCGCTTAAATACTACTCGAATAATACTCGAATAAAAATTATTCGCATAACATTTGAATAAAAATTATTCGAATAACATTCGTTTAAATACTACTCGCATAATACTTGAATGAATATTATTCGAATAATATTTGAATAAAAATGATTCGAATAATATTCGCTTAAACACTACTCGAATAATAATCGAACAAAAATTATTCGCACAATATTTGAATATAAATTATTCGAATAATATTCGTTTAAATACTATATAAAAATTATTCGCATATTTGAATAAAAATGATTCGAATAATATTCGCTTAAACACTACTCGAATAATAATCGAACAAAAATTATTCGCACAATATTTGAATAAAAATTATTCGAATAATATTCGATTAAATACTACTCGAATAAAAATTATTCGCATAATATTTGAATAAAAATGATTCGAATAATATTCGCTGAAACACTACTCGAATAACAATCGAACAAAAATTATTCGCACAATATTTGAATAAAAATTATTCGAATAATATTCGATTAAATACTACTCGAATAATACTCAAATAAAAAGTATTCACATATTTTAATAGAAATGATTCGAATAATATTCGCTTAAACACTATCGAATAATAATCGAACAAAAATTATTCGCAGAATATTTGAATATTATTCGATTAAATACTACTCGAATAATACTCGAAAAATATATTAAAATAGTTTAAGCCTGCTACATATATGATTAAAATTGTTTAAAAAATATTATTACATAGTTAAGTTGCTATAATCGAATACATGTTCATATAATAGTCGGCTAAAAAGCAGATATCCGAATAACAATAATTTGTATAAAAATGTCTATATACAGCCTAAGGCCATAAAATATTTATTGAAAAAATGATTAAAATTTGTTTAGCGAAACAATATAATCGAATATAAATTATTCGAATAAAATTATTCGATTAACATGGTAATATTTTATTAACGAAATATAATATCAAAAATTATATTAATAAATTTAGTGGCATAAAATTTTATTCGGAAATAAGTTAATGCTTAAAAATTATCGGATTTAAAATTATTCGAATAATATTATTTGATAAAATTTTTTTCGAATAAACATAATTGTGTTCATAAATATTTCAAATTTTTTGAGGTGACTGGAACGTACTTGAACTCATAATTGGAAATTATATGTAAATGAAAATTGAATAAGAAAGTTAATAGTTAATTTCTTGAAAACGTGTCTGCCAATGAAAAGAATTTCAAATTTGCTATCGCTAAAGCTGAATTTACCTATTTGATTCGGGAGAAATGTGTGTTCGAAAAAATTTTTGTAAATAAAGTTTTGCGCCTCTTTTAATGAGAAGAAGATGCTAAATTTCATATTAAATAAATTTTGGTCGAATCAATTCACTCATTCCATTTTAATAGATCGTTAAATTAAGCGCGGTTCCTTATCTCAAATACTTTTGCAAGAAAATGTTATGAACTTTAGCGCAATGAAATTAATTTTGGCATAACAAATCATTTAGTGCACAATACAATACAATTGCCAATTTTCTATATTCATTTCCAGCTTTATAAAGCCTCTTAATCTTAAAAAAACCTGACCTACAATAACTATATCAATAGGGGGAGAATGATATTTCTACTTTTTGCAAAGGAATTCAAAGGATTGCAATTTCACACAAAATCTTCCTTTTCCTTTTTATATCACATACCAATTGCGCATTTACAAGTCCAATTGTTTTTTTTTTATTGTGGCTCTTTTGTAAAAGAAATTATTATGAAATTGCAAAAATAACAAAGAAACAACATACACGTGCAATATTTTGATTTTATTTGTTTTTTTCTATCACCATTAAAGAAGGAAATGAGAATATTTGTTTTCTTTTTCGATTACATCATTCTGTTTGCAAGTCTTAAGCTCAATCACATTAAAATTGTTGATATCATTATTTCACTTTTCAAATTTATTTATATGAAATTTTTGTGAATAAGATTTAAGGCTTTTATTTATAACTCAGGAAGCAAAATAAGCCTGGCAAAAGTGTTTGCAACCAAAGTATCTACAGAATATACAATCAGCATTCAGATATTGTTTTTGGAAAATTTTTCAAAAGCATTAATTTCAGATTAAACTTTTAAAAATTTGCGATTATATGGTTGTGAACCATGGCTTTTTTAATTGATGCTTAATGCAATGTGGCTCGCTTAATACTCGTAGCATGTATGCAAAGATCTTTTGGCAATACTTTTGTATATTAAATTTAGTACGTTTATCTTTGAGAATTTTATTTTTTGTTGTCTTTTCCAGCTCGATCAAAGTTTAAAATGTTCTTAGTTATCAGTTTAATAATTTCATATGTCTATACAAATTTTCGCACACCCGTGACCACTGAATACGATTATTTCCCAAAACAAAAACCTCTCTATGTTATTCCTCGGATCTTAAGCTATTTCTATGCCAAATTTCATCTAAATCGGTTTGATAACGAAAAGGTAACAGACAGACAGAGTTACTTTTATACATATAATATTAGTACAGAAAAAAGTGGAAGTCATCATAAAAAGTGCAAGTCGTTATGAAAAGTGCAAGTCATCATAAAAAGTGCAAGTCATTATAAAAAGCGCAAGTCATTATGAAAAGTGCAAGTCATCATAAAGAATGCAAGTCGTCTTAAAAAAATGCAAGTCATTATAAAAAGTGCAAGTCATCATGAAAAATGGAAGTCATCATAAAAAGTGCAACTCATTATAAAAAGTGCATGTCATCATAAAAAGTGCAGTTCATTATAAAAAATGCAAGTCATCATAAAAAATTCAAGTCGTTATAAAAAGTGCAAGTCATTATGAAAAGTGGAACATCACAAAATATGCAAGTCATCATAGAAAATGCAAGTCATCATAAAGAGTGCAAGTCATTATAAAAAGTGCAAGTCATCATGAAAAATGCAAGTCATCATAAAAATTGCAACTCATTATGGAAAGTGCAAGTCATCATAAAAAGTGCAAGTCATCATAAAAAGTGCAAGTCATTATGAAAAGTGCAAGTCATCATAAAAAATGCATGTCATCATAAAAAGTGCAGCTCATTATAAAAAATGCAAGTCATCATAAAAAATTCAAGTCATCATAATAAATGCAAGTCATCATAAAAAGTGCATGTCATCATAAAAAGTGCAAGTCATCATAAAAAATGCAAGTCATTATAAAATGTGCAAGTCATCATAAAAAGTGCAAGTCATTATAAAAAAGTGCAAGTCATTATGAAAAGTGCAAGTCATTATAAAAAGTGCAAGTCATTATAAAAAGTGCAAGTCATCATAAAAAGTGCAGTTTATTATATAAAATGCAAGTCATCATAAAAAATTCAAGTCATCATAAAAAATGCAAGTCATTATGAAAAGTGCAAGTCATTATGACAAGTGCAACATCATAAAATATGCAGGTCCTCATAGAAAATGCAAGTCATTATAAAAAGTGCAAGTCATTATGAAAAGTGCAAGTCATTATAAAAAGTGCAAGTCATTATGAAAAGTGCAAGTCATTATAAAAAGTGCAAGTCATCATAAAAAGTGCAGTTTATTATATAAAATGCAAGTCATCATAAAAAATTCAAGTCATCATAAAAAATGCAAGTCATTATGAAAAGTGCAAGTCACTATAAAAACTGAAAGTCATTATAAAAAGTGCAAGTCATTATGAAGTCAGTGTTTGACAGCCATTAAAAGTGTTTGACGAAATCGTGAATTTTAACAAAAATCAAAAAAAAAATTTTAGCATTTTTTCTTGTAAAATATATCACTGAAACCAAAGGAAAGATAACTTGTTTGGAAACTCTACACCATAAATTTGAATGGTTAAGAAGCGGTTTTCTGAGCCCCGTAGCAGTACAAATGGCGCCGTACGTTTAGGTCGCCGCCAAAAGAAATCGTCAGTCTGTTAATAAGTTATTCATTATCGACTTCTTATTATTTTGACAAGAGTTCATTTGATACGAATTTGTTTCTCTTTTATACTTTCTTAGTGAGTTAATCTATATTCGAAGTCTATAAATAATTTAAAAACTTATTAAAAAAAAATAATAATAATCATTGACGGTTGAAAAGTGCATATGCATCAATATTGATTTATTGATCTTAACTTTGAAATATCGTGACGTTAAAATCTATAAAAATCTATATAGTTAAATCTTTAGCGAGCATTTTAATTACAATTTATTGTTAGTTTACAGAGCTGGGATTATGCACTAAATTTTTAATAGATTCTAAAGATGTTTCTAGCAATAAATACTTTTTTTCTCTTGAAGCCTTTTAGCCCAATATTCAATCCACCATTGACAGCATACGGTCAGATTTATGGGAAAAATTAGTGGTAGTAGTAAATTCGACTAATCGAAGGACACTCTATATTATAAAGAGTGATCCAACCAAAATTATAATGATATTTTGTTTAACTACAACTACAAAAACTGAGTGAGTGCTAGTGAACATGTCTGCACTTAGAAATAGTAGTTCACGTTGTAAACTTTAAATAAAATTCATTTTCCTAAACTTTCAAAACTTACTAATCATGAAATGATTCGAGTCGAACTCGTATCATTAAATTTTTAATTATAGTAAAGGAATAATATTAAATAAAAACATATAGTAATATCAAATTACATCAAAGAATAACAATAATTTTTAAGTTGATTTTCTTAGAAATACTTTGACAAGTTGCACGCTTCTTTCAATGTTTTAACTCTTAATTAAAGTATGAGTCGTTTATACGAGTACACGTTTCAGCATTTTTTACAACTGTTTGTTCAAAATACTGTCAGACTCTTTAGTAACAGAAAATTAATTTATTGCTTAAAACTATGTTTAAAAATAAATATTTTAAATTAAAAATTCAGGGTCGGAATATAAATAAAAATTGGTAAGGGGACACCTTAATCGAGTTATTTTGTGATTTACATGCTTCTATAGAAACATGATAAACATGTTTTTTTTTTAAATATTTTTATTTATAGCAATAGTTTTGGAAAGAATTGTTTTACGCAAATAGAACTCTTATGTAATTGAAAATTAATTGGATTAAAATAAAACTGCAGAAAGTTTGTACTAACGATTGTTTGAACTATTGATTTGCTCTTATCTAAACAACCAGAATATTGAGAAAGATACGATAAATGTTTCTAGGCAGCAGGGAAAGTCAACATCACTTTTAATTATCCTACTTCTACAGCTGAGCAGAACAGCTGTTTCCGAAGGCCGCTACACTTTCATTATTAGTACTCATGTGTGTATTTGTGTGTCACCATTTAGTGAATCGTGTTTTAACAGTGTTCAGTGTTATTATTAAGAAAACTACTAAAAAGTGAAGTGAAAAATGGCTCGTACTAAGCAAACTGCCCGCAAATCGGCTGGTGGCAAAGCACCACGTAAACAATTGGCTACCAAGGCAGCTCGTAAAAGTGCACCAGCAACTGGTGGTGTTAAGAGACTACATCGTTTTCGCCCAGGCACAGTTGCTTTGCATGAAATTCGTCGTTATCAGAAGAGTACTGAATTATTGATTCGCAAATTGCCCTTCCAACGTTTGGTTCGTGAAATTGCACAAGATTTTAAAACTGATTTACGTTTCCAGAGCTCTGCTGTGATGGCTCTTCAAGAAGCCAGTGAAGCTTATTTGGTTGGTCTTTTCGAAGATACTAATTTGTGTGCCAGTCATGCTCAACTATTTAGTAATTGGCTTTAGTTGAATATGATAACTGTTTTTGACAAAATTTTTCAATATTATTCGTGCTGATTCTTTTCCCACATTTGCAAAAAAAAAGTTCCAAAATAGGTTCCCCGATGATCTGCATTAGCACCAGGAACTAGCTAAAACACCTCAATTATTTATTTTGAACTTTTTTTTGCAAATTTGGGAAAAGAATCAGCACGAATAATACTGAAAAATTTTGTGAAAAACAACAAATACCCAAATATACAAAATTAAGTATAACTGTTTTTGTTTGTACAGATTTTATTAGGAAATGGCATACGAGAACTGTATCAAACTTTCAATCCCTGTGTTGCCGTTTGATTATTTTCTTCATGTCACATTTTTTTAGTCTTATTATTTAAGCTGATTTTTTATATGTGTTTTGACATTAAGGTTCTTTTTTTTCAAAATAGAAACGATTAAAGCTGCAATTAAGAAATCAACACAAATTTCAATTTTGTTTAATTTTGCCTCTCGCCTAAATAGACGGAAGCTTCTTCGCATTTGAAACTCCTTTCAATACTTGCTTATTAGAAATAATCGCCTTTTGGGCAAAATTGGGTAAAATTGTGTTCCAACCAAAAAATTTATTTTTTTCAAAGGGGTACCCCTTTCCTAAAAAATTTACCAAAAATTTGTTTTGCTTAAATGCATGCGACTTAAGCTTTTTTGTCTAAATACAGACTATTTCAAAATTTATTAACCCCCTTATTCATAAAAATTATGAGAGTCGAAAAACAGCGTAATAAAACAAAATTTCATATGAAATTTGCTCTATTACACTCTTATAAGCCTCTCATAATTTTTATGAATAAGGGGTTAAGTTAATAAGAACAAGTAAGAAGGTTACATTCGCCCGGTTCGAACCTTAAATACCCTCCAAATATTTAGTAAATAAACGCTCTATTTTGTAGAGGTCACTCCGGGAGGGGCCGTGGGGGAGACATTTCACCTTTGCCATAAAACACTAAAAAGTTAATTTTTGGTGTTATTAAGTGTAGAAAATAATTTTTTTTATGGAATGGTTTAGGGAAAAAGATAGAGGAGTTCAAACACGTCAAACCATCACGAAAAAAAGTAATTTTCGGCATCATCACCTCTGATTTCAATGAAATTCATCACAAATGTTATACACTATAAGAGTATAATTAAACAAACAAAAAAATTTGGCCCCAGATCCATTCGGGTTCCAAAATATGACGTCATAAAAGTTGTAAAAAATGTTGAAAAATCACAAAACTCTCCTTACAAAAAGCGATAGAACTTTTGAGCTATGCAAGATAATTTAGTTTTTTTGATATCGTTTTAAAGGTGAAAGTGCACCCTTTAAAATGATATGCATATCATATTGCGTGTTTTTAAGAAAAGGTCAAAGGTTATTTTTGGGGTCTTGAGTTCAAAGGTCTACATCTGAAAAAGTATATTTTTTAAATTTCTTAAATAAATATATGTCAAGTACTAGACCCTCTTCTACATTTCTAGAAAATTTAAAGGTGGATACGCGATTGGTGTCAGAGTTATAGATCAGAACGTGGTCCTAAGTCTGTTTTTTGTTCATACTCAATTGATTGTTTGTTTTGTGCAAGCTTAACTATGTACATTAGGACGTCTCGAAAAAACAAATTTGCCGTACACCACCGAATATAAGCAAGGTGATTTCGAATATAAATTTTTATTATTTTTGCCGAAAGTAGGGGTCCCCAAAATACATTTTTCATTATATCTTCTACATTTATAGTCGGATCTCAAAGAGTGATACATCGATGTTTTTGTCTTGAGGAGGCCAATGTTTTGCTTTAATAGTCAATGGCCTCAAATATACCGTTCTTGTATTTACCCACCACATCTCAGCTCCTACCACCTTAATGTGCAACCCTAATATCAGAAAATTAAAGGTCGCAAAAAATCATTAAACTTTTGCAAAGAAAGTTTTTCAGTAATTCGAAAAGAACTATTAAAAAAAAAGATATATATTTTTTTTGCCGAACGTAGGGGTAGCCTTTTTATAAGATCAAGATAATATATACTTTATGGGGTCATAGAGGGATATTTCACTGCATTACACACGGAATGACAAAGTGAATTTTTTAATTATTTTTTTTTATGAAAAATTATTTTTTAATCCTTTAGCAATTTTTTTTTTTTTGCAAATTTCTGATAGAGAATTTTTGCCATTTCGAAATTTTTTTGTTACCATTCATAATAATTGCGGTATGAGTTGCAAATTTTTCCCAATTTTATAGTTTTGCAAATTTATTGGATCTTCAAGATCGCGTGAATAACACTATTATTATTTTCTCACACTTAATTTGTTCATACCTTAACAAAAACTAAAACTCAATGCCATGCCTCTTTTATGTCTGAATACAAGTGATCTATCTACGTGTTCGGTCATTATCAACTTATTATTGAAAATGCAGAATACGTGTTTTCTTATTTAAACACATTTTAGAACAAACTTAAATTCTTATTAAAACATGCCAAGAAAGTTCTTACAACTACTTTCACAATAATGAATCAAATAAATACCAATACTTTTTAATCTACTGCCCTTTAAAAGAAATTTCTAAAGATTTTGCTGCGAACAATTAAATAGTTTTTTTTGTCTTAAGCAGCTTTCGTCATGAAATTGTATAAATTTTAGATTGTCTTAACGCTACTGGATACCTTTCTTATTAATTTCATTTTTTTTATTTAATATATTCGTTAATTTAATTTATTAACTTAAATAACTTATGCTAGACGTATGTTTGCAACAGCATTAAAGTGGCTGCTAATTAAATAGCTTTTGCTTCCATGACGCTATAAATTGTTTTATAATAATAATAGAGAACGTGTAAAAAAATTGCACCACGTGAGAGAAATAAAACAAAAATAGCAAACTAATTACTTAGAAAAATGCCCATCATTAGAGGCTTTAAGCTCCCCCCAGACATCAATGTAGAGTTCACGGTGATTCATTGCACCTTTTTCTAAACGATAAATCGTAATCACTTATTATCTGTTTATCCATGTGTGTGTGTGTGTGAGTGTATATATTATCGACATAGTCAAACAGCTCATTTGCAAGCTTGTTTTATATAGGAAAAGCTTTAGCCAGTTTTAAAGCTTGAATCAAAGTTTATTCTTATAGATAATAAACAGAGAACGAGAGAGAAAAAGAGAGATTGGAAATATAAACAAATCATAAAATAAATACAAATTTTGTTGATGTTGGTCATGTCCATCTGAGATGCCAGATATATTTTCCTGCATAGTTTCTTAAATTCGAAATTACTCCAAAAATTTATAGCAAGAAAATTCAATTCTTTTAATTCACAATAAAAATATAAACGTATGCGTTATATATTTTAATAGTGGCCAAGTTTATAGATTTTAAGAAATCGAAAGTGCTCGGGCATATTTTATACTTCATCGAATATATAAATCTGCATGTTCAGACACGTATTTTTAATTGAGTCAATATTCACTTTATTGACATAATTATTTACCTAATCAATTCACTTATCGTATGGCAATTAAAAAGAATTTGCTTATATTCATGAGGACGTGGGTTTATTTTTTTTTTTTTTTAATTTTCTAATAAGTAATAAATTTAATATCAATAACTTATATGATTTTCAGACATGCATTTTTAATTGAGTCAATATTCACTTTATTGAGATCATTATCTTCTTGTTCAGAAATACAAAATTTAATCAATTCAATTAACGTATGACAACAGCAAAAAGCAAAATTTTTTTTTATTCTTAAGGACCTGAAGTTCAAATCTGAGCAATTTTTCACTTTTTATTAATTTTTTCTATAGGGTCCGCAGTCTAACGTTTTTTTTTTCAACTAATGCTTATTTCGTGAATGGTAACACTTAGCTCATGTCTGATTTGACAGATAATTAGTTTTATCCGTCCGCTGAACGAATATGGTTGACCATCCAATGCGTTATCGCTTCGCTAAGTGGGCCTGCAATCGACAGAAGATCGAGAGAAGATGCCGATTTTGCCAAAAAAATCATCTTTTCAGATGAAGCTCATTTTGATCTTGGCGGGCATGTAAACAAGCAAAATTGTCGCATTTGGGGCACAGAAAACCCGCACGCATACATTGAAATGCCGACGCACCCAAAACGAGTCACTGTTTGGTGCGGATTTTGGTCCAGAGGCATAATTGGGCCATTTTTCTTCGAAAATGAGCAAGGAGTGGCCGTTACAGTCAATAGCGATCGTTATCGGGCCATGCAGCCATTTGAATAAAATTATTTTCCATTATTAACCGGAAGGATTGTGCTTTCAAATAAAAAAAAGAAATTTGAGCAAATATTCAGTAGTTTTTTTATAGCATTTAAAAAAAAAAAGTTATTTGGCGGACCCTATACTTCATAATAAATTTAATGACAATATTTTAACATCAACATGGCTTGACATACTTTGTTTTTTTATTTTTTTATTTTTCTACATTTTAGGTGCTAAGTCTCGACTAACTTTGTTCAGTGGGTTGCGTTTTGCTCACTAAACATGCTTTTTAGCAGTGGTGCATTTGTAATATTACTCGATTTTATAGCAATTAAGTGTTAATTAAGCAATTAGCTAATTAGCATTTTATATGGTTAATTGAGCTCAATAATGGCATTAATTGCCATGAACTCAATTAAAGTGTATGTCTGAACAACGTGAAGAACAAAATGTTGCTCTTGAATTGAACTTTTTCCCTTCGTTTTACTACTGATTTTCGGAAATTTTCAAAATAAAACTCGAATACACAAGAATAATTCTTAAGCCGAAAATGCGCTATGGCAATTTGTGTCACCGCAAGCAAACACATTGGTGTATACTAGTGCCATTTTCGCATATTGCGTTATGTGGCACTGCTTTCCTGAGAATATTTTATGATATTTGTTGATATCGCATTTATTTAGAAGGTAATACTACACACCCAAATTTACGAAAATGACACCCTTGTCATTAGTACACCCTATTATGTTCGCTTAAGATGACACAAAATACCATAGTGCGTTCTCGGCTTTAGGCCGTTGTACAGATATCCATTAGACTTGTGTCGAACTCTTTCATTCGCTCGTTTTTGACAAGAACCACTGTTCAAACCAATGAAATTTAAATGGGATTGATCAGCGGTTCTTGTCAAAGACGAGCGGATGAACGAGTTCGATACAAGTCTAGTCCATGCACTCGTTTTTGACAAGAACCTTTTTTAAATTACATTGGATTGATCATAGGTTCTTGTCAAAAATGAGCTAAGCCCGGTTCTTATCTATACGACAGGACTTTCTATTTGGGAACGGCGAGACCCCATAGATAATATTAATAATAATAAATATGATATTCTCTCTTATTCTGTAACATTTTATCAACGTCACGTCAACACAATACCAAAACTAAGACATCTACAGATTATTTTTCCTTCGTATTTAATCACCCCAATTATAAATATTCCCGGGGAAAAGAGTTCCCGGGGAATTCATTTTCCCGGGAATAAAACTCCCTTATTCTAAACAGACGGGGAGAACAGTATTATGGGAAAGGGAATTTCGAATTTTCGCAGTCAACTGTTTTGCTTTCAGTTGTTTTGTTTTGACTTAAAAAGTGAAAAATATTTTTTTGCAGCACAACTCCCTTGCAATTTTTTAAGGAATTATTTTCTAAAGTTATTATCAAATTCTCTCTTTAATTTGCATTCATAATACCTACTGTTTTCCCGGGGAAGAGTCTCCCATTTTCGAAGTTTATTTAGAATAAGGGAAAAGGGAGAAGGGAAAAATCTGCCGGGGAGATTCTATTTAGAATAAGGAAAAAGGGAAAAGAGAGAAAATTCCCGGGGAGTTGTTATTCATAATTGGAATAAAGGGGGTTAAGAATAATATGATTTTTCTTTAAAATGTATTTTTCTAGCTTTTATCCAAGAAAATTAATTTTTATTAGCTCATCGAACACGTTCATTCGCTCGGTTTTGCCAAGAATCTATGATGATGTTTTAATAGGTTTTTGTGAAAAACGGCCGGATGAATAGACTACATATATAGCAGAAAGTAAAATGCATGTAGAAGATGTTGTAGCACAGTGTAAATAATGTAAACAAATATATTCTTGAACTTGAAGTTAAATTGAAATATAGAAAAATTTTTTTAAATTAATATATAAAATAGAATAAAAACGCAGTAAATAGATGAAAATTAATAATATTAACCTACAGAAAATGAAATTGCCAAATGGTTCATCGATTGATTGCATGTGGCAACAACATACGGAGTCTGTTTTAAATGGCTTTGCAAAGCACCACACGAAATTATTAATACTCGCCGTTTCAAGTTGTTGCTGGTGAAACACCAGTTGAAACTTGAAATATCTGACTGAGATTTTAGCCACAAAATATTTGCCATAAATAAGACCAAAGAAAAAGAACGTATAACACAAACGGCTGTGGGAGGAATTAAGATTACGATATTAATTGATGCGGACTACATTTTATAAATTTTCGATTTTTTTTTTTGTAATAGCTGCCGCCCATTTAAGCAGTTTAGAGATTTATGCAGCAATTTTGCTGCTGGCTGCTGTGAATTCAATAGAGCAGCAGCGCATATGAAAAGAAAAGAAAAAGCCGCGAAAATATTACAAACAATTCGTAAAATACTTAAGAAATGCAGAGGATGTTTTAGCGTTTATTTTGTTTTGAATGTTCTGCTTTGCCACGCGATCAACCAGTTGTTTTCGAACATTTTAATTGGAACGACTGCAAATCAATTGAATTGTTTCAATCAACTGATTAAGCAAATAAATCTCTAAGAACAGCACAACACCTCCGGTTTTAATGAAATGATTTTTTTCTTGGAAAGCACAAAAGTTCAATTTCTTTAAAATTGATCTTATTTTTTAAAGGAAATTTAGTTTGTTTTAAATTCCTATTTCCGAAATTAGGGGAAATTTTTAATTTGTTGCGAGTTTAATTTGCAATTGTACTCACCTGTACGGGTTCATTGCACGACTTTTGAATTTCTGTTGTTGTCTTCTTGGGATATTCAAATATTGTAGTTTCGGTGTCATTTTGTAAATCGTATTTATTTAATTTGCGTCTTTTCCTTTTAGCCGATTTTGTTGGGCGTCGCAGAGGAGTTGCTGAAATAAAGAGAAAGAAATCTTGTTAAACTTCGCTATTATTGTGCAGTTCACTTTTATTTACTTTCAGTGTCATTGGAAATTGTGTCTTTTTTATCTTTTTGAAATTGTGTTATATTTTTCATTTATTTATTTTTTAGTTTTTTTTTTGATAATAAATAAACAAAATTAAAATTGTCAATAGTATTACCAAAGCGTAATTAACAGGGTGAGGTTTGTATTATAATTTTTTGTATAGAGTGTTTTTAATAGAGTGACACTAGATTAAATCATAATAAAGCAAGGAAATATATTTTTAACATCAATGAAATGGTTTTTATTAGAAAGAAAATTTTATGAAATGAATGTTTAAATATTATTTCTGTCATGTGGCCGCCATGGCTGGCGCATAGAAGGCGCAATCTGGAACACCAATTTCCAAAAATTAAAAAAATTGTCCATAAAGTGGAAGAACACAATCCCAGTTACTGAGAACGGCAACGAATTGATTGATTAGGATCATCTTCAATACTTTGCTGTACAGCGGCTACGGCTTCTTCAGTGTTCGCACTGTTCGGCAGCTCATGGGTTGCTCAATATCAGTAACAGTAAATGTGGTCGGAAAACAAGCTATTGTTCTTAGAATTAGCCGCCCTGAAGGACGATTATGTGCGCCATAAAATTCAAGAAGTCCACTATGAGTTTGACGAACAATTCTTTTGATTTTTTTGGTGTTGTGACACTCTAAAAAAACGCTCTATATGTAGGAATTGTTATATTGAAGTTATAATTATAGAAAAAAATATCTAAGCAGAACTTATATTTATTTAAGGCATTAGGGTGGCCTTTTAAGCCAGTGCCCAGTTTCATTTGCACTTCAGATTGCAGTCTCTGACGCTCACACTGCTGATCGACCACTTATTGATAAGGTATTGATAATTTTTGCTTGCATTTGTTTTATTTCATATAAATAGAAAATAAAATAAAATGCATTTTTAAAAGATAAGAATTTCCGAATATTAGAAAATGGACTTATGAAGATATACAGCCAATTCTTTCCCTAGATAATTAATCTTCGAAAGAAATCAATATCAACTTGATAACACAACTCAATGCGAACAATTGATTTATACATTTTAAATAATTTTTTTTTAACTACAATTATATATCATTCGAGTGTTAAGTAAATGATAAAGACAATATTAAGTTCTTTCTTAAGAAGTAATATGACTGTGTTCAGATTTAGGACGATAAACAAATACTGCAGCGAAAAGTATTTTTACCCTAAAGAGTTATAAGAGACTTCTGCATATTTTTGAGGGCAATTTCTATACCCTCCGAAAAAGAATTGGCGTGCATATTTACCTTGACATTGCGTGAGTAACGCAGCGAAATATCCTTCTAAGACCACATAAAGTATATATATTCTTGATCAGTGATGAAACCTAAGGCGATCTAGTTATGTCCGTCCACCTGTGGAAATCATGATTCAGTCGGAACGAAAAGAGCCAGACCTTGGAAACTTGGCACAAATACATCTTGAAGGATAGCACAGTTCAAGTTCGGTAATGGGCTGAATCGGGCAAGAGGGGAAAGAGTTTCCCTAAGAAGAACTAAACCAAAATCGAAAACAACATAATTTTTAATGTTTGTTTTGTAATTTTTGTTAAGTAAATGATATATTTTTATGTCATAGACGGTTTAAGCCGTTGAACTTACAGCCAAAAAAAACAGAAAACATCATTTTTGGAACCCGTCTCTTTAGTGGGCGTTGAAGTAACATTTTATATGTAAAAATAGTGTAAATATTTAAAAAATTGTATAATTTAAGCCTACATTTCTTAAAAATTAAAATGTAAAGCTCAGATGAAAAAGATGAGATGTGCTCTGATCTTCTTCTGCCCTACCCTACCTACTCATTTGCCCCCTAAGTGACGTCACAAAAAAAATTTACACCAAAAATGTACTTTATGGCAAAGATGAGACATAAAAGAGTTACTTTCATATACATATATTGTATTAGTAAAGACAAAAGTGCAAGTTATTATAGAAAATGCAAATCATCATAAAAAGTGCAAGTCATCATAAAAAGTGCAAGTCATCATAAAAAAATGCAAGTCATTATGAAAAGTGCAAGTCATCATAAAAAGTGCAAGTCATCATAAAAAATGCAAGTCATCATAAAAAGTGGAAGTTATTATGAAAATTGGAAGTCATTATGAAAAGTGCAACTCATTTTAAAAAGCGGAAGCTTATACTTCTGCTCAGAGACCAGAATGTAATACCTCATTAAAAGAGTGCCACAAAGAAACAGCATAACCACGCCCATATTCATGGCTCTGTAGTCAAAGCGTTGAATACTTGAACTAAAAGTAATTACAATAATCGTATAAAATAAAAAATATAAGCTGCCCATTTGAAGGTTGCTCCGATAACCTATATAAATATTTCACTTCAGACCAGTCTGAAGATTTATATATATATAAAAAAGAAAAACAAAATTTTACAAATCACTTGGGTATCAAACATTAATATCAGCCACTTATTATAAATCTTACAATCGAGTGCCTTCTTACAACTGCCGCTGCAAGCAGTGTCTCGCCAATGAGTCAGCAGACGTTGGGTATGACGCATAAGTGCTGTTTATTTTATAAGCTGTTATCTAATTTACATCTATCATTGCAAAATTGCACTATCAGTGGCCCTATTCACAGCCTTGTGCAAATAGTGTTGCATTATTGCATTTTCAAATGGCGAGAGTATTTGAGAACATTTTCAATGTATTTTGTGGGTATAGAGAACAATTATCTTGCAATGCAATGCAATGATGCAACACCATTTGCACAAGATTGTGAATATAGGGCTACTGACAAAGGCATGGCAATCAGTTGCAACCTAAAATGCACCAAAACTGCACACACCGCTGTATGTGCTCAAGGCACATTATTGTACTTTTCTAACGAGAGATTTCCTACATGATTTTTTTTTTGCTGATCATAAATGATCGTTAGTCATTAAACAGAGAACTTAAAATGTAGTCCTACCTGACAATAATAGATTAATATGATTAATTTGTCAATACAAATAATTTTAATGCCGATATCTTGTAAATTCCATGGAAACACATGTTCTTAATACCTCCAGGTAAAAATATTGTTAAGTGCTTTAAATTAATGGCGGTTATAAATTATTTGATTAAAAGCTTTCATAATTTGTAATCTTTTGCTTTCTTAACGAATTTTAACAAAAACTATATTACGCAAAAGAATATAAATTATTTTTCATAGTTTAATTTTTTCTCTGTTACCAATCGATGGCCGATAGTCCACATGATGATTAGAGACCGAATTTGAATTTTTTTATAATTATAGTTTTAGAGTTTAAAATGGGTTTCAAGCTTTTGTAAAAATTATTTATTATTTATTTAATAAATTCCTGCACAGCAAGATTTTATCTAATAGTTAAAGTGCAATAAAAGTATCGTTTTTAATTTAAATTAAAGTTGTTTTCAATTATGTTTGAATTTCTATTTTAATAGTAAACCTTTATTTATGTAAATTGTATTACAGGATGTTAATTTTCTCATCAGGCTATAAGTTCAAATCTGCGAAACTGCAAATTATTTTTTATTAAAATAAAAACTAAAAAAAAATAATTTGCAGTTTCGCAGATTTGAACTTACAGCCTGTTGAGAAAATTAACATCCTAAAGTTGTTTTCTTTTTTAGAAAATATTGCTACATTTTTTGCACTTTTTAATAAAAACTGGCAATAGAAATGTCATATGGAAATATGGAATTTATTAGAAATTATTTTACCATCCCGTAAGAAAACAAATTTTTGTTTTTCTACTCCACTTAAGTGCAAGTTTTTAGAAGAGAAATTAAAAAAATGTTACACTTTTTCTAGAAAAGAAAATGTGCATCACACATTTACTATACACGAGAATAGCTAGACAAATCAAACTGTGAAATAATTAAAAGTTTTTTATTTGGTGCGGTGAAAAATAATTAAATAAATATTTCTTCAGACTATTTGAGTTGCTATTAAGTTGCTGTGCTTGAGAAAGACAATTCTCGAGGCCCCTCTCGAAGAAAGTGTGCAGCAAGTGAGCGGGTCATATGAACTATGATCTTTCATAATATTGATTTCCTCGCTGTTTAATAAAATGTCAACACCGATATTAGCAACGTGTGTTCTTTTTTTATACCCTCCAAAAAAGAATTGGAGGGATTTGTGATTCCGTGTATAACGCAGCGAAATATCCCTGTGAGACCCCATAAAGTATATATATTCTTGATCAGTGATAAAATCTAAGACGATCTAGCCATGTACGTCCCTTCGTCTGTGGAAATCACTATTTAATACAAACGAAAAGAGCCAGACCCTTAAAACTTGCCAAAAATATATTTTGAAGTATAGCATGAATCGGGCTAGAGAATATGATGAAACGGGCAAGAGGGCAAAAACTTCCCCTAAGAAAAGGGCGTTATTATATGCAAAAGTAGTGTAAAAATTTAACAAATTTAACTTAAGCCTCCATTCCTTTAAAATAAAATTTTTAAGCTTTAATAACGAAGCTGAGACGTAAGCTGGTACTCCTCTGCCCTACCCCCGTCCTTCCCCTTTACCCCCTACATGATCCTATCAAACAAAAATGAAAAATTTAAAATAAAAAATTTGAAATAAATTTTACACTTAATTATCCCAAATATTTATTTTTAGAGTTTTATGGCAAAGGTGAAATGTCTCCCCCACGGCCCTTGCCAGAGTGACCCCGACAAAAGAACAGTTTTAATACGCTCCAAAGAGAATTGGACCCAATAAAGTATATACATATATTCTTAATCAGTGATGAAGTCTAAGACGGTCTAGACTATAGTCTATTTTTGGTCCGCGCCCCTTTAAGGGGGCGTTGAAGTTACATATTATATAAAAAAAATTTTGTAAATATTTAACGAATTATATTCCTTAAGCCTATATTCCTTAAAAACTTAATTTATAAACATTTACGAGGAAGGTAATATATTCCCCTGCCCTATCCCTCCAACCCCCTTTGCCACCTACATAAATGACCTAATGAAAAAAATTTTTTCTACACTTCCACTACACCGAAAATTTAGTTTCTAAGTTTTTACGATTTAGGTGAGATGTCTCCCCCTCCCCGGCCGTTCTCAGAGTGACCCTTTCAAAATATATTTTAAGGAATGTAGGCTTAATTAATACAAGTTATTAAATATTTACTCTATTTTTCCATGTAACGCCCCTTTTAGTGGCGGAGTCAAAAAATAGATTTTTCTGAATTTCTAACAAAATTACAAAAAAAAGAAACTTTAAAAATCATATTGTTTTTTAGAGGTTGCTTTAGTTCTTCTTAGGGGAACTTTTTGCCCTCTGGCCCGATTCAGCCCATTTACGAACTTGACCTGTGCTGTCCTTCAATATGTAAATATTTATATAAAATTTCAAGGGTTTGGCTCTTTTCGTTTGAACAGAATCGTAATTTCCACAGACGGACGGAGGGACATGGCTAGATCGTCTTAGATTTCATTACTGATCAAGAATATATTTCTTATTTCGCTGCGTTATAAAAAAGTCTAGAAACTGAAATATTATTTCGATAACAATGAATAATACAAGACCCCGTCTGTGAACGGATAATAAGAATAAATTTTAAAAATTCACTTCTTTCTATAAAATCGTCAGTTAGCAAAACACCTCGTTTTGTAGATTTCAACAATAAGTTGGACGTACATATACGAGTACATACATATTATATACTAAACCGATAAGAAGTGATACAATAAACCATGTGATAAGCAATCGATAAGCATGCAATTAAAGATTAGAACAAAATATTACGCGATACGATATAAAATACGATACGAATTTGATTTTGCACAAAACTTTTAAAATAAAAATATAAGCGACCTGTTTTCTATTTAGCAAAAATTATTAGAAAACAAGTAAAAACGTTATATTCGACCAGGTCGAATCTTAAATACCCTCCAAATATTTAGTAAGTGAATTTAAAATGTTCAACTTGACAGACAGGGACAGAGTTCGTTTATATAATATCGTACGTCAACGCCCACTGGAGGGAGCGGGGCTCAAAAATAGACAATATCATGTTTTCCACAGACGAACGTATGGGCATTGGCTAGACCGTCTTAGACTTCATCACTAATCAAGAACATATTTACTTTATAGGGTCCAATTCTCTTTGGAGGGTATAAAAACTGTATTTTGTCGGGGTCGGTCTGGCAAGGGCTGTGGGGGAGACATTTCACCTTTGTCATAAAACTCTAAAAATAAATGCTTGGGATGATTATATACAAAATTAAAAATTTTTTATTTTTATTTTTTTGGTAGGGTCATTTAGGGGCTGAAGGGGGAGGAGGGGGTAGGGCAGAAACAGGCAGTCATAAAACTCTAAAAATAAATGCTTGGGATGATTATATACAAAATTAAAAATTTTTTATTTTTTTTTTTTTTGGTAGGGTCATTTAGGTGGTGAAGGGGGAGGAGGGGGTAGGGCAGAGACAGGCAGTCATAAAACTATAAAAATAAATGCTTGGGATGATTATATACAAAATTAAAAATTTTTTATTTTTTTTTTTTTTTGGTAGGGTCATTTAGGGGGTGAAGGGTGAGGAGGGGGTAGGGCAGAAATTATAGAGCAGAGATTATATACAATATTAAAAAAACAATTTTTTTTTGATGGGGTCATTTAGGGGGCAAAGGGGGAGGAGGGGGTAGGGTAGAAACAGGCAGTCATAAAACTCTAAAAATAAATGCTTGGGTTGATTACATACAAAATTAAAAAAAAAAATTTTTTGGTAGGGTCATTTAGGGGGCAAAGGGGGAGAAGGGGGTAGGGCAGAGGAGTACCAGGTATCGTCTCAGCTTCGTCATTAAAGCTTGAACATTTTATTTTTAATTTAATTTGTTAAATTTTTAGGCTATTTTTGCATATAATAACGCCCACTAAAGTGGGCGGGGTCCAAAAATAATTTATTTTTATTTTATGGCTCCAGTTTAAGGCGTTGGACCGTATTTGACATAAAAATATATCATTTGCTTAACAAAATAACCAAAAAACTTAAAAAATTATGTTGTTTTTTCTGGGTTGGTTTAGTTCTTTTTAGGGGAACTTTTTTCCCCCTTGCCCGATTTAGCCCATCTCCAAACTTAACCTGCTCTAAGCTTTAAAATATATTTATACCAAATTTCAAGTCTCGTTCTTTTCGTTTGGCCTGAATCGTGATTTCCACAGATGGACAGACGGAGGGACGGACATGTTCAGATCGTCTTAGATTTCATCACTGATCGAGAATATATATACGTTATGGGGTCTCAGATGGATATTTCGCTGCGTTACAAACGGAATGATAAAGTGAATATACCCTCCAAATTCTTTTTTCGAGTGTATAAAAAAAGGGGGCGATTGTAAATAAATATGTTTGATGGCAACAATAAATCTTCGTATTTTTGTGATTGCCAATTTACAAAAGAACACATGTTGTATTTATTGCATAATAAATACGCACTCGAGCTTAAGTGTTCTGTTTAGCACTTTTTATGCATTTTGGCACTAAAAGCCATCAACTGGTATGCAAATCGTTTGTATCGTCATAATTAAAAGCAAAAAAGTGCGTGTCTGCTCTTGCGACCTTTAGTTGCAAGTGTACTTTTTCTAACTGTTCCATTTTTTATTGGATATCTGCAAGAGCCCTTGATAATAATACATAGAAAGAAGTTTGTTTAAACACAATTGACTTACACATTGAGATTACACTATGACATTCTGTGCTATCGCAAGCAAACGCAATGGTGTGTACAAGTGGCAACGTTTGCCACTTTTTTTTAATTTTGATATAAGTTGTTGTGTCGGATGCCAGAAATCCTGTGCAAATGGTCTTGCATTATAGCATTTGCAAATTGAGAGAGTATTTGAGATAATTTTCAATGTATTTTGTTGGTGTAGACTCTACACTGTAGAGTACAATTATTTTGCAAATGCGATGATGCACGATCATTTGCATAAGATTGTGAATAGGGCTTATGTGCTCTCGCCTATAGCCTTCTAGTAACACAATCTAAGGACACTTTTTATTATTATAATGCCAATTAAAAAAAAAATTAATTATTACTTAAGATCTTTTATGAGTGAAAGCACAATCACAAGATCGTCATATGACAAGAGTCCAATAGTAATACCATTTAATTTTTTACTGCTTATATTCAGCACAATAATGGCCTTATCTTGGCTATTTTTATTTAAAATTTTAAAGCTTCAATACCCAAATTAACTTTTATCTTCATTGTCAACGTATTATGACGCCTGGTGAAAGTTATTAAGCTTTCGTTGGATTCGTCTTTTTTTTTGTGTGGCACGAAAATACCTGCAATAATATTTTTTATGTGGGATAAATAAAATTATATTGAGATAAATTTAGATTTCGTTGGTAAGTGTGTGCAAATTCACAAGCTTTTAGCCTAATTTAAGAACAAGCAAAAAAAATAAAGCAAGAGGAAGTGTTATAGTCGGCTGTGCCGAATCTTGCACACCCTTCACCGTAGACGTCTGGGTCCAAATTACGGCATTCGATATCGATCGAAATTTGTATATAAATTGTATTGAAATTTCGTTTCGAATCGAATGCGGTAATTTGGCCCTTGATTGTCAATATTAATTTATTTCTTTTTAAAACATAAAATACTAGAGAAAAAGAAACGTTTTAGTAGGCTATTTTAATATTCCAAAAAAAAAACAAATGTTAAACTTTCCAGCTCTGGACTTGTCCTTTTCAATTCTTCTGAATTCTAATACCAATGAATTTCTTTCCAAAATATCAAATAAGTTTAATATATAACGAAAAATAAAAAAAATTGTTTTAGTTGACTACAAAAAAAATAAAAAAATAAAATTTGGAAAACGGTTGACCTTAAAGACCATCCCTGCAACATCCCGCTAATTTTAACCGCTAAAAATTGTATTATTTAAATTTGAAAACTGCTATAACTTTCGAATGGATCAACCGATTCCCATGCGGCAAACGGTGATTGATGCATTTCTTCGATACCTATAAAAGAATCGAGAACACTAATTGATCACATATGCATATAGTTTCGGAGTATTTTGAAAAATTCACTTCTTTGGAAATTTTCTTTCACGATATCTCACGCACACGTTAACCGATTTTGATCCGGTTGGCAGCTCTCGACGTTATTTTCGATTGTCAAGAGTTGAATAGTTTTTGGAATCGATTGGAAAGGCATTTTAAAAGTTATTCTAAAAAAAATTTTGAAAAAAAAATAATTTTTCAGTTTCTGTGATATTTCTCGAAATTTACCATTCCGAAACGGTTCGAAGTTTGAGAGAAACCTTTAAAACGCGACTAACTTGGTTCGAGCACAAATTGATCAGCTATATATTTTTAGAATTTTCTTTAAAAATTTTTTTAATTTTTTTCGTTCACGAAATCTCATGAACGCATTAACCGATTTCGAACCGGTTGTTAGCGCTCGATGTGATTCTTGATTGTTAAGACCTGATTAGTGTTTGAAATCAATCGGAGGAACCGATCTAAAAACAAAAACACTTTTACAAAAAAAAAACATTTTCAATTAGTTTGATATTTCCGAATATATGTAACGGTCCAAACCGGTTCTAATTGGGTTGGATGCGGCTCAGCCTTTCAAAAGTTGTAAGCGGGTCACATACTTAAAACACACTCGCGCGCACACACACACATACACATACATACACACACACATTCACACACATTCATACAGACCTATGACGCCTTTTCAGGACTGATCAGGAAAGCTTCCTAGGAACTCAAAGCGTCGAGATCTGGTGAAAACTCGATTTTTTCAAAACGAAGAAAAACCAGGGGGCAAATTATGGCATTCGATATCGATCAAAATTTCCATTTAAATTGTATTGATTGAATTGTATTGCTTGAGGCAAATTACGACATTCGATGTAGATCGAAATTTGTATTTAAATTGTATGGAAATTTCGATCGATATCGAATGGGGTAATTTGGACCCTGGTGAAAACTCGATTTTTTTCAAAACGAAGAAAAACCAGGAAGATTTCCATTTAAATTGTATTGAAATTTCGATCGATATCGAATACCGTAATTCGGCCTCTTGAGGCAAATTACGGCATTCGATGTAGACCGAAATTTGTATTTAAATTGTATGGAAATTTCGATCGATATCGAATGCGGTAATTTGGCCCTGTAACTTCCCACTTTTTTGAAATTCTTAACACGGAGTTAAAAATTTAATGAATTGTCCAACCCAAGACCACAGGGTTTGGCTTTTCTGGGGGTTTCGGAAAATAAATTTCCCATACATACAGATGAAAATCGCTTATTCGACTATTTTATTCATGAGATCCCAGAATACGAGCATACTATATACATATATTTTCTTTATCTCATTTTATTATCATATTCCCCCTTATTCTGTAACAATTCGCCAACGTCACGTCAAGACAATATCAAAAATGTGGCAGTTACATTCTGGTTGTGGGGAACAATTGATTCCTGCTGACGGTGAAATAAAAGTAATTATATGCCGAGGAAATCGAGCATGCCTTTGCCTTAGTTTTGATATTCGCCTCTATTATGAATGACAACATCGACACCGTATCAAGACGACAGCAAAAAATTGTCGCTTGTCTACTCTTTTTCGGCAGCAACTGACAGAACTATTGACATGTTCTATCGATATTATACGCCCTAGAGAATACTAAGAAATTGTCAAGGGTAATTAATTGTTATCGACACCTTGTAGACAAGGATAATTTTTTACCGTCGAGTTGATGTGACGTCGACGTCGCCGTTCATAATAGGGGCGATTGTCTTGACGTGACGTTGACAAATAGTTACAGAATAATGGGAATTATTTCTTTTTTTGAATATTTTTTTTTAGTTTGGACTCAGCACTCAGACTACGACCCCTACATAAGCAGTGTATTTCGCCCGAATTAGAAAGAAGGTGATAGTATAGAGCACAGATGAAGATAGAGAAATCTTGTAACTATTTCAACCTTTTAACCGGCTAATTTTTTGCTACAGAGCCAATGAAATTACATACCGAATGACAAACCTACATGTACATCCCTCTTTCACCATCTTTGATGAAGGGTGCAGCAATATAAATTACTGCTTGTCTACTCGTCTAATAAAGGGTGTGGTTTTATAAAGTTTTTTTTTATACGAATCACTCTGTTTTCTCACAGCTGTTTTGACAGTTTAAAGTGACGTCTCTACTCAGTATTGTTTGGCAAATCATTATGAACAGGTTAACTCTAGAACAACGCTTCCAAATCGTGGAAATTTATTTTCAAAAACAGTGTAAACAATTAAAAATGTTTATCCGCTTTTTTACCGCAAAATTATCTTCCGTGATGAGGCGCTTTTTTGGTTGAATGGATACGTCAACAAGCAAAATTGGCGTATTTGGAGCAAAGATAATCCACACGCCGTTCAAGAATTACCAATGCATCCCGATAAATGTACTGTTTGGTGCGGTCTATGGGCTGGTGGAATCATCGGTCCTTATTTCTTTAAAAATGAGGAAGGACGACGCGTTACCGTGAATGGAAATCGATACAGAATCATGATCAATGAATTTTTGGTGCCAAAACTTTAAGATATGGATGTAAACGAAATGTGGTTTCAACAGGATGGTGCCACTTGTTGTCATACTGCGGGCGAAACAATGGACTTATTGAAAGAACATTTCAACGACAACATTATTTCGAGAAATGAACCGGTGAATTGGCCTCCGCGTTCGTGTGATTTGACGCCACTCGATTATTTTTTGTGGGGATACCTGAAATCATTGGTTTACGTGGATAAACCAGCAACGATTGACGCTTTGGAAACCAGTATTCAACGTGTCATTGCTGAAATACGCCCTCAAATGCTTGAAAAGGTGGTCGAAAATTGGAACTCCAGAATGGCCTTTGTGCAAAATAGTCGTGGTGGCCATATGCCCGAAATTATATTTAAATGTTAAATGACAAGAAATTATCTGCCAAATAAAAAATTTTTTTTTGGCCATTTCATAATTTGGCATTTGTTTTATTTAAATTTCAAATCAGCAAGCTCTTATAGAAACACCCTTTATTATTCGACCATAAACACAAATTTCAACACAAGCTGATATCATTCATGTGTACATGTACAGACATGCACACGCACAAATGTACGCAAGTACACCAATACCTCGCTTTGCGACGTTTCATTCTGCGACATTTCGCATGGCGTCGAAAAAACGTTTTGCATCATTAAAAATCTAGATTATAAAATTACTGAATTTTCAATTTTTTTTTTTTAGTTTTAATGAATTTTTGTTGTTTGAATTGCTATGTTTTTTAATTTTAATGAATTTGTTTTTTTTAATTAAAAAAACCATTGAAACATGTTAATTTTTATTTTATTTCTAATAATTCCTTTAATTTTTTAAGTCTTTATTTTTTATAATATTAAATAAATTTATAAAAAACTAAAATCTACTTTAAATTAATGTATGAATTTCTATTTTAATAGTGAACCTTTATTTATGTAAATTGTATTACAGGATGTTAATTTTCCCAACAGGCTATAGGTTCAAATCTGCGAAACTACAAATTATTTTTTATTTATTTTTATTTTAATAAATGAACGTGATTACATTCTATTTATTATTTTTGAGAGTGGAATATTAAGAATATCCACTATTTATTAAAATAAAAATAAATAAAAAATAATTTGTAGTTTCGCAGATTTGAACCTATAGCCTGTTGGGAACATTAACATCCTGTAATGCAATTTAAAAACTACTTTGTTTTTGGTAAAATAATCGATTTGATTTAGAATTGGAACGTATCGTTAATATTTCAGTGCATTTCCATACAAAAGGTTTTCTCGAATTGCGACGTTTTGATTGCGACGAATATTTTGGGAACCAATTATTGTCGCAAAGCGAGGTATTGGTGTACCATAAACATGCACACTTCGGGTAATTAAATTTGTTATCAGTCATTAGACTGATCTAAATTACGTTATTATTGGTAAGACTTGTGTCGAACTCGTTCATTCGCTCAGTTTTGACAAGAACCTCTGATCAAACCCATTTAAATTACATGGGTGTGATCAAAGGTTCGTGCCAAAAACGAGCGAATGAACGAGTTCGGCACAAGTCTATTATTGGTGCGAGTGTAAATCTTCCATCACGATGTGCAAGCAAATTAATGTGATTTCGGCATCAAGCTTTTTTTTTTTTTGGCGGTCATAGGACGAAACATTAATGTTGATTTCTGTTCTAAAAAAGAAGGCTACAAATTTTGCACTTTTCAATAAAAAAATCGCAATAATATGGCATTTGGAAATAGTGAATTTGTTAGAAATTAATCTACCATCTCTTACGAAAAATTACTTGTATTTTAAAAATGCTTCAAATTGTAGTTTTTCTAGGAAAATAATTATAAAATGTTAAATTTTTTTTTTCAGAAAAGAAATCGCCATAAGTTAACAAAAGATTACAATCCCTCCCTTTATCCTCCTTCCCACAACCAATTTTCCTAGTTCCAGCACAATGTACGCATAAGCATCCCCTGAGTGCCGGTCCTAATAAAAAAAAAAAAAAAAAAAAAAAGGTCACAATTAAATAATCTAATTTGTAAAGTTTGTTATTATGTTAAATAAAAAGCAAAAAAAAAAAAAATAAAATAAAAAACTAACAGCATTTAGCAAAAACATGAACACTCATGTTTAAACAAAATTGTTCAGGCACAATTCAAACGTGCTGAAACCAAAAACACACCAATAACTCTATTCTATTTCTTTGAAAATAATTTCTTGTTGTCAAACTACGATTAGATCATGTACTTAAAATGTTGCGATTAGTTTTTAATAACAATTTGTTCGAATTCCTTTTTTTCTTCTCTTCATTGTAAATCAACTTTTAAAAAGTCTGATAAAACCATGCCTTCGTTATCGCATCCCCAGCACTTGAAATGCCTGATTCTGATATTTAGTGAGTGAGTGGATGGTTGTTATTGATTTTAAGGTACTTCATACTTTTCTCTTTTATTTTTCACTAAAACTGTGTGTGAGACAATGGGTGAGAGTGTGTTGGAAAATATCTGTGAAATACATTCATGATTTCAAATAAGTATTATTTTGTTTTTATGGCTCAAAGAACAATTGATTTGTTGACTTGTTGTTGTTATTGTTGTTACGTTAGTTGTCTGGCTTAAGGCCGGTTATGATCCAGAAAACATGGTTTATTTGCACTGACAATCAGTCAGTCTGCTGAACGCCGTTACCAGCTGCAGACGCGTTCACTTTCAAACGTTTTTATTGCAACAACAAAAAAAATAAGTTTTGTATTTTCTTGCCTTTTTGGTTTTGTATAAAAGTGCATGAAACGCCAGGTGTAAGAGAATTGAATCCTTTCGAGCGTTTCTACCTGAATAAAATATAGGATTCAATAGATACACAGAAAACGGATTAAATTTAAAAAATTTGAACGGCTGACATAATGGCTGATACAACAAACGGTACACAATTTTATACATTTTTTTTTAATTTTTAATTAAAAAAATTAATTTGCTGTAGCAAATTGATTGTGAAAAATAGCTGTTTTTCTAAACGACATCTTTCAATAGAATTTTAATTAGAATTGTTGCCATCTTTATCTAGACATGGTGAGAAAACTTAATTAACAATTCCAAGCGGTAAAATGAAATTATTTGTGCAAACTATTCGTGTAAAGTGAGTCAAAAGTAATATTTTTAAATTATTGTGTTATTCGATGAGCACAGAAATACAATGAACAGTTCGCTAATTAATAGCAACTGATCTTTAAATGGTTTGCCGTACGGCAACTGAAAGTTACCACAGTTGCCATAACAACAATAAAGCGAATTTACATCTGAATAAAATATTTACGGTCATAAGTGATTTTGGCTATTGGATAAAAATCTCTATAATAAATAATATTAAATTATAGTTTGAAAACAAAACTCCATTAGCGAAATCAATGAAATAATAAAACAAGTAAAAACGTTATATTCGACCGGGTCGAATCTGAAATACCCTCCAAATATTTAGTAAGTAAATTTAAAATGTTTAACTTGGTGGGCCAAAGTTCCTTTAAGACATCTCTGTACCCAATTTTAAACAGAGTCATTTTGACAGAGTCATTCCGGGAAGGGCCGTGAGGGAGACGTTTCACCTCTGCAAGATCAGAGAACATCTCAGCTTCCTATAGGTTTAAGGAATAAAAATTTTTCAATATTTACACTATTTTTGTATATAATATCGTACGTCAACGCCCACTAAAGGGGGCGGGGTTAATAAATAGACTATATCATGTTTTTACAGACGAACGTATGGGCATTGGCTAGACCGTCTTACGACTTCATCACTGCTCTAGAATATATATACTTTATGGGGCTCAATTCTTTTTGGAGGGTATTAAAACTGTATTTTGACGGGGTCTCTCTGGCAAGGGCCGTGGGGAAGACATTTCTCCTTTGCCATAAAACTTTAAAAATAAATGTTTGGGATAATTTTATACAAAATGAAAAAAAAAATTTTTTTTGATGGGGTCATTTAGGTAACAAAGGGGGAGGAGGGGGTAGGGCAGAAACAGGCAGTCATAAAACTCTAAAAATAAATGCTTGGGATGATTACATACAAAATTAAAAAAATTTCATTTTTTTTTTGGTTGGGTCATTTAGGGGGTGAAGGGGAAGGAAGGGGTAGGGCAGAGGAGTACCAGGTATCGTCTCAGCTTCGTCATTAAAGCTTAAACATTTTATTTTTAGGGAATATAGGCTCAAGTAAAACAATTTGTTAAATTTTTACACTATTTTTGCATATAATAACGCCCACTAAAGGGGGCGGAGTCCAAAAATAATTTTATTTTTATTTTATGGCTCCGAGTTTAGCGCGTTGACATAAAAATATATCATTTGCCTAACACAATTACAAAAAAAAATTTTAAAAATATTGTTGTTTTTTTAGAGGTTGGTTTAGTTCTTCTTTGGGGAACTTTTTTCCCTCTTGCCCGATTTAGGCCATCTCCGAACTTAAACTGTGCTATCCTTCAAGATATATTTATAAGAAATTTCAAGAGTCCAGCTCTTTCCTTTTGGACTGTATCGTGATTTCCACAGACGGATAGACTACCATGGCCAGATCGTCTTAGACTTTATCACTGATCAAGAATATATATACTTTACGGGGTCTCAGATGGATATATCGCTGCGTTACAAACAGAATGACAAAGTGAATATGCGCTCCATATTCTTTTTTGAGGGTGGTATAAAAAGGAATATTCCAGCAACTGAAAGAAATAAATGGACACACGTGCACACAAACATCGAATCTGTAGGCAAATCACGAAGAACTTTTTAGAAATAATAAATAAGAAATAAATGAGCTCAGATTTATGTTCCGAATTCTTGGAATTATTTTTAGTTTTCGGAAATCAGGAAGATTTTTTATTGCATCCGGTATTTTTTTTTCTTTAATTATTTTGCATTGATTATGCAAATTTAAATTAAAAAGTTTTTCGGCATATAAATTGTGTATAAACCAGTTCTTTAATAATTTTAAGCTTTTAACGTGTGCAGTTTGATAATTCCTTGAATTTTTGTATTTCCAAAAATAAATTCCATAACATTCTATTAAAAGACTGTCGACTTTTGTGCCAATTGCGTTTGTATTTTTTTTTTTTGTTTTTTTTTGACAGCCTTGAAAGCAGGCAACTTGTCTAATGGCGTTTTCTTTTCTAGAAAATATGTTAAATTTTTTTACTTTTAGTCCAAAAATTTGCATTTAAGCGGATTTTTAAAACAATATTATATTTGCCTAAGCAATGGTAGATTAATTTGTAATAGATTTACTATTTCGAAATGGCATGATGGTGCAGTTTTTCATTAAAAAGTGTAAAAAATGTAACATTCTTCTCCAGAAAAGAAATCAACGTAATTGTTTGGAAAAAAAGGGCAAAATTAATTTCCTTCACTGATTACCCGCTAATAAAATTGCAAATTAAAAAAAAAAAATTGGGAAATTACTAGTTTCACGCCGTTTTGAAAAACATCGGGTTTCTTCCAGATTTCGATGTTTTGAGCTTCTAGGAAGCTTTCCTGACTACTCCTGTGTGTGTGTGTCTATGTGTGACCCTCTTATAAGTTTTGAACGACTGAACCGCATCTATCCCAAGTACTCGCGTTTCAAAGCATTCCTTCAAACTAAGATTTCCTGGAATTAGAACCGGTTCGGACCGGTACATTTTCGAAAATAAAAAAAACTTTTTTTCAGAAGTAGTTTTTTTAGAATAACTTTTAAAAAGCCTCCTCCGATCGATTCCAAAACCTAATTATCTCTTAACAATCAAAAACCACAGCTGAGCGCCACCAACCGGATCGAAATCGGTTGATGCGTTCTTGAGACTTGAACGTGAACGAAAAATTAAAAAAAAAATAATTTTTTAAAGAAAACTCTGAAGTTATATATCTGATCAATTAGTGTTCGAATCAAGTTAGTCGCATTTCAAAAGGTTCCTTCAAACTTTTTTTTTTTTTTTTTTTTTTTGGACCAGCACTTAGGGGATGACCCCTATATATGCAATGCATTGCGCCGGAACTGAAAACGAGGGGATAGTATTAAGGGGACAGATTAGGAAAGATGAGAAGATAGACTGTTGTTTTTTTTGTAGCTATTTCAACTTTTTACTTCGCCAGCTAATTTTTGCTACAGGGCCGACGACTTGGATTTCTCGTGAATTGGAACCGGTTCAGACTAATGGCTTTTCGAAAATATATATATATATATATATATATATATATATATATATCATTTTTTTTTAATTTTCTCAACGGGCTTAAGTTCGAATCTGCAAGACTGCAAATCATTTTTTTATTATTTGTATTAATAAATGAATTTGTTCAAATTCTATTTTGCAAAAGTGGAAAAATTAAACAAAGAACGCTGATGAGATGGCGTAGCGACCTCGACATCAGTACCGATCCGTCCTGAAGAAGTCACACAAAGAAGTGACGAAATATTGAAATTAAAAATTAAACTAAAATAAAGAGACCTTAAGCTTAAAAATATCAGAATACAATAATAATTAAAAAGATGTCAAGAAACCAGAAGAATTTATTCTTAATATTCCAATCTTAATATAAAATTAATAAAAATAGAATTTGAACAAATTCATTTATTAATAAAAATAATAAAAAAATGGTTTGCAGTCTTGCAGATTCGAACTTAAGCCCGTTGAAAAAATTAACAATTTACATAAGAAAGTTCGACTAATAAAAATTCATATATAATTTATGATTTTTTTTTTTCAAAAGTATATCTTTCAGAATAGCTTTTAAACAGTTTTTCCGATAGATTGCATAAACTAATCACTTATAGCCAACGAAAAACCACATGAAGCGCTTCCATACGGGCCATAATGGCTTCATGCTTTCTTAAGATATTGTGAACCAAAAACTCGAAAAAAGTGAATTTTTCAAAACACACCGAAATTATATATGTATGTGATCACTTAGTGCTTTCGATGTTTTTATAGGTATCGAAGAACTACATCAGTTTCAAAATTAATTTAATAGCATTATTTTTGTCGCAAATTGCAGGGATGGCCTTTAGGGTCAACCGTTTTCCATATATTATTTATTGGTTTAAAACTGACTTAAATTGGAAATCTTTAGAAAAAAAAACACAAAAACGTGTTACATGTTCTTAGGAAAAGAAAAACACCATCATGTCCCGGTTTACACTATGCAACTTTTGTTGCAGCAATTCTTATTTTGTGTGAGAGTCCTGAAATAGGAATATATACCATTTGTATTCCTTTCTCGCTCTTCCTCACTAAATATCAAGAATTGCTGCGACAAAAATTGCATAGTGTAAACCGGGACCATAAGTTAATTTTGTTGGCTTTAAATTCTTTGAAACTTTGCCGGGAATATTAAAATAGTGTTCCACGGGAAATCTTCTTTTCGAAACCCTAATGAAATTCGCTAAGTCATTCTTGATGTGAGTAAATGATCAAAATGCACATATAAAAATAGATAAACTTATTTATATATGTTTTCTGAATGGTCTTTATCTAAGGCAAAATATTTAATACGATTTTTAATGTGGGAACTTGAAACTATTAGTAATTCTATTCAAATTAGTTTTTTTTATTTATTTAAATTTTTTGTTTATTTATAAGTGACTCTTTTCGCAACAACACCTGAACCAAATGCACACAATGTATGCAGTCAGACATAAGTGAGTGTAAGTAAGTGTGTGTGTGTGTGTATGTAACAGTATGTATTTGGCTCTTATCTTTTTAAGAAATTTTTATAAAAGTTGTTTTCCGTTTTGCGTTCCAGCGCAGTAACGATAAAAATGATTGTTGTTTAATTGAGCGATGAACAAAACGACAAGCAGGCGTTTTAACACCTTAAAACGAAGTTGGAAAACTTTTTTTTTTTTTTTTTTGAACGAATATGAAAATAATTGATTGTGTTTGATTTATAACGGCTGATAAAAGTTAACACCATTTTTGTGCCATTTGATAATCTTTGCACTCATGGGCATTTCAAGTGAAATTTACAATGTCTTTAGTTTAATGAAAATGGAAAAAAATGCGATAAATTAGGCAACCATAAATTAGACAAACTGTTTAAGAATTTTTAAATTTTTATTTAAAAAAAAACACTAAAAAAATTTTCAGGTTTTTGATATTTCCGAGAATCGGTCTGAACCGGTTCCAGTTTGAAGGAACCCTTTGAAACGCTACTATTTAATTCGGTTTAGCCGTTCAAACGTTATTAGAGGATCACATACTCCACACACACACACACACTATTATGCATACAGACACAGTGACGACTTCTCAGAAGTAGTGGAGAAAGCTTCCTAGACCTTAATATGACAAGATCTGCTGAAAACTCGATTTTTTTCAAAACAGGGTAAAATCAGTAACTTCGCACTTTTTTTTAAATTCTTAATTTTCTTAGCGGGAAGTTAAAAAAAAGTCTGTTCTCTTCCAAGAAAAATTTCAAAACAGTAAATTTTTTTAGGAATTTATTTATCATCCCTCAAGAAAAGAAATTTTTGATTTAAAACTGAGTTTAATTCAAAACTTTTAGGCAAAAAAAAAAAAAAACCAAAACCGTATTACACGTTTTTAGAAAAAAAAACACCAGAAATTACAAAAGTTCTTGTAAAAATGCATTTTTGGTTCAGTGTAGTTGATAAACGCATGATCTCTAGTCATATATAGAGACCATTAACTGATTTGATTGATGAACAAGAGAAAATGTAACGTACGTAGCATACGTCACACAAGTTTGGCGGCTTTTTATTAAAACCGACAACAATTTCTGGCTGTAAATAATTTATTTTTGTTTTCGAAATTGGATTTATTATCTAAAATTTAAACTTCAAATTTTAAAGTTACGATTTTTTTTTGAAGCGTGCGTCACTTAACCCTTTCACTACCGTACTACAAAAAGTGAATTTTAGCAAATTTAAGTAAGTTTTTCGTATAGCTGTGATACTCAGGAGTGCAAAAAAATTTTTTTTAAATTCTAGTGTTCTTCAGGACAAAGATATGTCCTGGCATAATATGTCTCATTGGGTTTTTAAAGCATCATAAATTGGGACTAAATATCCCATTAGTAGTGTATGTATGAAAATAAAATGAGACAGAGTACCATATTTGTTTCTATTCATTCTGCAAAGATACGAATTGCCTTACTAATATATACTAATGGGATAATATATCCCATTTATGCGGGCCAAATAAAACCAGTGGGATCTATTATCCCAAATGGAATAAACTCGCATAAAACAAAATGTTTAGCACATGTTGTTCCCTACTCAGTTATTTATAGTATCAGACACTTATATTATTTGTAAAATATATATATAAAAAGGAAAAGCAGAAAAATTCGTAAAACGCGTGCGTGAGAGATCCAAAAATATTTCTATTGAAATCTAAAAACGAATACAAATGTAGCGTTCGTCACGCAGTATGTGTCCATATGCGGAAGTTACATTTGAATAGGTTATATAAGATTCATTCAGTAAAACACTTTATAGTAAAGTGATTTGAAATCACTGAAAAGGCGTTATGAGGATTTGACGATAATAAACGGATTAATTGCAAATAAAATGATTTCTTCCTTATTTTTTATATAATAAAAATAAAAATCAATTAAAATTAATAATTATATAATATTCTATTAATATCTTCAGATTAGACACAATGTCGTGCTTAAAAACCTGTACTTCGACACAACCGGCTTACTGCGGTTTATAAAATCAACTTTCAATTCCTAGAAGAAAAAAAACAACACTTTCGTTGTTCTATTGTATGCAAACAATAAAGCGGTAAATCACATTTTCAAGCCAATAATTTACAACCAGAAATAATTGGAAAACAGAAACTTTATTGCTAAACTTGTTGACATTTTTATTACATTTTGATGTCCTGTTTATGTTATTTAAATTACATGGCCAAATGGGTTCAAATTCTATGCGATACAAATATTTTAGCTGATAATGACTGATACATTTTTACACTAATTTATTTCAATTGCATGTATTTTTGTAATCTCTTCGACAGATAAAAGGGACAATAAAACTCTTTATAAATGCACTTGTGTCATACAGATGTAGGCATGACATACGATTGCAATCAAACGATTATCGCAATATTATCCTGTTTTTGTTTTGTTTTGTTGTTAACACGTTAACATTTAATATGTACTTGTGGCAATCTATCTATAAATTATTTATTATAGAAATGCACTAATACCAGTTTTTTATGAAGATGGATTATATCATAAATATTTGCGTCACATTAGACATTTAACGCAATACAATTGCAGATTTTTTTAAGAACTACGAGGGTAACTATTTATATCACAAGGGTAGGAACGTGTAATTTGTAGCCCATAATAAAATTTAAAGGCTAAATTAACTATTTTTAATAATATGCATTCCAAACTGTGAACGTAAGCAATTTATTTAGAATAATCTCTTAAGAAAGTTCTTTAATCAAAATAGTACCTGACCAAAAATCCTTAGTTCTAAGTTTAGATATCTTTTCAAAATATAAATAATTACAAAAATAACTATTTTTATTTTCAAAAATCGTTTTTAAAAATATGACAAAATTTAAAAAAAAGTGATAAAATTTAAAAATTTTTTTTTTTTTTCAAAATATGATGAAATTTAAGACAAATAACTTAATTGATAAAATTAAAAAAAAAAAATTTCAAAATATGATCAAATTTAAGAAAAAAAAACATTAATTGATAAAATTTAAAAAATTTTTTTTAAAAATATGATCAAATTTAAGAAAAATAAATAAATTGATAAAATTTAAAATAAAAAAATTTTTTTTTCAAAATATGATCAAATTTAAGAAAAAAATTAATTGATAAAATTAAAAAAAAATAATTTTCAAAATATGATCAAATTTAAAAAAAAATAAATAAATTGATAACATTAAAAAAAAAAATTTCTAAAACGTAAAATGTATTTCTCAAAAAGTGTCATTAGCAGAAATAATTATTTTCTCATATAGGTATACATTTTCCGAAATTGTACTTTTCTTTCAAAAAACCAACATTTTCAAAAGGTATATATTGTAAGAAGTACCGTTACAGCACACCAAAAATTACTTTATTCAACAAGTACTATTGAAAAGTACGATTTACTAAAAGTACTTTTCCAATTATGTATTACTTTGTCCGGAAAAATACCTTTTCCCACAAGTAATTTTTCTAACATGTAAATTTTTTCCAAAAGTACTTTTTTTAATTTTTTTTTTGTAAGAAGTACTATTTGAAAAAAATTTTCTCAATATGTACCGTTAATAAAAAGTAATTTTCCAAATATGTATTACTTTGTCCAAAAAAGTACCTTTTCCCACAAGTACCTTTTCTAGCATGTACATTTTTCCAAAAGTACTTTTTCTAAATTTAAGTAATTTTCGTAAGAAGTACTATTTGCAAAAAATTTTCTGAATATGTACCGTTAATAAAAAGTAATTTTCCATATATTTATTACTTTGTCCAAAATAGTACCATTTCTCACAAGTACTTTTTCTAACATGTAAACTTTTTCAAAAGTACTTTTTCTAATTTTTAACTTTTTGAAATTAATACATTTTCAAAATAAAGTACTTTTCAAAAAATTACTTTTCCAACAAGTACTCTTTCTAGCATGTACATTTTTGCAAAATTACTTTTTCTAAATTTAAGTATTTTTTGTAAGAAGTACTATTTGCAAAAAATGTCTCAATAAGTACCATTAACAAAAAAGAATTTTCAAAATATGTATATATTAATTTTTCCAAAAAATACCCTTTCCCAAAAGTACTTTTTCTAGCATGTACATTTTTTCAAAAGTACTTTTTCCAAGTTTTCATTTCTTGAAATACATTTCAAAATAAATTACTTTTACGTTAAGAATTTTTTCTGAGAAGTACTATTTTCAAAATTTTGTCATTATGTTTTATTAATAAAAAGTACTTTTCCAAATATATATAACTTTGTCCAAAAAAGTACCTTTTCCCTCAAGTACTTTTTCTAACATGTATATTTTTTGAAAAGCACTTTTATAAATTCTAAATTTTTTAAATAAATACATTTTCAAAACAAATTACTTTTCGATAAGTACTTTTTGTAAGAAGTACTATTTCCAAAAGTTTCGCCTGTGAAGTAAAAAAATAAAATGGCTTGGGAAAATTCTCTTCCTCTCTCTCGCTCTTTCTCTTTTCTCATTGTTTTCCATCTGTCGACTCAACACTATCCCTTTTACGAGTACGTGCAGATTTCATCACCTGACTGAGGGTCCCTGTCAAATATTCTCAAAAAGATAAAGAAACTGCCCCTAAAATTTATAAAAGGTAAAAACATTATTGCAGTTTGCATTTTTTTTACTTGCACCGGCATTCAGGGTGTGAGCCCTGCTTATGTAACGCATTGTGCCGGAACTATAAAAGGAAAGGATAAAGTTGAGAGGATAGATAATTACAAGGACATTAAGGTTCCCGATCATAGTCAACTAAACTTTTCATAAGAAATCTAAGTAAATTATTACTAAACAAAAAATAATTTTCTGATTACAGGACACAAGCCTGAAGATGGCTTTACGCCGGCAGAAGTAGCAACAGACCGCGATATTGCTGCAATTAAGCCAGTGGAAAATATTTCAGAAAAATTGCCCAATATGCCAGACCCCATTGACCCAAACAATGGCTCCGAAGCCGAAGGCCAGGTCAAGGTAAATACTCTTTTGGGCTGAAGTCCTAATCGAATAATTAAATAATTACGTGTCGCGTTTGCTTGCAGAAATTGCCTTACCCCAAGTCGGTGTTTTTTATTATCAGCAACGAATTTTGCGAACGTTTCAACTATTACGGCATGCGAAGTATGTTTTTCCAAGTTAGAAATTAAACAATTCTTTAAGACAGCATTTCTAAATCCTAAACCGCTTCTGTGTTTCAGCAATTTTGGTTTTATATCTCAGTCGCCAGTTGGACTACGATGATGATACGGCCACTGTGATATTTCACGTCTTCACCATGTTTGTTTATTTCTTGTGTGTTTTTGGCGCCATCGTTTCGGACAGTTGGCTGGGCAAGTTTAAGACGATATTCTATCTGTCCCTGGTGTACGTTTGCGGTTCGATTCTGATTACTTTGGGTGCTATGCCGCCGCTAAATTTGCCAGCAACCACGTTTACGATGATAGGCCTGGCGCTGATAGCGCTGGGTTCTGGTGGCATCAAACCGTGTGTCTCGGCCTTTGGCGGTGATCAGTTTAAGTTGCCAGAACAACTAAAACAAATGACCACATTCTTTTCATTGTTCTATTTCTCCATCAATGCCGGCTCACTGATTTCCACAACCGTCACACCCATTTTACGTGAAGATGTCCACTGTTTCCATCAAAAGGAGTGCTATTCATTGGCGTTTGGTGTGCCAGCGGTGCTGATGGCGGTTTCCATAGGTAAGTTGCTAATAAATTCTATAGAGATTTTTGTCAGTTTGTTTCCTAAACAGGACATTAAATATTTCAGTTGTGTTTGTGTTGGGCAAGCCCTTATATAAGAGTAAACCTCCAGCGGGTAATATGGTGGTATTGGTCAGCAAAACGATTGGTGTAAGTGGTGATCTCATGTGATCTATTGTTTTATATTTATGTTTTTCCATTTTTAGAATGCAATTGCCACCAAATGGCACGAGAAGAAAACCAATCCTCGTGATCATTGGCTGGACTATGCTGACAAGAAATTCGACAAGCAATTAATTGAAGATGTTAAAGTTTTGATGCGTGTCTTGGTCTTGTATTTGCCTTTGCCCATTTTCTGGGCTTTATTCGATCAACAAGGTTCGCGTTGGACTTTCCAAGCCACCCGTATGAACGGTGATATGGGCTCTTGGGATATTAAACCAGATCAATTGCAAGTTTTAAATCCATTGCTGATTTTGGTCTTCATTCCCCTGTACGATGTGGCGTTTTATCCTGCTTTGAGTTTGGTTGGCATTCGACGTCCTTTACAAAAATTGACGTTGGGTGGCATTTTGGCTGGTATTGCTTTTATCATTTCTGGTGTTGTTGAATTAAATTTGGAGGTAAGTATTTGAAAACAAAAGAGATTTTTTAATAGCCAGCAGGAGAAAAAAATATTTTTGGTTGGAATTTCCTTACAAAAAAAAAAAAAAAGAACTCGGGTGACCCTTTTCCATTTGCTTAACTTTGACATATGATACACCCAGTATAGGGTACACCAAGGCGAATTCATGCAAGGTGGACTCACTTATGCAACTCTGTGTAAAATTTATTGAACTGTCAAATGAAATGCTTTGGAAAAAACAATGGCCGCACACAAAAACGAAAAACCAGAAGAACACTTTGACAGTTCAATAATTTTGCCTTGGTATTAGCTGATCACTAATTTTTGAACTAAGGCCACCTGGTATGACTTCGCCTTGGGGTACACATACAAAAATCCAAGTTTTTTTTTATTGTCCTCGAAACGTTGTCGGTGTCACATATAAAGGGTTTTTCAACCAGAACTTTGTTTTACAATTGTGGCAACACCAATAACATGGACCTGTTCGTAAATTCATCACTGCGCTGCATAATATGATGACCAAGGCGAATTGAATAAGGTGAACTTGTTTATGCAACTCTGTATAAAGAACATGTATTTTGTTAGTGTACAGGCTTCTGAAGTGTCAAGTTTAGTTGAGCAGAAAAATGAAAAAAATTGTGATACAGATGTTTGCCTCAGGCTTCCAACATCTTTTGGAACATGGAATAAAGTTCCCTCTCCCTTGCTGAACTTATTCTTGCACACAAAGTACATCCGCATATTGTTTTTGTTCACTTTTTTTTAAATAAAATTAGTGAAATTTCAGAAAAACTTTGTTTTTGGCACACACAAAATTTTAGTTTTGATTGATAAAATAAAAAAACAAAATAAGCAGAAGCAGATTTTGACAGACCGGAGTAAAATCACCTGATCGACATTTTCTGATATAAGGTCACCTGATTGAATTCGCCTTGATGATTACTTTGCACTGCCACTGCTAATCAGCTGTTTATGCTGCTTTTATTTGCATCACACATTTTTATGCAAGGCGAATTCTTACCAGGTGGCCTTAGTTCAGAAATTGGTGATCAGCTGTTACCAAGGCGAAATTATTGAACTGTCAAATTGAACTGTTTTTGTGTGCGGCCATTGTTTTTTTCCAAAGCATTTTATTTGACAGTTAAATAAATTTTACACAGAGTTGCATAAATGAGTCCACCTTGTATGAATTCGCCTTGTTTTTATGATTAATATTTGAGGCAAATATTTTGCAGTGTTGCTTTTTCGACTATTCGACATTTGTAGTGCTGCCACTTTTTCTAATTACGAACATACTGTTCATCACTTGCAGCGCAGTGATGAATTTACGAACAGGTCCCATGATAGTTCTGACACTTCGTTTTTTGACATATTCGTAGTAGATGCATTGGCAATTGTTACAAAGAAGTCAATTTCGCTCGAAAATCGCATTAAAATAATTAAAATCGACTAAGAAAAGTGGTGGTTCTGTTAAAAGTTACATGTCTAAAATTCCTGGCGGTTACTGCGTAATTCGATTCGAATAGAAAACTGTTCGAAACTGTATGATATTAACATAGTAATTCGAAAGCATTTTCTTTCGAATCGAATTATGCAGTAAACCCCCTGGTATTTTCGTAGAAAATAATCGTCCCTCTGAGACCTTCTGTCAACGAGCAAAATTGCCGCTTCTGAAAATCCCAGAGCGATTATTGAGAAGCATTTGTATGCATCTGTACGGTGCGCCATGTGGTCTGGAGACGTGATGGGGCCGTTTTTTTTTTTTTTTTTTTTTTTTGAGGATGAGGCTAAAAATGCGGCAACGAACAATGAATCACGCTATCGCGAAATGTTAGCAACTGAATTTTGACCTATTATTGATGACGTGGACATGGAGGACATTTGCCAGATACCATTTTTTATTCATAATGCAAAAAAAATTTTAGTCCTCTTCATGTAAATTTTTTGCTTAATTTTGTTTTATAAAACAAAGTCCTTGTTGAAAAACCCTTTACTAGGAAATTTTAACTCACACTATATAAATCCTTGCCAAGTATTTTGATCATGTCTAGAGCTTTTCAAAAGTATTTATGATATTGACAAGTGAAAATTTTATGTCGGCTAAAAATATTTGACAAATCAGGATGTCTGGATATAATTCTAAAAGAGACTCAAACATTTATGTTCTAAAGTATTTGTTTTTATATGATTTTTCTATTTTAAAAATCTTTTACAAAAATAAAGAGCACACAAGCGAAACCGGTCTGTTTATAAACCAAATTTAACGTACGCGGACGGAAGATACCAAAACTGTCTTATTCATAAAAAATATTTCTACTTTATAAAGGGTTTATAAAACAAATTTTGTATGGAAACCTGTTTTACAAGGTGAGCCAAAAGAAGTCATTCGATGACTCCTCCTGCGTGAACAGCGCACCATGCAATCACTTTGAGCGGGTGTAATGGCTCCTCGTGCAAAAGCGATAGTTTTGCTTGTTCACGTATCCGCTGAGGTGGAAATGAGACCCATCGGTCATTATGATTTTGGTCGAAAAATCGTCCACTTTATCCTACACACGATTATTCCGCGTTTTTGGGGGGTGTATCGCTCCATGGCTTGTTCACTTGTATTCAACATCTGTCTAGTTCACAAATGTCAAAACAGATTTGACATTGGCTGCCATTTGCAGAAATAAGAGCACCTTCCAATAGGGTGGTTTCTTTTCGCCCACCTTATATAAATCTTTAATAAAGGGTGATTTTTATGGGTGTCTTTTATAGCGTGACTGGAAAGAAAATTTTATGATATTAATGTTTAAATATGATTTCGGCCATGTGGCCGCCACGGCTGGCGCTTAGAAGACGCAATCTGGAATACCAATTTTTTAACAACTAAAAGAATCTTCCCTAAAGTGGAAGGACACATTCCCAGTTATTGAGAACGGCGACGAATGGATTGATAAGGATCATCTGCAATGTTTTCCTGTACAGCGGCTACAGCTGCTTCAGTGTTCACACTGTGCGGCGTCTCATGGGATGTGTGGTCCGAAAACGATCTGTTATTCTTCGAATTAGCCGCTCTGAAAAACGATTATGTACGCCATAAAATAGAAGAAGATATGCACGATGAGTTTGCCCTATTCACAATCTTGTGCAAATGGTATTGCATCATTACAATTGCAAAATAATTGTACTCTACACCAACAAAATACATTGAAAATGCTCTTAAATACTCTCTCAATTTGCAAAGGCAATGATGCCAGACCATTTGCACAAGATTGTGAATAGGGCTAATGTGATTAAAAATTTCAACAATTTGCACGCGTTCATAATGAAATTTTAAAGCAAACTAAACAAAAAACAACTATCAGCTGTTACAATAAGTGCTTAAATAAAAAGCAGTGATGTCAACTCAAAGTTGTGACATTCTAAAAAAAACACGCCTTAAATCAGAAATATTTTTTTTATGAATAAGACCTTAAAAATATTAACTTTTCGTTGAACTCTCGCACCTAAAATGAAATCTACAAACAGCCAAACAAGAACTATTAAAATCAGAAATATGGAGATAAACACCAACCGATCGGAGGGCACGATTAAATCACTAGCATCTTTTCTTATTTTATTTTAATTTAAAACTTTCCGCCATAGAATTCATTGTCATTTTCTTTTGTATTTCTTTGTTTTTATTTATTCCCTACAAATTTCCATTTTTTAATAATTTTTCCATATTTTATCTATTTTTCTATCTTCTTGACTTTCTAGAAAACCTATCCCACCCTACCCACACAATACACAGCACAACTACGCATTTTCAATGGCGAAAACTGTAATTACACTTTTAATTCAAATTTACCCGGACTGAGTACGATCGATCTTAATGCCCACGGCTATTATGTAAACAAAAATGTTCCTGTTCCCACGGGTAGTTTATATATCGAGTACAGCTTGTCCAGCAATGATGCCAATTGCTTTAAATTTCCGTCTGGTTCATATGAGATGATTCACCAAGAAGCCCTTTCTTTGTTCTTAAGTTCAAAAAATACCCAGCAACCGTTGAATTGGTACACGGACTATGTAAATAAGCCGTCTAGAGGCAGTCCATTGGCCAGAACATTGAGTAACGTTCAGCCGGGACGTACTATATCATGGAAACTGGCAAAGAAAAATACCATTGATCACGAGGAACCGGCCTATTTGCACAATTTAACGGAATTTACTGCGGGCACCTATAGGATTTTCGTCGATCAAGTTGAGGTTACACAAACGTCGTTGAAAACTGGCGGCGTTTACACGATACTCATTGACGAACTGAATGCAGCCAATAATCAGTATCAGGCGCAGACTATTGAAATTACCAGACCCAACTCGATGAATATTCTTTGGCTGATACCACAATATGTGGTCATGACTTTGGGTGAAGTCATGTTTTCTGTTACAGGATTGGAGTTTTCCTACTCTCAAGCTCCGCTTGCCATGAAATCGGTACTGCAAGCCTGCTGGCTGCTCACGGTGGCCATTGGTAATGTCATTGTGGTCGTTATTGCCGAGTTGGCACTATTCAACTCACAGGCTAGTGAATTTTTCTTATTTGCTGGCCTCATGTTCGCCGACATGTTACTGTTTATGTTCATGGCTTATCGCTACAAGCCCAACAATCCCATGACCCATTCGGATACTACACCCTTAACCAACAGTAGCGATGATGATCCCAAACATGCCATAAGGTATTTGGAGGGTATTGACAATAAGGCTGCTACAATCGATGAATAATAAGTTTTCATTTTTTGCGGGTATAATTTAGTACTTAAGTACAATTTTTAGAACTCTAATTTTTAAGAGTCCAAAGATTGAACGGTATTAGTGAAATTTATGTTAAGTTTTTTATATAACAATTCCACGTCCTTGATGGATGATAAATTAAAAGAAAATAAAAAAAATGTATATATTAAATAAACACAAGGCTTTCACTTTCATTATTTGGCGGAATGCAAAGATTCATTTTCCTTTCCTTACTTTAGAGAGAGATTTCGCCATAAATAGAGTTATTTGACAAATAATATAGTTAAGATACATTTTTTTTAGAAATCATCCTCCTTATTCTGTAACCATTTATCAACGTCACGTCAACACAATAACAAAACTAAGACATCTGCATAATCCTTTTCCTCGGCATTCAATTGATTTTAACAATTTCTTATTATATTTTAAGCCTTAGAGAAGAGTCAGAGGCTGTCACCAGTAATCATTTGTTGCCCACAACCGGATTGTAACTGTCCTATTTTTTAAATTATCTTGAAGTGACTTTGCCAAATAGTTTTTTTTATCTTGGACCAGCACTCAGGGGATAACCTTTATATATGCAATGCATTGCGGCGGAACTGAAAATGAGGGGACAGATTAGGAAAGATGAGAAGATAGACAGTTTTTTTGTAGCTATTTCAACCTTTTTTACTTCGCCGGCTAATTTTTGCTACAGGGCCGACGAAGTTACAATAGTTACAAAATAAGGGCGAATATTCCAACAATTTTTGTATTGCATATTCAAGATCGACTAAATGCACTTGCTCAGACTAACACCAAAACTTCAATTGATCTTTTAAAGCAAACACGAAAGTTAAAAATTTTTATTGAATACTAAAGAATTTCGACTTAATTGAAAACCTAGAATCGATCGAATGTAATTCCTAATTTTTACTCGATCAATCATGCATTCAACGAACAGACAAATAGTTGCTTTCATATTCTGAAGCACCATTTCTTGGTAGACAATTTTATAAAACATTTTTGAAAATTTCATTTCGTAAAATAAAAATAGAAAACAAAAATTAAAAAACATGCACACATACCTACATATTCAGCTTTTAAAAGTATATTCGGACAGCAGAATTAAGTTCGACGACTGTATGCAGCACCACGCTGCTGTTAAAAACTGTTACTGCAACATTTTTACCCAAAATAAATGTTATCATTTCACTACACTGTTTTCAGCTTTTTAACATTTTCCATTTGTTTAATAACAGCCCGTACAAAATGTTAAGCGTCGTTTTCTTTTTATACACTATTTTATTACTTTACTTCCTCTTCCAGTATTCTTGTCTAAGCATCAGTACATTTATTTAATAAAACAACTGAAGTAAAATGCAAGACAAGCAATAGACGCCAGCTGCGCCGTTGACTTCTCGGTTTGCACTAAAACAACACAAAATTTTATAAGAAAAACTTCAACGCAATAATTTAACATTTAATATTCTACGATTATTAAAATTTTTTAGCAAAATTTAACATTTTCTACTATTTTAAAATAAAAATTGAATAGGAATAGCAAAATAAACGCACGTGCTGACGAAAATTTTTTATTAAACTGTTTCAAGAATAATGATGTGAAAAGGAGTAGACGAAAGCTGTAGTTTTTTTTTGTTGTACAATTAAGAGACAAAGAGCGGAATATCAATGCTGCTTAGTAAGATTGCCAGATGAATTTTGTATGGAATCTTCAAATTTCATGAAAAACGCCATTTACATGCGCATTTAAATTCATTTTGTGTATGTGTGTTTGTTGTAATTTTCTCAATATTAATATGGGAGCGCATAAAGCATATACTCGCATGTTCATATATTCTGGTTACTTATGAATAGCGATGACGATTGAACGATGTCCGTCCGTCTGTCTGTAGGTGAAATAGTGGAACCATAATTGTATTTTCAAAAATATATTCAGCCCAATTATGAATAACAACTCTCCAGGAATTTTCTCTCTTTTCCCTTTTCCCTTATTCTAAATAGAATCTCCCCGGGAGATTTTTCCCTTCTCCCTTATTCTAAATAAACTTCGAAAATGGGAGACTCTTCCCCGGGAAAAAAGTAGGTATTATGAATGTAAATTAAAGGGAGAATTTGATAATAAATTTAGAAAATAATTCCTTCAAAAAATTGCAAGGGAGTTGTGCTGAAAAAAATATTTTTCACTTTTTAAGTCAAAACAAAACAACTGAAAGCAAAACAGTTGACTGCGAAAATTCGAAATTCCCTTTCCCATAATACTGTTCTCCCCGTCTGTTTAGAATAAGTGAGTTTTATTCCCGGGAAAATGAATTCCCCGGGAACTCTTTTCCCCGGGAATATTTATAATTGGGGTGATTAATTTTTGAAGCTACAAACAATTTGATTTTCAACTAACGAAATTCGAATATTATTGGAATATATCATAATTGAATCAACGGAAATGGGGAGTAGTTCAGAGGGCATATTACGGCACTCGTCATCGAACGGATTTTGTATTTAAATTGTATGGAAATTTCACTCTGTATCGAATGCCGTAATTTGGATCCAGAGCTCCGAATATCTGCCACTAACAGAATATTTAGTTCTGAAGATTTGAGGGGTTAGAGAATAATGAGGACCTATTGCTAATTTACATAAAATTCTTTTCCCTCAATTTTTAATAAATTTATTCGATTCAATTTTGAATGTTACTCTATTATTTTATAAATAATCACGCCTATCATGAATAAATTTTCCCTCGAAATTTTTCCCTTTTCCCTAAAATTGCAATCATGAAAAAATTCCACATGATCGTGAATGATTTTTTTACCGGCAGTTTTTTCACTTTTCCCTTTAATTTATGCACTTAGTTTTTGGTGGGGAATGAAGTAGAAAATGTAAATATTTTCTGTTATAATTCGAATATTAGAACTAACAAATTTTATTTTTGTGGCAAGACCCGTTAATAAGACACAAACTTATATTTTTTGCAACAAATCAATTGTTTGCGATTAAGAATATTTTTAATTTGTTTTGCCTGGTTTTCAAAATATATCCAAATTATTTTACTACTAAATATTTAGTCATACAATTTTTAAATTTGTTTAAATTATTGCATAAACTTAAATTTTTCAACACAAATTTTTTGATTTTTCATGTTGTTTTCGGCTTCTTCTCTTTTTTCGCATTCACTGAGAACTGATAGCGGGAATAATTTCTCGCGGGAAATTTACAATACCATTTTTCCTTTCAAGTGGAATAAAAATTTCATGTGAACAAAAATTCCCCTTGTTGTTCACGAAAGGGGTGATTATGTTATTAACCTTGTCATCATGAAATTATTCATTTTACCATGAGTTCAAAAATATTTTAGTTATCCTTTAAATCTTATTAATCGCAGTTTTATATATTAATAATCTCTTGTGTTGAATTTTTTTAACTGCCAAGAAAATTGAAAATTTTAAAGAAATCGAAACTGATTTTACCGCTTTTTCAACGTTTTAAGTCCCTGGGAAGTTTTTCTAACTGCTCTTTAAAGGGTGTCACAATGTCTGTATAACTCTTGAACGCCTAGACCGAATCAAACCAAATTGATCACGTTTCCGACAGTTCTATCACACTGAAATTTCCAGTGAATTAAAACCGTTCGGACCGGTGAACTTCGAGATATATAAAAAAACCTGACTTTTTTTAATGTGTCTTTCTTTTGTAATAATTTTTTAGCTCTTTCGTAAAGTTTTCTAGCGGTTAAAATAAGCGGGAAGTTGGCAGGGATGGTCTCCAGGGCCAACTGTTTTCCATATATAAATAATTTTTGTTTTAGCTTTAACTTGAATCCGGTATCGCCGATATTTCTTACTAAAAATCGGTATCGTGTCGACAAAAAAAATGCATTTTCAACTTTAATAGTAACAAAGAGAAAAGACCCACTACAAGAGTATAAAAATCGATTACACTACAACTTTTAATGAAACTATTTAAGCTCTTGCAAAATTGTAATATTCGTTTAGAATTAAATAACACACACTTTTGTTTTCAGAAAACTTATCCCGTTTTACCCTCACCAGGATTTTTCCAATTAAGATTTTTCAATGGCGTGCCGGATTGTGAATACACCATAAAAACAAATATAACAAATTTGCCAGATATAACTTTGAAGGGAATTGATTATTGGTACAATCAATTCATCAAAGTGGAACATCAAGCATTAACCATCAACTACACAATTCAAGAGGACAAAAATGGTATTTTTAAGATATTAAAATATGAAAGCAAGTAAATGAAAATATATAAATGTGAATCCCGTCTTTGTCATTTGCCAGATTGTCCCCAGTTCCAGTCTGGCATGTACACCTTTAATGAATCGACAGCCTACAGCATATTTCTGCAAAGTGTGTACCTCGACCAGCCCTTACAAATATATGAAGAACAAGTGGAAAAGTCTTCCAAAGCCCAGCCTTTAGTAAGAAATTTAGCCAATCTGGAAAGAAGCCACAAAATTATCTGGAGATCAAGCAAATCCAGCGACATTGAATCAGATCAGCCAGCAGATTATAGAAAAATTATAGCGCTGCGTGCCACTACTTATGATGTTGTAATAGACAAGGTCAAAGTTCATGAAGAAGCCCTAAGACATGGCGGTGTTTACTCTTTAATAATTGGCAGGCACAGAAATGGTGATATTGTAACCAAAATGATCGAGGTTACGAAACCAAATTACATGAGTATTTTATGGCTCACACCACAATATCTGGTCATGACTTTGGGTGAAGTTATGTTCTCCGTAACCGGTTTAGAGTTTTCTTATTCTCAATCGCCAAATACTATGAAATCCGTCTTACAGGCCTGTTGGCTATTGGCAGTGGCTTTTGGTAACGTTATTGTTGTTATTGTAGCCGAATTGAAATTCTTCGATTCTCAAGCCACTGAGTTTTTCTTATTCGCCGGTCTCATGTTTGTCGATATGATTTTGTTTATGTGGCTCGCCTATCACTATAAACCAAATAATCCAATGCTGGCTGTAAGCAAACCACAAAAAGTGAAAAATATGCAATTGAACGAGAATACAAATCTGGAAAGGAGGAGATAAAAACACCTGCACATCATGGACGTTACACAAGAGGGCAAGGAAATTGATTGCATAATTATTTATAATTTTAGTTTAATTAGCAAAAATTTAGTCGGAAACAAAGTGTACCTATTTACCAAAGCATTGTAGCCAAAAATAAGAACTAAAAATATAATTATTTTTACACTTTTAGTCATATAAATACGGTCCCTTCTAATGCAACATAAGTTTTAAGCACTTTGTTTTTATATATTTTTTTGAATTATAAAAACACCGCATACAAGTCAAATGATGTATAAAATTTTACCAGTTTTGAAACAAAAGAATTATTACCATTTTTTTCGTTTTTCCTCACCTTCGCTAAAGTTGGAAAATCCGCAAGCAACTTCATACTTCACTTACAAATGGTGTTATAATTAATTTTTAAAATAAAATTGCGTAAGATTTGTTGGTGTCGATTTTAATGACTTTTGTAAGAAGTCATCATTCTGGCAACGCCGGTCAAAATAACAACGTTCTTTTTCTTCTTTTTATTTCATTATTTTACTTCCATCCAACATTATATTTTAAGAACTATACAAGAAGCCCATAAAAACACCCACACACGCTCATTTAATTTAATAAAAAACGACACAAATATGCGCCATCGACTTGACAACTTTGAACCAAAGCAACGGCACTAATTTTTCATCTCAGGCAAAAAATATTTTAAACAAGTAAAAACGTTATATTCGACCGGGTCGAATCTTAAATAACCTCTAAAGATTTAGATTGTTCATTTTTTCAACGGGCTTAAGTTCGAATCTGCATGACTGCAAATGATTTTTTTTTATTATTTTATTAATAAATGAATTTGTTCAATTTATTATATTTTATTAGTTTTTATTGTATATTAAGATTGGAATGTTAAGAATATTTTCAATAATCATCAAACCAGCAGAACGGATCAGTACTGATTTCGAAATATTTAGTGTACAAAAACTCTATTTTCTAGTGGTCACTCCGGGGGGGGCCGTGGGGTAGACATTTCACTTTCGCCATAAACCACTAAATATACATTTTTGGGATAGTTAAGTGTAAAAAAATTGTTTTTGTTTTATAGGGGCATTTGGGAGGCAAAGAAGGGGAGGGGGCAGGGCAGAGGACTACCAGGTTACGTCTCAGCTTCGTCATAAAAGCTTAAATATGTTATTTTTAAGGAATGTGGACGTAAATAATACAATTTGCTAAATTTTTACACTATTTATGCATATAAATACGTCAACTAAAGGGACGTAGTCCAAAAATTCATTTTTTTTATTTTTATGATATATCTTTTTGACATAAAAATATATCATATCGTTAGCCAAACATGCAAATATGCTAAGTCCATTTTTATAAAAATTTAGATTTTGATACAGAATGATAGAACAATCAAAAATACATCATGTAGAAAAAAAAAATACTGTTAAGTCGTTTTTCCCCTTCGTTTCGCAGTGGTATGAAAATATGCTAAGTCCAATACACAAAACGCAAATATGTTAAGTCCACACAGAATTCCAAAACAAATTATGTTTGCTGAAAATGAATAATTCTCCCTGCCAATAACAATCCAGCAAAAATAATGTTTTACACAGACGGTTGTACCTATCAAAACCGTAACTGTGTAATGAGTAATGCCTTGCTTAATTGTGCTGTAAAACATGGCATTATTATTGAGCAAAAATTACTTGAAGTCGGTCACACCCAAACGGAAGCAGACAGTGTTCACTCAACAATAGAACGTGCTTTAAAAAACAGAAACATTGACGTCCCATTGGAATATGCAAATTAGCCCGTAAGAAATCTGAACACTATGATGTCATGTATTTGGATCATACGTTTTTTAAAACTTTTAAAAATATTCGATTTCTTAAAAGTATTCGACCTGGTCATGGAAAAGGCGATGCGAAGGTGACGGATATTCGTGGTATGAAATATACTCCAAATGGCGAAGTATTTTTTAAACTCCGATTTCCGGATGACTGGAGTACTTTACCCCAAAAAATAAACAAAAGTGTAAAAGCTATGCATTTTTCAAACTTCCTTGGACTATACACCTAAAGAAGAAAAATAACTGCCAAAAAATACGAAGACCTGCAATATTTAAAAGCAAGTCTACCCAAAGACCACCATAAATATTATGATGAATTACCACATGAGTAGCACATTATGTTCACCTTGTACGCCCATAACTTTTTATAAACAATACCCCATTTGTTAACAGCAATGAAAAGACTGTTATTTTTGTGTTATTTTGAAAACTATTACATTAATTTCATTACATTTAATTTTTTAATTTACAACTTGTGCAATATTTTTTTTATTTCTTTTGTTTTCTTTCTAATTAATAAAAATAAAAAAATATAACTATTAATAACAAATTTTGTTTCTTTAAAATAACAATAATACCACTTTATAAGAAAATATGGTAAGTCCACAAAAAAAAAATAAAAATCATGAAATGCAAATATGCTAAGTCCAAAAACATCAAATAACTTCATTCCTGTATTTTTATTTGATCGGGAGATTATTCGCATCTAAACGGCGTAATAAATAAAACATTCCTGCGTTTACAGACTAAAAAAAAATTTAAAACAGAAAAAGTTAGAAAATTTTTTCTTCCTCCTGAAAAATGTGTAAAACTGGACTTAGCATATTTGCATGTTTGGCTAACGATATGCTTAACAAAATTACACAAAAAAAAAAAAAAAAAAACTTTAAAAATTACGTTGTTTTTTAGAGGTTGGTTTAGTACTTCTTAAAGGAATTTTTTCCCCTCTGGCCCGATTCAGCCCATTTCCGAACATGACCTGTGATATCGTTCTAGATACATTTGTACCAAATTTCAAGGATCCGGCTCTTTGCATTTGAACTGAATCGTGATTTCCACAGGCGGACAGACATGGCTAGATCGTCGTAGATTTTATCACTGATCAAGAATATATATACTTTAAGGGGTTTTAGAAGAATGTTTCACTGCGTTACACACGGAATGACAACTGAATATACCCTCCAATTCTTTTCTGGAGGATAGGTATAAAAATAAAAATTAAAAAACATGCACACTTACATACATATTCAGCTCTTATACGCGATTTCCGTCAGCAGAATTAAGTTCGACGGCTTATGCAGTACATCGCTGCTGTTAGAAACTGTTAACGCAACATTTTTACCCAAAATAAATGTTATCATTTCACTACACTGTTTTCAGCTTTTTAACATTTTCCATTCGTTTAATAACAGCCCGTACAAAATGTCAAGCGTCGTTTTCTTTTTATACACTATTTTATTACTTTACTTCCTCTTCCAGTATTCTTGTCTAAGGTTCAGTACATTTATTTAACAAACGACTCAAGTAAAATGCAAGACAAGCAATAGACGCCAGCTGCGCCGTTGACTTTTCGGTTTGTACTAAAACAACACAAAATTTTATAAGAAAAACTTCAACGCAATAATTTAACATTTAATATTCTATGATTATTAACATTTTTAGCAACATTCTCTACTATTTTAAAATAAAAATTGAATAGGAATAGCAAAATAAACGCACGTGCTGACGAAAATTTGTTATTGAACTGTTTCAAGAATACTGATATGAAAAGGAGTAGACGAAAGCTGTAGTTTTTTTTTGTTGTGCAATTAAGAGACAAAGAGCGGAATCCCAATGCTGCTTAGTAAAGTTGCCAGATGAATTTTGTATGGAATCTTAAAATGTTATGGAAATCGTCATTTCCATGCATATTTGAATTAAGATAATAATTGAATTCACTTTGTGTATGTGTTGCTTCTATAATTTTTTTTAGATTATTTTTAATAATTATTAATCTCAGGATTACCAGGTATGTAAATGATTTTGTATATTATGAAATTAGTTCTGTGGTAGGGGGTTAATTCACTAGCATTAAATTAATTATTCATTTGGAATTTTTTTATCAAAAGTTTTGCATATTCCATTAGATTTTAGCATGACACCAAATCTATTTTATGAGTTTTTTTTTAATCTGTTTTAAAATAATAAAGCATTATCAGAAATAGGACTAAATTGCATACAATGTGAATACACAAATTAATGTTGTTTATTTATTAGAGGAAGATTAGTTAAATTTAGGTTTTTTTAACTGAACAAAAAAGAGGAAATTTTGGGTTTTCCAAATAAAGGAAATATATTAGCCCTACTCACAATCTTGTGCAATCGGTCTTGCACAATAGCATTTGAAAATTAAGAGAGTAGTTGAGAGCATTTCCAATGTATTTTGCTGGCGTATAATACAATTACTTTGCTAATGCAATGATGCCAGACCATTTGCACAAGACTGTGAATAGGGCTTTTATAGATAAAACATATTAATATATGTAATTATTACTCACGTTTTTTGTGCCTGATGAACCATCGTTAAATAAATGAAATGTATGATGAAATGGTCTGAAGAAATAATTTGTGTTGATGAATATAATAATGATTTGTGGTGTGAATAGAGTATTTACAATAGTAAAGCTGTATTATGAAAAAGAAATGCAAATAAGTGAAAAAATATGAATTATATTAAGTAATTTAACTCTTACCTTAGCAGAATTAATTTATGTTGAAACATGAAAATTAGTTTGTTGATACCGACTGTGATTTGTTTTTTAGATGAAATGAAGTATGTTTGACCAGTGCCATGGTGTCTAAATTAATACATACGGTCATGTGATGGAAATCGCTTATCGCATGAAATAAAGCGTTTTCGATTTGAAGTCACAAAATTGGTGTGCTGGAGTTCGCAATCGCTCAAAATCGTTCAAAAGAAATTGGCGTTTTTCAAGTCGCATGTGATTCGACAATCGTGCGATTTACAGCACATACATGATAGATATCACTTACTATTCATTTTTTAAAATTCAATTACAACTATATTACAATTTTGTAAGATTTTTTTTTTTTAACTTGTCTTGTTTTACTCTATATATTAAATAATTAAAATATATACAGGTAAGTATGGTATATATGTGTGGGAATGCGGGATTAGGGATCGATCTGGTAACCCTATGTTGATTAACATGTCAAAGGGAATGTCAATCAACATAATCGATCAAGAGGAGAGTTCTAGAGTAGACGTGAGCGAGTGTAGACGTATAGAGGTCGTGTGTGATCTTTCGCTAAAGTAAAGTAACTTAATCTAATTCAAATAACCTACAGAGATAATTACTATAAACACAACAATAACTGAATTAATAAATAAATGAATTCTATTTAAAAAATTATAAACTAAAGTGTTTCCGTTTAACTAAAAACTAAGGCAAAAGCCAAAACACCACAACTTGGGGGCTCAACCTAAAGAAAAAACAATTTCATGTTGAAAGAACAGTTATAAACAGCAACAAATTACATCAAATATTTTAAATATTGAAGACTATTTCCAAAAATCTGAGTTGAAAGGAGAATTAAAAAAAAAAAAAAAACACAATCAACACGAAGGTCTTGAAGAAAAATAGCCGTTAAATACTAAAAACAACAAAAGACAGTCAAAATAATTTTTGCATTTGCTACCGCAAAATAAAGAAGAACTTGATTTATTATGTGTGCAGTTGTATAAAAAGTCGCTCTGCTCCGATGAAGCAGAGACTGCGTGTTTAAACAGTGTGTATTTTAAAGCAGAGGTTCGAACAGAGAATGTGTGTTAATGCAGTCACCGCATGTGTGAAGCTGATCTGACGGTAACCAAACTACAGTGGATCACAACGATAATAGGACATATTGTGAAGCAGCAATTGGAATAACCACTTGAAGTAGACATATGAGGAAAAGTAGCAGCGGGCAAGCAGAGTGAAGTATAAAGAGCAACTAAGGGTATGAATAGTTAAAAACAATTTGAAAACAAAAAATATATATAGCCACTGAGCTTATTTTTTTTATTATTATTTCATTAATTGTTTTAAAAAATTAAGAGTTATTGTAGAACTTGTCTTAATGGACAAAAGAGAAGTTGTTCAAATTTAAATAAGAGAGTTGGATGTAAAGAATTTTTAAATTTGAACAAATAGAAGTTTAGATGTTTGATGTCAGTCACATTTTTAGATGAACAAAGGTGAAGAGAAGTTAATATTTTATCCTTGAATAAAATTAAGAGAAATTTGTAAGTTGAAATAGAAGTTAATTAACCCTTGAGTGGTTTAATTGGAAAAGTTCGCTACATGCAAAATTAGATGTTTTAAAAATTCTTTTGAGATAATTTTTTTTAAAAAAAAAAAAACTAATTTGAAGACAAAGTAATATTTTTTTTGTTCAATCATTTCTTTGAGATAAAGTAATTTTAAAAAAATTCTTCGAGTTAATGTGATGAAATAAAATTTTTTGATGCAAATTTAATTTTTATTTACTTATTTTTGTAATTAACTTTTGAGATCAATTAATATTTCGAAGTTTAAATAATTTTTTGAGCAGAAGAGATAATAGAATATAATTAATTGAAATTTTGTGAAATTTTCCCTAAGTATTATCTATCTACTGATTTTGATTTTATTATAATTTTGAAATTATTTTTATAAAATATTTGTGAAGCATTGATCACCACAAAGATGTTAGCCACTGATATTTTGGCAATGACAGTTGACGAACTTAGGACGGAGTTAGTAAAATTAGATCTTTCGAAAGTGGGCAACAAGATAGAACTCCAAGAGCGTTTACTCGATCATTTTGGATTACGACAAAAGAAAGAAACGGTCATAAGCAATGGAGAAGCTTCAGTTACGGTCGATCGTGTGATAGTAGAGCGTAGTAATATTTTTTCTCTCCGCGATATTCAGGATTCCGTATCTGCTTTTTCTGGTGATGGTTTACCTGAACTTAACCATTGGCTACAAGAATTTGAAGATGTTGCGTGTACAGTCGGTTGGGATGATTTGAGAAAGTATATCTACGCTAAGCAATTGCTTAAAGGGGCAGCAAGAATTTTCATCAGATGCCAGTCTGATGTAAATAATTGGTCTTCTCTTAAGACGGTCTTGAAAAAGGAATTTGGTACGAAGTTATCGTCAATAGAAATCCACAAAATTTTGTCAAATCGTCATAAGACAAATAGTGAAACTTTTCGGGAATACTTGTATAGCCTACAAGAAATTAGTAAACCCATAGATATCGACGATGACAGCATTATTGAATATTTCGTTCAGGGTATTAAAGATTCAGCTATTAACAAGTCTATTCTTTACCAGGCCCGAAATATAGAAGAATTGAAAGAAAAACTTAAGACATATGAAAAAATTAGATCAGCTGGACAGCCATTAAGCTCGAAAGTAATTGAATCTCAAGGAAAGCGTGACGTAGACAGTAATAGTGGAAGACGTTGTTTTAGATGTGGCGATAAAGGACATTTAGCTAGTGACTGCAAAAGATCGGAAGTAAAGTGCTTCAAATGCAAAAGCTTTGGGCACAAATCGTTTAATTGCACTAAGAATGCCAACACTGAGAAAAAAGATGACAAGACCAAGAGGAATGAAAGTAACGTTCATACGTTGACTGATAACATTGTTTCGTCATCAAGAAGAATTTTTACAGACATTGAAATTTTTGGGAAGAATATATCAGCTATTGTCGATACTGGTAGTGACATCAGCGTCCTTCGGTATGACACCCTCATGATTTTAAGTGATGTCGAGCTGAAATCTGATTTCAAGATTTTAACTGGCATAGGTGGCAAGACTATCAAAACGTTAGGAAGTTTGAAAGCGCGTACAAAGTTGGGAGCAGTGGAAATAGAGATCAATTTTCACGTCGCTAAAGGGGGTGATATTTTGTACCACGCAGTGATAGGTAACGATGTCTTAGCCAAGGTAGACTTAATTATAGACGCACAGGGAGCTAGGTTTCGAAACAAAATTTCAGAATGGTCATTAGTTAAAGAAGAAGGAAGCGGTGTAGTTGAAAGTTCAGGGAGCGCCAACCGGACTACGATGGAAACCAATCCTATCGCTGAACTAGATGAAGAATTTGGTGAACTGATTCATTCCGCTACAATAGGTAAATTTATAGAAGGCGAGTTACAAATGGAGCACCTTGAGAAGAGCAGACAGAGTAAAATTAGAAATTTAGTTAAAGCGTACAGACCAATAAAGCCAGAGACATCTCCGGTGAGAATGAAAATTATTCTCAATGACGACACCCCGGTGGTACACAGACCCCGTAGAGTTCCGTATTCCGACCAAGTTTTCATCGACAACCAAGTCAAGGAATGGTTACAGGACGGCATTATAGTACCAAGTTATTCAGAATACTCCGCCCCAGTGGTCTTGGTTCAGAAAAGGGATGGTACAAAGCGTCTGTGCTGTGATTATCGGAAGCTCAATGAGAAAATTATAAGGGATAATTTTCCCATGGTGCTTATCGATGACGTTGTGCAGAGATTAAAGGGTGCGAAAGTCTTCACAACACTAGATTTACGCAATGGATTTTTTCACGTTCCTATAGAGGAAAATTCTCAAAAATATACTTCCTTTGTGACTAGTAAGGGCCAATACGAGTTCAAGTTCGTACCATTTGGTATATCGAACTCCCCCGCAATATTTTGTAGATATATCGCTTCTGTTTTCCGAAGATTGATAAGTGACGGCACATTGATTGTTTACATGGATGATATAGTTATACCATCAGCGAATGAAGACGAAGGTACTGAGAAGTTGATAAAGGTTCTGCGGGTAGCGGCACAGAATGGGTTAAATATTAAATGGGCAAAATGTCAATTTTTGCAAAGAAGAATTAACTTCTTGGGTTATATATTCGAGGACTCGACAATTGCGCCATCGACAGAGAAAACTCGAGCTATAATTAATTACCCATTACCAACGAATGTGAAAACCCTTCAAAGATTTTTAGGACTTACATCCTATCTACGACGATTTATCCCAGGGTATGCATCAATGGCGAGGCCGTTGTCAAACTTGTTGCGGAAGGACACAAAATTTAAGATGGGGGACGAAGAAATTTTAGCTTTTAAACAATTGAAGAATTCAATGGTGAACCCACCAGTTTTGAGAATTTTTGATGCCAAATCCATTACGGAAATCCATACAGATGCTAGTTTATATGGTTATGGCGCAATTTTACTGCAAAAAGGGGAAGATTTAGGATTCCACCCCGTGGAATATATGAGTCGAAAGACTACCCAGACAGAACAGAAATACCACTCGTATGAGCTCGAAGTTTTAGCCGTTATCGAGGCTCTGAAGAAATGGAGAATTTTTGTGCTAGGAATACCAATCAAAATAGTGACAGACTGCAACGCTTTTGCACTAACAATGCGCAAACAGGACGTACCCCCACGAGTGTCGAGATGGGCACTTTTCTTACAAGAATTCGATTATAAAATAGAGCATAGACCAGGAGTGAGGATGAAGCACGTGGACGCATTAAGTCGGTTAACATGTTTGATGATTGAGGATTCATTAGGTCATAGACTGAAACATGCCCAACTACAGGATGAATGGATTAAAGCAATTCGGAAAATATTAGAGACAGGTCCATACGAAGACTACTTTATGAAATATGACATACTGCACAAAGACCCTGATAACGAACTATTAGTTGTACCGAGTTCTATGGAACAGGAAATAATTCAGATAGCACACAGACAGGGACACTTCGCTACTCGTAAGACGCTAGAGTTGCTGCAAAAGACGTACTATATTCCTAATTTAACGAATAAGGTGGAAAGTGTTGTCAAAAGCTGTGTTGAATGTTTAGTATCGGCAGCAAAGAGAGGCCGAAAAGAGGGATTTCTCAGTCCTATTGACAAAGCTGATAGGCCATTAGTGACATATCATATAGACCACGTAGGACCTATGGAATCCACACGAAAACAATATAATTACATATTAGTCGTGGTGGATGCTTTTTCCAAATTTGTTTGGCTGTACCCCACTAAGAGCACAGGGACAAATGAGGTAATAGATCGCCTAATGAAACAGGCAATGATATTTGGAAACCCTAGGAGAATAATTACCGATAGAGGTACCGGTTTTACTTCTAACCAGTTCGAAGATTATTGTGCATCGCAAGACATACAACACCTGTTAATAGCTACTGGTGTACCCAGAGGGAACGGTCAGGTAGAAAGACTGAACAGCACCGTAGTTAACATGTTAGCAAAGTTGTGTCAGGAAAAACCTGAAAATTGGTATAGACACGTAGGTCGGGTTCAACAGATTTTGAATAGCATTCCACCAAGAAGCACAAAATTCGCACCGTTCAAAATTATAACAGGTTTAGAGATGAGAACAAAAGATAGCGCAGAAATTAAAGAGTTAATCGAGAATTTAAACATAGAAGAGCTAAATAGTGATCGAGACGCCATAAGAGAAGAGGCCAAAGAAAACATCCTTGCAATTCAGCAGGAAAACAGTAGAAATTACAATCGGAAAAGAATCCCCGAAACTGTATACGAACTCAACCAATTAGTAGCCATTAAGCGTACTCAATTCGGGACGGGTATGAAATTACGACCCAAGTATCTTGGCCCATACAAGATCGTAAAGAAGCTAAACCATGGTCGTTATGAAGTCCAAAAAGTAGGAAGTTTTGAGGGTCCAAATGTGACCACGACAGTGTCCGAATATATGAAGCCTTGGGAGGGACATTCGAGGGCGAATGTAAATTCAGGATGGCCGATTGTGGGAATGCGGGATTAGGGATCGATCTGGTAACCCTATGTTGATTAACATGTCAAAGGGAATGTCAATCAACATAATCGATCAAGAGGAGAGTTCTAGAGTAGACGTGAGCGAGTGTAGACGTATAGAGGTCGTGTGTGATCTTTCGCTAAAGTAAAGTAACTTAATCTAATTCAAATAACCTACAGAGATAATTACTATAAACACAACAATAACTGAATTAATAAATAAATGAATTCTATTTAAAAAATTATAAACTAAAGTGTTTCCGTTTAACTAAAAACTAAGGCAAAAGCCAAAACACCACATATGTATATGCATATAGTATATGGGTAAAAGTTGTTAAAATAATATTGAAAAAAAAAATTAAGTCGCACTGCAGATACATATTTATATTTCTAAATGCCCCAGTACACAATTACATATTAAGTACAAGAAAAGCACAGCTTCTCTAATATATTATTATTATTTTTTTTTTCAAAAGAACAAGACAAAACCTAACCGCGAAAAAAACTTTAATAATAATTAAAAACTTTTTCAACAAAATTTAATTTCATAATAAATATTTGCGCCAAGAATAACAATAAAGTACATGGCAAGCGTTGCCATATGTTTAATGTTTGATCGATTTTGTCACGACTGCAACAAAAATAGTAGGGCTAAATAGCTTTTCAAAGAACTACTGATATTGTAATATAAGCTACATTCTGATAAAATACATATTTTATAAGTTAGAAAGTAAAATATAAAATTTGTGCAATAGAAGACTTTATAATCTTGTATTTTTTCCCCCACTTCAGAAAATAATCAATGAATTTTGAATTCTCTTATGTTCTCATAGTTTCAAACTTAAGCTATAAAGCTGTACATATAAAGACTTGGTAAAATTAAGTGACTAAGGAATATAAAATATTTTTCATTGAACAATTCAAAATATTTCCTACGACCTTAATACGTAAAATATACTCTTAATAGATAGAATTATTCTGTTTTCTTGTAAATTTATAAAAGGCACAGCCTAATTTTAGCGCACTAATTCACATTCGTTTGAGTCAAACACCATCCGTCTTTTATTATCATGTAACAGTTTCAGTTTCTGTGAAACCATTATGTATATAGCCCGTGGAGGCAGTTCCATCTAAGGCAGGCGATTGTACCCTATAACCATTGGCTTTTATTTTCTCATCACTTTTATCAATAATTCTTTCGAATACTGCATCCAATTTACATCTATTAACGGCGTAACGTAACGTTCCCGGTACTTGTTGCGACAACTCGTGCAGTTGATGAAAGAGTTCAGAAAGTCTTAGATTTTCTGTTGTTGAGGTAGTTGTAGTGGTTGTTGTAGATTCATTTTTGTTGTAGGATTCTTCGGGAATTTGAAAACCGTTCTGTAAAATATAAAATAAAAGTCTTAAGTTATATTTTTGCAATTATAAAATATATGAAATTAACAAGATGAAAATTATTCGCCTGGCTTTTATTTTAACTTCCCAAATATAAACTTATATTTGGGAAGTTAAAATAAATGCACGTGCTGGCGAAATTTTTTTTATTAAACTGTTTCAAGAATACTGATGTGAAAAGGAGTTGACGAAAGCTGTAGTTTTTTTGTTGTTGTACAATTAAGAGACAAAGAGAGGATTCCAAATGCTGCTTAATAAAGTTGCCAGATGAATTTTGTATAGAATCTTCAAATTTTATGAAAATTGCCACGTGCATTTGAATTGAGATAATAATTGAATTCATTTTGTGTATGTGTTGTTTCCATTATTTGTATTTATTTTTTTTTTAATAATTAAAGCGAGGTCAAAGGCATATAGGCCTGCATTTCATTAGTTCGTACTCTAAATCAATAGTAGACTTCAACCTGTTTCCGAAATATTTTTTTCATATTGTTATTATTTTGTACTGAATCTCTATACCCTCCAAAAAAGAGTTGTAGGGTATATTCACTTTGTCATTGCGTTTGTAACGCAGCGAAATATCCCTCTAAGAGCCCCATAAATTATATATATTCTTGATCTGTGATGAAATCTAAGACGATCTAGCCACGTCCGTCCGTCCGTCTGTGGAAATCACGGTTCAGTGAAAACGAAAAGAGCCAGACCCCTGAAATCGGGTATAAATACATTTAGAAGGATAGCAATGGTCAAGTTTGTAAATAGGACCAGAGGGGTGAAAGTTCCCCTAAGATAAACTAAACCAACCTCTAACAAACAACATAATTTTTTAAGTTTTTTTTTGTTTAAAAAAAGCCCAATGCGTTAAACTAGGAGCCATAAAATCCAAAAAAAAAAATTGTTGGACCCCGCCCTCTTAAGTGGGCGTTATTATATGCAAAAATAGTGAAAATTGTATTACTTAAAATAATAATTAATTTCCTGAAGAAGTCACGCAAAGGAGTGACGAAATATTGAAATTAAAAATTAAATTAAAATAAAGAGACCTTAAGCTTAAAAATATCAGAATACAATAATAATTAAAAAAAGGTCAAGAAACCAGAAGAATTTTGTATTACTTAAACCTACATTCCTTAAAAATAACATTTTTAAGCTTTTGTGACGATACTGATCCTCCTCTGCCCTACCCCCCTCCTCCCCCATTGTCTCCTAAATGACCCTATAAAAAAATATATTTTTTTCACTTAAATTAATCCGAAAATTTATTTTTAGTGTTTTATGGCAAAAGCAGTGTTGCCAAATGTGCAGATTTATCTGCATTTGACAGTTTTTCTAAGCATTGAGCAGTTTTGCAGTTTTTTTCTTTAAAAACCAGTTTTTCTGTAAATTGTGCAGATTTAGCAGTTTTTACATTTTACTTTTTTACTCTTAATTTTGTTATTTTAATTCCAATTTCTAAAACCATAATTTTACCCCATTTGCTTAATATAACAGTGGCAAGGTTTAACTATACTTTTTTATACGAGTATGTAATTATCACATACATCTTTTTGCACCCCTGACCACAAAGCAAGTTGAATTTTAATAAGGTGTATATTGCAGGTGGGAGCACGAGCTCACTAGCCTAACCTGATAAAATGTCAAACTTAGTAGTATCGTTTAACGATTTTTGCAACTGTTAAGGTAGTTTCTACAATAAGTGTTCTATTTTTGTAGAAATGGTTGTACCTGTTAGATAGATATGCCTTGTGTACAAATTTAAATTTTTAATTATTGGTTTCAATATAAATATGAGAACGACATCGACTTGTCGAGATTCTGGAACAGGCTGTATTATATCTGAATAATAATGAACTCTTTTTGTTTATTTAAATCCTATGTACCTATATATTTTTTATTAAAATGAATTGCTTTGTTATATGTAGATGTATTTCATATTTAATTTGTTGTGTTATGTTTTTGTTTTAATAAAAAAAATATGAAAAAAAACTATATATTTTTGTGAATTTTTTATGTGCAGTTTTTTTACGTGAAAACCAGTTTTTTTTTCTAAAGTTGCAGCTTTTTTTTAAAAAGTTATGGCAACGCTGGGCAAAAGTGAAATGCCATAAAGCTTCTTCACATTTGAATCTCCTTTCAATACTTGCTTATTAGAAATAAACGCCTTTTAGGCAAAGTCGGGTAAAATTGTGTTTCAACCAAAAAATTTACTTATTGCAAAGGGTTACCCCTTTCCTAAAATATTGATGAACAATTTTTTTTCTTAAATGCTTGCGATTTGAGATTTTTCGGAAGCTTCTTCGCATTTGAAACTCCTTTCAATACTTGCTTATTAGAAATGAACGCCTTTTGGGCAAAGTCGGGTAAAATTGTGTTTCAACCAAAAAATTTACTTATTGCAAAGGGTTACCCCTTTCCTAAAATATTGATGAACAATTTTTTTTCTTAAATGCTTGCGATTTGAGATTTTTCGGAAGCTTCTTCGCATTTGAATCTCCTTTCAATACTTGCTTATTAGAAATGAACGCCTTTTGGGCAAAGTCGCGTAAAATTGTGTTTCAAAAAAAAATTTACTTATTGCAAAGTGGTACCCCTTTCCTAAAATATTGATGAAACATTTTTTTTTTCTTAAATGCTTGCGATTTGAGATTTTTCTCAATTCTTGCCAGATCGACCTTTGTCGGGTTTCAATACGCTCCCAAAAGAATTGGACCCCATAAAGTTTATATGTATATTCTTGATCAGTGATGATATCTAAGACGATCTAGCAATGACCATACGACCGTCTGTCTATTTTTGGACCCCTTCCCCTTTAGTGGGCGTTGAAGTTACATATTATATGACAAAATAGTGTAAATATTTAACAAATTGTATTCCTTAAGCCTACATTCCTTACAAATTTTAATTTAAAAACTTTTACGACGAAGGTAATATCTTCTCTGATCTTCCCCTGCTCTAACCCCCTTTGCCACCTAAATGACCTTATAAAAAAAATTTTTTTTGTTCTACACTTAAAAATCCCGAAATTTTTGTTTTTAAGTTTTTACGATTTAGATGAGATGTCTCCCCCACAGTCCTACATGGAGTGACCCTGTCAAAATAGAGTTTTGAGAAGAGAAGTTGGGCACAGAATGTGTTAAATGAACTCTGACCCAGCGGGTTAAACATTTTTAATTTATCTCCGTCCCTTTTTGTGCGGGTTGATATAAAATATTTAAACGTAAATTGATTTTATGCTGATGAAAAAGTGTCTCAGTCATGCTCCTCCCAACACATTGGAAACGGCCTATTAAAATACATTTTTTTTGTGTACTTAAACCAAATACGAGTACCATAAAAATGTAAATTTTAATAAGAATAAAAATAAAGTTTTTATTTACTAACTATTTGGAGGGTATTTAAGATTCGACCCGGTCGAATATAACGTTTTTATTTGTTTAATTTAATGAAACTAATTTTCTTATTTATAAGAACTAATAAACTTTTTTTTTAATTTTCATTTATGCCTCATTTTCTAACTGGCGAACTCCATACAAAAAAAAATCACTAAAATTACAATATTTCTTACCTCCTTCGCCATAATATTATGAATGGGATTTTCGACTTTAATGCTAAATTTAATAGAATGAGCATAAAGTTGTACATCTTTACAGTTGGGAAACTTTCGTCGAATTTCCTGAAAAGAATAACCCAAATTGATACAATTAAATTACTCTCATGTAAATTGTATTAATCAACATTAACTTGCCTTTTCCAAGTTACTCGTTTTAGCCTGATCGCAATACACGGTGACATTGTAGTAGCCGCCATATTGTGATTTTAAATTTTCCGGACTACTGCAGGTCAACAGTTGGCCCTCCTTCAGTACCGCTATGCGATGACATATTCTATCAATTTCCGATATTGAATGCGACGTCAAAACAATGGCTCTCTTCTCGGCCAATAAATCATCAATGGTGCGATAGACAATGGCTCGGGTGACTGGATCCATATCGCTGGTAGGCTCATCCATTAAAACCACTGAAGTGCGGCCGCAACAGGAAGTAGCCACAGTCAGCTTACGACGATTGCCACCGCTTAAGTTCTTAACCAAAACATCACGATACGCTTCCAGCTGAAAAGATTCCAGTATGCTGGCAACCAGCTATTGTCGAGTGGGGAAAGGAGAAATGACAAAAAGTTGATCGGTTTAAAACGAAATGCCAAAATTTATTTGATTTTCAAAAACAATTTACAAATTTTAAGTGTTTTGTGTTAAAGAAATTAAATATATATTTTTATTTTGTTTTCTATTTTAAAAATATATACGAAATTATGTACAATTTCTGCCAAGATTGTGAACGCCTGCAGACCCGAACCGTTGGCACGGCACCCGAAAGACCCCATTTCCATCAGGCCACTAAATATGATCATTATGGCAACTTCCAAAAGTTCAAACAATCAAAGGAGGAAGAATTACTTATGAATAAGAGAAGGCAAGAGCTTCTGCGCTTTAATCCCAATTTTACGGATTTCCATTTAAGCCCGGCCCTAATGAAACAGACCTGCGACCAGCTTAGCACCGAAGATTTAGCCAAATATTGCCAACAACTGCGTTTGGGTGCGACCAATTGCCATCATCCTGTCAACTTGGAAGGAGATAAAGGGGAGCAAAATGGTAACATGGATTCGGATGATTGTGGAAATGAGAATAAATCTTTGCAGAAACGAAAATCTTTGCTGGTTTTAACACGCACTCCAGTTCAGTGTCCCATTAGTGCTTGCCGACGTACAATTGGTGTCACATTTGTATTGTCGCATTATCTGCGCGATCATAATGAAGACTTTGGGGTTCCGTGTCAGGAGATTTATGCCGATAAACGTTCGCTATTGATATTTGATTCTACAAGTTTAAGTTATCGTGAAAATGTGTGTCTGGGTATTTTGGCCTATGGTGGGAATGCCAATGAAAGGTGAGTGAATGTTGGGGGTATTGAGGAGCTTTCCGGCCTTCTCTCTTGAACTCTAGTAGGATATAGTTTTAGTAAAAAATAATGCTTGACAGTAGGTTTTTCGATCGTGTCTAATGCCCTTTAGGAAAAATTTATTATATCCATAACAACAACAATTGCTACCACGTAAGAACGTTATATTCGGCCTGGTCGAATATTAAATACCCTCCAAATATTTAGCAAATAAAAACCCTATTTTGTAGCGGTCACTTCGGGAGGGACTGTGGGAGAGACATCTCACCTTTGCCATAAAACACTAAAAAGTATATTTTTAGGGGTTTTTTTGATAAGGTCCGTTAGGGGTCAAAGGTCAGGGCAGACGAAGATTAGAGAATATCTCAACTTCATCATAAAAGCTTTAAAATTACATTTTTAAGGAATGTAAATTTAATTTTGTTAAATATTGACACTATTTTTCCATGTAATATTTCAACGCCCACTTAAAGGGGGCGGGCTTCAAAAATAGATTTTTATGATTTTCTGGACCCGCCAACCAACGCTTTGGACCTTTTTTTGACATAAAAATATATCATTGCTTAAAAAAATTACAAAAAAAAGCTTAAAAATTCCTTTTTTTCCAGAGGTTGATTTGGTACTTCTTAGGGAAACTTTTTTCCCTCTGCCCCGATTCAGCTCATTTACGAACTTGACCTGTTCTATTTTTCAAAATATTTTTAAAACAAAATTTCAAGGGTCTGGCTCCTTTCAGTTGGGCGGAATCGTGATTTCCACAGACGGACGGATATGGATAGATGGTCTTAGAGGGATATTTCGCTGCGTTACACACAGAATAACAAAGTGAATATAACCTGTGATTCTTTTTTGGAGGGTTTAATAAGCAACAATAATTACTCATTAGAAATCATTTATGCGGCATTTATTATTTGCTTCATTTATTATTTTTTTAAATTTTCCGATAAGAAAATTTAAAAGACTAAACATCAGAAAAATCGATTTTTAAACCCCGCCCCTTTAATGGGCGTTGAAGTTACATATTACATGGAAAAATAGTGTAAATATTTTATAAAATCGGAAAGCTACTGGTTTTAGTCTGTTTTGAAAAAAATCGAGTTTTCGCCAGATCTCGACATTTTGAGTACCTGGGAAGCGCTACTGACTATTTTACTCGGCCGTCACTATGTATGGATGTGTGTATGTGTCAGTGTGCGTGTGTGTGACCCGCTCATAACTTTTGAACGCATTTCAAAGAGTTCTATCAAATTTAGAAAAAATTGGAACCGATTCGGATCGGTAGATTTCTGGAAATATCAAAAATAAACACCAACATTTTTTTAACGTGGATTTTTGGAATAACTTTCAAACGACTTTATGGATCACCATCAACCAGCTCTTGACATCGAAAAACCAAAAATCGCTTCTAACCGGTTCAGAGTCAATTGATGTGTTCGTGAGATGCCGTGAACGAAAAAATTGGAAAAAAGTGATTTTAAAAAAAAAAACTTCGAAATTATTATATCTGATCAATTAGAGTTTTCGATTCTTTTATAGGACTCGAAAAAACAACATCATGTGGGAATCGTATGATTAATTCAAAAGTTATAGGGACGTAAAAATTAAAATAATATTATTTTTATCGGTTATAATTAGCGCAAATTTGCAGGGATGACCTTTAGGGTCAACTGTTTCTGATATTTTATTTTTGTTAGTGGGACCAGCATTTAGGGAAGGACACCTACATACATATGCAAAGCATTGTGCCGGTTCTAAAAAGGAGATGATATTATGGAGAGAGCAGCTGAAGAAGATAGAAATTTTTTGTAATAATTTTAGCCTTTTACTTCGCCAACGAATATCTGCTACAGGGACGATGAAGCAGACTCTGCTCTTTAGTACATGATAGTGTAATTAAAAATAATTAATTTCCTGAAGAAGTCACAAAAAGGAGTGAAAAAATATAGAAAATTGATATATTTTAAAATAAAGAGACCTTAAGCTTAAAAATATTAGAGTATAATGATAGCGCAAGCTTTTGTTTTCTTTCGAAATATTTGCTTTCTAATTAAAATTTCCCATATTTTCATACTTTCAGCTCTTCACGACCCAGTGAAAGAGGTCTTTGCATAAACAACGCATTTTTACCTAAATCGTATGAGCATCTAGCAACCCATTTACCCATCCTGATAATGGCCTGTCGCACTTCGTGGTCGGCTCTTTTGAAAAATGAAGAAAACGAAAGCAATTTGCTTAGCCCCGATCATATGAATCAAGAGCTCTTGGTGGTTTGGCTAGTCAGTGCTCAGACAGTGAAACCCATACACTGTACAATGACGGTATACGACAAGTGCATGACATCATCACGCAGTGCCATAATGCAAATACGAGATCTTAACGGCGACCAGACTCCCCAGGAATTTATGTTAAAGGAGGCAAATTTTATAGCTTTAAGTCATAGCGAAATAGACATACTTTCACAACAGCGTACAGAATTTATACACATGGAAATACTGATTAATGAATATTAAATGATAGCCAATAAAGTTGCATATGAAATTCAGAACCCGAACTCACCTTTTGTATGTTGGTGATGCGTCGAAGGTGTCCATAAAATTCGATGCACTCTCGAACAGTAAGTAATGAATCCAAAGTATTTGTTTGTGGGCAATAGGATATTTCCGGCTGGAGTGAAGAGATCGCCAATAATTTAAGTTTCTTTAAAGATTTTAATCATAAGACTTACAGTTTCGTATGAAATATGGCCCGAACTTGGCTGCAGTTGGCCGGACAACATTTTAAATATAGTCGATTTACCGGCACCATTTTTACCCAGCAGACCAAAACATTCGGCCGCTTGAACTGTAAAGGTTACATTCGATACCGCATAATGATTCGCACCATATTTTTTACAGAGATTGTCCACCTTTAAGGCTGGTGTGCATTCCATCTTATCGTTTCGCTTTAGCGAATTTTGTATTGACACAATTTTCAATTCTTCTATATGTTTCTTGTCCCTGCCCTGGAAAATGCCCAAATATTGCAGTGCCTGTTCTTTGTACCGATAGTACAAACCAGATTCCAGCAGGATATTAATAAACAAAAACAATATACCCAAAATGGTTAAAGATATAAAGTGGGGTTTGAGCAGGTCACTAGTGACCGGATTTTTATAGGAATCGATATCGTAACGCTTGAAAACCAAAGCAACCATATAATTTTTGCATATCTCCAGCAAACCATCACCCAAAGCATGTTGCGGAAAGATGAGGAAGAGCCGATGATTGAGGAAGAAACGCCATTCATCCCAGGTGGGGGAATCACCTACGACGCCGAGTAAAACTATCACACACATGGTAAACAGCGGTATGATGACATTTAAAATAAAAATAGTGACAATGGCAATGCTCGAGTCATAGAAACATTTTTCAAATACATGAACCGCCGGTATGCAGGCAAATCTACAAGGGAGAAATTACAAATTAATACTTTTCTAGAACTTAATTTTGTTTAAGGGCAAATATGCTTCTACTCACGCAAAGAACAGAGCCAAGACAATGAGGCCCCACAGCTGATAGCGATCGGTAAATACCGGCATATTGAAAACCAAAATAACCAAACTGCACACCAAAATAGCCAAAATCATAATCTGCAAAGACACAAAAAAAATTAAATAAAAAATATGATTGATTTCTAATTATTCCTCCACTTTCGGTATTATTTTAATAATAATTTTTTAAGCTTGATTTCTTTTTATATATAAAAATTGGTTTAATATATTAGTTTTTGCATTTTCAGGAAAATTTTGAAAAATATTACGCCATACAAAGTCGCAGCGGGCCAAAATAATTCAGATTTTCAAACCCTGAAATCAAATTTTTCTTTTTCTGAAGTATAAAATTTGTTTATTTCTTCAATATTGGAAACATATAGGGCTACTTTTGTGTACCAAAATAATTTAGATTTTCCAACCTTGGAATCAAATTTTTCTACTTTTCCTTTTTAATACCGATTTAATTCTTCGTGAGGTGTGAAATAGGTTTATTTCTTTAAAATACCAAAATTAGAAACATATATTGCTACTTTTATGTACCAAAATAATTTAGATTTTCTAACCCTGGAATCAAATTTTTCTATTTTTTCCTTTTTAATACCGCTTTAATTCTTCCTGAAGTGTAAAATAGGTTTATTTCTTCAAAATTAGAAACATATAGGGCTACTTTTATGTACCAAAATAATTTAGATTTTCTAACCCTGGAATAAAATTTTTCTATTTTATTCTTTTTAATACCGCTTTAATTCTTCCTGAAATGTAAAATAGGTTTATTTCTTCAAAATAGCAAAATTAGAAACATATAGGGCTACTTTTATGTACCAAAATAATTTAGATTTTCTAGTCCTGGAATAAAATTTTTCTACTTTTTCCTTATTAATACCGATTTAACTCTTCCTGAAGTCTAAAATAGGTTTATTTCACTAAAAAACCAAAATTTTGGTCGTATGTGGGTACTTTTAAGTACCAAAATAATTTAGATTTTCCAACCCTGGAACAAAATTTTTCTATTTTTGCCTTTTTAATACCGATTTAATTCTTCCTGAAGTATAAAATAGCTTTAATTCACTAAAAAACCAAAATTTGGATCGTATGTGGCTACTTTTAAGTACCAAAATAATTTAGATTTTCCAACCCTGGAATCAAATTATTCTACTTTTTCCTTTTTAATACCGATTTAATTCTTCTTGAAGTGTAAAATATATTTAATTCACTAAAAACACCAAAATTTGGATCGTATGTGGCTACTTTTAAGTACCAAAATAATTTAGATTTTCCAACCCTGTAATCAAATTTTTTTAAATACCGTTTTAATTCTTCCTGAAGTATAAAATAGCTTTAATTCACTAAAAAAAGAAAACTAGGAACTTATATGGCTGCTTTTATGTACTAAAATAATTACAATTTCCGAAACCAGGAGGCGAAATTTTAATTTCTTTGTTTTCTTTTTACCAATGCACTATAAAAAGATTTCAAGCGTAAAAATTAGAAAATAATTATAAAAAAAAACTACAAAACCCACCAAAAAATCCCATATAAAAGCCACACCCCAATAGGTGGCTGCATCCACGCCACACAATTTCTGCTGCAATTTCTCACCCTTAACCCGTTCATTGACTAGATACACGGATGCTACAGCCACCACCAAGGAAAAGGCTACAAGCAATATAAAAGCCATGCATGAGTCGCCAGCCTGTCTTAAACTGAAATTAATTTTCGAAATTGAAATAGACTCCCTGAAACTTCCAAGCGGCAAAATAACTTACACGGATGTCGTACTCAATTCCATGTAACCCAACTCCCAGGGTTCATTGTATGCTGTTATTCTATAATTTGTATTATTTGTTTCGACTTGCAGCAAATACGTATTCAGATCATTTAGCCAGGCTAACATGGCATGATAGCCCTTGTTGTTATACCAAACAATGGATTTGGTGTCATTGAAACTATAGCCGCCATAACGTTTACCCTGATAGTCATTTAGCGTTTCTAAAATCCAATAAAATGATTTCTCAGAGTTATGGAAGTGTTTGCAAGCCATTTCTTTGGAGCAATCCTGTTTCATGTTGTCATAAACTTTTTCGGTAAAATCTAAGGGTTTTTCCATGCTCAGCATTTGCGTAGTCTGTGGATAAAGATCGCGCGATAATTTTATGGTTCTATCATAATCATCTTCCAGCCTTTGAGCCACAAACCACATGGCACAGATTTCGAAAATGGCTGGCAATACTATGACGCACAGCAGTATGCGATAATTGCGACTGAAGTGCAGCAAACGTTTCCAGAAGAGTTGGCGCATAGCTTCGCATCTTGTTAGAGGAGCTTCACGCGCCATATCCGCACCGAAATCTTTCTTTAATTTAACATTCTTCATCATATCAATGGCATGGCCATTTATGTGGGCATTTTCATTCGAATTCTTGTCCAAATTCTTAAACATGTGCTCCAGATTTTCCGTTTCTATGCTTAAATCCTTAATTTTTCCCTGAATTTCTAGATTTTCCAAATATTGCAAATACTCCGATGAATTTTCATTTTGCTGATCATACGATATTCTCAGCCGTAGATCGGTCGAACAGGATTTATCCATCTCCCTGAAATTGGTCAATAATCTTTCGGCCTTTTTCTTTATGTCCTCTGAGGTCTGGGAATCACAACAGTTCATGTTAACTTCATAGTAGGCCGTACAATGATTTTTCAGTGTCTCTGGATTATGTTTGGCTATAATTTTTCCCTGCAATAGAGGATCGAAATAATATTTACATTCACTTAGGAATTACATAACGATTCGACTTACGTTTTTCATAATCACTATGGCATCACTGAGGTGCTCAGCTTCATCTAGGAAATGGGTAGCAAAAATTACCGCTCTTCCTTTGCGCAATCGTTCTATAAGATCCCAAATGTCTTTACGTGCCTTGTTGTCCACACCGTTGCAAGGTTCATCTAAGATGACCACATTGGGAGAGCCTACAAAAGAACAGGAATATGATTTTGTGATATATGTAAATAAATACATATTGGCGTGAAAAGGAAACAACTTCAGTTCTATTTACTCGTATTCCTTTTTTTTTAATTTTCCTAAAATATGGAAGATACTGGTTTGGCTCGTTTTTCAAAAATCTAGTTTTCAGAATTCTGGGGCCAAATTACCGCATTCGATATCGATCGAAATGTCAGTTCATAGACAAATTTTGACAGATATCGAATGCCGTAATTCACCTCCTGAGTTCCTAGGATGCTTCCCAGAGTACTCCCGAGAGGGTGTCATTATGTCAGTGTGTAAGTATGTGAACTTTTGAACCACATCGAAAGCCATTAAGCGGGTTAAAATAGGTTAATGCGCTCGTGAGATATACAGCCCAATTATGAATAACAACTCCCCGGGAATTTTCTCTCTTTTCCCTTTTCCCTTATTCTAAATAGAATCTCCCCGGGAGATTTTTCCCTTCTCCCTTTTCCCTTATTCTAAATAAACTTCGAAAATGGGAGAGTCTTCCCCGGGAAAAAAGTAGGTATTATGAATGTAAATTAAAGGGAGAATTTGATAATAAATTTAGAAAATAATTCCTTCAAAAAATTGCAAGGGAGTTGTGCTGAAAAAAATATTTTTCACTTTTTAAGTCAAAACAAAACAACTGAAAGCAAAACAGTTGACTGCGAAAATTCGAAATTCCCTTTCCCATAATACTGTTCTCCCCGTCTGTTTAGAATAAGGGAGTTTTATTCCCGGGAAAATGAATTCCCCGGGAACTCTTTTCCCCGGGAATATTTATAATTGGGATGATAGTGAATACAAAAAATTCGAAAAAAGTGTTTTTTTTAGTATTCTCAAATCTTTCATAGAACTGAACTAAGATGTGATTTTTTAAAAAGAATTGGAGCGTACATTCACTTTGTCATTTCGTAGTGCAATCCAGCGAAGTATCCCCCTAAAACGATCTAGCCATGACCGACCGTCCGTCCATCTGTGGAAATCACAATGAAGTCCAAGCGCAAAGAGCCAGATCCTTTGGTATAAATATACTTTGAAGCGTAGCACAGGTCAAGTTCGTGAATGGGCTGAATCGGACCAGAGCGAAAAAACTTCCCCTAAGAAGAACTAAGCCAACCTCTAAGACACAATATCATATTTAAATTTTTTTGTTTGTAATTTTGTTAAGCAAATGATATATTTTTATGTCAAAGAAGGTCCAACGCGTTAAACTTGCAACCAGAAAATCTGAAAAATTCTTTTTTGGATACCCGTTCCTTTGGGTGGGCGTTAACTTAAGCAAAATGTTGAAGCTTTTACGACGAAGGGAAGATGTTTTCTGATCTTCCCTTCCAGTACATCTCCACCCACTTTTGCTCCCTAAATGACCCTATCAAAACAAAATTTAATTACCCCAAAATTTTACTTATTCAATTTTTAAACAAAGTTCAGATGCCTCCCCCACGGAACCTCCCGGAGTAACCCTGTCAAAATAGAATTTTTAAATTATGCACAGAAATGTCTTAAAGGAACTCTGACCCAACAGGTTAAATATTTTTAATTTATCCCCGTCCTTCTTTGCTCGTTGATATAAAATATCAACTGGTACAATAACGAAAATTACTCTTATGCTGATGGAAAGGTGTCTCAGCCAAGCTTCTCTCCTTTGAGGGGTATTTAAGATTCAACCCTGTCGAATATAACGTTTTTACTTGCTTCTTTTTGGCAACACTATTTTTGGCTGATCAGCTGAAATCACCTTGAAACATTGAATTACATAGATTATCGTCTATCGTCTCAAATAACGTTTCTTACATTTCTGTAAATTTGATATTTTTTAAATTAAATTCAGCTCTTAAAAAATCACCCTTTACATCAATCAAATCGGTTGATTCATTCCAAAGTTATAGCAGTTCGAAAATTAAAATAATAGTGGTTTTTGGCTGGTAAAATTAACGGGAATTTACAGGGTTGGCTTTCATTGTCAAGCCTTTTTCATAGTCTTGTTGTTGTTTTAAATAAAGGAAAGAAAGTTATGTTTTCCAAAACAATAAAAATAAATTTTTGTTTGGTAAAGTTTGTACAATGATATTTGACTAAGAAAGCCACTTTAAACATTTAGATCGAATTTTGGCATCCGAAGAAGATTTTCACATCCTGAAAGGAAGCCGAGTACTGAATACTTCGATATTTTAATCCACAATATACTGAAAGAAAATTAGTCTCAGAGAGCACCTGATAAATCTTAAAACATTTTTACGGAAAAAAGGTCTGGCAAGCTTTTCATTCTGTTATGGTGGCCGCTTTTCTGCACACTGGCAGCAGCCGCCAGTGAGGCCAATTCGTGTGCTATCACATTTCCCCGGTGTGTATCCCATGACAAGATTTCCAATATAATGTTCAAAATTTCTAAATACTTTTTCCCCAATTTTAGAAATTATTACAAGAGTTGAAAATAAATGAGTATGAAAAATAAATTCCCACAATTTATATTTAAAGCGTGCACATTCTTGCTCACCTATAAACGCTATGGCCACACACAATCTTCTCTGATAACCACCCGATAGCTGCGATGCCTGATACAGTTCATGTTTTCCAAAATTCAAACTCCTTAAAGTTTTATTAACTTCTGATGCATAATCGCGCTTCAATTTAATTTTAGCATACATTTCCAAGTGCTCGCGGGCAGTAAGATTTGGTATTAGAATATTGTCCTGGGAACAAACACCAATTTTATCGTAATCATCAGAGTTGGACGACGACGCCTGCGACAAAATAACACGACCCGTAGTTTGAACCACTTGACCTGTAAGCATTTTTCTAAACGAAAAATAAAATTATCAAAAAAAAAATGTTATTGAAAAAAAAAACAAAAACTCACATGATCGTACTCTTGCCGGCACCATTACGTCCCAACAAACAAGTGACTTGATCTCTGGGGAACGACAGCGAAATGTCACTAACCGCAATTTTGTCTTCATTATAGATTTTGGTAACATTCGTTAAGGTGGCACCCACACTTGGATCTAAATCCTCTCTTTGCACTTCAGTGAAACGGAATTCATCTTTAAAGAAAATTATTTAAAATAATATCAACAAAAAAGTAATACAAAATCCACTCACCCTCCCTGAATCTTTGATGCAAATAACCAATAAAACTATAAAGACACAAATCAAATATAATCATAAACAAGGAAAATCCGTATTCCCCTCTAAAGCCTTCATGAAATACTCGTTCAAAATTTGAACCCACTTCTTGCAATTCCAAACGCATAATATCGCTCCAGCCATGAGCAAATGCTGTCGTGAAGGACAAGTTGATGATAAAATTTTGAAATGAATTTAATTTAGCATCAAAGAGCAAAACAATGATGTAGGGACAGAAGGAAATGAAAAATAGAACGGAGGTGGCTACAGCACCTACAGTGGCCGACACAAAGAACGTGGAGCACATCTGGCTGTAAACAGGAGAGGAAATTATTATTATTATTATTGTTTTTTTAATAAAAATTTAACATTCTTACCAAAATGCTATTAAACATGCCCCAAAGATGCACAAATATATCATGATAAACAGCCAGTTGGTGTAGACCACCATGCCTCCCGAGTACAGAATTATACTACAGCCAATAAATATTATCAGCAATTCCAAAAATGTCACTATACACCAGGAAATCATCTCGGAACAGGGTCTCAAGCCCATAGAGCGCATGATCTGAAAAATAATTCATTTTCTAATAGCATTTTCACACCTAAAGTTAACAAGTAAAAACGTTATATTCGAGCGGGTCGAATCTGAAATGCCCTCCAAATATTTAGTAAGTAAATTTAAAACCTCTTATTCATAAAAATTATGAGAGTTTAATAACAGCGTAATAAAACAAAATTTCATATTAAATTTGCTCTATTACAATCTTTATGAATAAGGGGGAAAATGTTTAACTTGGTGGGACAGAGTTCCTTTACGACATCTCTGTACCCAATTTTAAAACTCTATTTTGACAGAGTCATTCCGGGAAAAGCCGTGGTGGAGACGTTTCACCTCTGCAAGAACATCTCAGCTTCTTATAGGCTTAAGGAATACAAATTGTTCAATATTTACACTATTTTTTAATATAATATCATACGTCAACGCCTACTAAAGGGGGCGGGGCCCAAAAATAGACTATATCATGTTTTCCACAGACGAACGTATGAGCATTTCTAAATCGTCTCAGACTTCATCAATGATCAAGAAAATATATAATTTATGGGCTGAAATTCTTTTTGAAGGATATTAAAACTGTATTTTGTCGGGGTCTCTCTGGCAAGGGCCGCGGGGGAGACATTTCCCCGTTGCCATAAAACTCTAAAAATAAATGTTTGGGATAATTAAATGTAAAATTTATTTAAAAAAAAAATATTTTTTTTGATAGGGTCATTTAGGGGTAAAAGGGGAAGGAGGGGGTAGGGCAGAGTAGTACCAGGTTACTTCACAGCTTCGTTATTAAAGCTTAAAAATGTAATTTTTAAGGAATGTAGTATTAAATAAAATAATTTGCTAAATTTTTACACTATTTTGGCATATAATAACGCCCACTAAAAAGGGCGGGGTCCAAAAACTAATTTTTGGACGCGTTGGACCTTCTTTGACATAAAAATATATACTTTCTTGGCAAAATTACAAAAAAAAGACTAAAAAAATTTTTGTTTTTTTAGAGGTTGGTTTAGTTCTTCTTAGGGGAAGTTTTTCCCCCTGGCCCGTTTCAGCCCATTTCCAAACCTGACCTGTGCTATCCTTCGGGATATATTTATACCAGATTTCAAGAGTCTAGCTCTTTTCGTTTGGACTGAATCGTGATTTCCACAGACAGACGGACAGACAGACGGCTAGATCGCCTTAGATTTCATCACTGATCAAGAATATATATACTTTATGGGGTCTCAGATGGATATATCGCTGCGTTACTAACGGAATGACAAAATGAATATACCTGAGATGTTCCTTGATCTTCTTCTGCCCTACCTCCTCCCCACAAATCTTTGCGCTTTAAATGACTCTATAAAAAATTTTTACTCTTAATAACCCCAAAAATTTACTTTTCAGTGCTTTATGGCAAAGGTGGGATGCGTTCCCAACGCCCCTTCCCGGATTGACCCTGCCAAAATAGAGTTTTAAAATTGGGCATAGAAATGTCTTAAAGGAGCCCTGACCCAGCAGATGGAACATTTTTAATTCGTCTGCGTTCCTTTTTAATAATAACGGAAATTGCTTTTAAGCTGACGGAAAGGTGCCTCAGCCATGCTGCTCCTATTTGGAGGGTATTTAAAATTCGATCCGGTTGAATATAACGTTCTTACTTCCTTATAGTGCATCTTCGCCTTTTTTCCCTTATGTTGAAAATGAATTTGAAAGTGTCTTCAACTCACCATTGAATTTCTGGATTCACGCATCCATATCAAATGCCTGACACAAGATGTGATTTCGGCTACTAGGCCCAAAAAGAAAGCACACTGTATGGCTTGAGCCAAATGTATACCAGTTTTGAAACTTAAGAAAATAATAAATAATTTAAAATTAAAATAAAAATTAATTTTTCACAAGACAAAAGACTTACTCATCCTGAGTGTAGGCTGGATAAGGGAATTGTTTAGTAAAAAATTCCAAATCATCAACGGCATTGATGGAACCAGATTTGTCGGTAAAACCTAGCAAAAAATCTAAGAAATTTTGACGTTTTTGCCTCTTCAGCACTCCCACACGCGAAGCATCCTGCTGCGACGTGTTATCCAAAAACGGATAGAAAGTAGTAGAGCCAACATCATCTTGTGGCAAGAAAGTTGTGGAATCCATTACACTGGCTTCAGTGGTTGTAACAAATTCATTTTCATTAATTTCCGTAGCAGTATTTCCGGTATTTAAAAAATCCGGCATATCACCCGACATAAAACTTGAAATTAGAGTTGATTTGGATGTGGTCGTGTTCACTATTTCCGTTTCATTTTTGTCCGTAAACCAATCATTATCATCGTCGTCGTCGTCCGTTTCGTCCTCATCATCATCGGTAACGATTTTTATGGAAAATGTATTTCTGGGCGTAGTAGTTTCTGGCAAATCCTCTATTAAACCCTGTTTCCTTAACTTCTCTTTCTTATGCTTGATTATGCCCAAATCAATGGAATGTTTAATTTGCACGAAACCCCTGTGGTATTTCATGTCCAACAACATGCTACCCGCCGGACCAGGAAACCAAAACCGATTCCTATTCTCTATGGTGGGCTGGGTATTTTGTGTGTCCATATGAAATTTATAGGAAACGTTTTCCGTTTCCGTTTCATTGAAATATATCGCAGCATAAAATAGTCTCTTTTTATTCAAATCAAAAGCTTCTCGCCTCAATTCGCTGTCCGTATCAAAAGCTTCATAACGATCTACAGAGAAACATTCCAGGATATTCTTAATGGTAGTGACGACATCATAGATAAGGGGATCGGTGCGTATACGATGTATAAGAGACTGAATTTGATCGATATCGATTTCATCCCCTATTATGGAACGTACAAAAGGTGTTTGAGCCAGTTTCATAAGATTATCGAAGCCATCTTGAAATGGTTTATCTTGGCGTAATTTGGTAAGAATTTGCTCCAAAGCAACCGATAACATTTTCAAACGGTTCAACTCCTCAAAGGTGGCATTGGCCTGTAAGGATTTTTTTGCTTCAATTAAAACCTATACATTTTTTTTATACAATTTAAAATACACTTACAAACTTTATAATGGATTTGGTGTCGTCCGTTTCAGGGGCATACAGAATTTTGCCATGTATGATCGGTTTGATAGTTTCCCAAGTAATTTTGCCATAATTTGTACTCGTCACATCCAAATACAAACGTTTACAGTAGTTTGCTAAAAATAGAAAATTATTGAATTAATTCCGGTTAGTCATTTAATCGATTAATTGCTCGATTAATTAACCGTGGTTTTATGATTGAGGGGTTAGTCTATTAGTGAAGTCTCACAGTCGCGGGGAAAAGTAAAAGAAACCTTACTTTAATACTTCATACACGTTGGTATGAGCGCATAATGACTTGAACTTTTTATGGTGACTTGCACTTTTTATGATGACTTGCACTTTATATGATGACATGCACTTTTTACGATGACTTGCACTTTTTATAATAACTTGCACTTTTTATAATGACACGCACTTTTCATAATGACTTGCACTTTTTATGATGACTTGCACTTTTTATGATGACTTGCACTTTTTATATTGACTTGTACTTTTTATGATGACTCGCACTTTTTATCATGATTGCACTTTTTATGATGACTTGCACTTCTTATAATGACTTGCACATTTTATAATGACTTGCATTTTTTATGATGACTTGCCCTTTTTACGATGACTTGCACTTTTTACAATGACTTGCACTTTTTGTGATGATTTGCACTTTTTGTGATGATTTGCACTTTTCATAATGACTTGCATTTTTTATGATGACTTGCACTTTTCATGAAGACTTGCACTTTTCATACTGACTTGCACTTTTTATGATAACTTGCACTTTTTACAATGAGTTGCACTTTTTATAATGACTTGCACTTTTTATGATGACTTGCACTTTTTATGATAACTTACACTTTTTATGATAACTTGCACTTTTTATGATGGCTTGCACTTTTTATGATGACTTGCACTTTTTATGAAGACTTGCACTTTTTATAATGACTTGCACTTGTCATTAATGACTTGCACTTTTTATGATGATTTACACTTTTCATAATGACGTGCAATTTTTATGATAAAGCTAGTAATAAAATATAATTAAAGTAATTTCATATAAAAAACTATCCCGAGTTTAATAAAATGAATTACCAAAATAAAGGTCAAAAAGTAAATAACAAGTACTGAAAAAAAATCGTAAAATGTTTAGAAAAAAGGCATTGTCTGGACGATCTCTCAGTAAAAAACGCAGAAACCATATTTAAAGACGAGCAGTAAAACTCACACACAAACTTACTTGGCATAACATCCAATTCATCTTGGTTGGCTTCACTAAAATCTTCAGTATATAAAATATCTTCCACCAAAGGAATGGTTTCAGTATTGGGAAATGGATGGCCGCATAACAAATTGCCAGCCTTGACAAACGTTTTGCGATCTATAATAAAATAATTTATTAATAACTACTTGAAGATGTTGTTATTATATTTCACACGCACCCGAAAATAGTTTCTTTATATCAAAACTACCATTTAAAGACTTTTCCACATCCGGCACTAAAGCAATTACTTTCTCAACATTTTCTAAAAATGAAAAATAAAAATAAAAATAAAAATCATGTAGAAGTTTACCATCAACATTTAATTAAATATTTATTCTAGGAAAGAAATTTAATTAAAGTTCAACTTACTTCTTATATCATCAAAGTGACTGTTTGTTACTAAAGTTGTCACGGCACTTATAAAGTTTGCCTTTTCCGGCAAATCGACTAGAGCGGTAAACATGCGATCCTCATTAATGAATATTTGCACGATATCAATAATCGGTTTCATGCTGTATAACAAAAAAAAATAAATCAAACAATAAATTAAAATATGTAATAGATTATAAAAACAAATAAGAAAATTTAAAGATGTTTAATATTGAAATACAAAATAGTTATTATTAAGTTTTTATCAGATTATTTGAGAATATATTTGAAGAGTAATAAATTTTTTTAAAAAAGAACACGATATACTTTTTTTATTAATTTTTTTTTTCACTTACGGAGCATTTTCCAGTTTCGTATATTCCTCATAATTCGCCGTGCTACTGCACTTATTTTCAATACTGCAGATGTACGATAAAAATGCGGGCATTGTGTTACGTGCCGTCGGCAACTGGCGTGTTGGAAATTGACAGGCGTCATGATCAATCGGATCGTACTTCAGACGTATCAAATATGGCAAGAGGAACATAATGAAGGGCCATATGATTTGTATCACTGTCAGCCACTAAAATGATATTTTTACAAGAAAACATTTACATTGACAAAATTTCATCAGATTTAATAGATCTTCAAACTGGTTTCAATTAATTGTGTGATTGAATGCATGAAACAATTAATTTTGTAACTGGAATTCATTTGATATTCAGCCTGTTAAAATATGCAGCATAAAGGCCTCAAGACATTTATCCAAATCACATCAAGCATTATGCTTGTTTTAGTGAACATTTGTTTGTGTGTGTGACACCAACGATGCTTGATCATAATTCTAAATATTTGCTCTCATATTTATAAAATTTACAATGATTTTGAAATATATTTTATTCAAATTTTTTCAGATAAAAATTTGTTTTTAAATGAATTTGAAGTACATTTTATATTTTTATGAATATGGAAAATAGATTTTTTACAATGCTTGACGATTCGTTTGGATGAGTGTATTGGATGTGCTCTTCAAGCATGCGTTCACTTTGAATGAGATTTCAAACAGAGCACACTCAGGAAAGGGCTTAGACACGTTCAAAATGCTTGCTGTCAAGTTCGTGTACGTGTGCTTGTGGGCTTGATGTTACCATGCTTGATGGTACATCAAGCATTAATTTTGATTTTACGCTGTTCGGTTGGTTAAAAAATTATGAAAAATATGTCTAAGGAAATGCTAATAAAAATAATGGCAGCCTGTTTGTAGAAAAAAAAATCAATGAGTGTTCGAACTCACCGGCGATGTGTTAACACCTTTTTGTTACATGGTACCTGTTCGATTTCTATGATCACAGACCCACAAACCCGGAGGTAGAGTTAATATAAAGTATTTAATGAAAAATAATAGTTTATTTATTTTATATTAAACCCACAAAAACCAAAGAGAATGCAAAGCAACAGACAAATGTACATACATACATTGTTATGTTTGTACATAAGTTACATACGTTGCTGTCTTGCTATATCATTTTTATATATGTACGTATAACCACGTCACTATTCTCTTTGCTATGCATAAGATAAAACCGAAGATCAACATAAAACACTTTTTTCATATTACTCCAAATTAATACTCCGAATTAAAACACTTAAATCTCCGCTCGCCGATATCGGATCGCCTTAATTTTGGGCCTAAACTCTTCGTCGAGACCCGCACTAGCGTTTTAATCCAAAAATTAATAAAATCGGCTTTGAATTTCCGGAGAAAATCGCGTGGGAAAATTATATGAAAATCGCCCAATAATCACTTTCAATACCGACTGCCAAGCAACAACAACAAACAAACAAAGTCTTACACTTACACTTGCGTATGTATTGAAACTGATAGTTTACTGCCCTAGAGGCGCGCGTATAGATGTTAACACATCAAAAAAAGACCGATACACTTCAATAAGTTCTAACACTTTTTTTTCATTAGTAATTTTTATTTTGTTTTTCCTTTAATTCTACACTTTTTTGTATGAGTAACTTTTCTTTTTTTTTTGACAACTGTTCACAATGAAAATACAATTCTAATGAAAATTTGTTCGTGCTTGACGGTTTAACACATACACATATATGTATAACAAGTGACAGCAAGAATGTCAAAAGTCATAATTTTTGATTTTCCATCAAGCATCGTAGGTGTCACACATACCAACAAATTTTCACTCATACTATAAACAATCTCAGCAAGCATTTTGACCGTGTCTAAAGCCCTTTATAACCTCAAAAAATATTTAAAAAAATTGGAGGGTATATTCACTTTGTCATTCCGAGTGTAACGCAGCGAAATATCCCTTTAATACATATAAATATTCGTGATCAGGGGGCAAATTACGGCACTCGATATAGATCGAAATTTGTATTTAAATTGTATGTAAATTTCGCTCGATATCGAATGCGGTAATTTGGCTCCTGATTCCCAAAAATATATAAAATATTCTACACAATTGTTCAATCAAGTTTAAAATAAAAATACTTGAAATGTTTAGCTCATAAAAAATCCTTTACAATCACAATAATTTGCACTGATGACTTGACTTACCTTTTGACGCCATCGCACTAAAAAGTCCTTGTACAGTAAAGCTTTTACTTGGCTGGGGCTTAAAGTTAATTTTAGAATTTTCATGATGGATTTTAAGCCGATCTGTTTCTCTGTTACAACACAGAATTCCTGATAAACTGCTATGCTGCTGTTGTTGCTTTAATTATTACACTAAAAGTGTTATTGTAATCATATTTAAAGGCGGTCAACTCAATGTTTTTATACCAGCAGTAAAATTTTTTGTTGTTGTTTTTGTACTTGTAATTCTGTAAAGAAATAAAATTCAAAGTGCATTAACTTGTATTTATTAATTAATAATTGTTTTATGTGTTTAATGAAGGTGTACATATTAAGTAAAATGTTTGTTTGTATGTCATATTTATGGGGCGACTTTTTAGGGTGTTTTGATTTTTATCCGAAATTCAGAGTCTTATTACCTACAGCGCAAGTCTGTTTAGCGAAACATTCAGCAATTTTTGTAGTGAGTGTAATTTTTCCAATTGGTCTATTTATGATTTGCGGTACGAGCCAATAAAATGCAGGCATGGTGAAATACTTAACCCACAAGAAATAAACACACATTTTATGATTATATATTTCTATTGTTTGAAGAATATTTATTTGTTGTGTTATCTGCATGTCTGCGTTACATTTATTATTTTTATTAATTTATTTTAATGGGACAAAAACTCAGGGTATGACCACTACATATGCCGTACATTGCGCCGGAACTAGAAAAAAGGAAATGGCATTGAGAAGACAGATGAAGAGAGATGAGAAGATAGAGAATACTTTTGTTGCAATTTTAAGTTTTTGACTTCGACTGGAAAAAGTTTCTTGCAGCGATGCAAATAATTATTAATCATGGATATTTCTTTATCAATTTATTTTAGATAAATATTTGTTTTCATTAATTTTTTTTTTTCAAATCAATTAATTTTTTTATAAATAAATATATGTATATTTAAAAATATAAATAAATAAAAAAATTTTTTTCAAAATTTTTTAAAAATAATATGTTTTAAAAATAATATTTTTATAAATAAAAATAATTTTTATCAATAAAAATATTTTTTATATAAAAAATATTTTTTGTTATAAAAATATTCTTTTGTAAATAAAAATATTTTTCATAAATAAAAATACTTTTCATTAATAAAAGTACTTTCTATAAATAAAATTATTTTTTATCAATAAAAATATTTTTTATGAATAAAAATATTTTTTGTAAATAAAAATATTCTTTTGTAAATAAAAATATTTTTTATAAATAAAAATATTTTTCATAAATAAAAGTACTTTCTATAAATAAAATTATTTTTTATCCATAAAAAAAATTTTTATATATTAAAAAATGTTTGATGTATAAAAATATTTTAAGAAAATATGATTTATATATAAAAATATTTTTAAAAAATATGTTTTATACATACATATGTACTATCTATATAAAACTATTTTTTATAAACAAACTATTTTTTATTAATAAAAATATTTTTTACACATAAAAATACTTTTAATATTTAAAATTTTTTTTTATATTTAAAAATATTTTTTATAAATAAAAATATTTTTTATAAATAAAAATATTTTTTATAAATAAATATATTTTTTATAAATTTAAATATTTTTTTCATAAATACAAAATTGTGTGCAATTAAAAATATTTTTTATAAATAATAACATTTTTATAATAAAAAATATTTTTTATCAGTAAATATATTTTTTAAAATGTTGAAATGTTTTCTGGAAAAGAATGCTACATTTTTTACACTTTTTAATGAAAAACTGCACCATCATGACATTTCGAAATAGTAAATCTCTTACAAATTAATCTACCATTTCTTAGGCAAATATATTATTATTTTAAAAATTCGCCTAAAAGCAAATTTTTGGATTAGAAGTGAAAAAATTTTACATGTTTCCTAGAAAAGAAAGCGCCATAAGCAAATATACTTTTTACAATTAAAAATTTTTTTTATAAATAAAATATTTTTTATAAATAAAAATATTGTTTATAAATAAAAATATTTTTTTATAAATAAAAATATTTTTTATAAATAAAAATATTTTTCATACATAAAAATATTTTTGATATATAAAAAAATATATAAATAAAAGCATTTTTATAAAACAAATATTTTTTATCAGTAAAAAAATTTTTTATAAATAAAAATATTTTTTTATAAATAAAATATTTTTATAAATAAAATATTTTATACATAAAAATAAAAATAATTTTTATATATAAAAATAGAAGTATTTTTATAAATAAAATGTAAAAATATCTTTTATATATAAAAACAATTTTTACAGATAAAAATAAAAATATTTTTTATAATTAAAATATTTTTTTTATTAAATATTTTTTATATAAATAACATTTTTTATAAAAAAAAACATTCTTTATAAATAAAAGCAATTTTTATATATAAAAATAATTTTTAATAATAAATAAATTTTTTTAACAGAAACATTTTTTATAAATAGAAATATTTTTTATAAAAAATACGTTTTTTATAAATAAAAATATTTTTTATAAAAAATATATTACGAGTACTTTAAAATTTTTAAAATAACTTCTTAATCAACTCTGTGTGTAGTTTTAATAATCACTTTCTAATAAGTAGAAAATATTGACCTGCAATTTTTTTCCTTGGCAACTTAGAAAAATGCAAAATTAGAAACCGTTTGGGAAAATCTTTTCTAAAAGCATTAATGCATATTAAATATCTGATTTAATAAAAATTCTCAGCTGAATTTTATTCATTTCAACAACAACGAATCGATTGGCAACTCTACATTTTAGTAGTAAAAGTCTTTTGCTGTATTTAATTTTAACTAATAGAATTTACTGATAAGCTTTTTTTATAAAAAAACTGTATATGTTTCGCATGAACTTTTCGCACTGCATGTAAAATATTGCGTGTTCATTCATGCTTTTGCAAACTTTTTTCTATAAATCATTTTTCTATTTAATTTCCGTGCTTTATTGTTACTAAATAGTATAACGTTTAAAATAACTGTAAATCTGAATTCATTTTTGCATAGAAAAACTATTTTAAAATACAATTTATTGATTCTATTATTAATAATTTTATTTTTATTTATTTATTATTTTTTTTTTTTGTTGTTAAGGGAAAGATATAATAAATGTAATTAGAAATAACAACACAGAGTTATTAAATAAAAGTTTTAGATCGCATAGTTTGCAATTTGATTACATCAAAAATAATTATTTTTTTTGTAATTTTGGGAAAGGAATCAGCACGAATAAAATTAAAAAAAATTGAATTAAAAATAAATATTTAACTGATTCTAGTAATTTGAATATTTACTAGTATGAATTCGTTGAATATTTTAAGCAATATTACAATATATTTCTTTAATTAATGATTATCATCGCATTTAATTTTTTTCGCATAAAATTTCTTCCTAAAAAAGAAGAAGCCAAAGTTTTCAGTCAATATATATTCACCTCTATGGTGAATAAGAAGGGTAATTTTTGTTCACGTGAAAATTTTATTCCACTCGAAGGGAAAAATGATATCAGGAATCTCCCGTGAGAAATTATTCCCGCTATCACATCTTAGTGAATGTAAAAAAGAGACAAAGCTGAAAACAACACGAAAAATCAAAGTAATTTGTGCTGAAAAGCTGAAAAAATTTTTAAAAAGCATGACTAAGTATTTAGTAGTAAAATAATTTGGATACATTTTGGAAACCAAAATAACAAATTAAAAATGTTCTTAATGTTTAGAATTACAGCAACAAGTTTTACAAAGACGCAGGCAAATGATTTGTTGCAAAAAATATAAGATTGTGTCTTATTATAAATTAAAGGATCTTGCCCCTAAAATAAAATTTTTAAACTCTATTATTCGAATTATAAGAGAAAATACTTATATTTTCTACTCTATTCCCCACCAAAAACTAAGTGACTAAATAAAAAGGGAAAAGTGAAAAAAACTCGCGGGTAAAAAATCATTCGCGATAAGGGAAATTTCATTTTAGCATGAAATCATTCACGGAGAATTTCTTCATGATGGCAATTTTGGGGAAAAGGAAAAAATTGTTTACCCCTATGGTGATTTTAAGAGAACAACAAGAAGAAGCATTTAGTATTTTTTTCATATTGTTTTCAGCTTCTTCTCTTTTTTACATTCACTGAGAACTGATAGCGGGAATAATTTCTCACAAGAGATTCACGGTACTATTTTCCCCTTCGAGTGGAATAAAAATTTCACATGTAAAATATTATTCACGAAAGGGGGTGAATATGTTTTGTAACGAATAAGAGCAAATATTTTAAGCCACTTCTTATTTTTCCTAAATAAGTAAACCGCTAGAGAATTTTTACAGATTGCTTAATTGATCCTTGGAATTTTCATCATTTCTTAAAAACACTATCTCATCAATAATAATTGAATTTAATACAGTAGATCTAATTAGAAGAATTAATCGCATATGCAGTTTTATGTATTTACTCAAAAATATTTATTTCAAAGGCAGACCTTAAGTGCTGAATTTTTAAACACCTAGTGATCGTACAATTGTGTTCCTTGCAAGTATTTAGAATTTAGAAAAATTCCCTAAATGCACCTTCACATATAAGTATGTACGTGTAATGACTCATAAGGAATTAATATTTTTACGAAATAAATATTCATAGAAACCAACTTAATCCTTTTTGCCTACAATTCACTAGCACTTGTCTATCAATCATTGTTTATAGGATTATTTTATATTTTTCAAGTCAAAAAACGCGACAATAAATAGAACTCTAAACGCGTTCATTATAACATTTTAAATGAGCAACAACAACAACAAAAAATCAAACAATAAATTATATAGCAATTTGTCGTTTTGACAATTAAATATAGTGGAATTGTTTTACAATACAAATACGTTTATCTATCACACACAGAAACAAATTGTTAAATAATGTTTCTTTATTATTACAAAAACAAAGAAAAACATATAAAAATGGTCCAGTTATTTACAAATAATAATTTACATGTAAACTATGCAATTTTGTAAATTATCGAATTATTTGTTTGCGAAAACATTTGAGAAATATTAATTTTGATTACCTAGACAATAATTGCAATGCTAAATGATTTAAAACTCTATAATAATTTTAGAAGGCCCAGCGTCCCACGTTCCACAGTGGGATTTGTTCATACAATGTTTGGCAAAAATATATAAGGAGGGCTCGTAAATTGTTGAAATTTCGCTCTGAGCCTTTGGTTGGCTCAATTAAGAAAAATGTAAAGTTTCATTAAAATTGGTCACGCCCACTAGCCACGCCCCCTGGGAAACCAAAATTTATTTTTGTCCCAAAGTTTTTGAAATTTGCCACAGAGCCTTTTATTACCTCAATTAAGAATAAAATAAAGTTTCATCAAAATTGGCCACGCCCACTAGCCACCGCCCATAAAAACCAAAATTTATTTTTGCCACAAAGTTTTTGAAATTTGGCACAGAACCTTTTATTACCTAAATTAAGAATAAAATAAATTTTCATTAAAATTGGCCACGCCCACTACCCACCGCCCATAGAAACCAAAATTTATTTTTCGCCCAAAGTTTTTTAAATTTGGCACAGAGCCTTTTATTACCTAAATTAAGAATAAAATAAATTTTCATCAAATTTGGCCACACCCACTACCCACCGCCCATAAAAACCAAAATTTATTTTTGGCCCACAGTTTTTGAAATTTGGCACAGAGTCTTTTATTACCTCAATTAAGAATTAAATAAAGTTTCATCAAAATTGGCCACGCCCACTAGCCCCCACCCATAGAAACCAAAATTTATTTTTGCCGCAAAGTTTTTGAAATTTGGCACAGAGCTTTTTATTACCTCAATTAAGAATAAAATAAATTTTCATCAAAATTGGCCACGCCCACTACCCTCCGCCCATAGAAACTAAAATTTATTTTTGGCCCAAAGTTTTTGAAATTTGGCACAGAGCCTTTATTTCCCACAACTTTTTGTTTCTTTATTAATTGTTTAAACTTTTTTTTAATTGATAATATGGAGTCTTAGCTTTCATTTTACTATAGCGGGAGCACCTAGCACGACCAAGCAACCTTTTTTTTCTTCCAAGGAAGTTTGCAATCACAATTGGAACAAATTTTATTCTATCATATCTTTTAAACAATGTGAGCGAACTTTGTAATTTTTTTTTAAATACGCATAAAAGGCTATATTTAAAAAAAAATCACTATTTAAATCAGAGCAATAAAATTATCTTACGTACAAACACTATAGAAGTGCGTAAGCAGTTTTCAATAGTTTGGATACAAATTTGCGGGTTCTTGCAGCCCAGTAATGGCAGTTTTGCTTGTCGTTTGTGGCCGTTTAAGTGAAAATGAGCCTCGTCGCTCAAAAAAATGGGATTTACAGTGCGAAAATTATCCTTTTTTTTTAATTTCATGAATAATCGCTTTTGGAAGTCCCAGTGAGGCTCCTCTTTTCCGTATCGAAAGTCGCGGATTTTCACGCACGTAAACTGCTTTCAACCAGTTCAATGTTTTCGGGAGACCTTGAAGATCGACTGGGACCTGACCGTGGGACTTTCATAGCCGAAGCAGTTACGCGGAATCACTGCACTCACGAACGAATTAAATTTGCACTCGGTCCATCACTCATTCGACGAATATCGAACCTTGAACAAAATTGCCGAAGAGGAATTACGTGAGAATCAATACTCTTAAAAAATGTCACCACAGCGAATGCGCGATGCTCACTCGACCACTGCGACATCGTGACTGACAAATCGGCACAATCGATAATTCTAACGGTGCGGGAGAGTGGCGCAGCGTTTACTACTTTTTGAAATAATCGCATTTAAAAATATAAATTTGCCACCAGACATCCGGTAGAAAAATCTTTTTCTAGAATCTTGTATTTTTTTTTTATTTACCGAATTACATATATCGATTTTCCGCATAAATTTTTCATTATAATTTTGTATTGCCTTCGGAATAAAACGAAATATATAACAATATATAAAACACTGAGTGGATAAATTATTTATTTGAATTATTTAATTCTCTTGACTTTGATGTAACACATCAGACTATTAATGAAGCTTTTCATTACCGCAATACAAGACTTCAACGTAAAGATTTCATTGAAGTTAACAAACATTTTTCGTTTCACTGTATAATTAATATTTTGTTGTTGTTGTAACACACTTTTTTTATATATAAAAATTAAATTTTCTATAAGCCGCAGTAAAAGGCACTTAGACCGCTTTTCGTGTACAACAGATTTTTATTTATTTATTTATATTTTTTTTTTGTTTCCAATAGGAATAAAATTTTAAGTAGAAATTTAAAATTTAAATTTTAAAACCTCCAATAATGAATTTTTAATATTTTTTTTTGTTAATGGCAATGTATGTATGTATGTGTTACATACTCGTATTATACTACTCGTAGAATTAAATTTAATGTCGTTTTGACTAAGAAATATTAGCAAACGTGTCATAGATGTTATCAAATAGTTTCCTAATGGAAAACAATTGCCCACTGGCTTTTGACCCATTTAAATAGATTAATTCCCAGTATAAAAAATATAAAAACACGTGATTTAGCGAATGAGTCAATTCACTAGATTCGAAAACTGATTTGTTAGTTTAATTTATAATTGAAGAAACAATAACAATTTAGTTGGTATGAAATAAAATTTGCAAACTTTGATCGTGAGTATAAGCAAATGCACAATTTGCAATCCTCAGACGGCAATTTACGAGTAGCTTTACAGTAATTTTGTTAAATAAATATTTGTTGAATAATATTTAACTGTTATTAATAATATTTGTTGTAAAATAAATATTTATTTAAAAATCAAAGCATCGCTGCAACACTTTATGACTTTTCCTTCCGTCTCTCAGACAGGCAATTAACTGACTGCAAGTATGTACTCGTATATAATGACAATTGCGTCAAAGGTTAAAGTATGACGGTCTTATTTATAGACGATTGCTAAAGTTAACACGAGTATATGATTTAAAGCCGAATTTGTTGTGTACTTTATACCTATTTGAATAATCGTTTGTGAATAAAGCCTGGTACTCTGTTTAAAATTTCATGTGAAATTCTGGCAGAACCCTATAAAAAATATTCAATCGAAATATTTGTGGAAAAATGTTGCTAAACTAGCACTCTGTTTTTTATTATGAAAAACATGTGAAATAATATGAATGTTATTTATTTCGTACGATAATTTTTTGAAACTAAAAATTTTCTCATTGAAAATGGAAAACATAATTTCAATTAAAAAGGAAAAAAATTGAAACTGAAATAACTGATGTTGCGCAACATTCTCCACAAATTCGAACAGAGTACTAGGCTTAAGGCAATAAATTATTAAATGCGACGGAATTAATATGCTTATACGACAGATTTATGATTATAAATATTTATATAATAATATACTCGTATATGCTGACATTTTACCTAGAAATTCAGGTTTTCATTGGCAGAAGGGTTGTTCCCAATGCATGGATGTGTACAGGTTTCAACAGGCGGCCAGTGTTGCCAACTTTTAAATTTCAAAAAGCACTAAAACTAAAAAAAGCGCATAATTTCTCGTTTAACTCAAGAACAACGCTGCCAAATTGTGGAAAATTAAATAAAGCAATTAAAAACTTTATATTCGACCGGGTCGAATCTTAAATACCTTCAAAAAACTTGAATAACTAAATGTAAAAATCTTTCACTTGGTGGGAGGCAGAGTTCCTTTAAGACATCTCTGTAGCCAATTTTAAATCTCTATTTTGACAGAGTCATTCCCGGAAGGGCCGTGGGGGACGATTCACCTCTGCAAGATCAGAGAACATATCAGCTTCTTAAAGGCTTAAGTCCCGGTTTACACTATGAAATTTTTGTCGCAGCAATTCTTGATATTTAGTGAGGAAGAGCGAGAAAGGAATACAAATGGTGTATATTCCTATTTCAGGACTCTCACACAAAAAAGAATTGCTGCAACAAAAGTTGCATAGTGTAAACCGGGACTTAGGAATACAAATTTTTCAATATTTACACTATTTTTGCATATAATATCGTACGTCAACGCCCACTAAACGGGGAGGGGTCCAAAAATAGACTATAAATATTATATTTTCCACAGACAAACGTGTGGGCATTGCTACTAGATCGTCTTAGACTTCATCACTGATCAAGAAAATATACTCTTTATGGGGTCCAATTCTTTTTGAAGGATATTAAAACTGTATTTTGTCGGGGTCGCTCTGCCCAGGGGCCATGGCAGAGACATTTCATCTTTGCCATAAAACACTAAAAATAAATTTTTGGGATAATTGAATATAAAATTTATTTTTAGTTTTTTTTTTTTTTGCTGGGGTCATTTAGGGAGCAAAGAGGGAGAAGGGGGGTAGGGCAGAGGCGTATCAGGTTATATCTCAGCTTCGTCATTAAAGCTTAAAAATTGTTTTTTTGTTAATGAATGTTAGTTTAAGTAAAACAATTTGTTAAATTTGTTCACTAGTTTTGCATATAATAACGCCCACCAAAGGGGCCGGGGTCCAAAAACTAGTTTTGTTTGTATTTTATGGCTCCAAGGACCATCTCTGACATAAAAATATATCATTTGCTTAACTAAATTATAAAAAAAAATATTTAAAATTATGTTGTTTTTTAGGGGTTGGTTTAGTTCTTCTTAGGGGAACTTTTTCCCCCTGGTCGGATTCAGTACATTTCCTAACTTGACCTGTGATATCCTTCAAGCTATAAATATAAAATTTTTTAAGGGTCTGGCCCTTTTCGTTAGGACTGAATCGTCATTTCCACAGAAGGACGGACGGACGGACACGATCACATCGTCTTAAATTTCATCACTGATCAAGAATATATAGTATACTTTATGGGGTCTCAGAGTAATATTTCGCTGCGTTACGCACGCAATGACAAAGTGAATATAATCTCCAATTCTTTTTTTGAGGGGTATAAAAAAGTTTTATTACTGAAAAATTGGACTGATCGAATGGATCGTGTAGCTGGTAGCCTCGGCGCACATATACCGAAAATCTTATTTGAAAAATAAAAATGTCACAAAATAGTTTATCTGATTAAAATTAAAAAGGAAATTCATTCCAACAATTTTTCTATCGTCTTAAGTTCTCATGCAAGCAAGAATACATGAGAATTAGCCCAGTTCACAATCTCGAGCAAGTAGTCTAGCATCGGAGCATGAGCAAAATAATTGTACTCAACACCAACAAAATACATTGAAAATGCTCTCAAATACTCTCTTAATTTGCAAATGCTATAATGCAAGACCATTTGCACAGGATTGTGAATTGGGCTATTCAATTGTAGTCTCTGTGGATCAAGAGTCTTTGTTTAAGAATAAAACATAATCGTCTGCCAAAGTTTTTAAAAATACTCTTTACAAAATATGAATATTAGAAATATTACATTTAGAATTTGTTTTTTGTACTTTGACCTTGATTTTTATGTGTTTGAAATGTTTCTACTTTAAAATCAAAATGTTAGAGTAGAAGTGTAATGAACTTTTAATTGTTTTTACCTAAATTTTTTTGTAAATTCGTTTTAAAGCTCCATAATCTTGATTATTATTATTATGAATTTTTTTAAATGATTTAAATATTTTCGTATTTTGTTAATAACTAAACCTGATTGTGATTTGTGTGATGATTTTGTTATCGATATAGTGATGTCATATTACAAAAGTGTAATTATTTTAGCAGCTTTTTTTTTAATTTTATTTTAAATTATATTGTTTGCTGAAGAAAAAAATTATTTGTTGTCTGTTGGTTAATAATGTGCCAGTTCAGCAATAAAATGTCTGCTATATATTTCCAAAGTGTTCCAATTTGGGGGTGCTGTTGGCTGAAGTAGTAGAACACGAGACTATGAAGCGGAAGGTCCTGAGTTCGAGCCCGCGCTGAGTCATGAAATATTGTGTTGAATTCTTCTGATCAGCATTAGTTCGTGGTTGTGTTAGTTGTTGCCAGCCTGTTTCAATGATAAAGGCATAGTCACTGGTCACTGAACATAATTGGCAGCGACTGACACTATCATGTACTAAAAGCAGAGTAACAGCACCCACCTTCGTCGGCCCTGTAGCAAAAATTAACCGGCGAAGTAAAAAAGGTTGAAATAGCTACAAAAAAAACTGTCTATTTTCTCATCTTTCCTAATCTGTCCCCTCAATACTATCCCCTCGTTTTCAGTTCCGGCGCAATGCATTCCATATGTAGGGGTCATCCCCTGAGTGCTGGTCCTACTCATAAAAAAAAAAAAAAATTTATGCCCCTTTTTCAATTTGTTTGTTTTGAATTTTTCAAAAATTTACTCAAATTTAATAAAAAATTTTTTTTAAATTTAATAAAAAAAAAATTTTTTAAATTTTATAAAAAAAATTTTTTAAATTTTATAAAAAAAATTTTTTTGACTTAGTTTTGGAAATTATTTTTCCGCACCTTCCAAATAGTAAACAATCGTGCCAAACATCTGCTCATTCACTTTTACACACATCCTAATATTTTGACACTCACGTGCCTACTACTCGAATCTCATTTTATTAAAGGAAACATTTGCTCATGATAATAAGCCTTCATCTCCGCTTGTTACTCCCACTTTTGTTTAAGAATTATTTATATTCTGCTTAAATAAACATTTAAATGAAATATGTATGTGTGTGTGTTAGTAAATTTTCTGTGAGAATTGAAAAATGACATCGAAACACATAATAAGTGATATTAATTTTCTTCTTTTGATTGCAAACAAATATTGAATTATTCCCATTGACAGATGGCGACGTTAAAAGTTTACATTTCATAATTAGGAAAAAGATTAAGTTGTCAAGATGTTATTTATTGTGAACTTGTGTTTGGGTTTTATTAAAACAAAATGAAATCCCAAACACTTGTATAAATAAATAAAAAGTGCTTTGAAATTTATTAGACTCATGTTAATCTAATACTTTGAATTAGTGTCTTATTTATCTAAAAAGCCAACCTTGAGACATTAATTAGAGTAAGAAATCCAAGCCGCGTTGTCAGTTGTAGTGTTGCCAGAGGAACATGAGGGGAAAAAATGGTTGGATAGCGATAGGAAAAGTGGCTTCAAAAAAGCTAAAAAATCACACAAAATTATATGTTAACAAATAAAAACGTTATATTACACAGGATCGAATTTTAAATACCCTCCAACTGTTTAATAAATGAAAACTCTATTTTTGTATGGGTTAGTCCGGAAGGGGGCGCACAGTGGGATATTTTGTGCAAAAATGTAATGATGCAGTTTTGTAGAAATTTTTTCTCTGTGCTACCAAACCATGATAAGCGATTTTTTGTGGCTACAATTGGCTGATATTGACATCAATGAACATTGGTTTCAGCAAGACGACGCACAGTGGGATTTTTTGTGCAATCTGTTCTTCCTCTTCAATCTAACCCAATAGCTTTAAGATAATCTAAGTAGTTAAGTTTCGATTCAATAAACATTTTGTTCCGAATATAAACACCAGCTGAAATATTCGTGTTTTTTATTTCAAAGGAAGTAGACCTTTGATACGAACCTGGAGTGACTTAGTCATACCTCAGCTGGAAACTACGTTACAACTTATATTATAAAAATTAGGACTTTTTTTATTAACTGTAGAAAATTTAAAATTTATATTTTTGTATTATTCTTTTTTTTTTTTGGTGATTTAGCACCTTTAACCAAGTCTATAAATATATATTTATACAGTGTAATTTATAAAATAAATTTGATTTATAAGAGACATAAAATTTATTTTGGTATTAAAATTTGTTCAGAAATAAATTGTATAACTTAAGCTAAGATCACACTATCGGCGCAATGTAGCGATTTTCGTCGGCTCCCTGCAATAAAGTCATAAGTACTAAAACAAAATTGCATTATTTCTCAATTAATTCTGGAATAAGTCTAAATGGCTTTATTACCAAAACAGTGTGGTGCAATTATTTCCTTATGTTTCAATTAGTTGACAAATAAGAGCAAATTTAGCTTATTACTTATAACCATATTTCAGTGAGCCGACGAAAATCGGTACATTGCGCCGATAGTGTGATCCTAGCTTTAGACCTTTACCCCCATATTCATAAAAAAATAAAACGTATTTGAAATCTGTTTTAAGAAAATTTTTAATGAAAAAAATTCATTAAAATACATTTCAAACTTATTTTAAATTTTATGAATACCGACCGGAGTTAGCCTTTGCGTTTAACCCGTCTGATTGCAGGAATAGCTGCTGCTGCTCCAAAAATGGTTGCAATAATTTCAATATAAACATTTGCTTAGAAGCATGTTTCTATGCCATTTACCTGCAACATGTATACAACAATGCCAGTGCCCTTGCATTAGAGTCTGTATCGAAAAATTACAAAAAATATCAAACATATTTTCATAGAAATTTTTTTGCAGGTACCAACGACTACATATTTTTTTTTTTTTCTTTTTTTTTTTTGCTGTTTCAGGTTGTAACTATTTTTAGTTTCACAAATACCTTATCGGCCACCGCTAATGATGGTGATACAAAAATTGTGTTCTAAGAGTCAATATGAATGACAAATTTATTTTTTGTTAAACCTGCAGAAAAATAAACAGCAACAACCTTCATAAAATCAGTCAACTAAAAAATGGTATTGAAATAGAAATAAAAAAAATAGAATTCTATACACTATAGAATTTCAGTGAACAATTACAAAGTTCTTTGATACTCGCAATGTTTAAAAAAAGTAAATATATTGTAAAAATCTATTATATTAAAATTATAATTACACTGGACAACAGACAAAACAAAAAAAAAATCTAATCAAGAGAACACAAAAAAATTTTTTTCCTGCTTCGAAAATGTACAAAATTCCACCAGAAGAACAGAAAGATTCCAATATCTGAAATGATTGCCGCCAGTGCAACGGCCCTCTAAGACTTTTTCTTGTTCTAAAGACTGAAGTATCCTATGAAAGGATGGCTTTTTGCCACCGTTGAGAAGATGAAAACCGATTCGGTCATGCACATTCCAAACAATGCATGTCAAATCTTCTTCGAAGATTGTAAAAAAGGCTGCTACATGTGAATTATATTTCTGGGAGACTATTTTGAAGGGACAAAATAGAAATTGAGGAATAAATAAATTGAGAAACATTTAAATTCTCTTTATTTTTTGAATTGATTTTTATGAAGGAGGCAGAAAAGATGCATTCAGGGAGGACTTAAAATGTAGCAAAACAACCCGGTACTTTAAATGTCGGCAAAGTAAATATACAAGGTGGGCCAAAAGAAATCACCCTATTAAAAGACTGATGTAGAATACAAGTGAACAAGCCATGGAGCGATGCTCTCCCCAAGAACGCGGAATAATCGTGTCAATTTTTTTTTGCGTAACAATTCGTCGGTGGTGTTGGCGCAGCGCGAATTCCGTCGCCGATTCCCCGGTCGTCCGGCACCGACTACGCAAACACTGCGCCATTTCGCCACCAACCTTGAAGAGTATGGGACCACACGAAACGCTGCCAAGAGTGGCCAGCCCCAGAGCGACCGTTCTGCTGGAAATATCGCCGCTGTTGCCGAGGATATCGAGCTGTCGCCAGAAACTTCGACCAGACGCCATGCCTAAGGCGAATTTTGGTCAAAGACCTGCGCATGTTCCCGTACAAAGTCCAGTCCGTGTATCAGTAGCTTCCTGTCGACGGTGCGCGGTATAGGGCCATGTTAACCGAGTTTTTTCTGCCGCAATTGAACGAATTAGGACTGGAGGAGATGTGGTTTCAACAAGGACGGTGCAATGGCACACACTGCGCGAGCCACAACCGATATTCTGAAGGCGGCGTTCCCGGGTCGCCTCATCTCTCGTCTTGGCGATATACACTGGCCCGCAAGATCGCCCGATTTAACCGTTCCAAACTTTTTTTTTTAGTTTTTTAAAGTCCCGTATTTACGTGAAAAGGCCCGAGACCCTGGAAGCCCTCAAGGACAATATTTGACACGAGTGCGAGTATCTGTCGCCGGTAGTTCTCGCCGAAGTGATGAAAAATGCCATAAAACGACCCCGTATAGCCATTTGGCCGATGGCGCATTTGGCCGATATCATCCTCTCGACTTGACCAATAAAATGCTAAAGGTTAAAATAAACAGAATCAAAAAACAGAATCGAAGTTTTTCATTTAAAAAAAAATGAGAACCAAAAAACATCGGATGACTTCTTTTGCCCCACCTTGTACATGTGAATTATATCTCAGGGAGAGTATTTTGAAGGAACAAAATAGAATCAATTTAGGAATAAATAAATTTTATTGAGAAACATTTAAATTCTCCATATTTTTTAATTGTTTTTTATGAAGGAGGCAGGAAAAGATGCATTCAGGGAGGACACAAAATTATCCACAAAAATGTTGCTTGTGAGGTTAGGTTAGGTTAGAAGGGCTGCCCGCCATAAGCGAGAAAAACACTCGGAGGCCATAAAGGCCCATTGTGATGCCCAGAGGACTACACCCTACACAATCCTTTCAAAACGAAGTGGTGGTTCCTGAGAACCACCCAGAACTTCTCACGAACCCCGCCAGGGCAGCCAGCTGTGCATCCCTGAGGCAGTCCAGATCCCGCAGGAAACGTGAGCCCAGATGTCTAAGCCTACGCTCCTGCAGGGCCGGACATTCGCAAAGAAAATTCTGTACTGACTCCTCTTCCTCCTCATCTAAACAGCTCCTGCAGCGACCATCACGGGGAAAGCCCAAACGCCCCGACATGTGCCCAATTGCACAGTGCCCCGTCAAGACCCCCACCAGGAGTACCAACGACTTTTTCCCAAAAGTCAGAAGCTGTCTAGTCCTACCCCTGTCAAGCGAGGGCCATAGAGTCCTGGAGACCCTACAGGTGATAATACTTGACCACCTGCCTGTCACCTAACTCTCTGCCCACTCCTGAATCCTATTCAGCAGCTCAACTGAGGGAATGTCAATATCCCTGCGTGAGGCTGCCCCATCCAAAGCCGAACCCGCTCTAGCGCATTCGTCCGCCATCTCATTCCCCTGAATGCCTTCATGCCCTGGAACCCAAACTATCCTGACGTCGTGTCATTCAAGTCGAGCCAGAGATTGAATGCATGCCAGCACACATGTCGACCTCACTGTCCCCGAGTCTAGGGCCCTAATTGCTGCCAGACTATCCACACAAATGTCAATAATTCTTGCCTCCAAACTGAGCCCATCAATCCTTAATGCCGCCTCGGTAATGGCATAAATCTCCGCCTGGAAAACTGTCGAGGTATCGGGTAGCCTGAGCGATACCGAAAGGTCGAGACCCTCGGAATACACCCCCGAACCAGCCGTCCGTAAAAACCAAGGTCGCATTGCTGCGAGTCGCGGAGCCCTCCATCCAGTCCTCTCTCTCCGGAAACGCGACTGAGAAAGACTTGTCGAAGTTCATGACCGGAGTCATGTAATCAGTCCGTCTCCCCAGGACCTGCCCTCCTACCCTTTGTACGATAATGCCATGTCCCGTACGGTCATGCCTGATGAGCCTGAGGGCAGATCTTGCAGATATGTACCTGATGTAAACCCCAAGGGGAGCCAAGTCAAGCATCGTCTCCAGACTGGCCTGAGGGGCCGATCTTGAGACGATGTGACGCTTGTGATGTTTCACATAAATCTAGCAAAACAGCCCCGTACATTAAATGACGGAAAAGGAAATCATGTATATTTCCTTTTCCGTAGCACTGTAAAAATACTCAAAAGTGAGCACTGATGATGAAAGCGTTGCGGCTTTCGAAAACAGCTATTCTGCTCTGCTGTGTAAGTTGAATAACCAAAAACTGTAGTTGACTTTCCTTTGTGCCTTGCATTATTTATCATGTCTTTCTGATATTTAAAACAAAAAATTTCGAACCATCAGACTATAAATCTTAAGACAATTTAATATGAAAAAAAAGGTCTTTGTCCTGCTTAAAACGAAACTCAGAATTAAATTTTTAAAATTTTTTTCTTTCGTCTCCTCTGACAGAATCATTCTTTAGAAACACAATTTTTAAGTTGCACCGTGTTGTGATTTTTTAGTCTTAAGCGTAATAAAATATATTTTCAATAGCAGTTGTAACAAACAGTCACGTCTTAAGGTGTTTATAAGTTTAATTACACAAGAAGAAGAAGAACTTAAACACGATTTCAGTTATTAAAACTGATGAATATTCAATTAATTGAACGAGTATTTCCACGAAAACTTTATATTCACCACAAGTTATTGCATTCTATTCAAAATTCATTTTACATGTCGAACAGCTACAGTTTTTAAAATTTACAAAATTGTGATTGACTTTCTACAGAAGAAAATGGAGAAGAAAAAATTTTCATACTGCGGGTATTTTTTGGGAAATAAGATTTTTTTAACCAAGAAACTGAGCTCCCCAAATAGTAGAATCGCTAACACACAATTTCTATTAATAATCAAGATTTTTTAAAGGGTTTCCAATTCTATTTGTTATTCTTCATAAATAAATAATGATAATACAATAAAATAATAACAAGTAAATAAATATGACACAGAAAACTAAATGTAAATATTCTTAGAAAAGTATCAAGTCTCTGATCTATTTCTATATAAAACGGTTGTTTTGGCACAACACAAAATCTGATAGTTTGTAATTTCCAAAACAATATTATCTACTGCCTGCCTGGTTTCTAAATGTCAAAAGTCAGCAATTAAAATTTTTTTGCGGTAGCAAAATGTAATACATCCCCAGAGCTTGTAAATATATAATAATCTCTTTTTAATATATATTTTCTTTTTTTCATTTATTCAATGCAATTGTTGAATTCAAAGCGCTAACAATTCACTGCTATTTTTAAAAGTGTTTCCACAACAGAAAAGTTTTTATAGCCAAAATCAGAAAGAAATTAAGTTAGAGAAAACCTTTTATTGCATATTAATAATCTATAATATTTTTTTTTAAGTTTAATGCAATAAACACATTCACCACAGCAGGCTACCGACTACATGTGCCGCTAGCAACACTTGTCGCCGTATAGTCAGCTACTTAATTATTTTGAATGCGGCAGCTACAAGGTCAACATCTCATTTTAATGGTGCCACTTTCATATATAAAAATAAAAGCGCTTATTCTAAATCGATTTATACATCAAAACAAAATTAATAATAAAAACACTTTATGCTAGGAACACAACTGGGACGAACGACGAAATTCGCTTAGTACGACGAATTCGTTGGTAAAAAAATTGCTCTATAAATTCGTCGTGTGAAACACAATAACGACGAATAAATTAAAATAATAAGCAAACAAAATTTTAATATTTGTTTTTTAAATCATTGTAATCCTCTGATGCCAGTCAGATTGTTTAGACACTCAATAATTATCCCGGTGTTGTCCATTTTTTTTTGTTTCAGAAGAAATTCCTTTTTGTAACTACTTTCTGAAAAATGTTTTTTGTCTTTAAATAAATTATTATTTTCATTTAACAGCTGATGGGGTGACCATATGAAAAAGTGAGAAATAGAAAGAAAAACTATATCATAAAAAGTGTTCAAAATTAATAAAAAGTCGTCCGAATGATAAATTTTTGTGAATTAGTCAATGCATTTTTAGTATGTACTGAAAATTTTAGTGCTACATGCAACAATACAGTAGTGAACTATGTTTTTCCACAAAAAAACATTCGTCGTTCGTCGCTGGTGTGTTCCTAGCATTATTTGTTTATAGCTCGTTATTAAATAAATGTTGATGTCCTTTTTTGTTACGGCACTATGAAAATGAGTTTATGAATTAATTCATTTGTGACCTAACTAATGTCTTTTTTCGATAGCGGGTATCAAGTATATTCAAAATTAGAGTTCAAATGTCGTTGCATCGAACTTTCTCAAAATAATTGAATTTTTACTTAAAAAGTCAGATACAAAACTTCAAAATTTAATAATACTTGCAATAGGTGATTAAATTTTAAAAATACGTCTAACAATAGAAAGACATTTTGGAGTACTTTGAAATGATACCCATATCGTTCCATATGCGTCCTATATTCTAGGAGTTATAGCAAAAAAAAAATTAAATAAATAAAAGATAATAGTCAAGAGATCGCAAAAAAAAATTAATAAAAATTACAAAATAATTTTTATTCTTGAAAGGGTTATTACATTTTTTTATTTTTAACAATTTTCATATTCTTAAACAGTTTGAAAATATTTTTAAACTCTTATTTATTTAATATGTTTCACTGTGTTGGCAGCACTAAATTATTTATTGTCGCCTATGAAAATAGAAATTAGTTTACTTTGACTGCAACTACACAAGTAGCACGGACAACAACCTGCCGTGTAGCCGTAAAAATAATTATTCCCATATAAACACATGTAGTCTATTTCTGACAGCTTGTAGTCGATAGCCTGCTGTCGTGAATGTGTTTAATGCATAAGATTTATTTATTTTCTATAAAAATAATATTTAAAACATTTTAGACTAGAAGTATAAAATAACACACGAGTATACCGATTAATGAAATGTATCATTAAATTTTATTGAAAACTGTCAGCAATATCCCATCACATGAAAACCGCCTATCTCTCTTTAAGCTTTCTACTCAAAAACGTATCAGCAAAAAATATGGAAAACTGTTGACATTAAAGGCCACTAATTTTAAACCGCTAAAAAAACACTATTATTATACCCTCCAAAAAAGAATATGGAAATTATATTCACTTTGTCATTCCGTTTGTAACGCAGCGAAATATCCATCTGAGACCCCATAAAGTATATATATTCTTGATCACCGTCCGTCCGTCTGTGGAAATCACGATTCAGGCCAAACGAAAAGAGCTAGACTTGAAATTTCGTATAAATATATTTTAAAGGATAGCACAGGTTAAGTTCGGAGATGGGCTAAATCGGGCAAAAGGGGAAAAAGTTCCCCTAAGAAGAACTAAACCAACCTTTAAAAAACAACATGATTTTGAAAGTTTTTTAGTATTTTTGTTAAGCAAATGATATGTTTTTATATCAAAGAAGATCCAACGCATTAAACTTGGAGTCATGAAATACAAAAATAATAATTTTTGGACCCCGCCCCCTTTAGTGGTCGTTATTATATGCAAAAATAGTGTAAAAATTTAACAAATTGTTTTATTTAAGCCTTCATTCCTTAAAAATAACATTTTTAAGCTTTAATGACGGAGCTGAGATGTAACCTGGTACTACTCTGTCCTACCACCCTCCTCCCCCTTTGCCCCCTAAATGACCCTATAAAAAAATTTGTTTCAATTTTGATTTTAATTATCCCAAACATTTATTTTTAGAGTTTTATAAAAAAGGTGAAATATCTACACCACAACCCTTGCCAGAGCGACCTCGCCAAAATTCAGTTTTAATGTCCTCCAAAGAGAATTGGACCCCATAAAGTATATACATATAGTATATTCTTGATCAGTGATGATGTCTGAGACGATCTAGCAATGCCCATACATTCGTCTGTGGAAAGCATGTTATAGTCTATTTTTGGGCCCCGCCCCCTTTAGCAGGCGTGGACGTATGATATTATATTAAAAAATAGTGTAAATATTGAAAAATTTTTATTCCTTAAACCTATAAGAAGCTGAGATCTTCTCTGCTCTTGCAGACGTGAAACCTCTCTCCCTCGGCCCTTCCCGGAATGACTCTGTCAAAATAGAGATTTAAAATTGGGAACAGAGATGTCTTAAAGGAACTCTGTCCCACCAAGTTCAACATTTTAAATTTACTTACTAAATATTTGGAGGGTATTTAAGATTCGATCCGGTCGAATATAACGTTTTTACTTGTTTTAAACAAATTTGCAACAAAAGTTAAAAATATCAATACGCATATGTTAGCTTTCCCCTCTTTCTAATGAACACAAAAAACTATAATTTTTTTTTATTAATATAAGGTGTTAATTTATAGAGCCTATACTTCTATTTACTGAAAAACAATTTTTATTTAATGTTATTTATTATTAGCATCTATTACTTACTTGATTTTCAAGGTGAAGGTTTCAATTTATAGTTGATTTTAGTCTGGAAGAAAAGAAGAATCGGCATTAGTGACAAAAATATTTATAAGGGAGAATGATTATAAAGGAGAAGTTTATATGCTTTATAGGTCGAACTCATAAAAAATACTTCATGTTTATAATCTTCTTATTTGGCAATTTTAATCGTTTAGCATCAAATATTTTTTATAAATCACACCTTAAACAATTAATGCCATGTAATCATGGCACAAAAACATGTACTCAATAGTGATAGCAACAAAACATAAACATAGACTGCAAACACTTGAAAAACAACAAAATGGCCCCTATCGTGAATAACAGATGAAATTTTTGTTCCCAGGTAATATTCATTCTATAAGAGGGGAATTTGCTATGGTGAATTTCTTGGGAATGTTCGTTAGTGCTGTCAATACGTAATGAATGTAAAATAAGGAAGAAGAATATAATATAGAGAACACAAATATAATATAGAGAACAAGAATTTCAAAATATTATAAATGAAATAAAAATATTAATTAATTCCCTTAAATTCGTAAACAAAAAATACACAAAACAAAAAAGGGTATTAATTATAGCATCAGTTATTAAACAAATCGTTACTTAAAATTCCACCGATATATAATACAAAATTGATCAGAAAGCGGCCAGATAATAAACGTGGAAAATTTAAAAATTTTTTTATTGTAAAAAAGAAAAAAACCGTTCAATACTTAAATGTAAAACTAGTACAATTAATAAATACAATTTAAATAATATCGACATAATCACCCTTATCACATTAATTTTAACATATAAATTTTATTATTATTTTATTCATTGTTAATCACTTTCTATCATTAAAAAAAAAACACAAATTACGAAACATAAAATAAATGTGAATTGTTAAAATACGAGTATTATTTTGCTATTTGTCTTCTATTACGCTCGTGTAGTGTTTGATATTCTTATTACGAGACAACAACGAAAAAATTAATTTTTTTAATAAGAAACACAGCCCGCCAATTGATTTCCTTGTCTGCGTAAAACGCCCAAAATCTTCGGCGGGAATCGAACCCACGACCATTAGACTGACAGTGTAGCATTGCTACCCATCAGCTACACAGGCAGATCCAGTTTGAAACGGTATTGGAAGTTTTGCAAAAAAAATATATATATTTACAGACATATTTATCTAACATGAAATAAGGAGTTTTGGGAAAAAAAATTAACGATTTTAAATTTTAAGGCCAATAAAACAATGAACTTTGCTCCAAGATATGTAGTGGTTGTTGTATTGGCTAAAACAGAAGATCAACAAAATAATTAATCATTTTGAGATTTTTGCCAAAAGCTCTATAGCATCAAAAAAATGGTTTTCTTGCAAAAAATTTTATTATCATGTTCAGCGAATGCAAATCATGTTTTATTTATTTATTTTTTTTTAAGTCATGACACAAGATGATCAATACCTGTAAGCTAGTGTAATTTATTACTTCTAACTTTTATAGTTGCAAATAAATAAAGATAATTATACACGATTTAGAAATTAGTATTTCAAAAACATCATAATAAAGTTTTAGGCCAATGATTTTTTGGGCGTAATCTTTTGTGAAATAAAAAAAAAAGTAAAATATGTTTTTAAAAATAATCTACAGCGACAGCAGTAAAATGCCAATCACATTTGTGTTTGCTAAAAAAAAATATTATGCAAGAGTTCCTAAAAGTGAGATTTTCTCAAAACGAAAGAGGTGCACATGAGTGTATAAAATTGCTATCCAATCCTTTTTTTTTTGCCACAAAAATAAAACGCATTTTATATTAAATTCTATTATAGGCTAATTGCTCGACATTTTTGTTATTTTAAATTCACAAAGACATGATAAATATTCCAAGGCACAAAGAAAAGTAAACATCAGTTTTAAGTTATTCAACTTACACAGCAGAGCAGAACAGTTGTTTTCGAAAGCCGCAACGCTTTCATCATCAGTCCTCATATGTATTGTGTTTGTCATTAAGGAAGTATTTTTTGATGAAGTTCAATATCCTGTTTCAAGCAGTGTTTGAAAAAAAAACCATACATTACTTAGCGCACCACACCACAAGAACGGTATCTACCCGGAAGAAAACCTGGGTAACAGTGTCCCCAAGTCACCAATTTTGTCTACTATTTTGTAGACATTGTCAAGAAATCGTCTCCAGTGGTGAAATCTAAGACGGTCTAGCCATTTTTGGACCCCGCCTCCATTGTGGGCGGTAAAATAACATATTACATGAAAAAATTGTGTAAATATTTAAAAAATTTTATTCGTTAAACCTATATTCCTTGAAATTTAAATTTTTAAGCTGTTAAGATGTTCTCTGATCTGCCCACTCTCCCTCATCTCCAGCCCCTAAATGATCCTATAAAAAAATTTTTTTTTACCCCTAGTAACCCCAAAAATTTACTTTTTAGTGTTTTATAGCAAAGGTGAGAAGTCTCCCGCACAGCCTCTTTCGGAGTGACACCGACAAAATTGAGTTTCATTTATTAAATATTTGGAGGGCATTTAAGACTCAAACCCGGTCGAATATAACTTTATTACTTGTTTTTTCTTTAATTTTCCTTATAATATTAAAAATGTCTTTGTCTTTTTTTTTTTTTTTCTTTAACAAAACTGAAAAATTTTAAAAAACTATCCATTTTCATTATCGAAAACTATTTCTGAAAACTATCAGATATGTCGACAACAATTACTAAAATGTACTAGTGAATAACTAGTACCAATGTCTACATATGGTCCCAAGAGAACCAGTTACTCAATAGTGGATTTTCAATGACTCGATGGATTTTCAATGTCTATAATGTCTATAATAAATATCATAGTCTGCGATATTATAAGTAAATAGTACTGGGGACTGTCTTAATAGTAATTCACATTTCCTGCAGGGTATTTTATTAGTGCCAGTGGATTTGTGCATAATCCAAATAAAAAAAATATCCAAGCTATTTACAAACACTACGTACCTTTCTGCTTATCTTGAAATGGTACAATTGTATCATAATCGGTCAAGCAATTAATTACTACCCAATTACACGTAATTGTTCAATTAATTATTCTAAACAAAATTTAACATTTTTTTTGTAGAACTTTCATATATTTTTCTTCGTTTTGATAAACAAATAAACACATAAGTACTGGGATGATGAAGGAGTAGCGGACTTCGAAAACAGCACTATTCTACAATTACAAATTAAATTGTGTGTGTGTGTGTATTTTCTCTTATTCCTTGAAATATTGATCATTTAATTGCATACGTTTGGTTCTATACTAAAGAAATTAGCCGGCGAATTAAAATGTTGAAATAGCTTTAAAAAAATCCCTATCTTCTCATCTTCCTTCAATTGTCCTTTCAATACTATACCCTCCGTTCTAGTTCCGGCGCAATGCGTCGCATACGTAGGAGTCATTCCCTGAGTGCTGGTCCGAGTTAAAAAAATAATAATAATAAAATAAAATAAAACAGGTCATGAAATTGTAGAAGGATGCCCCAATAAAACTCCCTCAGAACCTGAACAGTTACACTTTTAAAGGGATACAAATTTTATAAAATTAAGGTGATATTGTGGTTAAAAAGCAAAAGCAGCACCAATATTAAACTACTAGTGGCAGACGTAAATTTTTCATATTCCGCCTGATTGTGTAAGGCGTTGGCGTTAACGCCTCGGGCGTTTTTCGTAGTACATTAAAGAAAACTGCTTGTGTTTTTCTTTAATCTTGTACAAAAAACGTCTTTGGCGTAAACGCCAACGCCTTACACAGTCATGCTAGGAACACAACTGCGACGAACGACGAATTTTTGGTCGCGAATATTCGTCGCCAAAAATAAAACACATGGGTGTATATGAAAATGCACACAATCGTGGCGTTGGGCGAAATTCGTCATACTCAGCGAAAGTTGAAATACATTTATTTCTAATTGTTTCGTCAACGAACGACGAACAAATCAATATAAAGTGACCAGGTTTCATATACTCAAACTGGTTTTTTTGTGGAAAAACATGGTACACTACTGTATTATTGCATGAAGCACTAAAATTTTCAGTGCATATTAAAAATGCATTCACTAATTCACAAAAATGTATCATTCGGACAACTTTTTATTAATTTTGAACACTTTTTATGATATAGTTTTTCTTTCTATTTCTCACTTTTTCAGATGGTCACCCGATCAGCTGTTAAATGAAAATAATAATTTATTTACAGACAAAAAATTTTTCAGAAAATAATTACAAAAAGGAATTTGTTCTGAAAAAAAATGGACAACACCGGGATAATTATTGGGTGTCTAAACAATCTGGCTGGCATCAGAGGATTTAAAAAACAAATATTAAAATTTTGTTTGCTTATTATTTTAATTTATTCGTCGTTATTGTGTTTCATACGACGAATTTATAGAGCGATTTTTTATCAACGAATTCGTCGTACTAAGCGAAATTCGTCGTTCGTCCCAGTTGTGTTCCTAGCATCAGGCTGATTAATTGAAGTCTTTACAAAATATAAGTTGAATTTAAAATTTTTTTCAAAAATATTTAATTAATTTCATCAATTTCAATTTCGTACCCTTCAAAGCAGAAGATATAATGCACAGGTGCAATTGCTTCTTCCAATCCTCGAATCAGTATTGATATTCAGTTTTTATCCTTAATTCTTATATTCTCAGCTGTTGAAAATCGGCGTCTTCTCATGGGGTTTCTTCAATCTTTTGGGTACAGGAAACAGTCGCAGAAAGGGGCAAATTTGGTGTACGCGACAGCTGAGGGACGATTGTAGTGTTATTTGCGGCCAAAAAAAATATGAAAAAGCAATTAAACAAATTTTGGAAATTTACAACGTATTTCGCGGTACGATAATAAGCAAAAGCCGAAATTATTGTCGAAATTATTGCTTAAACCACTTGTGCACACATACGTATAAGAGTATGTGTGTATATGCATGTAAAGACAAATACTTAAATGTGTTTTTTTTTCAAAATTATCCAACAATTGCTATTGAAATACAACTCCCACAATTAAAACACACAGAAAAAACTGGAAACTTCATTCATGCTGCAATTCTCATATGAATTTGAAATTGATTAACAAATTTTGTTATTGTTGGTAAATCTGCTTGTGTTTTTGCCACAAAATGCACAAGCATTTAAACACACGTACGTAATTGAAAGTTTTTTTTTTTTTTTTTTTTTTTTGGATAAAAACAAACAAGTAATACAAATCATTGAATAAAGTGTAAAAAAAAAAATTATAAAAGAAGCTTCATACACATAAAAATAAAAGGTTTGTTCGTTAACTTTCCAATAAAAAGTTAAAAAAAAAAAACAAATAACGGCATGAGAAAGAAAAATAGATATAAAGCCTAATTTATATAAAACTTTACGGATTCGCCTATTACTATTTTTTTTTTTAATTGGGAAATGAATCCTATATATGCAGTGCATTGTGTCGGAACTAAAGAGAAGGGGGTAGTATTGAGAGGACAGATGAAAATAGAGAGTTTTTTGTAACTTTTTCAAGCTTGACTTCAACGGCGGATTTTTTGCTTCAGGGCCGTCGAAGAAGTATGAAAATTACACACGCAATGGGAAACTGAACCTTATCACTATTTTTGGTGAAGGTTATAAAAAAGAGATGAGAAATTTCTTTTCATTGGGGCAGCAGTATGCTCATATTTATTTATGAATAAGGAAATTTATGTTCATTGTATATATATATTTTTTTTTCAATGAAACTATTTTAAATAAATCACATAAAAACTGAATTATTTTAAAGTTTTTTTTTTTATATTTAATCTCATTTACTTTGAATCTCTTTTCTTATGAATGTTAAACATTTTTTTTCTTAATCTCTTTTGCAAAGAAACTGTTTTCTTTGTGAAATACTTTTACAATGAAGCATAATTTAAAACAAAATATTAATGATTTAATTTGCAATGGATTTCAGAAAATTAAAATCGATGGTAACTAATTCATTACTTTTCAGCAAAATTTCCAGGATTGCGGAAATTTTTATTTCATTTCCCTCTTGTCCGTGCAACAACTAAGTGCGGGATATAAAAAAAAAAAAATTTTGCACCATAAGACCTATTGATTCCATTTGCAATTATGTACTACATTTTTATGCACAAGTCTTTTTAAAGTTCTGTTGAATAATCACTTTTCAGTTCGGAATATTTGCTTATTGTTTGTTTTTGTTTTTTTATGCGGAAGTTTCGTTGTCAACTTTAGTTTGTTTTAGTATTTTAAACGTGTTCACTTGCATGCCATCAAATGAAATCGAATAGACTGCAATAATTCATTAGCATAAACAAGTTCAAAAAAAAACTTTCTGTTTTAGACCACTAAAATTTTTGTTTTAATTCAAACTTATTAGGGTGCCCCTTATTGCATTGAATAATTAATGAATGATATAATTTCGATTATATGACATATGCGAATAATATTAAATTTTATAAAACTAAATTAACTAAATTAAGTGCAGTTATTCGACAAAAAATTATTCGAATAATATTTTATGTAATATTCGAATAATATTTTTCGAATTATTCGAATAATATTTTCCCAATTATTCAAATAATATTTTTCGAATTATTCGAACAATATTTTTAGAATTATTCGAATAATATTTTTCGAAATAATATTTTTCGGATAATATTTTTCAAATTATTCAAATAATATTTTTCGAATTATTCGAATAAAGTTTTTCGAATTATTCCAATAATATTATTCGAACTATTACAATATTTTTCGAACTATTTGAATAATATTTTTCGAATTATTAGAATAATTTTTTTCGAATTATTCGAATAATATTTTTATAATTATTCGAAAAACGTGTTTACAATTATTCGAATAATATTTTTCGAATTATTCGAATAAAATTTTAAGTAATATTCGAATAATATTATTCGAATTATTCAAATAATATTTTTCGAATTATTCGAATAATATTTTTCGAAATAATATTTTTCGAATTATTCGAATAAAGTTTTTCGAATTATTCCAATAATATTATTCGAACTATTAGAATATTTTTCGAACTATTTGAATAATATTTTTCGAATTATTAGAATAATATTTTTCGAATTATTCGAATAAAATTTTAAGTAATATTCGAATAATATTATTCGAATTATTCAAATAATATTTTTCGAATTATTCTATAATATTTTTCAAATTATTCAAGTAATATTTTTCGAATTATTCGAATAATATTTTCCGAATTATTCGAATAATATTTTTCGAAATAATATTTTTCGAATTATTCGAATAATATTTTTCAAATTATTCAAATAATATTTTCCGAATTATTCGAATAATATTTTTCGAAATATTTTTCGAATTATTCGAATAATATTTTTCAAATTATTCAAATAATATTTTTCGAATTATTCGAATAAAGTTTTTCGAATTATTCCAATAATATTATTCGAACTATTAGAATATTTTTCGAACTATTTGAATAGTATTTTTCGAATTACTCGAATAATATTTTTCGAATTATTCGACTAATATTTTTCAAATTATTCAAATAATATTTTGCGAATTATTCGAATAAAGTTTTTCGAATTATTCCAATAATATTTTTCGAATTATTCAAATAATATTTTTTGAATTATTCGAATATTTTTCGAATTGTTCGAATAATACTTTTCAAATTATAATAATTTTTTTTTTTCTGAATTATTCGAATAATATTTTTACAATTATTCGAAAAATGTGTTTACAATTATTCGAAAAATATTTTTCGAATTATTCGAATAACATTTTTCGAATTATTCGAAAATTTTTCGAATTGTTCTAATATTGTTCGAACTATTCGAATAATATCTTTCAAATTAATCGCCTACTATTTTTCGATTAATGTTATTCAAAATTAATTTATTTTCTGCCATAAGAATACAGATTTTTCGATTTATATTATTCAAAATTATTTTCTGCAACATATGGAATCGAATAAAATTACAAGTATAAAAATTGTGCCCTATTTGATTGCTGATTCTTCGACCTTTTTGATTTTTAATTGTCTGATTTTTTTTTATCAATCTTCAGGTCACTTTTTTATAAGAAAAATTTAAATTTTTTATTATCCGATACTTCAATATCTTCTTCAGGGCAATAATTATCATTAAGATTAATATAACAATATTTTAAAAAAAATTTTATAAAAAAATTATCTTAAGCTTGTTAGAAAAAGAAACAGATAAATAAGAATTATGTACCGAAATTATATTATTCTGAAAATATTATTACAAAATTATTAGTCGTTCAATATTTATCAAGTAAAACTATTTCACATAAAACTATTCGAATAATATTATTCGAATAAAAATTATTCGAATAAAAATTATTCGAATAAAAATTATTCGAATTCAAATTATGCGATTTAGACTTATTCGAATTCAAATTATGCGATTTAGACTTATTCATTTAAAATGATTCATAAAAACTAGTTTAGTTTTTCTTTTTTAACTTTCAAATGATTTTTAATTAATATTATTCGATTAATATTATATAAATAAATTTCATTTAAAATAGAATTGTGACAATATGCCAAATAAAAGTTGCATAACATTATATATGGGCATTTCCATTTTGGCGTTACGTTACTTTTGTACGACGATATGTTGAAAAAAAACGTTAAAAACCAGAATTTAAAAAAGTTTTTTTCTCACATTAGAGAAGTGATTGGATAGCTCTATATTCAGCCAAAAAATGGAAATAGTTGAGCCTAAGAATTTCAAGATATACTCCAAAAAGTGACCTGGCGTTACGTTACAAAAAACGGAAGTGCGATTTGACTTTGATAACAAAATTGTTGAACTCTGCGAATTGGGCAAGTATTTTTAATCAAATTTTTTTTGATAGGTTTTGGACCAATATACATTTATTTTCCAAGTTATAAATTGAACAAATCTTTTTTCCTTTTTTTCTTTTATGAAAATTGGTCTGGCGGTACGTTACTGGCGTTACATTACTAAAATTTCCACTTTATTTTATTATGTTAAAAAAATGCGAAAAAGACATAAATATTAGAAAATTATATAAAAACTACAAAATACTAAATTTATTTTTTGCATTTGTTTTATGATTAAATATGTTTGTAGCAACAGTTTTGCATTAAGAGTATTATTATGAAATTGCTTTTAGGAATGTTAATTATAAAGAGAAAATGCCCTTGAAGTTAAGAAACACTTACAAAAACGGGAACTTCAAACTTGTAGCTCAGTATTTCACCATCCCAACAAAAGAAAGCTTTGAGCTCCTAAATTTAATTTATTTTAGAAGTTTCTCTTTTATAATACATTAGGAAAAAATCTGTTTGTTAACATTTAATTTTTCGATCAAGGTGGACTTTTTTCTGGAAATGCCCATATACATATGTACATATGAACACTGCATTGAAATAATTTTTTTTTTTTTTTTGGAATAAAATTAAAATATTATTTTAATAAACGTTAATGTGCATAAATTTGTAATAATAAACATTTGATCGACTACGACTTGTTATTGAAATGAAATTATTTGAACAAAAGTTAAAATTAAAATTTAATATTTCTTTTTAATATTTAACGACTTTAGGTCTCTTTAAAATACTACCAGTCAAAAGTATTGGAATACAAATTTTTTGATTTGTGTTATTAAATGGACAAAGTGAATAAGGAAATCGAAAGTACTGATCATATAAAAAATATATTTCTAAGTATTCTACTCTTGATAAAAAATCTTGAGTAAACGATAAATCTCAAAATGTATAATTAAGTAAATTTTAAATTCGCAGATTTGAACTTAAGCCGGACTAATCATTTTCAAGTTATTGATTATTTATTTTTAGCCATATGATGCGAATAAAATTTATACCAGCACATATTATTCGAATAAGAAAGCATGCGAATAATATTAGTTTTGTGAAATAGTTTTAATCAATTCACAGCATATTTGGTGTGCTTTCAATAAATAAGCGCTGCCCTAATTTAAAGACTTACACTTAATACATACGAAAAATATTGGCAAAAGATCAATTGTTTGCAAAATTGTTGTCTTCAAAAAACTCAAGTGAATATAAAAATTTAATATCAAAACTTGATTATAATTAAGAAAGAAGTGAATTTTTATAATTAAATAAATATTTTTAATGAAATTTAAAAAAATATATTTATGCGGCTCGATAAAAGTCAACTCGAATATTTTTTTACGCATTTGTGAAAAACATCTTCAGATTTGCTGCCACCATACGATCACTAAATAACACACGCGTATTGGAATTTCTGCCAAGATTTTGAGTCCTTTCTTTTTTTGCAAAATAAATTAAATTAATTGCATCATCCTTTAAAATAACTAATACATTAATTATTATTTAAAAACAACATTCAAATATTTAACTGCTCAAGTCCAAAGTATTAGATTCTCATTTACTTTTTTTAACTACATACAATAAAATTATTTATTTCATCAATAATGTTTATTATATATTTTAATTTTCGGTTTTTTATCGCAAAGTGGGAATTTTTTAGAATTCTATATAAAATATATACGGATCTATAAACAACAACTTGTCTGGCACACCAAATGCCGGTTTTATTTGCGTTATTTTATAACTTTTTTTTTCTCATATTGTAAAACAATAAAAATAAATTCAATTTCAAATAAACTTGTTCAGTTGAAATTAAAAACATCCTCTTGCTGTTTCAATATAAAAATTGTTTTTGCCTGTCGTGACATTAAGTTTCGTAATTCTAGATAATGAACTCTAAGTAGACATTAAGTTGACACTGAAATCTGCTATAAGAAGCAAAGAAGACACAGTCAGTCTTCTTGGAGTTGAAGGCAAACGATTGTTAAAATTATTCTGAAATTATAGCCAGGCCAATTGCTAATTAGCTTTATTGGCTTTAAAAATTAAATTAATTTCTTTTGTTTGAAGAATGACTTGAGCAAAATGCAAATAACTCAGATTGATTGCAAAGTGCGATTTTGGAAACAGACACGTGAAAAATATGTGAAACTAGTTTTAAGCAATTATTTTTTTAATTGTTTCCAAATAATCAATAACTTAGTTTTTAATTCTTATCAGAAAGTTCTTGTGAACAAGATCCAAATAATTAATGATAATTTTATTCCAAGTCTGCAATCTACTCTCTCAAAAATACTTCTTCTCTGGTTCAGTTTCGGGACGATGACATACAGCCATACCTAAATACGGGCGGAAAGCGGAACGTTTTTTTCCGCTGAGCTTTAACGCTGAAATGCCACACCTAAACAAAAGCGGCAGCGTTATGTAAAAAAAAACAATAAAAACAGGGTTATCAAACAAACAAATTAAACAACCCTGATTATTTTAACAGCTGGACGGACGACATTTGTGATTTTGTTATTAAAATTTTGTATAAATTACAAACGTGCATACATATTTATGTATATAATCATATTGTAAATATTTTCTTACCACCATTTTCTAATACGAAGTGCACAAATTTTTTCTTTTATTATATATTTCACTTTTGTAAATTTTTGCTTTTTTTTCTCTGGTTACAATTGTTTTCCTTTGCAACTAACTTCATTAGAAAACGCTCTGTCAAAATCGGATTTTCCAATAGCAAAGCGTTGCCGTCGCGTTATTTCTGTATGCTCCATACAAAATGTATGGACTTGAGAACTTTTGACAGCTAAAAAACGCTTGCCGCCCGTATTTAGGTATGGCTGATACACTATCGAAAACTTTCGCTCACGCTCTTTTAACAAAATTAATCGAAAAAAGTGTGTTAAAGAACCTGAAAAAATTCCAGCGGGAATCTGTTTGGCTCCGTTCAAGGCGAATTCACTACTAGGTGGCCTTATTTCAGAAAATGTCGATCAGCTGATATCGAGGCAAAATTTCCGGAATGTCAAAATCTTCTTTTTTTAAGCTATTCTTTGCGCCATAAAAAAACAACAAGATTTGGAAAAAATTTTATTAAAAATTCTTTGAAAACAATAAAAACAATCGTTTATATTTTATAAAGGCAATATTGTGATTAAAAAATAAAACAATGCGTGTGTGTTATTTGCAAACGTAAATTCCCCAAGGGAGAGGGAACTTTGTTCCGTGTGCCGAAGGAGATTTGTTGCATGAAGGTAACTGCAACAGCACTGATCTGCCCGGACAATTTTTTGTCATCCAACATCATTTGTAACAAGTAAAAACGTTATATTCGACCGGGTCGAATCTTAAATACCCTCCAAATATTTAGTAAGTGAATTTGAAATGTTTAACTTGGTGGGACAGAGTTCCTTTATATAATATAGTACGTCAACGTCCACTAAAGGGGGCGGGGTTCAAAAATATACAATATCATGTTTTCCACAGACGAACGTATGGGCATTGCTAGACCGTCTTAGACTTCATCGAAATTCTCTTTGGAGGCTATAAAAACTGTATTTTGGCGGGGTCGCTCTGGCAAGGGCTGTGGGGGAAACATTTCACCTTTGTCATAAAACTCTAAAAATAAATGCTTGGGATAATTATATACAAAATTAAAATTTCTTTTTTTTGATAGGGTCATTTAGAGGGCAAAGGGGGAGAGGGGGTAAGGCAGAAACAGATACACATAAAATTGTAAAAATAAATGCTTGGGATGATTATACAGAAAATAAAAAAAAATGTGTATTTATTTTTAATAGGGTCATTTAGCGGGCAAAGGGGGAGGAGGGGGTAGGGCAGCAACAGGCAGTCATAAAACTCTAAAGATAAATGCTTGGGATGATTATGTACAAAATTTAAAAAAAAAAATTTTTTTTGGTAGGGTAATTTTGGGGGCAAAGGAAGAGGAGGGGGGGGGGGGGGGTAGGGCAGAAATCGGCAGTCATAAAACTCTAAAGATAAATGCTTGGGATGATTATATACAAAATTTAAAAAAAACATTTTTTTTGGTAGGGTCATTTTGGGGGCAAAGGAAGAAGGGGGGGGGGGGGGTAGGGCAGAAATCGGCAGTCATAAAACTCTAAAGATAAATGCTTGGGATGATTATATACAAAATTTTAAAAAAAAATTTTTTTGGTAGGGTCATTTAGGGGGCGAAGGGGAAGGAGGGGGTAGGGCAGAGTAGTACCAGGTTTCGTCTCAGCTTCGTCATTAAAGCTTAAAAGTGTTATTTTTAAGGAATGTAGGCTTAAGTAAAATAATTTGTTAAAAATATTTTTATTTTATTTAATGGCTCCAAGTTTAAGGCGTTGGACCGTATTTGACATAAAAATATATCATTTGCTTAACAAAATAACCAAAAATCTATAAAAATTATGTTGTTTTTTCTGGGTTGGTTTAGTTCTTCTTAGGGGAACTTTTTTCCCTCTTGCCCGATTTAGCCCATCTTCGAACTTAACCTGCTGTAAGTTTTAAAATATATTTATGCCAAATTTCAAGAGTCTAGCTCTTTTCGTTTGGACTGAATCGTAATTTCCACAGACGGACGGACGGACGGACATGCTCAGTTCGTCTTAGATTTCATCACTGATCAAGAATATATATACTTTATGGGGTCTGAGATGGATATTTCGATGCGTTACAAACGGAATGACAAAGTGAATATACCCTCCAAATTCTTTTTTGGAGGGTATAAAAACAATCATTTTTATTTAATAAAGTTTTGTTATAAAAAATAGAAAAATTTCGAGTCTTGTAATTTTTGTTGCTTATTCTTTTCCGATGGCGGCAATATGGGGATAGCATTTGTAGGTCTTCTTTGGGGTAAAGAAACTGGTCGTGAAGAGGTCTGTGTGAAAGTGGTACAAGCTAGTTCCACCTACAGTCATTCACAATCGCCATTTTTCTTATTTTTGCTAGTCAAGTATATTTGACAGATAGATATATTTTACACAAACAAAATACATATAGGTTCCGCAGGGTTGCAAGACGAGTTCACGTAGTAGTGAATTCGCCTTGGCTCCGTTGTCTTATAACGTCTTCCGGTTTTTTATATGTTTATGTGTGTGTTTATTTTCCTCGTTTCCTACTCTTGCGTGTTTATGTACTTCCTTTGGCCTTTTTGTCTCTCTCTCTCTCTCCCTCGCCAGGGCTTATTTATTTGTATTAGCGTTCGTGTTATTTTCCTACATCTGCCAGTCCCTTTGTTTGCTAATCAAATAATAAAAAACATTCTATTGAGGTGCTAATTCTAATTAAAAAAAAAAAAACTCTTAATTTAAACTCCAGCTTATACATTGAATTTCTTAATTAATTGCTATGAAATTAAAATTAACGAAAATATTTAAATCTTATTATAAAATATAATCACGAAACAAAGTCGTCTTAATAGTCATTAAAAACATGAGATTAAAACAGCAGAATAAACGTTCAATAAAACAAAAACAACTCTCAACAACTGATAGAAGCAAGTGAATAGAGTCGAGCTAAAAAAAATAATCTGAAACTAACATTCAACAAATAATTTGCATTAACAGACAATTCAATAATTCTCAAGCTAAACAATTATTTTAAGGCAGCCAAAGCCATTAATGAAAGAAAATACCTTAAGCTGAGGTAAATGCGAGTAGAATTGAAAAGTTTTCAATTTCATATAAAAAGATTATAAGCAGTTTCCATATTTGACACAAATACACTTGACCCTAAATGAATACATGACACATTTATTATGCAAATGACGTGACATTGACATTTTCATCTAATTTCAGACAGTTTTGTGCGGCAAGAGAAAATTCAAATAAAATAACTCTTAATGATTTAGTATTGAGTTTCTAGATTTTTTGTATGTTGCTGGATAAAAATACAACGAAGCATTCAACTTGAGAAAAAGGCACAAAAAATTAAATCCGGCTAAACATTTGTTGAGTCGTCTTCCATGACCGCTAAGATTTTATTAAGAGATTAATTTCGCTCTCACAGCAACCCATATCAAAATTTAAAGAGTCTCTCTTTTATTAGCTATGGCGTTATGAGAAAATGCAAAATTAAAGTGCAACATTTTTGGAAAAGAGTATGTGTTCCATTCAAGATATTTTGCACTTTTTCAATTGCCTTAATGCCTTTTCTTGAATTTTTGTGAACATAAAAATTTAATACATGGAAAATTAAAATTTAAGAATTTAATACATGGAAAATTAAAGTTCAAAATGTTTGCAAAAGATTATGTTCCATTCAAGATATTTTGCACTTTTTCAATTGCGTTAATGCCTTTTCTTGAATTTTTGTGAACATAAAAATTTAATACATGGAAAATTAAAATTTAAAAATTAGTACATGGAAAGTTATAATTTAAAAATTTAATACATGGAAAATTATAGTGCAACATTTTTGGGAAAGAGTATGTTCCATTCAAGATATTTTGCACTTTTTCAATTGTCTTAATGCCTTTTCTTGAATTTCTGTGAACATAAAAATTTAATACATGGAAAATTAAAATTTAAAAATTTAATACATGGAAAATTAAAGTGCAACATTTTTGGGAAAGAGTATGTTCCATTCAAGATATTTTGCACTTTTTCAATTGCCTTAATGCCTTTTCTTGAATTTTTGTGAACATAAAAATTTAATACATGGAAAATTTAAATTTAAAAATTTAATACATGGAAAATTAAAGTGCAACATTTTTGCAAAAGAGTATGTTCCATTCAAGATATTTTGCACTTTTTCAATTGCGTTATTGCTTTTTTTTGAATTTTTGTGAACATCAAAATTTAATACATGGACGGACATTATATAGGCACAAAAATAAAATCCGGCTAAACATTTGTTATGTCGTCTTCCATGACCACTAAGATTTTATTAAAATATTAATTTAGCTCTCAGAGCAACTCATATCAAAATCTAAAGAGTATCTCTTTTATTAGCAATGGCGATATGAGAAAATGCAAGATTAAAGTGCAACATTTTTGGAAAAGAGTATGTGTTCCATTCAAGATATTTTGCACTTTTTCAATTGCCTTAATGCCTTTTCTTGAATTTTTGTGAACATAAAAATTTAATACATGGAAAATTAAAATTTAAAAATTAGTACATGGAAAATTATAATTTAAAAATTTAATACATGGAAAATTATAGTGCAACATTTTTGCAAAAGAGTATGTTCCATTCAAGATATTTTGCACTTTTTCAATTGCGTTACTGCCTTTTTTTAATTTTTGTGAACATAAAAATTTAATACATGGACGGACATTATATAGGCACAAAAATAAAATCCGGCTAAGCATTTGTTATGTCGCCTTCCATGCCGCAAAGATTCTTTTAATAGATGCATATAACTCTCAGAGCAACCTACTATAGATCAAGTTTAGAGAGCCTCTCTCTTATTAGCTATGGCGATATGAGAAAATGGAAAATTAAAGTGCAACATTTTTGGAAAAGATTATGTTCCATTCAAGATATTTTGCACTTTTTCGATTCTGTTAATGCCTTTTCTTGAATTTTTGTGAACATAAAAATTTAATACATGGAAAATTCAAATTTAAAAATTTAATACATGGAAAATTAAAGTGCAACATTTTTGGAGAAGACTATGCTCCATTCAAGATATTTTGCACTTTTTCAATTGCCTTAATGCCTTTTCTTGAATTTTTGTGAACATAAGAATTTAATACATGGACGGACATTATATAGGCACAAAAATAAAATCCGGCTAAGCATTTGTTATGTCGTCTTCCATGACCGCTAATATTTTATTAAAAGATTAATTTCGCTCTCACAGCAACCCATATCAAAATTTAAAGAGTCTCTCTTTTATTAGCAATGGCGACATGAGAAAATGGAAATTTAAAGTGCAACATTTTTGGAAAAGAGTATGTGTTCCATTCAAGATATTTTGCACTTTTTCAGTTATATTAATGCATTTTCTTGATTTTTTGGGAATATAAATTTGTGCAGTTGCTTAAAAATTTAATACATGGACGCACATTATATATTTAATAATAAAACACCTAAAACTGCTATATTCGGCAGTGCCGAATCTTATATACCCTTCACCGACGTCCGCCCAGAGTATATGCATACACTACATCCACCCTTGGAACCATCTTTTTCATCTTCCTCATTTTTAATACTAATTTATTTTTTTTTTATAATAAAAAATAGCTTAATAATAGTATTAAATAAAAAAAATCAGTATGATACAGCTCTCGTATGCAATTTCCTAATAACATTTTTATATATAAAAGCTGTTATCATATTCAACTAAAGTCACCTAATAAGTGCTGTCAAACAATGTACACATAAGCACTGATGACGAAAGTGTAGCGGCTTTCGAAAACAGCCGGCCTGCTCTGAACAATTAAAACCTGATGTTGAATTTAAAAAAGTGAATTGAATTTAATATAGAAATATGCATATCCCATAAAAACTCTTACATTTTATTTAGTTACTTTAATATTCCAAAAAAGAAGTCGAAATTTTCCATCTCTAGAGCCGTCTTTTTGGCTTTTATGATTTCTAAGACCCAAGAATTTCTTTCAAAAATTTTAAACATGTTTAATTTATAAAAAACAAGACAATTTTTTTAGCTGGTTACTTTTATGCACCATAAAAAAAAGTTTCAATTCTCCAACCCTGGAATCGTTTTTTTATTTTGTTCGATTTTGAATTCCAATTTAATTCTTTCTGAAGTATAAAAGAATTTTAAATAAGATAAAGTAATTTTAGCAGGTTACTTTTATATAAATAAAAATGAGTTTACATTTTCCAGGTCTGAAATCGTGTTTTAGATTTTTTAACTTTTCGCTAAAAAAAAATTGAAAATTTAAAAAAAATCGGAGTTACTTTTTTTAGCCCGTTTTGAAAAAATCGAGTTTTTACCAGATCTCGACGTTTTAACTTCCTAAGAAGCTTTGCTGACTTTTCCTGAGAAGCCGCCACTATGTCTGGCTGTATGTATCTGTGTGCGTGTATGTGTGTGTATGTGTTATAACTTTTTAACGGCTGAACCGAGTTCAACCAAATTTGTTGCCCTTCAAACTTAGATTACCTGTGAATTGGAACCGATTCGGACTAGACTTGGGTCGAACTCGTTCATCCGCTCGTTTTTGACAAGAACCTATGATCGAACCAATGTAATTTAAATGCGTTAGATCATGGGTTCATGTCAAAAACAAGGACCAGTATATTTTCGAAAACATGAAAAAGAAAATTGCAGAAAATTTATTTTTCAAAAGCCGCTTTTACAATAACATTAAAACGGCTTTGCTGACCGAGTCAAAAAATTAATCAGCTCTTGACAATTTAAATCGGTTGATGCGATCGTGAGATTTTTGAACTAAAAATGCGAAAAAGGAGAATTTTTCAAAACACTCCGAAATTATATATGCGATCAATTAAAGTTCTCGATTCTTTTATGGTTATCAAAGAACTACATCAATCACCGTTTGCCGCCTGGGAATCGGCTGAAAGTTGTAGCAGTTTAAAAATTGAAATAATACCATTTTTACCGTTTGAAATTAGCGGGAAGTTGCACGGATGGACTTTTACATTTTTTTATTTTCAATAGCATTCCATTTAGAACTATTTCCAACACATCAACCCAAGAGCGGAGTCTAGCTTTTCTGGGGACTTGAGAGATCCAATTTCATTAACAGACAGACGGACATGATTTATTCGAATTTACTATTCATAAGAACCTAGAATATATATACAGGGTGTCCGCCATTTTGGTAAACATTAGGCTGGACAATTCATAGTTGGCAATCGTGAAGTAAACACGTGGCAAATTTATAATGGAACCATATTCGATGTCACATCGTACTTTATGGGGGTCGCACATCAATATTGTGGAAATTACATACCGAATGACAAACAAATTTTCACCATTTGTGGTGTAGGGTATAAAAAAAACATAATAAAAACATCTTCAGCAAATGATCAACTTTTAATACATAAATGCTGGTTTATTAAAGGTGTGAAATCATAAAAAATCATCAGTTTGCGAGGGTGTGCATAACATAGAAAAGATTTTACATATTTACAAGGCCCGGCTGTTGTCTAGCTAAGAAAATGCTATAAAAATTAATCATTCAACTTTTAAACAATTTTTTTTAACTGAATTATTTAACTGAATTCTTTGTTAATTTTTGGGTTCCGGTGCTGCCGATTATAATCTCTTAAATAGTATGTGCGTTATCCATATGCTCGTAAGTCAAATGTTAACCAAATCAATTTATTTGAAGAAAAAACATGATCAATTTACACTTCCTTGTTGAACTACAGCCAAATCTACAAAATGTTCTTAAACCGTGTTAACTAATTTATTATGTACTTTTCAGTTTTTAAAATTTAATTATATTTTATAGCAGAACACATAAATTTTTTAAGTTTTTTTATTTAATTAATTATTTATAAAATAGTTTTCAGATATAGAATTACAAATTTGCTAAATGTTATAAATAGCAACTGAAGGAGGAAATCGTAGCAGAACACATTCACAACATAGAAACTAGACTTGTGTCGAACTCGTTCATTCGCTCGTTTTTGGCACGAACCTTTGATCAAACCCATCTAATTTAAATGGGTTCGATCAATGGTTCTTGTCAAAAACGGACAAATGAACGAGTTCGACACTGGTCTATTAGACAGTGGTTCTTGTCAAAAACGAGCGAATGAACGAGTTCGACACAAGTCTATTTCCTGCTCAGATACGTAGCAAACTTGTGTCGAATTCGTTTATTCGCACGTTTTTGGCACGAACCTTTGATCCAACCCATGTAATTTAAATGGGTTCGATCAATGGTTCTTGGCAAAAACGGGCGAATAAATGAGTTCGAGACAAGTCTAATAGAAATAGAACATACAAGCAGAACATAGTCTTGGGTTCGAATAGAACTAGCAGCCTTCACACTGTGGACTAGACTTGTATCGAGCTCATTCATCCACTCGTTTTTGACAAACCCATTTCAATTACATTAGTTTGATTATAGGTTCTTGTCAAAAACGAGCGAATGAACGAACGAGCTCGATACAAGTCTAAAAGTCGCTGTATTTGTCATTCATTCATTATACCCTTCACAAAAAAGTGAAAGGGTATATATAGGTTTGTCATTCCGTGTGTAATTTCTTCGATATGCACATGGGACCCCATAAAGTATATACATATATTCTGGATCCTTATGAATAGCGTTGACGATTGAGCGGTGTCCGTCTGTCCGTCCGTCTGTACGTGAAATGGGTTTTCCCAAGCCCCCAGAAGAGCTAGAGACTTCGTTCTTGGACCGTTGGATTGGAAATGAACTTAAATTGAAATTCAGAGAGATCCGAAGTACGGTTCCAGAGCTGGGAAGCTTACACCTATTTCTCGACGCAAAATTTATACCAAAAATCAATTATTTTTTTAATGTTTGTAAATTAAATCTATTTCGTGCTTCGGGGAACCTCAATGGTCTATTAAAAACTAAAAAAAAAAAAAAAAATTCCAGGGATGGGAAATTAAAAATTTTTTTTTCGGCTTATTCCGTATTTTGTAGTACATGTAGTAACTAATATTGTTAAAAATTTCAAGTTTTTCTTTAACAAAACCATTTTATACGTCATGAAGATTTGCATTAGCAAAAAAAAAATTTTTTTTAATTCAAATTTTGCTTCCAGGGTTGGGAAATTGAATTGTTTTTATACATGAAAGTAATCAAACAGGCAACTGATGTTGTTTTTTTTTTTTGTTTTTTGCTAACTAAAACTGTCTTATAATTTAGGAAGAACAAAATTGGTATCAAGAATTCAAAAATAAAAAATCAAATTTCGAATCCAGAGATGGACAAGCGCAATATTTTATGGTACATGAAAGTTACCAAAATGGTAAAAAATTTGCAATTTTTCTTAAATAAAACTACTTTATACCTCTAGAAGCGTTGCACTGATTAAAACAAAAAACAAACAAAAATTAAAATTTCGTTTCCAGGGTTGGAAAAATTAAATTTTTTTTTGTACATGCAATATTTTGTAGTACATGTAATAACCAAAATGGTTTCAAAATTCGAGTTTTTCTTAAACAAAACTACTTTATACCTCTTGAAGATTTGCATTGAAAAAGAATATTTTAAAAAATTTAAATTTCGCTTCCAGGGTTGGGAAATTTAAATTTTTTTTTTATACATAAAATTTTTTACTAATTAAAACTATTTTTTAGTTCAGCAAAAACAAAATTGGTATCAAAAATTAAAAAAAAAAAATTTTTTGATTCCAGAGTTGGATAACTGCAATATTTTGTGGTACATAAAAATTACCTAAATAGTTACAAATATAAAGTTTTTCTTAAATAAAACTATTTCATGCCTCATTAAAGGTTGCATTGGTAAAAAAAACTTAAATTTCGTTGCCAGGGTTGGGATATTGAAATATTTATTCTGCATAAAAGTAACCAGAAAGGCAATTGACGTTCATCCGCTCGTTTTTGACAAGAACCCCTGATCAAACCCATTTAAATTGCATTGGTTTGAACATTGGTTCTTTTCAAAAACGTGCAAATGAAAGAGTTCGACACATGTCTATTTCCTGCTCTGATACGTGGTAGACTTGTGTCGAATTCGTTCTAGGCTTGTGTCCTACGATCAAACCAATGTAATTTAAATGGGTTCGATCAATGGTTCTTGTCAAAAACGGGCGAATGAACGAGTTCGACACAATTCTAATACGTGGACACTGAATTAATGCTACTCAAATACTTTCGATCAAATTACACAAATGCGCATCCATTTTTATGAATTTTTCTTTGAATGCAAATATTATTAAATGTAAAATTATTGCCCTGTTAAACGGACAATAATTTTTATTACATTTCTTTGTTTAGTTGTGTGTAAGGACATGACACCTACAGGCAGACATTGACTTTAAATACATAAATGAACAAGTGGTTCTTGAATTTCAATGTTAAAAAGTTTTTGTAAGTTTTGGTTTAGCCTGCCATTTTCGGTCTACAGATCAGGTCAAAGCCCCAGTATTTCTTTTTTTGCATTTTTAAATTTTTTTTTTTGTTAAATAAAAATAAAACGTTGATTTTGGCGGTTATATTATATTACAAACATACACAAACACACACACGTATGTATGTGCATAAGTAGTACATACATACATATGTATTGCAAAATTACACTAAATACGATTATATATTTCCACTTTACGATTATATATTGATCAGCAAATATAATTAAAATATATATCTTTCAGCTAAATTAACAAAATTGGCAATAAAAAAGTTGTGTTTGGCTAAAAAAAAAATCCGGACGATGCACAAAAATCGCATACAAAATCAAAGCAATAATACGACAAACCAACAGCCACTTGTTGCCAGATTTGATAAATGATTTATATAAAACTTTAAAAAAATTAAAAGTTTAATAAAAATTATATAAAAATTTTATAAATTCAATAAATATTTAAAGAAACTTTGTAAAAAATTAATAAAAGATTTAAGCATTTAATAAACATTTTACAAATTTAACAAAAATTTTATAAATTTAATAAGTCTCAGTTTACGTTATTGAATGATACACAAGCAAATAGACAAGATTCGTTAAAAATATTAGTTAAATAGAAGGAAGAACAATACTGATCCACTAGTTTGTTCTAACCTCCATATTCATAAAAAAATAAAACGTATTTGAAATCTGTTTTAAGAAAATTTTGTATGAAAAAATTTTATTAAAATACATTTCAAACTCATTTTAAATTTTATGAATACCAGGGTAAATATTCTACTCTTCATAAAAGTTCCAATTTGATACACATTCTAAATGAAAAATAATTTTTAGATTCGCGGATTTGAACTTGAGCCTGAATAATAATTCCTGGTTTAATAATTAAACTTTTACCACATTAAAATGGTGCCCCAACACAACACACACGAATAGACTGATATTGTAAAATATATCTATTAGAAAATTCTGAATATGCCAAAATTTTTCAATTCCAAAAATTTTCAAAAAAAAAGAATACATAAAAGAAAAAATACCGGGGATGTCCGTCAATAAAAGGATAGAAACAAAGTCGATGTCGCAATAACTGAAACATTGAGTTTTAATTCTTTTTTTAATCCTGAAACTTTTGATAATCTTAAAGTACGGTCATATTTGGCGAAAAAAACGTGACCAATAGACAAGCTAAATTTAGCATTTTCTTCAATTCCAATATTTTTTTTTTAAATATGTTTTCGCATTTATTAAATATAATATAAAAATGAATTATAAAATAATTTTAATTAGCAAAAAAAAAAACAACGTCAGTTGCCTTTTTGGTTAGTTTTATGTACAAAAAAAATTTCAATTTCCCACCCCTGGAAGTGAAATTTTAATTTTAAAAAATTTTTTTTGACCAATGCAAATCTTCATGATGTATAAAAAGGTTTTATTTAAGAAAAACTTGAAATTTTTAACAATTTTAGTTATTACATGTACTACAAAATACTGAATATGCCAAAAAAACTTTTACATTCCCATCCCTGGGAAATTTTTTTTTATTTGTTTAGTTTTTAATAGACCATTGAGGTTTCCCAAAGCATTAAATAGGTTTAATTTACAAACAACCAAAAAAATAATTGATTTTTGGTATTAATTTTGCGTCGAGAAATAGGTGTAAGCTTCCCAGCTCTGGAACCGTATTTCGGATTTTTCTGAATTTATTTAACTTCATTTCCAATCCAATGGTCCAAGAACGAAGTTTCTAGCTCTTCTGGGGCTTGGCAAAAACCGATTTCACGTACAGACTGACGGACATTGCTCAATCGTCATCGCTATTCATGAGGAACCAGAATATATCTAAATGATCCGCCACCTAACGCTTTTTTTCAACTAGTGCTTATTTCTTGAATGGCAACACTTAGCTCATGTCTGATTTGTTAGTTTTATCCTTCCGCTGAACGAAGATGGTTGTGTATCCAATGCGTTTTCGCTTCGTTAAGTGGGCCTGCGATCGACTTACAGAAGATACCGATTTTCCAAAAAAATCATATTTTCAGATGAAGCTCATTTTGATCTTGGCGGGTTTGTAAACAAGCAAAATTGTCGCATTTGGGACACAGAAAACCCGCACGCATAAATTGAAAACCCGATGCACCCAAAACGAGTCACTGTCTGGTGCGGATTGTGGGCCATTTTTCTTCGAAAATGAGCAAGGAATGGCCGTTATAGTCAATGGCGATCGTTATCGGGCCATGTTGAACGAATTTTTGTTCACAAAAATTGAAGAGGAGGATATTGGCAACATTTGGTTTCAACAGGACGGCGCTACGTGCCACACAGCCGAAGCTACACTCGATGTTTTGCGCCCTGTTTTTGAAGATCGCATTATCAGCCGCAGAGCTGATGTCGTTTGGCCACCTCAGAGCTGCGATTTGACACCGTTGGACTATTATTTGTGGGGTGCCGTCAAAGTTAAGTGTTACGCCGACAAGCCAGAGACAATTGACGCTTTAAAGGACAATATTCGTGAAGCCATTGGTGAAATACAGCTGCACATAATCGATAATGTGCTTAAAAATTGGACCGATCGTGTAGGCTACTGCATGGCCAGCCCAGGCAGCCATTTGAATGAAATTATTTTCCATTATTAACCGGAAGGATTGTACTTTCAAATGAAAAACGAAATTTGAGAATATATTCAGTAGTTTTTTTATAGCATTTTCAAAAAAAAAGAAGTTATTTGGCGGACCCTGTATATATTTTATGGGGTCCCTATATTTTATTGATATCGAAGAAATTACACACGGAATGACAAACCTATATATACCCTTTCATTTTTTTGTGAAGATTATAATAGCATTTTGCGTCATAATTGACTTGATTTTGTGATACAAAAATCAAGTTAAATATCACTAACCCTAAGCAAAAGTAGTGGTTACGTTTTTTTTTTTTTTTGGTATATGTTTGGCAAGTGTGACCGTACCGTACCTTTAGTGTAAAAATTCAGGCTCTGATATATATTGCATATGTAGCTGCCTCAATATGAAAAATTTTTTTAATCAAATTCATCACTGCCTGTTCAATCATGTCTCGTGCCATCGTTCCATCGTTTGCAAGAATAATAAAATTAATTAGCTTTTATATTCTGATATTTTTCATATTCAATATTTTCAATATTTCATATTCAATATTTTCAATATTTTCAATATTTTGTAACTCCTTTGTGTGACTTCTTCAGGAAATTAATAATTTCCTTAAGCTTAAAAATATCAGAATATAATAATGATTAAAAAGAGGTGAAGAAACCAGAAGAATTTATTAATTAGCTTTTGTCTTAAATTTAATTTGTAAATACAATCGAACTATAGCTGGCGATATCGTTGAGCAGGCAGTAATTCTTTTTTCTTCCATACGATTGCTTGCTAAAAAATCATATTTAAATTTTTTTTTTAAATTTTGCAATAAAATTTAAAAAAAAAAGTATTCACAAAAATATATTATGTGCTTTAGAAAAAATAATTTCTTTTTGCCGATTTCTTCCGCTCAGCGGTTTGCAAAGTAGTTGTCAAAAAATGTCATGTACATTTCTTTACAAAATTGCATCTGGCAACTTTGGCAGCAGCAACAGCAACATAAACTAGAAAATGCAAGACAAAAGCAAAAATCCAGTTTCACTTTCCGTTTACGATTTTTTGTTTCTTATTGTTGTGCATTTGCTTTGTTATTGTTGATTTTGTTTTTTCTATGTTGTAATTGTTGCTATTTGTGTGTGTGTGTGTTTTTATAAACAAATTTGGTATTCAACATATTTCAAAATAACACTGACTTACATTTGAAATTTAATTATTTTCGTAGTGTTTTCTAGGTATTTTTTCTTTTTTTGGACACTCGTTTTATTCCAGCACTTTTTTTTAGGACAAAATTGTGTTTAAAATTTTATTAAAAATCGTGGTAATAACTCATTAATTCAAGATTTCTTCCTCGTGTGTATAAATCGGTATTTGACAACTCTGAAACTTTGTTTTATTTGTATAAAATCTGCATTCAGATCTATTTGTTATTATTATTTATTTTGTATTTCTTTACACTTCATTTGCGCTCTTCTTTTTACCGCTTACAACAACTGCCGTCAACGATTGCCGCTTTAAAACTAAACTTAAAGTTAATACTGAAAGAATTTGTAAAAAAAAAATAGTCAAAGTATTATTCGCTCGAACAATCAATCTCTCACTGATCGCACCACCTTCTGTCGATCAAGCATCAAACAAAACTCGGAATACCTATTTGGCTGTAAATTTAAATCTAAATATGTTTTTTTTTTAACATTTTCTATACAAATACATGTTATCTACATATGGACACATTGATTTGTACTTGAGTATGTGCGTATGCTTTGAAAAAAAAGAAAACCTTTTATTTAGAAGAGATCAAATGTTTAGCAACATGTTGCTAAGCTTCAATTCAAGTTAAGTGAGTGGTGATAGAATGTTTTGCTGGCGGTTTTGATTTACAAAAGCGCAAATTATACATTGGAAATTATTTAAAATAGCAAATAACATATTTAATGAATTTTACGTGAAAGTTTAACCAATAAAGGAAACTATGCAAGTATTTATATACGTACATATACATATGTACATATATATATATATATATATATATATATATATATATATATATATATATATATATATATATATATATATATACATATATATATATATGTACATACATATATCCGCCTACCCGTCTATATGTAGAAAAGATAAAGACTGGCGGTGTTGGATCGCTATATTGGAAATAGTCCTATTGAAAATCAGCAAAAATCAAAATACAATTTCAGAGCTGGAATCTTTAAACTTATTTTTCATATATAAAAGGAACCACCTAAAACTAATTTTCGTTTTTTTTCGGTTTTTTTTTTTTTTTGTTAATTAAACCTAGGGTCAAATTACGGCATTCGATATCGATCGAGGGTCTTCGTCGGCCTTGTAGCAAAATATTAGCAGACTTCAAATATCTACAAAAAATTCTCTATCAACTCATCTTTCTTCATATGTCCCATCAATGCTATCATCTCCTTTCTAGTTCCGGTGCAGTGGACTGTCATCCGCTGAGAGCTGGAGTTAAAAAATTAAATAAAAAAAATATACATATTTTGATCGATATCGAGTGCCGCAATTTGCCCTCCGTTTTGTACTTCAAGAAGAATTAAATTGGTATTAAAAATCAAAATTCCAGGGTTGGACAACTGAAGCTTTTCTTTTTTTGGTACCTAAAAGTAGGCAACTAAAATAATTTGTATACCCTCCAAAAAAGAGAATTGGAGGGTCTATTCACTTTGTCATTGAGGGTGTAACGCCGAGAAATATTCCTCTAAGACCCCATAAAGAATATTTATTCTTGATCAGTGATGAAATCTAAAACGATGTAGTCAAGGCCGTCCCTCCGTTCGTCTGTCTATGGAAATCACGACTCAGTCCGAACAAAAATAGCCAGACCCTGGAAATTTGGTATAAATATGCCTTGAAGGATAGCACAGGTCAAGTTAGTAAATGTGCTGAATCGGGCCAGAGGGGAAAAAATTTCCCCTAAGAAGAACTAAATCAATCTCTAAAGAACGATATAATTTTTAAAGTCTTTTTGTAATTGATTTTTATATCAAAGAAGGCCCGAAGCGTTAAACTTGGATCCAGAAAATCAGACACTTACATTTTCGGACCCCGCTCCCTCCAGTGGGCGTTGAACAAACATTTTACATGGGAAAATAGTGTAATTCCTTAAAAATTTAATTTTTAGGACTTTACGACGAAGGTAAAATGTTTTCTGATCTTCCCCCATCATACGGCTCCGCCCATCTTTGCCTCCTAAATGACCCTATCAAAAATAACTTTTTTTCTACACTTAATTAACCCAAACATTTACTTTTTAAGTTTTTACGACAAAGGTGAGATGTCTACCCCATGGCTCTTGCCGCAGTGACCCTGTCAAAATAGAGGTTTTATTTACTAAATATTTAGAGGGGGAGAAATTTCACCTTTGCCATAAAACGCTAAAAAGTCTATTTTTGGAGCCATTAAGTGTAAGAAAAAAAAATTTTTTTCGATAGGGTCATTTAGAAGGCAAAGGGGGAGGGGGAGGGTAGGGTAGAGGAGCATCAGATAACATCTCAATTTCATTTTTAAGGATCGTAGGCCTAAATTATACAATTTGTTAAATATTTATATTATTTTTCCATGTATGTAATATGTTACTTCAACGCCCACTAAAGGGGCGGGGTTCAAAAATGTATACAGTCGAATCCGCTTTAGCGCAACACGCTTTACTGAAAAAAAATCGGATTACTGAAAGCGATACAAATCCCCTCACTGATTTTAAACGCCGCTAGTCTTATTCACTTCGCTTTAGCGAAACATCGCTTTACTGAAAATATCGTATTACTGAAAACCAGAAGCAAGCCCACAACTACGCTTTGTATGAAACTTACTTCGCTTTAGTGAAAAAATAAACAATAAAAAATTTATTTATTAGAAATCTATTGCATAACTTAAGGCTGAAAAAATTGTGCATGTTTTGTCTGTTAAAAAATTAAATGGCAAAATGTATTTTTCCTTTTCGCTCTTACGTACTTTATTGTATTTGTCTATTATATTGTCAATGGAAGTGGTTAGCCATTTTCGTGGAATTCGTGATAAATTTCAACAACAAAATGTGCACATATGCAAGTGTATGGAGTGTATTATTGATATAAAAAATATGGTTTTACCGATTTTAGGCAGTACGCTTAGCTGTAACAAATTTCAGTAATCCGAACTACCTTTTTGAGAAAAAATCGGATAATTGAAAACAAAATTGGGTTTGGTTATTTCCAGTAAAGCGGAGTCGACTGTATTTCTTTTTATTTTCGGCTGCAAGTTCAACGCTTTGGACCTTCTCTGACATAAAAATATATCATTTGCATAGCAAAATTAAAAAAAAAAACTTAAAAAAACATGTTGCTTTTTTTTAGAGGTTGGTTTAGTTCTTCTTAGGGGAACTTTTTCCCTCTGGACCGATTCAGCACACTTGCGAACTTGACCTGTACTATTCTTCAAAATGTATTAATATAAAATTTCAAGGACCTGACTCTTTTCGTTTGGATTGAATCGTGATTTCCATAGAGGGACGGACGGACATGGTTAGATCGTCTAAAATGTTATCACTGATCAAAAATATATATACTTTATGGGGTCTTAGAATGATATTTCGCTGCGTTATACACGGAATGGCAATATACCTTCCAGTTATTTTTGGGAGGGTATAAAAATATTAAAGCGGTAATTTTCTAAGAGATCTTACGTTAATGAAATTTATAGAAAACAAAAGCAAGCATTTAAAAAATTTATATTTTTACACAATGTGTTCAATGAACCAACGTTCATGCCCTTGCAAAATGTTTAACATTTTAAATTTAGTTTTAGTTTATTTAAATATAAATATCACTAACGCACAGAGATTCACAAAATTGGGGCCTAAATAATTTATGTTCACGCGTCTTATGAAATGTAAATTTGGAAAATGGCGCACTAGAAATTTTAAATAGAAACCGGGTTATTTTTGTAGTACATATATTTTGTATTAATTTTACCTAAAAAGTTTAAATTTAAAACGCTAAAAATATCAATAGTTACTTTTGTATCAGTTCAGTTCTAAATGAAGAAACTTTGTATGATTATTATTGACAGAAAAAGTTATACTGCGAATAAAACAACTTGTTTTTTTTTTCATATAAAACAATTCGCAATTGTTTAATAATTTGCAACACACAGTATGCAAATTTAGTATTAACTTTATTCAGTTTTTTTCAATTATTAAAAATGTTAAATGAAACGTATAAAAAGTTTAAAGGTTTCTATAAGAGATTTAGCAGTCAGTCAATCTTTAAAGTTTCGAATTAAAAGTTGTCATGACAATTCAATTTTCTTTTTCAGGATCATAAATTTTAAATATTTTGCTAGGGAATAATAATATTGATGGACAAAAATGAATTAATGGGGTGGTTACTAATGGGGTGGTTTACCGCCCACTGCAGTCTCGGACAATAGCAAATAATCATTAGCAAGCTGTGGGAGACTCAAGGCACAGATGATCATATTCTCTGTGACTGATCGCAGATTAAGTTTAATTGTTGACTCCAGATGCTATATCTACAATAATCAAATTCATTCGCCATCTTAATTTATTTCAGTTGACTTTTGAGTCTCTGAGATCAGCATGATCTTTACATATTCTTATATATAAATGCACTCATTTTATTGTGGTACACTTTTAAAGATTTTATCGCCCATAAAGAATGTTTGAATATACATAATATGAAAGGTATTTTTGTATAGATGTGCACAGTAAAAATATTTTTTCAAAATTTTTGTAATAAAACTTTTAAAAAAAGTGTTAAAAATTTACTTCAATTTGTCTACTTCGTTTTAGTTTTATACTTGCAAACGTACATGTAAAACTTAGAAGAATACAAGTGCTTTTAGATGTTCTCCTAAAATTTTTTTTAAAGTAAAAAACTAGGTTGGTACTTTTTGATAAAATACTTTTTGGAAAAAGTACCTTTCGAAAAAAGAATATTATTTAAAAAAATATACAAATAACTTTTGGCAGCAGCACTTTTTCAAAAGCGTGCTTTTAGAAAAAGAATATTTTTCGATAGAGAAACTTTTTAAAAATAACAATTTTTGAATATGTACTTTTGAAACAAGAAAACTTTTAGAAAAGAGTACCGTTCGAAAAAACAAAATTATTAAAAAAAGCAAAATTAATTTTTGGCAGCAGCACGTTTAGAAAAGCTTGCTTTTAGAAAAAAAATTTTCGATAGGGAAATTTTTTAAAAATCACATTTTTTGAATATGTACTTCTGGAACATGAAAACATTTAGAAAAGCTACTTTTCTGAAAGATGTACCTTTTAAAAATGGTACTCTATGAAAACGGTATTCTTTTAAAAAAAAAGTTCTTTCAAGAAAAGATATGTATTTATTTAAAAAGTTGTTGTTTCAAAAAGGTACTTTTTTTTAAATGTACTTTTTTAAAAATTGCTTTTAGAAAAAAGTCCTTTGTTAAGAAAAGTACTATTTTACAATAGTATTTTCTTAAGAGAAATATTTTGTTAACAAAACAGAGTTTTTGTTTAAAAAAAGTGCTTTTCAGAAAAGGTACTTTTTTGAAAAGTATTTTTCAGAAAAGGTACTTTTTTGCAAACTACTTTTCAGAAAAGGTACTTATCTAAAAAGTACTTTTCAAAAAAGGTACTTTTTTAAAAAGTACTTTTTAGAAAAGGCACTTTTTTAAAAAGTACCTTTAGAAAAAATTCCTTTTTTAAGAAAAGTACTATTTTACAATAGAATTTTCTTAAGAGGAATATTTTTTCAACAAAAAATTTTGTTGTTAAAAACGTACTTTTCAGAAAAGGTACTTTTTAAAAAAGTACTTTTGAAAAAAAAGAACTTTTTTAAGAACAGTACTATTTTACAATATTCTTTTTGTTAAGAGGAACATTTTTCAAAAAAAACCTATTTAAGAAGAGTACTTTTCGGAAAATGTACTTTTTTGAAAAAGTACTTTTTTGAAAAAAGTACTTTTTGGAAAACAGTACTTTCTTGAAATATATTTTACTAAAAACAAATTTTTAAAGAAAGGTACTTATTTAAAAAGTGATTTGTGGAAAAAGTACCTTTTGAAAGAAGTACTTATTGGAAAAAGTACTTTTTGCAAAAACTAGTTTATTATTTATGAATGAAAAAAGTAATATATGTATACAAAAAAAATTTAAAATTATTACCACAAGCAGCACTTAATATTTCTTATTAACAGCCGCGAACTAAACATGATATAAATAAAGCACCAAATCTGCTTAGATTCATCAAATGGTTGGGTCGGGGATTTTGAAGGGCCTTGTATTACAAGGTAATTATTTACATTTAAATTTTCATTGAATTTGTAACAACAATATGGGATACAGCATATACAAAAGCAGTTTCTGTCTTGCCTTCGCACTTGTTAATAAGTCGCAGAATGGTGAGCATAATTAAGTGATATTGTTAGTCACAGCCGCCCTAAACGTTATCGATAGTCGGTTAAAGCTTTTGGAACAAAGTGATAGACGTTATTCTTATGTTGATTTTTCTTTAAATAGTAATTTAATCAAACGTAATATTTCATATTGTTTAAACAACTAAATTTTGCATATATCTATAAATAATTAATTTTGTATGTGTGTGTATGTATTATTTATTTGTAAATTATTTGAATTACAAAGTCATAGACTGAAATAAATAATATATCTGTAAATTTATAACCCATTTTTATAAAATTTAAAATGAGTTTGATATATATTTTATTCAAAATTGTTCATATGAAGTGATCTTAAAATAGATTCAAAATACATTTTATTTGATTATAAATATGTGGATATAGCCCATTTAATTTAAATTTAAAAAAATTTTTCTGTGTGTGGAATTTCGATTTTTTTTATTAATTTGAAACACCTATTGATGGGATATTTCGTTATAACCAAGAGTGAGTTGAATTAAACATTTAACTCAGAAATATTAAATGAGCGCACTCTAGCGGACTCATTCCTTTCGTTGTATTCATGATGTATTTATATATCAAATGAAAGGTTGCAATGTCTTTTATTCGCTTTATTTATTATATTTTTTTAATACATTCACATAGACTAATTTTTGAATTAACAGCATACGTGTACAAAAAGTCAAGCTTTGTCCTTTTGTAAAGCTTTGACCCTTGATCTTTCTATATGGCAATACTGTTAGCTTATTACATATCATTTGAAAGGTTGTATAGTAGAGCGTGTCGAAAAATAAAAAGTTCGCCGTACACCACCGAATATAAAGCCTTGTTGCAAGGTGATTTTGAAATAAACATTTTTTTATTTTTTTTGCCGGAAGTAGGGGTCGCTAAAATACATTTTTCATGATATCTTCTACATTTATAGCCGGATCTCAAAAAGTGATATGTCGATGTTTTTGTATTGAGGAGGCAAAAAAAAATATATATATATTTCTTTTTTTTAATAGTTCTGTTGAAATAATTGAAAAACTTCCTTAGCAAAAGTTTAATGATTTTTTGCGAGCTTTAATTTTCTGATAATAGGGTGGCACATTAGGGTGGTAGATGGGTAAATACAAGAACGGTATATTTGACGCCAATCACTATTAAAGCAAAACATTGGCCTCCTCAAGACAAAAACATCGATGTATCACTCTTTGAGATCCGACTGAAAATGTCGAAGATATAACGAAAAATGTATTTTGGCGACCCCTACTTTCGGCAAAAAAATCGAAACAGCCTTGCAACAATGCTTTATATTCGATGGTGTACGGCGAACTTTTTTTTTTTTTTTTGCTTGTAAGCGAGACGCTCTGTTGTATAGGGAAGCTGCTATAAGCATAAAAATGTCCAAACTTTAAAACGTGTGCTGTATAAAATTTAAATCCTAGACTACATTTTCATCCCGCTGTTATGGAATTTTTTTATTTTATATTTTTTTTTTCAAAAACCGGAGTGTTTCAGGTTTTGTAAATTTTTTCGATCATTTTCATGTATTGATAATTTTTATGTATTGAATTTTCGATTAAAAGAATTTTCTACATTAAAATTAAATTTTTTGTCTTATTTCTATTGATCTTAAGAAATACTCCTTAGTTTGAATAAGACGTTCTGAATAACATAAAGCTTTTCGCAATCCTAAGTTTGTATTCTAACAGCTTTCAATTAAAAAAATATATGCATAAATAATTTGAAATTTATTGTCATATAACACCAGTTTAGATTGTGTTCCAGTTTCAATAAAAAAAATTATAATAATTGAAATTAAAATTTAATTATTTCAATTAGCAGAGTTTACGGAGAGTGAAGAAAACTTTATTTTTTGCTAAAATAAATACTAACGATTATAAGCAATTTAAGCATTTTATACTCTATATATAGATAGATATGAAAATTGAAGCAAATTGATCCAGACCTGCCAGGTCAACATACTTCCCCTTTAGTATCTGATTGTAATGATTTCTAATTTTGAAAAAGATACTTTTATACTCTCCAAAAGAGAATTGGAGGGAAGATTGACTTTGTCATTCCGTGTGTAATGCAGCGAAATATCCCTCTAAGGCCCCATAAAGTATTTATAATCTTGATCAGTGTTGAAATCTAAGACGATCTTGCCATGTCCGTCTGTCCGTCTGTCCGTCCGTCCGTGTGTGGAAATCACGATTATTCAGTCCAAGCGAAAAGATCCAGACCCTTGAAATTAGGTATAAATATGGATTTGGATAGCACAGGTCACGGTAGTAAATGGGCAGAATCGGGCCAGAGGGAAAAAAAGTTCCCCTAAGAAGTACTAAACCACCCCTAACAAACAAAAATTTTTTTTTAATTTTTTGCTAAAAAAGGTCCAACGCGTTAAACTTAGAGCCAAAAAATTTTAAAAAAGTTTGGGCCACGCCCCCTTTAGTGGGCGTTATTATATACAAAAATTGTGTAAAAATTTAACAAATTGTTTTACTAAAACCTACATTCCTTAAAAATAAAATTTTTAAGCCTTTACGATGAAGCTGAGACGTAACCTGATCCTGCTCTGTCCTACCACCCTTCCAACCCCTTCGCCGCCCAAATGACCCTATAAAAAAAATTTTTTTTTTTGACATTTAACTATCCCAAACATTTATTTTTAGTGTTTTAATGCGAAGGAGAAATATCTCCCTCCACGACCCTTGCCACAGCGACCCCGACAAAATACAGTTTTGCTTTAATGCAATCCAAAAAAATTGGACCCCATAAAGTTTATATATTCTTGATCAGTGATGAAGTCTAAGACGATCTAGCAATGCCCATATGTCCGTCTGTGGAAAACACGATATAATCTATTTTCGGACCCCGCCCCCTTTAGTGGGCTTTAAAGTTACATATATAAAAAAAAATAGTGTGAATGTTTAACAAATTGTATTCCTTAAGACTACATTCCTCAAAAATTTAATTTATAAGCTTTTACAACGAAGGTAATCCCTCTTATTCTGTAACTATTTGTCAATGTCACGTTAAGGCAATATCAAAAATAGGACACTTCTGTACTTATTTTCTCGAGCAATTGCCAAATTGTAGCAGCACCTTTCTATATTCAAGGCCCCAGGGAATAGTTACAGGATATCACAAGTACTTAATTACTAACTAAACGGAGTTGGTAACGGTCCTACTTTTGGTATTACCCCTTATTCTGTAATTATTTGTCAACGTCACATCGAGACAATATCTAAATTAAGACATCTGAATATACTTTTTCCCAATAATTTAAATACTTTTAACAGCCTGTTGTTATTTTGTAAACCTTGGAGAATAGTCAGAGACTGTTATCGGCAAGCAGTAGTTGTCCACAACCAGAATGTAACTGCCCTATTTTTGATAAAGGGTGTTTTTATAAGAGCTTGCTGATTTGAAATTTCAGTAAAACACATGCCAAATTATGAAATGGCCAAAAAAATTTTTTATTTGTTAAATAATTTCTTGTCATTTAACATTTAAATATAATTTCGGGCATATGGCCACCACGACTATTTTGCATTCTGAACGTCCAATTTCGACCACCTTTTCAAGCATTTGAGGGCGTATTTCAGCAATGACACGTTGAATACTGGTTTCCAAAGCGTCAATCGTTGCTGGTTTATCCACGTAAACCAATGATTTCAGGTATCCCCACAAAAAATAATCGAGTGGCGTCAAATCGCAGGAATGCGGAGGCCAATTCAGCGGTCCATTTCTCGAAATAATGTTGTCGTTGAAATGTTCTTTCAATAAGTCCATTGTTTCGCCCGCAGTATGACAAGCGGCACCATCCTGTTGAAACCACATTTCGTTTACATCCACATCTTGAAGTTTTGCCACCAAAAATTCATTGATCATGATTCTGTATCGATTTCCATTCACGGTAACGCGTCGTCCTTCCTCATTTTTAAAGAAATAAGGACCGATGATTCCACCAACCCATAGACCGCACCAAACAGTACATTTATCGGGATGCATTGGTAATTCTTGAACGGCGTGTGGATTATCTTTGCTCCAAATACGGCAATTTTGCTTGTTGTCATATCCATCCATTCAACCAAAAATGCGCCTCATCACTGAAGAGAATTTTGCGGTAAAAAAGCGGATAGACATTTTTTTTTTTTTTTTTTTTTTAGGAGTAGGACCAGCACTCAGGGGATGTCCCCTATATATGCAATGCATTGCGCTGGAACTGAAAACGAGGGGATAGTATTGAGGGGACAGATTAGGAAAGATGAGAAGATAGACAGTTGTTTTTTTTTTTTTTTTTTTTTTTTTTTTTTTTTGTAGCTATTTCAACCTTTTACTTCGCCGGCTAATTTTTGCTACAGGGCCGACGAAGGTGGGTGCTGTTACTCTGCTTTTAGTACATGATTGGGTCAGTCGCTGCCAGTAATTGTCCAGTGATCAGTACTATGCCTTCATCACTGAAAACAGGCTGGCAACAACTAACACAACCACGCACTAATGCTGATCAGAAGAATTCAACACAATATTTCATGACTCAGCTGGGGCTCGAACTCAGGACTCTCCGCTTCATAGTCTCGTGTTCTACTACTTCAGCCAACAGCACACTGTTTTTGAAAATAAATTTCCACGATTTGGAAGCGTTGTTCTGGATTTAACCTGTTCATAATGATTTGCCAAACAATACTGAGTAGAGACGTCACTTTAAACTGTCAAAGCAGCTGTCAGACAACAGAGTGATTCGTATAAAAAAACACCTTTTATTCAGCCTTATTGTGTTTGGCGTTTTTCGCCGTCAGATTCGACATTTTGTAATAGACTAAAGAAAATTATAGCTTTTTATCTTTAAGCTATTACAATTTGTCGAATTTGAAGGCGTAGAACGCCAAACAAAATAAGGCTGGTTGTCTTGACGTTGACAAATAGTTTTTTTATCTTGGACCAGCACTCAGGGGATGGCCCCTATATATGCAATACATTGCGCCGGAACTGAAAACGTGGGTATAGTATTGAGGGGACAGATTAGAAAAGATGAGAAGATAGACAGTTGTTTTTGTAGCTATTTCAACCTTTTTTACTTCGCCGGTTAATTTTTGCTACAGGGCTTACGAAGGTGGGTGCTGTTGCTCTGCTTTTAGTACGTGATAGTGTCAGTCGCTGCCAATTATGTTCAGTGATCAGTGACTATGCCTTCATCATTGAAACAGGCTGGCAACAACTAACACAATCACGCACTAATGCTGATCAGAAGAATTCAACACAATATTTCATGACTCAGCGCGGGCTCGAACTTAGGACCTTCCGCTTCATACTCTCGTGTTCTACTATTTCAGCCAACAGCACCCATAATACGGGAGATTGTCTTCGCGTGACGTTTGCAAAGAGCTGCAGAATAAGGAGGAACATATTCTCTGATCTTCCCCTGCCCTACACCTAACCCCACACTTTGCCCCCTAAATGACGCTATAAAAAACACTATTTATCCGACTCTTTATAGAGTTTTAAAATTAGGCACAGAAATGTCTTAAAGGAACTGTGACCCAGCAGGTTGATATAAAATATTCATACGTAAGTTTTTATGCTCCTCCCAACACATTGGAAAGGGTAGTAATTTTTGTCTGGTTTACTTAAGCCAAATACCATAAAAATTTGAATTTTAATAAGAATAAAAATAGAGTTTTTATTTGCTAAATATGTGGAGGGTATTTCAGATTCGACGCGGTCCAATATAACATTTTTACTTGTTATAAATAAGAACTAAAGCCACCTAATAAATGGCGACCAACAAAACCATGCAAGAGTACTGATAATGAAAGTGTAGCGGCTTTCGAAAACAGCTGTTCTGCTCTGCTGCATAAGTTGAATTATTAAAAACTGATGTTGCCTTGGAATATTCATCATGTCTTTTTAAACAAAAAAATTAGATTATAAATCTATCAGCAATAAGAATAATTCATTGCCACACAAATAAAATGACAAACTAAGTATTCCCTTCATCTTAACAATAGTGGCTCAAACAAACCAGTTTGCAGTCATACGAATACACGGTATCAAGTAAATTAAAAACGATCTGCAAGAACATTCTGATGAAATTATACCCAACAATATAAATTATATTGCCTTTACCGAAATCTACGTGATCGGTATTTTAAATTAGATGATTTGAATGCTTTGAACCGCCACCAAAAACAAGAATTTATTGCACAGAATTTGTTTCAATAAAATGTTTATCTTATCGTAAATCATAAGGTTTCGACGTAGAAAATGAAAGCATTTTAATGGGTGTGTTTACCCGGCCAACTGGCGAAATTGCCAGTTCTGGAGACAAACTTCTACTAACAAAATAAATTGATAAATTTATAACTTAATAAAGTTTAAGCTAAAAAAAATTTTTTTAATTATTTTTTTTTCATACTCATACTCGTAAGTTAAAATTGTCCATTTAAAAAAAAAAAAAACAATATATTAAATACCTTTAATATCGAAAATTATATGTAATCAACTTTCAGTCAAAACATTTTCATGAAAGTTTTATTTAAACAAGTCAATGAAGCGGCAATTTGTTTCTATATTTTGCACTCTTAATTTTTAGCTTTTATTGAAAATTCTATTCCTTAAAATGTCATTTTCTTCATAATAATACTCGTATTACCAGTATTTCTGTTAAGTCATACTGAAACGGGAACTTATAAAGACTATTTAATAATATCTTTTTAAAATACTAAAATTTAATTATACCATAAATAGCAATTACACTGCACAACAAAATAACAAGCTTCTGATTATGGCAGGGAGAAGCAAAAGGAAATAATTGTATGTTGACTGTTTGAAATTTATAAACAGACTGGCGTCGGCTATAGACGAAACCGGTCTGTTTACAAACCAAATTTTAACTTGGGATATGAAAAGTCGTTCCCAATTCACAAAGCAGAACCCCTTCGAAATAAGAATACAAAAATCGAGTTAAAAGTCCCCTTCGTTTATAAATTGTTCTATTGAACTTAAAATTCACTAAAATTTGCCTTAAAAAGAACGATAAATACATACTACATATATTGCGCATGCGTACGTATGTATATCTAGCGATAAAAAGCTGATAGCAAAATTTAGAATTGCGTGTATAGAAGGCAAGTCTATCGCACCCCTGCAATTTCGCAGCAGATGGTATCCAGGCTAATTGACGTTATAAGTGGCAGCAGTGATGTAGCTGGATATAACTGATGTCTCTTTTTTAACCAAACCCTCGATATATTAATCGAACGATTAACGTGATATGATTTGCAACATCAATATTTTGTAACGCCAATTATGAAAGTCAATATGTACTTTGTTCGGATAAAAATAAAAATTAAAATTTCAGGCGAAAATCGCCTAGTCGTCAAACTGCAATTTTAAACACCAAAATCGTCAAAATGGCAATTAGTCGTCAACATTACGATAAACCTCCAACTTTACGATATATCGTCAACATGCTATTAAATATAAAACGTTAAATGCCAAAAATGGCTACAAATCGTCAAAATAACAATAAATCGTCAAAATGACAATACTGAATCGTCAAAATTGCGATAATTCGCCAAAGTGACGATAAACCGTCAAAATTATGATAAACTGTCAAAATGATGTTAATTCGACAAAATGATGAAAAAACGTCAACATTACTAAAAAAAAACGCCAAAAGGACGAAAAATCGTCAAAATGGCGATAAACCGTCAAAAAGGCAATAGATTGCCAAAATAACAATAACTCATCAAAATAAAGATAATTCGTCAAAATAATAAACCGTCAAAACGACGATAGATCACCAAAATGACGATAAACCTCCAACATTACGATATATCGTTAACATGTAATTAAATATAAGACTTTAAATGCCAAAAATGGCTACAAATCGTCAAAATAACAATAAATCGTCAAAATGACAATACTAAATCGTCAAAATGACGGTAATTCGCCAAAATATCGATAAACCGTCAAAATGATGATAAACTGTCAAAATGACGTTAATTCGACAAAATGATGAAAAATCGTCAACATTACTAAAAAAAACGCAAAAAGTAGGAAAAATTTTCAAAATGGCGCTAAACCGTCAAAAAGGCAGTAGATTGCCAAAATAACAATAACTCATCAAAATAAATATAATTCGTCAAAATAATAAACCGTCAAAACGACGATAGATCACCAAAATGATGATAATTCGTCAAAATATCGATAAACCGTCAAAATGACAATACATCATCAACATGACAATAAATCACCAAAATAATGGTAGTTTGTCAAAATTTACGATAATTCGTCAAAATGATGATAAACCGTCAAAATGATGATAAACCAGGCAAAAAATGTATATTATAATTTGCCGAAATGGTACAACAACACTTAAATACGGTTACCGGTTCACTTGTGGAAAACACAAAGGCTTCCAACAAGGATGAAATAAACCTTATTAAAACTTAAGGCACAGTAGAACCCGGTTTTAATGACTTCGTATTTAAACAATGACAATAATTCGACAAAATTACAATAGATCGTCGACATGACGATAAGTCGTCAAAATGATGACAAATCGTAAAAATTTCTTTAAATAATATACCGCCAAAATTATGATAAATCGCCAATAGGACAAAGGCAAAATGGCTAAAAATCGTCAAAATGATGATAGATTCTCAAAATGACCATAATTCGTCAAAATTACGAAAAATCGTCAACATGAGAAAAAATCGTCAATATGACGAAAAAACGTCAAAATGACGAAAAATCGTCAAAATGGCGATAAATCGTATATATGACCATAAATCGTTAAAATGGCAATAAATCATCAAAATAACGATAATTCGTCAAAATAATAAACTATCAAAATGAAGATAAATTGTCAATATTACGATAATTCGTCAAAATAACGATAAACCGCAAAAATGACCAGAGATTGCCGAAAACAACGGTAAATCGTCAAAAAATGGTAAAAATGGAAGTTAATACAATCAAATAAATATATCAAATGCAAACATCAAATAAAAAATGTTTGATAACTTTTGAGATCGAATGCAGCTATTGAAATTGAAAGAAGGTCTAGTACCAACAATCAGGCACCACGAACTCTAGTAACAGAAATTTGCAAATATAAATATATTTATATGTAAATATTTTTTCAATAATTCAATGAGTACAGAAAGGATTATTTGCAAAAATTTCAATTCATATTTTAGTTAAAACGTATAGATATCAAAAAAATCACAATAAACTGCCCGAATGATTCGCTGTTTTATTTAAACAATATTGACATGTAAATACATATTTATATTGATATGTATGTACATATGTTCGAATGTACATACGAGTATATTATTTATTCTAATAAATTTTATGGTGATATTTTTAATTATTGCTTATTTCTGCCAATCGCCAGCCAAGTGTAAAGATTTATAATATTATTTTACTTTTTTTTTTTTTGAGAACCAAAAATTAATCGAATCGTTAGAATTTTTAACTCTTAATTTCAGCAATTGATCATTCAGCAAGTAAAATTTATAATATATAATTATAAATTTTAAAATTTCAAATAAATATAATTAAAAATTTTAAAATTTATAATATATAATTATAAATTTTACTTGCCGTTTGTTTTGTTTTCACATATTTATAAGTTGAAAGGTTAATTGCCCAAAATTATAGAGTATAAAGTTTAATAATTGTGGAAAATTACACCAATCGAGAGTAAAAAATTATTATAAAGATTAATAAATAATTATGGAAAATTGCAGTAATCGAAAGTAAAAAATACTCTGCTTTAAAAAAAATTTTGTTCACAAAAACTTTTTATTATTATTAGTGATAAATAAGTTATTAAGATCTCAAACTTGAGATCGGTAATAGCATTAGAATTTCCATTAGAAGCTTGCTCTTGCCAATCACCAATTGGATAATTGTGTGCAGGAAAGCTATCCCGATTGATTTTTCTTGATTTCCTATCACCAAGTTTAAATTTTCCTGATGAAATCTAAAATTATTTCTTATAATTTGAATTTTATTATCCATATATTTTCTTATTTATGCGTACTATTCCTTCCACGGCTGTACGATGTGTAAAAGCATGAAAAGGTTGCCGTATACGAAAATAAATGGCCCTTATTACGGTTGTCGTATTCGTAGTCGAAATAAATCGACTCCAATGGTAAAAAAACATAGGGAAAGTGTTGCCATTTTCGAGGATTTCATCGCGGCTACAACCAAAATCACCCCTATCATGAATAATTTTTCCCTCGAAATTTTTCCCTTTTCCCTAAAATTACAATCATGAAAAAATTCCACGTGAATGATTTTACGCTAAAATTAAATTCTCCTGATCGTGAATGATTTTTTCCCGCGAGTTTTTTCACTTTTCCCTTTAATTTATTCACTTAATTTTTGGTGTGGAATAGAGTAGAAAATGTAAGTATTTTCTATTATAGTTCGAATATTAGAGTTTTTAAATTTTATTTTTGTGGCAAGACTATTAACGGACACAAACTTATATTTTTTGCAACAAATCAATTGCCTGCGTCTTTGCAAAACTTGTTTCTCCAATTCTAAAGATTAAGAATATTTTTAATTTGTTTTGTCTGGTTTTCAAAATGTATCCAAATTATTTGACTACTAAATATTTAGCCATACTTTTTTTAAATTTGTTTAAATTATTGCGTAAACTTAAATTTTTCAACGCAAATTCTTTGATTTTTCATGTTGTTTTCGGCTTCTTCTCTTTTTTTTGCATTCACTGAGAACTGATAGCGGAAATAATTTCTCACGGGAGATTCACGATACCATTTTTCCCTTCGAGTGAAATAAAAATTTCATGTGAACAAAAATTCCCCTTGTCATTCACGATGGGGGTTAATAATAATGCTGAATAACGCCAATGTTAAATATACGACAAGCGTTGCCACACTTTATCAATTTCATCGCGAATACGACTACAATTTAGTATTTTTCATAAAATAGTATTTTTCACTGTATTTTTTTGTCAGTGTTTTTCATTCATTTATTTATTTTTTATTATGATTTAAATTTATCATTAATAAATGAGGTAAAAAACTAGAAAAATAATTTTTTTTTTCATTCTTCTTTATTTGCGATCTATTTTCTAAAGAAACATTAAGCAAATCTTTTAAATTTTACAATGAACGTAGGTTATTGAACTCCAATAAAAACAAAAACAATAAGTTGCATGAATTTAATTTAAAAAAAAATAAAAATTTTAGAAAAATAGAATGAAGTAAATAAATATCAACGCTGGATATAGAAATGAACTGTCAAAAGTTATATGGTTTCAAAACACACTCATTTAACTGAAAACAACACATGGGCAGTTTATAGGAATTCAGAAAAACTGAATCCGAAAACGTCGAATTTTCGAAAACGATGTGGAATCAAAAACCTTTTATTTCTTATTACATGTCCATAGAACCCAATACGGATTATTTTAGCAGAGGTTTCACAACAATTGCCTTCCCCGACATCCCTTTAGGCCTGAACGCAATAAAAAAAATTTCTTTTGAAAACGATTTGAAGAGTTCGTAAAGCGAAGTATAGAAATGCTCAGAATCATGTTATAAGTAAGTCAGGGAATTAATAAATAAAATTTCGTACGAAATTTGTTTCACAATTCTTTCAGACATTTAAGATTTTAAGATCAAAATAAAATGGTTTCTTTGCCTCTTTTTAATTATTATTATATTCTGATATTTTTAAGCTTAAGGTCTCTTTATTTTAATTTAATTCTTAATTTCAATATTTCGTCACTCCTTTGTGTGACTTCTTCGGGAAATTATTTTTTTTTTTTAAATTAAAATAAAGAGACCTCAAGGTTAAAAATATCAGAATATAATAAAATAAAAAGAAATATATTCGAAGCTGTCTTTATTGGAGAGAAAAATTTATGCGATTCGGCAGCAATTCCGATCTTACACCGCCAATAAGCCGTCGACCTTTTTATGTTGCAAGTAAACTGTCACGTCTGACACGATAATCCAATCAATTTAAATTAACTCACAATATTTTGAATTTATACACAATATTTATTACAAATATTTAAACAGCCATATAAAAACTTAAGTTTATTTGTCAAAAAGAACGTGATTGCTTGTTTGGTACAATATTGGTACTCTATGTAAAAAAGGATGTACATACGGGAAGTTAAATAATAAAACAAACATAAGAATAACACATATTCTTCAATAGTTATAAAATGCTTTGTACGAAAAAGCAAATAATTTTTAAACTTAAAAGAAAAATGGAAAAAGAAATTTGTTATATTTCACTGTTCCAATAAATGTTTATATTCGGCGAGAATTTGTTCCTCTTGTACTAAAGGTAAATCCAAATAGTCCTGATCGTTGCCAGTTATTTCCTCGGTAAAACGATTGTAGGCTTTTACAGACTCCATTTCCTTTTGGGCCTTATCCAAAGCTTTTGTTATTAACGAGTTGGCACCAGTAGATGTAGATGGTCCACCAAAATTATCACTGGCAGCAACTGCAGCAGCAGCAGCAGCTGTCATACGATCCATAGCGGCCGTCAATTCTGTTTCATTGCCGTACATTTTCATTAGAAAATCCATGGCATTGTCTAAACTATTCTGGGTCGATTCTAAAGCAACACGTGCCATATTTTCATTGAAACCTAATTGTTTGAGTTGTGACAAAATATCATCATCTGCTGCAGGGGCGGGTGGTAAATTAAGTCTTAAGTCAGCGGCTCCAGTTTGCAAAAGATCCAACTGTAATATGAAAATGCAAGAGTGAATTGCAAAATGATTCAATATAAATTATTTCAACTGACTTACAGCTTGAGGAACCTCATTATTACAGCGTTTCAAGGCCTCGGCCACTACATCACGCTCAAAGCCCATTTCCACCAGCGTACAGACACTACGCGGATTTACCCAATCCTTGTCTTTATTGGTTGTTGCCAAATTCTCATGCACCTGACGTTCCTTTTTCGATTTTTTACGTGACTCTTTTAACTTTTCTTTGCGTTCGTGTATGAAATTAATTGCTTGTTCCATATTACCATTACACGAGCGTAAAGCTAGACGGACCTCAAAGGGCTCATAGCCCATTTCTACCAGCGCCGCCACTAACGTATCATCGACTTTGAGAGAGCCCAGCTCAGTTTCAGCTTGCACGAATTTCTCATAGGCCTCATTGCGGCGATTTTGATGGAACAATACGACACCTTGCAACAGATGCAAACGCATTATTAATGCTTTTTCAGGGCAGGCACTGCCTTTAAGAGTTATCAAACGCTGAAAGTTATCGCCATACGAACGGCGAAAACTTTTCTCGCACAATTCTAAGCGACGTTGAGCATCCGGCAATTGGGTAACATTCTGTTTGTTGCAAAGAAAATTATTGTATGTCGAGGTGTTTCATTTTAAAATGTTTCATTATTTTATGAATTTATTTAGAAATTATGTGTTATATGAAAACGGGCGGTGTAGTAGGTGCCAAAATTAAGATATTTGTTAATTTAATGGTAATATGTATTTTAATTAAAAAAAAAACAATGAAATGCAGGCATAACAAACAAAAAGCACTTGTATGATTTTTTAATGTTATTTTTTAAAGCTTAAAAATGTGTGTTTAAAAAATATAATTTAAATCAAAATAAGATCGCATCAATTTTTAAAGTTTCAGCAATTAATTGTTCTACGAAAAATATTTTGAATAGCAAAAAGTTTCAATACAAAAGCAAAGAACAGAAAAGTGTTAGTTAAATATTAAATTCAATTAAAATAATTGTCATTATATTCTGATATTTTTAAGCTTAAGGTCTCTTTATTTTAATTTAATTTTTAATTTCAATATTTCGTCACGCCTTTGTGTGACTTCTTTATTATTTTTTAAAATAATTGTCCGAAATTTTTGTTTTAAATTCCGAAAGACATGATAAATATTCCAAGGCACAAAGGAAACGCAACATCAGGTTTTTGTTACTCAACTTACGCAGCAGAGCAGAATAGCTGTTTTCGAAAGTCGCTACACCTTCATCATCCGTACTCATGTGTACTTTTCTCACCACTTATTAGGTGGCTTCAGTTGTATATGATAACAGTTCTTATTTAAACAAATTTTATTAGGAAATTTTATTTGGAAATTGTTAGTTAAATATATTTTTAAAATCGTTTAGTTAAATATATTTTTAAAATCGTTTATCAATTAAAAAATACAAAAAACCACTAAGTTAGTTAAATATATTTTAAAAAAAGCTTTGGTAAGAATATATAATAAGCAATAATTTAAAAAGGCTGTTTATATTATAAAAGCATGGCACTGCCCACTTTTGCTTTCATAATGTTGTGTTGTCTAGAGCCTATTGCTGTAGCACCCCATCAGAATATCTCTGGCTTGTTGAAAGATAAAACGACTTAACTGCAAGCCAACGTTCGATGGCAGAAATAATATTTCAAACAAAAGTAAATTACAAAAAAAAATTTTGTTTTTTCTTTTAAATATTATTTTTTTCAATAGACCGTTACTTTTCGACATCACCGTAACGGTAAATTTAAATGCAAATTACGCCCTAACGAGCTGTAAGATAAGCCCAATTGCTGAGAATGCCATGGAATAGCGAAATTCGGATTATCCGCCATACTTTTGCTAACGCTTGAGCCACCCCATTTGTAGTAAGTTTTAAAGGTTTTTAATAATTTAAAACATATTATTAAAGTTAGAACAAATTATTAAGTAGCTTATTTCGTAAAACGCAACACTAAGCGTCGACAATTTTTGTATAGAGAACACATGCAAAATTTCTGAATGCCCATTTTGCAAAATGACTTCATCATTTAATGTCACGGAAGAGATCAAGCACCCGGCAAAATTTCATTTTAACTTCGTTACGATTATATTCATTTAATAGTACCAGATTCACGCATAGCACTGATCACTGAACACAACTGTACTAAAGAGCAGAGGAACAGCACAATCCTTCGTTGGCTTTGTAGCAAAATATTAGACGGCGAAGTAAAAAGGTTCAAATTGTTACAAAAATTCTCTAACTTCTTATCTTTCCCTATCTGTCCCCTCAATACTATTCCCTCCTTTCCAGTTCCGACGCAATACATTGCATATGTAGGGGTCAACCCCTGAGCGCTGGTCCTATTCCTAAAAAAAGCCGCTGAGGCTGTTTTCCTCAAAATTTTAATTAAAAAAATAAGGAAGTACGTTATATTCGTCCGGATCGAATCTTAAAATTTTTTACTAATTAAAATCTCTATTTTTTAGGGGTCACTCCGGGAGGGGCCGCGGTGGAGACTTCTCATATTTCCCATAAAACAATAAAGTCTATTTTTTGGGGCTATTAAATGAAAAATATATTTTTTGATAGGGTTATTTAGGGGACAAAGGTGGGGGGAGTGTAGGGCAAAGCACATCTTAGCTTCGCATAAAAGCTTTAACATTTAATTTTTAAGGAATTTAGGCTTAAATTATACAATTTGTTAAATATTTACACTATTTTTCCATGTAATATGTTACTTCAACGCCCGCTAAAGGGGGCGGGGTCCACAAATGGATTTTTCTGATTTTCTGACTACAAGTTCATCGCTGTGGTCCTTCTTTCATATAATATAACAAAATTACAAAAAAAATTAAAAAATTTTTTTGTTTTTGGAGGTTGGTTTAGTTCTTCTTAGGGGAACTTTTTTCCCTCTGGCCCGATTCAGCACATTTACGATTTTGACCTGAGCTATCCTTCAAAATATATTTATACCAAATTTCAAGAGCCTGACTTTTTTCGTTTGGGCTGAATCGTGATATCAACAGACGGAGGTATCCAAATCGTCTTAGACTTCATCACTGTTCAAGAATATATATACTTTATTTGATCCTACAGGGATATTTCACTACATTACATACAGAAAGACAAAGTGAATATACCCTCCAATTCTTTTTTTAGGGTATAACAAGGCAGCAAAATATAATATTGTTCTAATGGGCATGCTTTGCGTTCAGTCATTCTTTTTTTTTGTAAAACTACATAGATCAACATAATAAAGTTAATTCTAAATTAAGTAGCTTATTTGCAGTATTAGCGAATGCGAAAAAATTAAAATAATGAATTTATGTGTTTTTTTTAGTATAGAATTATGGTTAGGTTCTGTAGCACAGTGTGATAAAGCTTTCAATATCCAATCAAAATAAAGCCATTAATAAAATCATAAGAATTACATACCTTAAGACATAAATAACACCAAACAATATCCAAGTTGACCAAAGCATAATTGTCCACAGATTCCAAAAATTTTGAATTACACGTGATAAATTTGTCATCGGCTTCAAGTAACAAAACTAAAGCCTCATCGTAACGATCGCGTTTAATAGCAGCGCGAGCCTTTTCATAATAACCCAAGGCCATTAAAAGAGCACGATTTTCGGCGGGTGGTAGAAATACTGGATTGCCATCTTGATCTTCCATCTTAAATAAAAAAAACAAGAGCGAATATTTAGAAATTGTATTAAAACAATTAAGTGCAATATTTACCTCAAACAATTGACGGCTTGAATCGACTATAGATTCGACATCCATTTTGATTTTACGTATACGATCGTACATCGCATCATCTTGATTTTGTTCTACCCCACTATCCACTTCACTTATTATCACCATTAATTGTTGATTGTTTTTAATATTTTGTATTTCTAGTGATTTTTCGGGATCTATTATTTTACCAGCTGATATACATTTTATACGGCTTGGATCGATTATGTCTAATGATTTGGCCACAACAGATTGCAATTCACTGCCCAATGCTTTCAGAGCACATTTAACTTCTACAATGTTTTGTGTGCCTTTTTGATTGTTGATACGTCTTACGCTGAAAGTAGCCTGACCTGAAAGATAAAGCAAATGAAAATTTCATGGATGATAAAGGTACACAAGAGGGTATATATAAAGGGAAATATTTCCATATATTAAACAAAATGTACAAATCGGACAAGTATTTAGAAAATTTAGTAGATATTCGTCTTTATTCTAAAAATATTTGACAAAGTCACGAGAAGACAACATAAAAAATAGAACACTTGTGGACAGAAATTAATTGCTTCTGGCAAAATGGCAATTGCTGAAGAAAAAAGGTACAGTAGTGTCCCATTTTTTATATTGACGTGACGTTGGCAAATAATGACAGAATACGGGTGCTTATAAATTAATAAAAAAAATTGTTTTAAAACTCTCTTCGTGGAAAGAATTTAGGGTATAAGTATTTATTGGTGTCGAAGTGTGTAATGGCGCACTTCCTTCGTTAACATAATAATTCAATTGCACAAAAATAACAATCGCAGCTTCCAACATTTCATAAAACACAAGAAGGATGTGCGGCATTCGGGGTTATTCAGATGACCATTGAATTCACAAAATATTAATATAATTTTGTGAAAAGATATAAATACATAATATTTAATAATAACTTTAATTAACACCTAAGATGCTTATGAATGCTTTTAATTTCATAAAATGTTTTCCCAAAAAAAAAATTATGTTTAATAAAAGAATTAAAACCCCAGTAGTATTCTTTATATTTACCAGTCTCTTCAAATTCCTTGCGTGAAGCCAATTTGCGTAGAGCACCTTCCTGCAGCTCCGTTAAAGCCAATTTGCAATTCGATTTAGTCATACTTAAGTCCTGGCTAAAATTATCAGCCAATTTCTGCAATTTAAATATTAAGAGTTATAAAAATTTCAAATATCAGCACTGCAAGTAACCTCAATTTCTGACTCCACACAGCCAACTTCATCATAATAATAGGGTTCCAGCCACAATTTGATACCCAATAATTGTAATCGTGCTCTGACTTGAATGATTATGTTATCTATTTGGGACATTTTGTAAAATATTTATTCCAATATATTTTTTTTATATATCACGCCTTTTCAATACAGACTCTCCTCATTGATTCGATGACAAGCAGTTTATTCAAAATTTCACAATTTACTAAAATCTGTTCCTTTCTTTAATTTCTTTTTAGTATGTATGTATGCATGTTTTATTTTGATTATTTTAATTCCTTGCATCTCAGAGGCGATGGTGGTTGACGGCTAGCCACTCCGCCGGCATTTCATCAGCTTCGTCGCCGCAATTCAACGGGATCATAAAAAAATTTTATATTATATATATCAAGGTCTTTTTAAATATTCCGTGATTTTTTTCCATTGCACATACTTTGTATTGTGCCTTTTCTGCTTGGTCTTAATGGTAGACTTTTTTTGCTCTCAAAAAAAATTGTTATTGCGTGTATAACGCAGCGAGATATATCTCGCCCCCATAAGGTATATACATATATTCTTCATCAGTGCTGAAATCTAAGACGATCTAGACAGTTCCGTTCGTCCGTTGGTGTATGGAAATCACAATTCAATACAATCGAAAAGAGACAGACTCTTGAAATTTGGTGTAAAAATATGTTGAAGGATAGCACAGGTCAAGTTCGTAAATGGGATGAATCAATACCGAAAATTTCCATAGGAAGAACTAAAATAACCTCTAGAAAACAACATAATTTTAAAATTTTTTTTTCTAATTTTCTTAAGCATTGAACTTGGAGCCGAAAAATTCTATTGTTGGGCCCCGCCCCTTAGTATTACCCACGGCCCCTAGCCGAGTGACCCCTACATAATAGAGTTTTTATTTACTAAATATTTAGAGGTTATTTAAGATACGATCCGGTCGTATATAACGTTCTTACATGTTTAATTTTCAATTATGTTTAACAAAATTGCATACGAAAATTTAGCCGCCGTCACTCCAACGCCTGCGAATTAAATAATGACGCGCCACTATGACCTGTTTATCCCTTATCACATTTTGTTTATTTTTGTTGTTTCTATTTTGAACACGTGTTTCTCCTCAGATATTTTATCTTGTTTTACTTACTGCCCATTCTACTGCGATGTTGTTTAAAAATAACAACAGCTGCTTTGCATAAAATATGGTAACGTAGAGTTGCCATGTTTGCAAAGTTAAAAACTATAATGATGGGTGTCCAACATAGAATTGCTCATGCTCGTGACATACGTATGTGTTGATAAATTTTGCAATTTTTATATTTCGTTAATTCAAAGAATATTTCATCAGTCAAAAGTGTGAACATTTATTTATTCATACCAATTTGTCATAAAAAAAATATATATGTATATGAAAACGAATATATTTCTAGAATACGTTTAGGAATATACATATATGTAAAAAGTCGAATATATATTAAGATATTATAGTTGCCATTGGTGTGTAGTAAAACTGCTTGTCGGAGCTATTTATCTATGGGCCCCCATATACAATGAACCACACATTAACATGAGTGGTCTACATTTAAAATGATCATTATGATTAAGATTATAATATCCAGTGCCAGAGTTGTTATCTTCTCAAGACAGTTTTATAATATTTATAGTAATCGCACAATTGTATTGTACGCAAAGGGCCCAACAGACATCGTTCTTTTTGCACAGTTTTAACTGTACGGTCAAAACTGCAAGTGTATGTGCAAAAACTGACGTTCTTTTGGAACGTGCAAAAAATCCGTCGCGTCTTGATTTTAACCGTCGGTTCTCACACGTGTTAGTTGAAAACTGCTTGTGTGTGGGCCAAACAATAAAGAAGGACAGCTTTTGCCAGTGTAAAATACTGAAAATGAACATTTGCATAATTTTTTGTTTGTTTTGTTTTTATTATTGCGAAGAAAAATAAGAACGTAATGTGTGTGTATGGTCGTTGTACGTGTTAACCAGTACAGTTTTACCCGTTCGGTTAAAACTGTACACAAGAACGAAGTGTGTGCTTAATAGGGCTTTTGTTCAGAACTCTAGTATAGTAATTTAAATAAATGGACTTTGTACTCCATTAAAGGTTGTCATCACTGTTTACATATTTTTTAGCTCTTTCATGCACCCTTTCGCAATGTAAACAAATTAAATGGGTTTTTATAGGCAAAAAAATTTTACCGGCATTTTTACTGCATACGAATAAGCATTAAAACAAAACCAACAACCAGCTGATTATAAAACGGATCTTGCGCAGAAAAAAAACGGAGAAATTCCCAGTCTGCGAAGAGATAAAAAAATTAAACACCAACAGCAAAACAAACTTGCAGATATTCTTGTTGTTTCTATCGTTGGAGCTGTGAAAAAAATGCTCAAATCAGTTGCTTGATGATATTTGACTAAAATGACGTGTAAATATTTGAAATCGCAGGAAATCCCATATATTGACTAAATGATCAGCAAAAATGAATGCGCAGTGTTAAGTAAAAGAAAATCAAAAATAATTACATAATTTTCAAGCTTTAACAAAGAATTTAAAAGTGCAAAAATATTAAGAAAAATGAGTGTTTAAAATTGTTTCAAGTTTAAATAAAACAGGGTAAATAAAGGTCAAACGCTTGCTCAAATCAAAATGCTTTAATTTCTTTGCGGTGGCCAGTGAAAAAATCAATTCAGTTTTAAAGTGGATTTTTTTCTACAATTCATCTCCCGTGTTTATGTGTTTTGTGAATGTTAGTTAAAAACAAGTAAATAAATGCATTCATTACAAAATTTCCCAAATAAAACTTTTCTAAAGACATCAAATACTAACCTTGAACGACAGCAGACGAGTGAAGCCTTTCATAAAGTGTCTTGTCCGCTGCAGCAGTCACGCCTAAATTTAGAAACATCTAAAACACCCGTGACACATTTAACAAATTCAACAAACGCCAATATCGATAAGAAAGAGGTTCTTGGGGAAAATGTCTTACACTGAATTGGAATCAGGTTATCAGGATTTACGTCAGCAATCATCCCAGCAAGCAGCTGCCGTTTCTTCGCAATCTCATACCTCTGCTGGCGGAGCTGCAGGCGGCAGCGCTGAAAGATCCCATCAGCGTCCTGGATTTTTTGTCGGTCACGATGGCAATGTAATTTTCATTTCAAATAATTATAAACATTTAAACATTTATCGCTAATTTTATGTAGAGTATCAATGGTTTGTGTAACATTTTGTGGTTGATTTTTAGTTGCTTTAACAACGGTTTGATGCTTTTAACGATTTGTATGAAAAATCAATAGGAATTTTGCTTCATCTAAAACGGCCTTGTAAATATGTTTGTATCTGTTGTTTACATTTATCTACGACGCCGTTGCTGTGCGTTACTAGATGAAGTTCAATGTCAAAGTAGATGAACTGAAATTTTGTGTATCAATTAAAAAAACTTACTATTATTGCATTTTTCTGAACGTTTAAATATGTAAAAACATTTCCAATAGTGAGTTAATATAGACTTTGACGCAATTCTGTTTAAAGCGTATTAATTCGTCTTGACACCGTTCTTATTAATTCGACTGCGGAATACAGATGCTGGTTGAAATCAAGGCGAATTAAATAATAGATTCGCCTTGGTTAAAGTTAATTTTATTTAATTAATCACGTGTGTACAGTGATGGGGAAAATAATAAGACCAAAAAAAGTTTGTTTTTAAATTTTATATTAAAAAATAAAATGTTGATCGTCAATATTATTTTTCTATTCATTAAAAAGTTCGGCAATACGCATTTAAATATTTTATCTAGATATGACCGAACAAAAATTTTAAGTTATGTTACGTTATGTTCTCTTACGTTATATTCTCTTACATTATGTTGTATATATTACTTGTATGTTTGTTACTCGTTTTTGTTTCCTGTTAAAACGTCATAGGACTTTTTTTAAATTACTTTTTAAATTTGCTATAATATTCAAAATCAATCACAAGTTTGTGTTTTGATATTGTAAAAATTCTTCCTTTCATTCAAATTTACCTTGACACACATAATTTTATATATATCTGTATAAGAATATATAGTTGAATTTTTAAAGATTAAAGATGTCAGTAAAAGGGATGACTTTTGATGTTTATCACAACGTTTCGGAACAAATTTACTGAAACAAAATTTCCTATATTAAAGGAAAATGAATTAAATTTACTTTACCGACGCAGCTCCGATTTAAACAAAAATTTCCTATATTATAGTAAAATGAATCCTAAGAAGTAAATGTAAAATAAAAAAATTCGCGAAAATTCATATTTTCAGAGTTATGGACCTATAAAGTTTTACAAATTATCAAGCATTCTCCTAGTGAATTTTTGATTAAGTGTAACAATACGGGTATCATATAAAAGGTTTTCGGCTTAAGAAGCTTCTCATCTAAAAGTGGTTTCGTTCAGTAAAGATTTTCTGCATTGTCGACCTCCGTCCGGGCTTGTCGATTTTCTCCTCTATGTATGTCGGATAGTAGCTTGGCTGAGTAAATGTTTTTCTGCATTGAAATTTTACTAAGAGAATGGTAGGGAATTCGTGAAATTTTATGGGTCCATAACTCCGAAAATATGCGTTTCCGCGAAATTTTTTACTTTACATATTCATCTTAGGATTCATTTTACTATAATATAGGAAATTTTTGTTTAAATCGGAGCTGCGTCGGTAAAGTAAATTTAAGCAATCATTTTACTGAGAGCAAAACACATTAGTTTTGAAAGAATCCTGTAACACAACACAGCGACCAACTCGCTTTATATACATACATACATACATACATACATACATACATACATACATATATTTTCAAATGTACGTAGTGTTTGTCGTTAGCTATTCACATTTACTTAGATTAATATTCATTTTGTGAGGAAAGTGCTACTCCCACTTAAATTTAGAAGAAACAAATGTCCGCGTGGGCAAGTAAACTTGTACCTTAATTCTGCTGGGCAATTAAAAAATAGTCGCGAAGTTATCGCATTCATCACATAATAAACCTGATTGATTATTCTATCACATATTGTCTGTGAAATACTCCTAGAGTAATAAGACTGATGATTCTAAATGCTAACTGGACATATGCATGCAATATTAAAACATATTCATACATAAATATGTACATTCAGGTTCGTATATGTTCGTTCTTACGTATGTACATCAGCATGACGTTTAAATATTTGGCATAAATAAAATCATAATCATAACCTCACTTTATAAATCGGAAGTTAAAAAAGATGTCTAGTACATATGTATATAAATATGTATGTACATACATACACATAAGTGTAACCGATTTCACATCTACAAATTCGTTTTTTCCTACAAACATGAAAAGTCAACAAAACAGCTGCTAACCTCCAAAGATATTTACATACTTATTGCTAAAATGTAATTCAAAACAATCTTTATGTCTAGTCAGTTTATTTTGTTAAGAAAAATAAATATAAAAAAGAAAACTATTTGATAAATTGCCAAATACAATTATAATTGAATGGACAACTAGTTCTCAAGTACCGTAAAGATTGAAAGACTACAACTGCTTTCGAATATAAGAATGGGAAATCGTCTTGAAAAATTGATGTCTGCTGGCACTGATAACAGTTGGACGCGCCTCCGTACAAATTCCCAACGCATGAACAGCAATTCCCACAAATACTGCCATCACAATCACATGCAATGTCAAATATGTCAAAAACATCAACGCCAGTGTCAAACTTGTAGTTCATTTGAAGGAGCTGAAAATGCTTTAGCTCTATTGCACGTCAGTTCAACACCTAATTTGGGGGGTGGGTATAAATAATCATGTTGAGAATGTTGAATTCTATGTAATCATGCCTTTATTTTTTTCTCTTCCCCTTTTTTCACTTTCTATTACAATTTAGAAGCCTCTATGCCTTCCGCACCCCCTTTGGATTTACGTTCTTGCTCTTTCTCTTGTGGGGTGGGTGTCTTTATTTACTTTCCTTTACTTTTACTTTCATAATCTATTGAACTGTTCAATTTTAATTTTTTATTATTATTTTTTGTTGTTGTGGTACTTGTCTTTTTTTTCGTTTTATTTGTGCTGCTTCCGGCCCAGTTGAATATGTTTGAACTATTTGTTTTCTTAGCTTTTTTGTTTTTGCATTAAACTAACAATTATATTGTTTGTTTTCGTTCTTTAAATATTTTTATGATGTTGAATTTTCTTTATCATTTTAATTAATTTTTATGCCAACTTTGTATGTCTAAGAGCATGTGAAATACATGCATGTATCAGGATTAAAGATCTTTTCGAGCACCAGCAGTGAATGTTTCAAATAAACAGTAAAGATCAAATAATGATTGACTTCGAAAGTTTGTTTGAATTGCTATTTGATGGGAAAATGGCCTATGAAAATTATTTATTTTTCTCAACTCTATAACTATATTGAAACTAAATTGTTTTAAATTAAAGAAACCTGTTTTGGGCATCATTGATGACTGAAACTATGATTCTATTAACAATTACGAAGTCTTTGCATATTAAAAAGCTGTATTCAATACAATTGCAATATAAGTTCTTTAGTTCTCTTTTGAATTAATGAATGGCTTGAAATAATTGCAAATTAAAATTTGTTTTGCAATATATCACCTGATTTTGAAATTTTTATATTTTAAATGCTTTTACAATACAAGCTTGCAAAATTTATTTAGCGTTTTTGCTACAATATTTTTGTTTTATGTGTGTGAATATAAAATTATATTTATTAGCGAAGACACAAACCAAAAATAAAAATGGTACTAAACCTATTCTGCACTTAACGATCTCTGTTAACCACTTAAGAGTAAAACTTGATTAAAGTCAATTGGAAAGCAAAAACAAGGAACTGGAGCCAGTTGCACCCGAACCAGTATATAGAAATTATGAGCCAATTTTTTTTCTAACAACTTTTACTTTTAATATTCACTGTTCTGTTAATATTTATTCATGTTAATTTTGCATTGATTGTTTTGTTCTTTTCCGTTGTCATTATTTTTTTTCTTTTTATTAATGTTTTTGTCCGGTACTTGCCCTGAGTGTGGCTTTTGCTCGCTTGTTAATTCTGCTCATTAATTAATCGGTAGCAGCATGTTAACAAAATTGAAATGTGTGAGATGAACGAGTTTATGGCCTGGAAACTCATTCATTCATTTGTATTCTGTTGCTGGAGGTGTCAACAGGTGTTCTTCTTGATGCTTTCAAATAAAACAATTCAGCATTATAAATTAAGAATTATTAAAATCCCACACTTCGTCCTAACAACACAGGCAAATGTTTTATCAAGTGAGTTAAAAGAACAAGAACAGCAAAACATCTATAGCAAAATATTAATTTTAGAAATAATAAAAAAAAATTCAAACTAATGAAAATTTTAAATATTTTTTATAAAAAAATTCGAAATAAACAAAGTTTTTTTTTTATAAATATAATAGAGCTTTCGGTTAAAAAAACTATCGATTAAATTTGTGTTATAAATCTATTAAAAATGGTATCGGAATATTTAGCAAGGGTAAATTAAATAATTGAAAAATATCGGCCTAGTGTGACTGTCAAAACATTTCATTTTTGTTATTTATTTTGGAATATTTTTAAATTTGTAACATAAATAAGAATATACAGTGTGAGCTCGATGATCGCAAGATCACAATTTTTTCAACAGGTCATAGTTTTACCTTACAGTAAACTATTTTTTAAAAATATTTTCTTGCAATAAGTTAATCTTTTTGAATTTCTTAGGAAAAAAGTATTTTTATAAAACTAAGCCCACTAACAAGTGAATCCGTTATATTGGACCGCGTCGGATCTTAAATACCCTCTAAATATTTAGTAAGTAAATTTAAAATGTTTAACTTGGTGGGACAGAGTTCCTTTAAGGCTCCTCTGTATCCAATTTTAAATCCCTATTTTGACAGAGTTATTCCGGAAAGGGCCGTGAGGAAGACGTTTCACCTCTGCAAGATCAGAGAACGTCTCAGCTTCTTATAGGCTTAAAAAATAAAAATTGTTCAATATCTGCACTATTTTTGCGTATAATATCGTACGTCAATACCCACTAAAGGGGGCGGGGTTAAAAAATAGACTACATCATGTTTTCCACAGACGATCGTATGGGCATCGGTAGACCGTCTTAGACTTTATCAGTGATCAAGAATATATATACATATATAATTTATGGGCTCCAATTCTTTTTGGAGGGTATTAAAACTGTATTTTTTGGGGTCTCTCTGGCAAGGGCCGTGGGGGAAACATTTCACCTTTGCCATAAGACTCTAAAAATAAATATTTGGGATAATTAAATGTAACATTTATTATGTGAGTGAAGGTAAATATGCTGAATTAAACATGCTTTGACGTAAGCAGTTACGAAACAACGTATTTAGCTGTGAAGTTAGTATATATATAGTATAGTAGCTAGTATAGTTTTTTTTTATGAAAATCCATATTTAATAAATATTTTGGAGCATTTTGTTAAAATATTTACCGGCCATGAAAGGTCAACTTACAGGTCATGAGAGTGTGTGTGTTCTTGGAGGGATTTTGGTCCAAGTGGTCAAATAAGAAGTTTTCATGTATTGCCAGTATATACAAAATGATGTATGGGATAGAAGAAATATGGATTTGCATACAAAAAAATTATTACCATTTCGTTACGTCATAACATATTTAACTTCACTTCGTAACTGCTTACGTCAAAACATATTTAACTCGGCATATTTACATTCACACACATAAATTTACTGCCTGGCCCACGATGTCACTCGATATCGTTCTATAGTGTAAATACATGTCAAACAAAAACAAATTCTACAATTTTGTTCTTGTTTTAAATATATTTATTACAGAGAACGATATCGAGTGGCATCGTGGGCCAAGCAGTTATTTTTAATTTTTTTTTTGAAAGGGTCATTTAGGTGGCAAAGGAGAGGACGGGTTAGGGCAGAGGAGTACCAGGTTACGTCTCAGCTTCGTCACTAAAACTTAAAAATTTAATTTTTAAGGAATGTAGGCTTAAATAAAACAATTTGCTAAATTTGTACATTATTTTGGCATATAATAACGCCCACTAAAAAGGCGTGGTCCAAAAACTAATTCTTTCGATTTTATGGCTCCCAGTTTAACGCGTTGGACCTTCTTTGACATAAAAACATATCATTTGCTTAACAAAATTTAAAAAAAAATGCTGTTTTTTAGAGGTTGGTTTAGTTCTTCTTAGGGAAACTTTTTTCCCTCTGGCCCGGTTCAGCCCATCTACGAACTTGACGTATGCTATCCTTCAAGATATATTTATACCAAATTTCGGGAGTTTGGCTCTTTTCGTTTGGACTAAATCGTGATTTCCCCAGACGGACAGACGTCTTAGATTTCATCACTGATCAAGAATATACTATATGGGGTCTATGAGGGTATATGAGAGATATTTCGTTGCGTTAAACACGACATGACAAAGTGAATATACCCTCCAATTCTTTTTTTGAGGTTATAAAAACATGTGTGCACAAATTATTTCGTATTTTAATGACAGTATGATAATCTAATTTAGATAGAAATTAGAAATTGAATAACAAATCTTAAGCGAGATCTCACGAGCCTTGTGTTAATAACAACTATTTATTTAACATATAAAAATGTCTCAGTTGTATTGTTTTGTTCTCTATTTTTTCATAGAGTTGAATTCTCTTTTTACTCATAATGCTGATTTCACTAGGGAGTGATCTCTCGTTTTCTCGCTGCTATTGTTATCGCAGTTTAATATTTTTATGAGTAAATATTTATAGTATGAAAATGATTTAAAATAATATTTAGCTATTTGTTTTATTTATATATTTCTTTTTGCTAGACAAAGAGAAACAATAAATAATTTATTCATTTTGTTTTTACTAGAGGGTTTACTAGAGCAAGAACATTTCACTGTGTTCAGTTCAGTTGTGTTTTGTAAGCGAAATTGGAAAACGGTGTGCGGAATTTTTTAATTAAAAATAGTCGTTGAAATTCCATAAACAATATTTTCAAGTGTTTTTAGTGAAATAAAATATATTTAGTTATTGATTTTGCCAGATTATTGTAATCAATAAAAAAAAAAAACAATTATAAATAAAATATAATGGAGTGGAGTTGGCTGAGAGATTGGTGGCGTTTAAAAAAGTATCGTTCTGAACATCAGAGGAGAAAATTAAAATGCTCGTCACACTTAAATCATAACGATAGCAGCGATGACAATCAAACATCCAGTAGTTATCAACAGCAGCATCATAATCACCATCATCATCATTATCATCATAATTATGGGATTAATAAAAATCCAAGTTGCAGTGATTTCGATGAAGAGGATATGGAAAAGTTCATTAGCGATGACGATGAATTGCAACAAAAGCGCATCAGACGTCATCGACGACGTCTTAAGCTGAAACGTCTGACAACAATTGAAAGTGTAAACAATGATAATGCAGACGATGTTGACGCGAATAATCATGTTCGAATTAAAGATAACACTGATCACTACAACAGCGATGATGATGATGATGAGGATGAGGATGATGAAGTCGATGACTTTTGCTTTTGTGATGAATGTCTAAATGTAGGTCCTTATAAACCCGGGCTAAGTTATATTTTATTATTTTTTCTATTTAATTATTTTGCTCCTTCCACGTAGTTCTGTTCTTTTGTCAATATGTGAAAACTCACAAATACATTGCATTTGCTCTATATAGTATAATCGGTAATTGAGCAGAAAGGCAGCAAAAAAATATTTTAAGTATTTAATTATTAATTTATTTTGTTGTTATTTAATGCACAAATATTATTGCACTGCCACAAGCTTCATATTTATAAAAAGCAGAAATTCTAAACAAATTTGCCGCCAGCAAAATTCTTAATTACCCGTAGCGAGATGTGCAAATGTTACATTACAAATTTTCATTTTTTTTGCGTACAACAATAAACAATTTAATTAAATGCTAAACTGTATAAGTGTTTGAGTTGTTACGTATGTTTTTCTTCGGATTAAAAATAAAGTAGAAATAAAAATAAACTTATTATCTATTGTATTACTATCATTTTTTTTATTTACTCCGTGATAAGCGAATTTATACAGGGTAATAAATCTAAATTGACTCAGTTAAGCAGCATAATGAAGATTATGAATTATTATTTTTAATTATTCGCTTGTCAAAATGATGATAAATTGCAAATATTAATTTTATCGATCATATATGTACATATATTGACACCAAGGTTGATATTAACACTGTGCAATGTTGGTCAGTGATAGATTTACGCCTAGCCCCGTGAGGCCCGTTTCTAGATCGGCATGGTTGGGTGAAGGAAAACTTTTAAGAACTGCCAAGTTTTAGAATCCAAAATATGTAATGACGTCTAATAAAACAGCAGGATGAAGAAATTAAATATATAATTCACAATAATTTTTATTTTTATTATTATATAATTCACAATAACAGGGCGTTTAGAATGACTTGAAGATCCCCATAATGGAAATTTCATTGTATTCGCCGGATTTGGTACCTGTGTTTTTTTATACCCTCCGAAAAAGAATTGGGAGGGTATATTCACTTCGTCATTTCGTATGTAACGCAGCGAAATATCCCCTCTTAGATCCCATAAAGTATACACATATATATTCCTGATCAGTGATGACATCTAAGACGCTCTAACCACGACCGTCCGTGGATATCACGATTCAGTCCAAACAAGAACAGACCCTTGAAATTTGGCTTAAATACATTTTAAAGGAAAGCACAGGTGGAGTTCGTAAATGTGCTGAATCGGGCCAGAGGGAAAAAAGTTCCCCTAAGAAGAACTAAACCAACCTCTAAAAAAAAACAAATTTTTTTTAAACTTTTTTTGTAATTTTGTTAAGCAAACGATATATTTTTATGTCAAAGAAGGCAGTTTTTGGAAAAAATTAATTTTTAGCCCCCTCCCCCTTTTGTAGGCGCTTAAGTAGTTTTTTTTTATACCCTCCAAAAAAGAATTGGAGGGCATATTCACTTTGCCATTCCGTGTGTAATACAGCGAAATATCCCTCTTAGACCCCATAAAGTATACACATACATATATATTCCTGATCAGTGATGACATCTAAGACGATCTAGCCATGGCCGTCCGTCCGACTGTGGAAATCACGATTCAGTCCAAACGAAAAGAGTCAAACCCCTGAAATTTGGTATAAATATATTTTGAAGGACAGCACAGGTCAAGTTCATAAATGTGCTTAATCGGGCCAGAGAGAAAAAAGTTCCCCTAAGAAAAACTAAACCAATCTCTAGAAAAACAACTTAATTTTATAATGATATACTTTTATTTTATTATCAAAAAAATTCTTTTTTTGGACCCCGCCTGCTTTAGTGGGCGTTGAACTAACATATTATATGGAAAAATAGTGTAAATATTTAACAAATTATATGATTTAAGCAAAGTCCTTAAAAATTAAATTTTAAAGTTTTTATGACGATGCTGAGATACGCTCTGATCTTTCTTTCTCTACCCTCTCTCCACCTTTGCCTCCTAAATGACACTATAAAAAATACTTTTTTTTTTACTTAATAACCCCAAAAGTTGAATTTTTAGTGCTTTATGGCAAAGGTGAGATATCTCCCTCACGGCGGCTCCCCGAGTGAGCCCTACAAAATAGAATTTTTATTTACTAAACATTTGGAGGGTATTTAAGATTCGAATATTTTTGAATATTTTTTATTTACTTTTTTTTATGGTTTAAAAATCGAATTTTAATGTATTTTAATGTAAAATCGATTTTGAATGTATTTATAGATCTGAAGAGAAATTTCAATCTTTTCTGTCAGTCAGTTCGTTAGTAACGTTACTCTTATATACACATATGTAAATATATACTAGCATATGTATATTATATATAACCTCAATAAGAATTGATAATAAAGCTGATTATTGTCATAATAATGTAGAACCTTCGATTAAATTAACACTTTCAAGTGTTTCATTTTTGCTCGCACATTTTAACAAACAATAATAATTATTCTCGCACTTGATAATTTCCAACAAAACGTAGTATTATAAATTATTACTGGATATGATTAAATTGTTTTGTTTAATATTAAAAACAAAATCAAAGTTGCAAAGAGAAAGTCATATAGATAAAAAGTACAAAGAAAAGAGTGGGAGAATGGGGGAAAAAAAGTAAAAATTTTTTGATAGCGTTTTTACCGGATCGAACTGCACTATCCGGCATAAGCTGGTGGAAAATGAAACAAAACTACAACTTTTTGTTTATCAAAAAAAAAGTATAAATAATGCAAAATAATTAAAACAAGCGATTTGTGCAATAATTCAAATGATATAAAATACACAATTTTAAATTGATTTATATATAAATTTTTGAACAAATTACACTGCGCACAAAAGAAAAGGGGAACAGTTAACTGTTATAGTCGAAATTATATATATAAATCACATCACCTCTACGGGAAATGTGATGGACATTCCATCAAATCGTTATCGTGAATATTAAGGAAGTAAAAGTTTATATTGTGAATTGCTTGGCAGTAAAAATAATTCGTACAAAAGAAAAGCAATATATAGATTTTGTCAGTCGCCAAACAGCTCTGAGTCAGCCAACATCAACCCTCGTTGGCAATTGCAGCGTGTTCGCCGAGGAAGGTATACTACTTTGTTTTGCCGCCATTTTGATAAACATTAGTCTTGACAGTTCATATTTGGCAGTCATGAAGTAGACACGTGGCAAATTTATTATGGAAAAATATTCGATGCCACATCGCATACAGCCAGGATTACAATGGAATTACTGCGAGACCTCTCAAGTTATTTCAAGAAATGGTGCTGTTGATTGGCCTCCACGGTCTGGCCGGATTTGACTGCCCCGGACTTCTTTTTGTGAGGATATCTGAAAAGCAAGTTTTATGCAAACTAACCAGAAACGCTTTAGGAACTCAATAGGATATCATAACCTAAAAATTATATACGGCAAACAAAAATTGTTATGGTCTCGTCGTTTTTCCATATATTAATTAATTTCGATACATAAAAATATCTAAATTATATTTAAATTTTTTATTCGAGCAAAAAAATGTACCCTATTCGTGTGATTTTATCCAAATATTTTTAAAGCGTCTTTATTGAATGGAAAATGCTGCTGCTCCCAGCCACAAAAGAAAAATAGAATATGAAAAAAACGAACTCGTTTGCTGAGATCTATAATAATCATTTATAATAATCACCCCTATCTTGAATAACAAGTCGAATTTTCGTTCACGTGAAATTTTTATTCCACTCGAAGGGAAAAATGGTATCGTGAATCTCCCGTGAGAAATTATTCCCGCTATCAGTTCTCAGTGAATGTAAAAAAAGAGAAGAAGTCGAAAACAAAATGAAAAATCAAAGAATTTGTGTTGAAAAATTTACGTTTATACAATAATTTAAGAAATTTAAAAAAAAGTATAGCTAAATATTTCATAGTTAAATAATTTGGATACATTTAGAAAACCAGACAAAACAAATTGAAAATATTCTTAATCTTTAGAATTGGAGAAACAAGTTTTGCAAAGACGCAGGCAATGGATATGTTGCAAAAAATATCAGTTTGTGTTTTATTAACGGATCTTGTCCCTAAAATAAAATTTGTAAGCTCTAATATTCGAATTATAATGGAAAATACTTACATTTTCTACTCTACTCCCCACCAAAAACTAAGTGAATATATTAAAGGGGAAAGTGAAAAAACGCACGGGAAAAAAATCATTACCGATAAGGGGAATTTAATTTTAGCGTGAAATTATTCATGATCGGGTGAATAATTTTAAAATATTATAACAATACAACTCAACTTTGAATTCCCTAAATATTGTTAAGATATTTATTGTCTTTAAAGTTGTTTAAATGATTTTCTAGCGTAAAATTATTTGCCACATGAAAATTCCTAGTCCGACCAAAAAAATAACTTAACTTTTCTTTTTTTTTCTCCTCAGGGCGACACAGATTTCTGTGAGAGCAATGATGGCATGGATTCCGATGCCAGTACATCTTCCAATCCTGGCAAACAGGTGCTGGTGGGCATATGCGCCATGGCAAAGAAGACACAATCGAAGCCCATGAAAGAAATTCTTACGCGCCTGCAGGAGTTTGAATTTATCAAAATGGTTATATTTGAAGAAGATGTAATATTAAAGGTAAATTATTTTTAAGATATAACAAAAAAAAAAGAACTTGGGCAACTATTTAATAATTTTGTCGTCTTGCAGGAATCTGTTGAAAATTGGCCTATTTGTGATTGCTTGGTATCGTTTCACTCTAAAGGATTTCCATTGGAAAAGGCCATACAATATGCTCAACTGCGCAAGCCGTATGTTTTAAATAATCTTCATATGCAATACGATATACAAGATCGTCGTAGAGTTTATGCAATTTTGGAAAAGGAAGGCATAGAAATACCACGTTATGCGGTGTTAGATCGTGATTCGCCTGATCCAAAACGTAAGTATTTCAATAAGGCCATAATTCTCAATAAAGGTTTTCACAAGGTGTAGTAACTGTCGTAACGGTTATCGGTGTTAAAGTTTTACAAAAAACTTGTAAAAATTTATCGTAATATAATCAATGAAAGAAATTGTATGACTGAAAGCCAGCAAAAAAATTTTTTTTTTTACTTTAGCACATGCAACCGTTATATACAGACAGCTAGTACATACGCCATTTTGTGCAGTCCCTTAAAAGTTTTATCGTTTGATTTTATTTTTTTTGCTAAATACTATTTTTAGAACATGAACTTATAGAATCAGAGGATCATGTAGAAGTAAATGGAATTACATTTAATAAGCCGTTTGTGGAGAAGCCAGTATCGGCTGAAGATCATAATATTTATATATACTATCCGACTTCAGCGGGAGGCGGCAGCCAGCGTTTGTTTAGAAAAGTAATGAAATGATTGTGCAATATTTGACATGCAATTAAATATTTAATTTCCTTATATATATTTTTTGGCAGATTGGTAGCCGCAGTAGCGTGTATTCACCCGAATCTCGGGTCCGTAAGACGGGTTCATTTATTTACGAAGATTTTATGCCGACTGATGGTATGTACAACTTTTTTACCTTATAAAAGAAGGCCTTTTTGTGCTTTTTGTTTCTTTTAGCAGCATATTTTTTTAGCCACTTTTTTTATATGAAATGAAGCAAAAATATTTACTTACTTTTTTTTACCAATTAAAGGTGAATTGATATAAAGTGAAAGAACCGACTCGTGGCGGGAAAACATATATGTTTATATTGAAAAATTCACTCTTTTTAGTGATCATACAAGAAAAATATATTATTTGTAAATTAAATGTGGTTGCAAAACATGTTACATATTTATTGGGATTTTTCGGCAATATATTTCGAAACGAAATGTTCCCTACATTTTAGAAAAGGAAACTAAAATAAGAGGAACATGTGGAATAAATAATAATATTTTGGTCAGAAAATAGTAAAAGGCTTTTAATGGGTTTGATAAATTGTACATATCGTCACCTAAAATTCAAAACTGCATAACTGAAAAAATAAATAAATAAAAATAGACTTTTTGATTTATTTCGTTGTAAATTAATATAAAAAAAATCATCATATGCAATCAAAAATTCTATTTTAAAATTTTTCCACATACGGCCTTCTGTATTTTAGGCGACGATATTTATGTAAAGTTTAACTAACAAGTAACAATTCGCCGTTGCTCTCACCTTATATCAATTCTTATTGCAATTTACAATATTTTATTTTGATAACAGGCTTTTTTTTTCAAAGCAATTTATTGGTTTTTGACAATAATTTTGTAAGTTTTTTATTTAAAATTTTTCTACTTGATTTTCGTTTGATAATCGTTAAGCGCTATTGCTTTTAGTTAGTACCGATCTCATCAACTATTCTAAATGTTTGCAAAATTTTTACTTAATGTGCAATAGAGTTTTTTTTTGTTACATCAATCAAGTCATTAAATTAAAAGAAATCATTAAATTGACCCCATTTCTTAAAAGTCACCTACCTCATTGTCACTAATTTTTTTTTTATTATTTTATAATTACATACATACATTTAATGTATCTTTTAAATAAAATTTTTATGCCGCATAAGGATGTATATAAATAGATTTTTACCGAATAAAATGTGTTGGTTGCATTTTCAAAAAAAAAAATTCAAAGTCTACTATAGTTTTACTTGTATAATTCTCAATTGGTTTTTGAAAGTTTTTGCATAAGCTAAGAGGTTTTGTTATTTTGAAAATATAATGGAAGACAAATGATGATTTTGTGTTAGAATTAACGAAATGCAGTCATATAGACAGCAAACAAATCACATGTTACCAATTATTGAAAACGATAACAGTCGGCAACTAAACTGAAGTTCGGTTGCCATTCATAGGTACTGTCACATTGTGGGCACTACAATAGAGTTGAGTTTTAACTGTCATTTCTTCATGAATTGACAAAAATGTCCATGGAAATGTTCACACAAAACTTTTCGTTTATAATGAATTCCCTAACACTAAAACTTCTCTTTAGAAATATGTGAAATGTGTGATAAATAATAAGAATTGAATTAAAAAAATAATTTTATAACAAATAATTATTGTATTCTGATATTTTTAATTTTAAGGTCTCTTTATTTTAATTTAATTTTTAATTTCAATATTTCGTCACTCCTTTGTGTGACCAATGAATACAATTAGGTTAGGTTGAAGAAGAGGGGCATAAGCATCCCAATCCGTCATGGATATGAATACAATTACATATATAGATATTGCATTTACATAAATATTAAATTTACAACTTCCCGCTAAGAAAATTTTGAATTTTCAAAAAATCGCCAAGTTACTGGTTTTAGTCCGTTTTCTCTACTCTTGAGCTCCAAGGACTTAAGAGAATAGAACAGCACAATAAACCACGTTACTATAGCGAGGAGCTACAGGGATGGCCTTTAGGAATAACTATTTAAAATTTTTTTAAGATAAATTGTGGAATATATCGCCAAAATGACAACTGCCTGTTTTTACTTAGATATTTATTAAACTTGCTATTAAATTCAGTGGTCTTTGCGTAGCTGCTTTAGGAAAATACAATTAAAGAATTTACAATAATAATTTAACTAGAGTTGAATTTAAGAATCGCCGGAAAAATAAATAGCAATTACAGGGATGCTTTCGACTAAATTTAATTTTTTTTGCATGTTTTTAAAAAAAAATGCTTCTTTTTCCATATAAAAAATCATTTTCATATATTCTAAAATCAGCTCATATTTTATTGTTAAATGTAACTCTTTTATAATTACTATTATTTAACAACAAAAAAAATTCATATTTCAAAATTTAATAAAAACATTTTTTCTTTGTCTTTACAAATTGAAATTTTATATTAATTGAAACTAAATTAATTCTCTTCATCTTAGCAGCTGACAAAACAATTCGAAATATGCTCGCAAACAAAAAAATCTAAAAAAATCATTCATTGTCATTGCGTTACCTGCCTGAAAAGTTTATGAGTCCGTTTTAAATGTTACGATAACAGTTTGTACACGTTTGTGTTGTCAATATTTGTTAAAATTATGAATCCTTAAAACCTGTTTTTTTCCTTGTACTACAACAACAACTACTGTATGAATTTAGTTTAAAAAAAGTACAAAAGTTACACCCCCTGTTTAAATAAAAATAGTAAAACAAAACCTAAAACCAAAAAAAAAATCTTATTATAAACTAAAATGAGATTTGTATAACAACCCAGTATTACTTTTAAAACGTAGTATATTTTCCAGGTACCGATGTCAAAGTTTATACCGTGGGCCCCGACTATGCTCATGCCGAAGCACGCAAGAGTCCAGCTTTAGATGGCAAAGTTGAGCGGGACAGTGAAGGCAAAGAGATACGCTATCCGGTCATATTAAATCATGCCGAGAAATTGATATCACGCAAAGTTTGTTTGGCCTTCAAGCAAACCGTTTGTGGTTTTGATTTGTTAAGGTAAATAATGATACCCCATTCACTGCAATCATTGTTCTTTTCTTGCAATTTATTTGTTCTTTTCTATTCCAGAGCAAATGGCAAATCATATGTCTGTGATGTAAACGGTTTTAGTTTTGTTAAAAACTCCAATAAATATTATGATGACTGTGCCAAAATATTGGGTAATATGATACTTAGAGAATTAACACCTACCTTGCATATACCGTGGTCCGTGCCCTTTCAATTGGATGATCCTCCCATAGTGCCCACTACGTTTGGCAAAATGATGGAATTGCGTTGTGTGGTGGCTGTTATAAGACATGGTGATCGTACGCCTAAACAAAAAATGAAAGTTGAAGTTAGACATCCCAAGTAAGTTTGATATAGTAATTAAATTTAAAAATGTTTGCAGCAGACTAGACTTTTTCTTGGAATGATTTTCCCTTGAGAAAATTTAATAACAGAATTAACACATAAAAATTTGTAATTCCTAGTTCTCGCTCAATGCACTCGCGTGGTCTTAACAAAAAAAAAAATACTTTGTAAACAATTTCTGGGCTTCAGTTAGGAACACGAAGCCATGTTTTGGAAAACTGCTATAACTATAATTATATTTATTTTATTACTATTGTTAGACCGAAAGCCATTTATACAACTTCAAGTTAATTAAAGAATTAATTAAAAAATATGTATAACAAAATTATATACGATAAACAGCATGGGGAAAATTACCGCATTCGATATCGATAGCAATTTATATTTAAAATGTATTGAAATTTCGATCGATACCGCATTCGGGTAATTTTGCCTTAGGGCTCTGCTGTGTAATTTAGATAGCAATTAGAATTAAGTTGAGTTCAACTTATCGCTCACTTTAAGTTTAAGTAAAATTTCAATAACAGACATATTTTTATACATCCGATAAAATCCTACATTTAGCGAACTTAAAGCTATAATAATAATCCCCCTATTCTGTAACTAATTGTCAACGTCAAGGAAAGACAATGTCAAAAATAGCACACTTTCTTACTCCTTGTGAATAATAATCTGACATCCTGGTACTATTTGCTAAGGTCCTGAGGTCTTGACGAAACAGGCTGTTAGAAATTGTCAATTGCTGAAAGAAGGGAATACAGAAGTATTCTGTTCTATTCTATTTTTGATATTTGTCTTGACGTGACGTTGACAAATAGTTAAAGAATTAGGGGGGAATGATGCTACTAAAATTCGTAATATTTCTTACGTTTAGAAAGACATAATAGGTCTGTTCCAAGTAATTTCGGGCAAGTTTGGGCTAATGAGAGTAAAAAGAAAATTACTCTCTCAAAGTGCAAAATCTACCCAAATTTGCTGGAACGCAAAAAACCATAATTACATCTTTTGAAAAACTAGTCCTGCTTACTTTTTAAATTAATTTTTATTTTAGTGGTTTTATACACTGAATATGGCTCAACATCATGAAATGAAAGATTAGCATCATTGTAAATGTAACATGTCGTCTTCATCAGACCCACTTGATGTGTCCATAAGTTGTTCACTAATCTGAAAAAGCATTTGAGTATACTAAACAAAGGGGCAAATATGCGCAAATGTACTAACAACTTCAAGTTTTTTTGAAAAATCTTCCATTTTACTTTTAACCAATTTTCAATTAACAACTTCTTCCCTTTATTTGTAAATTTTCTTTTTACTTTTTTATTTTCAAATGTAAACAAAAAACAGCTGATAATATAATTCTTGCCCAAACTTACCCAAAGAAATAGTTCGGGCAACTTTGTACAGGAAATGAAAAAAGTTACTCTCTCATTTTCTCTCAAAATTGCACAAAAATTGTTATCTGGAACGCATTTGGGTAACTTTGGGCGAGTTCGGGCTGTTTCGGGCTGCATCTGGAACACAGCTAATAAATACTAAACATCAATTTAATTATCCAATTTCCAGAGCAGTGCAGGGGCCAAATTACCGCATTCGATATCGAACGAAATTTCCATACAATTTAAATACAAATTTCGATCGATATCGAATGCCGTAGTTTGGCCCCAGGTGTTTTTGGAACTCGCTACTCTTCCATCATCATGAGTAGATACTATTTTCCTTTAGAAAAGTTATTTGGTGGTTTATTTGAATGTGACAAAATTTTTTTTTTATTTATAAACATTTTATGAGAAAATGTCATACGAGAACTATGTACATTAATAATAAGCTTGGAATATCTATCATGTCTTTGGAAATATAAAAAAAAACATTACTAAGCTTAACCTATCAATATTAATTAAAATCAAATAATAGTTCCAAAAAAAATTTCGACATTAAATTCATGCATGTTAACATTTCCTATTCTTTTTTTACTCATTAATCTAGATTTTTCGAAATATTTGAAAAGTATGATGGCTTTAAACATGGTCACGTGAAATTGAAACGTCCCAAGCAATTGCAGGAAATATTGGATATTGCTCGTTTTCTATTGGCCGAAATTGAAACTAAAGATAATCCCGAAATTGAGGAGAAAAAAAGTAAATTGGAACAATTGAAAAGTGTCTTAGAAATGTGAGTGAAATACTGAAATTTTTTAAATCAAATAAGTTAGCAATTCCTGTACTGAATGTTTGTTTTGTTTTCTTTGAAGGTATGGCCATTTTTCTGGCATCAACCGTAAAGTACAAATGAAATATCAACCCAAAGGTCGTCCACGAGGTTCCAGTTCTGATGATGGTAATAATGTTAAGACTTGTATGTATTTAGTTTCTTAAATATATATTTCTTAAATATATTTTTCCAACTACAGACACATAATACATACATACATACTCATAAATATGTTTTTTAAAAAAAATTTTAGTAATAATTTGTTTATTATATAAAGAAGTTCTACAAATACCTTTTTAATGCATATTTCTGAATTTACATTGAGCTTGAGGTCTTTTTTTTATAAAATAAACTTTAAAAAATTTTATTTTTTATTTTGCAATATTTCGGTATCCTCTGGATATCCGTTCGAAATAAAAAACAAAAGTTTTCAAAGTTATTATTTTATAAAAAGAATGGCCTCAAGCTCAATTTTATAACTTAAAATAAATTCTTCTGGTTTCTTGACCTCTTTTTAATTACTATTATACTCTAATATTTTTAAGCTTGAGGTCTCTTTATTTTTATGTAAAAATATATTAATTTTCAACATTTCGTCACACCTTTGTGTGACTTCTTCAGGAAATTAATTATTTTATTTGATGTAAAATAATTTGATTTTGCATTAGTTGCTAGGAATGGAGTTCTTCTCCCCAGAAATAAATTATCACAAAAAAGAAAATGCACTGCAAGTCATTTTAGAATATGAATAATTACAACAATCACCAGAAACTAGTTTCATTACACTTAATACAAAAAAAAGAAAATAATCATCACAAACTCGTTTAATTATTGCACCTTATTCTGTAACTATTTCTTAACGTCACGTCAAGACAATGTCAAAAATAGGGCAGTTAAATTCTTTGACTATTCTCCAAGCCCTAAAAAATAATAATAGGCTGTTAAGTAATTAAATTTTGATGAAAAATAGTATTCAGATGACTTATTTTTGATATTGTCTTGACGTGATGTTGACAGTTATTTACAGAATAAGGGGAATTATAAATAAAATATTAATAAACAAAACTAATTTTTTTTCGTGTATGACAACTAGATGCACCTACAGAGCCCTCTTTAGTCCTAATATTGAAATGGGGTGGAGAACTCACGCCAGCTGGTCGTATACAAGCCGAAGAGCTGGGAAGAATATTTCGGTGTATGTATCCTGGAGGTCAGGGACGTCAAGATTATTCGGGTACGCAAGGTTTAGGTTTGTTAAGGTAAAATATAATAAAAATATTATTATTTTTTTAAATCATTTTTAAAATGTAATATATTTCTTTTAGGTTGCATTCAACATTTCGTCACGATCTAAAAATCTACGCTTCAGATGAGGGTAGGGTACAAATGACAGCAGCAGCATTTGCCAAGGGCCTACTAGCCTTGGAAGGCGAACTGACACCGATTTTAGTACAAATGGTTAAGAGTGCGAATACAAATGGTTTATTAGACAATGATTGTGATTCCAGCAAATATCAAAATATGTAAGTAATAGACATATTTTCTTGTTCAATTTAATCTTAACACTTTTTGTGTCAACTTTCAAGGGCCAAAAATCGTTTGCATGAATTGATGCAAGTTGATCGTGAATTTAATGCTGAAGACCGTATGGCCATTAATCCTAACAATAGCATTTCCATAAATCAGGCATTGGATTTTGTTAAAAATCCTGTCGAATGCTGCAATCATGTACACAGTCTGATTAAGGAACTCCTGATTATTATAAGTGTAAAAAAAGATGATCCCAAAACAAAGGATGCCATATTGTATCATGGTGAAACGTGGGATTTAATGCGTTGCCGTTGGGAGAAAATAGAAAAAGATTTTAGTACCAAATCAAAATTATATGATATTTCCAAAATACCTGATATCTACGATTGCATCAAATATGATTTGCAGCACAACCAACATACATTGCAATACGATCAGGCAGAGGAATTGTATATTTATGCCAAATATTTAGCTGATATTGTCATACCGCAAGAGTATGGCTTAACCATGCAAGAAAAGCTTACAATTGGCCAGGGTATATGTACGCCATTATTAAAAAAGATCAAATCGGATTTACAACGCAATATCGAGGAGACCGAAGATGAGTCGGTAAATCGTTTGAATCCCCAGTATAGCCATGGTGTTGCCAGCCCTGGCAGACATGTGCGCACACGTTTGTATTTCACTAGCGAAAGTCACGTACATTCTCTGTTAACGGTTTTACGTTATGGCGGCCTTCTCAATGTTCTCACTGATGAACAATGGCGTCGTGCTATGGATTATATTTCTATGGTGTCCGAACTCAATTATATGTCACAAATTGTTATAATGCTTTATGAAGATCCTACTAAAGATCCTACTTCGGAGGAAAGATTTCATGTTGAATTGCATTTTAGTCCGGGTGTTAATTGCTGTGTGCAAAAGAATTTGCCACCAGGACCAGGTTTTCGACCGCATTCTCGCAATGATTCGGGCCAATTAAGAAGTTCGGTAAGTCAAAAAAAGAAACTGGCTTTTTTATATCCTCCAAATAAGAATTGGGGATGGAGGGTATATTCACTTTAGTCATTCCGTTTGTAATGCAGCGAAATATGCATCTGAGACCCCATAAAGTATATATATTCTTGATCAGTGATGAAATCGAAGACGATCTGAGCATGTCCGTCCGTCTGTAGAAATCACGATTCAGTTCCAAACGAAAAGAGCCATACTCTTGAAATTTGGTATATATTGAAGGATAGCACAGGTCAAGTTCGTAAATGGGCTGAATCGGGCCAGAGGGAAAATAGTTCCCCTAAGAAGAACAACACCAACCTCTAAAAGACAACATAATTTGTAAAGTTTGTTTTTTTGTAATTTTGATAAGCACATGATATTTTTTTATGTCAAAGAAGGTCCAACCCATTAAACTTGGAGCCAGGAAATACAAAAAAAAGTTATTTTTTGACCCCGCCCCTTTAGTGGGTGCTATTATATGCAAAATTAGTGTAAAAATTTAACAAACTGTTTTACTTAAGCCTACATTCCTTAGAAATAAAATTTTTAAGCTTTTATGACGAAGATGAGACGTAACGTCATCCTCCTCTGCCGTGCACCCTCCTCTCCTTTTGTCTCCTAAATGAACCTATAAAAAAAAATTTTTTTTAAATAAATTTTTCATGTAATTATTTCGAACATTTTTTTTTGGAGTTTTAATGCAAAGGTGAAATATCTCCTCCACGGCCCTATCCAGAGCGACCCCGACAAAATACATTTTTAATACCCTCCAAAGAGAATTGGACCCCATAAAGTATATATATTCTTCATCAGTGATGAAATCTAAGACGATGTAGCAATGCCCATCTGTCCGTCTATGGAAAACTCAATATAGTCTATTTTTGAACCCCGCCCTCTTTAGTGGGCGTTGAAGTTACATATTATATGAAAAAATAGTGTAAATATTTAACAAATTGTATTCCTTAAGTCTGCATTCCTTAAAAATTTAAATTATAAACATTTACGACGAAAGTAATATGTTCTCTGATCTTCCCCTGCCTTACATCTACTCCTCCTTCGCCCCCCTAAATGACCTTATCAAAAAAAAATTTTTTTCTACACTTTTATACCGTAAAAACTTGAATTTCAATAAGAATAAAAATAGTTTTTATTTACTAAATATTTGGAGGGTATTTATGATGCGACCCGGTCGAATATAACGTTTTTACTTGTTTTTTTTTTATATAAAATTTAATTTTGTTATTGCATGAAATTTTTTGTTCTCAGCGAAGATTCGTCACAAGGGTTGTAGTATAGAAATATGGCTTAATATATGAAACAATTAGCACTAATTGCTCTATTTATAAAATAATTTGCTGTATGGTAAATTGAGACCAATTAAGGATTTAATTGAATTAATTTCGTAAAAGCTCAATTAATGTCTACAAACCTAAAATACACACATCTTCCTATAAAATTCCTCCATTTCGTAAACATTCAATATAATAATTATAATTTATCTTTTAGAATCATGAAGACTGCAACAGTAATCCTTCCCGCATCGACGAGGAAAATGATGAAGATAGTCCTGTCAAAACCCATTCGGTATAATTGATTTTAAAAAATAAATAAAATAAAATTTGTTTAATTTGATTTTTCTAAAAAGCTGTCACCAGAATGCGAAATTCGTCCTTTAAAATCCAAACCAATACCCATAGGGGCCCATCATACGGTATCGGGCCACGAAGCTTTAGATTTGGCAAAACGTCTTAACGAGGAATTGGCCTCGCAACAGCAACAAACTAAACAAACGGGATCACTGGAAGCCAATCGCCCCATTAGCCCTGATGGCGAGCCCAGGTCACGCAGTTTTGAACAAAGACCCAAAAACACTAAAGGTGCGTATGTTTCCTGTAACTATTTTTTTATTTCTTACTTTATTTTCCATAATTATAAATTAGTTTTTGCTTCATTAACTTTATGTTTTATTCAAACTTTTGTTGGTTTTTATCTTTTTTTTTTTCTTCAAATAATTTGCATGATAAATTTTTAATAACACAAAATTTGTGTTTGTGGAGATCTGCTAAACCAAGTTTTAAATAAATTCACAAAATTTCCATTCTATACCATTTATGTTATAAAACAAATTATAAAAATAATTTAGTTGCTATTTTTTGTATAATTTCCCTATATCTTTTTTTATATATTTTGTGAATTTATACACTTAATTTGCTTTTATTTGTCTTTTTGTCAAGAAGGGAAGAAGCCTTTGTGGGTATCCATCTATAATTTGTTGTTCTATTTTATTATTATTTCTTATTTTCTAATTCTTTTTTTTTCTATTTGTTTTTGTATCATAAACAATTCTCTTTACAAACAATCAATCAACAACAAAATTATCTCTGCAACATTTCTGTGTAAATTTCTTCTTTATTTTTTGTCAATCGAGAGAAAAAAAATCCAATGTAATCAAAATCATAAAAAAAAATTATATAAGCATCTGGCCGGGAAATTCCGTGTATTTGGCTGAAGTTCGTTGTCTTTGAATACCTATCACTATTCTTCTACACTCACATGCGTTAAATTAACGACTGTGAATATGAGCCCTTATTTGGGCTGAGAATTATAAAGATTCTTATATAAGAATTTTTGTAATTGTAGAATTTTTATGAAAAAGTTGTTCTGTGAAACAAGAAACTTTTTATAAAAATAATTTTCAGCAGTTAAATTAACGTGTTGTATATATTTTTAATATAAACTATGTCATTTGGTCTTTATTTGGATGACGAGAATTAGGGTTTCATTTTAATTTAAAAGTTACTTAGCAAACACTAGTAGAATTTTTTACTAAAATTTTCTCGAAAATCTGGCAACACTTTTATGGACTCCACATGCGCAATTTTTCAAAATGTATTCCAAGTTTTAATTTCTCACGAAAACTCCCCGACAAAAATTCGATAGATGGAAAAAGTCCAAACTTATTTGACAAAGATGAATCATTGTTACAGATTTCCATGCATTTAGAATCTAATAAAACTTTCAGCGGTCCCAGAAATTTAAAATAATCACATTTATCACGCATATATCCCTACAAAAGTCTCATTTGTTAACCACCTGGTTATACTGGCTGATTTTCATAATATAAAAGAGACACAGTTAAGACCGTGGAATCGACAAAATCGCCACACTTGCACAGGGCTGGCCACATCTGTCTCTTTCAGTCTCTGACGATTTCTTAGCTGAATTGTGACGCCATAGTGCTCCTAAGGCGGCCATATTTGCAATTGAGTTTAGCGTTATACATTCTTCGATCGTTAAACGATCCATATTCGTAAATTGCAAACCTTTGGCTAAATATGTGGGCTTTGCATGGCAGACAGCGTTGCCAGACCAACGGTTTTGAAACAACTTAATGGACAACCCGTTGTTTTTTTTTTTAAGTGAAACTTCTTTGCGCGCATGAGGATACATAAAATTTTTCGGATGGAACGAAAATGTGGCACGTTTTTGTTTTTAAATAAATGTTTAAGACGTATGAGTAATACGAATCCATATGAACAAATATTAATCATACGCAACCGTACCATGACAGAATTCAATTTCGTTTGGGAACAGAATTGATTCAGCATTTTGGTTGGTCAGCGAAAAATCAAACTATTTTTCAATTAATGAAATCAAAAATTATTTAATGAAGCAAAAAATAGTATAATTTTTGAAGTGAAACTTCTTTGCGCGCATGAGGGTAACATTTATGCGAATGAAACGCAACACAAAAATATGAGACGTTTTTGTCCAAGAGGAGGGAGAAAGAAATTGAGAATTAATCCTGATTTGCCACTATTTTTAAGGTGTAACCAGACCACTGATCGTGTACTCTCTTTCGAGTGTTTTGGGTCTTGCTCGCACTAATTAATTTCAACACATAGATAACTTCATAGATTAACAGTTCTTCTGAAAATATGAGTTACCAAAAATTTTCCAATACAATACCATTACCAAAAATAATTTAAATTCTTCTGGTTTCTTGACCTCTTTTTAATTATTATTATATTTTGATATTTTTAAGCTTAAGGTCTCTTTATTTTAATTTAATTTTTAATTTTAATATTTCAATTTAATTTTTAATTTCAATATTTAAAATAATTTATTTCCTGTAGAAGTCACACAAAGGAGTGACGAAATATTGAAATTAAAAATGAAATTAAAATAAAGAGACCTTATGCTAGAGTTAATGTCGACGCCGTTGACGGCGTTTCAACGCCGAAAAAGTTGAAATAGATTGAACTTTTACGGCGTTGCAACGCCGTACGATTCAACTTTTTTTTTGACATTTGACGCCGTCGACGACGTCGACATTAACTCTAGCATTAAGCTTAAAAATATCAGAATATAATAATATTTAAAAACAATTAAAACTGAGAAGCCCTAGGATTCGTAATATGTTTTATTCAGAACGATGTAATAAATAATATTTACGTTATAAGTAATTTTGTGTTCGAATTTTCGAAATCAATTTGAATTTTGTATTGTTTGGTTATTTTTTAACATAAGAAAAAAATCGAAAATTTTGTTAACTTGAAATGGCAAAATAAAAAGAACAGATATAAAATAAAATTTAGTTTTTTGCAAATTATATTAAAAAAATTAAATCAGCGCCATTTTATTCGTACTTAAATATCACTTTTTCGGTTTGGTAACTCACCAATAATGGATGACCCCAGGGTTGAATTTGTAAGAAGAGTAGCCGTACAGTGTTGCAAATTAAGTTATATGAGATAATTTGGTCATATGAAAAATGTATGGGTAATCATATCGCAAATTACTTAATTAGGGCCAATGAAATGGATTTAGCCCAAATCACGTATATGGAAACGTACTATTAAATGGCTTATTGGCATGTGATAACATGTTTTATTTACTACAAAATTTTATTAGGATATTCAGCATATGTTGTTTTACCCAGTGCAATTTCCACACATAGAAAGAAACTCATGTTTGTATAGTGGCCTTTTCTTCTAAAAATGTGTATTCTATTTGATCGTGAAATTAATGGTCACCGTACTTGTAGTGTTAGTAACTGGGAATCGCATATTTATTAAAAAATGTTAATTAATTAATAAAGGGTGCATAATTTAAAAAAAAGCGTGAGGACTTTACATGCGGAATTTATTAACTAAATAAATCAAATCCTTCAAATGTAGTCTTGAGACCCCATCCATCCATCTATTCGAATTTGCGCTTGTGTTAGAAGTTGGGCTATTTGGATTTTCTATAAAATTCGTGTTTGCAATTAACAAAATTTTGCTTTCTATTTAATGTAAAAAAAATACATTTTTTTTAACACTATGTAAAAGTACTGCTGGACAAAAATCTATACGCTGTATTTTCATTTTAAAAGGGTGTTCGTTCACCACAATTTTACACGCTCCCTACTAATAACCAAACCTGTTTTGTTATTGCATGCTTGTAACGTGTCGTTTTTCTTTTGTTTAAGTTAGTTTTCGAAACTAGCAAAAGGCTTTTTTGGCAGTAGAGAGCACCGAGAAAAATGCTAAACTTGTAAGATATTTAAGTCTCGAGAGAGAAGGCAGTTTTGCCTTTAGCACGCTGTAAAATATAAAATGTAACATTTAGCTGAATGCAATGCAAATTTTTATAATTCCTTGAAAAGCCTTTTTTAGCAGTTGCCAAAGTCTTAGATCTTAAAAAGCTTGCTTGAACATTTTTGCGTGTGGGTGCGTTCCGTTGCTGTATACTTGTGTGTTTGTGAATTTGTTGTATTACTTGTCACGCACACACACACACATACAGACATACACACATACATACATATGTATGTACTCGTATATGTTTCATAATTAAATTATAAGTTCTGTTTTATACTCTGATCTTATTAAACAACAAATACAACCTACTTTTTTATTTTCCCACAACAACAACAACAAAATTGTATACACACAACAACATTGAAATCCCCTTTCTTTTTAACTGTCTAAAATCCTGTGTTTTAATGGCCTTCAAATTGCTTTTGTTAAATTAACTCTGCAAATCCATAATTAACTTTTCATATGCAAAAAAAAAAAAAAAAATTTTAAATAAATTAAATTAAAAAAAAAAAACAGAGGACATTGAATTGCGTCACGATAGAGAATTCAAAGAGATTCTAACTTCACGTGTGACTAACCTGAATCGTTCCGTTTTCCAAATACGCGTTACCGACAGTTTAACTCTTTTCAAAATAGACTCCTCCACCAATGAGTTGCCTTTATCGGAAATCGATTTTTCCGTCAATCCCGGCACACCCGAAACTCAAGATATATGTACCGCTCATCAAAAGTCCAACTCACCCGGTGATCGTTTGCAAAAGCGCCAAGGCCAATTGTTGACAATGCGCCGCATGGAGAGTGGCGATGAACCCGATTTTGTACAAAAGCTAAGAGTTTGCCGGAAAATCTCACCCTTAGCTACCAATGAGCGCCCCCTATCGTGCAACTGTTCATATCATTTGCCCAGCCTTAATGAGGAGGTTGCCTATCCGCATGCTCATTCAAAAAGTGAGGCAGATATAACAGATATTTTACCGTATGGCGCCAAAGTTTCTAGTCCGCCCATACTCATGACTTCATTGAGAAATTCCTTTGACGAAGACTATCAATTATCTTCTTCCGCTCCAGCCGTTTTAATGAGTGGAGAATTTCACCAGAGACATAAAAAAAATCTAACACTTAAACCTTCGTCGGCTTCTAATTCTCCCACTGCTTCCACACTGCAGTTATGCCAGGCCTTAGAGAAACCCTCAGAGAGTTCCAGCAGTCTGGCAACAGATTTAACACGAAACAAGCATGCGTCTAACAGTAGAGACTTTCAGCCCATCAAAAAATTTTTACCTTCAGCCCAATCGGCACCCGTCATTGTAGACTTGGCGAATCCTTTTAAATATCCTAATTTGTATAGTTTTAAACAATTTGCCCCCATAGCTGAAAACGCTTTAACTAATACACCCACCACTCTTCCTGACACGTCCCCAACTCCCATCAATACCGTACTTGACAATAAAACAACCCCTGTTCCAAATACTCAACCAATAAAATCGTCCATTATACCCCAACAACACTTCAGTGCCTATCATCATCCTCATCATAATCCAAATCTTCATCCTCTTCACCATCATCCTCTGATGCATCATGATTATTCTTATCATCATCCTCATTTGCATCTGCATCATCATTGCAACGATAACACTGCGAGTACGCAATTACACCATAATCCCATCACTAATATACCAAATGTTGTTGTTACTTTTAATGATTCTCCCACGTCCTCTTCAAATTTACTAAATGTTTTGCCTTTTAAAACCAATAATGTTGATGAATTTAATTCAAATTTCACTTCTACATCTGGCGCCACCTCCTCTTTCCCACAACACAACCGCTCCCACAATCCCTCTAACACCTCCTCTCTCGCACATTCATTTTGTTCACCACAAACCCCTAACGATTCCTTCGACAAACCTGCCAACACCACCATCTCCTCCATAATCAAACCTGCTACTGCTAATACAACTACAGATAATACGGTCACTTCGACATCATCGTCGTCATCGGTATCGTCTAGACGTCAAAGACACAGCATTGCCGGCCAGATGTCTTATATGAAAATGTTGGGATTCGGTGGTTTTAGTAAAAAGATGACCACCAGCTCCAATAGCCTATTTAGTACAGCGGTTATAACTGGCAGTTCCTCGGCTCCGAATTTGAGGGATATGATACCGGTATCGTCATCAGGTAAGTTCTTTTCTATTACTCTTTATTGTTTTCCAATTTTCCGTGTAAATTTATGTTTATCGGTTTTGTCAAAGTGGAAACGTCTCTATCGAAAAGTAGCAGAAATTTAAAAATTAAACATTTCGCTCCTTTAACTTGGGGGCTACACGATCAAGTTTTGCCTTTCAAGTTTTAATACACTCACACATTTTTTTTACTAATACATGCATACTTTTTAAATTTGATACGAACTTGCTTACAAATTTCCTTTCCAATTGAGTGTTTCAATTTTCAGGCAAGAAAACAGCTGATAACATTTTTAATGACCAAATTTGTAGTTTTTCTTCTCGCATGTTCTGCCATCATAATTTTGTGTGTTTGTTTTGTTTATGGAAAATAATAATTAAACAGAAATAAGATTATTATAAAAATTATAATTAAATACTTCTGATTTCTTGACCGCTTTTTAATTATTATTATATTCTGATATTTTTAAGCTTAGGGTCTCTTTATTTTAATTTAATTTGTAATTTCAATATTTCGTCACTCCTTTGTGTGACTTTTTCAGGAAATTAATTATTTTATTTTATTTTTTTTAATTAAAATAGAGAGACCTTAAGCTTAAAAATATCAGAATATAATAAAAATTATAATACAATTTTCTCTTTGACGACATCTTGAAAACAAATTTGCTTTAAAATTGCGTGCCACATACGTCACAACTTTCAATTTTTGTAAATTTTGATAATCAATATGTGTGAAAAACTTGAAAGCAAAAATTGAACGTGTGGTATCGTAATGCAAAGGGGCCAAATTAAGAGAATATTTCGAAGGATTGAATGCTGGAATTCTAAATGAAAAACAGCTGATTTGCGTTGCTCTAATAATCAGTCAGCGTTTTGGATTTCCTTTAAGAATAACCCACTAGATTTTCTTTTCAAAAATGAAGTGCCTCGAACACGATGTCTCTCGAAGACGCTTTATCGAGTAAATACATTTTTTTGTTTTAAATGGATTTATGCTATAAACACAACTGGGGCGAGCAAAGAATTTTTCCTAACGATTTTTCGTCGTTGGAAATAAAACACATTTAAATAAATGAAAATACACACACAATATGTAGGTAGAATGAAATACGTCGTACACAACGAACTTTGCGATAGGTTTATTTCCATATCAAGGCGAATTAATACCAGGTGAACTCATGGGCGAATTCTCTGCAAGTTGAAATGTCAAAATCGTTTGGAAGTATGTAGAAAAATTTTTTTTGACAAACTTGCTCAAAGTTAAAGCAGCACAAAGTAACAAAAAATCCACAAAACAGCCGTCGAGTTCGCTTTATATGAATTCGCCTTGTGATGAAGATCTAAAAATATGCCCGTATCTAAAATATATCAATTTGTATTTTTACGTTGGTCCATTGTTTTGATAAAATGGAAGTATAACGTTTCAATTAGAGTTAAAAAAACAAAATGGTTACCCCGGTATTCATAAAATTTAAAATGAGTTTGAAATGTATTTTAATCAAATTTTCTCATACAAAATTTTCTTAAAATAGATTTCAAATACGTTTTATTTTTTTTTGAATACGGGGGTTAATATTTAAGAAAAAAAAGGCAGAAGTTACAATTAAAAAAAAGGCAACATTTCTCGGTTCTTTCTTCTTTTTTGCATAAAAGGGGAATTTTAATTTAAAAAAGAGTTTTAAAAAAATACCTGCGCCACCAAATACTATATCACAGAAAGGAAAACTTATTTCAAAATTTTCGGTTCTGAAGAAATATCATTTCAAAATAGAATTATTTTTATTTCAAACATCAAGTTTAAACTGTAATAAAAAAAATTAATTTTATTTTAAAGCCTAAGGCCGAGGCCACGCAATGAGCGGCAAAGCGGTGAGCGACTGAGCGGTGAGCGGCAAAAAATTAAAACATATGGAATACTACTGAAGCGGCCACGCAATGAGCGGCATTTCTAAGCGGCTAAGCGGCATTCCTGAGCGGCAAAGCGGCGCCGCTCAGGAATAGAATTTGTTCTAATTTTTAGTTGATTTCTGAGCGGCGAAGTATAAAAATGGCAAAAGTGAATGCGGAGCTTATAATTTGATCGGTACAAAGCCGACCGTTATTATGGCAAGATAGATTGCCAAATTTTAAAAATATAACCGATAAATTATGGAGTGAAGTTGGTGAAAATTGTGGTTGCACAGGTACGATTTTATTTAATTTATATATTTATTTATGGCATGAATACCAAATCTTATTTTATTTTTTCTTACACGCATTAAATTCTTGTAAATATGAATACGATTTTCGCGTAAAAACATTAAACAAACCCCCTTTGACAAAGGCATTTTAACAACTAACCGCTCAGAAACGACGCTCAGTAATAAGCCACTTGCCGCTCAAACTCGCCGCTCTGCCGCTCAGCCGCTCATCGCTCTGCCGCTCATTGCGTGGCCGAGGCCTAAGAAGTTTTTAAGCGTTTTGAAAAAAAAAAAATATATCTGCGCCTAGCGGAAAATACTCAAAAGATACAAATCTGGGGATTTTTAAAAATTTTTTTGGGAATTATGGCGATTTTATCTGTATTTCCCTCCCTTTCATTAACTCCACATATTGACAAATAAATATTTAATTTCAATTTTATAAAAGAAAAAAAAAACATAAAACGGAACTTTCAAATATTAAAGAGCTGCAAGCAAAACGTTGCACAGTGGGGGGGATTTTTAAGCAAAAAAATTTTATATTAGTTTCAAACGGCTAGTTTGACTGTAATAAAATTCCCTACGTTATTTAAAGATATGCTGTTAAGCTTAAATTTAGAGTTTGGATTCTAAATCCTCAAAAGGACTTAAGCCACCAGTCCGCGAGATTACGAAAACAGTTTTTTCGCTGGCATATTTAAAGTTCAAATAAAAGAATTTCTAATTTAAATAAATATATTTTGTTAATCCTTTTTTTTTTCTCATGTAGTGTGCAAGTTACTTTTTTAAAATCACTATTCATTTGAAAAGTCTTTTCGTTAACAGTTCTGGATGGTTTCGGTGGCGTACCACCCATTCGTCCATTGGAGACATTACACAATGCCCTGTCGCTCAAACAACTGGATTATTTCCTAGAGAAAATGACTTCGGCACCACTTTTTAAAACGCCCACATGCACGCCGCCTAAAAATCCATCGACACCATTATCTATGATCACTACGGTAACACTGGAGGAAGAGCCATTAGCAAGCACGCCCACAAATCATGTGTGCCATTGCAGCAACAGCAGCAGCGTTGTAAACGAAAACAATATCGCCAGATGTAGCATATGTGGTCATCAGTTGCGTGCGCCAACAACGGATACACCAACCACCCCTATTATACTAGCTGTCGAGGATAATTCAATAGCAAAACCCATGGCCGATAATGGAGTGCCACTTTGTAAGTGATATATGTAAAACTTGATTTTGAGAATACTTTACTGAATGGATATTTTATTGATCACAGAGTATTTGGAGAGCAAAACAAAACGCATATTAATTTATTTATTTAATTTATACATAATTCTCAACTTGATTATGTTTTGAATAACTTAATTTCATTTTATTGTATGCCTTTATTAAGAAAACAAAAAACAAATAAAATTCCTAATGTATTTAAGATAATTATGCATTTTTTTATTTATTTTCTTTTGCACAATAATAATTATTTTGCACATTTTGTTGCCTTACCTGATTTTCATGAAACGCTATTATTAAAAGCCATGATTCACTATCCTACACAATCGCAGGGTTCATTCACAGGAAAATTTTGCAAAAGTCTGGCCGGCTTTAAAAAATCGCTTTAAAATGGCGTTGTAGTTGGCACACTATTTTACAACAATAACGCTAAAATATCTGCACATGAAAAAAATGATTATAATTCTCATATGTAATTTTATAATAAAAAAATTCTTCCCTTTGATTTCTTTGTGTAAAAAATAAAATAGAACAGAAAATACTAAGGAACGGATAAGAGAAAATCTAAAATGGCACGAGGTTGCCAAAAATAAAAATATGTCACACAGTTAAAATTTTGATCCACACTACCGTGCTTTCTTAGCATGCATGTCATATTTGGCAGATCCCACGATCGTGTAGGATAGTAAATCACGAACTTAAGACGAAAACACGTTCATCCAATTTGTGCCTTCACAAGCAACCACAGTACCAGTGCAAACGAATCGGTCAGGAGGTAGAAATTTTTTCCAATATTTCAGAAGAGGGAAACAGGTTATGAAATAATACTAAAAGCTACACTATTTTCTTTTCAATTATAACGTTGCACACTGGCACCAAAGGAGATTATTTCACGGATAAATTTAAAAAAAAACAGCAGACAGAAAAAATCCAAAATCATTTTGGCGAAGTATTGAAAAATAAAGAACATTTTTATATAAAAAAGTAAAAAAGACTAAGCTAAGAAATATTATATACTAGATTTGTCCACGAAGGATATATGAAACTTCAGCTAATGTGAATGTTATCACAATGATGTGTTGCAATTTTACCGTATCAAAGTTCAAAACGTTGTTAGTTATCAGTTTCATAATTTCATATACACCTAGAAATTTTAGACCACCCTTAATCTCTCATAAAGTCAGTCCCAAAATCAAATATATTCTCAACTGTATCAAAGTTTAAAATGTTATCCGTTTAATAAGTCCATACAAATTTTCGACCAGTCTTGACTTGGACCATTTCTTAAGTCATTATGAAAAATTCAAGTCATCATAAAAAGTGCAAGTCATTATATAAAGTGCAAGTCATTATAAAAAGTGCAAGTCATTGAAGTGCAAGTCATCATAAAAAGTGCAAATCATTATAAAAAGTGCAAGTCATTATAAAAAGTGCAACTCATTATGAAAAGTGTAAGTCATTGAAGTGCAAGTCATTATAAAAAGTGGAAGTCATTATAAAAAGTGCAAGTCATTACAAAAAGTGCAACTCATTATGAAAAGTGTAAGTCATTATGAAAAACTCAAGTCATCATAAAAAGTGCAAGTCATTATATAAAGTGCAAGTCATTATAAAAAGTGCAAGTCATTGAAGTGCAAGTCATTATAAAAAGTGGAAGTCATTATAAAAAGTGCAAGTCATTACAAAAAGTGCAACTCATTATGAAAAGTGTAAGTCATTATGAAAAACTCAAGTCATCATAAAAAGTGCAAGTCATTATATAAAGTGCAGGTCATTATAAAAAGTGCAAGTCATTATAAAAAGTGCAAGTCATCATAAAAAGTGCAAATCATTATGAAAAGTGCAAATCATTATGAAAAGTGCAAGTCATTATAAAAAATGCAAGTCATTATAAAAGGTGGAAGTCCTTATAAAAAGTGCAAGTCATTACGAAAAGTGCAAGTCATTACGAAAAGTGCAAGTTATTATGAAAAGTGCAAGTCATTACGAAAAGTGCAAGTCATTATAAAAAGTGCAAATCATTATGAAAAGTGCAAGTCATTATAAAAAGTGCAAATCATTATGAAAAGTGCAAGTCATTATAAAAAGTGCAAATCATTATGAAAAGTGCAAGTCATTATAAAAAGTGCAAGTCATTATAAAAAGCCCAAGTCATCATAAAAAGTGCAAGTCATCATAAAAAGTGCAAATCATTATGAAAAGTGCAAGTCATTATAAAAAATGCAAGTCATTATAAAAAGTGGAAGTCATTATAAAAAGTGCAAGTCATCACAAAAAGTGCAAGTCATTATGAAAAGTGTAAGTCATTATGAAATATTCAAGTCATCATAAAAAGTGCAAGTCATTATATAAAGTGCAAGTCATTATAAAAAGTGCAAGTCATCATAAAAAGTGCAAGTCATCATAAAAAATGCAAATCATTATGAAAAGTGCAAGTCATTATAAAAAATGCAAGTCATTATAAAAGGTGGAAGTCCTTATAAAAAGTGCAAGTCATTACGAAAAGTGCAAGTTATTATGAAAAGTGCAAGTCATTATGAAAAGTGCAAGTCATTATAAAAAGTGCAAATCATTATGAAAAGTGCAAGTCATTATAAAAAGTGCAAATCATTATGAAAAGTGCAAATCATTATAAAAAGTGCAAGTCATAAAAATCCCAAGTCATCATAAAAAGTGCAAGTCATCATAAAAAGTGCAAGTCATTATAAAAAGTGAAACTCATTATAAAAAGTGCAAGTCATCACAAAAAGTGCAAGTCATTATGAAAAGTGTAAGTCATTATGAAAAATGCAAGTCATCATAAAAAGTGCAAGTCATTATAAAATATGCAAGTCATTATAAAAAGCCCAAGTCATCATAAAAAGTGCAAGTCATCATAAAAAGTGCAAGTCATTATGAAAAGTGCAAGGCATTACGAAAAGTGCATGTCATTATGAAAAGTACAAGTTATCATATAAATGCACAAGTGGGTACATAGATTATCCCCTCACTATTACCAGAGATCGGTATAAGTGAGCTCTCTTAGAGATCCTAATGGATCTGTAGATAGACGCATTGAATTTAGTACCTAGGTCCTGCATAGATGGACACCTGCGAGTAGAGTGGTCTGTCCAAAAGGAATAATTTAGCTTCTAATTGAATGTCTGCGCCTAGAGGACAATTGTGTAAAAAACAATTTAATTTTTATATCAATGGCAAATATATGTTTGCATGTAATATTTATATTCCATTTTATGATTTTTCTGCACTGGAGCTCATTAATTTCAAAGTCATCTATTTCATAGCAATACGATATACTATACACTATAAGCCAAACAACGATATAACACATGAGATATTTTTCACTCACTGATTGTAAATATTGCGATTATTGAACCCGGCCCCTTTAGTGGGCGTTGAAAAAATAATATAATTTAAGTCTAGATTCCTTCAAAATTAAATTTTAACGCTTTTATGAGGAAACTGAGATGTGTTCTGATCTTCCTCGGGAATCGAGCCTAGAAGACCATGTGTGGCAAGTAACATGCCTCAGCAAGCAAAGCTGCTTCTTTTCTCGAAATACAAAAACAAATAATTACGATAAACGAACCGGAAAAAGTGCCCGAATGAATTAAACCCATTTTAACATTTTCGTCTCTCGAAAATAAACTTAAAAGGCAATTAAATTTATTTCTTTTGATTCGCAAATTTTTGTTAGAATGTGAGTGATATAATTTCAAAATTGCTGTTGTAGCGTTTGGTTTATTCGGTATTGGAAAATATTTCAAAATCAGCAATAAATGGTGATTTACTGTATGCAATTCTTCCTGTGTAAAATAACCGCCCTTAATTTAGCTTTTCTTTACACTTTATATATTTAAATTAAATAATTTACCCAAGTATGGAGCAAACAATCAAGTGTAGCTAGCAGTATTACAGAACCCTCGTCGCCAGCCATATCGGATACCTGTTCGCAAGAGACACCAAGTTGTGACATGTCGATAAGTCTAACCAGTACCGAAGGTTGTAATATGCCTACAGCGGCTGCACAAAAATTGGCCAAGTTTTTTCCACGTCTAGATGATGATCTTAATTCAGTGAGTGTTTATGCCCCCATCAACTTGGACGATATAGAGGGAGTCGATACAGATCTGAGCTATGCCGGTGCAGTTGGTGGTTATGATGCTAAAAGTGCCTGTTTAACGCCGGTTAGTTTCAATATGGATTTGAGTATAGTGGCCAATAAGGGTTCGCTGACATTGTCCGTGGATGTAAGTAGAATATTTTAAAAATATCTATTAACATTTTCCTGTAATACTAACAAAAACCGTCAAATACTTAAACGCGTCATTGGCTTAAATACAATTTTGTTAACTAAAAATGCAATTCCTTGAACATAAATAACAAAAAAAGCTTTAGATATCAGCAGCCGGTGGCTCTGGAAAAAGCGAAAGAGATACATGGAATATTGGGAATATTAATCGTCAGGGTTGGGGAATTTCGTACTAACCAAAAAGGTAATAACTTGAAAATATGAATGTGGGAACTTCTCATATAAATAGTTGATATTCCTACAAACTAGCAACACTTGAAACAGTGGAAAAATTGAACAAAGAATGCTGATGAGATGGCGTAGCGGCCTCGAAATCAGTACTGATCCGTTCTGCTGGTTTAATGACTATGAAAAACATTCTTAATATTCCACTCTCAAAAAATAATAAATAGAATGTAATCACGTTCATTTAATAAAAATAAAATAAAAAAATAATTTGCAGTTTCGCAGATTTGAACCTATAGCCTGTTGGGAAAATTAACATCCTGTAATACAATTTACAATTTTTTTATTTTTTTTTTAAATAGTACGCAAAAGATCAATTGTTTGACGAACTGTGTGACAGGGAGCACCACTTTGTGGAAACTATCAAATTTCACAAATTTCATTTTAGGCCTTAAAACGTCCAGCATTATGGCTTTGTAGCACTCGCCAGTTGGCCAATGATGCCACCACTCCCAAATTTACACCAACCGTCGTCACTCTCAATGATCAAACAGAAATGCGTCCAATGCAATTTTGTTTTCTAGACGATTTGTCATAAAAATTTGGCTGACCAAGCAGTTTGGTACTATTTTTTTGTTAGACTCCCAGTTTTCGGTACCTATTCTCGCAACAATGTTGCCATACTCTAGTTTCATACAACAACAGTTACATATATTGTTGTAATATTTTTAGTTTATGTAATAATATTCATAAAAAAATTATGTGCATATTGCAGAGTTGAACTTGAGTCCAATAAATTAATTCTTATCTTAAAACTTGTCAAAAACTGTCAGCCCTTCGTCGGCCCTGTAGCAAAAATTAGCCGGCGAAGTAAAAAAGGTTGAAATAGCTACAAAAAAAAAACTGTCCCCTCAATACTATCCCCTCGTTTTCAGTTCCGGCGCTATGCATTGCATATATAGGGGTCATCTCCTGAGTCCAAGATAAAAAAATAAATAAATCTCAAAAACAACTTTAATATTCGAAGCGAAAAATAAAACTCCGAAAATAACCAGCCATGCCACAGAGTTGATTCCCTAATTTCGTTCCTCAGAAAATGGTACATGAAACAATTTTTCGGAATGAAATCATTTTTATACCATCCAAAAAAAGAATTAGATTGTTTTTTTTATATTTTTTTTTATTAGGACCGGCACTCAGGGGATGACCCCTACTTATGCGTACATTGTGCTGGAACTAGGAAAATTGGTTGTGGGAAGGAGGATAATGGGAGTAGTGTCTATGGACATTCGATTTGAATTTCTCCATGCTATATACGGCAGGAAAGACTTCCGCAGGGAGTTTATTCCACATACGGGCAAAGAATGAATTTTCCCTATAATGCGTAGTGCGGTTCACTGATAAATCCACGACATATGGGTGTGATCGCACTGTAGAGATCCCTGAACCCGTTATAGTAACGATAAAACAGTGAAACACACCCCACATTGCGTCGATGCTCAAGTGAGTCAATAGAGTTGACTACCCTACCGTCCCCTATGAGTTTCTTCGCTCTCTCCTGTACAAGGTCGAGTAACTTCAAAATAGACTGAAGCTCCGGCCCATACATGAGAGTTGTATTCCATCTTTGGATTGTACATTAACTTTATCATTCCGTGTGTAACGCGGTGAAATATAAATCTAAGACCCCATAAAGTACATATATATTCTTGATCAGTGATGAAATCTAAGACGATCTGACCACGTCCGTCCGTCCGTCTATCCTTCCATCTGCGGAAATTACGATGCAGTCCAAACGAAAAGAGCCAGACACTTGAAATTCGGTATAAATACATTTAGAAGGATATTAGAGGTCAAGTTCGTAAATGGTCTGAATCGGGCCAGAGGGGAAAAAGTTCCCCTAATACGAACTAAACCAACCTCTAAAAAACAACATAATTTTTACATTCTTTTTTGTAATTTTGTTAAGCAAATGATATATTTTTATGTCAAGGAAGGACCAACGCGTTAAACTTGGAGCCATAAAATAAAAATAAAGTAAATTTTTGGACCCGCACCCTTTACTGGGCGTTATTATGTGCAAATATAGTGTAAAAATTTAATAAATAAGCCTACATTCTTTAAAAATAATATTTTTAAAGCTTTAATGACGAAGCTGAGACCAGGGGTCAAATTACCGCTCTCGATATCGATCGAAATTTCCATACAATTTAAATGGAAATTTCGATCGATATAGAATGTCGTAATTTGCCCCCTGGTACTCCTCTGCCCTACCCCCTCCTCCCCTTTTGCCCCTTAAATGACCCTATCAAAAAACAAAATTAAAATTTAAATAAATTTTACATTTAATTATTCCGAACATTTATTTTTGAAGTTTTATGGCAAAGGTGAAATGTCTCCCCCACTGCCCTTGCCAGAGAGACCTAATACAATTTTAATACCCTCCAAAAATAATTGGACCCCATAAATTATATATATTCTTGCCAGTCTGAGACGATCTGGCAATGCTCAAACGTCCGTCTGTGGAAAACATGATATGGTCTATTTTTGGACCCAGCCCCGTTTGGTGGGCGTTGACGTACGATATTATATGCAAAAATAGTGTAAATATTAAAAAAAATTATTCCTTAAGCCTATAAGAAGCTGAGATGTTCTCTGATCTTGCAGAGGTGAAACGTCTCCACCACGTCCCTTCCCGGAATGACTCTGTCAAAATAGAGATTTAAAATTGGCTACAGAGATGTCTTACAGGAACTCGGTCCCATCAAGTTAAACATTTTAAATTTACTTACTAAATATTTGGAGGGTATTTCAGATTCGACCCGGTCGAATATAACGTTTTTACTTGTTTAAAATAAAACTAATAACCGTTACGCTTTCTGATATATAACCTATTGGTTTATTTTCTAAAAAATACAGGGATTCGAAGATGATGATGATGCTACACCATCCGCTGCCACTACGCCATCTTTGCCACGTGATGAGCCCCATTTGGAATTTTGCTATTGCTGTGAATCGCACAGTTCCCAGGGCCAACCACCCGATGATACACAAAAATCCAATGAACTCTTCAACATAATGAGAAATAAACGTTTGGCGGCCAATGACAACAAGCAACAATGTTATTGCCACGACACGCCTCCCCTCAGTGCTGGTCTACTTAATACAGAAGCGCCTACGGTGAGCATACGCAAGGCCTCGGACACAATTTCACCCCGAATACAAAAACAGATTAGTATGTTTGAAAGCGGCGAATTGGAAAGACAAAAAGACTATTCGGCTTTACATGCCTCAATTAATATACCGCAACCCAACAGTTTGCAACTGAAACAGGATGCTCGCCTAAGGAAATTCGAGAATTTAACACAATCCACATCTAATTCGAATTTTCCCTTCGAAAGTAATACATTGAAAAGGGTGCCAAATAACGTGGAAGATTTTGTTGACGTCAATCTGACGCAGTCTTGCATAAATCTTAAAACATCTGGCGTAGGAGTGTCCAATACTTCATCCACTTGCAATTCGCCACAACACAAAACCATTGCGGTATTTCGTCCAGTTACGCAGTCGTGCTCAACTATGCCACCGGAAGAATTGGACACAACCAGTACCCCGGCCAGTCCCCGACCCGGAGCTTTAATAGTTAAGGAAAAATTTATTGAGCCACCAAAACGCATACGGCGCAGTTTCCATGGTAAAACACAGTCAATGGATTCGGATTTTCTATTTAACGAATTTTTACTCGTACCCACTCACTCTTTGGCCACCCAAAACTCTTCAAGCAGCGATACAGCAGGCAGTGCTGCCACTTCACCTTCGGCTCGTTCCAACAAACGTTTTACCACCACGAAAGTGTTAGATGAAGATTTAGAAAATTAATTTAAAGAAATTCAAGTTATGTAGTTGTAAGCGCTCAAAATGGAATCTTTTTGAGATAAAAATAATAAAATGGAATAAAGAGAAAATTATATTTTTGTGTGCAAAGCTTTATATTATTGGTGGCGTATTCGTAAAAAATACTGAGGACTGAAGCAGTGTTTCGGCAAAAGTTTCATATGAAAATGATATTTTAAATATTAACTTTCCACATTATTTTTTACGAATACGCCAGTTGGTCTTTAATTTTGTAATAGAGGAAACAGGGTGTACCTCTTGTTTCCGGGAAAATGGGTTTATAAAGGATCTTTTTAGTCTGTAGGGTGTCTGGTAGCAGATCTATATTTTCAAGCTTAAATAAAACAAGTAAAAAACGTTATATTCGACCGCTATATTCGTATGTCAACGCCCATTGAAGGAGCGGGGTCAAAAAATAGACTACATCATGTTTTCCACAGACGAACGTATGGGAATTGCTAGACCGTCTTAGACTTCATCACTGATCAAGAATATATATACTTTATATGATCCAATTCTTTTTGGAGGTTATTAAAACTGTATTTTTTGGGGTCCCTCTGGCAAGGGCCGTAGGGGAGCCATTTCACCTTTGCCATAAGACTAAAAATAAATATTTGTGATAATTATATGTAAAATTTATTATGTGAGTGAAGATAAATATGCCGAGTTAAACATGTTTTGACGTAAGCAGTTACGAAACAACGTATTTAGCTGTGAAGTTAAATATGTTATGACGTAACGAAATGGCAAACAGTGAAGTTTTTTTTTTATGAAAATCCACATTTAATAAATTTTTTGAGCATATTGTCAAAATATTTACAGGCCATGAAAGGTTAATTTACAGGCCGCCATGAGAGTGTGTGTGATCTGGGAGGGATTTTGTCCCAAGTGGTCAAATAAGGAGTTGGCATGCATTGCCAGTATATAAAAAATGATGTATGGGATAGAAGACACTCCCATAATCATTTTGTATATAAATATGGGTTTTCATCAAAAAAAAAAAAAAAATATCACTAATTGCTATTTCGTTACGTCATAACATATATAACTTCACTTCGTAACTGCTTACGTCAAAACATATTTAACTCGTCATATTTATCTTCACGCACATAAATTTATTTTTTATTTTTTTTTAATGGGTCATTTAGGAGCCAAAGGAGAGGAGGGGGTAGGGCAGAGTAGTACCAGGTTACGTCTCAGCTTCGCCGTAAAAGCGAACTTTTTCCCCTCTGGCCCGATTCAGCCCATTTACGAACTTGCCCGGTGCTATCTTTCAAAATATACTTATACCAAATTTCAGAGGTCTGGCTCTTTTCGTTTGGACTGAATCGTGATTTCCACAGACGGACGGACGGTCATAGCTAGATCGTTTTAGATTTCATCACTGAATAAGAATATACATATATACTTTATGTGGTTTTAGAGGGATATTTCACTGCGTTACACACGAAATGAAAACAGACCTGAGTCACCCGACGTCAAGCCTCTCTTTGGCAACTATCGTTTAAGTGCATCTAGATCAGGGGTCCTCAATGGGAGAAAATATTTAAGTATAATGTATTAGTGCATTTTTCATGTGTTAGTGACTGTTTTTTTAAACAACTGCGTACAAATAATGTTGCCAGACATGACGTAATTTCGACGACTTTTTATGCCAAAAATAAAATGACATGAAATAAAGTTTTCATTAATATGTATTTCCTACATTTAATTAATACAGACGAAATTCTTTATAGTGAACAAATTATACACTCCACGCGTTATTTATAAGGCCCAAAGTATTTTTCATTTTTTCCGAATTTATTAATGTACATTATGTTGGAATATTTTTACTTATATATTGCCATTTTATCTGACTTAAAAATATTGTGTTCCGTTATTTCTGTTTAAACGTGATTTAAATATTAAATTTGAACGAAATATTTAAAAGACCAAGTCCAGGAAATTATAACAGAGGAGTAAAAAAATCTAAATATGTAAGTGGAATCAATACATTTTGGTTCTTACTTTTAAGTAAGAGAAAATACATATTTTATAAAAAAGACTTACAAATCAAAAAATTTGCTTTCAAGTGAATTCATCTATTATAATAATTGTAATTTTGAAAAAATTCTATATAAGGACTTTACTAGACGTTGAAACTCGTACTTCTAGCAATATAATTCGTAAAATATTAGTAATAGGTGATAGCTACATTAAAGAAGGTAATTAAAAAATCTAAATAATAATAATCGGCAAAGTAACTTCTGAGATATAGAGTCTCGGAAAAAAGAAAATAAAAATAAAAAATTAAAAATATTTATAGGAATAAAAATATTTCTTATTTTACGAATACTTCAAATTGAACTGTAGAAATTTTGTGGTATTTTTCATAAAACTACCGTAATAATTTCACATTAACGATTTGAAAAAGTAATATGAAGATTTTGATATTTTTTCTCCAAAATTTGACGATTTTGCATCTATTTTGTCTGGCAACTATGTGAACAAGAAAGCACATTTCAAGGTGTTGCCATTGATCACAAAATCAAATTGATAATAATATAAGAAGGCAAACTTAGTTTTCACTTTTATACAATGTGTGAAATTGATTTTTGTTTCTATAGCCTATATTCTATTCAAAGTTTCGACCGAAATCCTTTCAAAGCCCATATAAAAAATATTTAGTCAGAATATGCGTGGAAAAATTTGGTAAACTAGTATCTACTCTGTTTTTACTATGCAAAACACGTGAAATTTTTCTGAAAACAATTTTGCTAAACATTTTTAGAAAATTCAAACAGAGTACCGGCCTTATCGCTGTGAGCCCTTGTATGTAGTATAATTTTTTGGCCTCCTAAGCGGACACAAAACTGTTAAAGTTCGACTAGGCAAGTCGTATGTTTTTTATAAAAAAAAAACAAAATTACTGCAATATTAGGTACTTTCCTCCATTTTATACACATAGAATTTAATGTTAAAATTGGGAAATATTTTAATATTATTAATTTTGCTCAGGGCACACTGATACAGGTAGGAGCGGTTTTACAAAATTAAAAACCTACATGTATTTTGTTTTTGTGAATTCTAATTCAAACTTCACAATTAATTGTGTAGAGCAAAGCAAAACGAAAAAGTACAAAAACAAAATATACATGTTTGTTTCTACATTTGCTTTTAAATTTTGTATGTATGTAAATATGTAAAGAAATTTTGACGTTTGTATTAGAATTTCTCCCAAAAACAAAATAACCGTATGGGCTATCGCTCCTACCTGTATCAGTGTGCCCTGGCTATGAGCTAATGAAAAATAAATAAATAGAATTTTTTAAAATATGATAAGAAAATTCGGAAATAAAACTGTAAATGGTGTAAAAATAATGAACTAAAAATTTTAAAATACTCGTATAGCTAAGTAAATAATAACATTTCTTTCGATTTAAAAAAAATGTTCCTCTGTAGAAAATTTTCATAAGACTTATATTAAAAAATTCTATTATAGACAATACTATCTTCCAATGATAAAAAAGTGGATAAAATTACGTGGTAAATAATATCGCCAGCGATATTCTTCGTCTTTTCATTTGAGTTTTTTAAGCATTTCTATGATTTTAACAGTTTACTTTGCTGTAATTAAAAAAATTATCAAAGTCAACTTAATCATGTCAAAATAAAAATATTCAGATAAAAACCAAGAACGGCAACAACAGGAAGCTCTTTAAATGCCAGTATTTATTTTAAAACATAAAACAAGAATTTTGTACATTTTCTAAAACTGTTCGTTTATGGAACACAAATATGGATATTGAGGACCATTTAATCCGGTTACGCACTTTTCACCAGCTGTAGTGCATTGGTCGTATGAGTTTTTGCCGTTGGCGTAGTTGCAAGTAAACCAGACTTGTGAAACTTTTTGGCCATTTTTTCTCGTAAAATCGGCAGTGGCTGAAGAGGCAGCACAACCTAAACGGATGTTCGAATCAGTGTACAAACCAATATCCTGATCGATTTCCCTTTAATAAAAAAAAGTGTGTTGTTTTAGGAATTATTAAAAAAGCTTTTCAAGATCACTTACAAATTCGTTGCAACTATTGATTTTATCATGCCTTCTGCAGTAAAATCTGCATAAAATAATTCGCGCGTATAATGGGTAGAATTTGGAAAGGCTCTAGTGCCGTGGCAATATTCGAGATCCGGAGAACATTCTTCACATTTCAAGGCAGCCAGTGCGGCCAATTCATAATCCCATTGCATGGTGGCCATACGACAAGCAGGACCATGTGTGGAACTCTCAACGCCTGCAAAAGTGTTGCGCCTTCTATTGTGCTCGTCTAGTATAAATTCTTTTAAGTTTTCGTCTATATCTATCATTTCAACATCTTCTGGGCAGCTGGCACTAAATTTCTGCAGGATAAAAAATTTTATTTATTTGTAAGTACGAAATTTGAAAATTGATAAAACTTACCCCATCATTATCACAGGCAATATGTTTCACTTCTTTTCCCTCAATAAGGCAATTCATACCGCAATAGCCATCGTCAGCGACAACCGCTACCGCCACGATAGAAAAAAATACTACTACGCAGTTTTTCATTTTATTTAAATTTCACTTGTGCTTTCGAACAACTTGACTGAGGCTAAGAATGGTATGGCACTGCTTTTTATGCTCTCCAAAAAAGAATTGGGGTTGGAGGGTATATTCACTTTGTCATTCCGTTTGTAACGCACCGAAATATCCATTTAAGACCCCATACAGTATATATATTCATGATAAGTCCAAACGAAAAGAGCCAGACCCTTGAATTTGTTACCAATATATTTTAAAGGATAGCACAGCTCAAGTTCGTAAACGGGCTGAATCGGGCCAGAGGGAAAAAAAGTTCCCCTAAGAAGAACTAAATCAACCTCTAAAAAACAGCATAATTTTGAAAGTTTTTTTTTTTTTGTAATTTTGTTATGGAAACGATATATTTTTATGTCAAAGAAGGTAAACCGAAAAATTAATTTTTTTTAACCCCGCCCCAATTAGTGGGCGTTGAAGTAAGACATTATTATACAAAAATGGCGTAAAAATGTAACAAATTGTTAAAGCCAAATTTCCTTAAAAATTACAATTTTATGTTTTCATGACGAAGCTGAGACATTATCTGATCGTCCTCTGACCTACCCCCCGCCCCCTTCGCCTAAATGACCCTATCAAAAAAAATATTTTTTTATACTTAAAAACCCCAAAAATTCCAAAATTTACGTTTTAGTGTTTTATAGCAAAGGGGAGATGTCTCCCCCACGGTCCGACAAAATACAGTTTTAATACCCTCCAAAAAGGATTGGACCCCACAGAGTATATATGTATATATACATATATACTATATATATATTCTTGATAAATGATGAAATCTAAAACGATCTAGCAATGCCAATCCCTCCGTCTGTGGAAAACTCGATACGGTCCAGTTTTGTACCCCGCCCCTTTAGTGGGCGTTGAAATTACATATCACATGGAAAAATAATGTAAATATTTACCCCGGTATTCATAAAAATATAAAAAGTATTTGAAATCTGTTTCAAGAAAATTTTGTATGAAAAAATTTGATTAAAATACATTTCAAACTCATTTAAAATTTTATGAATACCGGGTTTAAGCCCACATACCTTAAAAATTAAATTTATGAGCTTTTAGGACGAAGGTAAGCTGTTCTCTGATCTTCCCCTGACCTACCCCTCCACTCACCTTCGCACCCCAAATTACCCTATCAAAAAAAGTTTCATTTTCTACTCCCAAATATTTACTTTTTAAGTTTTTACGACAGAGGTGAGATGTCACCCCCCTTTCCCCCACCACGACCCTTCCCAGAGGTTTAAAATTGGGCACAAAAATTTCTTAAAGGAACTCTGACCCAGAAGATTAAACATTTTTTTTAATAATCTCAGTCCCTTTTTTGCACGTTGATATAAAATATTAATACGTAAGTTTTTACGTATTCCAACGCATTGGAAACAATCGTGTTAAAATAATTTTTTGTTTTTCTTGTTTACTTAAACCATGGGGTGTTACTCCGTAACGCGATGCGAATGAAAAACTGAACGCATTTGTATGCTATTTACATTAAAATGCGAAAGCAATTCCTTTCGCATCGCATTGCAGAGTAACCAACCCCCACAACAGGCCCATGAGGCCTAAGTGTAATCCTGAACGGCTTGGGATCGCCCTTGCTTACGCCCCTCTCTTCAACCTAACCTAACACCACAGATACCATATAAATGTAAATTTTAATAAGAATAAAAATAGAGTTTTCATTTACTAAATATTTGGAGGGCATTTAAGATTCGACCCGGTCGAATATAACGTTTTCACTTGTTTTTTATAAATTTAGTGTTAAACAACAAATTCCGAAATACTATATAAAATAGTTCTTGTTGAATCAGTTAAAGCTAAATAATTTAGTTGCGATTGCGATAGGATGCCGATCTACGATAGATAAAAACACATGTATGTATGTGTATGTTTTTAAATTTAACTTCTAGATAATAGTGGAATAAGATTTTCATCTTCAGAGTAAAGAGTAAATTTTTTTATTAGGGCTAAAAATAGCGACGGTTTTATGGGTGTGTTTTTCTTGTCTTATATTAAATGTCTTTCAATCTTATGGCTGTGATTAGATTAAGTTTCGATCATAAATTTCATAAAGATACAAAACACATGCCATGAAAAATTAACATCAAGCATTTCGCTTCTATATCCGTACAGCTCGAAAACATGACTATTTTTTAAGTGAAATTACTGCACGTAGGCTTGTAAACACATGCATACATATATTTGTATTAGGAATACGTATTTTACATTATATTTATATGTTGTACAACAATACGCCCTTTTGCCGATACGATATTTAAACAGATATATCGGGCTACCAGGAACGCTTGAAGCATTGAAAGCCAATATTCAGGCTATACGGATAGATTTGTGGAGGAAAACACAAGTCACAAATGGGACTGATCGAATGTCAGTTCCATCGGCTCACATTTGCCGGAAATCATATTAGAAAAGTAAATGTTACCGCATAGTTAACATCACTGGCAGCAAGCATTCTGCTCATATGTACATGCTGAGTAGTGCCTACCTATATACAAGGTGGGCCAAAAGAAGTCATCCGATGTTGTTTGGCTCTCACTTTTTTTCTAAATGAAAAATTTCGATTCTGTTTTTTGATTATGTTTTTTTTTTTAGGAGTAGGGCCAGCACTCAGGGGATAACCCCTACATATGCAGTGCATTGCGCTGGAACTAGGAAAATAGGTTTTGGGAAGGAGGATAAAGGGAGTAGTGTCTGTGGATATTCGACTTGAACCCCCTCAAATTGTAAGTGGCGGGGAAGACATCTGCAGGTAGTTTGTTCCACATACGGACTGTTCGGCCAAAAACGAATTTTCTCTGTAATGCGTAGTACGATTCGTTGGAATATCGACCACAAACGCATGCGCTCTTGATGAAAAACGCTTTGAGCGTAAGAAAGAATGGGTTTCAGGAACAAGTTCCCTAATTTCACCAGAGCACCTGCCATTATAGTAACGATAGAACAACGATACGCACCCCACATTGCGACGATGCTCAATAGAGTTGGCTACCCTACTGTCTCCGATGAGTTTTATCGCCCTCTCTTGTACGCGGTCGAGTAACTTCAAAATAGACTTTGAAGCACCGGCCCAAACATGAGAGTTGTATTCCATCTTCGGTCGGATGTAAGTGGTAAGTGTTTATTTGAACCTTTAGAATTTTATTGGTCAAGTCGAGAAGATGATATCGTCCAAATGGGCGCCGTCACAATTGATGGGGATGGTTGGTTGGTTGGTATCCGTGGCTGCCTGTATGCCACAAGCATTCAAGTAGCATCTCTGAGATCCCGTTTTGAAAGACCACTCCACTCGTTAGTGTCAGCCTATGTAGAACCGAATCCAGATCCCGCATACGGTGATGGATGCTAGGTCCAACCTGTCGCATCGAGGAATCTAATAGGGTCACCTAGGCCTATACCTGATAGCTCCGAAAGGTCGGATATTATACTGTTGCCTAAGATTCTGTGTCTCGTATGGTGCAATGCCGGGCATTCACAAAAGAAGTGATAAACTGTCTCTTCCTTGCCTTGATCCCGGCAGCTGCGGTAGAATGCATTATAGGAGAGACCTATCCTACCAGCATGTCTACCTATAGCCCAGTGCCCCGTCACTACTGCGTCGAGTCTTGAGATGTCCCTACGGTTCCTGTTGATCAGCTGTGCTGTCCTCCTGTCGTTGTAGCAGGGCCACATACTTCTGGCCACCCTACAAGTGTCCAGCTTGCGCCATCTGTCTACAGCCTTCTGCCGGTAATGGCTCTGAATGCCATTGATGGCTATACGGGCTCGTTTTATGGCATTTTTCATCACTTCGGCAAGAAACTTCGGGCGAGAGGTTCTCGCACTCGTGTGGAGTGTTGTCCTTGAGGGTTTCCAGGGTCTCGGGCTTAGTCACGTAAACACGGGACTTCAAAAAACCCCCAAAAAAAGTCTGGACCGGTTAAATCGGGCGATCTTGCGGGACAGTGTAAATCGCCAAAACGAGAGATAAGACGACCCGGGAACGCCGACTTCAGAATATCGATTGTGGCTCGCGCAGTGCGTGCCGTTGCTCGGCCTATTCTAATCACATGTCCACCGTCCACTGTTGTCGTTTCACCAGCGGCATCCTCGAAAAAAGAAATGGGCCAATGACTCCTCCATCGTGAACAGCACACCAGGCAGTCACTTTGAGCGGGTGTAATGGCTTCTCGTGGATTTTCGGTGCCCCAGAAGCCATAGTTTTGCTTGTACACGTACCTGCTGAGGAGGAAATGAGCCTCATCGCTCATTATAATTTTGATCGAAAAATCGTCCACTTCGTCCTCGAGATTGAGGATGGCGTGGGCGTAGGTTACACGCGTTTGGCGGTCGACAGGCAGCAGCTGATGCACGGACCAGACTTTGTACTGGAATATGTGCAGGTCTTTGACCAAAATTCGCTTTAGAGACGACCGACTGATGGCTAATTGCGAGGCATGGCGTCTGGTCGATGTTTCTGGCGACAGCTCAATATCGTCGGCAACAGCGGCGATATTCTCGGCAGAAGGGGCGCTCCGGGGCCGACCACTCTTCTCAGCGTCTCGTCCCTTTACTCCTCAAGATTGGTGGCCAAACGGCACAGTGTTTGCGCAGTCGGTGCCGGACGACCGGGAATCGGCAACGGAATTCGTGCTGCGCCAACACCACAGACGAATTGTTACGCAGAAAAATTGATACGATTATTCCGCGCTCTTGGGGAGTGTATCGCTCCATGGCCAGTTCACTTGTATTCTACATCTGCCTAGTTCACAAATGTCCAAACAGATTTGACATTGGCCGCCATTTGCATTTTCCAATAGGGTGATTTCTTTTGGTCCACCTTGTACTTGTGTATATACGTAATTAAATTAATTTGCATATGTATATGCGTCACTTGGGTTTGTTTGCATAGCAACCAAAATTTTGTAAATAAAATAAAAATTTAAATACATTAAAAACACCTTTAAAGCATAATAAAAGTAGTATTGTTATAACGTAGTAATTTATAAAATTTCTATAAAAAAATTCTCAAATAAGATAAGATACAATGGTGTGGCTGCTGTTGAGGAGGTATGAATTTAATGCGCATTCTGTGAAATGGCTGGTTATTTAAAAAACGATGTTTACAAATTAGTGCCAACGATTTTTTTTAATTAGTTACAAGTTAGTCTTTCAATTTCTTTTAGTATCCAAAAACTTGTGTTTTCATTATCGACATTTTTTCCGAAAAGTACCAAAAGTGTTGACTGGCTGTTACTAAAATGTACCAGTAAATCACTAGTGAATTCGGTACCAGTAGCGTATTTTCAATAGAATACACTAGTTAAATGTCTACAGTAAATAGCATTGTCTGTATATGTTTGCGTTAATTTGAGCGCTTTTGCTTAAGGCAAAAATTGGAGAACAATTTTTTGTAGAACAGTTTTAAGTATTTTATCGTTCAACTACATTTACGAAATATACAAGGTATAAAAGGTATTTTCATGTAAGTAGGCACATCATATGTACATAAATATATTGTCTAATTTTTTAGCATAGAAATAGTAAAATGAGCTTTAAATATATGTACACCAATACCTCACTTTGCGTCGTGGTTACGTTCGAAAAAAACGGGACGCAAATTGAAACGACGCAAAGCGAATTATGATTTTTTTATAACAAACCATGTAAAGATCGAAGATGGGTTCCAGGGTTACGAAAATATTGCTTTTCAAAAAGAAAATTGAATAAAAAGTAAACATTTAAAAAACAAATTTGTTTTTTTGCTCAATTTTCGACCTCTTTTTATATAATAAAAAACTTGTATTATTTAAAAAAAAAAACACACAAATAATATAAAATTTTATTACATACAAAAAATAAAAGCAAAAAAAAAGCAAATTCATTTAAAACCAAATAAAATATTCAATTAATTTATAAAACACAAAATTCAATTTAATCACTGTCTGGTAGTCCATAGTAACTGTTGTCGTAGCCCCAAAATCGCAATTCACTCATTTAGGCCAAACAAATTTTTTTTCCTGAAAACATTCTGTTTAGGCCTAATAATTGTATATTTAAAAATAAAAAGTGAAAATTTTCAATTTTTCCATGGTTTTTCAGCAATTTTCCACGTGTGTACCGGTGAACACGCGGCCCCAGGAAGTAATTTTACTTGCTGTTTCGGACGAGTTAATTCAGCTAATTTTCAAAAGAAATAAAATATGTTAACCACGGTTGCCACTGAGTAAAAAAATTTTGTACCAAAATTTTCCGAAAATGTTACCAAGAAGTTACCAAAATTTATTTATAAAAACCAAAAGCTTTATTTTTATTATAATAAAAACAACAACTTTTATTAATAAAAAACATAACATAAAACGTTTTAATTGATTTTAGAACATAAATAAATGTTTCAATTTATTATACCGATGAATTCCGTATATAATTTAAATAAATTATTTAATATTGCAGTCATGGGTGCTGTTGGCTGAAGTAGTAGAACACGAGACTATGAAGCGGAGGGTCGTGAGTTCGAGCCCCCGCTGAGTCATGAAATATTGTGTTGAATTCTTCTGATCAGCATTAGTGCGTGGTTGTGTTAGTTGTTGCCAGCCTGTTTCAATGATGAAGGCATAGTCACTGGTCACTGAACATAATTGGCAGCGACTGACACTATCATGTACTAAAAAAGCAGAGTAACAGCACCCACCTTCGTCGGCCCTGTAGCAAAAATTAGCCGGCGAAGTAAAAGGTTGAAATAGCTACAAAAAACTGTCAATCTTCTCATCTTTCCTAATCTGTCCCCTCAATACTATCCCCTCGTTTTCAGTTCCGGCGCAATGCATTGCATATATAGGGGTCATCCCCTGAGTGCTAGTCCAAGATAAAAAAAAAAAAAAAAAAAAAAAAAAAAATAATCTTTTGCTGACCAAACATAATGACATTTGCATATTACGCCGTTGAACAATTTGGCGCACATTCACACAGTTGTTTTTAATGATTTTTTTTCTCAGTGTTGAGTAATGCGGAAAATGATAAAAGAAATGCAATAATTTGATAGTTTGTCAAGCCTTAAAAACAAAGTTACCAAGTTACCAACCCTAAAAAAAATTACCAATTTTGGTAGAATGTTACCAACTGTGGCAACTGTGATGATAACGCAAAAACTTACGTTTTAAAACGATAAATGAAACTTTGAATGCTGATCTCTTTGATCTGTCAGATTTTAGTGACTCTGAAGATGATGGTAAAAAATTGTTTATTTCAATATAAAAATTAAAAAAAAAAATATTATTAAGAAAATCTATCCACCTGTTCTCATTGAACCAAATATGTACTCCTAAATTTCATCCGCCCCTCACATATTATGGGTATGCAAAATGCTCGGGCCAAGCACAAAGCTTGGCCAAGCACGGCCACAGACTCATTCCATGTATATAAACCGAATGTAAATCGTGTGCGCTATGCCACATTCACGTTTAAAGACATCAAGGTTGCGTGTGGATATGTGCACACGCGGCCCGAACAAGTAGTTAAGTCGTGTGCACCGGTGCCGCACGTGGCGCTAAATGTGTTAAAACTCCTTCCCCTGTCAGGATCGTTTTTTTTTAAACAAAGCAAATCATAAGACTGTATTAAAATTGCATAGATTTTCAGTTAGAAAGGGAATCCCCAAGTTTTGATGGCATGGCGCAATGATGTAGAAAAAAAGTAAAAACGTTATATTCGACCAGGTCGAATCTTAATAAAAACTCTAATTAGAAATAGAGATGAACACGCTAAATTGACCTAAAAGTAGCTAAAGTTACACCACTTAACACTTGAACAAAACAAACAAGAGTGCTTTTTCAGCAAACTTCTCTTCTTTAAGCGCTGTCAAAATTGGATTTTCCAATTGCAAAGTCCTGTGTTTACACCATGAAAGTCTTATTTTTAAGATTGCTAGTTTATAGGCAAGAGTGGCGAGGGGAACTGAAACGAGTACACACTATGATTTACTGTCGATACGTTTTGTTTTCTCATACGTAACGCACACATTCCTACACACAACTATGCACAACACATATGTATGTCGCCAACAATAAGACTTTCACTGTGTGAACGCCGAAGATAGTTCAAAGAAGAATAAATAAGAATCTTAAAAATAAGACTTTCATCGTGTGAAACAAAGCGTTGACGCCGCGTTATTTCGGTTGATCTCATACATTTTAGCTGTGTTCCAGATGCAGCCCGAACTCGCCCAAAGTTACCCAAATTCGTTCCAGATAACAATTTTTGTGCAATTTTGAGAGATAATGAGAGAGTAATTTTTTTCATTTCCTGTACAAACTCGCCCGAACTATTTCTTTGGGTAAGTTTGGGCAAGAATTATATTATCAGCAGTTTTTTGTTTACATTTGAAAATTGAAAAGTAAAAAGAAAATTTGCAAATAAAGGAAAGAAGTTGTTAATTGAAAATTGGTTAAAAGTAAAATGGAAGATTTTTCAAAAAAAAACTTGAAGTTGTTAGTACATTTGCGCATATTTGCCCCTTTGCTTTTTCAGATTAGTGAACAACTTATGGACACATCAAGTTAGTCTGATGAAGACGACATGTTACATTTACAATGATGCTAATCTTTCATTTCATGATGTTGAGCCTTATTCAGTGTATAAAACCACTAAAATAAAAATTAATTTAAAAAGTAAGCAGGACTAGTTTTTCCAAAAGATGTAATTATGGTTTTTTGCGTTCCAGCAAATTTGGGTAGATTTTGCACTTTGAGAGAGAAATTTTCTTTTTTACTCTCATTAACCCAAACTTGCCCGAAATTACTTGGAACAGACTTTTTTTATGGGCATGAGAAATTTTGACAGCCAGACAAAGCATTGCGTCGTAATTTAGGTTGGTCTGTTAATCATGTTAAAATAAAAATATTCAGATAAAAAACTAAATATTCAGATAAAAACTAACAACAACAACAAGCTCTTTAACGCGGCATGGCCACACATCAAACTGATGCTTCAAACTTGTGTATGTGTTGGTAAAATTCTGTTTGGCAGTGAAAATCTAAATTGTTTTGATATTCTTCAAACTCACATCAAACCATACGTGTGAGCTCTTTTCACTAACACTATCAAATAAAAGCAGAGTTTGAAGCGTACGTTTGATGTGTGGCCATGCCGCTTAAGAGCCAGTATTTATTTTAAAACATAAAGCAGGAATTTTGTACATTTTCTAAAAATCTTCGCTTATGGAACACAAATATGGATATTGAGGACCATTTAATCCAGTTACACATTTTTCACCAGCTGTAGTGCATTTGTCGTATGAGCTTTTGCCGTTGGCGTAGTTGCAAGTCATCCAGACTTTTGAAAGTTGTTGGCCATTCTTTCCCGTAAAATTGGCAGTGCCTGAAACGGCAGCACAACCCAGACGGATGTTCGAATCAGCGTACAAACCAATATCCTGAACTTTTTCCCTTTAATGAAAAATGTGTTGTTTTAGGAACTGTGAAAAAGCTTTCCAAGATCACTTACAAACTCATAAACTCCAAAGTCGTTGAAACTATTGATTTTACAACAAATCTGATGCCTTTTACAGATAAATCTGAATATAATAATTCGCGAGTATAATGGGTAGAATTTGGAAAGGCGCTAGTGCCGTGGCAGTATTCGGGAGATGGTGAACATTCTTTTTTTTTTTTTTTTTTTTTTAGGAGTAGGACCAGCACTCAGGGGATGACCCCTATATATGCAATGCATTGCGCCGGAACTGAAAACGAGGGGATAGTATTGAGGGGACAGATTAGGAAAGATGAGAAGATAGACAGTTGTTTTTGTAGCTATTTCAACCTTTTACTTCGCCGGCTAATTTTTGCTACAGGGCCGACGAAGGTGGGTGCTGTTACTCTGCTTTCAGTACATGAGTGGGTCAGTCGCTGCCAGTAATTGTCCAGTGATCAGTACTATGCCTTCATCACTGAAAACAAGCTGGCAACAACTTACACAACACGCACTAATGCTGACCAGAAGAATTCAACACAATATTTCATGACTCAGCTGGGGCTCGAACTTAGGACTCTCCGCTTCATAGTCTCGTGTTCTACTACTTCAGCCAACAGCACCCACAACATTTACATTTCAAGGCAGCCAGTGTGGTCAAATCATTATCCCATTGCATGGTGGCCGTACGACAAGCAGGACCATTTGTGGTACACTCACCGCCTGCAAAAGTGTTGCGCCTTCTATTGTGCTCGTCTAGTATAAATTCTTTTAAGTTTTCGTCTATATCTACCATTTCAACATCTTCTGGGCAGCTGGCACTAAATTTCTGCAGGATAAAAAATTTTATTTGTAAGTACGAAATTTGAAAATTGATAAAACTTACCCCATCATTTTCACAGGCAATATGTTTCACTTCTTTTCCCTCAATAAGGCAATTCATACCGCAATAGTCATCGTCAGCGACAATCGCTACCGCCACGATTGAAAAAAATACTACTACGCAGTTTTTCATTTTATTTAAATTTCACTTGTGCTTTCGAGCAACTTGACTGAGGCTAAGAATGGTATGGCACCGCTTTTTATATTCTCCAAAAAAGAAATTGGGGATGGAGGGTATATTCACTTTGTCATCCGTGTGTAACGCACCGAAATGTCCATCTACGACCCCATACAGTATATATATTCATGATCAGTCCAAACGAAAAGAGCCAGACCCTTGAATTTATTACCAATATATTTTAAAGGATAGCACAGCTCAAGTTCGTAAATGGGCTGAATCGGGCCAGAGAGAAAAAAAGTTCCCCTAAGAAGAACTAAATCAACCTCTAAAAAAAACTTATTTTCGAGTTTTTTTGTAATTTTGTTAAGCAAACGATATATTTTTATGTCAAAGAAGATCCACAGAAAAATAAATTTTTTTAAACCCGCCCCTTTTAGTGGGCGTTGAATTAAGACATTATATACAAAAATGGTGTAAAAATTTAACAAATTGTTAAAGCCTAAATTCCTTAAAATTTAAAATTTTAAGCTTTCATGACGAAGCTGAGACATTATCTGATCGTCCTCTGACGCCTAAATGACCCTATCAAAAAAAATATTTTTTTATACTTAAAAACCCCAAAAATTCAAAAATGTACTTTTTAGTGTTTTATAGCAAAGGAAAGATGTCTCCCCCACGGTCCGACAAAATACAGTTTTAATACCCTCCAAAAGGATTGGACCCCACAGAGTATATACATGTACATTAGACTGGTCGCATCTTGTATGGGATTTTTTTTTTTTTTGAAATTTGATTGTGTGCGCTGCTTAAAATATGAGGTTTGGTCTAAGAAATTATGTCCTAAATTTTCAGCTCAATCCGACGGTGCCTAGTCGTGCCTAGTGGGGCCCAAAGTTCCCCATAGTTTAAAAAAACATCTATTCAATCAGATATTTATAGTTATATTGAATAATATGCTTGAAATATAAATTTAATTTGTTAATGGTTTTGAAAGTTAATATAATGATGAAAAATTTATATATTTATTTGATTAATTTTATTGAGTTCATTAATTTATAAGAGAAGATTTGTTGTGAGAAGGATATAAATGACGATAGTGTTCAACAACTTGGAGTAAGTACTGCTTATCTTTCTCATCGTATGTTAATGATTTATTGTAATCCGTGATGAGTTTAATTGCTCTTTCTGCTGCATCATTCACAACGTTCAAATGTTGACAGATAGCTTTTCCAGCGCAATAATCATTCCTCTGCTGCCATTGAGAAGGTTCCAATTCTAAAAATTTTGGATCTATGGCCAATCGAGAAAAAAATTTCTTTGTCAGTGGAGAAACGAAGTCTGATATATCTCTAGATGCGTAAGACAAAATTTCATCCATATTGACAACATTCCTTTTCGTACTTTTTTCATTATTTCCGTGTATAGCATTGCCGATGTCGAGTTTTTGGACCATCATCTTTTTTACTTCCAACGGTACGCTTTCATCAAAAAATGCAAGGCCTACAGTTTCTTCTGACAAATACCACAAATGGTTTCTTATTTTTTGCAATAATGCGGTTGAAACTTCTTTATCAAAATAATATACAACGTTTTGAATGAAATCAAGATCCAGTTTTGGCGCTTCTATAGCATTCACACATCGGAACCAATAAGGAACATATATGATAGTCAAAAATAAGCAAATGCTCCGAAGACTTTTCAATTCCGCTGCTGTCAATTTGAACTGTTCACGAAATAGAAATATTTTGTAACAATAAATGCACTTTGACATGAATCTTGCATGCGATGTTGCACCAGGCAAACGAAATTGTGAAAAATCTGGTACCCGCTCCCCAATAAAATGGAGTGTTAACTGAAGCAACTCTTTATAATCTGCACGCACGTAATGGAATTTTAACGAATTTATACAAAAATTCTTCAAATAATCTACGTGCGATGTTGTTAAAATTCGTAACACTTCTTCGTCCAAAATTCCACTCTTGAAGGTGCTAGCTTCAATGTGTTTCCAATACTTGGCAAATCTGTTGAAGAGAAGAACTTCTGGCCCGGATGTTTTCCCAAAATTCATTTCAAATACAGATTTGACCAACAATTCACTTATATGGTGGCGACATGGAAGAAAAAGTAGTTTTCGTCCTAATTTTTGTTCGAGCAAATATGCAGCGCCATTATTAACCCCAGTGTTAGTGGAAGTGGTATCAAAAGACACTATTTCTACTAAACCATCAAGTGACCATTGTTGCAAAAAATTGTAGGTGGCGTCTGCTATATTTACCCCAGAAGAATTTTCTATTTTCGGTATGCCGAGCAGTTTTTCCATACGTTCACTTGTCACAACGAGGGCCAGTCGATCTTTTTTTTCTGTACCCTTTATTTCTGGAAGGAGTTTTCCATCCCAATGAAGGACAAATACTTCAGGAATCTGCAATAAACAGTTTTAAAATAATATATAAAGCCTAATATTAAATCAACTATGATACTTACATTACTGTACATTGTACATATGTATATATTCTTGATATATGATGAAATCTAAAACGATCTAGCAATGCCAATCCCTCCGTCTGTGGAAAACTCGATACAGTCCAGTTTTGTACTCCGCCCCTTTAGTGGGCGTTGAAATTACATATCACATGAAAAATAGTGTAAATATTTACCCCGGTATTCATAAAAAAATAAAATGTATTTGAAATCTGTTTTAAGAAAATTTTGTATGAAAAAATTTGATTAAAATACATTTCAAACTCATTTTAAATTTTATGAATACCGGGGTTAATATTTAAGCCCACATACCTTAAAATTTAAATTTATGAGCTTTTAGGACGAAGGTAAGCAGTTCTCTGATCTTGCCCTGCCCTACCCCTTCACCCACCTTCGCCACCCCAAATTACCCTATCAAAAAAAAACGTATAATTTTCTACACTTAATTACCCCAAATATTTACTTTTTAAGTTTTTACGACAGAGGTGAGATGTCTCCCCCCTTCCCCCACCACGACCCTTCCCAGAGGTTTAAAATTGGGCACAAAAATTTCTTAAAGGAACTCTGACCCAGAAGATTAAACATTTTTTTAATTATCTCAGTCCCTTTTTTGCACGTTGATATAAAATATTAATACGTAAGTTTTTATGCTGGCGTTAAGGTGTCTCAGTCATGCTCCTTCCAACGCATTGGAAACAATCGTGTTAAAATAATTTTTTGTTTTTCTTGTTTACTTAAACCAGGGGGTGTTACTCTGTAATGCGATGCGAATGAAAAACTGAACGCATTTGTATGCTATTTACATTGAAATGCGAAAGCAATTCCTTTCGCATCGCATTGCAGAGTAACCAACCCCCACAACAGGCCCATGAGGCCTAAGTGTAATCCTGAACGGATTGGGATCGCCCTTGCTTACGCCCCTCTCTTCAACCTAACCTAACACCACAGATACTATATAAATGTAAATTTTAATAAGAATAAAAATAGAGTTTTCATTTACTAAATATTTGGAGGGTATTTAAGATTCGACCCGGTCGAATATAACGTTTTCACTTCTTTTTTATAAAATTATAAATTTAGTGTTAAACAACAAATTCCGAAAAGCTATATAAAATAGTTCTTGTTGAATCAGTTAAAGCTAAATAATTTAGTTGCGATTGCGATAGGATGCCGATCTACGATAGATAAAAACACATGTATGTATGTGTATGTTTTTAAATTTAACTTCTAGATAATAGTGGAATAAGATTTTCATCTTCAGAGTAAAGAGTAAATTTTTTTATTAGGACTAAAAATAGCTGCGGTTTTATGGGTGTGTTTTTCTTGTCTTATATTAAATGTCTTTCAATCTTATGGCTGTGATTAGATTAAGTTTCGATCATAAATTTCATAAAGATACAAAACACATGCCATGAACAATTAACATCAAGCATTTCGCTTCTATATCCGTGCACAATTTTCTCAAACAGAACTTTTGTTGGTAACCCATAGAACTTATAAGTACATGCGCGAGATAAAGAAAGAACAACGAGATTCACTTTATGTGTGGTTGATTAATAATCATAATAGTTTATTGTCTGTTAATATTTATACTATCAATATGCTAATATTGCATTTTCATAATATTATTTAATTCTAAGAATTATACTAGGAAGTAATAAAATAAAATACAATTAAATTATTAATGTGTTAATATTGCATTTTCATAATATTATTTAATTCTAAGAATTATACTAGGAAGTAATAAAATAAAATACAATTAAATAAAATGAACCTAAATAAAGATGCTTATTCATGTCTGACCCAATTTGCATAAGTATGTTAGTTAACAATGTTATTGGTAATGTTACGTTGATGATTGTAGTTGTTGTTGCTGCTGTTGGTTTGTTTGTTAAGTTGGTGGTTGTAGTTATTGTTGTTGCTGCTGTTGGTTTGTTTGTTAAGTTGGTGGTTGTAGTTGTTGTTGTTGCTGCAGTTGTTGGTTTGGTTGGTGACTATGTGTAACATAGGTAACTCCTCCCCCCTTAGAGTATAGTGAGGGCCACAAGGAATCTGTAGGTGGACGAACGATACTTTCAAACATAAACGATTTTGGTGTGTATGAAATTCTAATTCGTTTTGCTAAGCACATTGATGATATGATAATTATTAGAATGATAATCATAATCGATGAGTATGTGATATACTGGTGAGTGGTTGTTGTTATTTTCAAGGCGGACATCAAGTCGTGGTCACTGAAATGATAAGACTTTAATTTTTGCATGTTGAGTTCTTCAATGACGGCTTCAGGAATTATTTCGACAAATTCAGGTAATGTTATGTTGATGTGTTCCCGGTACGTTTGTGCCTTGCCCTCATATGTTAACCCATTAATGTTGATTGTGCATTTTTCGTAATATAGGATTGTTGTGTTAGTCACGTTGAACGGTTTACTGCAGTCAGATTGTACAAGTGTTGTTGGTACGTTAATAAATAGTAAGAAGTTATCTTCTGGCTGGGAAATAGACTCCAATCGTCCCACGTCTTTTACGTTACATTTTGGTTGTAGTTTTCGTAACAGTTTACCCATACATTGTGATTGTTCCATAGGTTCGCTTCTTGTAGGATTGGGACAGACATAAATATCTATTAATTTCAAACATTTTTCATGATAATAGTTAATAGAATTTTTATTATAAGCTATATAATTTGATGATAATATTTGTCTTGTTACATTTATTGGTAAGGGTATAATGTGAGAAAAATTAAAAGTTTCTTGTTTAAATTTTGGAATTTTTACATTAAATATTATATTCGATTTGTTATAATATGCTTGTAATTCTAGTATTTCATATAATTGTTCTACAGAATATATTTTGTGTATTTGATTATTTAGTATATTATAAATATTTTCTATTTCGTCATGACTTAAGATGAATTTAGAAATAATATTTAATTTCGCAAATACAATGCTTTCGGCTATATTGTTAACTTGATTCGTTAGCAAATCAATATTGTAATTGATTCTATTCAAGTATTGTATTTGTGAAATTATAAGATCTTCTTTATTTATTCTATTGTACATAGTTCCTTGTGTTTTTTTTAAGATTTCTGTAATTCTACTTTGTTCTGTGTTTATGTGTGTTGTAATGTTGTTAAATCTTTGGATCATTTCCGTATTTAATATGCTTTGTTTGTTTACCGTGTTGTTGAAAATATGTTCGTTTTTTATAAGTTCCTCAAGCTGAGAATTTATGTTCCCCGCATCCCTATCATCCATATTACCAGTTATATATTTAATTGTTGAGCCTAATCCATTAAATAGACCTCTTTTTTGCCTCTTAAAAGGTAGTAAATTGTCAATTTTATTCATTAATTGATTTAATTTAAGTTTCGTGATCTTTAATGAATCTTTGATTGAACTATTTGGTTCAAATACGTCTAAGGTTTCTTTAATTTTCTCTGAATTATTAACATAGTCTTTAAGATCTATTACATGGATTAAATTTTGATAATGGTTTATTACCTTGGCATTACCCATTCTCAATTCGATAATAGCCAATTCATTGTCTATTTGTTGTGTGTTTAGCCTTTGGGAGTGGGCCACAGATAACCTAGGGAGAAAACAGAATGATTAGTTATATTATTGTATTTTAGAATTTTTCTTTATTCTCCTTTTAATCTTTGATTTGTGAATTTTCTGGTTTCTATCTGAAATAAAGGTAACTTTTTTATCAGTTTGTACTTTGTGTTTAGAAAATCGAGGTGTTATCTTATTTCTCCTGTTCTCTTTTCGATATATTATATCGCTGGCCTGTAATGGTGCAGGTTGTGCCCTATTCTCGTTCAGTTTATCTATTCTGTCCTTTACAGTAGTTTGTAATTTTTCCCTAATTTTGGGGTAGATAATTTGTTGGTATTCGTTTAATTTCTGGATATACTCGTGTTCTCCATTGAATTTTATTGTTTCATTAAATATGTGTGGTCTGCCAAAGAATACTTCATACGGAGTTAGTTTCGTTGTTGAATGTATCGAATTATTATAGGTAATAAGAGCCTCCGAGAAAATTTCATCGTGATCCGTGGAAAGTTTGCTCTCTTTCCTTTTAGCCATAATTATCCGATATATTTCGGTTAGAGTCGAATGCAACCTTTCGACGGGCGCATTGCTTGAAGATTGTTGAAATGAAGTTATATGTAGATCTATATTGAATTGTTTGCAAAAGTCTCTAAAAATAATGGCCGTAAATTCCTTTCCTTGGTCACATATGATTTTCCTCGGAATCCCATAAGTACTAATGAAGGTTTTTAATGACTTAATTACATTTAAACTAGTTTTTGCGGCAATTGTGAACCCCGCTGCAAATTTTGAAAATTTATCGATAATAGTCAGTATTTGCTGATTGTTGACGTGATATATATCAATGTGTAAAATATCCAGAGGTTTTTCCGGGGTTTCCGGAATTTGGAAAACTAATTTTTGTGGGTGTCTATCGTATTTGAGTGTCTGACACGTGTCGCAATCATTAATTATTTGGCTGATCTTGTTTTTCATATGTGGGAAGAAATACTCTCTTTTAAGGTGTAAATATGTTTCCTCTATTCCTCGGTGGTTGTTATTTTGATGATATTTCCTTATAATTTCATCTTGTTCATCGTTATCTGAAATATCTCTTATTCTGAGTGTACAACGTACTAAGCGGTAAGATTTATTGCTAGCAAAATATTGTGAAAAAATTTTCTGTACAATTCGAAAAACATCATCATTATCTGTATAAACTGCAACAAGCCTATTAGGCTTAATAAACTTAGCAAAAATTTTTATGATTGAATTTTCGTCATAGGATGGTGCTTTTATAATACGTTTTAACTTATTCTTGAAGGGTACCTCCACAGTAACCTTTGATTCCGGTTGTATTTCTATTACTAGCTGTATATTAAATTCGTTCAGGGGCTTTTCCGAGATTGGGATCCCATCGTCCAGGTTCTCTTCTGCAGAGTGAATCGTACTCCCACTAGTGCCTATAGTAGAGAAAGCTTCATGGTTGTTTATATCTGGTGTAATTCTACTTAGGGCATCCGCGTTGGAATTTAGTACTCCTTTTTTGTACACTATTTCGTAGTCGAACTCCTCTAATTTTAGCCGCCAACGAACTAGTTTTGAATTTGGTTCTTTTAGTCCCATAATCCAAGTTAATGGTCTATGGTCTGTTACTATTTTGAATTTATGTCCGTAGAGGTAGGGCCTGAAGTATTTCGTGGCCCATACTATTGCCAGAAGTTCCTTCTCTATTGTAGAATAATTTATCTCTGAACCATTTAATGTTCTGCTGGCAAAACAAATAGGTTTATCGCTCCCTATTTGGCCCTGAGACAACACAGCCCCTAGCGCATAGTTACTAGCGTCTGTGGTTAAAATGAAATGTTTAGAAAAATCCGGGTATTGTAATATTGGGTCATTACAAAGCAGATTTTTACACATTTCGACAGTTCTGACATACTCTTCGGTAAGTTTTATGTCCATCCCCTTTTTCAAGCAGACCGTTAATGGTTTCGTTAGTTTCGCAAAGTTAGGTATAAATTTCCTATAATATCCTAATAAACCTAAAAAGGACTTAATTTGTTTCGCAGTTTTCGGAATTGGGAAATTTTTTACTGCACTTATTTTTTTCGGGTTCGGTTTTATCCCTTCAGTAGATACAATGTGCCCTAAAAATTCTATTTCCTTTTTCAGAAACTCGGATTTATCGACCTGAATTTTAAAATTCGAACTCCTTAATTTCTCAAATACCGCTTCTAGATTATTGATATGTTCCTGTAATGAGGTTGAAAAAATTATGATATCATCCAGGTAAACAAGGCACACTTTTCCCACTAAATCTCTAAGGACGTTGTCCATGACTCTTTGGAAAGTTGAAGGTGCGTTTTTCAACCCGAATGGCATTCTAATGAATTCGTAATGCCCTCCTTCTACTGAAAACGCTGTTTTCGGGATGTCTTTTGGTTCCATTTCGATCTGGTGAAAACCACTTGCGAGATCTACCGTGGAAAAGTACATACACCTACCCAGTTTATCCAATAATTCATTTATATTCGGAATAGGGTATTTATCCGTTATGGTCTTCTCATTTAATTTCCTATAATCAATCACTAATCTCCATTTCTGCTTGCCACTCGCGTCTTTCTTTTTGGGTACTACCCATACAGGTGAACTCCAGGGTGAATAACTTGGGCGTATTATATGTTGATCCAATAGTTTAGTAATTTGTCCTTGTACTTCCTCCTTGTGGATGTAAGGGTATCTATATGATTTCGTATATATCGGTACATCATTCGTTGTTGGTATGCTGTGTCTTATTTTGTTTGAGAATGTCAATTCTTGCCCCTCTCTGTAGAAGACATCGGAATATTTTCTGCATGATTTTAGAAGTAGTCGTCTTTCCTCCTGGTTGAGATGTTCAAGCCGCAATAAGTTTTTTACATCCGTATCTTCGTTTACGTAGGATGGCCCACATTCTGTAGTATTGACTTCGACGTATTCCTGGGAATGGTATTCTTGCGTTTTCAAGGGTTGATCAAAATAGATAGTTTCCAGAGAGTCACTTAAGTTTGTTACTTCGACCAAACTAGACCAGTTCTGTGCCGTATAAATACCAGCTGAAATTACAAGTTTTCCGTTTACCGATGTTTCCGCAATCAAAATATCCCCTTCTTCAACATCAACGGGTAATTTAATAATCATTTTTGTATTTGGTTCGATCGTGATTTTGCCAGAGCACACGTTTGGTTTGTGATATAATGGTATAGCCGTAAATCCCGTCTCCAATGTATTAGATTTCAAGTCGATTTTAGCGCCAATATTGGATAAATAATCGATGCCCAAAAGACCATCGAAGTAGTTGTGAAATTTAAATAGTAATAATGAGAGTTTTCCCTTTTGTTTGAATTCTTCGAATATTGGTAATATTACCAATTTGTTTATCCTGTATTTAGCTAAAACTGTTTTTATTATCGTAGGTTTACATTTGATATGTTGTTGTTGGTCCACATGTTCCGGGTTAATGAATGAAGTTGAAGCCCCAGTATCTATCAGGAACTTGAGAAGTTTATTGCCAGGGAACCGGATTTTAATGTAAACCAATTCAGACCCATGTTTAACCCTGTCTAGGTATCCCGTTGGTTGTGGGAGGCAAGGTCTAGAAAATTTACCTCTTCTTCTACGTTAGTTAATTCGCTATACTCCCCCTCTTCTATTATATTGTTAACTTCAGTATTTGGATGTCTTCTTGTTTGTGCACTTGGGCTCTGTTTAATGCTTGGGAACGAGCCTCTATTCCTCAGGTAGGAAAACCCACTTGACGTGTCCATGGGTTCCGGTTTTTGAAATTTGGGTACGTTAGTGTTGGTCATATTATTATTGAAGGGTGCATTGTTATGGGGTATATTATTATTGAAAGACATTTGTTTTCGTTGATTAAAATTATCGAGTTGATTATTATTAAAAGATGCTTGTGGACGATATTGGTTATAAGAATTGTTATTTTGGTTGCCATTGCGACTATCCCCCCTGTAAGCCATGTTCTGTGGGGATGGTGCCACCAAATTGTAGGTGTTCCTATTAGGCTGATAATTATAATAAGGCTTATTATGAAAAGGATTTCTTTGGTATGAATAGTTATTCTGCCTATTTTGATTAATTTTACCGTAAGACCCATTAGACTGTTGGTAGTATATATTCTGCTCCTTGATGCAGAAATTTAATGCTTCCGCTAGAGTGTTAGGTCTCATAGCTCTAATTGTTGCTCCCAATGGATCCCTTAGTCCTGTCACAAAAGAGTTGAGGCACATTTCTTCATAAAGTGACTTCTTAGCATATATCACATTTTGGTCTGCTTCGTGTAACAAAATGTTGTTACATAGAGCTGATTGCAATTCTACCACTTCTCCATAAAATTTTTCAAATGGTTTTCCAAATTGCTTCAGGGCATGAAGGTCTTTTATCAGAGAAGTCTCTGAACGTTTATCTGAGTAGTATGTTATTAGATTCGTTTTTATGTTATCCCAATTTAATGGGGTCCCGTACATGTTGAGCACCTCATTCGCTTGTCCTTCAATTTTATTGCGTATGGCTCTCAACAAAATCTGCCCGTATGGGGTTTTATCTGTTCCCCGTATGAACAAAAGAATTTCCTCAACGTTATTGAGGAACTCATATAACAATCTGGGGTTACCATCAAATGTCGGTAACTGTTTGATGGCATCGGGTATTCTCAACGACTGGAATACATCCATCTGTGCTGTTAGTACTGCTGTTGAAGCAGGAGGGACCGTGCCCGAAGTACTTTGTTCCCGTGAATCGTTATTCATCCTAGCTGAATCTACTACCTCAGGAATTGAATTTAAGCTCCTACTTTTAAATATTTGCGGAAGGCTATAAGGTGAACCCCTGTTTTTTGGCATTAATTATCTCTTACTTTCCTACTTTAGCTCCTGACGAAATATTCTGATAGATTTTCGCTTGATAACAATGTTAAAAAAAAATGAAGAAAAATTTTGTTACTTACAGCAATATTAATAAAATCAGCATGTCCCTTAGCAGTTGCGTGGTGCGATTATTAATCCCTTTGACTCGTTATTTCTTCCAGTAGGTTCCGGAGTTTGCAGATGAAGTGAAGCTACACAGATTTCCTCTGATACTATATATGCTTTTAACGTATTCCTGTGCGATACAAGAATTTTTATTTGGTGTTCCTGTGTGATACAGGGATTTTTGTCACCTTTATTTTACTTGTATTCCTGTGCGATACAGGAATTGATTTTTTTTTTTTTTTTTATATTTAAATTTCTTTTCTTTAATTTCACAGTTTATATTATTTTCCTTTTACAAACTCCACGATTTTACTCGTATCGTCGTTTGTTTATTCAATTAATATGATATTCGCTCATATTCTACCCCCAGAAAAATTTTTATCTTTTAGTTCTCTTTTTTTTTTTTATTTATATATTTTCTTTTGCACTATATTTTCCACAGTATTCCTGTACGATACAGGAATTGATTTTTTTTTTTTTATATTTAAATTTCCTTTATTTTATCTGATTAGTATGATATTCACTTCCTTCTTTTTTTTTTTTTTTTTTTTTTTTTTTGTAATTAAATTTCTTAAATTTTTCCTCAGAGATTTTTCTGTACAACTTTCACTTTTCCACAAAAACCGCCGTTCGACTGCGCCAGATAAAGAAAGAACAACGAGATTCACTTTATGTGTGGTTGATTAATAATCATAATAGTTTATTGTCTGTTAATATTTATACTATCAATATGCTAATATTGCATTTTCATAATATTATTTAATTCTAAGAATTATACTAGGAAGTAATAAAATAAAATACAATTAAATTATTAATGTGTTAATATTGCATTTTCATAATATTATTTAATTCTAAGAATTATACTAGGAAGTAATAAAATAAAATACAATTAAATAAAATGAACCTAAATAAAGATGCTTATTCATGTCTGACCCAATTTGCATAAGTATGTTAGTTAACAATGTTATTGGTAATGTTACGTTGATGATTGTAGTTGTTGTTGCTGCTGTTGGTTTGTTTGTTAAGTTGGTGGTTGTAGTTATTGTTGTTGCTGCTGTTGGTTTGTTTGTTAAGTTGGTGGTTGTAGTTGTTGTTGTTGCTGCAGTTGTTGGTTTGGTTGGTGACTATGTGTAACATAGGTAACTCGCGTTACCGAATGGGACGTTGGGGACAGGTATCAGTAGGAAACATGATGGCTACTGTAAGAAGAATAAAAGTCATTGCCTTGACCCCTACGTAAGTTTGAAATAAGAAAGGAGGTCCAAAGACGCCTGGATCTAATTAAGAGTTCAAAAATCAATAGAAAGTTGAAACCTATAATGGTTGGCTTTCGAGGGGTTATTCTGTTTTTCAGGCATAACTTTTGCAGGTAGCCCCGTAAAACTTATATGTTACTGCCCAATCTCTAAAACAGTGGAACGGATGTGCATATAAGAATCTAAAAGAAGTAGGTTCGCCTACGAGCTTGAGTAAGAATTGACAGGTGAGGCGACACCTGGGTTTGGGTAGAAAGGAGACCGAAGTCGATAGAAAGTTTATGGAACCTACACTGGTTTGACTTTTGAGGCTTTACCAGTAGCCTAAACTGGTACCACGGGATCCAGTACAAACCTCGCAGTTTACTGCGGCTGGATATTGGAGAGGTCTCCCTCGGGAGTACACGTGGTGGTTGTGGTCACCAATTTGGTGGAAGGTTTGTCAGATAAGGATTGATGTTCAATCCTTGTGGTTGGACTTCGGTCCGGCTGATAGTAGCAGAACCTATATGTTGTTGTGAATCAACAAATAAAAGATCATCTAGATAGGATCGGCACTGTAGCAAGGTGTTAGATCATGGAGCTTACCAAATCATGTTCTAGAAATTGCCACCTGGGCGACCCGAGGTCGCCTTCGTGTGGTTCTTGGGTGCTAAGAGGGGTGCTGGTAACACTTAATTTTCACCCGGTGTTAAGACCACCGTCAGTTTGAGCCGTATGGCAGGTACTGACGTAAATCAATGACATATATATCCGTGCAGCTCGAAAACATCATTATTTTTTAAGTGAAATTACTGTACGCTTGTGAACACATACATATATTTTTATTAAGAATACAACAATACGCCCTTTTGCCGATACGATAGCGATACTTAAACAGATATATTGGGCTAGCAGCAACTCTTGAAGCATTCTTGAATATTCAGGCTATACGGCTAAATTTATGGAGGAAAACACAAGTCACAAATGGGACTGATCGAATTTGACCATGTAACTCTTAGCATCGGCGCACATTTGCTGGAAATCATATTAGAAAAGTATATGTTAAGAAATTATCGTACGGTTAATATCACTGGCAGCAAGCATTCTGCTCATATGTACATAATGAGTACTGCTTACCAGAGATCTCAGAAATGTACAAAAAAATTTAATGTACACCTTTAATACAATGTACACCTTTAATACAATGCACACCTTGAATACACTATATACATTGTCTTTCTTTCATCGTGTACACCTTCTACTTGTGTGTAACTATGAGTGCACTCGTGTACATCTCGTGTATATGATTTTTTAATTTGAAACTGGTGGGTATGCATAATATTTTTAGTGTTTGCTTTTACTGCGCACACAAAATAATCTTCTTCCTAGTTGTGGATGTTTTCCTAAAATATAAAAGAAATATGAAAAGCCATAAATAAAAGAAAATATGAAAAGCATAGCAGCTCTGAGCCACTCAATATCAAGGCTCGGCGGAAACAATTTTTAGGTGCAGGCAGACCACTAATCCTCCACTATCTTTCGATAGTTTTACGTCTCCCTCGCACTAATTAATTTCAACAACTCAAATAACTGCATACATTTACCGTTCTTCTGGTTAACTGCATTGCGCTACTGCTTAAGTGCATAATATTTTTTATAGGTTTTTACTCCCAAATTAAAAATTTTTTAGATCAGATTAAAATTTTTTAAATTCAAACTCAATTTTTTCCAAAACAAATTAACATTTATTTCAAACAAATGAAATTATTTTTAAAATAAATTAAAATTTTTGCATATCAAATTCAACATTTTTCATATTAAATTCACTTTTTTTAATTTAAAAATAAGTATTTTCATTTTCAAATTCAATTGTTTTTAAAGTTTGTTTAATTGTTGCTTAAAACTAAAATGTTTTATTTAAAATTTATATATTTTTAAAATTAACTAATTTTTCATACATTAACTCGCTTTTTTTGACTTGCAAACTGATTTGTTTTTTAAATTAACTTAATTTTTTATATATTTTGTTTTCTTTAATATTGTTAACAAAAAATACAACTGCCTGTCCCATTGGAATATGTAACTTCCAATCCTGTACAGTAAAAACTTTTGAATTACATTTACTCAAGAATGATAAAATAAAGATTACGCCAACAAGCTGAAATAAAAATAATTTTCTGCGCATGATGGAACTCTGACGTCACTCAACATGTGTTCTGATTGGCTAATAAAATTCAGTTGGAGAACTATTATGTTATTGTAAAAACAGGACAGTGGGGCAAATTGCGATTTTTCATATTAAATTTGTTTGATAATAAACAATTTTAAAAAATTATTTTACTTTCCACTTGTTTTTATTTGAAATTGTTCATTTATAGTTATTTTATATAAATATTGAACCCAAGTGCTAATTATTTTTCTTTTTTCCCCATTCAAAACAAATTTTTTTCCTTGCAAAATATCAGCTATAACTTCCTTTGAGCGTCATCTCTTGGAAAACTATAAAATGACACAGTGTTTTGATAACAATATTACATTTTAACACAATTATGTCTCACTTGTTTTTTTTGCTGTCACTTTGTTTGCAATTGCCCAGTGCACATTTCATGCTTGCTCTTTTTGTTCTCTTTTCTCCTTAATTTAGGTTTTTTGTTTACGTTTATGAGATTTAAAAATCAAGTTTTAATAAGTTTTTTACTTTTTAAGTTATTTAATAATTATTTTAATATATTTATTTTAAAATGTAACAGAATTTATTATAAAATATAACACAAAACTTGCACTTTCATAAATCCGATTTCATTTGCTTGTTGGAAATCTCTCTGAGTAAATTGGAAATCTCTCTGAGTAAATTGAGTGAAGAGTTGCCAAATATAGCATAAAATATTAATTTTGTACGAGGAAGTATTAGTTTTGCATATAATAAACAGTTGGCAATCTCTTCGAGGGAACAAATACGTCATCAAACGGTAAATCATGCGCAAGGCGTAATCTTTATTTTATCATTCTTGCATTTACTACCAAATCCAAAAAATAAGTTCATTCGAATGTAATGAAATTTTTAAAAAAAGGAAGCAACCTTAAAAATTAAGTTAATTTATATTTTTATATTTATTCTATTAAATTTTAAAACTTAACTCAAAGCTAGCTCATAGTAGTACTAATCGAAAAGTTTAAAAATTAAACTATGACCTATAGAAATGCGTTAAATAAGATACATTATTTTTTATAAACAAGGCCTTTATTTTTTAATCTTTGAATTAAAAAACAAATGAATTTGGATTAATTTGAAAAGAAAAACATGGAATTATAAATGAAAAAAATTTAATTTAAAAAGGAAAATGTTTAATTCATGTTGAAAATAATTCAAATTATGCTAGGAACACAACTGGGACGAACGTCGTATGAAACACAATAACGACGAATAAATTAAAATAATAAGCAAAAAAAATTTAATATTTGTTTTTTAAATCATTGTAATCCTCTGATGCCAGCCAGATTGTTTAGACACTCAATAATTATCCCGGTGTTGTCCATTTTTTTCAGAACAAATTCCTTTTTGTAAATATTTTCTGAAAAATTTTTTGTCTGTAAATAAATTATTATTTTCATTTAACAGCTGATGGGGTGACCATATGAAAAAGTGAGAAATAGAAAGAAAAACTATATTATAAAAAGTGTTCAAAATTAATAAAAAGTCGTCCGAATGATAAATTTTTGTGAATTAGTGAATGCTTTTTTAATATGCACTGAAAATTTTAGTGCTACATGCAACAATACAGTAGTGAACTATGTTTTTCCACAAAACAAAGTTTGAGTATATGAAACCTGGTCACTTTATATTGATTTGTTCGTCGTTCGTTGGCGAAACAATTAGAAATAAATGTATTTCAACTTTCGCTGAGTATGACGAATTTCGCCCAACGCCACGATTGTGTGCATTTTCATATACACCAATTTGTTTTATTTTTGGCGACGAATATTCGTCGTTCGTCGCAGTTGTGTTCCTAGCATTACTTTGAAAAAAAGTTAATTTGTTTTGAAAATAATTTAATTTCATTTGAAAAAAGTTGAATTCGCTCCGAAAATGGGTTAATTTGAGAGTAAAAACTTGTATATACATACATACATAAATACAAATAAAAAGCCAATTGTTGTCCAAGGTGGGCCAAAAGAAGTCATCCGATGACGCCTCCAGAGCGCACCATGCAATCGCTTTGAGCGGGTGTAATGCCTCCTCGTGCATCACTCGTGGATTTTCGGTGCCCCAGAAGCGATAGTTTTGCTTGTTCACGTACCCGCTGAGGTGGAAATGAGCCTCATCGCTCATTATGATTTTGATCGAAAAATCGTCCTCGAGTATTCTTGTATTCTACATCTGTTTAGCTCACAAATGTCAAAACAGATTTGACATTAGCCGCCATTTGCAAAAATAACAGCATCTTCCAATAGGGTGATTTCTTTTAGCCCACCTTGTATTACTTTCTTTCTTGGCCCACCTTGTATTACTTTCTTTTAACTTTAAATTTAGCCACTTTTATAATTGTAATGAAATGCTTGTTGACTTTGATAAATATTTATTATTTTTATTATTTCTGGAAAAAGCAGGCTTTACATCAAACGCATACACTAGGGGTTATGTATGTGTGTGCTTCTTTTTATTTTACATTAATTATAATTTCCAAACTGCATCATAGGCATTAAGTGTTTTTTTTAGAAATACGCATTCTCTTTGTGGACTATAACTCAAAATTATCTTCATAGTTGTCTTTAAACAGTAAAATCTTCTCCAATGCCTCTGCATAGTCATCCTCTTCTAAGCCACTTGCTTTAAATCGATGCAATTTAGCAATTTTTATTCTCTTCCCCTCCCGCTGTAAACTTTCTAATGTATCAGCCAATTCACCGGAAGACTGTACAGCGGCTATACAAGGAACCGCCTTGACTTTGTCTTCCTTGTTTCGTGTTTCATAGGGATTTAGAAATCCTGAGGTAGTTAAGTTGTCGGCAAACATTTCACAGGGATAAGGAATACGTGTAGGCATGGCCGCTTTCAATGAAGTAACATGCGCCATACTATTATGATTCGAACACTGCAAATACAATTGAAACATTTGCGAGACGGAGTCACATTGATACGCTGACATACGCATTTGCTCGTGTGTAGCATGTTCACGTGGCCTCTTTAAACGATCCGCTGGTATACCACGAACACAAAGTGATTGTATAATGTAATTGGATCCTATTTGACAATTCGGTGTTAACTGGGTAAACAGTGGACCCTCAAATTTGTCCAAACAATCGATTAGATCCATTTTGTATTCCATTTGGAAAGGGAATGATAAAGCTGCTGCTGCCAATTTGCGTCCATAATTGTTATGATCACCACAAAAACCAGATAATGTATTTGATAGCGGCGCATTTCTCAAGCGATAATGTGATGAAATCGTATCTAAATATGCGGCCAGTATAGCTGATGTTTGATAGTGATTATCATGTTGATATTGAAGTGAGGGGAATTTTCTCGCTGAGCCCAATTGTCGCCATACACGATCTTGTGTACTTAATGGTATAAATAAAGATGCCTGCTCAATAAGTTGATTAACGGTTAATACACTGTTGACAACCCTTATGGAATCAGACATGGGTTCGTCTGCAAAACAAAATGGTCATTTTCAAACGAAACAACAATTGGAAGACAAGTTGAAAATGTTATATGTATTAAAAAAGATTTTGTATAGAAAAGCGATCTGCCTGTTCAATGATGTCGCAAGCAATCGTTCGATCGCACAAATAATCTGCCTTATAACCGTTCTCGAATCGACTCGAGTGTTTGTAATAGATTAAAGAAAAATCTTTCTTTAATTTTATTACATTCTTTCGAATTTTTCGATTCGGGAACCGTAATATGGCCCAATATTTGAAATAAAAACAATTTGTAAATGTTGCTTTTGTTTTATATGTTATTTGTTGTGCAGCACCAAAGTTTACGACATCGGTGAACGCGGTGTTAGTTTTTTCTTTACAAGACACTATAAAGAGTAATTTTATTTATAAGACATGTGTTTTTTTAATTCTGCCTTATTACCGTTGTCGAATCGACTCGAGTGTTTGTAATAGATTAAAGAAAAATCTTGTTTTTTTCTTTAATTTATTACATTCTTTCGAGTCGAATCGAGAACCGTAATAAGGCCCATTCTCTTTGAACTTTCATTATTGAATTAAAATGTGTACGAATTTAAGAGTAGAATATAAATTTAGGAATTTAGGAATAAATATGGCAACCAGTTGGCTCTCGACACAATCAGCCTGATTGTGTAAGGCGTTGGCGTTTACGCCGGAGACGTTTTTTGTACCAGATTAAAGAAACACACAAAAAGTTTTCTTTAATCTACTACGAAAAACGTCTGAGTGGTAAGCGCCAACGCCTTACACAATTAGGGGGAATATTCAATTTCATCTTAAAATTATATAGAAAATCAAGAGAATTTTCAATGTAACAAAATAACCACAATAGCATATCGCTTAGATAAGCCAAATACACTATTTTTATTGTTTTCAGCTAAAATTTGACAAAACTATTCTAATTAAAGATTTCTAAATCCTTAATTCTTTTTACGAGATATTCAACTTTTTTGTTGTTTTTCACAGAAATAAATTGTTAGTTTTTACTTGACAGAAATACTTTTAATTTTTGTAGAAATAACGTTTATGTAATTGTTACCTTTTTTATCTTTATTTTGGTAATATATTTTGTTATATATAGGTTTTTACTCCCAAATTAACAATTTTTTATATCAAATTAAAATATTTTAAATTCAAACTCAATTTTTTTCAAAACAAAGTAACATTTATTTCAAAGAATTTAAATTATTTTTAAAATAAATTAAAATTTTTGCATATCAAATTCAAAATTTTTCATATTAAATTAACTTTTTTAATTTAAAATTAAGTATTTTCATTTTCAAATTAAATTTTTTTTAAAGTTTGTTTAATTGTTGTTTGAAACTAAGTAGTTTTATATATGTTTCTTAGTGTTCATATACCGCGTCAGACCACTGGAATATATATCTTCCAATCCTGTACTGTTATACACAGTAACAAGTTTTGAACTACATTTACTACCAAATCTGAAAAATAAGTTCATTCGAATGTAATGAAATTTAAAAAAAGGAAGAAACCTTTAAAATTAACTTAATTTATATTTTTATATTTATTCTATTAAATTTTAAAATTTAACTCAAAGCTAGTTCATAGTAGTACTAATCGAAAAGTTTAAAAATTAAACTACGACCCATAGAATAACGTTAAATAAGATACATTATTTTTTATAAACAAGGCCTTTATTTTTTAATCTTTTAATATTGAATTAAAAAACTAATTTGTTTTTTATAATTTGAATTTGTATTTTAATAATTTGAGTTTGAAAAGAAAAACATTGAATTAGAAATGAAAAAATTTTAATTTAAAAAGGAAAATGTTTAATTTGTGCTGAAAATAATTCAAATTACTTTGAAAAAAAAAAGTTAATTTGTTTTGAAAATAATTTAATTTAATTTGAAAAAAGTTGAATTTGTTCCGAAAATGTGTTAATTTGAGAGTAAAAACCTATATTAAGCTCGAGGTCGTTTTTTATATAAAATTATTTAAATTTTATTTTATTATTCAATATTTCGTTAGCAATTTGTTAACATCATCATGAATAAGTAATAGGAATTGTAAAAATTTAATTTCCCGTTACTTATCACTGATGATGTTAACGAAATATTGAAAAATAAAATAAAATAATTTTATAAACATGTATATAAAATAATAAAATGAAATAAATTGTATTTAGGTTTTTTAGCAAAAATAATTGTTTTCTTAGTTTCATTTTATTTTATTATTATACATGTATATTTTTTGCAGCAATAAAACTTCATAACTGATATTTTTGTCTGGTATTTTTATGATATTTATTTTTCTTTACTTTATACATCACATATTTTAATTACGCGCCTTAAAGGAATAATAAAAACATATAAATTAATTTTAATTCGTACAATAGCCCAGCACTTCCATAAAAATAATTTATAATGAACACAACTAGTTTCGTCGCTGTTCTGTTCGCAGCATGAATCTTAAACTTTTTATTCGCAATAAATGGCCTTCTTTTTGTGCTCAACTAAGAATTTTTTAGGAATTTTTGCTTTTCGGTTTTGGAGAGACAATATGAGGTTGATGCAGATAGAAAACGCATCACACGATATTCTTTGCCTTAAGACTTCCAGGTATATAGTTCCATGGTGTTTCTTAACTAATGCATTATTTGTCGAATAGAAAATGGGCAGGTATCGTAAACTATTCTGTGTCTTTGCTTCAGGAGTACCGCTGGTTATACAGCTCTTTGGTGTTTTTGAAATGCTTGTTTTCAAATGCTATTATTAATCGCCATCAATAATACTTTTGTCAGTATAATTTAGAAATATTCGATTGATGATATTCATATTCATTATTATATTCTGATATTTTTAATTCTTTTTATTCCTTTACTCCTTTGTGTGACTTTTCAGGAAATTAATTATTTTATTATTATTTTTCAAATTCGATATAATTCATGTTTTCACGCTTGTTGTAAACGTTTGGCAGTCATTACCTATATTTCCTTTTAGTTCTTGTTTTATTTGAATCGTTAAGAAAAGTGTTCTTCTTAAATGCATTATTATGAAAAATGCAAAAAGATTTTGTCAAAATTTTCCCTTCCATCAAAAATAACTCTAAATAAGGCTCGAAAAATATATTTATCTTTAATTGATGTATTTTTTTATATAATACTAATGACAACAATGTAATCTAATGATTTAGCAACATACATGCTTGAACATGAATTAGGAACAAAAAAAGTTATAGATGTTACACCAAGAACATGCAAATTTTAAATTTTTAGTTAAACCATTGACTGAAGTCTTTAAATTCATTGATATTAATTCATGTATCGAGCAGCTTTGGGATGGTTGGTTACCTTATCGCTATGAATAAATCGAAAGTAATAACTCACCTGCATTTTCATACAAGATATTCCTTGTAGAATATACCGGCACAGCCAAGTTGGCCTTGCCATACTCATCATTGGTGTGTTCTAAACATTTTGTAGCCAAACCCGAAAAACCATTGAATGAATCAAAAATCGTTTGGAAGCCCTGCAAGAAATCACATTCCTCAACGTACTGGCGTATACGATCACAGAAATCATCTTCAAAAGCCTCCGTACCCCATAGTTCAACACCACGACTAAAAGTGTCTAGTGTTTGTTTTTGACTATCATGGCGATACTGCTTGATAACATTTATTGTGCGAGGATGATAGCGGGCATAAATGAAGTCAGCCCATGAATCAACATTTTCCGCTAGATTATAATCCTTTTCATCAATATGTGTTTCGGGTTTGTCAAGATCTGCTTGAAACTCATTTTTGTCGGCTTCTGGCTGGGCCACAACCTCCACATTTGTTGGTTGCCAAACGAGATCTTCCTTAAGTTTTTTAACCGCCTCATGTTCCGTTATATTCTCAGACTTTGAGAGATCATCTAGACCACCTCTTTTTAAGCTAGTGCTATAAAGTTCTCCCTCGCATGGTAAATGTTTAGGTGAACCCTCCAAATCGACTAATAACAAGCGTGGAGTGTAAGTAGTTTGTTTCTTTAAATCACAAATATATTTTCAGTTATTTTTATAATTCAGTCAATAAGATTAACTTACATTGTGATTTAAGCCCTCCCGGTACAATACATCATGACATATTTCACCTGCTTCAGCGGATTTGTCATACGTAAATTCCGATTCCTTCGCAACAATAAACGTATCATTAATAAATTGGACATGTGAATATTGTTTCTTACTTACTTGTATATTCCACCAGTGAGCCCCAACATAATTTGCATAATTTCCAAATTGCAAACTCAAAATTTCACGTGTATGAGACATTATTAAAAGAAACTACGAAGAATTTGCCAAAATTGAAATGAATTTAAAAAAGTCTGTAGCAGAAACCAAAGCAGATAGGAACCATACACATACACTAAAACAGGTGGCAGCATGACAAAACTAAAACAATTTGTGGTGCTAAGCCACAAAGTGCTGCCAAGTCAAAAGTTTATTAACCACCAATCAGATGTTAATGTTTACAAAATACTACACACAAATAGAATATTGCATTTAATTTATGTACTTTGTTTTTTAATATTTGTATCAAATTAATAAAATATACTACATTGTTTAATTCTTATATACTAATCATCAAGTTTGTTTTTTAACTTATAAAACAGTATTTAACAACTGCGAAACAAAACAATTCCATACGACAGCAACCACTTGGGCAAAAACCACTTGATATTTTAAAGGAACAATGCTAAAATTTATCATTTGCACAGCAGGCCATAATATATAATTGGTCTTCATAATCTCTGGATACTGCACTTTTAGACGCTCTTTGATGGTGTCTTTACTTTCGTCGTTTATTACGCCCACAAGAACTGCTATGGATAAATTTATAGTTGGAGCCATCACCGATTGATCAACCAACATTTTTTTTAATGTGCGCTGGAACCGATTTTGATTGGTGGTTATTCTGCGGTCCAAAAGGCCATACCAATATTTTAGAACCGGTCCCACAAAAATAAAACCCAAGGAACCGTATTTGGCGGTGCGTACGTAATCAATGTCTTTTACATCTTTCTTCTCCACTAGAGTTTGTGCTAAGACATCCCCTGTGGCCATTATGCCTCCGGCACGTGCACCTTCCATTATATAGGAGTTAATCCGGGATCCGATTCTGGTGGTCATGTCGACAGCAGAATTTACTTCCAACGGTGATGCCACTGTGAAATCGTGCCAGTCAATAATGTTTATGTTGTGTAAATCTAAATGTGGCAACTAAAGTGAATATATCGTTAAGGTGAAGGTGGTGTACATGGTGAAATAAATATTTTTTTCACCAAGGTGGTTAATTCAATTTTAACCAATCAATTTCCAACTCGCAAACTGAAGAATGCGTTTTATTTATATTAAGCTGATAACAACCGCTCCTAGGCTTGAATTTCTATAACGAATTCGTTTTTGGACTTTTTACTTGCATTACTAACGATTTTTTTTATTTTTGTTTTTAAATAGTTTTGGAAACGTGCAAAGACTATCTTTACAGAAATTTTGTGGTCAACGATTCTCCAAATTTTGTTCGTACTTCATTTATTTGTAATCATTAACTGCTTGCTTTCATTCAATATATTAGAAAGAAAACAATTCCATATTACAGCTACACTTTGTGTGAAAACCACTTGATATTTTAAAGGAATAATACTAAAATTTATCAACAGTACCGCCGGCCATAACATATAATTGTTCTTCATAATAGTAGGGTATTGATCTCTTATACGGTTTCTAACAGCTTCACAACTTTCATTGTTTATCATCCCAACAAGTGCTGTAATGTGTAAATTCAACGTTGGTGCTACAAAACATTGATCTACCAACATTTTCTTCAACGCACGTCGAAAACGCATTTGTGTCTGTGGTATATTTCGGTCCAAAAATGCATACCAATACGTAAGAAGCGGGCCAATAAACACAAATCCCAAGGATCCGTATCTAATTGTGCGCATATAATCAATGTTCTTGAAATCTTTGTTTTCAATTGCAGTTTGAGCAAGTGTGTCCCCTGCAGCCATAATAATACCAGTTCTCGTACCTTCAATCAGATATGGATATAGACGGCGTATGAGTCTGGCGAACATATTACAGACAGCTTCGTAGTATTCAGATTATTCAACTTTCTTGTTTTTATATAAAAGTGCATAATAGTTTATTTATTTATTTTGTATTATTCATAAGGTGCTGCCAGCCGGAATTGTTAGAAAAAAAACTAAATTTCAAACTTCGCATTTCCACTCAAACATGTGCCTTATGTAAAAACGCCCTAGTTCTCTAGGCAAGGATAACCGCATAATGATAACTGCAACTATCAATTGCTTGTAAAACAGATGTTTGCTTTAAATTTTTATAATGAAGATCACTTGTGCAATATTAATAGGAACACAAGCTGGGGCCTTTCTGCATAAGACCAACAATATGAGTATGTGTACGACTACCATACCTCCTGATTAGAAACGAAACCCAAATTTCCGCTTTTAATAAAATTAGCGGATCTTTTTATAAAATTAATAATAAACTATAAAATACATATATGCCTAAATAAGCATACTAGAAATATATACACTTATGTATACATATGTATGTCATTTTACATTATTCGTATCCAATCATAAAAATATTTAATGTCTTCGGGTGGGACTTTTAAATTTATTAAGTCCTTTACACCATATATTTTGAAATCTGTTAATAGTGGCTTGATAATGTACGCTGGTGATATTTTATCCCAAATGTATGTAGAAAAACGAGACTGGAATGATATCAACAAGGAACGTACTATTAAATTCACTTCAATAGGTGTTTTATTTACTGGTCCATTATTGGCACATTGGCGACATATAATGCGGAAATCGTTTGCAACAAATTATTCTATACCAGCGGCGATCCAAAAAACGTTTACTACTCAACTATTCTAAGCTCCGCCACTAAATTTTGGAACTATAACTATTGCTGAAGCTCTGAATGAATCAATGCCAAAAAAACCTAATATTCCTGATATATTACAGGGAGATTTTTTATCAGTTATGGGAAAAAATTATATGATGTGGTTACCTGCGCAATTTACAGGTTATATAATACGCTATAAAATAGTGAAATATGGTTTTACAACGTTTGTCTCAATTATTTGGTTTGCATATCTTTCGTCGATTTTAATGACTTAACCTCATTTGTAATAACACTATTACCTATAACTTACATACATAAATACATGGGATACAGATATATGTGAATAAATTTAAAAAAAACGCTTTTGTTTTGTTTTGCTTAATGAAAAAGCAGTTCAGGAAAAAGCTGAAGAAATCAAACGTTGCCGTTTCTTTAGTCGCCTTTTACAGTAAAAAATTGGAAGTTAGACATTTTTCTAATTCACTCTGCTTTTTACATAAAACTTTTACAATCCAGAAATTAGAAGAGAGGGGAACGGGTTTACTTGTGTGTATATTGCGAAAAGTAGAACACGGAAACGAAAAACGTGCATTATAGATGGTTGTGTACTGCACACCTTACATCTTCCACTCTCCTCATCCAAATTTCGTCTGTCTGTCTCGTTTTTAAAAGGGAACTTACGGTTTTTGCGCAAGGCAGTCCATTATTTAGTCCATGGCGCAAGATCAAATAACCGTTACGATAAGTACTAACATTTAGTACTAAAAATGCAGGACTAAGTGGCATCATTCGCCAATGCTTTTTGATAAACAAATCAGCAGCTTTGTCAACTCGGTGCTTTTCGCGCAGTTCTTTTGTTTTTTTTTTTTGCGAATAAATTTCAAATTAGTATTCGGTGCATTCAAGTTGTATCAACAGAACATAAATTTCAGTATTTTTTGCTCTATGATTGGGTATATTAAGCGCTGGCAGCGTCCAAGCCATATCTATAAATTTATGAATTTGCCTTAGCAGCGTCTGTTGCGAAAGAAGTTCACCACTTGCTACAGCAGCGCTGCCACCTAGTTAAACAGCATATTTTGCAATCATATCAAGGTCTTAAATTATAATCAGGTGGTATCACTGTGGTAAAACGTGCATTTGAACTATGGACAGGGATGCTTATCGGGCACAGTACTTTAGTAATCGGCGTTCTAATGGTACTTTTTCGACACATATATCAATTAACCACGTATGAAATTCTGTATTAAAATTACTTCATTTTTTATTTATTAAAAAATTACTTTCCATTAAAATAAATTACCGTGATTATGTAACAACAGTAAATTAGGGAAATTTGCATATAGTACCACTTGATTAAAGATGACATTTTGTACTCTTGTGCCTTCACTTGTAAGTGAAATGTTTCTTTTGTGTTTATTTAGCAACACCGAATGTAATTGCGGATTTTTGGAAAAAACATTTTGATAAATTTTAATATATAGTAAAAATTATGGCCACCAAAAGACAACTTAAACAATTCCATGAAATGGAATTAGATGATCGGATTCTCAAGGTAATTGTGATAAGGTTTAAAGGATATTTTATCAATATCTAATATATGTTTTTAAAGGCCATATCAAAATTAGGCTGGACAGAACCCACATTAATACAAGAAGCAGCCATACCTCTCTTGTTGGAAGGCAAAGATGTCATAGTAAAGGCAAGAACTGGTTCTGGGAAGACGGGTGCATTCGCTTTGCCTTTAATACAGAAAATTCTGAACTCCAAAATGAATGCAGATGAACAGTGTACGAGTGCTTTAGTCTTAGCTCCAAGCAAAGAACTTTGCCAACAAACTCGCAGTAGCATGGAACAGATGGGCGAAAAATGTGGCAAAGTGTTACGTGTAGTGGATCTTTCTTCGAACGACGTGGTGGCTCAACGTCATCTTTTATCGGAACGACCAGATGTGATAATCACCACACCTGCCAAAATTCTGTCACATTTGCAATCGGGAGCCACTAATTTGAAGCGTTTGGAAACGTTGGTGGTTGATGAAGCAGATTTGGTATTTTCCTTTGGCTTTGAGAAGGATTTCAAAAAGTTGGTCGAATATTTGCCATCCATTTACCAGGCCATTTTGGTATCAGCCACCATTACCGATGATGTTATGAATATGAAAAGTGTTATATTAAATAATCCGGTAATATTGAAATTGGAAGAGCCAGAGTTGGTGCCAGAAAGTCAACTATCCCATCAGCGTATATTAGCCGAGGAAAATGATAAGCCGGCGATCTTGTATGCATTGCTTAAGTTACGTTTGATACGTGGTAAAAATGTAATTTTTGTCAACACTGTGGATCGTTGTTATAAGTAAGTTATTTATTTAAACTTCTTTTTAAATGAGAAAACCCATGATATTCACATTAGAACGGTTTTCATTTCCTTTTTTTTTTCTTAAATGATGAAAAATTTGTTATCTAAGTACAAGGAAGAGACATCTGTACAACAGTTGGTCTCTATATGATCTACATTACTAATCTTCTCTCTGATTATCTACTGTACTAACAACTCATATATATAAAAATATTTTCCACTGTTCTAAATACTGGTTTTCCTTTTTCTTCGAAGACTTAAACTATTCCTGGAACAATTCAGCATCAAATCTTGTGTTTTAAACTCAGAATTGCCAGCCAAAATTCGTATACATACGATCAATCAATTTAATCAGGGAATTTACGATTTCATCATAGCTTCTGATGAACAAATGTTGGAAAACCCTGGTCGTAATAAATCTGATCGTGAATCTGGTGCATCAAGAGGCATTGACTTTCATTGTGTATCGAACGTTATTAATTTTGATTTTCCACAAGATGTTAGCTCGTATATACATCGTGCTGGGCGTACAGCTAGAGGCAACAGCAAAGGTACAGTCTTATCTTTCGTTGGTATTAAAGATGCCAAGATTAATGACGCCGTTGAAGAGCGTTTAAAAGAGGGTTACATGAGTGAGGAACAAGTTATCAAGTAAGCCTCTCAATATTCTACATAATATGTTAAATAATTGGGTAATTTTTTAGAAACTATCAATTCAAAATGGAAGAAGTTGAACCGTTCCGTTATCGTGCCAAAGACGCTTGGCGTGCTGTCACTCGAATTGCTGTCCATGAAGCTCGTGTGAAAGAAATAAAACAGGAAATTTTCAATAGCGAAAAGTTAAAGGGATTTTTCAATGAAAATACACGTGATTTGCAGGTTTTGCGTCACGACAAGCCCTTAAAAACGGTAAAGGTGCAACCACATTTATCCCAAGTTCCTGAGTACATAGTACCTAAAGCATTGAAACGCATAGCCACTACCACCAACACAACCTCACGTGCTAGTAAAACACCGCGTTATTTTCAGTCGTCTGCCAAAGCAGCCTACGAAAGTCAAGCCAGTAATCCATTGTTGGTCAGTGAAGTTGATTTTGGCAAAAAGTTTGGTGGCAGAGGTGGCGGCAAACGTATTAAGAAAAAATAGAATTGCTTATCGTTTACTTAGTAATATGTAAACATATTTTGTTAGTAGTTTTAAAGTAATTTTTTTTCGTTACGTAGTCTCCGTACACGAAGCATTTATGCTTTGCCTCTTATTGTTAATATAAGTTATATATTTTTAAATAAATAAATCTTTTAATAAAAACTAATATACAATGCGATTACTATAGGTGCAAGGAATCTATAGCTGTGAGAAATCTGCTGCAACTGCTAAATTCTATTTGAAATATACAAATGTACAATTTTCAAATATAATCACATTCGTCGATTCCTAAAGACTGTGGTTTTTAACTTTTTTAAAATATATATTTGTAGAATATACCAAAATGGTTAATATGATTACTTTTTCTATTGGTAAAAAACAATATTTTAACACCCTTTTTTTTAATGTGATTTTCATAATTACGAAACTTGAAGATGAACATTAAAGCACTAGATATTTTTATTTATATAAAAATTTATTTATTTAATTCATAATGTATGTAAGGTTCTTTTTCTAATTAATCAATGCTTCAGCAGTTGTGACTTACATTATTTGATAACCATTAACACGGGACCAACATTATTAGTTTTAACACTTCAATATTTATTTTATTTTTTAATTTATTTCATAAATTTATGTATATGTGTATCACTTAATATTTAATTATAATGTTGTTTCTTTTTTTCATTAATTTCGTTTACAAAAAGAATTTATTAACGATTTTTTTTTGTACGATAGGTTTTAGTCCAAAATATAATTGAAAACATTGTTCTAAAATAAAAATTAACTTAAATAAACGGAAATTCTTTTCTAGTACTTGTGTAAAGTTCAATTAGTAGAAAATTTACCATCCATACAATTTTACGATTTACACCTAAAGTTTAAGAAACAATTTATATTTAAAAATAAAATGAAGAAAATCTTAAAGGCTTTTATTAAGGAAATGTACAAAAATTGATTAAGTTTATAAATTAAGTAAAGTGTTTCTATCGTTTACTTTTAACTCTGAGGCTATTTTCAGCATTTCATATACGCAATATGTACGCACATGGGATTTTTTTTAAATACTACATAAATACTTTATGAAAAGAAAATAGTTGTGACAAAATTTTTCAATTTGGTTTTTTCTTTAATGAGTTATAAAAAACTCTTCAGAATTAAAAAAGTGTTATTATTTGTTTACATATGTAATGTGTACATATATACTATGTGTTTTGTGTTCTTAACCTTAAGTCACAAATATGATATTGAATTTTAATTCAGACTATATATATCCTGATTTGTTATTTAACTGTTAATAGAAGTAAAAACTATTTCAAAGTACAAAATTTAATTTAAAAACAACTGCCCACACATACTTTTCGAGAATTTTTTTCATAACTTTCATAGAGGAATTTTTTAAGGGCTTATAGTTTTCTTTACAATTGTAATGTCTCTTTAAATGACTCAATATTTTTAAATTTAAACTTATATATAATTTAAAAAAGGTAAAAAGATATAGAATGAAAAAAACTATTTGCCTTAAACTAAGAACTACCTAAATGTACAAGCAGAATAAGAACGTCGGTATGTATAAAAATATATCTAAACAATAAAAAAATAAGTGAAAATCATACTAGGAAATTAATAATTAAGAAAAAAAAATTTGGGAGGTTTCTTGCAAGGAATGAGCAATAATGTAATGGATGGGCTGGTTTAAAGAAAGGACGTATTACAAATGACTCGATTGATAAAAATAATAATCATAATATTTAACCCAATTTCAGCTTTCTAGGTTCGGTAACATGATTACGGTTTGGTGGTATCATGGGTACTGGTGCTATCGACACATTTACAGGTAACTTTTGTAAAAAGGCGGGACTTAGTATGCGATCTTGCTGGCAATTAATTTCTTGGACATCATCTTCATCGTCTGAGATCAATGAAATACTTAAGTCGCTGGACAACTTAAGCGATATAGGTGGTTGAGGCGGTGAAACCATAGGCGGTTGTTGTACCGTACCCTTACGTCTTTGGGGTGAAATTCTCTGTTGACCATCTGCAAATTCAGGGATGCCACAAGAAGCTAATCCTTCTCTTAATTTAGTTAATGACAATTCATAAATACGATTGGCTATCACGGTATGAACTGTAGTTTCATCGGGTAACATGGGAAATACATCCTGTTTATTTGTTGCACAATTGGAACCAAGAAGTGATGAACGACTGGCACAGGCATTGAGGGATCGTGGTACCAACGAAATGGTTACTTCTTCATCGACTTGCATAGTATTTTGTTCTGGCAGGCATGGTATTTGGGAGGAGGTAGGACATGTCACAGACAATTCATCCGGCTGTAGTATTGCTGGGAAGGAACGTGACAATGATGGATGCGGCATAGCCAGGGGTACATCATTACTATCGTCACTTAAGACTATCAATTCCGGATTGATAAAAATAGGCCTTTTAGGGGCGGCCGGTAAAGAGCGTCGTTTTTGTGGTTTGGATTTACGTTTGCGAGGCTGCTGTTGATTCTGTTGTGGTGCCGGCACCATCAGTACGGGTTGCTGCTGAAGATTTTGCTTTTGCTGCGTTTTAGTTTTCTGTATCTGTGTGGGATTATCTTGATGATTAGTCAAAATTGGTGCCAAAGGTGGTGGTTTGACTAATCTCTCAACCGGCATTAAGCCCAGTATCGCTGCTCTTTCCAAACTCAAACGTTCGTGATGAACAATCACAGTTGGCTTTCCCTCAATATTTTTCTTTTCACATCTCTGTTCCTCGTCATCGGACAGAAGATCAATCATGACATCTGGCTTTAACGCGCTCATTTTTTTTCTACGCACCTCAGTCTTATGTGATTTTTGTTTTGGCGCAGATCGTTTAGTTTGATAGATCTTTCGCAGATACTCCCCATATTTGGAGCGTTTCAATTTTAATCGCTTGTTGTGGCATAATCTTAAAGCCGAGATATGAAATGGATTGGAATGTTTAATAGTAACTGAATTATTCTGTATCGGCAGCTGGTGGTGCTGTGCCTCCTGATTCTGTTGTTTTTCGGGAACTTTGGGTGCCATATCGGTTCGTGTTAAGCAATAACTTATTATCAGCTCTTTACACCTTATTACGCACAATTTGCCATGATTGCTCGTCTAACCGCCTTGCCCTTTTATAGCGCGCTTAATATCGCTAAGTAAGTCGTTATCGTATTTTTCCTTGCTTGCTTCTGTGCAATTGCATTTATTTATCAAATTTTACAAATGGGGTGCTGCTGATGCTCCTTTGAACCTTTTTCAACTGCAACAACCACCAAGTACAGTTTTATTTGCTTTTATCTTTTTATAATTGCATCGAAATTTGCATAATGCCACTTTATTTATTAACTATATTACGAATTTGCAATAGTTCACTTTTCTAATTTAAGTTTTTATATTATTTCATAATGTTTATATTTTAGTTAGAATTTTGACGAAAATTCCGTAAATTTTTATGAAATTATGCACTTTATTGTTACATCTGCTTTGCACTTTCTTCGGTGTTTGTTATGAAAATACGCAAAGTGAACGGTTAATGAATACTTGATAGTACCACCTTGCCTCATGAATGACGCTAGTGAAGTAAACAATATACCACATTTAGGTTTACGGCGAATTCACTACTAGGTGAACTCATTTGGAATTCATGTACAACCCTGCAGCAAATACAAGTATTTTGTTTGTGTAATATATTTCCAACTGTCAAATGGACGTATGGAACATGTCCAACCAAGACGAATTCACTACTAGTGAATTCGCCTTGTATCCAACCATATAGGACAGTTATAAAGACAGTTTTAACCGACAGTTATAAAGACAGTTTTAACCGAACGGTTACATACACTAGCAGTTTTGACCGTAAAGTTTGAACCGTACGGTTAAAACAGTGCAAAAAGAACGATGTCTGTTGGGCCCTTAATGGAAACGTCATTCAGAAGCTTATCCAAAATGTTGGAATATAAATAACACAGAATTGTGTTATAATGAAAGTGAAGAACAAGAACCTGCAAATGAAGAACTACAAGGAATGAGGATAATATAAAATAGTTTATGATGAATATGAAACTAAAGAGTATGAAGAACTGCATGAAGCGAAACCATAGGAACATGGACAGTAAGAAAGCTATATGAAAATCCTCTTAATAGACATAAACCAGAAAAAATACAACCAATTGCCGTTTCACTACTTTTCATCTAAAAAAAATCTATAATAAACCTAAAAACAACACAAAAAAGGCATCCGAAATTATAGTTGTAGAACAAAAGGATGACCTAGCTTTTATGGTCCGCTCTACTTTCATGATCTTAGTTTTTAATAACTTTTAGTTACTATTTTTAGCAAAGTTCTCACAAATTTAATTTTTTTTGCGCAAAGAATAATTTAAAAAAACAGAAGATTTTGACATGTCAGAAATTTTTCCATGTTATCAGCTGATTGACATTTTCTGAAATGGTAGTAGTGAACTCGCCTTGTTTAGGTTTTAACAAGATTTTTTGCATTGTTTATAATTAAAAAACTAAGCATTTACGCCCATATGTCGCTACCTGAAATCGAAAGCTAACAAAAATACACTTCGATTGCAATTGTTGCCACATCGCCGGGCTATGAGGAAAAAGCTATAGACCCAACAAAATTTTACAAAATGGCAAAAACCAAAATATATTTATTGATTTACTTTTTGGCATATTATTCGAAAACTAAGAATTTACGACCATATGTTGCTACCTGAAATTGAAAGCTAACAAAAATACGCTTCAAATGCTAGGACTGTCGCAAATGTTCAATAACATAAACAGTTCTGTTCATTAACATAAACAATACCAGCTGTTTCCAATATAGAACTTGGCAGCACTTAGCGCAGCCAAAACCAGGCAACAACAAGGTTGCATTTCATAAAATCTACTAAAACCAATTGGAAAGTGGTTTTAAGTTGGTTTTAAGAAAATCATTTTGTATGGTAAAAAGAGGTTTTAACGTTAAAACCCGAATTTATTAAAACCATGTAATATAATATATTATAATGATTGATATATTAGAGCCCTGCACTGTCAAATGTCCATACAAACAAAAACATCTGTTGTACAGTTTGCCAATTAAGTGCTATCAAAAGTAAAGCAATTATTTCTACAAGAGTTAAAATAATTTTCAACAAACTGATTAGCCTACTTTTATGTTAAAACAATGTAGATACTCACTTTAGGTGAGAATAATAGCGTTATGTGGCTCAGAGGACACAATTTCATACATTAATAATAATATATGTAAGTAATTTACTTTATGGTTTAGAATTGTCCATTATGCTGACAAGGGGGCATTACTTTCATGTAATGTCACTTTATTTAATAATAAGTTAATGTATTCATATCTAAAGAAATGAAAATCATATATTTAGTTTTTGCAACAAATTTATGTTTGTTTTATTGTTTATTTCTCAAACAGCTGACTGCTTTACGACTTGTCCAAACTAGACCGAAAAAAAAAATATGCGAGCAAGAATAGGAATCATACTGTTCTCTCAAAATCGCTCTCATTTACTCGATATTCGAGTACGTGAACGTTTTTCGTGCACATTGGGAACGCGCGAGATCCCAATGTGGAAATGAATATCACATGTTCTGAATATCACATGTGATCAATAATATGGTCACGCATACATTTTTTCACTCTTTTTTTAAGTTTTCTATTTGTATAATTTTCGAAAAGTCAAGTCCAACAAAATATAATCCGACCGAAGAACTGGCAATATATCAGTAATTAAGTAATGAAATTGAAGTTGAGAAGTCATTGGTAATGCCTACGAAGTGTGCAGCGATTTTGTAAATTAATGTCCTTGAATGCAAAAATTCTGTTTCAAGGTCATTGTGGTACAATAAAAATACTTGCAAAAAAAACTATAATATATATGACAATGGTCAGCCTTAAAAACAATACACACGCAGAATCTGACTGACTCAAAGCGACGTAAATGGCATTAAATTCAAAGTCAAACCAATCGTTCATTCACTTTAACCAACCAACCCATTGTAAATGACTTTCAAACAGGGCGTTTGTTCTTGGCGCACAACTTAAGATATTACTAATGGTTTCTCAACGAGGCACTACGTAAAAGTGTATAATATGTTGTATTTGGAATTGTATAATATTATTGAGGCTGTCATTAAATAAATTACCATAGAGATTGGAATGATCATTATCCTGTGCCAAATTTGATTTACAAAGATGTGTATAGTATGTGCCATCTTCTTACTCGACAACGATTTATATGATTTTTCTACGTAAGACAATATTCTCAAATTCGTATTAAGATTCTCCTACAGTCAGTCAAACAGATCTTTCCCGAAATACTTAAAATTGTAAAATAAAGAAATCAAGTTACGGAAAAGGTACGAGTTATTACTTTTTAAATAATTGTGAATTATTGCTTATTCTTTTTCTTATGTATGTAATTCTCTATTGGTTTATGAAAGTTTGAGCATAACTTGAACTATTTTTATAACAAAAAAATAGTTTGGAGAGTATATTCACTTTGTCGAAATATCCCTCTAAGACCCCTTAAAATATATATATATATATATATATATATATATATATATATATATATATATTCTTGATCAGTGATGAAAATTAACACGAGCTAGCCATCTCCGTTCGTCCGTCTGTAGAAATCTCGATTCAGCCCAAACGAAAATAGCCAGACCCTTGAAATTTGGTGTAGATAAATTTTGAGGTCAAGTCAAGTTCGTAATTGGGCTGAATTAGGCCAGAGGCAAAAAAGTTCCCCTAAGAAGAACTTAACCAACCTCTAAAACACAACATACATAATTTTTAAAGTTTCTTTTGTAATTTTGTTAAGCAAAGGATATATTTTTAAATAAAAAAAGTTCAAGGCCTTGAAATTGGAGCCAGAAAATCCATTTTTGGACCCCGTCCCCTTTAGCGGGCGTTGAAGTAACATATTGCATTGAAACATAGTGTAAATATTTAACAAATTATATTCCTTATGTCTACATTTCTTAAAAATTTAATTTTAAACTCTTTTGACGAAACTGAAATGTTCTCTGATTTTCCTGGCACTGAATCCAAATTAATATATAACATACAACTTTAGACATCATGTTTCCCTCTAATGATAAAAAACGTAATTAATACAACATTAAGTAATTGGCGTCCAATTGCGCAAAATGCTCTCAGGGCTTAAATTATTTATTGGCTGTATTAAAAGATATTACAAATAGCTTTTCTGTTTGCCCACTAAACACTTTAAGAGGTCATTGTACGATCTGTTATAATTGAAAATGATGAAAAATTATCATTCTTAATATAACATATATTACCGACAGAAATTCTTACCAATAGCTTTTACGTACATACATAAATAAAGTATATAAGCGAAACGTGTTAAGTTTAAATACACATACTCACAAAACCATACAAATATGTGCCACAATCAAAACAAATTTACTCATACATGTCAAGTCAAAACTCGTCTATGCATGTATACGCATGCATGCATATATTCAGTTAGTCTTATTTAATTTATTCCAATCCAGTTAAAGTAACTCAAAGATTTTCTAATACATAATATATAGTATGCTTTTAGCAGTCTTATTTGCTAGAAAAGATTTTATATATTTGGAAAAAAAAACAAGCAAACAAACACTAAAGTATAAACAATGAAGAGAAATAAAAAGGGAGAGAAGTATAAAACAAGAAATATGGCCAGGAGTCATGCTCATAAAATTCATTCACTCTACAGTGCTGACATTTACAGTCACAAAAGCAAATAAATGTATAAGAAAGTGTTCTGCTAACAAGAAAAAACAACAGCTCAACTCATTCACAGGTTTCCAAAAACGTCAAAACTAAACCGAAAAAACGCCAAAATTGTTTTCAATATTTCAACACTACTTTGTTTTCTTTTGTTGTTATTATTTAAAAAAAAAGATAAGCAATATTTTTCAATATTTCGCCACTCCATAATTAAATATTTTTAAATTTTTTATCTATATAAAAAGACCTCAAGCATCACAAATTATTGCAAAATAAAACACAGAGATATGAAAGATCAAAAATGAATAGAAAATATAAATTATGTACTATAATTTTTTTTTTTGTAATTCTCATATTGATATTACAGCGCACTGTGAAGAGCTGAATTTTAAACAATATTGCTGTAGGCAAGAAATTTCTAATTTTAGTTTTATTTAAAGTTATCTGACTGAAAATTTGTCCAGTATTGCCTGATGAATTTGGTAAAACCATTCAATCTGTTAAAAAACTACCTAAATTAGGAAATAAATAATTAAATAACTATTTTTCAAACTATATTCGATTTTCATATTTTACTTTAGTTTACATTTTAAGGCTCTTAATTTACTATTTAGGTATCTATCAGTTGGTGTTTTTCCCTCCTTAAAACATTTTCTCTTTCACAAAAATTAATATTAGACCAATTCTCTTTAACGTAATGATATTTTATATAATTTGTTAGTACAGTTTTTTTCATATTACGGATTTGTACAAAATAACAAAAATTTTTAAACAATAAAAATCCCTTGGCTGCACTTTAAGACAAGAAATCGTCAAAATAACGCAATATCGTCACATCTACTACACCCATTCATTCATACAAAATAAAACAAGCTAAAAAATCAACCACATCTAAAAACAACAAAAAAATTCCTACCACACTCGCATACACATCACGCTTGTACTAATAGTAAAAAAATAAATAAAAAAATTTGTTGTGTTCATTTGTTTTTCTTCTTATTTTGCTTCTCTTTTTGTGTTTCCATGTGTTAGTGTGTGAGTGTGCTTTCTGGCACCACCCACAAAATTTTGTGAGCCATTGCCTTATTATTATTATTATTTTTTTTTTCAAATAAGAAAGCCAATAATGAGTAAATAGACAAGAGTTGGAGACGTACTCTAGGGCCAAATATGAAAAAAATATTATTAAAATAGCTAAAATGGTGTTGTTAACAACAAATACTTGCCACATACCGGCTACCGGTTCAATTTAAAATAGGTATATAATGGAGCATTAGAGAAAGTGAGCTGAAATTTTAAACGTACTCCCGTTATTGAGTGAGTGTTGAGTTGAGAAAAAGCTTTTAATTGGGATCTAGAAAAGGTTACCTTTGCAGAAGTGGATGGAACTTGTTTGAACATGTTTTTTAAAAGGGCAACTTCTATATTCTGTGTGCATTTAGTTGTTGTTTTATTATTGATGCAGTACGGAGTAGGATATATAGTTTCGCTTTATTTACTGTACAGGTATTAGGGAACGCTTGTGCCACAATACGTATACCAAAATGAATGGTGCTTATTTTTAAATATTTGTTACATGAAATGATAATTATTGGCATTATTTTATTTGTTGAATCCCTCTAGAGCTTAGAATATTAATAGTGTTAAAATTAATAACTAGGCTGACGTTAAAAGCCTATTAATTTTGATTTCGTCACGTCTAGAATTTTATCAGTAGCGGTCTTTCATTCTGGCTAAAATTTCTTTTAGTGGACTTATGGTTAAATTTTCTTTTAGTGGACTTCAAAATCTTTATATATGTATATAAATATTAATGTGTTCCATTTGTATTGTTGTGGGAAGTCAAATGGACCAAATCTTTCTAAAAGTCGGGGAATGTCTGGTTCATAAAAATTAAATTTAAATGGGATTATATTTCTAGAAAAAAGGAGGTTTAGTTGATGTTGATTTTCCTTGGAATATTTATCACGGATTTCTGAATTTACTATTACAATTTTTAGTTCATAAAGTTTAATTGAATCTAAAATTATATACCTATAGGTACATATAGCAAAAATTAGGCAAAAAAAAAATTAAATTAAGTTTTTGTAGTTGTTTTTTTTAAACAAATAAAACATTGCCAACTTTTACTTGAGAGAACATATAAACTTACAACAGCGAAATGTAAAATTCCAAGGACTAACCAAAATTTCAATAATCGTCATAAAACTACATTTAAAAGAAATACAAAACCCAAAATTTCTATACCAAATGTATGTAGGTATTAAAATTTTGATACACAAAGGCTAAATTGGCACCTAAAATTTTTTCTAAGATTGTAAGGCTAATGTTTTTTATGCAAAAAGGTAGTAATGAATATATTTATGATATAGAAAAATGATTCAGATGAACAAAATTGTGTATTTCAGTGAAAAATCGACGTTGGTCGCAAATATCCCAAGCAATATATAATTGGAATAGTATATACATATGGATATGTATGTATGTGTTAAGAAAAAGGTTTAATAGATTTTAAATTAATTTTGATTTTACTCACCTCTTAGATTAATTTACAACATTGTTGCAGTTAAATTTTATTATATTAAACACCCGAACCGAGAACCGTTTTATTAATTATAGGTGTTTTAAAAATTATATAGGTAACCACATATTTACATATCTTTTTTTAATTTAAAACTAAACACTAATGATCATTCATTTTTACTCTGCTTTTAGGGATGCGCTCACAAACACATTAATGATCATGAGAATTTACTCTACTTTTTGCCATCCACACTTAAAAACAATAATGATAATTAAAATTTACTCTGCTTTTTGCTATACACACGCAAATGCCTTACGCAGGTTTGTATAAACACAATACATTTAAGAATGAATAGAACAACAATACACTCCTATCTTTTACAAAGCCAAGGCGAATTGGCTGTATTGCAATTACACAACAAACTGTCTCTTTAACAGGTTGAAAATGTCAAACTCGGAAAATTGTGAGAACATCACCTTTTCAATGAAGCAGAGGGCGACCTCGCGAGTCGCATCATCAATTCGTTACAATTGATGGAATATGCGAATGCAAAAACATCTCCGTATGTAAATACACATGTGTGGATGCGTGTGTGCAAACACTTGTACTTTAGATTAATCTACAACAGCAACACATACTTTTCACAATGGTATGCCGGTTATAGCAACAACAACAATATTAAAGCTTGCACTTATTCTTCTTTGATTGCCATTTTCTTACGAAATGCACAACATTAACACTTTCATTTGCAAACCAAACAATAAATTTTGTTAAATTACTTACAAAAATATTAATTATCAATGAATAATATTAAACACTTTGCACATTCTTAAATACTTTAATTAGATATTTAGCGAACGACTGTGAGAAACGACCGATTGTCATGGTGGGCGAGCGGGTACTAAAATTTTTGGCAATTAGAGAGCTGCCAGATCGTATAGAATTTGTTCCAGTTATTTTGAGCTGAATATTTTTATTTCGGTATGGCTGGTACATACTATTGTCTTGTACCCGTAGTCAGAAATGTTTTAAAAACTTACTTAAATATACATACAATATATGTATTTAGAACAGGGATGGGGATATTGCACTAGAACTTTAGTGCGCTAAATATTAAATAATTAGTGGTAGTGCAATTTTTTTTTCACTACCACTAAATGTTTAGTCGTAGCGAAACATCAAATTGCACTACCACTAACCATTTAGTGGTATTTAAAAAAAAATTGCACTACCACTAAATATATATATATATATATATATATATATATATATGTATGTATATATATATATATATATATATATATATATATATATATATATATTTATATATATATATATATATATATATGTATATATATATATATATTTATATATATATATATATATATATATATATATATATATAGTATATATATATATATATGTATATATATATATATATATATATATATATATATATAAAAGTATAATATCAGTTGTTTGTCGCTGAATTATAACATGAGCTTAACTGAACTGGGTAGCGAATAACAGCTCCACCGCTGCACCTTAACATCACTATGGTAATATGACAATGTAATAGATGATTATTTTTTAAAATTTTGATTTTGTTTTTGTAAAGCGTGCTTTTAAATAAGAAAAAAAATTACCGTTTTTGAGTTCATTTCTATATCTTCCTATTTAAGTGTAAAGCGGCATGTCCACACAAATTTTGTGTTAGTGCAATTTTTTTTAAATACCACTAAATTTAGTGATAGTGCTATTAAAATTTCACTACCACTAAAATTTAGTGGAAGTGCAACTATTTTTTAATACCACTAAATGGTTAGTGGTAGTGCAGTTTGATGTTTCACTACCACTAAACATTTAGTGGTAGTGAAAAAAAAAATTGCACTACCAATAAGTGAATACTGGTAGTGAAATTGTTAGTGCACTAAAAATATAGTGCATTATGCCATCTCTGATTTAGAACAACAATATTAAAACTTTTGCTTACTATTATTTCTTATTTGATTGACTTTTTCTTACAAAATGCCCATCATAAACACTTTTATTTGCAGCCTTAACAATAGGTTATGTTAGGTTAAGTTGAAGAGAGGGGCGTAAACAGGGGCTATCCCAATCCGTTCAGGATTACACTTAGGGCTCATGGGCCTGTTGTGCGCTCTATTTAACAATAAATCTCTTTAATTGCTTACAAATATTAATTGTCAATGAATAATAGTTAAACACTTTGCACATTCTTAACTACGTCACTAGATTTTAAACGAACGACAACCTTCAAAAACCTATTACAATGGTGGACGAGTGGAAACTAAATATTTTGGCAATTAGAAAGTAGTAGCAATTTTAAATGGGCTATTTCCCATAAAGGCTCTTTTAGTTATATTAAACCTCTGACATAAACCCCATTAATACAACCATCTTCAAGGCTACAACGAATACAGTTCACTATATACGCTAAAACCTTTCATAATCGGACCCTCACCGTCGCTGTATTTTTGGTGAGCTATGAGAAGTGCCCGCTTATAAGACGTATATATTTATATTCTATTATAAATATATTAGCCCAATTCACAATCCTGTGCAAATGGTCTTGCATTATAGCATTTGCAAATTGAGAGAGTATTTGAGAGCATTTTCAATGTATTTTGTTCGTGTAGAGTACAACTATTTTGCTCATGCTACGATGCTAGACTACTTGCTCGAGATTGTGAACTGGGCTATTATTTTATTATATATAATCATTAATAAATAAAAATATACTATATACCGCACTCTTAATAATTTGAATTTAATGAAAATTCTTAAAAATATATAATTTGCAGATTTGAGTTGCTCTCATCCAAATTAATTCAGACTTATCTTAAATACTGAAAGTCCATACAAATATATGTACATATAATCCTATATATAACGAATTTATTGGATACACTGGATATCCGTACGATTATTATTAGTTTTATAATACATACATACATGTACTTATAATGCCCTTATTTTATTATGTATATGGAAGTATATAAACATGTGATCCTATCTATATACAAATAAACCTAAGGGGATATAAATGTTAAAGAATTGTTTTTGTTTCTATGTACATACATATTTACATATGCTGTTGTTAAAATTCAAATATTTTCTTTTTTGAAGTACTAAAACAGTCTAAATAGAGAATGATACTACCGATAACGTCGCAAAATTTAGTTCAAAAACTAAAACAATTTCTATTGCATCTGGCAGCTCTTCTCCAATTGCAAAATGTTAGTATCTACTCGTCCATTATTGCAGTCGGTTGCCTCACATCGTCGTTCGCTTAATATCTAATTAAAGTATTTAAGAATGTGCAGTGTTTTTTTTAATATTATTCATTGATAATTAATATTTGTAAGTAATTTCACAAGATTTATTTATGTTGCGAATGAAAGTGTTAGTGTTGCGCATTTATAGAGTAACAAAGTCAATGAAATAAAAATGAAGAGTAGAACAAAAGTTTTAATATTGTTGTTGTTGCTATTGCCGGTGCTCCATTATAAGTAGTGTCACAGTGTTATTGTTGTGCAATAACATTAAGTAAGTTCTAGAAAGATGTGCATACACACATGCACCCATAAATACATTCATTTATATATATATATATATATATATATATATATATATATATATATATATATATATATAAATACTTCGTATATTCTGAAGTGCTTCACGCATGTAGAATTAATAATAGCGTTCCCATGTCCAAACATAAAGAGGACATGTTGCATACAAAAACCTGCCATCAATGTCGGCAGGCAATTGTTGAGCAGTATGCTTTTATCATTACACTATGAAAAAAATTTCTATTGGGAATGTCAGCTCCTTTTTAATTGCCAAACATTTTAGCACCCACTCGCCCACCATTACAATTGGTCGTCTCACATCATCGTCCGCTAAATATCTACATAGTTAAAGTATTTAAAAATGTGCAAAGTGCTTATTATTACTCACTGCTAATTAATATTTGTAAGTAATTTAACAAAATTTATTGTTTTAGTTGGTAATGAAAGTGTTAGTATTGGGCATTCGAAGTAAAACGTCAATCAAATCAGAAAGAAGAGTAAAACTAAAGATTCAATATATTTGTTGTTACTATTGCCGGTACTCCATTACAAGTAGTGCTGTTATTGTACAATAACTTTAAGTAAGTTCTAGAAAAATGTGCATATACACATGCATTTCTAAATATACATATGCATGTATGTAAATATATACATTCGTATATTCTCAAGTGCTGCACGCATGCAGAATTACTAACAGCGTTCACATTTCCATACAAAACCAGGACTCAGAACTTGCCATCAATGTAGGCAGACAATTATTTAGCAACACACTGTCATCATTACATCATGATGCTCCTGAGAACGAAATAAAAATAACAAAATCTATTGGGAATGGCAACTACGCTCTAATTGCCAAACTACTCTCCCGCTATTGCAGTCGGTCGCGTCTCACTGTCGTTCGCTTAATATCAAGTCGAAAGTATTTAAGAATGTGTAAAGTACTTAATATTATTAATTGATAATTAATATTTGTAAGTAATCTAACAAGATTTATTGTTCGGGTGCCAAATAAAAGAGTTAATGTTGGACATTTGTGCGATCAATTCAATAGGAATAAGCTGAAGTTTTAATATTGTTATTGTTGCAATTACGGGTAATCCATTGTTGTTGTTGTAGAATAATCTTAAGTAGTAGGAAAATATGCATGTGCCCATGCATCCATAAATATACGTACATACATATGTACGTATATCCATCTAAATATGTATATAAATTTGTATTTATATTCTGAAGTTCCCAGAAAGAAGCGCAACGAGTTACAAAATGTAGACGGATAATACTTGACCAATACACTTTCATTATTACATACCGAAAAAAATTCGTTTCAAAATAACTAGAACAAATTATATTGGATATGACAGCTCCTCTCTAATTTTAGTACCCACTCGCCCACCATCGCAATCGGTCGCATCATACCATCGTTCGCTAAATATCTAATTAAAGTATTTTAGAATGTGTAAAGTGTTTAATATTATTCATTGATAATTAATATTTGTAAGTAATTTAACAAGATTTATTGTTTATGTTACAAATAAAAATTTTATTGTGGGACATTTGTACGAAAAAAGCAATCAAAACAAAGAAGAGTAGAACAAAAGTGTTAATATTGTTGTTGTTGATATTACCGGTAATTCATTATTAGTAATGTTATTGTACGCAAGTTCTAGAAAAATGTGCATACACACCTGCACCTATATATATGTACATCCATGGATGTGTGCACATTCGTATATTCTAAAGTGCTTTACGCATATAGAGTTACTAACAGCAATTATATATTCAAATACAGCGAGTATAGAAAATATGAGCAACACACTCTCCCCATTACATCATAATACTGCTGATAACGAAGTAAAAATAACTAAAAAAGTTTTTATTGGAAGTCGCAACTTCTCTCTAATTGCCAAAATGTTAGTTCCCACTATTGTAGTCGTCACCACACATCGTCTTTCACTTAACATTTAGTGAAAGTATTTAAGAATTTTCATTGTTATTCATTGATAATTAATATTTGTAAGTAATTTAACAAGATTTATTTAAATGAAAGTGTTAGTGTTGGGCATTTCGTAAGAAAATGTCAATCAAATAAGAGTAAAGCAAAAGTTTTAATATTGTTGTTATTGCTATTACCGGCAATTCATTGTTAGTAGTGTTGTTGTTGTACATAGCTTAATATAAAGTACGAGCACAACGTGCATGTATACAAGCATCCCTAAATACATACATATATACACGTACATATTTATATTCTGAAGTGCTCTACGCACGCACAATTACCAACAACGTTAATATATACAAACACAACGGCGACTTATTGCGCAAAAAAAAACTTGACATCGATGTAGGCAGATAATAAATAGTTGACCAATGTGCTGTCATCATTACATCGTGGTACCATCCATCCTGAAAAAAATCGTTTCTAAATAACTAGAACAAGTGCTATTGAATCTGGCAGCTCCTCTCTAATTGCCAAACATTTTAGTACCCACTCGTCCCTTATTGTAATCGGTTGCCTCACATCGTCGTTCGCTTAAGATCTAATTAAAGTATTTAAGAATGTGCAGTGTTTTTTAATATTATTCATTGATAATTAATATTTGTAAGTAATTTCACAATATTTATTATTTATGTTGCAAATGAAAGTGTTAGTGTTAAAAAAGAAGAGTAGAACAAAAGTTTTAATATTGTTTTTGTTGCTATTACCGGTACCCCATTATAAGTAGTGTTATTGTTGTGCAATAACGTTAAGTAAATTCTAGAAAGATGTGCATACACACATGCACCCATAACTATATACATACATAATACATTCCTATATTCTGAAGTGCTTCACGCATGTAAAATTAATAATAGCGTTCCCATGTCCACACGTAAAGAGGACTTGTTGCATATAAAAACTTGCCATCAATGTGGGCAGGCAATGGTTGAGCAATATACTTTTATCATTACACCATGAACAAAATTTCTATTGGGAATCTCAGCTCCTTTTTAATTGCCAAAAATTTTAGTACGCACTCGCTCACAATTGCAATCGGTTGCCTCACATCGTTGTTCCCTTAATATTTCAGAATGTGCAAAAAGTGCTTATTATTATTTAATGATAATTAATATTTGTAAGTAATTTAACAAGATTTATGGTTTGAGTTGCAAATGAAAGTGTTAGTATTGGGCATTTGAAGTAAAACGCCAATCAAATCAGCAAGAAGAGTAAAACTAAAATTTCAATATATCAATTGAAAGTAGTTTTTTTATCGTACAATAACTTTAATTAAGTTCAAGAATGTATATATTTACATGCATGTAAATATAAACATTCGTATATTCTGAAGTGCTGCACTCATACAGAATTACTAACAGCGTTCACATTTCCATACAAAACCAGGACTTATTTCACAAAAAATCTTGCCATCAATGTAGGCAGGCAGTTATTTAGCAACACACTGTCATTATTAAATCACGATGTTCCTGAGAACGAAATAAAAGTAACTAAAACAATGTCCATTGGGAATGGCAACTCCTCTATAATTGCCAAACTTCTTTCCAATACTGCAATCGTTCGCCTCTCACTGTCGTTCGCTTAAGATCAAGTTAAAGCATTTAAGAATGTGCAAAGTGCTTATTATTATTAATTTATAATTAATATTTGTAAGTAATCTAACAAGATTTATTGTTCAGCTGGCAATTAAAAGAGTTAATGTTGAACATTTGTACGAAAGAGTCAATCAAATAGGAATAAGCTAAAGGTTTAATATTGTTGTTGTTATTACGGGTAATTCATTATAAATAGTGTTGTTCAATAATCTTAAGTACTAGGAAAATATGCATGTACACATGCATCCATAAATATATGTATCTACATACATATGTACATATGTACGTATATCCATCTAAATATGTATATAAATTTGTATTTATATTCTGAAGTTCCCAGAAAGAAGCACAACGAGTTACAAAATGTAGACGGATAATACTTGACCAATACACTTTCATTATTACATACCGAAAAAATTCGTTTCAAAATAACTAGAACAAATTATATTGGATGTGACAGCTCCTCTCTAATTGCCAAAAAATTTTAGTACCCACTCGCCCACCATCGCAATCGGTCGCCTCATACCATCGTTCCCTAAATATCTAATGAAAGTATTTTAGAATGTGTAAAGTGTTTAATATTATTCATTGATAATTAATATTTGTAAGTAATTTAACAAGATTTATTGTTTATGTTACAAATGAAAATTTTATTGTGGGACATTTGTACGAAAAAAGCAATCAAAACAAAGAAGAGTAGAACAAAAGTGTTGTTATTGTTGTTGTTGATATTACCGGTAATTCATTATTCATAGTGTTATTGTACGAAGTTCTAGAAAAATGTGCATACACACATGCCCCCATATATACATCCATGGATGTGTGTACATTCGTATATTCTAAAGTGCTTTACGCATATAGAGTTACTAACAGCAATTATATATTCAAATACAGCGAGTATAGAAAATATGAGCAACACACTCTCCCCATTACATCATAATACTGCTGATAACGAAGTAAAAATAACTAAAAAAGTTTTTATTGGAAGTCGCAACTTCTCTCTAATTGCCAAAATGTTAGTTCCCACTATTGTAGTCGTCACCACACATCGTCTTTCACTTAACATTTAGTGAAAGTATTTAAGAATTTTCATTGTTATTCATTGATAATTAATATTTGTAAGTAATTTAACAAGATTTATTTAAATGAAATTAATGTTCGGCATTTCGTAAGAAAATGTCAATCAAATAAGAGTAAAGCAAAAGTTTTAATATTGTTGTTATTGCTATTACCGGCAATTCATTGTTAGTAGTGTTGTTGTTGTACATAGCTTAATATAAAGTACGAGCACAACGTGCATGTACACAAGCATCCCTAAATACATACATACATATATACACGTACATAACTTATAGTCTGAAGTGCTCTACGCACGCACAATTACCAACAACGTTAATATATACAAACACAACGGCGACTTATTGTGCAAAAAAAACTTGATATCGATGTAGGCAGATAATAACTAGTTGATCATTACATCGTGATACCATCTATCCTGAAAAAAATCGTTTCTAAATAACTAGAACAAATGCTATGGGATCTGGCATCTCCTCTCTAATTGCCAAAAATTTTAGTACCCGCTCGCTCACCATTGCAATCGGTCGCATCTCAACATCGTTCGCTTAATATCCAATTCAAGTATTTAAGAATGTGCAAAGTGTTTAATATTATTCATTGATAATTAATATTTTTGTAAGTAATATAACAAAATTTATTGTTTGGTTTGCAAATGAAATTGTTAGATAATGTGGGGAATTTCGTAAGAAAATGTCAATCAAATAAGAATAATTGCAAGTTTTCATATTGTTGTTGTTGCTATTACCGGCATACCATTATTACTAGAACTGATGTTGAAGTGCTGTTGTGAGATGCACACACGCATCCACACATGTGTATGTCATACGGTTATGTTTTTACATTCGCATATTCCATCAATTGTAACGAATTGATGATGCGACTCGCGAGGTGTATTCAAAGCATCAGATGCCCTCTCCCTCTTTGAAAAGGTGAAGTTCTCACAATTTTCTAAATTTGACATTTTCAACCTGTTAAAGCGACACTGTAGCACTTTGTTGTGTAATAACAATACAGCCAATTCGCCTTGGATTTGTACAAGATGAGAGTGTGTTGTTGTTTTATTCAATCTTAAGTGTATTGTATGGATAACAGCCTGCGTAATGTATTTGCGTGTGTGCATGGCAAAAAGCAGAGTAGATTTGAATGTTTGTACATGTTTTGTTTAGATATGTATTGTAAGAAGCAGAGTAAATTTTAATTATTATTATTGTGTTTATGTGTGTATGGCGAAAAATAGAGTAAATATGAGAATGATCATTAAAGTGTTTAAGTGTTGCATCGCTAGAAGCAGAGTAAAAATGAATGATAATTTTATGAGTGTTTATGAGCGCATCCCTAAAAGCAGAGCAAAAATTAATGATCATTAAAGTGTTTAAGTGTGTAACGCTAAAAGCAGAGTAAAAAAAATTATTGATCATTAAAGTGTTTATAAGCGCATCCTTAAAAGCAGAGTAAAAATTAATGATCATTAAAGTGTTTATGTGTATATCGCTGAAGGCTGTTTAAAAATAAATGATCATTAAAGTGTTTATAAGCGCATCCCTAAAAGCAGAGTAAAAATTAATAATCATTAAAGTGTTTATGTGTATATCGCTGAAGGCTGTTTAAAAATGAATGATCATTAAAGTGTTTATAAGCGCATCCTTAAAAGCAGAGTAAAATAAATGATCATTAAAGTGTTTATGTGTATATCGCTGAAGGCTGTTTAAAAATGAATGATCATTAAAGTGTTTATAAGCGCATCCCTAAAAGCAGAGTTAAAATGAATGATCATTAAAGTGTTTAGTTTTAAATTTAACAAAAGAAAGTATGTATGTAATACAAAAAGCAGAGTAATAAAAAATTATTGATCATTAAAGTGTTTATAAGCGCATCCCTAAAAGCAGAGTAAAAATTAATGATCATTAAAGTGTTTATGTGTATATCGCTGAAGGCTGTTTAAAAATGAATGATCATCAAAGTGTTAATAAGCGCATCCCTAAAAGCAGAGTAAAAATTAATGATCATTAAAGTGTTTATGTGTATATTGCTCAAGGCTGTTTAAAAATGAATGAGTGTTAAGTTTTAAATTTAACAAAAGAAAGTATGTAATACAAATGTATAGGTACATATATATTTTAAAAAATATGAATAAAACGGTTATCGGTTCGGGCGTTTAATATAATAAAATTTAACTGCAATACTATTTAAGGATAATGAAAGAGGTGAGTAATAAATTTTTTTTTTTTAATTTATTAAACTAAAATAACACAAATATATAATTTATTTACATACATACATTTATTATTCCATCTATTGTTGTTTAATCAATGTAAAAACTCTGCATTAATGAATATTAAAAATTTTTTTTTTTAATTTTTAAAGGAAATCAGATAAAATAATCAGATAAAATAATGTTTTCACACGGACATGGTTTTAACGTCAAAACCAATTGTTAAAACCTGGTTTTACCATAGAAAATAATTTTGTTAAAACCAACTTAAAACCACTTTCGAATTGGTTTTAAGTAAGTTTTATGAAATGCAACATTGTTTTTGTCTGTTTTTGGCTGCGCTAAGTGCTGCCAAGTTATATATTGAAAACACTTGGTGTTGTTTATGTTAATAAGAATACATGCGGGAAAGCGCATTTTTTCTCTCAGAATCTGCTTACGGTTTTTATATGAACGCGAAAACCAGCTTTTAACTTTCAATGTGAAAGCACTATAAAACTCTAAATCTTTTCCCGACAGGAATATTTTATATTCTACTTATTCTCTAGGTATGCTAAAATGAAACTTTACTGTTTCACTTTCTGATCGTCGTTTTGCATAAAATATTACTATGCCATTCAGTAGCTTAGAAGACCTATTTATTATCAGTACTTAAAGTACGTTCACACTAGGCACATATTTGCAGAAAAAAACTAATATTAATTGAAAATACTGTGATTCAAATACGTGCTTATTAATAGTTTAAGTTCCAAACAGTGTTTCAGAATCCAATATTATTGAAAACCGTTTAACTCGATAAACACTTCCATGAATTAAAAGGATTCTAGCTACTATTTAGTGGTTACGCTCTTTCGGACGAATATGTGACAAGAGTGAACGTAGCTTTATAACGGCTATACATTCATAAATTTTTATAGTTTATAAAATTAATAAAAAAAAAATATGCTGCCAATAAAATGAAATTAAAACTGTACGGCGGATCTAGCAAAAAATAAACGAACTAGATGATTTAATTACAAATAGACACATTCAGTCAAACCACAGAAAATAAAACACGTACTCGCATGGAAGTGTGTTAAAATACACATGTAAACAATGTTCGGTTATGATGACATGACTTTAATGTGAAACATAACGAAACTGTTCGCCCTTGTGCAGCATTTAAAATGATTTTAATTGTGTAGAACAACATGATTTGTGGAATGCAGCAAACTAAACAAGGGAAATCTGTACTGAAACTCATGATGATGTTCTTTCGGTATGTGTTGTGTGATGATGATAGTGGCTAAAAATGTTCACAAATGTTGGCGGCATGGTTTGATAATGTCGAGTGACAACACAATGTTAAGTATACGCCACGAAGGTAATCAAGCATGCAACAACAATTACATCAAATTCACACTCACACACACTCAGGCAGACACGAGTGTGTGTTTTTGTGTTACATGCACGTACTTGCATATTTTATATTCATATGCACATACAAATTTCCAAGTATTTACAATTTTATATGTACATATGTATGTATGTGTGTGTCAGAGCTGTAAAACATCTCAATAATTTTAATTGCTATCACTTGATTTTGCCTAGTTTTTAATTCATCCAAAATCGTAAAATGATTGGAGCTCAATTCGAAATATAGGATAAAAACGATCGGATCGGTTTTTTGCCATCAAATTTTATGGCAGTCATTTAATTACAAAAATCTTGGTTCTCTTCAAATGAAACTCCTTTTTCTGTAAATAAACCTGGTTCTCATTATTTTGAACTGCGAACAATATTAATTATTCATTAGTACTGATGATGAAAGTGTAGCGGTTTTCAAAAATAGCGTCATTATGTTATACTGTGTAAACAGATCATGTCTTTCTGAATTTAGTACTACTGCTTTCAGCCTATAAATTTTTAATGCAAAAAATAAGCCGATAAAAAACATCTTTTATACCCTCCAATTCACCTTGTCATTCCGTGTGTAATGCAGCGAAATATCCCTCTAAGACCCCATAAAGTGTATATAGTCTTGATCAGTGAAATCTAAGACGATGTAGCCATATCAGTCCGTCCATCTTTGGAAATCACGATTCAGTGCAAAGGAAAAGAGCCAGACCCTTGAAATTTAGTACGCATACACATTGAAGGATAGCACAGATCAAGTTCGTAAATGGTCGGAATCGAGCTAGAGGTAAAAAAGTTCCCCTAAGAAGTACTAAACCAACCTCTAAGAAACAACATGATTTTATGTGTGTGAAGATAAATATGCCGATTTAAATATGTTTGACGTAAGAACTTACGTCGTGACATATTTAACTCCAAGTTAAATATGTTTTTAAGTGCCATCACTGACATATTTAAGTATACGTCATATATTTTTTGCATCGTATTAGATTTTCGAACCTACGCTACCTGAAAAACCATCTCCTATTTCTCAATTGTATTTGTGAAATTTTTTATTAAAATATCAAAAACGACTTAGTGATTTTTTCACTCATCTTGGATAGATTTTGGCCATTTCTGGCCAAATCCTTATTTGTCACTCATATTCAACTTATTTAATTTTAGCTATGGACGTACGCTAAACGAAAAACCATCCCCTATTTCTCAATTGTATTTGTGAAATTTTTTATAAAAATATCAAAATCGACTTAGTGATTTTTTCAGCGATCTTAAAAAATCACTAAGTCGATTTTGATATTTTAATAAAAAATTTCACAAATACAATTGAGAAATAGGGGATGGTTTTTCGGGTAGCGTAGGTCCGAAAATCTAATATGATGTAAAAAATATGACGTATAGTTAAATATGTCAGTGATGGCACTTAAAAACATATTTAACTTTGAGTTAAATATGTCACGACGTAAGCTCTTACGTCAAACATATTTAAATAGGCATATTTATCTTCACACACGTCATGATTTTTAAAGTTTTTTTTTTTTGTAATTTTGTTAAGCAAACGATATATTTTTATGTCCAAGAAGGTTCCACGCGTTAAACTTGGAGCCATAAAATAAAAGAAAACAATTTTTGGACCCCGCCTCTTTAAGTGGGCGTTATTACTTTTACGTTTTACTCAGAGTCCACGGTCCTTTTAAGCTTCAATGATGAAGCTAAGACGTACTCTGGTACGCCTCTGCCCTACCCCCTCCTACCCCTTTGACACCTAAGTGGCCCTATAAAAAATGTTTTTTCTTTTACTCTTAATTATCCCAAAAACTTTTTTTAGTGTTTTATGGCAAAGGTGAAATTTCTCCTCCACGGCCCCTGGCCAGAGCGACCCCGATAAAATACAGTTTTAATACCCTCCAAAGAGAATTGGACCCCATAAAGTATATGTGCATATTCTTGATCAGTGATGAAGTCTAAGACGATCTAGCAATACCCATACGATCGTCTATGGAAAACATGATATAGTAAATTTTTCGACCCCGCCCCCTTAGTGGGCGTTGGTGTATGATATAATACATATGCAAAAATAGTGTAAATATTGAAGAATTTGTATTCCGTAAGCCTATAAGAAGCTGAGCTGTTCTCTAATCTTGCAGAGGTGAAACGTTTCCCCCACGGGCCTACCCGGAATGAGTCTATCAAAATAGAAATTTAAAATTGAGTAAAGGAACTCTGTCCCCCCAGGTCAAACATTTTAGATTTACTTACTAAATATTTGGAGGGTATTTAAGATTCGACCCGGTCGACTATTATGGTTTTACTTGTTATTATTTCCTTGAACCTTCAATACAATTGTGGGATTGATTGAAATCGCTAGATTTTTACGAAAATGTCATTGCATTCGAATTAATTGCAAATATAGTAATTGCAATTATTTCGAAATGATTACAATCATAAAATATTGTAATTTTGACAACATGTTATTTTGAAATCAAATAATAAAATCACTTTCGATTGCAGCCTTTTTACAGCACTGGTGCTGTAAATACGCATAAGTATTTCAGCGTAAACATCTGTAAAAAAGGAAAAATGTGAAGCTGTTGATGCACGTTGAACGTATAAAATGTACAAAAACAAACCGCAAATTGTAAATGCTTTAAATGCTGTTGTTGTTCTTGTTGTTATTGCTGTGGTTATTGTCTTTGATTTAATTTGGTGCATATGATATTTTGTATAAATTCAGTCTTGTACAGAAATGTTGAAAAGAATACGGTTGGATTTTTAACAATTTCAGCCAAGCTTAATTAATATAATTTCTGAAATATATTTTTTTCGATTCGTACGAAACTTAGGAGTCATGAAGAACTGTGGAGCTATTAAAGCTCCATATAAATATTCCACTCTTAATAAAATACTTGGAATTTTATAAAAATTAAAAATTTATAATGTTTATTTAAGCAAAAGGTCAATTATTTTTTAATTTTTATATAAAAATTATGTTTTTATTCCAATATTTCGCCACTTCTTTGTGTAGCTTCTTCAGGGATATATAAAATTGTGTAATTTGATATAAAAAGTTTTTCCTTATTTTTTTTTTATATCAAATTACACAATTTTATATATCCCTGAAGTGGCGAAATATTGGAATAAAAATAATAATTTTTATATAAAAATTAAAAAATAATTGACCTTTTGCTTAAATAAACATTATAAATTAATAAAAAATAAGGTCGAAGAATTTTATAAAATAAAAATTAAAAAAAAAAATTATTTGCATATTGCAGATTTGAACTTGAGTCTGGATAAAAACATTTGTATCTGTCTTAATAATAAAAATTAAATCTTATTATTTATTGTTTTGGCCGATTTGATTGTTTTTCGCTTAGAAGAAAAATCCTTTTAAATTAAATCCCTTTTAATGAAAACATATTTTCGTTGAATAAGCACCGCTTAATGTCAAAGTGCGGCCCATTTATCAATGTCATGATAAACTTAAAGCGGCTGGGAAATAATTTCAATTGGCCGAAAAACTAAATTGATTGCACCTTATGGTATATGGAACTGAGATACTCTGTTTGTCAATGATTTCGGTTATCACAATAGATCCGCTTGCTCATGTATTCATATGAAATTCCCATTTTATAATCAATCTGTATATCAAACTACAGTGGATGATAGTAAAAGAGACCTTGCTAATAATAATAATGTGTGCCATTATATTCAATGTTACTTTTTTCAAGTCAACTGTAAGTTATTAAATAAAAATACCAGCAATAATAATAATAAAACAACAACAACAGCAATTTGATCCTTTGCTAACAACATAAAGTCAAAAGGTTAATACAATTAATACTGAAATAATAAATGCATAAAGAGAGTCGAGTCGATTTAACATCGAAAAATGCAAAAAAAAGAAAAATAGCCAGTATGTGTTTGTGTGTGTGTGTGACCAGATTTATGTTTGTTGTTTAACAGCCTGCATGCCAGTGCATGAGTCACTATGTTTGTGTATGTGTATGCAATTACATATATACAAAATAAAATGCATTAAAAAGCGGAGAATATAAATCCAGGACATTAAAAATGTTAACAATTGATTAACAGCAATTAGCCTCTGGTTGAATTACAACAACAACAATCACTACAATAAATGCAGCTTTCATTAAATTAAAGCAGATCTGTATGGCAATTTTAAAATGAATGGGATTAAAGGGGCAGTTATTGTTTAATTTTTAATTTTATGAACTCGATTAAAAGCAAACGAGTGTGTAAGATTTGGTTGAGCCACATGCTGCTCAAATTGTTCTGAAATTTTTTTAATATTAACCCTTAAATTTTTTTTTAAATATTTTCCCTGAAATTTTTTTTTAATATTTACCCTGAAATTTTTTTAAAATATTTACCCTGAAATTTTTTTAATATTTACCCTGAAATTTTCTTAAAATATTTACCCTGAAATTTTTTTTTTATATATACCCTGAAATTTTTTAAAAATATTTACCCTGAAATTTTTTTAATATTTACCCTGAGATTTTTTTAAAATATTTACCCTGAAATTTTTTTTATATTTACCCTGAAATTTTTTTTAAATATTTTCCCTGAATTTTTTTTTAATATTTACCATGAAATTTTTTTAAAATATTTACCCTGAATTTTTTTTAAAATATTTACCCTGAAATTGTTTTAATATTTACCTTAAATTTTTTTAAAATATTTACCCTGAATTTTTTTTTAATATTTACCCCGAATTTTTTTAAAATATGTACCTTGAAATTTTTTTAAAATATTTACCCTGACATTTTTTTAACATTTACCCTGAAATTTTTTTAAAATATTTACCCTGAAATTGTTTTAATATTTACCCTGAAATTTTTTTAAATATTTACCCTGAAATTTTTTTTAAATATTTACCCTGAAATTTTTTAAAATATTTACCCTGAAATTTTTTTTAAATATTTACCCTCAATTTTTTTTAAAATATTTACCCTGAAATTGTTTTAATATTTACCCTGAAATTTTTTTAAAATATTTACCCTGAATTTTTTTTTTAAATATTTACCCTGAAATTGTTTTAAAATATTTACCCTGAAATTTTTTTAAATATTTACCCTCAAATTTTTTTAAAATATTTACCCTGAAATTGTTTTAATATTTACCCTGAAATTTTTTTAAAATATTTACCCCGAAATTTTTTTTAAATATTTACCCTGAAATTTTTTTAAAATATTTACCCTGAAATTTTTTTTAAATATTTACCCTCAAATTTTTTTAAAATATTTACCCTGAAATTGTTTTAATATTTACCCTGAAATTTTTTTAAAATATTTACCCTGAAATTTTTTTTAAATATTTACCCAGAAATTTATTTTTAAATATTTACCCTGAAATTTTTTTAATATTTACCCTGAAATTTTTTTAAAATATTTACCCTGAAATTTTTTTAACATTTACCCTGAAATTTTTTTAAAATATTTACCCTGAAATTTTTTTAATATGTACCCTGAAATTTTTTTAAATATTTACCCTGAAATTTTTTTTATATTTACCCTGAAATTTTTTTTAAATATTTACCCTGAAATTTTTTTAATATATACCCTGAAATTTTTTTAAAATATTTTCCCTGAAATTTTTTTTTAATATTTACCATGAAATTTTTTAAAAATATTTAACCTGAAATTTTTTTAATATTTACCCTGAAATTTTTTTTAAATATTTACCCTTGGTCAAAACAAAGTACTTTAGCTGTCAAGTTCATAAAAACAAAACAAATTGATTTAATACATTTTAAATGCAAGTTAATGTTTTAAGAACTCCTTAGTTGAAGATTAAAACCGGTATTTCCGGTTTTGTATTGACTATGATTGAGGGTTAATAAATTCAAAGTTAAATTTTCTTGAAATATCTTCTATTTCTTAAATAATTTCTTTAGTTTAAAAAATCTGTGAAAAATTATTTTCGCCCTTCCTGTCAAACGCTTTTAAATATCTCTACTCTTTATTGTTAAACCATTAAAAAGTGCCGTTAAAACGGCTTGCGAACAGAAGTTAAATGTCAAAAACCATGTTTTAAATTTGCGTTTTGCTTTTAATGTTTCTTTGGAGTCTACTAGATGTTTTTATTTTTTATTTATTTCACTTTAGCCAATATCACCACATACTCCGGCAATTGCCGTGTATTCAACAATTATTTACGAATTGTGCTTAAATGCATTTTAAATTTTCTCACACTGCATATAAATAAATGCAAGCACATTTATTCAAAAAGTTGGACACACAAACATGGCAAAACAATACACACAACAACAACAATAATAACAACAACATAATTGTTATGGCTATAATTGAACATTTTTGCCAAAGAAAAAAAAAGAAATCATTGTAGTGGCGTTGCTTCAAATACCGGAAGTGCAATTTAATGCAAACAAAATATTTAACAAACGGATGTGGCAACGCCATAACAATGTTGCCAATTAATAACAAAATAAACAGACAGACAGACAAACAACAGCACAAATAGTATAGAAGAGTGTAATAAACTCACACAGGCTCACTTAAGTACATGCACGCGTGCAATAATGACAATAATAATAAATTTAACATCGTGGTCTTTATAAGCATTTTTAATTTATTTGCTTAAAAGCAAAAAAAAAAAATAAAAAAAAAAAAAAAAAATTTAATTTATTACAGTAAAATAAATTTTATTAAATTATCAGCGATTTTTTCAAGTCTGCCAATTTGTATGAAGTATTTAGAAACGCAGATCACGTTTAATTCAAATGCATTTTATTTAGCCAAAAAAATTGGAGACAACAATGAATGTTAGAATTATTTAGAAATAAATTTGGAACGTTTGGTGTCACGGTCCTCCCTCTTCAAAGCACCTAAATAATTTTTATATCAGGTTTTACTTTTCTTCTTAAAATGCTAGAAATAACAAGTAAAAACGTTATATTCGACCGGGTCGAATCATTTAAGATTACTTATTTAGTAAGTTCCTTTTAGACATCCCTGTTCTCAATTTTAAATCTCTATTTTGACAGAGTCATTCCGGGAAAGTCCGTGGGGGAGACGTTTCACCTCTGCAAGATCAGAGAACATCTCAGCTTCTTAAGGAATAAAAATTGTTCAATATTTACACTATTTTTGCATATAATATCATACGTCAACGCCCACTAAAGGGGGCGGGGTCCAAAAATAGACTATATAAAGTTTTCCACAGACGAACATATGGGCATTGCTAGACCGTCTTAGACTTCCTCACTGATCAAGAGTATGTATACTTACTTTATGGAATCCAATTCTCTTTGGAGGGTATTAGAATTGTATTTTGGCGGGGTCGCTCTGGCAAGGGCTGTGGGGGACACATTTCACCTTTGCTATAAGACTCTAAAAATAAATATTTGGTATAATTAAATGTAAAATTTATTATGTGAGTGAAGTTAAATATGCCGAGTTAAACATGTTTTGACGTAAGTAGTTACGTCAGCAGTTACGTTATGACGTAACGAAATGGCAAACAGTGACGTTTTTTTTTACGAAAATCCCTATTTAATAAATTTTTTTTACCATTTTGTGAAAATATTTAGAGGTCATGAAAGGTCAATTTAAAGACCGTGAGAGTTGGAGGGTTTTTGCCCCCAGTAGCCAAATAAGGAGTTGGCATGCATTGCCAGTATATAGAATATGATGTATGGGATAGAAGACACTCCCATAATCATTTTGTATATAAATATGGTTTTTCATAAAAAAAAATAATAGCCCAATTCACAATCCTGTGCAAATGGTCTTGCATTATAGCATTTGCAAATTGAGAGAGTATTTGAGAGCATTTTCAATGTATTTTGTTGGTGTAGAGAACAGTTATTTGGCTCATGCTACGATGCTAGACTACTTGCTCGAGATTGTGAACTGGGCTAATAATTTCACTGATTGCCATTTCGTTACGTCATAACATATTTAACTTCACTCCGTAACTGCTTACGTCAAAACATATTTAACCCGGCATATTTATCTTCATACACATAAATTTATTTATTATTTTTTTTATAGGGCCATTTAGGGGGCAAAGGGGGAGGAGGGGGTAGGGCAGAGTAGTACCAGGTTACGTCTCGGCTTCGTCATTAAAGCTTAAAAATTTTATTTTTAAGGAATGCAGGCTTAAGTAAAGCAATTTGTAAAATTTTTACACTATTTTTGCATATAATAACGCCTACTAAAGGGGGCGGGGTCAAAACATTAATTTTTATTTGTTTTATGGCTCCATGTTTAACGCGTTGGACATAAAAATATATCATTTGCTTAACAAAAAAACTTTAAAAATTATGTTGTTTTTTATGGGTTGGTTTAGTTCTTTTTAGGGAAACTTTTTTCCCTCTTGCCCGATTTAGTCCATCTCCGAACTTAACCTGTGCTATCCTTCAAGATATATTTATACCAAATTTAAAGAGTCTAGCTCTTTTCGTTTAGAATGAATCGTGATTTCCACAGACGGACGGACATGCTCAGTTCATCTTAGATTTCATCACTGATCATGAATATTTATATATACTTTATGGGGTCTCAGATGAATATGTCGCTGCGTTACAAACGGAATGACAAAGTGAATATACCCTTCATATTCTTTTTTGGAGGGTATAAAAATGTAGACGCCTTGGGGACAATATCACCAAACAGTCACCAAAATAGTAGACACAAGTGGATACTTGGGGTTACTTGTCTCCCCATATGTTTTTCTTCAGGGCACGTACTATTTATTCAGGGAATGTGTCTTATTAAAACGAAATTCCACGAGACCATTTTTATAATTTAATCTGTGTTCAATTTGTTTTAGTAACACACAACTTCCATTAAATTTTATTTATTAATAAAATTTAAGTAGAAGCGACACTCTATCGCACTGTTTGCCACCTTTAAATATTAGAAACCATATTTATTTTCATAGTTGTTATAATATGTTTGGCGTATGAAAACTATTTATTTATTTGTTAGCTTTTATAAAGATCCATTTAATTTACAAAACTTGGTAAAAAATAACAATTTTGAAACAAAACAATTTTATATAATTTCTAGACTTTATATTCAAGCACTGGTTTTGATATATTTTTATTTCATTCATTTTCATTTTTTTGTTTGTTTTTTGTTTAAACAGCATTTGCGCCTAATTAAAGTTACATAAAATATTTATATGAATGTTGACATTGCTTGAATTTATAATCGTAATATTATTACACTCTTGCTCTCGCGAGCCTCCCCTTTCTAACACCCCTGCACTGGGTTCAGTTGTGTGTTGTTGTAAATGTATGCTGGAGTATAATAAATTTCCCACATATGTTTTTAGGGAAAATATATACATATATATATATATATATATATATATATATATATATATATATATATATATTTGTGTGTATGCGTGTGTATGTGTTGTGTGTGTACTTTCAAAAAATTTGTATTAAAAATTTAGGTCTAAGCTTTTAATTGTCTGGCTTAATTTTCAAGCATACAAACACACTCATGCTCCCTTCTTTTTTTTTTGTAAATACACACATTTGCAATCACTTTATACGAAAATATGTTTGCATAATAAATAGATTTTATGGAAATAAATATTTGCACGTAGGTGTGTGTGTGTGTGTGTGTGTGCTTGTGTGTTTGTTTAATTTAGTTAATTTCGTAAAATGTTACTACGTGCTTTGGTTTACTTTATTATTATCAGCATTTTAATTTATTAATGAGATTTAAATTCATGTTAAACAAAAGAAACGCTTTGTGTTGGCTCACTTTAACTTGAATATTTTATTGGCATTTTTTTTCTTTGTTCTTCTTCTAAATAATGATTTAATTTAGAAATTGACCTTGTTGCTATTTGATAACATAAATTAATAAATTAATAATTTATTATTGTTTAGGTTTCATTGTTTTCATGTATTGCATTCATGATAATTTTCTTGTGGTTTTTGGGCGTATGATTAATATTTGCTTAATGGTTTGAAAAATTATTCATACGCCACAGCATACACTTAATAGCAATTGAAATTCGATTGTTCATGCACAACATTTGAGAAGAATGAATAAATTTTATTTGTCTGCAGATTCTCAGCTACAACACGGATGCAGTTTTAAAAAAATTATCACTTCAATCCAACAACTTAAAATAAAAATTTAAATAAAATAGAATTAATATATATCTTATTAATATATATCCCAGGAAGCAATTATTTTTTTTAACAAATAACTTTATATATGTATATATATATATTTTTTTAGCAAATAACTAAACTCTTTAAAAATCCTACACTTAATAAAAGAATTTATGAAAGAAATGCAACATTTTCAGATTTGCTGACAGAAAACATCACATCAGTCAGGGTCACATATTTTTCGCAATGCTAAACATAAGTTTACGATACTTTTCTGGTCAATTAAATCTTATTTGGTCATTTGGTCTCATTCAGTTACTTCGTATTTTCAGTCATATAAATATTTATAATGTTTTAAAGGATGCCACCACGACAATAGAGGGTTGCCTTGCCGGTCGAATGTAACAGGCCTACAACTTTTGTGTCATACACTCAGAAAAAAAATTTTGTACACTAATATTTTCATGTCTGAATAAAGAAAATGATTCAATATAAACATACTAAATCCGTAATTGTGTAAACTACTTTGCGTTTGTGCAATCTAAATTGTTTTATACTCTCTGCTCTGTTTAACCCTACCTGTTTTTGTGTTCACACAAATTTTAAAAATTTTAAGAAGCAAAAAGTGCATTTGCTTGCTGCAGAAATTCTGTACAAATTAAAAAATAAATTTTGTAAAATTTTTAAAAGTATAAAAGGTTTCAGCTAATCTGGATGTCATATCAACCATGTTTTGTATTTTTACACTATCAAAGTTTAATACGTTCATAGTTATCAGGCCACACTTGTTTCATAATAACTCATATCCCTAGAAAATCTAGACCACTCTTGACCCTGCATAAAGTTAATAGAATCATTTCCAAAAACAAAAACCACCCTATGTTATTCTTTCGATCTGAAAATATATGTATGCCGAATTTCATCCAAATCGCTTCAGCGGTTTGTGCGTGGAAAAGTAACAGACAGTCATAATTGTTATATTAGTAAGGAAAAAAAGTGCATGTATTTGTAAAGAGTGCAAGTCATTATTAAAAGTGCGAATCATCATAAAAATTTCAAGTCATTATAAAAAGTGCAAGTAATTGTAAAAAGTGCAAGTCAGTATAAAAAGTGCAAGTAATTGTAAAAAGTGCAAGTCATTGTAAAAGGAACAAGTCATCATAAAAAATGCAAGTCATTGTAAAAAGTGCAAGTCATCATAAAAAGAGCAAGTCATCATAAAAAATGCAGGTCATTGTAAAAAGTGCAAGTCATCATAAAAAGTGCAAGTCATAAAAAGTGCAAGTCATTGTAAAAAGTGCAAGTCATTATAAAAAGTGCAAGTCATTGTAAAAAGTGCAAGTCATCATAAAAATTGCAAGTCATTATAAAATGTGCAAGTCATTGTAAAAAGTGCAACTCATCATAAAAAGTGCAAATCATCATAAAAAGTGCAAGTCATAATGAAAAGTGCAAGTCATCATAAAAAAATGCAGGTCATTATAAAAAGTACAAGCCATTGTAAAAAGTGCAAGTCATCATAAAAAGTGCAAATCATAATAAAAAGTGCAAATCATCATAAAAAGTGCAAGTCATAATGAAAAGTGCAAGAAATTGTAAGGAGTGCAAGTCATCATAAAAAATGCAGGTCATTATAAAAAATACAAGCCATTGTAAAAATGCAAGTCATCATAAAAAGTGCAATTCATTATAAAAAGTGCAAGACATTATATAAGGTGCAAGTCATTATAAAAAGTACAATTCATTATAAAAAGTGTAAGTCATTAAAAAAACTGCAAGTTATTATATAAAGTGCAAATTTTATTTTCGAAAAGGAAGAATAAATTTTTGCTGTGTACATGCTGTTACTGATGCTGCTGTTGCTGTTGTTTTCAGTGGCGGTGGTCATGTTGCATATTGGTGATGATATGATGTGGTGTGATCATCTTTGGGTTCATGGTTGTTGACGTTGTCAGCCACATTTTGCACACCATTACTGATAACAAACCAGCAGGCCATAAACTGTATAAAATACATAAATAGATGGACAAAGGAGGAAAAGGAGGAGGAGGAGGAGTAGTAAGCAGTTGAAGGAAGGAGTTAAGTAATTATGGGAAAAATAGACGGAATAGAAGAGAGTTGCAAACAAACGTGGTGTCGTTTTGTTGTTGCCAATGTCAACGACACAGTTGAAAACACTTTCCCTTTACAAAAGAAAAACTCTAAACAAAATTATGCTTATGGCTACTTGCATGTGTAGGTGAATACGAGGTTGTATGTTAAGACTTGTTTTACTCGTGTGCGGGGGTGTGTGTATATTTGCTGTTGTATGCATGAGTAACACTATTTAGTGTTGGTTTGTATGTTGATGAGTGTTTATGTCTGTGTTTTGGTCAGTTTATGGGGCTGCCTTGCAATTTTCAAACACAAATTCATTCACACTTTTGGTTATACTAACATACAGATATATTGTTACCTGCACTGACAAAAATAATAATAATAATAATAATTTAGTAATTGGAAATAATATTAACTCTTGGACCTATTTTTCTGTTCAAAAAATATTGCACTTTTTTTTTGTAGAAAAGAACATAAATTAAATTTTTCAGTTTATGCACGATCTTACAAAAACTAATTGAGAATTACTTGAGTATAATCGAAGGTTTTACATTTTCTGGAATAATTATCGGTGGCTAGATCACATAACCTCTACGTGAGTCAGTCAGTTCCTGTGTCTAAGTCGGATCGCAAAATTCGTTAAGTTGTTGGAAAAGCCTAATCGATGGCCTCGGATTCTCCTGAATACTCTCACAGATAGCGGCGAAGTTTCCCACAGATTTTTAGCTTCATTGTTGTTTGGGTATTGATTGATTGTGTACTCACATTCCGAATAGTCCTTTCGGTAGGGTAATAATGGCGCTCATAAAATGGGCGAAGCGTACGGTACCTTGCCCGAAAACAACATCCAGTTTTGATAAAACCATTCCACTATTTGCACTAGTTGTTGAAGGCTATAGAAGACTGAATAAAAGTTTGCCAAAGTTCGTAAGTTTTTATTAGAAGACCCTATCCTGTGCACGTTTTAGTACGTCCTTGAGTTCTCTTGGCTATTCGATTTTTATCTCTTCACTCCTAGCAAAGAGATATCCTGTCTTTTCAGTCTTTGAAGCAGAAAAAATTCGCAGGCAGCCACATCTGCTGTTTATCGTGTTCTTTCTGGCTACAAAAGTTAAAATTTATTTTTTATTGAACATCCTATTTTAATTAGTCCCACTGTGCAATGATTTTTGTGCTCCAGTATGTGTATGGCTGCATGTATGTGCTGGCAAGTCTACATTGTTTCATTTACAAAATAAATTACCTCACTTGACAAGTGTGTCCAGTGAGCAGACCCAGCTACATTATCAACAACAACTTCCACTCTTAGAAACACAACACAACACCTACACTCCCCCACCTTCACTACACAAACAATTGAGGCAAAAAAAAAAAAAAACTAAGGAAAAATAGAGCAAAACACATACAACTTTTTGACATTTGCTATTAAAACCATAAATGTCATGCCAAGTTAAGCTTCATAAGGCAACTAATACAACAAACACCATGAACTATTTATAATATATCAGACAAGTTTGTTTATTTTAAGTTTAAGAATTTATACCTTCACAAGGGAGTATGTGCGAGAGTATGTGTGTGTGCAGAAAGATAACTTAAGCTAAAGTTTAAATACCTTTGGACAGCTTAAAAGTTTAAAAATATAATTTTAGACCACTTTCCCAAAACAACAAATAACAAGTGCCTTAAATATATTAACATACGTTTCAATATGCACATACTCACGTACGGGTAGCTCAGGACGATGTGTACTATATGTATGTATATAGACGATGACTAGGTTATTTATGTGTATGTGTACTTTCCGAAATACTTGTGCTCAAAATGTGTAATTTTACATCCTAAATGTTTTAATAGCTGAGAGATGAAAAAAAGCCAGAGACAGGAACAATTTCACTCTGCTAATGCTTTCGATTTAAATGTTTCTATTGTCCTGAATGTTAATAGTGGCAAACGTAATAGGGCGGCCCATGACAATAATGGGACAGAGTTTTAATTTGTAAAAAAAATCACATTTGCAAATAATAATTTTAAAACAAGTATTGACAAAAAACTTCTTGAAAAATGTAATGGTACTTTTTTCCAAAAATGGTACTTTTTTCAATAGGCATTTTTCAGAAAAGGTATTTTTTTAAAAAATACTTTTTAGAAGCATACTTTTTTTAAAAAAGTACTTTCCAGAAAAGGTACTTTTTCCAAATGCTACTTGAAATATACGTTTTGGAAAAGATACTTTCTTGAAATGTACCTTTTGGAAAAGACTTTTTGGCAGAAGTACTTTTCGAGAAAAATTAATTTTTTGGAAAAGTAGTTTTTGGAATAACATTTTTTAAAAAAATAGTTTTTGGAAAAAATCTTAACATACTTCAAAGCGCGAGTTTTTGAAAAGGTACTTTAAAAAAAAGTACTTTTTAAAATAAGTACTTTATAAAAAAAAGTACTTTTTAAAAAGAGAACTTTTTAAGAAAAGTACTTAAAAAAGCTTTTTGAAAAATGCGCTTTTGGGAAAAAGTACTTTTTTTCGAAAGGTACTTTACAGAAAAGGTATTGAAAACAAAGTTCTTTTCAGTAAAGGTACTTTTTAAAAAAAGTACTTTTCAGAAGAGGAACCTTTTCCAAATAGTACTTTTTAATAAGATACTTTATGACAATAAGTACTCTCTTGAAATATTTTTTTTAGAAAAGTAATTTTTGGCAAAAGTACTTTGCGAAAAAATACATATTTGAAAAAATACTTTTTGGAATAACTTTTTTTTTAAAAAAATTAGTTTGCGGAAAAAAAATCTTAATATACATATGTACTTCAAAAAGCGATTTTTTTGAAAAATTAATTTTTAAGATAAGTACCTAGAAAAAACTTTTTGAAAAGTGTACTTTTCAGAAAAGGTATTTTTTTTTCAAAAGGTACTTTTCAGAAAAGCCGCTTTTTCAACAGGGTACTTATTAAGAAAAGTACTTAGAAAGAGCTTTTTGACAAATGCGCTTTTGGGAAAAGGTACCTTTTTCCAAAGGTACTTTACAGAAGAGGTATTTAAAACAAAGTTCTTTTCAGTACAGGTACTTTTTAAAAAAAGTACTTTTCAGAAGAGGAACTTTTTCCAAATAATACTTTTTTCATAAGGTACTGAATTGAAAACGACTTTCTTGGAATATATTTTGGGGAAAAAAGACTTTTTGGCACAAGTACTTTTCGAAAAAATAAATTTTTTAAAAAGTAGTTTTTGGCATAACTTTTTTTAAAAAAGTAGTTTTTGAAAATATAATATACTTCAAAGTGCGATTTTTTTGAAAAAGTACTTTTAAAGATAAGTGCCTAGAAAAAACATTTTGAACATTGTACTTTTCAGAAAAGGTATTTTTTCAAAAGGTACTTTTCAGAAAAGGTGCTTTTTTAATAACTACCTTTTGGAAAGGGTACTTTATTGAAAATGTGTTTTTCAAAAAGGTACTATTTTTCAATAAGTACTTTTCAGAAAGGTTCTTTTTTCAAAAAGTACTTTTCAGATAGGCACTTTTTTCAAAAAGTACTTTTCAGAAAAGTACTTGTTGCAAAATGTACTATTCAGAAAGGTACTTCTTTAAAAATGTGCTTCTCAGAAAGGTACTTTTATCAAAAAGTACTTTTCAGAAAGGTAATTTTCTAAAAGCTGCTTTTCAGAAATGTACTATTTTAAAAAGGTACTTTTACAGAAAGGTACTTTATCAAAAGGTACTTTTCAGAAAGGTACTTTATCAAAAGGTACTTTTCAGAAAGGTACTTTTTGGGTTCGAAATATATTTTGTTCACAATTTTTCATACAAAATATTTTTATTAAAATAGATTTGAAAAGCGTTCCATTTTTTATGAAAATGGGGGTTATATTCTTTACAGTTTAAATTATGTGCTTCAATTTTCTGCTCCACTCTAATGTTGAAAATCTTTTCTTATGTTTACAGCTGTAGAATAAATTGTCAAAAATAGTTGGTTTTAAATTTTGAAAAATTGCTGTCATTAAGCTGCAGGGTCACTTTTAATTACTTTCAAGAAGGTCATTGTGAATTAGTTACAAATATGTATTTAAGTGCTTGTCTTTATTGTTCTTGTAGTTGCCTGTTCTTGTTCATTCTCCGTTCAATGTTTGAGCTCAAAACAGATTTCAACTGATGCAATTACACTCATTGTACAAACACTGGCTGACAGACATACACAAAAAAGGATGTTTATAAACTTATAAGCATTTGTTAACAAACATAAAAAAGGTCATGTTAAATTCATTCATTCTTTTTTTTATAATTTTACTTTCTCTGCCTTTGTTTTGTTTGTGACGGAACGTAACAAAACAAAAAAAAAACATCTAAAGAACGGACTTTTGTAACAATTCTCAGAGGGTAATTTGCTTCCTATCGATTTTTATAACTTCCACCAAAGCTTTTGTTCATGTGCGTGTGTGTGTTTATGTATATCTGTCCGCATGTGTGTGTGTGTTTGCCTTTCAACTATGTGTTTGTTATCTAGATGATGCTGTAATTAAAGTAAAACTTTTTACATTTGTGTCGGTAATTTTGTGGTTTTATTTGTAATGAGTGTTAAGACTACCGTCCATAAAGTAAATTTGTTGGAAAAAATATGTTTAAAATTGAATTAAATTTTATTTCAAGGATAAAGGAAATTATTTAATTATATTAAATTTATAGAACAGCTTTATACAACTCATTAACTTTTATTTGCAAATATTTGTGAAACAGAAAATATATTATGATGATATGAAGGAAAGGACGGGAGGAGAGTAATTTTGAAATAAATACTAGTGTAATTTAAAATAAAAACTAGTGGCATTCATGTGAAGCTAATAAAATATACATATTATATTCTATTGTAATTGAAAAGTACTTTACAAAATAAATTTTTAAAGTACTCGTGCAAAGGTGGCGACGGGGTGTGTCAGACCACATTTTTGTCTGTTCCTGTAACTGTCTTCATATAGAAAGTAGCCACGTAGTTATTCACGGGATAATTCCTCAGAAGAACCGTAACAATGTACTACAGTCGTCTGAGGTGTTGAAATTAACTACAGCGACTGACACGCAAAATTCTCGAAAGAGAGTAAACGATCAGTGATCTGGCTGCACCTAAAAAAATAATTGCCAACGAGGCTTGATATTGACTGACTTAGAGCTGCTGAGAAAACTTAAAGCTGGGGGCAAATTACGGCACTCGATATCGAACGAAATTTGTTTTTAAATTGTATGAAAATTTCGATCGATTACCGCATTCGAGGTAATTTGACCTCTGCTGAGAAAATTTTGAATTAAATTTGTGCAGATCATTTGGGAAAAAAATCCGGAATAGAAAAATATTATATTTAATAGATTTAGAGAACAAAAAAAAATTGTTACCACAAAAATTGTAAAATATTTCTGAAGATTCTGTATTAAAAATTTACAAAATTTTTTTCTAGGCCTGCAGTCGCAAACTGTGCAGAAAAATACATATTTGGTTGCGAAAATTTAAAAAATGCAGCATAAACAAATTAACCATTTGGATACTTCTTTTGAATTTAATTAAAAGGCATTGAAATTCCTCATTGTATGTGTAATTTTGTTAAGCAAATGATATATATTTTAATGTCAAAGAAAGTCCAAAGCATTGAACTTGCATGCAGACAGTCAGAAAAAAATCTTAAATTATTTCAAAGCGCGATTTTTTGAAAAAGTACTTTTTAAGACAAGTACTTACAAAAAAACGTCTTAGAATATGTACTTTTCAAAAAAGCTACATTATTTTTCAAAAAAGAAATTTTTTCAAAAGGTACTTTTCAGAAAAAGTACTTTTTTAAAAAGGTTCTTTTTAAAAAAGGTACCTTTTTAAAAAGGTACTTTTCAGAAAAAGTACTTTTTAGAAAAAGTACTATTTTAAAAAGGTACTTTAAGGAAAAATTACTATTTTAAAAAGGTACTTTAAAAAAAAGTACTTTTTTAAAAGGGTATTTTTCAGAAAAAGTACTTTTTTAAAAAGTACTTTTCAGAAAAATTACTTTTTTAAAAAGTACTTCTCAGAAAAAGTACTTTTTTAAAAGGGTACTTTTCAGAAAAAGTACTTTTTTAAAAAGGTACTTGTTTAAAAGGGTACTTTTCAGAAAAAGTACTTTTCAGAAAAAGTACTTTTTTAAAAAGGTACTTTTCAGAAAAAGTACTCTATTGTAAAGGTACTTTTCAGAAAGGTACATTTCAGAAAGAGTACTCTTTTAAAAAGGTACTTTTCAGGAAGGTATTTTTTTCAAAAAGTAATTTTCAGAAAGGTACTTTACAGAAAGGCATTTTTTGCAAACGGTACTTTTCTGAAAAGAACCGTTTAATTTTGTTAAGCAAATGATATATTTTTTAATGTCAAAGAAGGCCCAAAGCTTTGAATTTCCAGGCAGACAATCAGAAAAATCAATTTTTGGGCCTCGCCTCCTTTAGTGGGCGTTAAACTAACATATTACGTGAAAAAATAGTGTACATATTTAACAAATTGTATAACTTAAGCCTACATTCGTTAAAAATTCAATTTTAAAGTTTTTATGTTGAGGCTGAGATGTGCTATGATCTTCCACTGCCCTAGTCTCCCCTACTCTCCTTTCACCTTTGCCTCCTAAATGACCCTATAAATTTTTTTTCCACTTAATAACCCCAAAAATCGACTTTTTAGTGTTCTATGGCAAAGTTGAGATGTCTCACACACGTCCTCTTCTGGAGTGACCCCTACAAAATAGAGTTTTTTTTTACTAAACACTTGAAGGGTATTTAAGATTCGATGCGGTCGAATATAACGTTCTTACTTGTTTATATGTCGACTATTACCAAAATTTGCATAAAACCGTGGAAATTCTTTTAAAATATGGAGGTAATGAAAAACGGCTTTAATGCAAATACCGAATACCCATAAGAATTAAAATACCGGCTATATTTGTACAGATCGTTTAGACAATATATAAAAATTATTTTAATAGACTTGGAGTATACGTTTAAAAATATTTGCTGCATGGTAAAGATTTTGTGACAAAAATTTACAAATCAAAATTTTAAAAAATATTTCTATCGCGTTAAAACATTTTTTTAATAACAAAATTTAAAACAATAAATGTCCTTATACAGCTCTTCTTTCCATTTTCCTTAAAGAGTCCTTGACTAAGAAAATAAATATTTGCCAGAGAGCGGGCGAGAATATTTGAAAGTTTTTAAATACAAGGAACCCCATTTTACTAATGGCTGCAATAAATTTTATTTCAAATTGAAACTTGTAATTTTTTATGAGTTGGTTTGCCAGTTTCCACTTTTATTTTACTTTAAATAACATTTGCTTTGCTCCATTCCCCCCCTCCTCGAGCAGTATTATTCTTAAAATACCAACAAAAGCACATGATGGCAAACAACAAATAAATATATACTTGTGTATCCAACAGATACTCGTACATGCTAAAAAATTCAGCACTTAGGCTTCAGGCCGACTACAACAAATATAAAGATGCTCTTATGGAAATCGGACAAATTATATAGCGACTGAGTGTGGAGTCGAACCCTGCGATCTTACACTACTTAGAGCAAATGTTAACTATTTCCAACAACAGCAGCCTTATCCTGATTTTTCTTCCTGTGCACTGCCAGCCGTTAAAGAAATAAAATCCACTAACAAAAACCTTTAAGATGGTGACTTTGTTTGTCATCTTGTGTTTGGCCTGCTGTTTGTTAGCTAATGTTTCTTAACAACAGCAACACAAACAACAATAAAAAGAGTCCTTGAGTTGTTTATTTTTTTTTGCTGTGCACCATCGAGATTTAAAACGCATCTTTATAAACTTTCGCACACAACAGGACTTAAGAAGTACCAAAAATGCAGTTTGGTTTTCTAGAAATTATGTAAGAAAATGAAAATAAAGAAAAGAAAAGCAAAGAAGAACTCGTTGTAATAAAAAGAACATGAAGTCAACATCATAAACTAATTGTAATTACTTAAGGTTATTTTTGTTTTAATTCTCGTGTTGTTGGCAAACAACTGAAGTGCGGTGAGACGGTGTAAAATACTCGTACACCAATTGCATGTCGTTGTTGTTGTTGCTGCTGTTTTGAGTTGGAAGACATGTCGTGGTGTTGGTTGGTAGTTGTGAGTGTTTCAGTGTCAGTGGAAGACTTGGAGAAGTTATGTTTGTCTTAATTTTACAAGTCGTGTTGTTGTTATTGTTGTTGTTGCCATTATTATAATTGTAGGCCCATAATTCGTGTTGGCATTTAAGAGTTCTAAATTTTACTTGTGCTTTAAAAATGTATGTTACGTGTGTTTTGTGATCGGTAGTCTTATGGAGAGTTTATGTCTTATAAAATAATAAAAATAAATTTTTTCTTATTATATTTTACTCAAGTCTTTTTTTTCATAAGAATTTACTCAATTTTATTTATAAATTATGTATGAATTTCTATTCTATTAATAGAACTTTCTTATGTAAATTATATTACAGGATGTTAATTTTTTCAACGGGCTCAAGTTCAAATCTGCGAAACTGTAAATTATTTTTTTAGTTTTACTTAATAAATGAATTTGTTCGAATTCTATTTATACGCCCACTTGTTTACTTGTTCATCACTTGCAAAAAAAATTAGATGGCGTAGTGGCCTCGAAATCAGTACTGAGCCGTTCTGCTGGTTTGATGATTATAGAAAATATTTTTAATATTCCACTCTTAATATAAATCAATAGAATTTGAACAAATTCATTTATTAAATAAAAACGATTTGCAATTTACATAAGAAAAAAGTACGACTAATAAAAAAAATAGAAATTCATACAAAGTTTTTTATTTTTATTTTTAGCTTCGAAATTATATATTATTGTTCAATTAGTATTGAAAATTAAATTAGTGTTTTTTAGCAGTTAGAATTAGTGGAAACCTTCAGGATCATCCGTTTTCTATATAATTCTATAGCGCTGAATTATGGCTCCTTAAGGTTGGAATAGCTACAAAAAAAAAATGTCTATCTTCTCATCTTTCCTAATCTGTTCCCTCTTTTTCAGTTCCGGCGCAATGCATTGCATATATATAGGGGTCACCCCCTCAGTGCTGGTCCAAGATAAAAAACAAAAAAAAAAAAAAAAAAAAAAACTCCATGACTTTTCGAACTTCCCTCGTAGTCATATGAAATGCAACGCTGTTCCCACCATCTTTTAATAGACTACTGTCTAATTTTGAGCTATCCCCTAGTTATCAGTTCCGGCGCAATGCATTGCATATATAGGGGTCAGCCCCTCAGTGCTGGTCCAAGATAAAAAAAAAGTGTCGTCATTTACTTTGGGTTTCAAAACATACAACCTCATGTATTTTTCTAAAAATGAAAAAAAGTGAATTTCGCGTGTGCTCATTAAAAGAAAAATTTTCTTTTTAATCAAGATAATGCACGGCTGCATACGTGTGCACTTTCAATGGCAAAACTCTATGAATTGGACCTACGAATTGGTACTTCATCTGCCATATTCTCCGGATTTAGCCCCCAGGGACTACTTCATATTTCCAGACCTAAAGAAATGGCTCGGTGGAAAGAGATTTAGCTCCAACGATGAAATTATTGACCAAACAAATGCCTATTTTAAGGACCTCGAAAAATACTATTTTTTTTTGGAAGACATACAAAAACTGGAGAAACGTTGGTCTAAGTGAAATGTTGAGTTAAAAGGAGATTATGTTGAAAAATAGATTTTTTATTTTGCAAAAAAAAAAATTTGTTTCATTCAAAAAGTCTCGGACTCGTATGTAGAGTGCATCTCCTGAGTGCTAGAATAATGTTTCCAAAATGTGAAAATTTACTTTCAGAAAATATAAGTCTGCTCTCAAAATTGCTTGAGGACTCCGTTCATTTTATGGGCAACATATAATATTCCTCGTGTGTTTATTGATCGTTTTTGCACTAGACTCAAAATTCAAAACCATCAATATGACAAAGAAATCTGCTGTAGGTCAACAAACTATTGACGAAAACGTTAAAAATGTCGATTCGTTGCCGTTTTCAATGTGTTTGTACTTTTCCTTCCACTGCGGGGAAAATTTTATGCAACTCCTGGAAGAAGTGAAGCCAAATGATAATTGTTTGCATCGCCTTTATGGTAATTTGGCTGATTTGAAACTGGCCGGAGATGGACATTTTTATCTAGGAACTTCATTGTTCAGTGTTGAATCTCATTTCTGTTTATCTGGATATCTTAACCGCCGTATTTTGGAACTAAGAGAATCCTCCAAAACGCTAATGAATACCCATTAAAATTGACTATTTGGTGCGGTTTATACGCTGGCGGCATTATAGAGCTGCAAATTACATTAAACGACGAGCGCTGTCGAGCTACGTTGACTGAAGTTCAAGGACATTTAGCTGCAAGAAGATGGCGCGATTCACCATGGATTTATTTTCAAAATCAATTTCGCTACAACTTTATTTTTAAAGGTCCTGCTTGCTAGCCTCCTCGATCGTGGGATTTTAATGCCTCTGGATTATATTTTACGGGCATTTGTAAAGTCATTGTCGACTAACCAGCAAATCTTGAGTAATTGGCAGTAGCCAATAATCAAGCCACCATAGACTCCATGCGGCCACATGTAATTAAAAAAAGTAGTCAAAAATTACACCGGCCAAATGGATCATGCAACTCGTAGCCGCATTGTTCATATGATGGATATGATATTTGAATAATAAATGCCCTGAAATGATCTACATGATTGTAATAAAAAAAATGTCATTACAACAAAATATTTGTCTTGAGTTTTCCCACAGTCCCTTAATTTTATATCGTCGACCCCATTTTTTAAAACGCTTGTCGATGCAGCATTCAGTGTGTAATTAGTTTTTACTTAAATATGTCAACTGCTTCTTTCATAATTTCATTTAATTTGTTCTCGTCTGCCATTAAACAGCGTCATATCAAGATTTTTGCTTTCGATTTGCTTTATATTCTTTGCAATTGTCTCTATAGACTTTTGCAATTAAAAATTGCATTAGTCTTTATCTCTCGTTTGTAAAGGAAGAAGATGACGTTGAAAGGCATAAGAAAGAACGGAAAGGAAGACAACAATTATTATTATTCTATTTTTTTTAATTACTATTATTGTTATTATTATTGTCTGTATTTATCTGGCATCGTTAGAATATATCAGAAAAGAAATGTTTTCTTCCTGTCTATTGAAAGTGTAATGGGTTTTATAGTGAAAAAAAAGAATATAAAATATTTTGCTAGTCGCAAAAGGCAGCTCTGAGTCAGTCAATCCGCCTGATTGTGTAAGTCGTTGGCGTTTACGACTCAGGAGTTTACGCCTCAGGCATTTTTCGTAGTAGATTGAAGAAAATTGTTGTGTGTTTCTTTAATCTTATATAAAAAACGTCTTGGGCGTAAACGCCAACGTCTTACACAATCACGCTGAATATCAAGCCTGGTAGGCAATTATTTTTTAAGTGCAGTCAGATCACTGATCGTTTACTCTCTTTCGAGAGTTTTGCCTCTCACTCGCTGTAATTAATTTCAGCGCCTCAGAGTTTACGGTTCTTCTGAGGGACTATTCCGTGGTTAATTACGTTGCTACTTTCTATGTGAAGGTATAGATCGTGTAGAGTCAGTCACAGAAACCGATAAAAATAGGGGTTAATAACATCGCCGGCATATGATCTGAGTCACCCGATACTTTAAAAATTTATTTTCTAAAGTATTTTTCAAATAAAAAAAAATATTTTGTTACAATCTTCAATCAAATTCTTTGATCCATTTGTTTCGATTCTTGTAACTTTTATGACTCACAGACTCCCCGATATATGTATGCCGAAAAATTTAAAAAATTCAATTTATTTTTTTAGAAAATGTAATTGTTTAAAACAAAAAAAAAAAAAAAAAAGAAAACATAAATAAAAATGATAGTAATAATAATCATATTAAAAAGAAAAGAATATAAATAAAAACTCTATTTTGTAGGGATGGGCCAATGCGGGAGACATCTTACCTGTGCTATGAAACACTAAAAAGGGAATTATTGGGGTTATTAAGAGGAAAAACAAATTTGTTTTCATAGGGTCCTTCAGGGGGCAAAGAAGGGGGTAGGGCAGAAGAACATCTCAGCTTCATCATAAAAGTTTTAAAATTTAATTTCTTAAGGAATGTAGACTTAAAATACAAATTTTTTTAAGCAATTACACTATTTTTCCATGTAATATGTTACTTGAACTAAAAATACTTATTCTGAAAAGTACCTTTGTAAAAAAGTACTTTTTCTGAAAAGTACCTCTTTAAAAAAGTAATTTTTCTGAAAAGTACCTTTTTAAAAAAGTACTTTTTCTGAAAAGTACTATTTCAAAAAAGTACTTTTTCTAAAAAGTACTTTTTCTAAAAAGTACTTTTTCTAAAAAGTACCTTTTTAAAAAAGTACTTTTTCTAAAAAGTACTTTTTCTAAAAAGTACCTTTTTAAAAAAGTACTTTTTCTAAAAAGTACCTTTTTAAAAAAGTACTTTTTCTGAAAAGTACCTTTTTAAAAAAGTACTTTTTCTGAAAAGTACCTTTTTAAAAAAGTACTTTTTCTGAAAAGTACCTTTTGAAAAAATTTGTTTTGCAAAAAGTCCTTTTTTGAAAAGTTATGTAGCTGTTCTGAAAAGTTCATATTCTAAGACGTTTTTTTGTAAGTATGTACTTGTCTTAAAAAGTACTTTTTCAAAAACTTGCGCTTTGAAATAAATTAAGATTTTTTTTCTGATTGTCTGGCTGCAAGTTCAATTCTTTGGACCTTCTTCGCCATTAAAAAAATATATATCATTTGTTTTAAAAAAATTACAAAAAAACCTTAAAAATTGTCTTGTTTTTTAGAGGTTGGTTTAGTTCTTCTTAGGGGAACCTTTTTTCCTCTGGCCCGATTCAGCCCATTTACGAAGTTGACTTGTGCCATCCTTTAAAATATATTTATACCAAATTTCAGGGCTCTGGCTCTTTTCGTTTGGATTGTATCGTGATTTGCACAGACGGATGGACGGACATGGCCAGATCCCCTTAGATTTCATCGCCGATCAAGAATATATATACTTTATGGGGCCTTAGATAAATATTTTTCTGCGTTGCGCACGGAATGACAAAGTGTATATAATATATCCGCCAATTCTTTTTGACAGTCGCGTGCGCCATCTAGCGGTTTAAATTTCCACCACCGGCTATTTCGAATCTGGCAATACTATTTCATTCTCTTCTGTCACAAAATTCAGTATATTTTGGAAACTTATTTCCAAAACAAAAACAATCGGTTGACATTTTACGAAAATCTCGTACAAAATTTTGGTCGCAGAGATACGCAGGTTGTTTGCTAAATTTTCTGAGACGTGAGCCCACACCCGCAAATATCGAAAAACTGTGGCTGAAACAGTGCGTGAGAATCCATCAAGAGCAACTCATCATCGTTCTTAAGCGGCATGGCCACACATCAAACTGATGCTTCAAACTTGTGTATGTGTTGGTAAAATTCAGTTTGAGAGTGAAAATCTAAATTGTTTTGATATTCTTCAAACTCACATCAAACCATACGTGTGAGATATTTTCACTAACACTATCAAATAAAAGCAGAGTTTGAAGCGTCAGTTTGATGTGTGGCCATGCCGCTTTAGGAATTAAATATTTCACCCCATGGTTAATATTGAATTTTGCGAATAGATCTCCGTGTGACGCCTTACAAAATTCAATTGGTTCAAGAGTTGCGGCTGCAACCCATCCATTTCAAACTGGAACAATGGCTGTTCATAACAAAAAAATAAATTTGGCAAAATTTCAAACTGTTTTTGTTTCATTGCCTTTTTTTTAAATATAAACTCTTCAATGGCCCAGCCTACATAAAGCCGTTGTGTTATATAGACAAACTTGTTTTATCACCGATATATTTTGGTATCGGTTACCTCCCTAATTCACATGTTTATTCTCATATTTTTGTGCAAAAATAAGATATATAAAAAATACTCTGAACCATTAAATATTTCTTCTAACTTGCTGGCAAATAAATTACCAAAGGAGTAGCTGCACAACGTACGAACTGGATTTTGCTTAAGCAATAAGAAAACAATGCAACATTCATAAATATAAATTATAAAAACCAATATTTCACACCTCTATCCAGGTCTTTATATTAAAAATAGCAGAAGAGAAAAACAACTATTTTATAAAAGACTGAACAGCAAAGAGCAACGATGGCTGGCAGCAAGATGGCAGAGCCATTGGGGCCACTTGCCTAACAAAAAGCCATAATCAAATTACAACATTTATTTATGATAAGGAAACCTTTTCGTTGAATGGTGTTGCTGTTGCTGTTGTTGTTGTTGCTGCTAAAATATAATTTGCCTACATAATTTAACAACGACTTGAAAAAAGTGCTACAAACATTTTAAACTGCTTATCTTAAACGATAACGATCCATCTTTGTTCCTTCTTTTCTTATTATGGAATGAATATTCTTGTCCTGCTGTTTGCTGGATGGCAGGTTAACAACAACAGGGAGTAGGAATGATTACATAGTGGCCTGATAGGTAACATTAAACCGTTGACTTGTATCTCAAATAAGCTAAAGCACACACACACACACACACTCACACACATATACGACTACTCGTACGAAACATTAAAATAAAATAAAATTAAACATCAACTAAAAAGACTTGGATTTATGATGACAGCCAGCCCCGTAAGGAAGTGATAGTCTGATGTTCTACTTCAGGATACTCGTATGAAAAGTCTTACATATTCATAAAAGTTTTCGGGAAATATGTTTTGGAAAACTTGCAAAATTATTAGCTGAGGGGAGAGTGTAAAAGTAACTTATTTTTAAATTTGTTACATTAGAATTAGTTACAACAACAATTTTTGGCAAAATGTTAAATATATTTAAAGTGTTATTTCTCTTCTGCTTGTTAAATAATATTAAATTTTTGTGTCCTTATTAAAACCTTTTTGGAATATATGATAGATACGAGGGTGGGTTTTTTTTATATAAAAGCTTACTCTATTTTTTAAAACAGTCTCCTTTGAGTTCTATACACCCGCTTCAACGTTTTTCCCTTTGCTTAAAATATGATTTGTCGAGGTCATCAAAATAGACAGACTGGCATAATCTTGCACTGAAGAGCAGAGTAACAGCATTCTTTTTCGTCGGCCTTGTAACAAAAAATTAGCTGGGGAAGTAAAAGGTTGAAATTGCTACAAAAAATTCTCATTCTCTACTCTTTCTTCATCTGTCCCCTCAATACTTCTCCTCCATTCCTTTCTCTTTTCCCCGCAATGCACTGCATATGTGGGGATCATCCCCTGAGTGCTAGGGCGACTTAAAAAAATATATTTATTTATCAGAGCAGAAGAGATGTTTTCGAAAACCGCTACACTGTCATCAGCAGTACTCATGTGTATTTTTGTTGGTCACCATTTAATGGGTGGCGTCGTTGAATATGCATCCCCTGAGCTCTAGGGCGAGTTGAAAAAAAAACAAATTACTTTTCAGAGCAGAAGAGCTGTTTTCGAAAGCCGCTACACTTTCATCATGAGTACTCATGTGTATTTTTGTTGGCCACCACTTAATAAGTGGACACCTTGAATATCATTACACTTTTTATTTATACAAATTTTATTAAGAAATTGCACTTTACACTTTTATTTAATACTGATGATGTAAGTGTATCGGCTTTCGAAAACAGCTGTTCTGCTCTGCTGTGGATAATTAATTTACTCGCTCTAGCATCCCCTGAACGCTAGGGCGAGTTAAAAAAAATTACTTATCAGAGCAGCAGAGCTGTTTTCGAAAGCCGCTACACTGCTATCATCAGTACTTAATGTGTGGCTTCCTTGAATATTCCTAATAAAATTTGTATAAATAAAAGTGTTATCTTTTATTTATACAAATTTTATTAGGAAATTGCATACATGAACTCTATAAAATCGATAGCAACACTCTTTTATTTAATACTGATGATGAAAGTGTAGCGGCTTTCGAAAACAGCTGTTCTCCTCTGCTATGGATAGTTAAAAACTGATGCTGACTTTCTTTTGTGCCTGGGAATATTTAACAAGTATTTCGGAATTTAAAACAAATTTTTTAACAATTAGCCTATTAATTGTAATTAATTTTAATATTTATAGATATTTATTTTCTCTTTTTATTTTTACAAAATTTACAAAAAAGTCTGCAATATTAATTTCCTAAAAAAATCAAATGCTTCATACGGATTACAAACCTCCATAAAACTCATTGATAAAAGCTAATAAATTTAAAAACTTTCTAAGTATCATGCAATTCACATCCAATACTTACACATAATTTCAATAAAACTTATCTTGTGTCGCTCATAATATGACAACTTTATTTCTAACAGCGAAAAATCATATCAACTTCAAGTATCATCTGCTAAAATTAATTTCGGTATCATCTTTAACAACATAAAAAAAAACAAAACAAAAGGAAGACATCGTTTTTGCAAACTTTTTGTTTTCTAATCAAAATCTGTTACCTTTGAACTTAAATGTTTGTTCTGGGATCATGCTCATACATGACTGTGTATGTTTGCGCCTGCATATACACGCACAAACAATATGAAACATTTACCTGAAACATTTTCATTTCAATACCGGGAAAATAAATGAATTTTCTTTAATCACCCACCTCAACGGTTGTTGAAAAGACAAACAACAACAACGTTGTGGCAAAAGTGTTTTAAATTGTGTTCATTTCACTGCAGTTCCAAGGGAGGAGGTTAAGAAGTCGTGAAACAAGTCATTGCTAAACGTCGTTTTCTTCTAAGCAGTTCTTTTTAACAGGTGACCTAAAAAAGAGCAAATTTTGGAAGGGCAAAAAAAAAAAAATTAAATAAATAAAAAAAAAAAAAATTAAAAAATTAAAAAATAAAAAAAAAAAATAAAATAAAAAAATATTAAAAAAATATATAAAAAAAATATTAAAATAAAATATTAAAAAAAAATATAAAAAAAGAAAAATAAAAATATAATTAAAACGAAAAGTTTGATTTTACAGGTAATAAGCGGACAGACGACATGGCTAGTACTCGTAGGGCTGGCTTGGCTATGAAAACCTTTAATGCCGAATCGGTAGCCACACTATCAAGCACTGTATCCTTAAGCCATTAAGCCAGACTATGTCCTTATTACACGAAAAGGCTCTCAGTGCAATTGATAAACAAGAGCCGTAGAAATATCAAGGCTCATTGCAGTCGTGACGGGATACTGGGCGATCGGTAGATCGTTCAATGAGTTCTCTTGTACTTGTTCTGAAGAGAGTAGGGAAGAGAATTTATGTATATCTCTCGAGACATAAATTTTTAGGCGGTCATGTATTGGACGACCTCTTAGAGTTATCAGAGAGCGATCACAGGGGGGTTATACTGTAATGCGATGTGAATGGAAAACGAAAGTAATTCCTTTCACATCGCGTTACAGAATAACCTCCCCCACAGGTAATTTAATGTGACACGTTACCAATAATCGGAAGTGCATAAGCTGACATCGGCGTACACTCGCGGTGTGAAAGAAGAGAATAAATTAGATACTCACATAAACTAAATTTGAAAACAGTTTACAAATTGTAGATGTTGAGTTAAAATAACACATCGTTTTTGGGAACCCCCTCTCCTGTTTGATTTTTAGAAGTGAATAAAGTTTGCACATTTTGTGCGATTTGCATGTGCACATGCTTTTCTACTTTCGATTTGTTATCGAGGGAAGCTGGAATATTTATAACTTCTCGTTTGTTTCTTTTTATATTGTTGAAATTTAATATTCAAGTGGGAATATGTAAATTTAAGCAGCTCTTAAGGGGAATGTTAATTCACTGATACACACATACTTGCACACACACACTCTCAAACATATACAGAAACGCATGCACGCATTTCCCTAAATGATTGTCATTTAATTATATGCATGTATTTGAAGGTGTACGTGTATTTGACTCTCTACGAATCTATGTGAGTGTGTTTGTGTGTGATAAAATATGTTACCGTTTCATTACGTTCAGCTTAAGATGACAATAAAAAATGTCACAAATTAAAGTAAAACATTAAATTAATCTTTATATGAACGTCGTTCGAATTTAATTTAACTAAATGCATTTACTGGAATGCAATTAAGTGTTGCGAAGCGTATGAGTAATAAAGTTTAACAATGATGAATATCACTCATACGCATGCATCACTTTAAAATTGTTAAAGATAGGAAGCAAACTTCCTTCTATGCGGATTTTAAATTCTTATAAACTTTCACCAGTTTTAGAATATTTAGGAAGATCTCTTTAAACGATGTAATTATGGATCACATTTCGTTTTTTCTTAATGGCCGTTTCTGAGTTTGTTTCATTCTTGATTGAGTTCAAGAATTGTTATATGTATTGCCTTTGTTAATTGAGTTTTTTACTAATAAGAATTTATTAACTAAAACTAATCGATTAAGTAAAGTTAATCGATTAAATAAAATTAATTGATTAATTAATTTTATCAATTAGTTAAAATTAATTAATTAAATCAAATTAATCGATTAAATAAAATTAATCGATTAAATAAAATTAATCGACTAAAAAAATTAATCGATTTATTAAATTTATCGATTAATTAAAATTAATCAATTAACTAACATTAATCGTGTTGTCGCGTTCACCCACCTTTTTTTTGCAGCTATCCAAAATCCACAGAGTAAAAATACACCTTTTTTTTTTAAATAGAGGTTTTGTTTGGATTTTATTTAAGCGATCGTGTTTCGTGAAAAAGCAAGTCAGTCTCAAAAACCAAGTAGAAGTGAAGAAAAGTAAAAACACACCGCCACCTAACATCTTGCCGCCGATCGTTGCCACGACGGCTTCCGGCGAATATCGTGTTGATCAAACCCGGGATGCCAGATGAGCCACTTTTTCCTTTACCATGATTTACACGGGCTGTGGTGTTAACAAATCGATTAAATAAAATAAATCGATTAAATAAAATTAATCGATTAAAAAATTAATCGATTAATTAAATTATCGATTAAAAAATTAATCGATTAATTAAATTATCGATTAATTAAAATTAATCAATTAACTATCATAAATCGATTAAATAAAATTAATCAACTAAATAAAATTAATCGATTAATTAAAAGTAATCGATTAATTAAAATTAATCGATTAATTAAAACTAATCGATTAATTAATCGAGGGATTAATCGATTTAAGGCTAGCATGTGTGCTTATACTTTGAATAAAAAAAATGTTGTTTGCAAGTGAGACCAGATTTTCAAAGGGGGTCGATAATATGTAAATGGCGACGCTCGTCCTGAAGACCACAGCATATCGATAAAAATGTTGGTGACATAAAAAAAATTTGTATGGAGAATCGCCGATTCACTATTAGAGACGTTTCTGAGGGTGTTGGCTTATGGGTGCCTCATAAAATTTATTCCGAAATTTGGGGCTTGAAGCGTTGCAAAACTGTTGAATTTTGAAAAAAAAATATATATATATCTGGGCCTCAAACAACATAGTTTTCATCAGATTTGGCTTTCGACGACTTTTTTCTGTTGCCAAGATAGAACTGACCCATAAAAGAACTGTATTTCGCTATTATTAAGGAGATAAAAAGAGAGAGAGAGAGTTGCTGGGAGGGCTCAGCGATATACTAAAAAGTGAATATCAAAATGAGAGGGACAAAATAGAAATTGATGAATAAATAAATATTTTGTGGAAAAAAAATTAATGTTTTGGAAAAACACCGTCTACCTTTGGAAAATCACCGTCTACCTTTATTAGGAAATTGCATACTTCTCGTATGCAATTTCCTAATAAAATTTATATAAATAAAAAAACATGTTATCAGATTCAACTAAAGGTACTGAGTGGGACAAACAAAAATACACATGAGCACTGGTGATGGAAGTGTAGCGGCTTTCTAAAACAGCTGTTCTGCTCTCCCGTGTAAATTGGGTAATTAAAAACTAATGTTGACTTTCCTTTCAGCCTGGGAACATTTATCATGTCTTTCTGAATTTAAACAAAAATTTTTCGAACAATTTTCGATTAAAATACTTTGAAAAAGATTCGATTAAAATACTTGTATAATCACAAATATAATTAATATTTGATTTCCTCGTAGTGTGTGCTAGCCTATCAGTGTGAAAGTCGTGGGTTCAATTCCCATGTTAGAGTTTGGACTTTTTTGCTCTATTAATTAAGGTTTGGTATAATTCTTAATTTAATAAATAAATTTTAAATTTTTAAAAGATTTCTTAACTAAATAAAAATAAAGTGTCGTAGCTATGAATTCAATCTTAATCACCTGAAACTTTGTTAAATTTCATTTCCTGTTTAACAAAAAAAAGTCCACATTTTGCTGCCACTTCCTGTACGCAAAACTAAACAAAACAAAAATCTTCTTGCCTTTTCTTAAAGAACTACAACGAACGAAATCATTTTGAACATGGTCACGTATATTTAACGTCATTCAAAGACACTTAATCTTACAATCGCACACGAATGCTTTCAAAACACTTGCATACTTAGAGGATGACTAACATTCACACACATCCATACGCAGTAGCAAACATTCTCACGCACGTGCTTATAAAATTACAGTCTCCAAGCTGGAAACTTGTTCTTAAACGATTTCTGTTTACGAATATTTATTCAAACCGACAGACACACTTGCAGCAGCTGACTGGCCAAAAGTATTAAATATTTACTCTAGCCACACGTTTAAATGTCAAGGTAGTTTTTAAAGTGTTTTATAAATTTTGAAAAGTTTTCAAATCCAAAAATAATATACGGCTCCTGAAAGTTTAAAGAAACCTCAACGAAATGTTTAGTTATTTAAATATTTAAAATAAATTTTTATGATGAACCTAAACAAATATTTTCAACACAAAACTTGTCTAAGAGGGAAATAAATTTTTGTAAAGAAAATGAGTTAATGTGTTCAATATGACGCCGCTTTAAAATATATGCTGTGCTGCTATATTTCATATTTTTGTTGTGCGGCATCATTTGAAGGGTAATCACCCACTCCCCTCTACCCTAACCACCCCTTCATTCAGTTCCTCAACTATTTAAATGAGTCTGTGTATAAAGTTTGTCTGTTCATATTTCAGACATAATAATATTTTTCATTTTTACTCTTAACACACAAAAGCAGCTCACAGTCGTTGCCTGATTTAAGTAACATTTCGAAAACGTGCTGCTGAATCAAATGCGATGCTCAAGCGTGTGAAAATACCAAAAAGACGTGTTACAACCATCAAATGTTTATTATGAAATGATGCTTAAAGTGCGGGTATCATATTGTATTTCTTTTCTTAGATATGCATGTAAGAATTTTACACTCGCCGTCAGATGAGTAGGGCAATTAAATTGAAGCATTTCCAATTTCAATAAATTTTTTTTTTATATGATAAATTACCGTTAACCTATTTCGTCCCAGTGTTCGATTTTTCGAACAGTAAATTTCAAGCATTCAAATTTTTTTTTTGCTCTATTTAGGAAAGGCTAAGAACATATCTTTTTTAAAGAAAATTTTTAAAAAAATTTTTGATAAAAATTTTTAATAAAAATTTTTAAAAAAATTGTTAATGAAAATTGTTAATGAAAATTTTTAAAAAATGTTAAAAAAGTTTTTTAAGAAAATTTAAAAAAAAAATGTTTAATGAATATTTTTTAAAAAATTTGTAAAAAATTTTTTAATGAAAATTTAAAAAAGAAAAGTTTAATGATAATTTTAAAAAAATTTTTGAATGAAAGTTTTTGAAAAAATTCGGACATCCAATTCGTTTTTTCTGGACCCAAATTACCATTTAACTACAAAGTTTTATAAACTTATTCGAAAAGAAATCTCTGGGATGATATGGGTTAAGGCGAGGACTATGTGATACATACAAGTTAAACCCTTGTATCATAATCTATTATCATAATCTCTTTCTAGATCAACATATTTATTATATCCTCCAAAAAAGAATATGGAGGGTATATTGACTTTATCATTCCGTTTGTAACGCAGCCAAATATCCATCTGAGACCCCATAAAGTATATATATATTCTTGATCAGTGATGAAATCTAAGACGATCTCAGCATGTCCGTCCGTCCATCCGTCCGTCTGTGAAAATCACGACTCAAACGAAAAGAGCTAGACTCTTGAAATTAGGTATAAATATATCTTGAAGGATAGCACAGGTTAAGTTCGGAGATGGGATAAATCGGGCCAGAGGGAAAAAAGTTCCCTTAAGAAGAACTAAACCAACCTAAAAAACAACACGATTTTTAAAGTTTTTTTTTTTGTAATTTCGTTAAGCAAATGATATATTTTTATGCCAAAGAAGGAACAACGAGTTAAACTTGGAGCTATAAAATAAAAAAAAATATTTTTTGGACCCCGCCCACTTTAATGGGCGTTATTATATGCAAAAATAGTGTAAAAATTTAACAACTTGTTTTACTTAAACCTGTATTCCTTAAAAATAAAATTTTTAAGCTTTAATGACGAAGCTGAGATGTAACCTGGTACTACCCTGCCCTACCCTCTCCTCCCTCTTTGCCCGCTAAATGACCCTATAAAAAATTTTTTATTTTAAATTCGTATTTAATTATCCCAAACATTTATTTTTAGAGTTTTATGACAAAGACAAAATGTCTCCCCCACGGGCCTTGCCCGAGCGACCCCGCCAAAGTACAGTTTTAATACCCTCCAAAGAGAATTGGACCCCATAAAGTATATATATATATTCTTAATCAGTGATGAATATATATTATATATTCTTGATCGGTGATGAAGTCTGAGACGATCTAGCAATGCCCATACGTTCGTCTGTGGAAAACATTATATAGTCTATTTTTGGTCCCCGCCCACTTTAGTGGGCGTAGACGTACGATATTATATGCAAAAATAGTGTAAATATTGATCAATTTTTATTTCTTAAGCCTATAAGAAGCTGAGATGTTCTCTGCTCTTGCAGAGATGAAACAGCTCCCCCACGACCCTTCCCGGAAATCGGACTCTGTCAAAATAGAGATTTAAAATTGGGTACAGAAATGTCTTAAAGGAACTCTGTCCCATCAAGTTAAACATTTTAAATTTACTTACTGAATATTAGAAGGGTTTTTCAGATTCGACCCGTTCGAATATAATGTTTTGACTTGTTTTTTTTATTCCTCTTAAAGAATAGGTTTTCTCAAGGCCTTCCAAATAGCCATTTGTTTCGATTAGGACTTCTTTACTCGGACTAAAATATTTTACTTAAGACGGTGTAGGCCATTCGTCACTTCATCTGATTGATCTGTTCAACCACATGCGACTGAAATTGGAATATGATTGGAGTATGAGCCACTGCTTCAAGTTCCTATTTTGAAGTTAATCGACAGCGTATAAACAATTGCACAAGCAATCGTTCAAAGATGGGAACTAATAAGAAGTGTGTCCCTATTCATGTGGCCTTCAGTGTGCAGACATTTTTAAAGGGTTATTTTTGCATCCTTTCCAAAAAACTATTTGCTCAAACAATCATTTCTACCTTTGTCGCTTGTGTTGTAAACAATTTAAAGGATTTGCCGGGAATTGGTTTACTTAAAGACATCCTTAGATCCTTAAATGTTTGTTTGTATTCATTTCATAAGGACAATTTAAGGATTTTACTACATCAAACTGAAGCCAATTTAAATCTTTTAACAACTAAAATTTTCATATCAACTTTAAAAAGGTTTATATGAAATTTTGAAACACAGAAGAGTAGTTTCGCAGACTAGTTCTTAATTACAGTGAAGTTTGGCTATAACATGCAAAGGCTATAGTGCCAAATTTATTACAAATATTTCATATTTATTATTTGAAATATTTCTATGGAAATTAGAATTAAAATTTATGAATTAGACGTTTACGTGCTTATTCATAAAAAATATATCTGCTTTATAAAGGGTTTATAAAACAAATTTTTGTATTGAAATCTTTTGAATAAGTCTGTTATAAACCAAAATTATTTTTTATGCATAAAGCCTTTAGTGTTTATAAGGAATAAGTTTTCAGATACTAAATAAAAACTCGTAGCACATTTTTGCCTTTTTTTCTAAAAATTTCCATTTAAACTTAATTTTAAATAACAAAATTTATTTTCTTAAAGGATGGTAGACAAAATAATTCATAAATTCATGATTTACGAAAGACATCATATTACAATTTTTTTTTGAAAAAGTACAAAAGCAAAAAAAATTTCAGTTTTTTTAAGAAAAAAAAAACAACTTCAGTATTTCATGGCAATTGTTAATGTTAACAGGAGCTTAAAATTATAGAGGAAGTAAAGATTAAAATGGCTCCAAGAAAATCTCTATACCCTTCCTTCTTTCTACTTCCGCTGCAATACACTGCACGTTTGAAATTGAGTTCAAATAAAAATTCTTATCTTAATAATTAATTTTAATTACAATTATGATCCTGAAGAAAATATACAGAGAATATCGAAATATTGGAAAATAGAAAAAAATGCAATTTCTTTTATAGCAAAAAGTGACCTAAACACCTTGCAATTAAAAATCTAAAGCTGGAAGCAGCAGCAAGCAAATAATTCAAAAAGAAAAACAATGGAGTGTCGTTACAACATATTTTGTCTATAACGAACAAAGTCGGGAAGTATGCCAAAGGGTCCGCCATCTAACGTTTTTTTTGCAACTGGTGCTTATTTCGTGAATGGTAACACTTAAGCTCATGTCTGATTTGACAGATAATTAGTTTTTGCCTTCCGCTGAACGAATATGGTTGTGTATACGCTTGAACAATGCTGGGAAATAGGGGCCTGCCATCGACTTACAGAAGATGCCGATTTTGCCAAAAAAAAAATCATCTTTTCAGGTGAAGCTCATTTTGATCTTGGCGGGCATGTAAACAAGCAAAATTGTCGCATTTGGGGTACAGAAAACCCGCACGTATACATTGAAAAGCCGACGCATCCAAAACGAGTCACTGTTTAGTGCGGATTTTGGTCCAGAGGCATAATTGGGCCAGTTTTCTTCGAAAATGAGCAAGAAGTGGCCGTTACAGTCAATGGCGATCATTATCGGGCCATGTTGAACGAATTTTTGTTAACAAAAATTGAAGAAGAGGATATTGGCAACATTTGGTTTCAACAGAACGGCGCTACGTGCCACACAGCCGAAGCTACACTGGATGTTTTGCGCCCTGTTTTTGAAGATCGCATTATCAGCCGCAGAGCTGATGTCGTTTGGCCACCTCGATGCTGCGATTTGACACCGTTGGACTATTATTTGTAGGGTGCCGTCAAAGATACGTGTTACGCCGACAAGCCAGAGACAATTGACGTGTTAAAGGACAATATTCGTGAAGCCATTGCTGAAATATAGCTGCACACAATTGATAATGTGCTTAAACATTGGAGAGATTGTGTAGGCTACTGCATGGCCAGCCGATGCAGCCATTTGAATGAAATTATTTTCCATTATTAACCGGAAGGATTGTACTTTCAAATAAAAAGAGAAATTTGAGAAAATATTCAGTAGTTTTTTTATAGCATTTTCAAAAAAAAAGTTATTTGGCGGACCCTGTATTACGAATTTACACCTTGCAGGCAACAGCCAGACACTCAGTCAACAATTTGTTGAACAATGACACTTAAAGGAGCTTTAGCATAAATAAATATCTTTTAAATGTTCATGTTATTTGATTTGAATTAAATCTTATGATAAGATTTGCCTCCTAATGAATAGATTTTATTTGAAATCATATCTCCCCCCTCCTGCCTTCGTGCCAAAAAAAAAACACGAATTCTGTTGACACACAATTAGGCCACAGAATAAAAATTAAAATCCAATTAAAATTATTTATTTTGCAATCGATAACATCTAGCGATTAAATGAAGCACATGTTACACAATTTCGTCTTGCATTCCTAGAGATATTTTTGTCTTGGCATTTCCACTCTTACACACACACACACACATACAAATGCAGAAATACACAGTCATACTCGTATTTAAATAACTGAATGTGTTTAAATAGAATTTAAGTTTTTTTTATGGTTCGTTACTTCTTAGAGTGGAAAATTTAAATTATTTGTCCTGCGGGATTTTTTCACACAATTTTTTTCTTTCGTATTCACTTTTTCACACCGTGTTTTTATACCTAAAAAAAAAGGAATTGGATGGTATATTCACTTTATTATTCCCTGTGTAACGCTGGGAAATATTTTCTCTAAGACCCCATAAGGTATATATATGTATATTCTTGATCAGTGATGAAACTTAAGACGATTTAACCATGTCCGGCCCTCCGTCCGCTTGTAGAAATCACGATTTAGTCCAAACGAAAAAAAAACATATCCTTGAAATTTCGTATATTTGGTATCTTGAAGGATAGCACAGGTCAAGTTCGTAAATGGGGCGAATCGGGTCAGAGGGAAAAATGTTCCCCTAAGATGAACTAAACCAAACTCTAAAAAACATAATTTTTAAAGTTTTTTTGTGTAATTTTGTAAAGCAAATTATATATTTTTATGTCAAAGAAGGTGCAAAGTATTGAACTTGCAGGCAGACAATTAGAAAAAAAATCTTAATTTATTTCAAAGCGCGGTTTTTTGAAAAAGTACTTTTTAAGACAAGTACTTACAAAAAAAATCGTCTTAAAAAATTTACTTTTCAGAAAAGCTGCATTACTTTTCAAAAAGGTACTTTTTGCAAAAGGAAATTTTTTCATAAGGTACTTTTCAGAAAAGTACTTTTTGCAAAAGGAAATTTTCTCAAAAGGTACTTTTCAGAAAAAGTACTTTTTTAAAAAGGTTTTTTTTTTTTCAGAAAAAGTACTTTTTTAAAAAGGTTTTTTTCCAAAAAAAGTACTTTTTTAAAATGTAGTTTTTTAAAAAGGTACTTTTCAGAAAAAGTAATTTTTTAAAAAGGTACTTTTTAGAAAAAGTACTTTTTAAAAAAAGTATTTTTTTGAAAAAATATTTTTTTAAAAAAGTATTATTTTGGAAAAGTACTTTTTTAAAAAAGTATTTTTTAGAAAAAGTACTTTTTTAAAAGGGTACTTTTCAGAAAGAGTACTTTTTTAAAAGGGTAATTTTCAGAAATTTCCTTTTTTCAAAAAGTAATTTTCATAAAGGTACTTTTTTCAAAATGAACATTTCAGAAAGGTACTTTTCAGAAAGTTATTTTTTACAAACGGTACTCTTCAGAAAAGCTGCATTACTTTTCAAAAAGGTACTTTTTGCAAAAGGAAATTTTTTCAAAAGGTACTTTTCACAAAAGGTACTTTTTTATAAAGGTACTTTTCAGAAAAAGTACATTATTAAAAAGGTACTTTTCAAAAAAAGTACTTTTTTAAAAAGGAAATTTTTCGTAAAAGTACTTTTTTCAAAAAGTAATTTTCAGAAAGGTACTTTTCAGAAAAGCTGCATTACTTTTCGTAAAGTACTTTTTACAAAAAGTACTTTTATAAAAAGGTACTTTTCAAAAAAAGTATTTTTTTAAAAAGGTACTTTTCCGAAAAAGTACTTTTTTAAAAAGGTAATTTTCAGATATTTACTTCTTTCCAAAAGTAACTTTCAGAAAGGTACTTTTTAGAAGGTATTTTTTTACAAACGGTACTTTTCAGAAAAGTACCGTTTAATTTTGTTAAGCAAATGATATATTTTTTAATGTCAAAGAACACCCAAAGCATTGAACTTGCAGGCAGACAATCAGAAAAAAAATCTATATTTGGACCCCGCCCCTTTTAGTGGGCATTGAAGTAACATATTACATGGAAAAATAGTGTGATTATATTATTTGTCGAATTGTATAATTTAAGCCTACATTCCTTAAAAATTTAATTTTAAAGTTTTTATGACGAAGCTGAGATGTTCTGTGATTTTCCCCTAACCTACGCTTCCAGCCACCTTTAACGCTATAAAAAAATGCTAACACGTCAAAAATTGACCTTTTAGTGTTTTATGGCAAAAATGAGATGTCTTCACCACGGGCCTTGGTGGAGTGACCCCGACAAAATAGGGTTTTTGTTTACTAAATATTTGGAGGGTATTTAAAATTCGACCCTGTCGAATATAACGTTCTTACTTGTTTTTGTTGCTTGTGGTTCTTGCTTTTAAGGTAACAGTTATTCTTTTGTTAAGGTGAATATATGTGTGTGTGTGCGTGTGTGTGTGCGGCTGTGAGTCTCACTGCCACAACGGTATTTTAAGTTTTCATTTATCAGTTCACACTTTTAGTACAAAAGCCGGCGTTGAGTTACTTTGAAAGTTGTTTATTTTTTGCTCCACGTTTTTTATTTTTTATTGTGGGGTTTGTATTTGTTGTTATTGTTCCATTATTTCCGTTGTTATTGTTGTATATTTCCACTGTTGGTTTTTTAAATATTTGAATGTGCTTTTTTTACGGTATAAATATTGCGGTTATTTGGTCTATTTATTTTGTTGAATGGCTGCTTGGAGTTGCTGCTTTCTTTGTTTGATTTTTTCTGCGTTTTTTTTGCTTCTTTAGAGACACTTGGGATTTAAATAATAAAAATATGAGTGTCTATTTTTTTAGTTGTTTTTTTAAAAAGTGCAGAATTGTGTGGGGGGCGGGCATGTAAATATTTGGGTTATTATTTTCATAAAGAATTTGTTAACATTTATTATGATGGCAGGTTAATATTTATGAACTTTGTTTTTTTTTTTGTTGGCTAATATATTTGTTGCAATTGCTGGAATTTAAGTCATATTTAAGAATTAGTTGTATATCAGCAGATGGAGTTATAAAAATTGTAAATTCATATGAGAAAAGTCAATTCCTTAGCAACGGGATACACTTTATAGGCGGGATGTCCTTACTTAGGTCACGTGCGCCTAGGCTTTACTGTCGACCAGTGATTTTATAACTTTAAAAACTGCTTGCTTTAAGAATTAAATGAAGAATGAACGTGTTTCATTTAATCGCTTGCAGTTTTCGATAGCAAAATAAATAATTTTAATTGGATTTTGATTGATTTTTATTCTGTCGGCTAATTATGTGTCAACATTTAAAGTATTTTCTGAAGAAGGCAGGAGGAGGGGAATATGATTTCAAATAAAATCTGTTAATTTTATTTTTAGTCAAATTAATTTTTCCCAGAATTCATTGAAAGAAGCTTTAAAAGGCAAGTAAATGTTCTACATTCTGCCATGCCGAATCTTATATACCCTTCCCCAGCATACGTGTGGAATATATGTAAAGGGTGTCTTTTTTGTGAAGTTTTTTTTTATACGAATCACTCTGTTGTCCGACAGCTGTTTTGACAGTTTAAAGTGACGTCTCTACTCAGTATTGTTTGGCAAATCATCATGAACAGGTTAACTCCAGAACAACGCTTCCAAATCGTGGAAATTTATTTTCAAAAACAGTGTAAACAATTAAAAATGTTTATCCGCTTTTTTACCGCAAAATTCTCTTCAGTGATGAGGCGCATTTTTGGTTGAATGGATATTCCAACAAGCAAAATTGCCGTATTTGGAGAAAGATAATCCACACGCCGTTCAAGAATTACCAATGCATCCCGATAAATGAATGTACTGTTTGGTGCGGTCTATGGGCTGGTGGAATCATCGGTCCGAATTTCTTTAAAAATGAGGAAGGACGACGCGTTACCGTGAATGGAAATCGATACAGAATCATGATCAATGAATTTTTGGTGGTAAAACTTCAAGATGTGGATGTAAACGAAATGTGGTTTCAACAGGATGGTGCCACTTGTCATACGGGGCGGGCGAAATAATGGACTTATTGAAAGAACATTTCAACGACAACATTATTTCGAGAAATGGACCGGTGAATTGGCCTCCGCGTTCGTGTGTTTTGACGCCACTCGATTATTTTTTGTGGGGGGATACCTGAAATCATTGCTTTACGTGGATAAACCAGCAACGATTGACGCTTTGGAAACCAGTATTCAACGTGTCATTGCTGAAATACGCCCTCAAATGCTTGAAAAGGTGGTCGAAAATTGGACCTCCAGAATGACCCTTGTGCAAAATAGTCGTGGTGGCCATATGCCCGAAATTATATTTAAATGTTAAATGACAAGAAATTATCTACCAAATAAAAAATTTTGTTTGCCCATTTCATAATTTGGCATGTGTTTTATTTAAATTTCAAATCAGCTAGCTCTTATAAAAACACCCTTTATATAGTACATGCATATGTTCCAACTCTAGAGGGTTACTTTGTAATGCGATGCGAAAGGAATTGCTTTCGCATTTCAATGTAAATAGCATACAAATGCGTTCAGTTTTCCATTTGCATCGCATTACGGAGTAACCCCCCTGATTTTTGTGATTTTTAATGACAATTTATTTGTTTTTATAATATAAAATAATGAAAATAGAAAAAAAATAGTTTTACTTGATATATCAAAAAAAAAAAAAAAAAAAAAATTATGAAACTTTCCAGCTCTGGAGTTGACTTCTTGGCATTTTTAATTTTTAATACCCAAGAATTTCTTGCAATACCTTCAAATTTGTTTAATGTCTAAAGAAAAAGTAAAATTAGTTTTAGTTTCTTACTGTTATGTATCGAAATAAATTTCAATTGTCCAACCCTGCAATAGTTTTTTGATATTGTTTGATTTTTTAAGGCCAATTCATTTCTTTCTGGAGTATAAAATAGGTTTAATTGAAAACGAAAAAAACCAGTTTTAAATACCAAAAATAAATTAAACTGTTATGAAATTTTTATTAAAATTTAAATTAAAAATTTCCAGCTCTGGACCGGTAGTTTGGATTTCGCTGATTTTCACTAGCAATTTATTGAGAACCATGACCGTCCACTTGAGGCCACAAGAACTCCGTTATCATTTTCCTGCTAAAGTTTATACTCAGCGCGATTTTAAACTCATCGGCATAATCAGCCGCCTGATTAAAATCCGCACCAGACAGCTGCCCTTTTGAAGGATGCATTTGTTTCTCATGGATTCCATAAGCATTTTCCGATCTCCAAATTCGACTACTTTTTGTATTCCTGAAGCCATTCCGATAGAAATGAGCTTCAGCGGAGATGACTTTTTTTTTTTTTTTTTTTTTTAGGAGTAGGACTAGCACTCAGGGGATGTCCCCTATATATGCAACGCATTGCGCTGGAACTGAAAACGAGGGGATAGTATTGAGGGGACAGATTAGGAAGGATGAGAAGATAGACAGTTTTTTTTTTTTTGTAGCTATTTCAACTTTTTTTTTTTTTTTTTGTAGCTATTTCAACTTTTTTTTTTTTTGTAGCTATTTAAATTTTTTTTTTTTTTTTTTACTTCGTCTGCTAATTTTTGCTACAGGGCCGACGAAGGTGGGTGCTGTTACTCTGCTTTTAGTACATGATAGTGTCAGTCGCTGCCAATTATGTTCAGTGACCAGTGACTATGCCTTCATCACTGAAAACAGGCTGGCAACAACTAACACAACCACGCGTCAATGCTGATCAGAAGAATTCAACACAATATTTCATGACTCAGCGGGGGCTCGAACTCAGGACTGTCGTGTTCTGCTACTTCAGCCAACAGCAAAATATGGCTTTGACTTTACTTTTTGTGCCGTTAGCCATGAAAGCTCTTTCCCTGGTCTGTTGCCTTTAGCAGCAAACAGTTAAAATACCAAAACCTTGAAAGTTCTGTTCATACCGGATTGTTTTTCCGTGTTCATCTTAAACTATAGTTCATGTATTATTGAAATAAATAAATATAAATGTTTAATATTGGTATTATTTTTTTTTTCCCGGTTCAAAAGCATTTACAACAAAAACTGACCTTCATTTGCATGGCTTTTGAATGTCGGCAGCACAAGAAAGTGCAATAAAAAGTTTTAAATTAAAACAACCAACAACCAAAAGTTTTATCATAAAAATTGTTTTGAAAGCAGCTGCCAAATAAACCATGAATAAAACAATAAAAATCGAAAATATTAATAATAAAAGAAAAAAAAAATAATAATTTAAGATTCAACGCGGCTGAAATTTAAAATTATATTTTGTAGCCTATATGATTTTTTTCTTTTACAATTTTCAACACGATTATTGATTATGACTGAGCAAGAAACACAATAACATTTTCAAACCACAATTTCATCTCTGTCACTAATTCGCAGGCATGCAATTCGCTAATAGATAATAATTCCAATATTTTAAATTAAATACTATTTTCATAAATTATTATTTGTATACAATTTAAACAAAATGGTTTTTAAAAGCACAACCGGCACTTTAATGCAATCGCAACTCATCATAATAAGCAGATAAATAATCATAAATTTCTTTTCCTTTTTTGTTTGTTTATTTTTTTTTAATCAAATACAAAATTTATCATATAACAACCAAATGCTTTCAATCAATTTAAACCACATGCACGCACGCACACTCGCTGGCATATAAATAAAATAAGCTGCCACTTTTACCAGAGCCGTCGACATAATCGTCATCACTTAAATCATCAACGCACACACTCAAACATGTTTACAAATTAACGCACACTCATGCACACACTAAATTGGCACCCACTCGCACACTCCAGCCAGAGTCAATTGATAAGTATTTAATCAAATTAAATGCTTTTTATTATTCCTGTTATTGTTTGTTAATTTAAATTGTTAATAAAAACGATGTTGATTTATTTAATAATAGAGACGACAGGCAGCTGTGGATAATCGTAACTTCAGTACTTTGGAGATAATATTTTTTTCTTATCTCGGACCAGCACTCAGGGGATGACGCCTATATATGCAGTGCATTACGACGGCACTAGAAAGGAGGGGATAGTATTGAGGCCCTGAATTTAGCTTATAACTGGGCTACACAAAGGGGTCTCAATGTCAATCCAGAGAAGACAGAAATTTGTATGTTTACAAGGAAACGGAAGATTGCACATGTGGAATCACCGGTTTTTCGAGATAGGACGATACAGATTAATAAAAAGGTCAAATAGCTAGGAGTGATACTCGACTGGAGGTTATCCTGGAAGGACCATATAGAAAGTAGGGTGATCAAGACCCAAAGAGTCTGGACCTATTGCAGAAGGGCAATTGGGTCCAAATGGGGAATGAGCCCAAAGATGGCACACTGGCTCCATACGAGTGTGGTAAGACCAATTGTGACGTACGCCTCGTTAGTATGGTTGGACGTCCTTAGAGAGGAAGGTGAATATCAAACATCTTCAAAGGATACAAAGACAGTGCTGTAGCGGCATCTGTGGCGCGATGAGAACCACATCAACTAAGGCGATGGAAAATATTCTATCAATACTGCCTATTGATATACAGGTTAAATACGAAGCAGCTCTGGCTGCTACGAGATTGATGGTAATAGGTGAGTGGCTGACTAGGGAACACACAACCAAACACCAGAGTATAGTACACGTCTTAACCGGGAACAACGCTCGCACGGTCACGTGCGATAGAATCCCTATTAGATATGTACAATCACAATGCACCACCATAATATCGGAAAGTATGGAGTGGGAGGATGCAGATACAACGGACCCCACAACTAACCTATACACGGACGGGTCGAGGATTGGTGACCGATCGGGTGGAGGTTTCTGTGATATGGGTCGTAACTTTCGCAAATACTTCCGCCTGCCGGATCATAACACAGTATTTCAGGGTGAGATCGTGGCTATTGCGGAAGGGATAAAATGGTTGAAGGAGATCGATAACAGACTACCGATTCGTATATTCACGGATAGTAGGAAGGTCATCGAAGCCCTAAGGAAGCATGTGGTTCAATCTCGGTGTGTACTATAATGCAAGGATGAGACTAACTCATACACGCAATGTGGAGGCATAGAGATAATATGGATTCCAGGACATCGAGGGATACCTGGAAATATCGAGGCAGATAAGCTAGCAAAGATGGGAGCATTAATGGCGAATATCACACTAGACAGTCCGAAGCCATTTCAATCCTTTAAGAACGAACTAAAGCGATGGGCTATAGAATTGCATACAAGAGATGGGCAGCACTCTACCGTATGGGGGGACCCAGATGGTAGTAGGATAAAGGAGGTCCTAACATTGAGTAGGCCAACACTACGGAGATTGGTTTATTTAATAACAGGACATACGGAGTTAACGAATCACCTGGCACGAATGGGCATCGTTGGCGATATAACATGCAGGGCCTGCCAGGAAAAGGACGAGACACTGGAGCACTACTTGTGCTACTGTCCAGCTTTTAGCCAAGTCAGAAGACAAACATTTAATCAAGAGATTATGCAGGAGATGGAATTTCTTAGGGGCTCTAATTGGAAAGACTTAAGGAGATACATTGAAGAAACTAGGTTCTTGACGTAATCAAACTCAGAGGTTTTCATGGTATCGGTGGAGTGGAATGGGAACTCCTTATTATAGAGCGCACAACAGGCCTATGAGGCCTAAGTGTAATCCATGATGGATTGGGATGCTTATGCCCCTCTTTTTCAACCTAACCTAAACTAACCTAGTATTGAGGGGACAGATGAAGAAAGATGAGAAGGTAGATAACTTTTTTACTTCGACGGCTAATTTTTTGCTACAGAGCCGGCGAAGGAGGGTGCTGTTACTCGGCCTTTTTTTAATTCATGATAGTGTCAGTCGCTGCCAATTATGTTCAGTGGCCAGTGACTATGCCATCATCATTGAAAACAGGCTGGCAACAACGAACACAACCACGCACTAATGCTGATCAGAAGAATTCAACACAATATAGGGTCCGCCAAATAATTTTTTTTTTTTTTGAAAATGCTATAAAAAAAACTACTGAATATATTCTCAAATTTCTTTTTTTATTTGAAAGTACAATCTTTCCGGTTAATAATGGAAAATAATTTCATTCAAATGGCTGCCTCGGCGGGCCATGCAGTTGCCTACACGATCGGTCCAATTTTTAAGCACATCATCGATTGTGTGCAGCTGCATTTCACCAATGGCTTCACGAATATATTGTCCTTTAAAGCGTCAATTGTCGCTGGCTTGTCGGCGTAACACGTATCTTTGACGGCACCCCACAAATAATAGTCCAACGGTGTCAAATCGCAGCTCCGAGGTGGCCAAACGATATCAGCTCTGCGGCTGATAATGCGATCTTCAAAAACAGGGCGTAAAACATCGAGTGTAGCTGCGGCTGCGTGGCACGTAACGCCGTTCTGTTGAAACCAAATGTTGCCAATATCCTCCTCTTCAATTTTTGTGAACAAAAATTCGTTCAACATGGCCCCATAACGATCGCCATTGACTGTAACGGCCACTCCTTGCCCCATTTTCGAAGAAAAATGGCCCAATTATGCCTCTGGATCAAAATCCGCACCAAACAGTGACTCGTTTTGGGTGCGTCGGCTTTTCAATGTATGCGTGCGGGTTTTCTGTGCCCCAAATGCGACAATTTTGCTTGTTTACATGCCCGCCAAGATCAAAATGAGCTTCATCTGAAAAGATGATTTTTTTTTTGGCAACATCGGCATCTTCTGTATGTCAATAGCAGGCCCACTTAGCGAAGCGTTGTTCAAGCGTGTACCCAACCATATTCGTTCAGCGGAAGGCTAAAACTAATCATCTGTCATATCAGACATGAGCTAAGTGCATAGCTTGGGAATAATGATTAGAAATCCTAATGATTAGCAATTGGATTAGAAATTTTAATTGTGCTGAAAAATTGATTAATTATGATTAGTTAGCCATTTCAGACGATTACTAATTGATTAGATTAGAAATAATCAAAAATCTAATCACAATTAGTGACGATTAGCATTTGTAATCAAATCTAATCAAAGTTGGCTGAAGTAGTAGAACACGAGACTATGAAGCAGAGGGTCGTGAGTTCGAGCCCGCGCTGAGTCATGAAATATTGTGTTGATTTCTTCTGATCAGCATTAGTTCGTGGTTGTGTTAGTTGTTGCCAGCCTGTTTCAATGATGAAGGCATAGTCACTAGTCACTGAACATAATTGGCAGCGACTGACGCTATCATGTACTAAAAGCAGAGTAACAGCAACCCACCTTCGTCGGCCCTGTAGCAAAATTTAACCGGCGAAGTAAAAAAGGTTGAAATAGCTACAAAAAAAACTGTCTATTTTCTCATCTTTCCTAATCTGTCCCCTCAATACTATCCGCTCGTTTTCAGTTCCGGCGCAATGTATTGCATATATAGGGGTCATCCCCTGAGTGCTGGTCCTACTCCTAAAAAAAAAAAAAAAAAAAAAAAAAAAATTGATTAGATTTCTTGATTAGATTTGATTAGATCCACTATTTTTAATTATTTTGGGGGGAAAAAATATATATTTATCACATTTGTTGCTATATTTACATAATGTAACAGTTTTTGAATATTGCATAAAATTGCATAAAATTGCATATAATAATCCGTCCTACTGGTTTGATGATTATTGAAAAATATTCTTAATATTCCAATCTTAAAAAATAATAAATAAAATTTGAACAAATTCATTTATTAATAAAATAATAAAAAGTCATTTGCAGTCATGCAGATTCGAACTTAAGCCCGTTGAAAAAATTAACAATTTACATAAGAAAGTTCGACTAATAAAAATTCATAATAAATTTTTGTTTAAAATCTTTTTAACTTTCGAACCAGCTGTGATGTGCACTTTTTGGTATGTGGGGGTTCTATCCCCTCAAACTGTCGCAAAAAGGCGACCTTTCATGGGAATCTTAAATGTAGGGGAATGGAAAAGGTAGCAGGAGGCCAAATCTAGTGCATAAAGTGTTTTGGGTATGACAAATTAAAGGTTAAAAAAAAATCATGCCATTCATGATTAAGAAATGCAACCAGAACGAGAGCAATTGAAAGGTTCAGATTTTGATAGGACATAATTTTTTTTGTTTTTTTTTGAAGAACGTGCTAGCAGATTTCTAGATCTGGACGACTTGTGGTTTTAGTAAGACAGTGCCAACCGCCAAACCGTGAAACAAACAATAAATTGATTGCAGCCATATTCCGTAACTCGTTGAAGCTAAAAAATCTAACAGATATTTTTAATTTAAACAGTTGTAAGAAAGTTGTGCATATTTTTAGGCGCTTATTTTTTTATTTACTTATATGCTAGCGAATAATAATGTAATTATACATTATAAATAAAGAAAAAATTAAATATATTTCTCCTGCACTCAATACAGAAATTCTATTTCCATTAAAAATTTCTTAGACCCCAACCTGGCAACTAAAGATAAGGCCATGAAAAAGTATGTGTCGTAGCATTCAGTTTGCAAATAAAAGCAAACTTTTCTCGAAGAAAAATACTTGAATTTGTTGGTGGCGTTTCCTTGCGCTTCTCTTCTCATAAACATGATATGAGAATAAAGTCGAGCAATAAATTATGAAGACACACAACTACTCTTTTATACTCGTATATGCGAGAGCTGCTTATAAAAATGACAACATTTAATAATTTGAACAAACTCGACAATGAGCCCGGCGAAATACAAAAAAATTACTCAAATAAATACTACAAATAGGCAACTTGTTCTTTTTTTTTATAACCTCCAAAAAAGAATTGAAGGGTCTTATCACTTTGTCATGCCGCATGTAACGCAGCGAAATATCTCTCTAAGAGCCCATATATATTCTTGATCAAAGATGAAATCTAAGAGGATCTGGCCCATCCGTCCCTTCGTCCGTCTGTGGAAATTACGTTACAGTCCAAACGAAAGGAGCCAGACCCTTGAAATTTGGTATAAATATATTTTGAAGGATAGCACAGGTTAAGTTTCTTAAATAGGCTGAATCGGCTCGGAGGGTAAAAGTTCCCCTAAGAAGAACTAAACCAACCTCTTAAAAACAACATGATTTTTAAAGATATTTTTTTTTGTAATTTTGTTAAGCAATTGATATATTTTTAAGTCAAAGAAGATCCAACGCGTTAAACTTGGAGCCATAAAATAAAAATAAAATTAGTTTTTGGACACCACCCTCTTTAATGGGCGTTATTATATGCAAAAATAGTGGAAAAATTTAACAAATTGTATTACTTAAGCCCACATTCCTTAAATTTAACATATTTACGGTTTTGTGACGCAACTGAGAAGTAACCTCCCCCTTTGCCCCCTAAGTGACCCTATAAAAAAAAGTTAAATGAAAAAAATTGAAAATAAATTTTACATATAATTATTCCAAACTTTTTGTTTTTGGAGTTTTATGGCCAAGGTGAATTGTCTCCCCCACGGGCCTACAGTTTTAATACCCTCCAGAAAGAGTTGGACCCCATAAAATATATACTATATTCTAGATCAGTGATGAAGTCTAAGACGATGGCCATACGTCCGTCTATGGAAAACACGGTATGGTGTATTTTTAAATCCCGCCCCCTTTAATGGGCGTTGAAGTTACATATTTTATGAAAAAATAATGTAAATATTTAACAAATTGTATTACTTAACCCATATCATCTCAGAGATTTCTTTTCGAATAAGTTTATAAAATTTTGTAGTTAAATGGTAATTTGGGTCCAGAAAAAACGAATCGGATGTCTGAATTTTTTCAAAAACTTTCCTTCAACATTTTTTTTTAAATTATCATTAAACTTTTCTTTTTTAAATTTTCATTAAAAAATTTTTTACAAATTTTCATAACAAATTTTCATAACAAATTTTCATAACAAATTTTTTAAAAAATTTTCACTATACATTTTTTTTTTAATTTTCTTAAAAAACTTTTTTAACATTTTTTAAAAATTTTCATTAACAATTTTCATTAACAATTTTTTTAAAAATTTTTATTAAAAATTTTTATCAAAAATTTTTTAAAAATTTTCTTTAAAAAAGATATGTTCTTAGCCTTTCCTAAATAGAGCAACAAAAAATTTTAAATGCTTGAAATTTACTGTTCGAAAAATCGAACACTGGGATGAAATGGGTTAAGCCTACAATCCTTAAAAATCAAATTTTTAAGATTTTTTTACGAAGCTGAGACGTAACCTGGTCCATGATATAGTCTATTTTTGGACCACGCCCCCTTTAGAGGGCGTTGACGTACGATATTATATGCAAAAAATAGTGTAAATATTGAACACTTTTTATTCCTTAAGCCTATAAGAATCTGAGAATGTTCTCTGATCTTGCAGAGATGAAACGGCTCCCCCAGGCCCTTCCCGGAATGACTCTGTCAAAATAGAGATTTAAAATTGGGCACAGAAATGTCTTAAAGGAACTCTGTCCCACCCGGTTAAACATTTTAAATTCACTTACCAAATATTTGGATGGTATTTAAGGTTCGACCCGGTCGAATATAAGGTTTATTTTTTTGTACTTTTTTTTTTTGAGGAAAGCGATGCAACAACGTTTAAGAAAATGTGGTGATAGATATTTTTGAAGCAACTGCTTTCGTATGCTCCGTATGGCGTGTGTAGATACTAAAACTCTTAATAGTATTAAAGCAGACAATGCAAGCGAACAAACAGACTTACAAGCACTCACACACACCCACACACACACACACACACATACACACAAACACTCTCACTCACTTCGAAGAAGACAGGAAATAAAGTTAAGTACCAAACGGAAACTAATGCTACTAATAGTGTGGAATATTTATGCATGGGAATGTAACTTACAAATGCATGTGTGTGTATGTGAATGAGTGTATGTGTGTGTGTGTGTTTTTGTTATAAATGTTGTAATAAGAGACCTTTTTCTGTAGGCACGAATAACTTAAGTTGTGTGCTTGTGTGTGCCTTCTCTATATGGAAGTGTGCACATTATTTATGACCGAAACTTTTTCACAGCTTATCTGATCAGGCTGCCTGTAAAGTTAAGTAGGAGTTGAAAAAGAAGAAGAATATGAAGAAAAAAACAAAGAGCAGCTACTAAATTCACTTCAACGTGTTGGAATTAGAGTTTATAAATTTAAAATTAGTCTGGGCAGAATTTGAAATATAGTTTTTCGTTAGTTTGTTATTGAGAAATTAGTGAAAAAGGGAGATTAGGTTTCAGTCAAGTTATACGGTTTTTGAACGGAACGGCAACATAATAATTTCTACGTATTTTTCAGTGGCCACTTTTACAACATCAACAAGTTGAACTTTTTTTTAATTTTTTTTAATGGGACTTGCACTCTATTTAAAAGAGTGAACCAAACAGCTTGAAGGGTCCTCGAGCTCAAAAGTCGAATACGAATTTAAAAAAAAAACTTATTTATTTTCAAAATGCTGTAACTTTTGGGTGAATCAAGCGATTTCTATGTGATTAGCGGAGATTCATGTGGGTTTTCAAATCCTTTGAAACATGCGAGAACATCAGAGTGTTTTTTTTAAATACCTTTACATTAAGAAGGCATTGTTTTAGTTCGATCTTGTTATTGTATTTTCAATATCGAGAATAAGTTTCAAATCACAAGAAATCTGAATTTGATAGATCGCCACTATTTCAATAGTTCACATATTTACACACACATACACACACCCACGCACACACACACACACCCACGCACACACACACCCACAAATCGCACCCATACACACATATACACACACTCATACACACCCTGTAGGAGATCGAACTAGTATCAAATCAGCATCAACTAGTCCTTCAGAGGCGCTGAATGCTATACTAAACCTAATTCCGATTGACCTTTATGTACTCCGGGCATCATCAAGCAGTGCGGCAAGACTAGCGGCATCAGGGAGGTGGAGGTCAAGGGACTATGGCCACGCAAGAATCCTTGGCCGGCTACCACCGACACTGAGGAAGCCCACCGACTATATAGTACCTCACTTAGACTTTAACACTTCATTCAAAGTCCTCTTACCATCCAGGCGGGAGTGGAGAAGGGGTAACTTAGAAAAGGAATTCAACTTCAGAGTGTATACTGATGGATCAAGGATGATCTGTGGTGTAGGCGCAGGGACCTTGGAATAAAACTCTCGCTCCGTCTCCCAGATGAATCCAGCGTATTTCAGGCTGAGGTACTGGCTATAAGGGAGGCGGCGAGGCTGTTAATTGATAGGGGTGTTCAGGGTAGAGTCGGTATCTTTGTCGATAGCCAGGCGGCACTCCTATCTCTCAGGTCGTTCACTACGTCGTCTACTCTGGTAGCCCAATGCAGAGCTGCTATCCAGACTGGGGGGTCAGATAGACGCTACCCTCATCTGGGTACCCGCTCACAGCAGTTTCTTTGGAAACGAACAGGCAGATGAGCTAGCTAAGGCTGGATCTGCTAAGGACGTCTCCACTGCCGTATCGGTGGACATGCCGTTTGGCACCCTAAGGAGCACCATTCAGAGCCATTTCCGGCAGAAAGCGGCGGACAGGTGGCGTAAGCTGAACACGTGCAGGGTGGCTAGAAGCATGTGGCCATGTTATAACGACAATAGAACGGCACAATTGATTAACAGGAATCGCAGGGACATCTCAAGGCTCGTAGCGGTTGTGACGGGGCACTGGGTAATAGGCAGACATGCAGGCAGGTTAGGTCTCAACCATAATGCATTCTGTAGGAGCTGCCGAGATCAGAGCAAGGAGGAGACAGTTTACCACTTCCTTTGCGAATGCCCGGCCTTGCACAACACGAGACACAAATTCTTAGGCAATAGTATCATAGGCGACCTCGCGGAGTTATCAGGTATAGGTCTGGGGGACCTTATTAGATACCTCAATGCGACGGGGTGGATCTAGTAACCATCCGTACCCGAGATCAGGATACGGCTTCCATAGGTAGTCACTGACGAGTGGAGTGGTTTTTCAAAACGGGATCTCAGAGATCCTACTTGAATGCTTGCGTGTAGCGGGCAGCCACGTATACCAACCAACCAACCAACCATCAAATCAGCATTGCACTAGTACAAAAATCACCAGTACTAGTTCCCAACTGTGACCTTTCCTATACCATGTTCATGCTCAAATTAACATTGAGTGTGTTTGGAAAATTACTAGTACCATTGGTACTAGATGGAAACTAGGGGGATACTAGTACTATTAGTACTAGATGAGTACTAGTATAATTTCTTCCAGTCCGATACTAGTGCAATCAGTTCTGCATTAAGAACTGGTTTATACATAAAAAAAAAATCCCTCAATTTATTGGTTTTTTAAACCCAATGAAATTTGTTAAGTCTTTGTCTTCACAAGCAATTTTTGGTTCAACAATTCTTAGTTTATAAGAGGAAATGGAAAGTTCCTTCAGGGCACACTCAATCCACTAGCACCTTGTACAACTTGAGTTACGTTTGGTACTCCACCATATACCAAACACTAATGAACATACAATACATGTATCGCTTTTTATTATTTTAAAAAAGATCGCTGATTTTACATATGAACATAAATATTTACAAAAAAACACGTTTAACAAATTTAAAAAATTATCATTTAATTTTATTTCTTTTTTAAAATGTCACTTTTTCAAACACACAAGAAAACTGCTGCTTACTTGCATAAATTATCGAATAAATAAACTGATATGCAGGTGGCAAAGTCTTCTAATACTATTCTTTGTTTCAAATTTGAATTTGTTTAAAAATTGTAACAATTAAAAATAAAATAAATGAAAATGAGAATTAGCAATTCGCTTTAAAACATTATCAAAAAGTAATATGAAATTCTACAAGTCAAATCAATCTACAAATGAACTACTTGAAGTACTAGCACTTTTCTGTATATGTTCAATCACCTTTTGAACTAGTGCTTGCTATACTAGTAACCGTACCAGTAGCTTAAAGACAATAAACGCTTATTCTCCTGCAGGGCATATACCCAAACACACACACCCACACATCACACCCACACACATATACACATGCACACACATACACACACACTCATACACAAAAACACACCCACACCCACATATCACACCCACACAATCACACACACACACATACATACACTCACACACATAACGTTCTATGGCTTCGCAAGATAAATCCAAAGGTACAAGCGGCACATGGGGACAAACTTCAGCGGGCTTCAAACCTGTAGCCAAAGGCGTCTGAGGTCCATTAACCAAAACTTCACCCAAGTAGTTGAGAAGTTTTTGAGCACAATTCGACAGTGGCGGAATTTAAATAATTGTGGATGTTCATCAATAAAATATTTATCGAGAACACCATGAAAGAACTTTGAAATTTCCAAAACGTTCAACAAGAAGGGAATACGAAATTCGCGCAAAGCACGATTCATCTTTGAGGCAGAGCTTTGTAAATCGGTAGCATGAGATATGACTTTGACTAGCCATGAATCGTAATAGAGTGAGATAATGGCACCGGCAAAAGCCGAGGCTGTAATACCCTGCGCGTGACTGCCGCTAGGTATTACAGCCCTTCGCGAAGTAATACCTAGCGGCAGTCCCGCGGAGGGAGAGTGGTCGAAGGACCCACCACCTGTGGGTCTAGTAAAGTGATGTGCACTACCACATAAACACAGTTGCGCTTGTGTGTGGCGCAGAGAAAAACCTCTGCTTACTTTTACCTGAGGTGGGAATGTTTCTGGAATTACTTTCTGTTTATCAAAAAAACTGCAGACAGAAATCTACAAATTGTATTCAATGTTTGGTACCACATATAATTGTGAAACAGCATTTTCTACCATGAAAATAGTTCTAAGCAAAGCACGGAAGAACAAAAGAGTACCCAGGCCATATAGATCTCGATAAGCTAATATATATTTATTTGAAATAGACATTTATTATAAACGAGTTTACTAAATAAATACAATTTTCGTCAGTCAGATGCTAATAAATAAAAATATTGTGTTATATGCAATAAATACAATTATAAATGCAAAACATACGAATAGTATCAACAAGCCCTTCAACTCAAAATATAGATACAATTTAAAGGTACTTGTTATCCATCCCTGCTGTGTGCTAAAGAGAAGCCAAAACCTAAGTAGAGCGAGAGAAACAACATTTTTTTCTTTCGTATACATATTTGTTTGCTGCGCAAGCAGAATTTGTTTTTTTCTTGCTTTCCTATAACGCGTTATAGGGCAAGAGAAGCTTGATCATCTATGGTTTAGTACGTAGGCAACAGTGATGGTGAATCGTGCATGCTTATGATGGAACATAAGTATCTTTTGGAGATTACCACCTCCGGTTCTATACAAAAAAAAAAAAAAAAACAACACACACACCCACACACACACATCTATGGACTCACAATGTCAAGATCGGGTAAAAACTTGATTTTTGCGAACAGTGTAAAACCAATAGGTTTCCATTTTTTTTTAATTTCCTAACGGGCAGTTACAAAAATATCTCAGTTGCTTCCATTCGACTTTCAGCTTTAAATAATAAAATTTTCAATCTTTGACAATAAAATACTAGATCATATTTTTAATAATCTTTCTAAAACAATATTTTCTCAATTATCCGAAAAGAAAAAGTAAAACTCTAAACGATTTGTAAATTTAATAGATTTCAATTATTTTATAGTTGTAAACAAATAAAATTTTATATTGAAAACGGTTTTCATATTTGATGGCAAATCTATGATAAAGAAATCTAGGCCAATTAATTTGCCAAAACAAATTTACAGACAAAATAAATAGAATTGTAAACATAAACAAATATTTTCCTTAACAATTGAAAAGTTTAACGGCAATAGATTGTTTGCCATTGCAAACACCTTTACCAAAGTCGTAATAAAAGGGGAACGATTCTTTTCACAAATCCTATAGGAAATATAAAAGTAGAGCATTCCACAAGCGGGACATGAAAATAAACTTATAGCATGCGATAAAACTTCAGATCAGATCTTGTCGTGTATTCAAGTGGCAAAATAAAATCTCTAAATTAATTTCTTCAATTTTAAATGAATGTAAAAGTGAGCAAAATTATTTATTGTTACTGTTTATTATTTGCCACATATATAGGCTGGCATACTTCCCTTTCACTGCATACAATTCTCGTAAACACAACCTCTGGCAACAAAGTGTCTGATGTTGATAAGAGAATTTATGCAGATATAATTTTATTTTATTTTTTATTTTATTTTTATTTTTCTGTGTAAAATGATTGAGTCGAGCATGGCCATGTGTGAAAATAAACACATGACCTTTTGTTTAAAAATTTATCAACACAATTTCATGGGGAAAAAAATACAAAATTGTCTTTAAGTTTAAAAAAAAAAACTAAAACCTACACAATTGCTTTGCACAAGTCCTACGAAAGATGAGTGCATTTTATAAAATCTTAATATTAAATATTTTTAGTTTAAAAAAATATCTAAAAAAATTTCAAATATTTCCAAGTCCTCCGTTTTATATAAAAATTACTTCAGAGGCAACTAACACGCATCCGAATTTGTTAACGTCCCGCTAATAAAATTGAAAATTAAACAATTAAACAAAATTATACCCTCCAAATATTTAGTAAGTGAATTTAAAAGGTTTAACTTGGCGGGACAGAGTTCCTTTATATAATATCGTACGTCAATGCCCACTAAAGGGGGCGGGGTTCAAAAATAGACAATATCATGTTTTCCACAGACGAACGTATGGGCATTGGCTAGACCGTCTTAGACTTCATCACTAATCAAGAATATATTTACTTTATAGGGTCCAATTCTCTTTGGAGGGTATAAAAACTGTATTTTGGCGGGGTCGTTCTGGCAAGGGCTGTGGCGGAAATATTTCACCTTTGTCATAAAACTCTAAAAATAAATGGTTGGGATGATTATTTACAAAATTTAAAAAAAAATTTTTTTTTTTTGGTAGGGTCATTTAGAGGGTGAAGGGGGAGGAAGGGGTAGGGCAGAGTAGTACCAGGTTACGTCTCAGTTTCGTCATTAAGGCTTAAAAATGTTATTTTTAAAGAATGTAGGCTTAAGTAAAACAATTTGTTAAATTTTTATGCTATTTTTGCATATAATAGCGCCCACTAAAGTGGGTGGGGTCCAAAAATTATTTTTTTTATTTTATGGCTCCAAATTTAAGGCGATGGACCGTATTTGACATAAAAATATATCATTTGCTTAACAAAATAACCAAAAAACTTTAAAAATTATGTTGTTTTTTCTGGGTTGGTTTAGTTCTTCTTAGGGGAACTTTTTTCCCTCTTGCCCGATTTAGCCCATCTTCGAACTTAACCTGCTCTAAGCTTTAAAATATATTTATGCCAAATTTCAATAGTCTAGCTCTTTTCGTTTGGACTGAATCGTGATTTCCACAGATGGACGGACGGACGGACGTGCTCAGATCGTCTTAGATTTCATCACTGATCAAGAATATATATATACTTTATGGGGTCTGAGATGGATATTTTGATGCGTTACAAACGGAATGACAAAGTGAATATACCCTCCAAATTCTTTTTTGGAGGGTATAAAAAAAAATAATTCCTAGTTTTAACTATAAATGTTTGACTGAAATCACTATCAATACTTCAATTTCACTTTCTGTATAAATTTCAATATGTTTTCTATAATTTTCTCGAAAAAAAAAAGAAAAACAATAACTTATTTTTACACACTTGCACGCTAAAGCTTTACTTTTATTATTTTATTTCATTTTCAAATAAAGGATTTTATATCTCTTGTTCTTTTGTGAAATGTGTCCAAAACATTTGAACCCTACATGGGCTGGGACAAATGCATAAATACCGCAATATTAAAAACCACAAAATGATACAAGAGGAAAAAAAACAGAAAAACAAAAAAGAAGGAAAAATATTGTAAACGAAAATATGAAACCACATGCCACCAAAATACACAAGAACATTTTGTTCATAAAATAATATAGAGAATATTTAACTGAGCGGCAGCCAAAAGGATTTTTTTCTTTTTTGTTCTGAGGCAAATGGTTTATCTGGTTGAGACTGTGTGTGTATGAGTTGATTTCAGACGAATTATGTTTCGAAATAAAAAAGTGAACAAGTGAATTAAATTTGGTTTCAATTAAATGATGGCTTTAAAGTTATGCCACATAATGTGGCAGGGCTTAGTGCTGGATTAAGTGAGTGATGGAAAAGTTTGTGGAGTCTTTACACATTGTTTAAGGATTTTCTTTTTCTTTTTTTGTTATAAAAAAATATAATAAAAAAATATCTTGTTAAAAATACTCTATATGTATCCTTACTAATATAATAAATATGAAAGCAACTCTGTCTGTCTGTCGGTCTGTTACCTTTCCACGCTTAAACCGTTGAACCGGCTTAAATGAAATTCGGCATAGAGGTATTTTTAGATCCGAGGAATAACATAGGGCGTTTTTGTTTTTGGAAATAAATCTATTAAGTGGTCTAGGGTGGGCGAAAATGACTTGCATTTTTTATGATGACTTGCACTTTTTAAGATGACTTGCACTTTTTAAGATGTCTTGCACTTCTCATAATGACTTGCATTTTTTATGATGAATTGCACTTTTTATGATGACTTGCACTTTTTATGATGACTTGCACTTTTTATGATAATTTGCACTTTTTATAATGACTTGCACTTTTTTTAATGACTTGCACTTTTTATAATGACTTGCACTTTTTTATAATGACTATAATTTTTTATGATGACTTGCACTTTTTATAATTACTTGCAATTTTTATTATGACTTGCACTTTTTTTGATGACTTGGATTTTTTATTATGACTTGCACTTTTGATAATGGCTTGCGCTTTTTATAATGACTTGCACTTTTTATGATGACTTGCACTTTTTATTATGACTTGCACTTTTTTTAATGACTTGCACTTTTTATAATGACTTGCACTTTTTATGATGACTTCCAATTTTTATGGTGACTTGCACTTTTTTTAATGACTTGCACTTTATATAATGACTTGCACTTTTAATGACGCACTTTTTATGATGACTTGCACTTTTTATTATGACATGCATTTTTTATAATGATTTGCACTTTTTATGATGTTTTGAATTTTTTATGATGACTTGCACTTTTCATAATGACTTGCCCTTTTTATGATGACTTGCACTTTTTATAATGACTTGCATTTTTTGTGATGACTTGCACTTTTAATGATGACTTGCACTTTTTATGATGACTTGCACTTTTTATGATGACTTGTATTTTCTTATTATGACTTGCATTTTTATAATGACTTGCACTTTTAGTAATGACTTGCATTTTTTATAATGATTTCCCCTTTTTATGATGACTTGCACTTTTTATGATGATTTGCACTTTTTATAATGACTTGCACTTTTTATAATGGCTTGCACTTTGAATAATGACTTGCACTTCTTGCACTTTTTACAGTGTCTTGCACTTTTTATAATGACTTGCACTTTTTATGATGATCTCTATGTGCTAGCAAAACCTGATAATCGATTTTTTTTGGCCATAATTGGTTAATGTTGACATCAGTGACCTTTGTTTTCAAGAAAACAGCTTAACAAGTCACACAGCCGCCCAATCAATTTATGTAGTTATTGCATGAAAAATTTCCCAGTCGCGTAATTTTTCGATTTGGCGATGTCAATTGGCCGCATCGTTCTTGCCAGTGTCCATGTGAGAGAAATCCTTAAAATCAAAAACTACCGACATTCGTTTTTTTAGGAACCTCCACTGTAAAGGGTTTTCCAAAGGACAATAGAAAGATCATGTATTCATTTCGTGCTGGAGACCCCCAGTGGGTGTTTTCCATAAGTCAAATGTCTTCTCGGAATGTATTTGTCATTTAAAAATGTATAACGAAAAAGAGTTCAATAAAGTATTAATTCTGGAGTGGGCCGTGGAGTTGGCCTTAGTGTATCATTAACAGAAACACATGATGATCTTTACGCCTTGTTTAATATAGAGCAAGATAAGTTCTTATCCATTTCAAATATAAAATAGACAAGCTATCACAGTGTGTAAAAATTGGCTTTTCCCGCACTTTTTGGTTTTTATCAAACAACATTTTCACAAGAGCTTGGAATCCAGGATAACAGCGAGATATTAAATCCTTTTCAGCAGTTCCAAAATATTTTTATATATTTTATTTATAAATTTGTATCGTTCTCTAAATAATTTCTTCAACTTAAATCCAACACGATTTTCTTAATTCGAAATATTTTAACTTAAAAAATAATATCTTAGATATCAGCCAGTAAAGCTGAAATAACTTTAATTCTAAAGCACATGTCTGTGCCATAATAAAGCAAAAAGACCAAACGACGTGCAATTAGTTGAGAATGTGTCTTGTTTATTAAAAAACCCACCCAAACAAAACAACAAAAAAAGATAAGGAATTTAAAATATTCTACTGCTGTAAATCTTTCAATACAAGACACACTCTATTATCTTGATGTAACACTTCTAATACTCACACACGGGCGTGTTAAGAAATAAAGACACAATTACACACACACACCGACACATACTCGTATACAATAAATAAAGTTTTTGTTTTCAAAATTATTTGAAAGGAAACAGTCAGTAGTGATTTACAATTTTCATTTTAAATAGAAATGAACAAAACAATAATAGACTTTTAAACATCTTAAACAAACACATGAATAGATTTCATGCCCTGCAACACACACACACAACGCACACTTACTTGCTAAAATGTGAGTGTTGGGAGTGTATGTGTGTGTCTATTACACACAACAACAGCATATTGCTACACATTAACCATAACGGAAATGGTTATTTACTACAACAAAACACTACATTTGACATTATTGTGACAACAGTTTGTTATTGTTATTATTTTTGTTGTTGCTGTTGTAGTTGTTGTTATTGTGTTTAAGGAAAAGGCGTTATTTGTTGTCACAAACAAATATCGCTTACTATTGTACTTGGAAAGCTATACGAGGGCAGGAGGATAAATTTGTTAGTGAATCTAAAAAAAAAAAAATTTAAAAAAAAATTATTGAAAAAAAAATTAAAAAAAAAAATTAAAAAAAAAAATTAAAAAAAAAAATTAAAAAAAAATTAAAAAAAAAAAATAAAAAAAAAAAATTAAAAAAAAAATTAAAAAAAAAAAATAAAAAAAAAATAAATAAAAAAAAAAATAAAAAAAAAAAAAATAAAAAAAAAAAATAAAAAAAAAAAAAAAAAATAAAAAAAAAAAAATTAAAATTAAAAAAGAAAAATATAAAAAATAAATAAATTAAAAATGGTGTATTTTAATTAAATATGTTTTGAAAATTATTTGCTAGACTCCTAAGTTCGAATCTGCGACCTAAAATAATTTTTTTTATGAATTTGGTCACATTGTAATTTTTTAATAAGAGTGAAATATTTCGAATACTTTTTAACAAAAAAAAAAATAATAATAATAAATTAAACATGTTTAGCCTGCTGCGTCAGCGTTTCTTTAAGATAGGGTCCTTCGGGAAGCGCTCCAGGGGAACACATCTCACCGTAAAAGAGAAAATTTTTGGAATAATTAATTGTAAAATCTTGATAGAGTTATTTAGTGGACAGGGGGGTGGGGGGTGAAGGATAGGGCAGAGGAAGATCAGAGAACATCTCAGCTGCCTCATAAAAGCGGAATGAAGGCTTAAGCTATACAATTTGCTAAATATTTACACTGTCTTTCCATGTAATATGTTACTTCAACGCCCACGAAAGAGGGCGGGGTCCAAAAATTTATTTTTCTGATTTTATGGCTCCAACCGTTGGACTTTCTTTGACATAAAAATATATAATTTGCTGCACAAAATTACACAAGAAAACTTTAAAAATAATATATTATATTTTAGAGGTTGTTTTAGTTCTTCTTAGGGGAACTTTTTTACCTCTGGTCCAATACAGCCCATTTACGAACTTGACCTGTGTTATCTTTCGAACTATATTTATACCAAATTTCAAGGGTCTGGCTCTTTTCGTTTGCACTTAATCGTGATTTCAGACGGGCGGACATGGTTAGATTTCATCACTGATTAAGAATATATTAACTTTATGGATGGGGTTTTAGAGGGACATTTCGCAGCATTACGAACGGACTGACAAAGTGAATATACCCTCCGGTTCTTTGTTGGAAAGTATAAAAACATGAGATTTTAGCTGATTTTATATGCGGGATGACCACGAAATCGACGATCGTGGGTTCGATTCGGGAAATTGTACCGCATAAAATACTTTAAATATTCTCCTCGTGCAAATAAATCCACCATTTCAATGCTGATGTTTTTCTTCTTTGTTTGGCTGTGTGTGTGTGTATAGTGAACACATACACACGCATATTGCATTTGTATAGACCCTTTTGTGTGCTTTTGTAGTCATGAGCAATTTTGTAAACTCCTTGTAAATAATTCAAGTGTTCTTAATGAACTTAATCGCGTATGTTTATTGCTTTAAATTTTAAATTGTCATCACTTTGTCATTTTGTCACACTCTGCTTTATAATTGTCATTTAAGTCTTTGTCTGTCTATTTGTATGAAGTAGAACGCTTTTGTCTCAATTCAAAGTGTTTTCAGTCAGTGTTTAGAAATGTGTTTCTTTGACTGTGTATGTGTATGTGTGTGTTTTGAATAGAAAGTGTGTGCATAAATATCTGATTGCTATTGATTTATAAGTATCCTTTAAAGTCGTTTGCTGTTGTAAGACATTTTATTAATGTATTCCGTGCGCGCTGGTGTTACATTTGATATTTAGTTCATGAATTTTAATTTGTTTGCAATTACAAAAATATTGCTGGTATAAAATAAATTAATTTTTGCAAAGCAAATGAGGTGGGCGTACTGATAGAAAGGAATAGAGGGAAGGAACTTAAAGTTTAAGGGTTTTTTATTTTGAATAATTGCTGTTGTTGAATTTAAAGTCTTGCGAATATAAATCTTTTCAACAATTGCTTAAGAAACAAAATTTTTTTACTTAGTTATCTGAAATTAGTCAAGCAGCAGAATTTTTTAAAATTAGTTTTATAAAATTCTTTTTAATAAGATAAGAAAATTTCATATTGTGTTATCAGCTTAATACTCTTCTGCTCAACACTACGAAGGAAACATTTAAACTCTATTTAAATACATTTTGGACCGACTGTAGCGGATAGCCACTTAAAACATTTTTCTGCCCTCCAAAAAAGAATTATCATTTCCGTCCGTCCCTCCACGTCCGTCCATCCCACCATCTGTGGAAATCATTATTCAATCCAAACAAAAAGAGTCAGACCCTTGAAATATGGTATAGAGTAATTTTGAAGGGTAGAACAGGTCATGTTCATTAATGGGTTAAATCGGGCCAGAGGGAAAAAAGTTCCCCTAAGAAGAACTAAACCAACCTCTAAAAAACCACATGATTCACAATTTTTTTTTTGAATTTTGTTAAGCAAATGATATATTTTTGAGTCAAAGAAGTCACAAGGCGTTAGACTTGCAGCCAGAAATTCACAAAAATAAAAGTCATTATAGAAAAGTGCAGGTCATCATAAAAAGTGCAAGTCATTATAAAAAGTGCAAGTCATCATAAGAAATGCAAGTCATCATAAAAATGCAAGTCGTTATAGAATTTGCAAGTCATTATAAAAAGTGCAAGTCATTATAAAAAATGCAAGTCATTATAAAAAATGCAAGTTATCAGAAAAAGTGCAAGTCATCATAAAAAGTGCAAGTCATCAAATAAAGTGCAAGTTATGATAAAAAGAGCAAGTCATTATAAAAAGTGCAAGTCATTAAAAAAAGTGCAAGTCATTATAAAAGTGCAAATTATCAGAAAAAGTGCAAGCCATCATAAAAAGTGCACGTTATCAGAAAAAGTGCAAGTCATCATAAAATGTCCAAGTCATCAAATAAAGTGCAAGTTATGATAAAAAGAGCAAGTCATTATAAAAAGTGCAAGTCATTAAAAAAAGCGCAAGTCATTATAAAAAATGCAAGTTATCAGAAAAAGTGCAAGTCATCATAAAAAGTGCAAGTCATTATAAAAATGCAAGTCATTATAAAAAGTGCAAGTCATTATAAAAGTGCAAATTATCAGAAAAAGTGCAAGCCATCATAAAAAGTGCACGTTATCAGAAAAAGTGCAAGTCATCATAAAATGTCCAAGTCATCATAAAAAAATGCAAGTCATCATAAAAAGTGCAGGTCATCATAAAAAGTGCAAGTTATTATAAAAAATGCAAGTCATCATAAAGAGTGCAAGTTATCAGAAAAAGTGCAAGTCATCGTAAAAAGTGCAGGCCATCATAAAAAAATGCAAGTCATCATAAAAAGTGCAAGTCATTATAAAAGTGCAACTTATTATAAAAAGTGGAAGTCATCATAAAAAGTACAAGTCATTATAAAAAGTGCAAGTCACCATAAAAATTGCAAGTCATTATAAAAAGTGCAAGTTATCATAAAAGTGCAAGTCATTATAAAAAGTGCAAGTTATCAGAAAAAAAAGTACATCGTAAAAAGTACAAGTCATTATAACAAGTGCAAGTCTTTATAAAAAGGGCAAGTCATTATAAAAAGTGTAAGTTATTATAAAAAGTGCAAGTCATCATAAAAAGTCCAAGTCATTATAAAAAGTGCAATTCATTATAAAAAGTGCAAAGTGTATGTCATGTCAATGATGTGTTTATCAGTTTTATAATTTCATATGTCCATACAAATTTTCGACCACCCTTAACCACTTTATAGGATCCTTTCCAAGAACAAAAACTCCCGTATGTTATTAATCGGATCTCAAAATAGCTCTATGCCAAATTTCATTTTTGTTTCTTAGCGATTCAAAATAATATAAAAAAATTGCTAAATATTATTGTCCGGCACTATCTGCCCGATGATGTCATTTGCCAATGTACACGAAATCATAAAGAAATTACTTTGAACAAACTTACAAGCAAAATGATAAACTCAAATAGTAATTAAAAAATTTCATTTAAAGATATTACAAAAACAACAAAAGTTGTGTGTTATTTTACAACCTCTTCCAAAAAAAAAGAGAGGAAAAAACCGCAAACCAAGTGCTGCTGTGGATACTCGTACTTTTGTTTCATAGAAAACAACATCAAATGAACTTGTCACACAGAATAACAAGTGAAACATTATTTTTGCCTTCTTTCTCTTCTTCTTTGTGTTCCAATAAAAATCTTTTTCACTAAACGATGACAACTTCAAATTGCTGGCAAAACAAGAAAACAGTCAAGTAAAATGTCACATGGCAAATGTATACAACAACAAAAAGCAGAAAAGAGACCGACTCAAATGAATCATAAAAAAAGGAGGGCCATTTACCACAACATGTGCCAACTTATAAATCCCAGTAAACGAAAACTGCACAGACTCATCTTTCAGCCTGTGAATAGAAACATGAAAACTAAAGGACAATAGATAAATAAAAATTTTCAAAGACAAGTAGTTAAAGCAGTGCACACACACACACGGACACTGTCTGAGGAAACAGGATATAAGCTTACATACAGTTGGCCGAGTGTAAGGACTTAAAACTGGAGAACACAATAAAATCGTCTAACTGCTGGAATAAATTGTAAAGTCGTTGCTGTTTTATTGCATGTGGCTCAGAAAAGAAAATAATATTAGAGCAAAGACACAAATGAAATTAGATAAAGAAAAACAAACAAACAAACAAATAACATTTTGTTTGAGAAATCTCCCATGACCGAATTATGATGGCAACAGATGTCCAAGTGTTTTGTTATTGGCTTTAATTATACTCGCATCTATTGTATTTATGTTTTTATTATTAAACGTGTTTTAAAATAATTTACTTTTTATGTTTTTAATTGTGCACATGAATGTGTTTGATAATTTAATAGAATTATGGGATTGTCAAGGAAATTGAAGTATCAATAGCAGGCCTACACTGGGCAACATAACTTTTAATTGTTATTTTTTTTTAAGTTGCTTCCAAAAACTATTTGTGGTCTTACGATGAGTTTGGTTTTCATGTCTATTTTAATTTTTTATTATTGGTTTACCTGCATATGACTTGAGCAAAAAAAAAAAGAAAATTATAAAAAATAATAAATAAACGAAACTTATGAACAAAAGCAGGCATTAGTGTAAACAGAAATATGAAAAGAAACAGAACTCTAGTCTATTTTTCTAGCCTCCTTGCTTCACCACACCGCACAGTGGGATTTTTTGTGCAATAAGTAATTTTTTCGACACATAAAATTTAAAAATGTAATGATGCAGTATTGAATTGAACTAAGATTCATAGGCTAATTGTTCGAAATATTTGTTTTTAAATCTCAGAAAGACATGATAAATATAATGATGCAGTTTTGTAGAAAATTGATTCAGTAATTATGGTAATAAAAGGCTCTGTGCCAAATTTCAAAAACTTTGGGCCAAAAATAAATGTTCGGTTCTATGGGCGGTGGGTAGTGGGCGTGGCCAATTTTTATGAAACTTTATTTTATTCTTAATTGAGGTAATAAAAGGCTCTGTGCCAAATTTCAAAAACTTTAAGCAAAAAATAAATTTTGGTTTCTATGGGCGGTGGGTAGTGGGCGTGGCCAATTTTGATGAAACTTTATTTTATTCTTAATTGAGGTAATAAAAGGCTCTGTGCCAAATTTCAAAAACTTTAAGCAAAAAATAAATTTTGGTTTCTATGGGCGGTGGATAGGGGCGTGGCCAATTTTAATGAAACTTTATTTTATTCTTAATTGAGGTAATAAAAGGCTCTGTGACAACTTTCAAAAAATTTGTGCCAAAAATATATTTTGGGTTCTATGGGCGGTGGGTAGTGGGCGTGGCCAATTTTAATGCAACTTTATATATTTCTTATTTGAGGTAACCGAAGGCTAAAAGCAAACTTTCAACATTCTACGAGCACTCCTTATATTATTTGCCAAACATTGTATGAACAAATCCCACTGTGCGACGTTCACTACCAAAGAAAAACATTCAGTAAAAATTACATGTCCAAAAACTCATCATGTGAATTGCTTGTTATTTAACACAATTTATAGGCTGAGATTGTTAGTATTAAACTCACAAAGACATGATTAATATTCCGACGAACAAAAGGGAAAACCGAGATCAATTTAATTATCCAGCTTAAAATGTAAAGCAGAATAGCACTGTTTTCGTAAACCCTTCTTGCGAGATACCCGCACTTCACATAGGGCGCATCCTTTTGTGGTTGAGTTGCCTAATGAATTGCACCACGCATTACAGCGAGAATTCGTTCTTTGGCCGAACGGTTCGTATGTGGAACAAACTTCCAGCAGAGGGCTTTCCTGCCAGTTTTAACTTGGGGAGGTTCAAATCGAACGTCCACAAGGACTACTCCCGTTATCCGCCTTCCCATAACCAACTTTCCTAGTTCTGGCACAATGCATCGCATATGTAGGGGTCATCCCCTGAGTGCTGGTCCAAGAAAAAAAATTATATTCGTGATCGGTAATGAAGTCTTAGACAATGTAGCAATGCCCATCATTCCGTCTGTGGAAAACATGATATAACCTACTTTTGGACCCCGCCCCCTTTAGTGGGCGTTGAAGTTACATATCATATGAAAAGATACATAGCGTAAATATTTAACAAATTGTAATCCTTAAGCCTAAATACCTTACGACGAAGGTAATATGTTCTCCGATCTTCCCCTGCCCTAACCCTCCACCCCCCCAAAAATGTTTTTCTACATTTAACTAACCCGGAAAATTACTTTTTAAGGTGTTACGATAAAGGTGACATGTCTCCCCCACGTCCTTTCTCGGAGTGACTCTGTATAGAGTTTTAAAATTAGCACAGAAATTTCTTAAAGGAACTCTGACCCAGAAGATTAAACATTTTTTTAATTATCTCAGTCCCTTTTTTGGACGTTGATATAAAATATTAATACGTAAGTTTTTATGCTGGCGCAAAAGTGACTCAGTCATGCTCCTCCCAACACATTGGAAACGATCGCATTAAAATAACTTATTTTCTTGGTTACTTCAGTCAAATACCATAAAAATTTAAATTTTAATAAGAATAAAAATTGAGTTTTTTTTTTACTAAATATTTACAGGGTATTTAAAATTCGACGCGGTCGTTTTTACTTGTTTATTTTACAATCAAATGACAAATGACAAGTGTGACCTAAAGGACATTTTGTTAAGTAATTAGTTTTTAAATTGATTTGATTAATATTATTTTATTTCTGGATGAAACCTAAAATATTCCATCAAATTGATTTTATAAATGAGAAATAATTAGAAAGTAGTTGGCAGCTGTCTTGGAATCTGTATTCCAATAAAATATTAAAATCTAGATTTGCATTTCTTATGTCAATTGTTGTTGGAAACAACATGTAACATTTGCAATAAAATTACTAGTACAGCTTTTTTTTATTTTGATTTTGTGTTAAAAATAACTAAATGAATTTTAATTAAATATTTTTATCTTGGCAAACATCATTAAACTTAGCGAAAAATGCCGAGGGAGTGTGAAAGAGACGGCAAATGTACTTTGTGTAAAAATAACACGAAAAGGAAACGGAAACCCACTTAACAAGCAAGTAAATGAAATCACACAAAAACAATCTTGTTGATGTTTTTTTTCCCTTCTTTTTCTTCTACTACTTATTAACTTAAGCAGCTCAACTTCCTCTACGCACACAATCTCACCCACAATCACACAATGCTCTAATTTATGAGCTCTTATTAAGATAACAGAAACTAAAAAAAAAAGAAAAAAGAAAACACACAAGACATGAAAAGAAATTAAGTAGAATGTTTAGCAATAAGGGAGGAAAGGCGGGAGTGAGTCAAAGACTTACACCGGCCGTTGGTCATTGCGTTTGTGGAATGGAACAGTTTAGGGTGTTTCAATAGATTCCGGGATTTTCTTTTTTATAAGCAAAATAATGAAATTTGTTGTAAATAAATAACTTAGATTTCTGTATCGGATGGCTTTGGAATTAGGATCAAGGAATTACTTCCTAATTTATCTATTTGCTAGCGAAAAAATAATAATTATTGTATAAACTTAGCCCCCAAATTTATGCAGCAGTTTTTTGCAACTTTATACAGCGAAAATACTTTTTAGATTTTTAGCGACGGAGTTCTAGCTTTAACGAGTTACAGAATATGGCTGCTGATACGATCTGTTAGTATCATGAATATAAGTAATTTTCTAATATTCCTCTTTTAATAAAAACTTCGAATTTGAAATAATTTCTTAAAATAAAAACTAAATTGAAAATTTTGTGGATTTGAACTTGAACCCGACAAATAATTCTTATACTATTTTGTAGTTAATTTCATATTTCTAATGGGAGTCAATCCTACGGGCTTTAATTGGTCAACAATATTTATCATTAAATGTAAATAAAAATTATGTGATTTTTATTTAGTGTTTTTTACCCAACGTTTCGTTTGTTTTTCGCAAACTTCTTCAGGGGTGTTTTTTTTAAATTTAAATTTATTTGCTTTTGGAATTGTTCACCATTTCCATTTTTAATTTTAATTGTGCTGATTTCTGTTCCAAAATATTTACAAAAAAATTCAAAGTGATCATTGACGGCTTTTAGGTTCTTTTTATACAAATGAAAAAAAAAATAGGACATGCAGAAAATAAGCAAACGGCCACACATACATTAAAAGAGGCGGTTTTATACAATTCTCGTAAGCCATTTCCTCATAAAATTTGTAAACGGTGATTTTTTAAGAGCTATCGGAAATTTTTTTCAAAAAAAATATATAAAATTCAAAAAAATGCATGAAATATTTATTTGGTCGATATAATTTAATGCTTGAAGATTATTATATGCAAATGTTGGCCGCGGCTGCGCTTCAAATGGTCCATCCGCTTAGTCCAATTTTGGCATACTCTGTCCAACATTTCGGCCGGTATCTCACGAATAAATGCTTCAATGTTGGCTTCCAGTGCGTCAATCGAAGCGGGCTTGTCGCTATAGACATTAGCCTTAACATAGCCCCACAAGAAATAGTCTAGAGGCGTTAAATCGCACGATCTGGGCGGCCAATTGACCGGTCCCAAACGTGAAATAAACTGTTCACCGAACTCGTCTCTCAATTGGTCCATTGTTTCGCGTGCTGTGTGGCATGTGGCACCGTCTTGTTGAAACCACATGTCATACAAGTCAAGCTCTTCCATTTTGGGCAAAAAAAAGTTTGTTATCATCGCACGGTTGCGCTCACCATTCACAGTAACGTTGTGATTCGCATCATATTTGAAGAAATACGGCCCAATGATGCCGCCAGCCCATAATCCGCACCAAACGGTTGTTTTTTGTGGGTGCATTGGTAGCTCTTGCAATGCTTTTGGCTGCTCTTCACTCCAAATACGGCAGTTTTGCTTGTTCACGTATCCATTCAACTAGAAATGAGCCTCGTCGCTGGTTATAAATAAAATTTTTTATCGCATTAACGCTACCTAATAGTTCTATGCGATAAACAAAAGTACACATGACTATTGATGATGAAAGTGTGGCGGCCTTCGAAAACATGTGTTCTGCTCTGTAGTGTAAGTTCAATAATTAAATTAAAAGTAGACTTTCCACTGTGTCTTGAAATATAAAAACAAAGAGGCACTTTCGTTTAAGCCAAGTGTGTTACTTAATAATATTTTCGCTGGGATATTTTTTTAAATTTTGTGGAATATATCGCGTTTTTCTCGAATTTATTTGATGTGATTAATAATGAATTAATATATGTGAAATTTTTGTTGTTGTATGACTATTAGAATATTCATTGTTTTCAATCAAATTTCATAATGTGGCCTTAAAACTTAGCTGCTTAATCTTAGAACACATTTAAGCTGTAAATACTTACGTGACGATGCGACCACTAACTACAAGCTGTCGGAAATGGAATGCCTGTATTTATATGGGAATGGTTTATTTCGACGATAATAAGACAGGTTGTTGTCCGTGCTGCTGTTGCAGTAGTAGTTGCAGTCAAATTAAATTAATTCCTTCTGAATATGAAAGCAAATTTTCATTTTTCGAATTTATTAATTTTATTTAAGGTAGGATTTTCTTATCCAGATCCAAGTTCAAATCTCCAATTTATTTTTTTTAGAATTTTTATTAAATTCAAATTATTTTATTAAAAGTGGTATATTTGGAATAAAAATAGTAAAAAATATCAAACTATTATAACAAATATTCCATATCCTCTTTCCTTTCTGCTAGTTTAATAATTACAAAATTATTCTAAATATTCCGCTGTTAATAAAATAATATTAACTTCAATAACAAATAATTAAAAAATAATTTTCAGATTGCAGATTTGAACTTGAGCCTGTATAAAAAAATTCTTATGTTAATAATTAATATCCTCTGCCTTTCAGTTTTATTCTGGTGGCATCCTTTTCAAAATAATTCAGTAGCTGACTACACGACAACAATTGTAGTCGTGTAGCCTGCTAAGTGTTTATAGTTTTATAATTACCATTTCCTAGATTCCACTACGGCGATCATTCTCTCCAGAGAATAAAGTTTCAGCCGTACATGCAACTTTAATAAGTAGTTTAAATAAAGTTTCTTTTTTTTTACTTATAAAAACAGTTTGTTTTATTTTATTTTATTTTTTCCAAAATAATGTAACCAAAACTCGTCTGCCTTCCCTCATTTGCTGTTGGTTGCTGTCCAACCAGCCACCCCCAACTTAATGAAACAATCTGTGTATCTTTAAGGAAACAGGACATTGTTGGTGTAAGAAAAAAAAAATAAAAAAACAAGAAAAGGATCCAGAAGAAAAAAAGTTAAAACGAAAATGTGTTCTTTATTAAGTGTTTGAGTTTCTGGGTGAGAGCGTGATTTAATTGAAATCAATTAACAATAATGAGTTGGTCATTAAAAGCGGATTATGTTCTTTTCTGTTTTGCCCAACCTTTTTTTGTTGGTTGGTAATATAAATGAGCAAATATATATTGGCTTTTATTAAAATACAAGTTTTCTTTTATATCAACTTAAACATAAAATTAATAAGATAAATCACGGCTTAATAACAGCAAATAATATATTGAGTTCTTAGTAGTGGGCAGGTTGTCATAAGCAGCGATATTCATGTCTTTTATAAGAGTTTATTTTTATTTAAGAGCATTTCCAATAAAAGAGCCATCGTGATGCACCCACAGCAAATAAATTAAATTAAATTAAATTCATATAATTTTTTTTAGAAAAAACCATTATGTTTTGTTTGTGTAACTGCAAAAATTGGCAAAAGAGCAACTTTTTTTTTATTCGATTATTACCTTTTCATGTTTTGTTCTTAAAAATGCACATTATGCACTCACTGGGGCTCTCTAATATCGTACTGAGTCGGAACAGAATGCATTAGAAACTGGGCGAATGCAAATAATTGTAAATTTTTATTTTGCAAAGTCTCATATTTGAATGTCACAGGTGACAAAATTTGTTATCAGTGCTTGTAAGCCATCGCCTGTTTTTCAACCGCTTACAAATACTTATTTTAGTGGCCGTAACAGTTAGAATTTTTATTTTTTCCAACTCTTATTTTAATACTAAGAAAATAAAAGTTATTATACTTTTATTTTCCGAGGAATAAAGAAAAATAAAAAAAAAATGTATTCTCATTTTTTGAGAAAAAAATAAAAATCATGAAATAATTTTAATTTTCGGAGAAATAAATAAAAATCAACAAATAACTTCCATATTCAGAGAAATAAATAAATCTCAAGAAATTACATTTATTTCGGAAAAATAAATAGAAATCAAGGAATAACTTTTATTTTTGGAGGAATAAGAATAATAACTATTATTTTCTGAGGAACATATAAAAAGAAACGTTTATTTTCGGAGTAAATAAAAATCAAGAAATAAGTTGTTTTTTAGGAAATAAAAGAGTAAAAAAATAACTTTTATTTTTGGAGGAATGAATAAAAATTAAGAAAAAACTTTACGTTTCGGAGGAATAAATAAAAATCCAGAAATAACTCTTATTTTCGGAGGAATAAATGAAAATTAAAAAATACCTTTTATTTTCGGAGAAATAAATAAAAGTCAAGGAATAACTTTTATTTTTGGGGAATAAATAAAAATCAGGAGATAACTTTTATTTTCGGAGTAATAAATTGAAATTAAGAAATAAGATTAATTTTCGGAGCAATAACTTAAATTTAAGAAATAACTTTTATATTCGGAGAAATAATAAAAGTCAAAGAATAACTTTTATATTCGGAGAAATAAATAAAAATCAGGAGATAACTATTATTTTCGGAGTAATAAATTGAAATTAAGAAATAAGATTAATTTTCGGAGTAATAAATTAAAATTAAGAAATAACTTTTATATTCGGAGAAATAATAAAAGTCAAGGAATAACTTTTATATTCGGAGAAATAATAAAAGTCAAGAAATAACTTTTATATTCGGAGAAATAAATAAAAATCAAGAAAAAACTTATATTATCCAGAAAAAACTTATATTTTCGGAGTATTAAATTAAAACTATGAAATAGCTTTTATTTTCGGAGTAATAAGCTAAAATTAAGAAATAACTTTAATTTTCGGAGAAATTAATAAAAGTCTAGGAACAACTTTTATATTCGGAGAAATAAATAAAAATCAAGAAATACATTTTATTTTCGGAGGAATAAATAAATATCCAGAAATAACTTTAATTGTCGGAGGAATAAATGAAAATCAAGAAATAACTTTTATTTTCGGAGTATTAAATTGAAACTATGAAATAACTTTTATTTTCGGAGTATTAAATTAAAATTAAGAAACAATTTTTATTTTCGGAGAAATAAATAAAAATCAAGTAATAACTTTTATATTCGGAGAAATAAATGAAAATTAAAAAATAACTTTTATTTTTGTAGGAAGAAATAAAAATCAAGAAATAACTTTTATTTTCGGAGTAATAAATTGAAATTAAGAAATAAGAGTTATTTTCGGAGTAATAAATTAAAATTAAGAAATAACTTTTATTTTCAGAGAAGTAAATAAAATGAAGAAAAAACAGCTTTTATTTTGTGAGCAAAAACTAAAAATAGAAAAGATAACTTATTTTATTTTTACTAAATAAAACTCGGAAAAATAATCTTAAATTTAAACAAATAAAAATTAATGTATTTAAAGGTAGATCAAGAAACAATAATTACTTCAGAATATTGCTCTCTCGTAGTTTATATTTTTTAATTTAAATTTATAAAATAATTGTTATTTGCGGCCCCGGCTTTTAAGCCATTGTTTCCGTAATCCTCCTTCCTGCATGTTATCACATTTTTAGTCAAATGATCAAAATTAAGCGATTTTGGTAAATTCAAACTGAAACAGAAACAGCAACCGCACATTTGGCGAATGTGATAAATGGCTTTGTGTAAACAACATTGACTGGCAATTAGAAACAACAAATTAACGAATGTTAACAACATCCACAAAAATCTAAAATCCTTTAAATAACCCCCTCCCCCGCCCCCCCTTCCACCTACACAAAGCCACGCAAATACAAGTACAATGGCTTTAGACAAAATCTACAGCATAAATTGGAAAACAATATACGAGCAGCTGAAGCACAGAGACACGCCACGCCAAACCAAGCCAAGCCAAAGCCATACATATTTTAACACTAAATTAACTGCTCTACCACTGCGTTGATACCTAAACGTTCACTCGCATACAAATTTCATATGTATTTGTATTGCACCCAACTTATAATGTATGATGGCGCACGGGAATGTGCGTTAAAAAGCCTTGTTGGCACTACAAATGACTTTTATATAAAAGCGAGATAACAAAAAAAAAAAAAAAAGAAGACAAAAAAAAAACTAAAGAGAAATTGAGGAAACAAAAACAACAACTTGTATCTAACGAAATGTTGCAGCTTGTAATTTAAGTACTTAACATGGCGGTGCACGGCTAAACTGATGAGTTAGATCGTGGGAAGTACCCTTATAAACCGACATGAAAAAGTACAGTACACTCGCAGTAGGAAAATTATTATGATTTCACCAAAACTCAAGTGACACGGAGTTGTTCATAAGTTTATATTTTGACTGCCTTAAATATTCGTATAACACTCTTGTGTCCACGATTTTTCAAGTCCTTGAATCAGTTGTGATATTCGCTTTTTGGTATGTCCTTAAGGTCTTTCAGCAGCTCGATTTTTATCTCCTCAATCATCGTCATATTTCATTCTTTCAAGGTCTTCTCTCTCTCTTCAATTTTGGAAACAGGAAAACTTGCAAGGGTCCTTATATATGAGGCATGGCTCAATAATTCTTTAGCTATTTGGATGCGACGACGTTTTTGGTATAATCACCAAAATTTTTGAACGTACTTGGCTGCCACCAGCTTCATACCCCAAAATTTCAGGAAAGATCTGTACGACGCAAGCCAAACGTTATGCTGACATCTTCAGCAACTTCTGTTATAGGAATTGCACGATTCTCCATAATAATTTCCTTCAAATTCTTAATAAAGGATTGGCAAATTTGAGGTTAGGGAGTAAATGGTTAAACTCTACTGAAGATTTGGTAAAGCTCTAGTGAAATTCATATAAACGTTGCTTAACCATCAACAAATAAAATTCAATTAAAATATAATAAATAGTTGAAACTGTAAACATACCAGTAGGTTCGATACAAATCGAATGTCCTTGTACTCTGCCTTTTGATTCATGTGTAAACACATTGCGAGATCCTTCAGGGAATAACAATTCTTTAATCTGTTTTCTAACGAAGACAGCAGTAAATAATTCATTAAGGAAACGTGTTTCACATTTGTTGATTCACCAAAAATATATTTTTGAGTTAAGGCCAACGAAAAAAAAACTTGCAGCGACATGATCATGCTTGCTCTAGTTATAATAAAGAGTAGGCAAATTTCAGGTTAGGAAGTAAATTGGCTAAAAAATACTCTTTTTTTTTTGGACAACTTCAGTTTGATTGAAATTTGCACCCCCCTTTACAGCCAGAAATGAGCAGGCAGCTTTTCCTTCACTTCAAGAGACTAAACAAGTAAAAAAGCTATATTCGGCTATGCCGAATCTTAAATACACTTTACAAATGTATTTCTCCTTTCTTTCTAAAACAGAAAATAGGTTTTATTCATCAAAAAAAAAAAAAAAAAAAAAAAATAAGGAACTTATTTGGTTACTTGTATGTACCAAAAAATTTCAAGTTTCCAACCCTGGAATCAAATTTTTAATTTTTCGAATTTTTACACGAATGTAATTTTTCCGGAAGTATAAAAAACGTTTAATTCAACAAAAAAAAAAAAAAAAAATAAAAAATAAAATAAAATAAATAAATAAATAAAGTTAAATAAAAGTTAATTTGTTACTTTTACGTATCAAAAAATTGTAATTTTCCTACCCTGCAATAGAATTATCAATATATTTGGTTTTTAATACCAATTTAAATCTTCCTGAAGTGTGAAATAGGTATAATTAACTAAAAAAAACAGAATTGGGAACTTATATGTGTACTTTTATATACCAAAAAAACTAAGATTTTCCAACCCTGGAATCGAACATCTATTTTTTGTTTGTTTTTTTTTTGATTTTTGGTACCAATTTAATGCTTCCTGATGTATGAAATAGGTTTAGTTAACAAAAAAAAATTTATTTGGAACTTATTCGGCTATTTTATTTAACAAACATATATCGTTTTTCGAACCCTGGAATACAATTTTTAATTAATATATTTTTTACACGAATATAATTCTTCCTGAAGTATAAACTATGTTTAATTCACTGGAAAAACCAAAATTAGGAAGTTATATGGCTATTTTTATATATCGATTTTCGTTCCCTGGAATATAATTTTTAATTTAATTTATTTATTACACAAATATAATTCTTCCTAAAGTATAAAATATTTTTAACTCACTGAAAAAACCAAAATTATGAACTTGTATGGATATTTTTATGTAACAAACATACTTAGATTTTCGAACCCTGGAATAAAATTTTTGATTTTATTTATTTATTACACGGTTCTTCCTATATAAAATACGTTTAGCTCATTGAAAAAAAACCAAAATTAGGAACTTATATTGGCTATATTTATATAACAAACATATTTCGATTTACGAACCCTGAAATAGAATTGTTAATTTTATTTATTTATTACACAAATATAATACTTTCTGAACTATAAAATAGGTTTAGTTCGCTAAAAAAACTAAATTAGGAACTTATAGGGCTATTTTTATATAACAAACATATTTCGATTTACGAACCCTGAAATAGAATTTTTAATTTAATTTATTTATTACACGAATATAATAATTCCTGTATAAAATAGGTTTAACTCACTGAAAAAAAAAACCAAAATTAAGAAAAGCATCCATATATACTTTTATATACTAAAAAATGCAAATTTCCGAACCCTGGAAGCGATATTTTAATTTTTTTGAGAATTTTCTTTCTAGTAAAACTGTTCTCACTTTAAAACCGCAAACAAATTGAACGCTCTTCTATTGATTATTGGCAACCATTTTTATTTTATTTTCTTGGTTTTGAAAATGGAATAATTTGTTGTTTCTGATCTGTCAACTGATACGTGGGCATCGTGTTGACGTTGTTGCTGTTAAATAAATGACAGCAGCAACCATTTGCTGCAACTGTTCTACAAAAAAATAAACTTCAAGTGGAAGTTTTAGTGGCTGTTAAATGATTAAGTTAAATGGAGTTTAGTTTAAATAGTTGTTAGGATTTAGCTTTTTTTTGCTTCTGCTTCTTAAGTTTAAACACAGTTTTTGTAAAATTCCTTTAACGCTTAAATTTAAGTTTTTTAATTTAAAAATATTCACAACATTTTTGTATACGAGTATATTTTTGCCTTTGCGCTTCATTGTGAGTCTGTCTATATTTTTGTTGTCTAATTAATACAAATGGTCTACATTAAAAACAACAAAGATTATTTTGTATCTGATTGCAATTTTGCTACTTTTTTTACTTTTTCCCTTATTTTTATTTTTTTTTTGGGGAAAAAGTTTTGCTACACAACAGCAACCAAGCCAAGCAACTAAACTACTCGCAGGCAACTTACCAACAATTGTGTTGTAATGTTGCAAAACTTTTCCCATTTAAAAGAAAAATATTTTTTTCTTATACAAAAATAAAAAAAGAATTGGAATAAACATGAAACATTTTTTCGTTTAAAAGAGTATTACTGCTTTATTATTTGCTTCTTTTCATTTTGGCCATTAACAGTTAAGAGAGTAAAAAGTACAAACTTTTGTTGTTGCACACTGTTGTTGTTGTTGTCGTTGTTAATTTTAAAGTTTGGCACAAATACTGTTACAAACAATTAAGTTTTGCCAAGTCTTTTGTTGTTTTGTTTTTTTTTGTGTGTTTTTCTTCGAAATGCAAATGCTGGCTGTTTGTTGGCTGCTCACAGGAAACTCTCCGACTCTGCTATTCTTTTGTTGTTCAGTTTATTTTATTATTTAGAGAATGCGGTTAATTTGTTATTGTTAATCAGTTAATTGAAATATATGATAAAAACTTTACACAGTTTTTCAGTTTGGCTTTTGCAATCGTTTGTAAACATATTTTTTATTATAAAGAAGTTAATTTGCAGCGAAATTTGTTTTTTAGAATAAAAAGTTTTATAAGCCAAGATAATCAGGGGAGAAATTTCCTAGGTATATAATAATTATTAGTATACGAGTATAAATAAGTATTGGTAATATGTAATTAAGGAAAAATATATTTTTAAATGGAATTTCTTTATTTAGCTTAAGCAGTGTTCCCATGAAATGTTGAGTTTTATATTTGTGTAGGAGCAGGACTCAAGGAATGAATCCTATATATTCGGTGTATAGCGAAGGAACTAGAAATTAGGGGATTGTCTTGACTTCCTGGCTTTTACTGCAGGACGAAGAAGGAGGGTGCTGTTACTCTGCCTCTTAGTGCATGAATAGTTCTTTAGAATTTTGAAATATTTTTTATGTCAAGCAGATTGAATAGAAAACAGACGCATAAATCTAGAATTTGATGAAAGTTGAGTTGGCTTTAAAGCCCTCAGTATTTTGGGTCGCATCGTCATAGAACTGCGACTTAAGAAAACTGCACAGGAAAAGGTCTAAGGCGAATTATGTTGGTCGATATTGGTGGGCCCTTCATATGACTTCTATGTAAGATGACTCTAGCCTGAAATTGTTTGTGCAGAATGTTTATGCACTGTGTGGCCCATAGTGTCATCCTCTTGAGAACAATTTCTGCTAGTGCCCACATCGTCCGATTTGGGACAAAAAATTGGGCAAAAATTGTATTCGTAATACAAAATGAAATTTAAATATATATAATTGATAAAATTTTTTTCTATATATACGAGGTCTGTTCCAAAAAAAATTTGGTGAATTTAAGCCCATATCGTCCAATTTGGGACAAAAAAAAATTTGGCCAAAAATTGTATTCGTAATACAGAAAGAAATTTAAATATATATAATTGATGAGAAATTTTTTCTATATATACGAGGTCTGTTGCAAAAAAAAATTTGGTGAATTTTAGCCCATATCGTCCAATTTGGGACAGAAAAAATATTTGCAAAAAATTGTATTCGTAATACAAAATGAATTTCAAATATTTATAATTAATGGGAAAATTTTTTCTACATATGTATACGAGGTCTGTTCAAAAATGTGGTGAAATTTAGCCTATATCGTCCAATTTGGGAGGAAAAAAATTGGCTAAAAGTTGTATTCGTTATAGAAAATGGGATTTAAATATATATAATTGATAAGAATTTCTTTCTATATATGCGAGGTATGTAAAAAAAAATTTGTTGAATTTTATCCCATTCGTTCAATTTGGGACAAAAAAATTGGCTAAAAATTGTATTCGTAATAGAAAATGAGATTTAAATATATAATTGATGAGACTTTTTTTTATATACGAGGTCTGTTCAAAAAAATTTGGTGAATTTTAACTTATATCGTCCAATTTGGGGCAAATAAATAAATATACATATATGCAGAAAATTGTATTCGTATTGTATTAATACAAAATTAAATTTAAATATATATAATATATGGGAAACTTTTTCTATATATACGAGGTCCGTTCAAGAAAAATTGGTGAATTTTAGCCCATATCGTCCAAGTTGGGACAGAAAAAAAATTAGCCGAAAATTGTATTCGTAATACAAAATGAATTTTAAATATATATAATTAATGGGAATGTTTTTTTACATATGTATACGAGGTCTGTTCAAAAAATGTGGTGAAATTTAGCGCATATCGTCCAATTTGGGAGGAAAAAAATTGGCTAAAAATTGTATTCTCTAATAGAAAATCGGATTTAAATATATATAATTGATAAGAATTTTTTGTTCTATATGTGCGAGGTCTGTTAAAAAGAAGTTGGTGAATTTTAGCCCATATTGTCCAATTTGGAACAAAAAAAATTGGCCAAAAATTTCGTTCCTAATAGAAAACCGCATTTAAATATATAATTGATGAGCAATTTTTTCTATATCTATGTACGAGGTCTGTTAAAATATTTTTTTTAATTTTAGCCCATATCGTCCAATTTGGGACAGAAAAAAAATTTGGCTAAAAATTGTATTCGTAATAGAAAATAGGATTTAAATATACAATTGATGTTAACTTTTTTCTATATATACGAGGTCCGTTCAAATAAATCTGTTTAATTTTAGCCCCTTTTCGTCAAATTTGGGACAAAAAAATATGTGCAGAAAATTGTATTCGTAATACAAAATGAAAGTTAAATATATACAATTAATGGGTAATTTTTTTCTATATATACGAGGTCTGTTAAAAAAAATTTGGTGCATTTTAGTCCATATCGTCCAATTTGGGACAAAAAAAAATTGGCTAAAAATTGTTTTCGTAATAGAAAGTGGGATTTAAATATATAATTGATGAGCAATTTTTTCTATATGTATATACGAGGTCTGTTCAAAAAATTTTGATGAATTTTAGTTTGTATAAAAAAATTTTAAAATGTTTAAAATAATTAAAATCGCATTAAAATAATTAAAATGCAAATGAAAATGTCGGTTCTGTTAAAGTTACATATCGTAAAATTTTCGGACATGCCTTACAAGATTCAACTGGTGCAGAAATTGAAGCCGACCGACCATTCAAATCGCCATATATTCGCTCAACTGATGTCTGTCAAAGTATTCAATGCACGTCAAAAGTTAAAAGGTGGCCAACTTCCGTACTCTGCGTTGACGCAAAAGTACTGAATATGACAACTCACATAAGAAAGAATGTATTGCAACTCAGTTGTCAGTTGAAAAAGGCAACATATAACGTATGACGGATTCAATTTTCACTTTTCATAAAAAAATGGCCAAATTTCAAAACGTTTTTGTTTAATATCTTTTTTTAAATTTAAAAGGTTAAAAACATTTTTTTTTGTTTTTAACGAAGGAGTTTCAGCTTTAGCGGGCTATAAAATATGGCTGCCGGTGGTTTTTGTTGTAATTCTATTTAAGAAGTTTTCAAAGGAACTAAAATATATTCCAAAACTGCATTCTGACTTATAATATTAATAAAATATCTACACAAAATTTTTATGATAAAAATCTTAATAACAACTTCTGGGCAAAAGAAAAAAAATGTTGGAAACTATTAAAAACTTTTTTCTATTTCATAACATCATTTTTTTTTATTTAGGCAAAAAAAATTATCACAAATTCCTTTAGATGTTTCGCAGTAAAAGTGCTAAGAAAGTTTGCTAAAGAAAAAATATCAATAAATAATTTATAACACTTCGGCAGCGACTTAAACAGTATTACGGCCAATCTCAACAACAATTTCCAAAACTAAATAGAAAAAAAAGAAAAGAAAATAAAATAAATGAAAATAAGAACGGAAACCATCAATGATGTTTAATAGAAAAAACTTTACAAAAGATTTAACTCTTAAAAATACAAAAAAAGTTACAGATTCTTTCATTTCATTTCATTTCCTCCACTTTTCAGATGGGATTCACAAACACCAGGCCACAACAGCCAGCCAGCCAGCCAGACTATTTGTATTAATTTGTTTTTTTTATGTGAAACAATTTGGTTTTTTTATTTTGATTTGTTGCAGCAAAATAAAGCACAAGAGGCAAAGTTTTTAGATTTTATTTGTGGCTATTGGAAAATATAAAAAGTGTGTTATCTGGAGAATAAGAAAAAAAAGGGATCTAAGAAATAAAAATTTTAAATACCTTTAAAACCAAAAGATTTTGGGAGTTTTTAAAGTTAAAAATAACTTTTCTTTAATGCAGTCACACGCCCAAATATTAAGTTTTAGTTTCTTGTTTAAAAGCAGTTTTTTAAAAATTTTGTTAAGTGCCTGCGCTGCCTGCAACAACCATTTATACGTTGTTGTTGTGCTAAGGCATTTAGCAAATTTAATTAAATGCATTTTTTTTTCATCGCTATTATCTTTTAATTGCAAACAGCATTTTTATACTTGACCTCAGAAATGTTTTAATTAAACCACGTCGATCCATTGATGTCTTTGTAGCAGTTTTATTTGAATTCATTTCCCCCTCTTTTTTTATAATGAATTGTTGAGCTGAGCTGAGCTTTGATAATGAATTAAATAATTTTATAAAATATTTTATATAAAGAACACACCTCGTACTGTTAAAAAATCATTGAGCAAGAATTTTCCCCCCATTCAATTTGCTGTAAAATCAATTTGCCACTACAAATAATAACTTAAATGTTTGTTGCCACATGATATTGCCTTAAAAATACTTTTAAATTAATGCAAAGCAAAATGTTAACATTTCATTAAAATTGTGTACAAAACAAATTTCGAAATCCGCTAAAATAAATAAATAATTTTTAGCAATTAAATCATTTCTGGCTTTTATGCGATAAAAACAATTTTCGCATAACCATACACTCGCACAGACGCACACACACAACCACTCGGCCAAAGCAACAGCCTGGATTTTAAATACATGAAAATGATATCCCAGTTAATGCAAAGATATATGTGTTTGCATGTGTGTGTGATGAAATTTACATAGAAAACTAATGAATATTTAAGCTAATAAATATCAGTGCACCCATACGCGCGCATAGACACTTAAGTTAATAGATAACCACTGTAGTGTGTAAGTGTGTGGTTGTGTGTACTATTTTCGATAAATTTTAGGGATATTTTGTATTTTAAACATAATAAATTTAGCAAAGTAAATGCTAAATTAAAATCATTTGCTTACAACACATTCACTTTCGTGTGCAGCATACAGTGGAGGCTAAAAAAATAGCTGCTAGTCAATTGTTTCCATTTTTATCATAAAAAGTGCAAATTATTATAAAAAGTGCAAGTCATCATATAAAAAGTGCAAGTCATCATAAAATGTTTAAGTCATCATAAAAAGTGCAAGTCATTACTATAAGTGCAAGTCATCATAAAAAGTGCAAGTCATTATGAAAAGTGCAAGTCATTATAAAAAGTGCAAGTAGTTATAGAAAGTGCAAGTCGTTATAAAAAGTGCATTATAAAAAGTGTAAGTCATAAAAATGCAAGTCATTATAAAAAGTGCAAGTCATCATAAAAAGTGCAAGTCATTATGAAAAGTTCATTATAAAAAGTGCAAGTCATTATAAAAAATGCAAGTCATTATAAAAAGTGCAAGTCATCTTAAAAAGTGCATTATGAAAAGTGCAAGTCATCATAAATAGTGCAAGTCATTATAAAAAGTGCAAGTCATCATAAAAAGTACAAGTCATTATGGAAAGCACACGTCATTGAAAAAAGTGCAAGTCATTGAAAAAAGTGCAGGTCATTATAAAAAGTGGAAGTCATCATAAAAAGTGCAAGTTATTATGAAAAGCGCAAGTCATTGAAAAAAGTGCAAGTCATTGAAAAAAGTGCAAGTCATTATAAAAAAGTGCAAGTCATTATAAAAAATGCAAGTCATTATGAAAAGTGCATCATAAAAGGTGCAAGTCATTATAAAAAGTTCAAGTCATTATAAAAAGTTGAAGTCATCATAAAATGTGCAAGTTGTTATGAAAAGCGCAAGTCATTGAAAAAAGTGCAAGTCATTGAAATAAGTGCAAGTCATTATAAAAAGTGCAAGTCTTTATAAAAAATGCAAGTCATTATGAAAAGTGCATCATAAAAGGTGCAAGTCATTATAAAAAGTTCAAGTCATTGTGAAAAGTGCAAGTCATTATAAAAAGTGCAAGTCATTGAAAAAAGTGCAAGTCATTATAAAAAGTGCAAGTCATTATGAAAAGTGCAAGTCGTTATGAAAACTGCAAGTTAGTATAAAAAGTTCAAGTCATTAAAGTGGAAGTCATTGTAAAACATGCAAGTCATCATAAAAAGTGCAAGTAAATATAAAAAGTGCAAGTCTTCATAAATAGTGCAAGTCATCGTAAAAAGTGCAATTTGAATATGATTTCTGCCATGTGGCAGAATATAACTGATTACTTTCAATTTAAATTTCTACTCAAGATCATCAGATTTTTCTTGCAGTTGCTATAATTTTAGCCATCACTGTATAGTAGCAAGTTTGCGATTTAGTAACAAATCATACAAATAGATTCTCAAATGAAACAGTGGCCATATATTTAACACAAAATGCTATAGATACAATAAACTAAATTGAAAACCACTAAAATCAAATAAACGCGTTCAGATATTAAACAGAATTTACAAAAACAAAATTTATAAATACAAAAACAAAAAACAACAATAACGAGCGGGATTTAAGAATACACTTTATAATATTAAATTATACTTGTACGAGACTATAGGCAATTATAACTACAGGATACTGTGGTTAATCTGAATAACCGATTATGTCCGAAACTACAAAAGCATTATTTTGACAGGTTTTTTCGTGCTTAAACAAGATTTTTTTTCAAAAGTTTCTATTATTTGTTACAGTTTCTACAAACTTTCATCTCTTAACTCCAAGAGGATTAAAAACTTCATTCTGTGTATTTTGAAATATGAATGGAAAATATATTGAAAAGAAGCTTTGTGATTGGAAAAAAAACCTATAATAATATACATAAGCGGTTTTTGACGAAAACCACTAAGGCTAAAATGTACTCATAACACCAATCTTAACAACAACAACAACCACCACATAAAGCAATAATAAACAATGATTTTTAATTGTTGCCACGGCATGTGTGTAATTATTTGGGCAACTGAATAATTTTCAATGTGTCTGTAGTGGCGCAGATGATCAAACTTTTCTTCATGGGGGGGTTAAATGATTCATTATGTTTTTTTTTTAAATAATTTTTGTTTAATTTATATTGAAAATTAGATGGTTTAGAAAGTCTCGTCTATTGCTAATATCGGGAAACTTCAAAACTAAAATATGCTTGAACTTTACTTATGACTTGCTGTAAATTGACAAACAGGGTGGCACACAATTTATCATACAATTTTTAAATTACTCTTTTGTACTACATTAACTGCTTCTGCGCCCTCGATAAGAGATAATGAATTTTACTAAAAAAACTTCAATATGCAACAGTTGATTGTTTCTAAGTCGATTCATAATTAAATTACAGACCAAACTGATCATGTTTAATAGTAACATGTTATACGAAAACAGCTGATTACGGCATTCCATATTTCTTTTTATCGAAATTTCTATAATTATCGAAATTTCTATTTAGATTGTAAACAAATTTCGAGCATTATCGATTGCAGTAATTTGCCCTCCCCGAATGTATTCGTGTAACATATTACTATTAAACATGATCAGTTCGGTCTGTAATTTAATTATGAATCGACTTACAAACGATCAACTCTTGCATATTGAATTTTTTTTATCCAAATTCATTATCTCTTGTCGGGAGTGCTCTTAGCAGAAAAGTGTTGCCAAAAGGGAAACTTGCCCCTTATATTTGTTGCCCCCTATTTCCCACCCCATCAAAATACTCCCACTTCATTAGATATAAATTTAGTAGGTACAAAAATTTTTTCTAATATCAAACAACTTCAGAAATACTAAACCCCTCTCACTAAATCCCGAAAATAATAACAATTAAAGGTAGAAAATTATGTTTAAATAGCCACAATTTTTGTTAATTATTTCAGTAAAATCAATTAAGCAGTTGTCGGTTTTTCGCTGTATTTATAATTTTAATTCAGCTGCCGGCAACGTCATGTGCTGCAGCCGGCTTTGCTAATGGGTTGACAGTGTTTGCTGAAAAGCTCTATGGTAAAATTTGTTATTAGTTAATTTTGCTGTATCGTTTGCATACATAATTAATCGGCAGGCAAGAGGAAAAGACAGTGGCAATAAAAAAAAAATAATAATAAAAATTTTGCCGCAAAAAATTAAATCGAAACAATAGCAAAAATTCAATGAGCAGCAGCTCTACGAAGAGCTACTTTTCCTATTGCAAAGCATTAGCTGCTTATTGTTGTTGTTGTTCTATGTAAGCATTGTCGTTGTAATGGAATATGTTTTTGTTGGTATCGAGAGTGAGACCATTTTTGTGTTAAATATTTACTTTACGTGACAAATTTGCATGCAAATCACTTTTACAAACAGTAAATCAGGAAATAGATGTAAAAAAATTCAATAACATAAAGCTGTTGAAAATGTGCAAAAGTGAGATATATATATATTAGAAAGAGAGAAAGAGAAAGGGAGAGTTGGAAGGAGATTGATACCTTTTACAGCACTAATTTAAAGGATTGTTTTGTTTTCGTTAGCATTCCCTTTCTCTCCCTTTCGACGTCCATTCAGTGTTGAGTGTAAAATTGATTTTCCAGTTTGAAAACTAATTAAAGCGTTTAACGTGTTTTCATAACGATAACAAGTGGCGATATTTTGTAAAAGGCGCTATTGGATTTAGTTTTTATATAATTTTTATTTTATTCTTTCTTTATTAAATGAATATTAAATTTCAGTGGAAAACGTTATTGCTGCCAAAATTAAGAGTACAATGAAAATTTTATGTATTTTTCTAATTTTCGTCTTTCAGCTGCCATAATGACTTGCTCGTTTTATAATGACTTCCACTTTTTTGATATCTTGCACTTTTCATGATGACTTTCACTTTTTATAGTGACATGCACTTTTTTTATAATGACTTGCACTTTTTTTATAATGACTTGCACTTTTCATAATGACATGCCTTTTTTATAATGACTTGCACTTTTTGTAATAACTTTCACTTTTTATAATAACTTGCTCTTTTTATAATAACTTGCACTTTTTTTATAATGACTTGCACTTTTTTCAATGACTTGCACTTTTTTCAATGACTTGCGCTTTTCATACTGACATGCCTTTTTTATAATGACTTGCACTTTTTGTAATAACTTTCACTTTTTATAGTGACATGCACTTTTTTTATAATGACTTGCACTTTTTTTATAATGACTTGCACTTTTCATAATGACATGCCTTTTTTATAATGACTTGCACTTTTTGTAATAACTTTCACTTTTTATAATAACTTGCTCTTTTTATAATAACTTGCACTTTTTTTATAATGACTTGCACTTTTTTTATAATGACTTGCACTTTTTGTAATAACTTGGGCGTTTTATAATGAATTGCACTTTTTTATAATGACTTGCGCTTTTTGTAAGAACTTGCACTTTTTATAATGACTTCCACTTTTTTTTGATATTTTGCACTTTTTATGATGACTTGCACTTTTTAGAATGACTTGCACTTTTTATAATGACTTGAACTTTTTATAGTGACTTGCACTTTTTTTTTTTTGATATTTTGCACTTTTCATAATGACTTGCACTTTTTACAATGACTTGCACTTCTTGTAATGACTTGCACTTTTTATAATGACTTGCACATTTTTTTAATGACTTGCACTTTTTATAATGACTTGCACCTTTGATAATGAGTTGCACTTTTTATAACAACTGGCACTTTTTATAATGACTTGAACTTTTTATGATGAATAGCACATTTTATAATCATTTGCACTTTTTGTGATGACTTGCATTTCTTATAATGACTTGCACTTTTTATAATGACTTGCGCTTTTTATGATGACATGCTTTTTTTATGATGACTTGTACGTTTTATTATGACTTACACTTTATATAATGAATTGCACTTTTTATGATGAGTTGCACTTTTTGTAATTACTTGCAACTTTTATAATGACTTGCACTTTTTATGATGACTTGCACTTTTTGTAATTATTAGCACTTTTTATAAGGACTTGCACTTTTTATAATGACTTGCACATTTTATAGTGACTTGCACTTTTTATAATGACTTGCACTTTTCATAATGACTTAGACTTTTTATAATGACTTGCACTTTTTATGATGATAATGCAGTCCGTTCAGATGAAACAAATATAGTATTTTTTTTTTGAAAAATCTACATCGATTTCACTTCTAATGGTTTGAATCTGAGTAAGCCGAATTTGGTAAGCATTGAGCTGGAGGTCGTTTGGAAAAATTCAAATTGATATTTGAAGTTGTTAAAAACGATGCCCATTTGGTGTTTTCGGGTTTTCGGTCACACTCTTATCTACAGCATGAAAATTTACAGCTACTTGGACACAGTGGAGTCTTATTATCCATAACTGAAGCAAATAAAAAATAGTGCACTCTTACTGAGACTCTCTTTAAATAAATGCATTTTTTTAATTATATGCATAAAATAGTCAATTGTTATAAGTATTTACATTAAGGAACTCTAGCGCAATTTAATAACTTTCAATTCATTGTTATATATTAAAAAAAAGAAATTTTAGCTTATTGCTTTTCGTTTTTCTATGTATGCTTTAAGTGCTGAGCATTTAGTTTTTGCCTGAATTTTTTCTTTAAATAAAATTTGGTTCTTTACTTTTAATGAACGCTTTACAAAAACAATGAATTTATTTTGGTTTTGTTAGATTTAGCATATTTAGGCAGTCATATGAAAGGTAAAATTAGTGAGGATTTTCTCAAGTTCTTCCTTGTTCTTTTCACCAACTTTTATTCAAGTCTTACAAGACTTTGGCAAAAAGCCAAAAAGTCATAGTCGACAAAATGCCAAATAAAAAAAGAAAGAAAGAAGAAGATTGCACCTTTTCAAAAGATGTATGCTGTTGGAATAGAGTTTGGAAAAGCAAACAACAGCAACAACAACAACAAATATCTCTAGTATTTGCGTATATTCCCTAAGAGTGTGGAAAATACAAGCGAACGAGTTTAATGGCGGTTACATGAGGGTTCGGTGGGTCAGACGTAGAAACAACCGGCTATTAAATTGAAGTGCCGAAGAGTTTTATTGTTTTTGTTCTTAGTGTTTCTTTGGTTAAATTTACTTTATAATCTATTGTTGTCTTTTGGCCATAACCTTAAAGGTTTGTTTGTCTAGCGTCGTTGGTTGTTATCGTTGTTGCCGTTGTCCTCGTATTCATCGTCAGCAGCAACATCTTTGTATATCTTCAGATAGCAAAATTCCAAGACGTAATGCAAAAAGCAAAGAAATATATATTCATTGCATTTGGCCAAGTGCATTGTTTAGTGTTCAGTCTGTTCCTTTTCAAGTTCCAGGTTGTTGTAGATTAAAGAATGTATGAAGAGAATTATTGTAATGTGTGTGTGTGTGTGTGTGCTGCCAGGTGAAATATGGTCTTTTATTCAGTTGCAGCTTTAGAAAATTATATACTAAGACTTCCACTTTCTTTTGCGCTGGCTTTAGAACTGGCGTTGCTTAGCAGTGCTTTAAATAGGCTACAGGGTGTTCGGTTGAGGCATGTTTTAATCGGATTTACAAAATATACTTGCTTTTACTTGTATTCAAAAATTTTAGGCTGTTCTTTAAATGTTAGGAAAATTTTGTGTTAAATATTTTCCATAGAAAAATATTTTTTTTATTATTTTAATACAACCCCTTTAACATCAGTAAAATTTTTTTTTAAAATTTATCTTATATTTGGGGTAAATAGTTGAAATCTCCCATGAAATCTATTGCTTTCACTGCCAATTACAAAGAAAAAAGCAGAATTTCCTAGAAAATGTCTTAAACTCAAATTATTGCTTTCGTTGTTTGATTTCCTGCTAAGTTTTGCTTCAACACTAATACTCGTACACTTTTTGTTTGCTATTTCATACAAAATCTCTTAAAGCAACGGAAATTTTAATATAAAGCCTTTATTCGTAATAAATAAATTTATTTATGGAACCAAGATGATACAAGTGATTCTCGCTTCATCTTAAACAATAATAAAACAAACCAAATATGATCGTGCTCATATCAAATGGCAGCATCTACATTAAGGATGAGTAGTAAATATAATAAAAGTATGAAATACTTGTCATATGAAGCAAATACATTCAAATGGGAAAGTGCAACGCAGTTTAAATCCCAGTAGGAAAACTTTAAAGTTTATAAATATACAATAAGTCTAATAAAATGCTAATTTTTATACAAATAATTTTGAATTTTAGAAAGTGTGGGCTTTAAATAAATTTTTAATCTGAAATTATTTTTTATTTAAGGATATTAAATTCCAAAATTTTTATTAAAAGTGGAATATATATTTACAATATGTATATTTTATAAACAACAAACTAGCAGAACGGATCAGGGACTAATTTACCGCAGTCGATATCGCTGGAAATTTCAATACAATTTAAATGGAGATTTTGATCGATACCGCTACGCTGTCTCATTGTGGTTCTTTGTTCTGGTCTTCCAGTTTTCAATTATAATTAAAAATAAAGGATGGGCAAATTTGCACTTTTTTATAATGACCTGAACTTTTTTATAATGACTTGCACTTTTTTTAATGACTTACATATTTTATAATCACTTGCACTTTTTATATAGTGACTTGCACTTGTTTTAATGACTTGCACTTTTTGTAATAACTTGCCCTTTTTATAATGACTTGCACTTTTTATAATAATTTGCACTTTTTAGAATGAGTTGCACTTTTTACAATGACTTGCACTTTTTATATTGATTTGAACTTTTTATAATAACTTGCACTTTTTATAATGATTTGCACTTTTTATAAAGACTTGGGCTTTTTTTAATAACTTGCATTTTTTAGAATGACTTGCTTTTTTATAATGACTTGCACTTTTTTTAATGACTTAAATTTTTTATAATCACTTGCACTTTTTAAAGTGACTTGCACTTGTTTTAATGACTTGCACTTTTTGTAATAACTTGCCCTTTTTATAATGAATTGCACTTTTTATAATATTTTGCACTTTTTATAATGACTTGCACTTTTTACATTGACTTGAACTTTTTATAATAACTTGCACTTTTTATAATGATTTGCACTTTTTATAATGAGTTGGGCTTTTTTTAATGACTTGCATTTTTTATAATGATTTGCATTTTTTATAGTGACTTGTACTTTTTGTAATAACTTGCACTTTTTATAATGATTTGCACTTTTTATAATGACTTGCACTTTATATGATGACTAATTTTTATAACCGCCTAATTGGAAGTAGGCCCCTTCACTAAAGATGATTTTGTTGAAAAATGCGTTGTTTTCGATCAGGTCTTTAAAAAGCCAATTCACAAACGATCTACGTAATTAACCGGTGACCGGTTTTAATTCTTGAACGATTTGAACTTTGTACGCCTGAAAATGAAGATCTTTTTGCAACATGTAGCGCAAAGTACCTCTGGTGTTACCTAATTGTTGCGAGTTGATGCTTCCTGCTCATTCCCAACACTTTTTTGTTATCTTGGACCAGCATTCAGGGCATGATCCCTACTTATGCAATGCATTGCGCCGGGGATAGTATTGAGGGGGTAGATGAGGAAGGATAGGAAGACAATAATTTTTTTTTAGCTATTTCAACCTTTTTACTTCGCCGGCTAATTTTTTGCTGCAGGGCAGACGACGGGGGGTGCTGTTATTCTGATATTTGTTTTTAGTACATGATAGTGTCAGTCGCTGCTAATTATGTTCAGTGATCAGTGCTATGGCTTCATCATTGAAACAGGCTGGCAACAACTAACACAACCATGCACTAATGCTAATTAGAAGAATTTTACACAATATTTCACGACTTAGCGCGGAGTTGAACTCAGGGCTCTCCGCTTCATAGTCTCGTGTTCTACTACTGCAGCCAACAACTTAGAACGGCTATGTTTTTATCACTACGGCCACTACGATGCATCGCGATGGTATTGTTTTAGTCTATTGTCAGCAACAGTACCGTGAGCCTCGAATGTAGCGATTAAATTATGCAGAGCGTTCTCAGAGGGAGCCTGATTACAAGGAAAATTTATTCGAATTTTACGAAGTGACTTTGTAAAATTTTCACTATATTGATAATAAATTTCCACAATTAAAATTCTTTGTTCAACAGTTTAGCGTTCCATGATTAAAATTTCCCAACTTTTTGCTAAGTAAATGTAAACAGGATTTCAGCACAATTCTTAAAATTTCATTAATTAGCAACCAATTTACTTGCTAACCTCAAATATGCCCACCCAGTTTATCTGATGCATACACGTATACTTAATATTAGAAATTGAACTGCAACCAAATATTGCTCATACGCACTCATTTTATAAAATTAATTAATTCGTTAAGTTAGAAAATCGTAGCATACCCTTTGGATTACTTTATAATAACATAGTGAATTTTTTGGTATGAAGGCGTATACTTAATGTGATATAAAAGCAGTAGAATTGGGTTAAACGAAAATGAAAATTACAAATTTTTCGTTACTGATTGTATTAGAAAAAAATTATTTAAGCATTTTTGGTTAATATTTTATTGGATTTTCAATTTCAATTAAGATAAAATTTTAATATGTTTATATTACAACAATTACAATTATTATAGGAAATAAAATTATTATAAGAATTAAAATTATTATTTTACAGATTTTGTATTTGAATTGTTAATTTTGTTTTGGGCTTAAGTTCGAATCTGCATGACTGCAAATGATTTTTTATTATTTTTATTAATAAATGAATTTTGTTCAAATTCTATTTATTTTTTTTTATATTAAGATTGGAATATTAAGAATATTTTTCAATAATCATCAAACCAGCAGAACGGTTCAGTACTGATTTCGAGGCCGCTACGCCATCTCATCAGCGTTCTTTGTTCTAGAAAGTTCGACTAATAAAAATTCATACATAATTTAAAAGATTTTGTTTTTGTTTTTACTGAACAGGCTTCATAAGTTTAGTGGGGCGAATGTGGTCTAATATGTAAAACGAACAGTCACTAGTCGTAGCGATCTTCCTCCATAGAATTATTATTTTAGTCTAATCAGTGCAGATTTCCTATTGTCTTCTTCTACACATGCCTCATCGTTTATATCTGTTTCTATTTATCTGTTTATTTACTCCGCTAAGTAGCTTAAAACTCTGATAGCAGTGTCTCTGTGTGTATGTGTCTGTATTATTCATATATATACACACAGAAAAACTTTCTTTTTATGTTTTTATTATCCTGCTTAAGAAATAACTGCATAAAATGGCATCGCCAAGTACGAGACATTGAAAACTATTTCATGTGTTTTTTTTATTGTGACTGAATAATATTGTTTATGAATACCAGATTACATGTAAAGTAGTTGTAGTCCTTGTAATATCGCATACGACTTCTTAAGGATGTTTGCTTGTTTATAATATTTCTATAAATAAACGAATAGCTGTTGATATCCTTTTGGAAAATATCTCATAAAATATGGGTAATAAATATATTTATTACTCTTGTAGCAGTGAATCCAATAAACAGTTTTGATGCTGTTTATAGACTGCTTTTTTATCTTCTACTCGTCCTTTTTTCGGAAATTCTTATTTCCTGCTAAAAAGACTTGATGTGCTATTTGTGTTTAAGTGGGTTTGTGAATGAGTTTTATTTAGTTTTTTTGTTTTTATTTTTGCTAATATTGAAACTTATGCGAATAAATAGAATTTGGATGATATTGTTTTTTTGTTTAAGTGAATTTGTTTGACACCAAAATGCGATTTTTAAAATAGTAAATAAAATGATGTTGTTGAAATATAATTATTCGAATTTATAAAATTAATGTGCATTTCAGACAGAAGCAATAATTTAGAACCACTTCTAAGGGAATGATGTTGGTTTTGTTTCAATTTAAAATTTTTTTGTAAGACATTTTTATTTAAAAGAATAAAAAATTAAAAATTTATTTGTAAGAAATTTTTATTTAAAAGAATAAAAAATTAAAAATTTATTTGTAAGAAATTTTTATTTAAAAGAATTGAATTTTTTTTTATGGCCAGACCTAACAACTGATATTAATTTTCGTTTGTGTCTGGGACTATTTATCATATATTTCCCAATTCAAAACGCATTTTTGAACAATTATCCCATCAATTTTAATTGATTTTAATAAACCAGCATAATCATATTTTATTTCCGCCCTGAACACCACCCAGTCGATTTTCTTTTTAAGTGGTGACTGTAAAGATTCAGACTTCTTTTGCTGCCTATTGAAAGCAGGCGTAACAAAAAGACTTTCCCATATTTCCGTCTTTCCATCGTCCTTTCCTTCTCCAGTATTTGCCAGTAATTTTAAACGTTCAATAAAAAAAAGAGAAAAAAAAAAACAAATACAAACAAGTTGTGATTATTTTTATAACTCCTCTTGTTGTTTATTTTATTTTATTTTATTTTTTAATTTGCACTTTTTTTTGTCCACTGTCTGCTTTAACCGTTGACATCTCTTTTAAGCTGCACCACCACGCAAATGTGATTTAAGGGGGGGGGGGGGGGGAGAAAAAACAGTAGCAACTGCGTTTATTTGCTGGTAAATTTTAATCCTTTTTACTATTTTTATTTCTTTTGCAACTTTCCCTTTAACTATTTGGCATTAACAGACTCATTGTTAAACTGAAATGTGCGGACGGCATTGCACATACACTTTATGGTGGCCATGCAACATGAGAAGATTTCTTCCTTTTTTTTTTTCTTTCTTTCTTTTGTGATCTTGTGTGTTGTGTTATTTTAGTTATTGCTTTTGTGTGTTTATTGCCATTCATCAACCTGAAACCTTGAATAATTAAAACAGTTTCTGATTACCAATGTTGCATGACCATGTTGCTGGCTGTTTTACGAGTAGCTGCAGCCTCATCATCCGAAGGACCATTTGCCGCCGTCATTAACAGTGATAAACATACAAAACAACACACATTTTGCATCAACCAAAAAACTCATGTTGTGAGGCCGGTTTTATTTTTTTTTTATTTTTTTTTGTTGCAATTATTCCGTTAAACAGTGGATAAGGAAAATTTTATATACAGACATCAGGGATTTAAATTGCCGTATTTGAGTTCCTCAGAAAATTATAAATGAAACATGATTTGGGAATGAAATCATTTTAACGCAATTCGCTAATGAAATTAAAAGAGACGTTATTCCAAAAAATTTGTATCCTTCTTATTTTCTAAGGAATTAAAATATGTAATCCATTCCGTTGCTAAATGGAATTGGATTCTCTGTCTGGCAAGGGCTGTGGGGGAAACCTTTCACCTTTGTCATAAAACTCTAAAAATAAATGTTTGGGATAACTACATGCAAAATTTACTATGTGAGTGAAGATAAATATGCCGAGTTAAACATGGTTTGACGTAAGCAGTTACGTTATCAGTTACGTTATGACGTAACGAAATGACAAACAGTGTAGTTTTTTTTTTTGTTAAAATCCACATTTAAAAAATTTTTGAGCATTTTGTGAAAATATAGTTACAGGCCATGAAAGGTCAATTTAAAAGCCATGAGAATGTGTGTGATCTTGGAGGGATTTTGCCCCCAGTGGCCAAATAAGGAGTTGGAATGCATTGCCAGTATACACAAAATGATGTATGGGATAGAAGACACTCCCATAATAATTTTGTATATAAATATAGAAAAATTTCACTGATTGCCATTTCGTTACGTCATAACATATATAACTTCACTTCGTAACTGCTTACGTCAAAACATTAACTCAGAATATTTATCTTAACACACATAAATTAATTTTAATGTTAATTTATTTTTAATAGGGTCATTTAAGGGGCAAAGGGGGAGGAGGGGGTAGGGCAGAAATCGGCAGTCATGAAACCCTAAAGATAAATCCTTGGGATGATTATATACAAAATTTAAATTTTTTTATTTTTTTTTGTAGGGTCATTTAGGGGGCGAAGGGGAAGGAGGGGGTAGGGCAGAGTAGTACCAGGTTTCGTCTCAGCTTCGTCATTAAAGCTTAAAATTGTTATTTTTAAGGAATGTAGGCTTAAGTAAAACAATTTGTTAAATGTTTACACTATTTTTGCATATAATAACGCCCACTAAAGAGGGCGGGGTCCAAAAATTATTTTTATTTTTTATTTTATAGCTCCAAGTTTAAGGCGTTGGACCGTATTTGACATAAAAATATGTCATTTTCTTAACAAAATAACCAAAAAACTTTAAAAATTATGTTGTTTTTTTCTGGGTTGGTTTAGTTCTTCTTAGAGGAACTTTTTTCCCTCTTGCCCGATTTAGCCCATCTTCGAACTTAACTTGCTCTAAGCTTCAGAATATATTTATGCCAAATTTCAAGAGTCTAGCTCTTTTCGTTTGGACTGAATCGTGATTTCCACAAGACGGACGGAAGGACATGCTCAGATCGGCGTGGATTTCATCACTGATTAAGAATATATATACTTTATGGGGTCTGAGATGGTTATTTCGCTGCGTTACAAACGGAATGACAAAGTGAATATACCCTCCAAATTCTTTTTTGGAGGGTATAATAAAACAAGGAAATATATTTTTAATATCAAGGAAGTGGGCTTGATGGGAAAGAAAATTTTATGAAATTAATGTTGAAGTATGATTTCTGCCATGAGGCCGCCACTGCTGGCGCGTAGAAGGCGTAATCTGGAACAGCAATTTTCAACAACTAAGAAAATCCTCCATAAAGTGGAAGGACACAATAGCAGTTGCTGAGAACGGCGACGAATTGATTGATTAGGATCATCTTCAATGCTTTCCTGTACAGCGGCTACAGATCCTTCAGTGCCCACTTTTCGGCGTCTCACGGGATGCTCAATATCAGTAACAGTAAATGTGGTCCGAGAAGGATATATTTTGTTCTTCGAACTAGCCGCCTCTAAAGTTCGTTTCTGTACGTCCTAAAATGAAAGAAGTGCACGATGAGTTTGACGAATAGAACAATTATTTTGATTAAAAATTTAAACAATTTGCACGCGTTGCTCTGGTGCTGTGGCACTAAAAAAAAAAAAAAAAAAGAAACGCGCTTTATATCACTTCATAGTGATTGTTGTTTAAAAAAAAATTAATTCCTAGAAGATTCATCTCTTATCTTATCATTTTACGTACTCATGCAACTAGACTTGTGTCCAACTAGCTCATTCGGCCAGTTTTGACAAGAACCTCTGATCAAAGCCATTTAAATTACATAGGTTTGATCAGAGGTTCTTGTCAAAACTGAGCGAATGAGCTAGTTGCACACAAGTCTATTGCACACTAGACTTATGTCCAACTAACTCATTCGCTTAGTTTTGACAAGAACCTTTAATCAAACCTATGTAATTTAAATGGCTTTGACCAGAGGTTCTTGTCAACACTGAGCGAATGACCTAGTTGGACCCAAGTCTACATGCTACTAAAAAACCAGCCGACATAAACATCATAGCCCGCTTTATGCAGTAAACACATTCACGACTGCAGGATACCGACTACACGGCTACAAAAATTAAATAAATGCGTCTATATAAAAATTGAGCGCACAACAGGCCTATGAGGCCTAAGTGTAATCCAGGACGGATTGGGATGCTTATGCCCCTCTTTTTCAACCTAACCTTCAACCTTCAACCTATATGAAAATTATTATTTCCACGACTACACTTCAGGTTGTTGTCCGTGCTACGTTGTAGTTAGATTTGACCACAACCCTAAAAGTAGCACGGGCAACAACCTTAAGTGTAGTCTTGAAAATAATAATTTCCATACAAACGCATTTATTTTATTTCTGTGGTCGTGTAGTCGCTAGCCTGCCGCGGTGAATGTGATTAATGCATTATTTGGACCTCCAATTTGTTTTAGTACATTTTGAGTTTAAACTTGAAATCCAAAAATATTTAAAATTTTAAATACATACAATTTGCCTACTGGGAAAGTTTTGAAGGCTTAGCAACAATTGTCCTCCACTGTGTTTTGTTGTAAATTTTTATCGTTTCTACCAATGCTATTGTCATCATCATCATCACCATGATGGCCTTCCTCCTGCATACTCTGTCCCATCATCATCGTCAACATCATAATCATCATGCAGCGTTTATGGGTTTTTCTGTCGTTTGCTAATTAAACGGCAAACACAAGTTAAGGTGACACAGGAAACCATCGTGTTTGAATACATCAGTGTGTTTGACTATCTGTGTGTGTTTGTGTGTGTGTGTGTATCATATTATGGCCAGTCTCTAACACCACTAAACAATGTTTGCTTTTGGCTTTATTTAAAACAAACCATTTCGGTTTTGTTAAATATCCTTTTGTCGTGTATTATCCCCGTACACACTTCATAGAATAATACACTGCACAGTAAACAGCAAATAAGGCTCGCAACCAAAATATATATAGAAATGAAAAAAAAAAACAAAAATAGGGAGAAAATGGGGACGACAAAAGGAAGACAACAACATGGTTGAATAAAAACCAAAAGTAAACATTAAGTGGTTTCGGTTGGTCTGTTGTTTCATCATTTTTCCACTTCAGCTGCTGCATGAGGCTTTAACTGAAATACAAATTTTTTTTTTATTTTACATTTCTTTTATTTTGTTATTTGCTAGAGATGTTTAACACTCACGTTATCCTGCCGAGTGCCGAGAGTGTAAATCTGTTTTATTCCAGTGTTTAAAAAACAAAGATTTTTTAATTGCGCTTTTCTTCGCGTGACTTCGTACGATACAAAGTGATGTATAGCGTGTTTTTTTTTTGAAGTGTCACAACACCAGAGCAACGCGTGCAATTTGTTGAAATTTTTATTCGAAAATAATTGTTCTATTCGTGAAATTTATCGTGCACTTCTTCCATTTTATGGCGTACAGAATCGTCCTTCAAAGCGTCGAATTCGAAGAACAATAGATCGTTTGCGGACCACATTAACTGTTACTAATACTGAGCATCCCGTGAGACGCCGTACACTAGGCACTGAAGAAGGTGTAGCTGCTGTACAGGAAAGTATTGTAGATGATCCTAATCAATCAATTCGTCGCCCTTCTCAGCAACTGTGCATGTGTCCTTGCACTTTATGGAAACTTGTTGAAAATTGGTGTTCCAAATTGCGCCTTCTACGTGCCAGCTGTGGCGGCCCCATTGGCACAAATCATATTTAAACATCAATTTCATAAAAATTTCTTTCCAATAATACCCGTTTCATTGATATTGAAAACATATTTCCTTATTTTATTATGATTAAAACATGTGGCACTCTATAAAAACACACTTAACAATAAAATAAAGGCAATTAAGAGATATTGAGTTGTCTAAGGTCGTGGCTTTTGTCTCTTTAAGTTTCTGAAACGTTATGGAGCCTTATCAGCACATACGAGGTCTGTTCAAAAAATTGGGTGAATTTTATATTTGCCACAAAAATGACTCCACGAAGAGTGTTAGCGGTTTTAGCACAAAAAGGTAACAGACAGACAGAGTTACTTTCATATTTATTATATTAGTAAGGAAAAAATATGCAAGTCATTAAAATAAGTGCAAGGCATTATAAAAAGAGCAAGTCATTATAAAAAGTGCAAGTCGTTATAAAAAGTGCAAGTCATCATAAAAAGTGCAAGTAATCACAAAAAAAGCAAGTCATCATAAAAGGTGCAAGTCATTATAAAAAGTGCAAGTCATTATAAAAAGTGCAAGTCATTATAAAAGGTGCAAGTCATTATAAAAAGTGCAAGTCATCATAAAAAGTGCAAGTCATCATAAAAAGTGCAAGTCATTATAAAAAGTGCAAGTCATCATAAAAAGTGCTGGTTATCATAAAAAGTGCAAGTCATCGCAAAAAGTGCAAGTCATCATAAAATGCGCAAGTCATTATAAAAAGTGCAAGTCATTATAAAAAGTGCAAGTCATTGTAAAAAGTGCAAGTCATTATAAAAAGTGCAAGTCATTGTAAAAAGTGCAAGTCATCATGAAAAGTGCTAGTAATCATAAAAAGTGCAAGTCCTTATAAAAAGTGCACGTCATCATAAAAAGTGCAAGTCATCATAAAAAGTGCTAGTTATCATAAAAAGTGCAAGTCATCATTAAAAGTGCAACTCATCATAAAAAGTGCTAGTTATCATAAAAAGTGCAAGTCATCGCAAAAAGTGCAAGTCATCATAAAAAGTGAAAGTCATCAAAAAAGTGCAAGTCCTTATAAAAAGTGCAAGCCATCATAAAAAGTGCAAGTCATCATAAAAAGTGCTAGTTATCATAAAAAGTGCAAGTCATCATTAAAAGTGCAACTCATCATAAAAAGTGCAAGTTCTTGTAAAAAGTGCACGTCATCATAAAAAGTGCAAGTCGTCATAAAAAGTGCAAGTCATTATAAAAAGTGTAAGTCATTATAAAAAGTGCAAGACATCTTTTAAGGTGCAAGTCATCATAAAAAGTGGAAGTCGTCATAATAAGAAATCATATTTAGACATTAATTTCATAAAATTTTCTTTACCATTCAGGCCGTTTCATTGACATTAAAAATATATTTCATTGTTTTATTATGATTTAAAGTTGTGCCACTCTATAAAAAACACCCTTTATAACCCACTCTGCCTTCTCTAGCATGTACTTGTCTGTGAGTGTGTGTGTTTGTGTTTTAGTCTTGATTTACTTGTAAAACCAATTTTCTTGTCAACAATTAATCAGCTTCTCTTTCCTAATGCCTTCTTTATTTTTATTGCAATTGATTAAAACGCTTTTGTTTTCTAGTTTCGTATAATTAACCCAATTATCAGCATATTGTAAAACTCGCTGGCCACCTGAGCGTATAATTGGGGGAAACACAAAACAATTGAGTATTAATTTTTAATTATTATAAATTTATAATTACAATATCAGCAATTAAATAATTGATTTTTGCTTGGATATTACGCTTTAAATGTTTTCAGGGAATTTAATAGATTTCCGTGGCACATTTAAATGTTAATGTGAGTCATTAACAAATTAATTGATTAAATATTTGTTAGCAAATTTTAATACAAGTCGTAAAAGCTTAAGTTTAATAAGAGTTTGCTAATCTGGTGTATTATTCTTTTAAAAGTGTTTTTTAAAAAAAGTTAATTAACTTTGCTGCAAAGTAACAGCAGCACCCTCTTTCGTTGGTGCTGTAGCAAAATTAGGGGGCGAAGTAAAAAGGTTGAAATCAGCTACAAAAAATTCTTTATCTTCTTATCTTTCTTCATCTGTCCCGTCAATACTATCCCGTCCTTTCTAGTATGTAGAGGTCATCATCCCCTGAGTGTTGGTCCAAGATAAATAAAAAAACACCCGTAGTACCCACTGTGCCGAGCATTCTACCAACTGCCCAGCCAATGCCTAGAACATGTCATCAACAACTGCAAATAAATACAAATATAATTAAAAAAAAAAAATAAAACAATAGCAACAACAAAGACAAGCATTTCATCTATATTATTATTATTATTTTTTCTTATTGAACTTAAGAAATAAATAAAAAATAAAACTTTTTAAAAGCCTGATTTCTGTAAATGAATATTAAAAAGGATAAAAATTTTTTTCGAGGCGCGTAAGGAAAAAAGTGAAAGTTACTGCGAAATATATTTAAAAAAAAATGTGTGTGTGTATGTGCAAGTGTGCTAAACGAGGAGCACTTTTAAATTGATAGACAACAACTAAATGAAACATATCGAGCCTTAACCACAAACAAAAAAAAAAAAAACGCTCAGCGACATATTTTTCCAATAGCGTTTTTTTTAATAAATGGCTTTATTGGCATCATTGTATTAGAAAAGATGCATTGACTCTTTGTTTTTATTGTAGAAGACATTAACGTGAGCGATATAGTGCAATCGCCAAAACTTTACCGTCGTTTTTAGCTTATTATTAATTTAAATTAAAAATATTACCCCCTATTCTGTAACTATTTGTCGACGTCACTTCAAGACAATATCAAAAATACAACACTTCTGTTTTTCTGATTTTCTTTAGCAATTGACAGTTTCTAACAGCTTTTTGCTAAATTCAAGGAATTAGAGAGTAAAGACAGTCTTTCAGAAATATTTAATTGTTGTCCGCAAGGAATTTTGATTTTGTTATTGTCTTGACGTGACGTCGACAAATAATTACAGAATAAGAAAGATTATTTAATTGTACAAGCCTCGTATATATTATTTATAAATGAATATTAAATGCATTTTTCTCGCAACAACACCAATATTTATACGGTCGTCCTTGCCCACTCTTACACACACACACACACACACGAATATAACTGAATATTTGCCTGCCTTAAATATCCTGTAAATATTTGGTAGAATTGCCGTACACGATAGTGAAGTTATTAAAGTTAATGTACATCCTCTGCGGCCGTCAGCTGCAGAATACACAAGGCCTACGTATGCCTCTGCCCTCCCCCGCCCCCATAACCTTTTTGGTATCCACTGGAATTGCAATGAAATAAAAGTTGCACAAAAATTTCAAGGTGACACTGCCGTATGGCATCAGAATGCCAACAACAATGGCTACGGAATAAAGTGTGTGTGTTTGTGAGTGTATGTGTGTGTGTGCGTGCGTGTGGTGCTTATCACCACAGTCATCTGCATTACTGTTGTGCTGATAATACTTTTTAACGATTTCCGTTTTAAGCTGCATTATTATTTTAGTCCTGCTTCACTGGCAGTGCAGCCTGTCTGGCCGGGAAAAATTGTGAATAACAGCGAACTCTGTAATGACTGTGAAAATAAAGGTTTTCTTTTTAAATTGAAGTTTTTGTGAAATTAGTTCAAGCGACAAAAAGTACGGAGGAGAGGAGGAAAATAATTTTTATTATTGACATGAAGGTCGATATGAAAGAATTTTTATTTAAATAAAAAACCGTTTAATGCAATTGAAATTTTTTTTTCTTTAAAGATGTGAGGCTCTCAAGCGGTTAATCTAATTTCACTAAAAGTTGGCCAATTGACCCCCATTCTTATTATCCAGCCAGGAATAATTATGCTTCAGTTAAGCAAATTTGACAGCAAGATTTTAATTGTTTTAGCTTCCAAATTCCAGATCTAAAATTTTAATAGAATTTGTATAAAAATTTTAAACGATTTTAAGAAATTTCTCCGCCCAGTTCTAATATATTGCTTTTACTACTTTTGCACTTTTCTCTTAGAGCATTAATTAATATTTTTTTTTGTATTCCTCTCTTATATTCAAACCAAAAAGTTCCGATGATGCCGCCATTCCACAAACTTCACAGTACATTTTTCCGGCATGCAATGGGGCTTTATGTAAAAGTTACAAGCTTTGCCCTGCAGTAATTATAGCAATTTTATTCGTCTGCGGCGAATCTTATATACCCTTCATCGATGTAAGTCCAACCCTGGAACTACCTTCTTGATATTTCTAATTTTCCATGCTGATTAATTTCTTTGTAAAATATAAAATAGGTTTAATAAAAAAAAAATTTTCTTATTAAGTTAAATTAATATTCCAAAAAAAAAAAATTTAATTTTCCAGCTCTGGAACAACCTTTTTGGCTTTCCTAATTTTTAATACCAATGAATTCCTTTAAAAATCTTCATATGCATTGAATATATAAAGGAAACTAAAAATTTTTTTAAGTTGCTTGCCTTTGTTTACCAAAAAAGGGTTTCAATTGTCCAACCCTGGAACCAACTTTTTGATCTTTATGAGTTTCAAAACTAATTTATTTATTTTTAAAATAAAAAATATATGTGATTAGCGAAGAAAAAAATTACTTTAAAATTTCGGAAAAAAGTGTAAATTTTCCAGCTCTGGAACAATTTTTTTGGCTTTCCTAATTTTTAATACCAATGAATTCCTTTAAAAAACATCAAATACATTGAATATATAAAGGAAACTAAAAATTTGTTTAAGTTGGTTGCTTTTGTTTACCAAAAAGGGTTTCAATTGTCCAACCCTGGAATCAACTTTTTGATCTTTATAAGTTTCAAAACTAATTTATTTATTTCTAAAATATAAAATATATTTGAGTAGAGAAGAAAAAAATTACTTTAAAATTTCCGAAAAAAAGTGTGAATTTTCCAGCTCTGGACAGACCTTTATGGCTTTTCTAATACCAATGAATTTCTTTAAAAGACCTAAAATACGTTTAATTCATAAAGGAAAATAAAAATGTGTTTTAGTTGAATTTTTTTGTATAGATACCAAAAAAAGAGGTGTCAATTGTCCAACCCTGGAACCATCTTTTTGATTTTTCTCATTTTCAAAACAAATTTATTTATTTTTTAATTCAAAATATGTTTAATTATTAAAAAAAAATTATTTTTATTTAGTTATTTTAATATATCAGAAAAAAAATTTAAAATTTCCAGCTCTGGACCGATACTGTCGATTCTTACGATTTCTAATACAAATGAACTCCCTTCAAAGAAATAACAAATACTTTTAATATAAAAGAAAAAGTAAAATGTGCTGTAGTTGGAAAAAAATAAATTTTATTTATTTACTTTAATAATTCAGAAAAAAAGTTTTAATTTTCCAGCTCTGGAAAGGGCATTTTGGCTTTTCCAATTTATAATACCATGGAATTCCTCAAAAAAACATCACATACATTTAATATGTAAAGAAAAGGAAAAAATGGTTATAGTTGGTCATTTTTATGTCCAATGAATAGATTTCAATTGTCCAACCCTGGAACTATCTTTATGTTTTTTCGTATTTTTAATACTAATTAATTTCTTTCTAACTTAAAAAATATGTTTTATTAATAAATACAAAATTAGTTTTGTTTAGTTACCTTAATTAACAAAAAAAAAGTTTAAATTTTCCAGCTCTGGAAATGCTTTTTTAAATTTATCCGATTTCTATTACCTAGAAGTCCTGTAAAATACTTTAAATACGTTTAATATATACAGGAAAATACAAATTTGTTTTTGTTGAATGCTTTTGTGTGGATATCCAATAAGAGGTTTCAAATGTCCAACCCTGGAACTAATATTTTTTTCGCATTTTTAATACTAATTTATTTATTATTAAATATAAAATCTACTTGATTATAAAAAAAATTAGTTTTATTTAATTACTTTAATATTTAAAAAAAAATTATTAAATTTTCCAGCCCTGGAAAGTTGTTTTAGGCTTTTCAGATTTCTAATATCAATGAACTCCCTTAAAAAATAGCAAATACTTTTAATATATAAAGAAAAAGAAAAATGTATTTTAGTTGGTTGCTTATATGCAACAAGAAAATACTTAATTTTCCAACCCTGGAACCATATTTTTAATCTACTGCTAAAAGATGCTAATCTTGGCTCAACCGAATACTTGCTGTTAAAGTTAACGCATTTAAAAAACCACTTCAGATGACTATATTTAATTCCATTCAAACTATTTGCATGTTCTTTGTGCAACAAGATACGGTTAAATTAAATTAAATTAAATTAAATGAAATTATCAATTAATAATCTTTTTGTTACAAAATTCCCATTTCGCCAGCAATAAGTGAAATATAATTCTAGCCAAAACAGAAAGTGTTCATCTCTTTACAAAACGACTGCAATAAGACTTTTGATAATTTGTTTTAAATGCTGTTGTGTCGTTGTTTAGTAAATTTATTGATCACAATAATTCGATTAGAATTATTGTCATTGCTGCTGTCATATTGACTGACTACTCTGCTGGTGTCGTTTGAACTAGAGAGAGAGAGAGAGAGAGAAGTGCTGGAATTATGGAGTTGTTAAAGAGGCTTAAGTTAAATGGGAAAACTTCCGAGTCAATGAACCGTGTATTTTGACTTGATGCTGGAACTAAAATCAATTTTGCACAAGAAAGGTAAAAAAGTATTTAATACACACACACACAGACACACATACATGCATATACTTGTTATGACATGTGTATAAACGCCTGTATCGTGCAATGAAATTGAAAACATTTTAACAATTTCTTGTAGCACCCAAAAATAACCCAGTAAACATACTTGTTACAGTTCTAACTAAATACCATTTGCCGTCAGTTCATTTCCAATTTTTAATTTATTTTTCATAGTTTTACAAAATAAAAATAAAAAAAGGAATAGACATCAAGATTGAAGAATTTCGTACCAAACGAAAGTGAATTAATTTAAAAAAATTGATTTTCTTATTAAATTTTGTTAAAAAAAAATTATGTAAATAGTCAGTGGTGGAGTTATGCCTGAGCCATCAGGTCCGTATTTGAACTTGAGCCTGAACAACAATTAAAAAAAAAATTATATTTTAATACAGGGCAAATTTGAGGTTAGGAAGTACATTGACTGTCAAATAACGAAGTGTCAAGTACAGAGCTGCCACCCTATGACATTCAGTTAGTAAAAAGCTGGGAAATTTTTACCATGGAAAGCTACACTCTTCAACAAAGAATTTTCATTGTGAAAATTTGCTATCAAAATGGTGAAATTTTTTTTTGTACTATTACGTAAAATTCGAGCCGATTTTTCTCTTAATCAGGCTGCTTCTGAGACCACTGTGCCTAACTTAATCACTACTGTTGCTTACAACAGACCACAACAATACCGTTGTAGATGCCGTAGTGAAAACATAGACGCTGCACAGTGGGGTTTTCGATGGCTAAAATGGGAATTAATTCGTGGTGACTTTCCCTCTTTATAATTTAAGATTTTTTGGTCAATATCAACTAAAGAGAGCGATTTTCGAAGTTGGGCAAAAAACTGTTGAGTATCAGTTTGGAACATGAATCCGGTGGGTCAATACCAGAGACACCTTGCACAATATTTTAGATAAAGATCCTCATCTTCTCGCTTATAAAGTTCAACTCGTTCAAGATTATTGTACGAAAAAAAAAAAAATTATTTTCCAAACAAAATCGCCTGTAGTGATGAGGTCCATCTTCAATTAGGCGGTTGTGTATACAAACAAAATTGTTTGTATTTGAGGGTCAACTAATCGCTGGATTATTTTTTCTGGGGCCAGTTGAAGGACCGTGTTTACGTGAACGAACCACAAACAACTGCTGTTCTAGAAGATGAAACTCGGCGCTACATTGACGATATAACTGAAACTTTGTTGCAAAATTTGGTTAAAAATTTTGTGAAAAGGGGGCGGATATCTGCTGACGTGCTAGAGCTGGACATTTGCCCGCCATCATATATCATTATTAATTCCCACATTTTTACTTTGCAATGATATCAATAAAACTGAATTTGTAAAAAAAAATGTCTGTCTGAAGTCAATTTACTTCCTATCCTCAAATTTGCCCACTCTTTACCTTGCATTATTTTTAATTATTTCAAATGATTTTTAAATATTTGTTGTAGGCAAAGTATGACTGATTGTTTTTTTTTTTTTTGCTTTTTACAGCAAATCGTCTGTTGACTTCAATTTTGGAAATTTCCAAACAATCTGAATGTATTTTTTTAACTGCATGAGTAATTGATATTGACTTTGCCCTGTATTTTCGAGTCTTTCTGAGTAAAAATCATAATTGAAAATGTTTTTTATTATTTTAAAATCTTAAATTACGTTAGAAGTTTCATGGTTGATTGGGTGATTACGTTACATCTCTCTCCTATAATGATGACTGCAAATTACAATTTAAAGAAAAAAAGCAACAGAAACAGTTTGGAGCAGAAGACAGTGAGTGACATGGCGATGACCAGCATTATGAGTATGAAAATATTGTGGAAATGTATCGAATTATTGCAAACTTTACTACAATCACACATTCGTAACGTATTTACTATTTGCAATAAAAGAAATTCAAGAAAACAATTTGCCCAGATTTTATGTGATTTTTATGTGTCTTCATTTTCTCATTTACAAGAGCAGCTTAAAGGAGTAAAATAATTTCATTGGAAATATGTTTCATATTTGAAGCACTTCTGTTATTTATATTTTGATAAATATGTACGAGGGTAGCAGTTGTTTTCTTTACTTTCAATTCCCAAATGTTTCAAATAGTCATATATAACAAATTTATTTATAAATTTTGTTTATTTTTGTATATTTAACCCATTTCGTCCCAGTGTTCGATTTTTCGAACAGTAAATTTCAAGCATTAAAAATTTTATTTTGCTCTATTTAGGAAAGGCTAAGAAGATATATTTTTTAACGAAAATTTTAAAAAAAATTTTTGATAAAAATTTTTAATAAAAATTTAAAAAAAAAAAATTGTTAAAAAAAATTTAAAAAAAAATTCTTAATGAAAATTGTTAATGAAAAATTTAAAAAAAAAAATTTTTTAAAAAATTTAAAAAAAAATTTTTAAGAAAATTTAAAAAAAAAATTTAAAAAAAAATTTTTAATGAAAATTTAAAAAAAAAAGTTTAATGATAATTTAAAAAAAATTTTGAATGAAAGTTTTTGAAAAAATTCGCACATCCGATTCGTTTTTTCTGGACCCAAATTACCATTTAACTACAAAGTTTTATAAACTTATTCGAAAAAAAATCTCTGGGATATGGGTTAAAGGCTGCAGATTTTGTAAGTCATTTTTTTTTAAATTATAAATTTTCTAATTTCTCCATAACCACTGAAATAGAAACTTAATTTGTTATCCTAAACTGTATAGAGAAGTCTTAAAACATGGCACTTAGTATTGCTTAAACTGCCCTCGTATTTATCCTTTTTCTTCAAGCAGAGTTCTTCACTGTCATAATATTTTAAAGACTGTCCATATACACAGACATATTGCATCTGGTCTATAGACTGATATTGTTATATCCAATTTCGTCTTTCCTTTATATTAGTATTGGCGACATAAACAAGCACACACACACACACATACCCTGTAGGAAATGCCAATAGTGAGACTGTGCTGAGTTATTATCGATGCAAACAGCAGTGCTTTACAATACCCCGGCCATTGGCATTTACTATAAATGCGTGTCTTTAAGAATTCCCTACGGACAGTAGTACTAGTCACTAACTAGTTCTTTTGGGGTCATATGTAGACATTGGCACTAGTCATCTACTAGTACATTTTAATTTTTAGTTCACACTATCGGTACTACTGAGTAATAAATGTCGATAATGAAAATAATTTTATTTTTTTTGTTAAATTTTAAAGTTTTATTAAAAAAAAAGAAAATCTAAAAAACTAAAAGTCACTAATTTATAAAAGTATTTTTTTTTAAATTAAAAGTAACAACTAAAATATGCTTCCAATTAATTTCAATCACCTGCTGATGACACAAATCTTTTTTTCCTTAATAAATTCAAATATAAATATGTAAAAGCTTTTTTACCCAATGTAGCCAAAAAAAAGTAGTAGACAAAAGTGATGACTTGGGGACTATTGCTCCCAAGTTTTCTTTAGGGTACATTCATATATAATCGTATAGTATATCATAATGATTATTTACTCACGTATTTACTTGTCAGTTATTTGATGGAAAATTCAATTTATATTTTTGCTTGTGATCATTAAATTTTTATACACATATTTTTTCTTTATGTCAAAATACAACAGGAAATTGGTAGTAAATTAATTTTTAATTTTATTTCCAAAGAAATAGTTAAAAATCAATGCATATAAAAATATTAATATGTAAGAGAAGAGACAGAATGAGCAGGTGTAATTAAAATATTCTCCCCTATTATGAAAGGCGACGTCACATCAACTCGACAGTAAAAAATGATCACTTGTCTACAAGTTGTTGATAACAATTAATTACCCTTGACAATTTCTTAGCATTCTCTAGGGCATATAATATCGTTAGAACATGTCAATAGTAGTCAGTTGCTGTTGAAAAAGACTGGACAAGCGACAATTTTTTGTTGCTGTCGTCCTGATACGGCGTCGTCATTCATAATACGCCAATTATTAGCTTGATAAGCAAACCAAATCAAATTCATTAAAAAAGTGCTTATTTATTGTAAGTTGTTTTAAAAGCACCCCTAGTGTTTTTAATTCTTTTCCTGCTGCTCCAGGCTCCCTTCCTGGTGAACCTCTTCTTGGGTTACAGTGCTTTTAACGTAAGCGGTTCTTAAGCGTAAATAAGTATCCAAACTCCTTTGTGCCACTATTCAGAATATAAGGGCTATATTCTCCATCTAAATAGGTACAAACACACATACAATCGCCTTTGGCTTTAAATCTTTAATTTTTTATAATCTAAAGAAGCAAAATTAAACAATTTTCTCAGATAAAAAAAATTATTTGATATGCTTTTTATTTTACCTATTTTAGCACCACAAATTTAAAATTAACATAATTTTATAAAAATAACACTAATGAATTGCTTGTACGAAGTCATTCACAATTATAAATTAATTTGTTAAAAAAAAAACAAGTAAAAGCGCTATATTCGACCTGGTCGAATCTTAAATACCCTCCAAATATTTAGTAAGTAAATTTAAAATGTTTAACAGGGTGGGACAGAGTTTCTTTAAGACATTTCTGTACCCAATTTTAAATCTCTATTTTGAGAGAGTCATTCCGGCAAGGGCCGTGGGGGAGGCGTTTCACCTCTGCAAGATCAGAGAATATCTCAGCTTCTTAAGGAATAAAAATTGTTCAATATTTACACTATTTTTGCATATAATATCGTACGTCAACGCCCACTAAAGGGGGCGGGGTCAAAAAATAGACTATATAAAGTTTTCCACAGACGAACGTATGGGCATTACTAGACCGTCTTAGACTTCCTCACTGATCAAGAGTATATATACTCTTGATCAGTGATCAAGGGATCCAATTCTCTTTGGAGGGTATTAGAATTGTATTTTGGCGGGGTCGCTCTGGCAAGGGCTGTGGGGAAGACATTTCACATTTGCTATAAGACTCTAAAAATAAATATTTGGTATAATTAAATGTAAAATTTATTATGTGAGTGAAGTTAAATATGCCGAGATAAACATGTTTTGACGTAAGCAGTTACGTTATGACGTAACGAAATGGCAAACAGTGACGTTTTTTTTTACGAAAATCCATATTTAATAATTTTTTTTTAGCATTTTGTGAAAATATTTAGAGGTCATGAAAGGTCAATTTCAAGATCATGAGAGTTGGAGGGTTTTTGCCCCCAGTAGCCAAATAAGGAGTTGGCGTGCATTGCCAGTATATAGAATTTGATGCATGGGATAGAAGACACTCCCATAATCATTTTGTATATAAATATGGATTTTCATAAAAAAAAAATAATTTCACTGATTGCCATTTCGTTACGTCATAACATATTTAACTTCACTCCGTAACTGCTTACGTCAAAACATATTTAACTTGGCATATTTATCTTCATACATATAAATTTATTTATTATATTTTTATAGGGTCATTTAGGTGGCAAAGGGGGAGGAGGGGATAGGCCAGAGTAGTACCAGGTTACGTCTCAGCTTCGTCATTAAAGCTTAAATATTTTATTTTTAAAGAATACAGGCTTAAGTAAAACAATTTGATAAATTTTTGCACTATTTGTCGATATAATAACGCCCACTAAACGGAGCCATTTTTATTTAAGCTCCAAGTTTAAAGCGTTAGACCTTCTTTGACATAAAAATATATCATTTGTTTAACAAAATTTCAAAAAAACTTTAAAAATTATATTGTTATTTAGAGGTTGGTTTAGTTCTTTTTAGGGGAACTTTTTTCCCTCTGGCCCGATTTAGCCCATTTCCGAACTTGACCTGTGCTATTCTTCAAGATATATTTATACCAAATTTTAAGAGTCTAGCTCTTTTCGTATGGACTGAATTGGGATTTCCACACACGGACGGACGGACATGGTCAGATCGTCTTAGATTTCATCAGTGATCAAGAATATATGTACTTTATGGGGTGACAGATGGATATTTCGCTGCCTTACAAACGGAATGACAAAGTGAATGTGCCCTCCAATTCTTTTTTGGAGAGTATAATAATTATTTAAAATGTTCCTTTTCCCTAATTTAGTTATTCCCCCCAATTAATGAGAATAGGAGGATTGTGTTCTCTAGAAAAGTAAAATAGGAAAAAGGGAGAAATTCTATGCAGATATTCACAATTTGGCTGTTTAACTTAAAATCGTATTTGAATAGGTTTTATGGAATGCCATCCGGTTTTTGTCTGTACCATTTTGGGTGTCAAGGATGGAAAACAGCTGATAATGTTAAAAAAATGAATGGGAAATTTCATCACTTCAGCATTTTTGTTTCGAGATCAGTGCTGGGGCCAAATTACGGCATTCGATATCGATCGAAATTTGTATTTAAATTGTGTAGAAATTTCGTTCGATATCGAATGCGGTAATTTGGGCTCTGATTACAGTTAATCATATTTTGATTTCTTTTCTAAAAAATAATGCTACATAATTTGCACTTTTCAATAAAAAATGGCAATATTATGAAATTTGGAAATAGGGAATTTATTTCAAATGAATGTACCATCTCTTGCGAAAAATTATTTTTATTTTAAAAATGCACCCAATTGTTGTTTTTTAGGAAAACAGTGTAAAAATGTTAAAATTTTTTTAGAAAAGAAATCACCAATAATTAATATTTCAAATATTTGAAATTTATAAGTTAAAGTAAAAAAAATAAAATTTTAAATTTTGAAATTTTTAATAAAATTGATGTGACATTTGCTTCGATTGCCGTTTTCATAAAAAAACTGTCATTCAGTAGAAAATTCGCTTGACGTTGCAACCGAATAAAAGCCTCATTTATTAATTTAAGTTTACTTTTAGAAATTTGAGCGTTTGCCTTTGAGAACATCTACTTAAGCTTAACTGCACCCCACAGCGTATGATTAATATTCGCTAAAAATATTCCTCATACGCCTGGCTTGCAGAGGCACTATTTCCATATTAAAAACAACTCCAGCAAAACATAAAAAAATAAAAATAAATCCTTTCAGCAACATTAAACCCATGTCAGTTAGATATTTTGCACTTTTATATTAAAACGGCTTTGGGAAAACATCGTGTTTACACTATCAAAGGTCAGATCTTCGCCCATAAAAAAAATACGTTGACAAAAGCTAAAATGAGGCAACAAAAAAAAAAAAAAAAGAAACAATAACAGACAGATTTCTTTTAAGCCCTAAAATTGTTAAAGTGCGACTAAAAAAGTAAAAAAAGGCAACCGCAGGTGTCAAATGACATTTAATCCCTTTACATATATTTTACATTTTGTATTGCTCAGCCTTCCACCAACGAAAGCTTATCACAAAAAGGACATCAGGTGTTTAGTTCGCTTTTTTTTGCTTACTTTCCTGCTTTAGCACACAAGACTTTATTTGAATATTTTAATGAAAATGTTATAAAACACTTTACAGTTAATTGGATTTTTGTAAGTGCATATTTTTAATAAGCGTGTGAAAGGGGGATGGACGATTAAAGAAATACCAGGGCAAATACCGAATAATGTTGGAGGCAACTGTATGAAGGATAATTAAAATTTCACATGTTATTAACTTAATATTATTTTGTGGAAAAGAAATATTTTTTTTGCAATATTTTTTTATATACATATTTTTTGCGGGACTTTATTTAAAGTTTTTGTTTTCTTTTCGTTTCATTGCAGTGTACTTTTTATTGTGAAATTAATTCAAGCAGGCAACAACAATTGGCTGAACAGGTAAGTGTAATTTTATTGTAGCTATTTTGCAAATATATTAATATCAATATTAGCGAAAAGAGTTTTATCAAAATGTAATAATTATTCAATGGAAAAAAAAACGTAGTATTACACACTCGAGCCAGAAAGTCCACGATCTCTTTATGAAATTATAACAGCGACTCTTTGATCAGGTATTTTTTTATAAAGTGAGATGGGTACTATTTGCTTTTGCTGGGTGCTTGTCTTTGTTGACCCTATTTCGTCCCAGTGTTCGATTTTTCGAACAGTAAATTTCAAGCAGTTAAAAATTTTTTTTGTTCTATTTAGGAAAGCCGAAGAACATATCTTTTTTAACGAAAATTTTTTAAAAGAATTTTTAATAAAAATTTTTAAAAAAATTTTTAATGAAAATTTTTAAAAAAATTGTTAATGAAAATTGTTAATAAAAATTTAAAAAAAAAATTTTTAAAATAATATTTTAAGAAAATTTAAAAAAAAAATTTTTAATGAAAATTTTTTTAAAAGATATTTTATGAAAATTTGTAAAAATTTTTTTTAAGAAAATTAAAACAACAGTTTAATGAACATTTAAAAAAAAATTTTAATGAAAGTTTTTATAAAAATTCGGTCCTCCGATTCGTTTTTTCTGGACCCAAATTACCATTTAACTACAAATCTCTGGGATGATATGGGTTAATTAAATGAAAAATCATTTCTATTGATTTTTTTTGGGTGTCGATTTTCTGTGTGGTGTCGAAAAACCAGAAATAATTGAGCATTTGAAGGCCTACGTTCGTGATGTGATTGCCGGGATACGGCTTGATACACTCGAAAATGTGCTCGAAAATTGGTTCGATCGATAATTCGGTACTGTCAGGCCAGCCTCGGAAGTCATATGAATGAAATAATATTCCATCTCTAACAGGAACAATTGTATTTCACAGCACACAAAATTAATTTGGAATAATTTTAAACCGCTTTCATTATGAAAAGTGCAAGTCATTATGAAAAGTGCAAGTCATTATGAAAAATGCAAGTTATCATAAAAAATGCAAGTCGTTATAAAAAGTGAAAGATGTTATAAAAAGTTCATTATAAATAGTTAAAATCATTATTAAAAATGCAAGTGGTTATGAAAAGTGCAAGTCATTATTAAAAATGCAAGTTATCATAAAAAGTGCAAGTCATTATGAAAAGTGCAAGTCATTATAAAAAGTGAAACTCATTTCAAAATTATAAAATTGCAAGTCATTATGAAAAATGCAAATTATCATAAAAAATGCAAGTCATTATAAAAAGTGCGTTATAAATAGTGAATAATGCTAGCCATTATGAAAAGTGCATGTCATTAAACCGCTTTTATTTTATTGCATTTTTAAATGGAAACCTTTAAAATTTATAAATATATTTAGAATAAGCGATTTTATTATATATAAAAGTGGCACCACTGAAATCTCTTCTTACAATGCAGCTGCCGCGTTCAAAATAATTATAAAAAATCCAAGTTATCATAAAAAATGCAAGTCATTATAAAAAGTGTAAGATATTATAAAAAGTTAAAGTCATTATTAAAATTGCAAGTAGTTATGAAAAGTGCAAGTCATTATAAAAAATGCAAGTTGTCATAAAAAGTACAAGTCATTTTGAAAAGTGCAAGTCATTATGAAAAGTGCAAGTCATTATATAAAGTGATACTCATTTCAAAATGATAAAATTGCAAGTCGTTATGAAAAAATGCAAGTTATCATAAAAAATGCAAGTCATTATAAAAAGTGCAAGTCAATATAAAAAATGCAAGTTATCATAAAACCTGCAAGTCATTATAAAAAGTGCAAGATATTATAAAAAGTTAAAGTCATTATTAAAAATGCAAGTAGTTATGAAAAGTGCAAGTCCTTATAAAAAATGCAAGTTGTCATAAAAAGTGCAAGTCATTTTGAAAAGTGCAAGTCATTATGAAAAGTGCAAGTCATTATATAAAGTGATACTCATTTCAAAATTATAAAATTGCAAGTCATTATGAAAAATGCAAGTTATTATAAAAAATGCAAGTCATTATAAAAAGTGCAAGATATTATAAAAAGTGCATTATAAAGAGTGCAAAATGCTAGCCATTATGAAGAGTGCAAGTCATTTTTATTTTATTGCATTTTTAAATGTAAACTTTTAAACTTTATAAATATATTTAGAATAGGCGATTTTATTATATATGTATGAAAGTGGCACCACTGAAATCTCTTCTTACAATGCAGCTGCCGCGTTCAAAATAATTAAGTAGCTGGCTACATGGCAGCATTTGTAGCCAGCAGCTTTTGTAGTCATGTAGTCGTGTAGTCTGCTGTCGTCTAAGTGTTTACTTTGTTCTAAAATTTTTACTTGCCACCTTTCAAATTTTCTGGGTTAAAAACCCGACTAAAATAGTAAAAGTTTTGTCCCTGCCATTCTTACGTTTTCCCGTGCAGGAAAAACAAGGGAATTTTTAAATCAAATTTGGGTGAAGGGGAAATAGGAAAAATTACTCAAGTTATTTTGTAGGTGCTTTTTCTTTGTTTTATTGCGTGTTAATGAATTAAAAATTTTATTAACTAATTTGAAAAATGTTTTTTTTTCGATAACAGATTTCAATTAAAATTTAAAATGTTTTCCTTTTTTTTGGAAACCATTCATTTATAAAAATTAACAAGAAAACAGTTTACAATTTGAGGTCATTTTAGTGTAGCAGCCAACATATTAAATTGCAAAAACCAGCCTCAAAAACAAAACACCAGGCAACAAAAAAAAAATTCATTTGCTTGAAAATTTATGCAAAATCCTGTGGACTTAAGTAAATGTTTAAAATATGTTAATTTTTTTTTATTACCATCAGCTCCAGCATTGCTGCTGTAAGAGATTCCATTGCGTCACAATAAGTGAAAATTAAATTTTTGAAATGCTGAATTAATGGTCAGCTACGAATATGAGTTGCATTAGCGACAGTCTCAGTTGTTTTGATAAAACGCCAGCGTGTATTTAAATGAAAAGCCAGCTGCTGGTTGTAGTTTTGCAGCCCAGCCACAAAAAAAGTAGTAAATTGGCTTTTAAGTGCTTATTTTAGTTTAAAATTAGCATAAAACAATTTTGGGAAAATATCAGCCAAACAGCCAAAGCCTAAAATGAGTCGTTCACTCATTTTGGGCTCGTAATAAAGCAGAAGTTGTTTATTGTTTTAATGCTGATCCAGCAGGATTTACCGCAAAGTGAATTTTGTGCCATCAGGACACATCAAGGGGAATATAAGATTTTCGCTGGTTTTTAATTAAAATAATTTAATATAATCAAGTAGAAGTAATTAAAGAGATTTATTTTGTTACAGTGGCGGTGAAAATAATTTTATTTAAAAAAAATAGTTCAATCGATTGTTGATAACAGGAGCGGGTATAAGTAATTAATTTAAAGGAATAAATTGTGTTTTGTTTTTTATACCCCCAAAAAAAGAATATGGAGGGTATATTCACTTTGTCATTGCGTTTGTAATGCAACGAAATATCCATCTCAGACCCCATAAAGTACATATATTCTTGACCAGTGATGACATATAAGACAATCTGAGCATGTCCGTCCGTCCGTCCGTCCGTCCGTCTGTGGAAATCACGATTCAGTCCAAACGAAAAGAGCTAGACTCTTGAAATTTGGTATAAATATATCCTGAAGGATAGCACAGGTCAAGTTTATAAATGGGCTGAATCGGGCCAGAGGGGAAAAATATCCCCTAAGAAGAACTAAACCAACCTCTAAAAAACAACATAATTTCTAAAGTTTTTTTTTGTTATTTTGTTAAGCAAATGATATATTTTTCTGTCAAATACGGTCTAACGCGTTTAACTTGGAGCCATAAAATTAAAAAATTTTGTTTTTGGACCTCGCCCACTTTAGTGGGTGTTATTATCTGCAAAAATAGCATAAAATTTTATCAAATTGTTTTATGTAAGCCTTCATTCCTTAAAAATAACATTTTTAAGCTTTGATGATGAAGCTGAGACGAAACCTGGTACTACTCTGCCGTACCCCTCCTCCCCTAAATGACCCTACCAAAAAAAAAAAAAAATTTTATTTTGTATACAATTATCCCAAGCATTTATTTTTTGAGTTTTATGGCTACCGATTTCTGCCCTACCCCCTCCTCCCCCTTTGCCCCTTAAATGACCCTACCAAAAAAAAAAAACGATTTCAATTTTGTATACAATTATCCCAAGCATTTATTTTAAGAGTTTTATGGCTACCGATTTCTGCCCTACCCCCTCCTCCCCCTTTGCCCCTTAAATGACCCTACCAAAAAAAAAAACGATTTCAATTTTGTATACAATTATTCCAAGCATTTATTTTAAGAGTTTTGTGACTACCGATTTCTGTACTACCCCCTCCTTCCCCTTTGCCCCTTAAATGACCCTACCAAAAAAAAAGATTTTAATTTTGTATATAATTATCCCAAGCATTTATTTTTAGAGTTTTATGACTACCGATTTCTGCCCTACCCCCTCCTCACCCTTTGCCCCTTAATTGACCCTACCAAAAAAAAAAACGATTTCAATATTTTATACAATTGGACCCCATAAAGTAAATATGTTCTTTATCAGTGATGAAGTCTAAGACGGTCTAGCAATGCCGATACGTTCCTCTGTGGTCTATTTTTTGACCACGCCCCCTTTAGTGGGCGATAACGTACGATATTATATGCAAAAATTGTGTAAATTTTGAACAATTTGTATTCCTTAAGCCTATGGAAAGCTGAGATGTTCTCTGATCTTGCAGAGGTGAAACGTCTCGCCCACTGCCCTTCTCGGCATGACTCTGACAAAATAGAGATTTAAAATTGGGTACAAAGATGTCTTAAAGGAACTCTGTCCCACCCGGTTAAACATTTTAAATTTACTTACTAAATATTTGGGGGGTATTTAAGATTCGACCAGGTCGAATATAACGTTTTTACTTGTTTTACACTAGATTTTGCTTTTGTATGCTAAATTTTAAAAGGTCAAAAAATTTTATATATTTATTATGAATATTATTTGGCCATCACTGTTTTAGCTCATGTTTAATGCTAAGAAATAAATAAATAAATTGATCCTTAAGAGTATTAGAAAATCTTTGAATAGGAATAAATAAATAAAGAAAACCCACACTTTAAATATGTCTTAATGAAAGCAGAAAATTTTTTTTATATAAATTTAATATTTTAAAGTGCTTTTAAATAAAATACATTTTAAAATAAAATCAAACATAATCCGCTTGTCTCTAAATAAATTTCAAAAATATGGTGGCAAAAGTAAAAATTTAATTTCTACTAAATTATATCTCTACACAAACCAAATACAATTAAAAAAAGAAAAATACTGCCATATATATTTCAACAATCCAAGGACTTCATTTAAAGCAAACAAACGAGAATGATAATAAAGATCTTAAAAGTGGGTGCCGTACAGCAGCCTGTACGAAGACAAAATCAAAATATACAAACAGTAATAATAATAATAATCCATAAAGTAATACCACTAATAGGATTCATAATAAAGGATAACATGCCATAAATAATGGGTAACAAATTTTCTTTATTGAAAATCCAGGCACGTATGGATTCAATTACTTGTTGAATTTCTCTTCTTACATTTTCTTACTCCTTGTGAGCGTTTGACTGTCTGTCTGTCTGTCTGGTTGTTTGCTCCTTTTTGGTTTCTCTACCGTCACGATGTGTTCACTTGATGCTGCGAGTGCATGACAAAAATTGAATAGAAATCATATTGTTTATTTTTGTGTATGTGGGAAAAAGTGAAAATCTACAATTGAAATGGAAACAAGTAAAATCATAATTTTCTAAATAAATGTGTAAGAATGTTGGCGAATGTCAATGAGTATTGGGGAGTACATATAGAAATTATTAAATAAGTTCATTTGATATAGAGTAGAGAAGTAATTGGATGAGGTCTGTTCAAAAATTAAGATGAAATTAAAAATTTTTTTTTTCCAAAAATCTAAGGAATTGGTGCAATCGTCTCTAACACATTTTCATCTATTTGAATATATAATTAAAATTGATAGGCTAATTGTTCGAAATTTTTTTTTAAATTCAAAAAGACGTGATAAGTATTTCAGGACACAAGAGAAATTCAACATCAGATCAACATCAGTTTTTAATTATTGAATTTGCACAGCACAGCAGAATAGCTGTTTTCGAAAGCCGCTACAATTTCAACCATTATGGCTCATGTATAATTTTGTTCGTCAGCACATCGTTTAGTTGAATATGACAACTTTTTATTGTGAGTGATTTAATAATCGCAATTATTCGTTGTAGAATATTTTCCAGTCGAAATTTTTTCATTTTGCTTTATTATTACACTTCATTACATATTTTAGGTTCTAAAATTGTGGGGTTAAAATTTTACTAACCTAGATGGCTGGAGCTTAAAGGCCAAAGGCGACCTTGGGGATTGGACAAATTGCTGGGAAAGGTGTATCACATCTGAGGCACAATATTTTGAAGTGGGAAAGAATAGAAATTTCCAAAAAAAAAAAAATATTTTTTTGGGAAAAATTGATATTTACTATTATATTTGAACACCCCTCGTATATCTCTAAGTATATTAAATATAAAAAAAAATATGTTTCTTTATAGAATTATTTATCGATAGAAGAAAATTCGCTGCCTCTTGTCATGTTGCCACAGAAATTGACACGAATAGAGGGGAGGAAGCCAAAAAAAAAAATAAAAAAATTAAATATGTGTCTAAAACATTAAACTGTCTCTTTTAAGATAGCTATTGTTTTTTTTCTTAAAAAAAAATATTAAATAGTCAACGAAAATAAAAAAAAACCTAAAAACTCTTCTGATTTCCGCAATAGACTCGTATATTTTAGTCGAGTGTTATTTCGTGTTAACAACTTTTCGTCAATACAAACCCTTTTGTAAAATTCAACACAAATTAAGTAAAAATAATTAAAAAATAAAAAAAAAAAATTCACAGCTATTTTTAATAGTCAACTGATTAATCTTTAATCAAGTTAAATAGCAAAAAGCATATTGATGCTCAATTAAAGCTAAAATTTATTATAAAATATCTGCATTAAAAAAATTTCTATGAAAAAAATATATTTCATTCACTTGTAAATTGTCTCTTCTTTTTATTATTCAAATTATTTGTTATTGTTATTTAATTAATTGTTTGTTTATTACTTTAGAGCAAACAGCCCCTTTACACGTTTAATTCATACACAATAACAAATACTGCTGGGCTTTAATTGGCTGTTAATGTAATTTATTGTTAATAATGCGCTGACAAAAAAACAAAAAATAAAAGTGCAAATATATTAAATTAAAATGCAACGGCAACAAAAGATTCTGCCGTGTTAAATAAACAATCATCATCAATGGATACAAATAACACACTGCAAATATGCCACAAATTCCCGTTTGTTAGATGGCAAAAGAAGAATTGAATGTGTGGCTGTACCAGGAAAGTTAGTCTATATCAGTGCCAGTGATTGGTTTGTTACCAAAAGTGTTTTATTTATTTACTAGCTTTTACGCGCGACTTTTTCTAATTTGTATGTTATGTCAATAATGTGTTGTGTTTTTAAATTTATCATAAGTATCAGTTTCACTATATACATACATATATCCATATAGGCCACCTTTGACCCCTCATACAGCCATTGCTGAAAACAAATACATTGTTCACTCAACTTCATGAAAGTTTAAAAAGTGCAATTCATTATAAAAAGTGCAAGTCATTATTAAAAATGCAAGTCCTTATGAAAAGTGCAGGTCATTATAAAAATATTATGAAAAGTGGAATCATTCTGAAAAGTGCAAGTCATTATAAAAAGTGCAAGTCATTACAAAAAAATGCAAGTCATTATAAAAAATGCAAGTTATCATAAAAAGTGCAAGTCTTTATGAAAGGTGCAAGTCTTTATGAAAAGTGGAAGTATTTAAAAAAAAGTGCAAGTCATTAATAAAAGTGCAAGTCATAACAAAAAAAAAATTCAGGTCATTATGAAAAGTGCATGTCATTATAAAAAATGCAAATCATTATGAAAAGTGCAAGTCATTATAAAAAGTGCAAGTCATTATAAAAAATGCAAGTTATCATAAAAAGTGCAAGTCTTTATGAAAGGTGCAAGTCTTTATGAAAAGTGCAAGTATTTAAAAAAAGTGCAAGTCATTAATAAAAGTGCATGTCATTACAAAAAAATGCAAATCATAAAAAGTGCAAGTCATTATAAAAAAATACAAGTAATTACAAAAAAATTCAAGTCATTATGAAAAGTGCAAATCATTATACAAAGTGCGAGACATTATAAAAAGTGCAAGTCATTATAAAAAGTTCATGTCGTTATTAAAAGTGCAAGTCGTTATAAAAAATGCAAGTCATCATAAAAAGTGCAAGTCATTACAAAAAAATGCAAGTCAGTACAAAAAAATGTAAATCATTATGATAAGTGCAAGTCATTATAAGAAGTGCAAGTCATTATAAAAAGTGCAAGTCATTATAAAAAGTGCAAGACATTATTAAAAGTGCAAGTCATTATTAAAAGTGCAAGTTGTTATAAAAAAATGCAAGTCATCATAAAAAGTGCAAGTCATTATAAAAAAATTCAAGTCAGTACAAAAAAATGTAAGTGCAAGTCATTATTAAAATTACCAGTCGTTATAAAAAATGCAAGTCATCATAAAAAGTGCAAGTCATTATAAAAAATGCAAGTCATTATAAAAACTGCAAGTCATTATTAAAAGTGCAAGTCATTATTAAAAGTGCAAGTCGTTATAAAAAAATGCAAGTCATCATAAAAAGTGCAAGTCATTATAAAAAATGCAAGTCAGTTCAAAAAAATGCAAGTCATTTTTAAAAGTGCAAGTCATTATAAAAAAGTGGAAGTCATAAAAAAATGCAAGTCATCATAAAAAGTGCAAGTCATTATAAAAAAATGCAAGTTATTATTAAAAGTGCTACCACAAAAATAGCAGGGACAACAACCTGTCTTGCATTCTATTTCTGACAGCCGGTAGTCCGTATTCTGCAATCATTCAGGTGTTTACAGCTTGATTCACCCGCATGTAGAGTGCAAAATTCCAAAAAAAGTTAATGTTTTTGTACACATATTGATTGCAAATTGTTTAAATACATAAAATAACAAGAGAATGGATTTTTAATTGTAGTTGATTTAAAAAAAATTGCGAATGGAAAAGTTACTCTTTGTTTGATGAATGTTTTTATAAGGGATTGTTAGCGGAGTTGATGAATTTTGATTGAAAAGTAATGAAATATTTATATGCGAAAATTGCTTAGTGGAAGCGGCACGCTTTTTCAAAATAGGATTTTGTGCAGGAAATGTGTGAGTGTGTTATAATAAGGAAAAGAGAAGCTTACAGCTTTAGGACATTTTTGAGAAAATTGTTTTGCAGTGATTTTGTTAGTCCCTTCAACTTGGCTGAAAACACAAAAAACTTAGGTGTTAATGCTCAATCTGTGACGGAAGAAATCGACGTGATGGCCTATATCAAATTAAATGGAATTAGCTGCAAGCACTTAAGGATTGCGTGCCATCTGTGACGGCCACATGGCAGAAATCATATTTAAATATTAGTTTCATAAAATTTTCTTTCCAATGAAAGCCGTTTCATTGATATTAAAAATATATTTCCTGGCTTTGTTATTCATTTAAACTTCATTTTATAAAAACGCCCTTTAATAATTTTATTTTAATAATTTAATTCCATAAAATATACAATCTTAATTATTTGAGTTTAGAAAAATGTTCCTATTGTTTTTTTTTGCTTCATTTTAAGCAAAAATTTTCTTGAACTTTTTTTCAAAAAAATATTTTTTTTTTGCATGAATTCCGATTTATTTTTATTAATTAACGCTACATTTAAATTACTTTCCTTTCAAATTGTTTATCTCAAAGTAGCATTTTCCTCCACTCAGTGTGTATTTTTAATATCGCAGTTAAGAATTTTCCAATTCAAAAAATAATATTGCAAACAAATGAATGTTTGTTTCAGTGAGTATTTAAGCCAAATGAATTTTTCTGCTGCACAAACAAACAGACAAAAAAAAAAAAAAAAAAAGAATGCAATAAAAAATTGTAATCAACAACAATCAGTCAAACAGCAGGAGTTGAAAATACTCCAACATTTAGTTCGGAGGTGTTTTGTTGGCTGTCTGACTGTCCGTCCATGCTTCCATCCGTCTGTCTGTTGACTGCATTTGCATCTGTGCGCGGTCTTTATTTATTTATTTGTCTATTTGAGTGTAAGTGTGCCCATGTTATTCGTATCTTTTGTGATGTTTTCTTCTTAATTTTCGATTTTTAGTTAAATTCTTTATAGACGTGTTTTTATTACTACCAGCAGCAAACATTTTACATGAGTGTATGTGTAAGTGTGTGTGTGTGTGTGTGTGAGGCATGCAATTGGTATTTCCAATTGATTTTTCTTATTTGATGTTTTTGCATGCGTTGTACGGAGTGCTTGAAAAAATTGCAATAAAACAAAAAAAAAAAAACAAAAAAACTGTGCAAGTCAAAATTTGCCAATTCAATCAAAAGTTGACATGAACACACAAACAACAAAAATCGAAAAAGCAGCACTAAGAAAAAACTATTTTTTGAATTGAATGAATCACATCAAAGTGCTGTTCACTATATTGAAATCAATTAGAGAGTGTGGTATTTGTTAAAATAAGCCGCAGTCTTTTATTAAACCAGAAAGAAAGCAAAAAAAAAAGGAAAAAAAAATATCCAGGCTTCAAACGAATAAAGCTTTCTGTTCCTTTTTTTTTTTGCTCGTGTTGCACTTATTCTATTTTGCCATTAAATACATCAAGTGTCAATATGATAAAAACACAAGAATTATTTGTCATTTTTTGCCCGCCCCTTCAGGCATTCCCTCAATTTCAATTTATTTTTTTTTTGTTATTTTTTCGTTGCAGAGCTAAAAGAGCTTTAATTGATTTTTGTGTTAAAAATATGTGTGCAGCAAAAAAAAATATTTTATTTGTCTGCTTGTTTTTATGCATTAATATTGAACTTGTGGTCAAATATTTGATTTGCGTTATATATTTTTTCCTGGTTAAAATACCAAATTCATGAAATATTCAGGCAAGCCACTCTTGTTTTTTTGTCGAAAACTATTTTAAATGTTTTTGTTGTTATTTCATTTTTAATAAAATTCCATTATTGTTTTTAATCAGTTGATATGCATTAGCTTTTTCTACTGATTTTTTTTTTGCTAATTCTCTTAATAGTATGTGTGACAATTAATTAACAGCGAAATAAAGATATTGTTGCAAATCATGAGAGTTTTGTGTTATACAACAGTGGAAGATGTAATTTTTCTTACATGGGAAAATTTTGTATTTATAACAAAAATCAGGTGCCATATAAGAAGGCTACATTTTATAAGGTGTGACTATAAATGATAAAGATAACTAAAAAAAAAAAACAAAAAAAAAGAGATTCCAACAACATTATGATAAAAGTGTGGCGGACTTCGAAAACCGATGTTCTGCTTTGCCGTAAAAATTGTATAATTAAAACTGCTGTTAACTTTCCCTTGTGCGTTGGAATATTTACTTACCATGTCTTTTTGAATTTAAAAGAAAATTTTCAAACAATTGATTAATAAATCTTAAAGAATTTTTAATTTCATAAGTTAATTTCGTTTATGATACAGAAACGATTTCATTTTGATCAAAATTTTATAATTTTTTGTTGACAGAGAAGCCAAAAAATGGAACGAATTCCGTTTCCAAACGAAATTGAAGTCTGAGACGTTAAATATTTTCTCATAATTAAATAATTTAAAATATTTGTATTTATTTGGTTACTAGCTTTTACCCATGACTTTGTCCTTGAAGAATATGTGAAACTTCAGCTAATGTGTATGTCATGACATTTTTAGTATATCAAAAGTTTAAAACGTTCTTGGTTATCAGTTTTATCATTTCATATGTCCATACAAATTTTTGATCACAATACGATCATTTCTAAAAACAAAAACCATCCTATGTAAATATCTATGTAAAATATCTTTCTGCCACATTTTATCTAAATCGGTTCAGCGGTTTGAGCATGAAAAGGTAACAGACAGACAGAGTTACTTTCATATATATTATATTAGTAAATAAAAAAGTACAAGTAATTATGAAAAAGTGCAAGTCATCATAAAAAGTGCAAGTCATCATAAAAAGTGCAAGTCATTATAAAAAGTGCAAGTCATTATCAAAAGTACAAGGCACTATAAAAAAGCAAGTCATCATAAAAAATGCAAGTTATTATAAAAAGGGCAAGTCATTTTAAAAAGTGCAAGTCATACTAGAATATGCAAGTCACTATAAAAAGTGCAAGTTATTATAAAAAGTGCAAGTCATAATAAAAAAATGCAAGTCACTATAAAAAGTGCAAGTCATCATAAAAAGTGCAAGACATCATAAAAAGTGCAAGTCATTTCAAAAAGTGCAAGTAATTTCAAAAAGTGCAAGTAATTATAAAAAGTGCAAGTCATCATAAAAATGTTGGCTGAAGTAGTAGAACACGAGACTATGAAGCGGAGAGTCCTGAGTTCGAGCCCCAGCTGAGTCATGAAATATTGTGTTGAATTCTTCTGATCAGCATTAGTGCGTGGTTGTGTTAGTTGTTGCCAGCCTGTTTTCAGTGATGAAGGCATAGTACTGATCACTGGACAATTACTGGCAGCGACTGACCCAATCATGTACTAAAAGCAGAGTAACAGCACCCACCTTCGTCGGCCCTGTAGCAAAAATTAGCCGACGAAGTAAAAGGTTGAAATAGCTACAAAAAAAAAAAAAAAAAAAAAAAAAAAACAACTGTCTATCTTCTCATCTTTCCTAATCTGTCCCCTCAATACTATCCCCTCGTTTTCAGTTCCAGCGCAATGCATTGCATATATAGGGGACATCCCCTGAGTGCTGGTCCTACTCCTAAAAAAAAAAAAAAAAAAAAAGTGCAAGTCATTATAAAAAAGTGCAAGTCATTTTAAAAAGTGCAAGTCATTATAAAAAATGCAAGTCATTATAACAAGTGCAAGTCATTTTAAAAAGTGCAAGTCATTATAAAAAGTGCAAGTCATCATAAAAATGCAAGTCATCATAAAAAGTGCTAGTCATTTTAAAAAGTGCAAGTCATTATAAAAAGTGCAAGTCATCATAAAAAACGCAAGTCACTATAAAAAATGCATCATATAAAAATGCAAGTTATTATAAAAAGTGCAAGTTATTTTAAAAAGTGCAAGTCATCATAAAAAATGCAAATCAATATAAAATGTGCAAGTCACTATAAAAAACGCAAGTCATATAAAAATACAAGTTATTATAAAAAGTGCAAATCATTATAAAAAGTGCAAGTCCTTATGAAAAGCAGAAGTTTATGCGCTCACACCAGCGTGTATGTTTTATTAAACTCTTAGTTATCAGTTTCATAACTTCATATATCCAAGGGCGGACGTGTTAGAGTTGAACATTTACCCGACATCCTATTTTGTTATTAATTCCCATATTCCTACTTTACATCGATATCAATTAAACTGAATATATCACAAAAAAGTGTGTTTGCAAGGTAATTTACTTCCTAACCTCAAATTTGCCCTGCCTTTATATGGACTTCCAGTGTTAACGTGAGCTAATAATTATTGAAATTTTTTCAACTTTTCTTATTAGCAAATTTGTAACCACTGACTTTAATATATTTTTAACTCAATTCCTGCTAATAACTCCTATCCACTAAAGCTTAAAGCACACGAGTATCGACTTTTGTTTACATATCAAATATATTTGTCATATTTACTGTCTAACCTTCTACCGCCCCCTTCCCTCTTTCCATCTTCGACGAGCATTTTTGGCTTATTGACTTGTTAAATCAATTGACAGCTAATAAATGTGTCAAAATGCATGTCATACGCACATAAACGTTTTTATCTTAAGCTTGAATCTTCAAAAAAGGAAGAAAAAAGAAAAGAAATTGGGGTGATAGTTGGGGCACATCCCAAATAAATAAAAAAACTAAGAAACCTCAATAATATTTGAACTTCTAACAAGACGTTAAGACAGCAGCAACAAAATAGAAAAAGTGACCGACCCCAAAGCAAACACGGACTTGTATAAACATTTGCCAAGTTAAATCAATCTACACTTAAGAACACATTCAACACAATGAGGGTTGAACATTGAATTTATCTCGTTGTTTAATATTTTTTTTTCCAATAAATGGAAAAACATTTCCTGCAAATCCCCAGTTGATTTGGAAAAAGCAAAAAAGGAAGGGGTTCGCTTTGCTGTAGTGTGTATGTGTGCTTTGTTTGTGTGTGTTTGTGTTGTGGTTACAAACTGTCTTAACTGCTTTTATTAGCAATTCAATTTACTGAAAACTGGCTATTTATTATTTTATCGAATATTTTAGTGTCGCTGTGTAGTGATTTTTTAACATTTTTGTTTGAACTATTTATTTATTTTTATTATTTCTTTTTGTTATTAACTTGTAATTGCTTAAAATGAATCATTAAAAATATGTATTTTTAACATATATTTTTTTTAATGAAAATATAGAAATATTGGTGATATAAGATGTTTTGACTTATAAAGAATGTTTTTATATGAGATATAATTAATAATATTTGTCTTAAGTACAATGGAAAAAAAAATTCTGAAAAGGTGACGTGAAGAAAATAATCAAACGGCAACACTGGAATTAAAAGTGTGTTTGCATCGGATTGATACAGTTCTACTAGGCAATTTTAGAATAACATTTTTCGAAATAAAATGTTTTATGATATTGAACTAAGCCGCCCAATAAAAGTGGTGACAAAAAATACACATGATTACTAAGCATAAAAGTGTGGTGGCCTTCGAAAACAGCGGTTCTAATTAAAACTGTTGTTGATTTTCCGTTGTCCCTTGGAATATTTAGAATGCCTTTCTGAATTTAAAACAAATTTTATACAATAAAATAAATAAACTAAAATATATAAATCTCCTTTCAAATAACCCTTAAGGAAGAAGCCTGAAGCTGTTAAATCCGGTAAACGCAGAGGCGAATTAAAATCGCTTTTACACGAAATAACTTTTTGATCGAATATGTCGCGTAAAAGACTCATTGTATCCTTCAAAATATGACCTGTGGTATCGTCCTGTTGAATTATAAATTGTTTGATGTCTAATGGCAAACGTAACACCGTGTTCATATGAGCCAGCTATCTTTTAAGACAAAACAGTAAATTTAAGTGAGTGCACGTATGCCACTAACCGCAAAATGTGGCTGAGGAAGCCCCTTTTTTGCACAAAAAGTCTTACTCGCATATTTAATATTTGTTATACTAGTCAGGAAAAAAGTGCAAGTCATTATAAAAAGTGTAAGTCGTCATGAAAAGTGCAAGTCATCATAAAAAGTGCAAGTTATCATAAAAAGTGCAAGTCATCATAAAAAGTGCAATTCATTATGAAAGGTGTAAGTCATCATAAAAAGTGCAAGTCATCATAAAAAGTGCAAGACATCATAAAATGTGTAAGTCATCATAAAAAGTGCAAGTCATTATGAAAGGTGCAAGTCATCATAAAATGTGGAAGTCATCATAAAAAATGCAAGTCATCATTAAAGTGTAAATCATCATAAAAAGTGCAAGTTATCATAAAAAGTGCAAGTCATCATAAAAAGTGCAATTAGTTATGAAAGGGGCGATACATCATAAAAAGTGCAAGTCATCATAAAAGTGCAAGTCATCATAAAAAGTGCAAAGCAAGGTAAAAAGTGCTAATCATCATGAAAAGTGCAAATCATCATGAAAAGTGCAAGTCATCATAAAAAGTGCAAGTCATCATAAAAAGTGCAAGTCATCATAAAAAGTGCAAGTCACCATAAAAAATGCAAGTCATTATAAAAAATGCAAGTCATTATAAAAAAATGCAAATCATCATGAAAAATGCATGTCATTATAAAAAGTGCAAGTCATTTTAAAAAGTGCAAGTCATTTTAAAAAGTGCAAATCATTATAAAAAGTGCAAGTCATAAAAAGTGCAATTCATTGTGAAAGGTGTAAGTCATCATAAAAAGTGTAAGTCATCATAAAAAGTGCAAGTCATCATAAAAAGTGCAAGTCACCATAAAAAGTGCAAGTCACCATAAAAAGTGCAAGTCACCATAAAAAGTGCAAACTATCATGAGAAGTGCAAGTCATCATAAAAAGTGCAAGTCATCATGAAAAGTGCAAGTCATCACAAAAAGTGCAAGTCATTATGAAAGGTGCAAGTCATCATAAAAAGTGCAAGTAATCATAAAAAGTGCAAATCATCGTAAAAAGTGCAAATCATCATGAAAAGTGCAAGTCATCATAAAAAGTGCAAGTCATCATAAAAAGTGCAAGTCATCATAAAAAGTGCAAGTCACCATAAAAAGTGCAAGTCACCATAAAAAGTGCAAACTATCATGAGAAGTGCAAGTCATCATAAAAAGTGCAAGTCATCATGAAAAGTGCAAGTCATCACAAAAAGTGCAAGTCATCATAAAAACAGCAAGTCATCATAAAAACAAGTGCAAGTCATCCTAAAAAGTGGCAGTCATCATGAAAAGTGCAAGTCACCATAAAAAGTGCAATTCATTAAAAAAAAGTGCACGTCATCATGAAAAGTGCAAGTCATTATAAAAAGTAATAATTGAGCTGATAATTCGGTGAAAAACGGATTAGTTGTCTAATTTGGTCATTAAAAAAACGGGGCTGAGTATACATACGCCACTACCCGCAAATTGCGGCTGAGGAAGCCCTCTTTCTTGCCCAAAAAGTCTTATATCTGACCTAAACTTAATATTTCCTTTATAAAATAAGTTAAACTGCGTTCCCTGGAAAAATTTTATTTTCAATAACTTCTTGGAGTAGCAACATACTGGCTGTTGTAACTTCCTTTCATAAAATATTAAATTCACATTCAGACAGACTCGCACAAGTAAAAGGGGGAAAAAATCTATCGCATTTAATATAGACGATAACACACTTATGATTTCCTAAATATTTTCTTTTTTTTCATTCTCAAATTTTTTTTCTAATTTCCAACTCATGTTTCTTAACAATTTCAGTTGTACCTCACACACACACACACACACACACACGCACATACATACAATAGCGACGCACAAAAACTCTGCCATAATATTTGCTGAATTGCGCTTTTATTTCCTAAACACAAGCTCATGTGTGTTTGTGTGTGCGAGATATTAAAGAAACTGATGAAGTTGTTTATTGTGTGTGGCTGTTTGTAAGGAATCTCTAGTCGGCGTATTATTGCATCAAGTGTGTGTGTGTGTGTGAGGGTTTGTGTGAAACTGCTAACAAGAGCCTTAAGGGATTTTTGATATGTTTTTCTTGTTAAACTCATAAATGTCTTTCAAATCATAAATGTTTCAATATCAAGTCAAAAATCGATTATGAACTCATATAAAATTTATTGGTCTTAAATAAATATGACATTGAATTGTTGTATAAATAAAACTTGTGCAAGAGTGCCGCCAACAAATCGACATTCAACAACAATTGCAAAATATGGTTGCATCCATTTGTTCAGGGCGAAAGTGATGATTAAGTTGTAGCGGTCATTTCTGTGTTCTCGGTTTTTTATTTCAATATGAAGTGATATAAAATAATATACGAACTGTTTAAACAATTTTTCAAATGCGCTGCAATTATAATGCCAATATATGCGGGGCAAATTTGAGGCTATGAAGCAAATTTGAGGTTAGGGAAATTTGAGGTTAGGGAAATTTGGGGTTCGGCAAATTTAAGGTTAGGAAGTAAATTGGCTCTAAAGTAAAATTTTTTTTTGTACAGATGCAGTTTTATTGATATCAATATAAATCATAAATATAGGAATAATGGTATATTACGTCAGGGGAATATCCATTTCTAGCACGTCGGCAGACCTCCGCCCTTTTCACAAAAATTTTGAATCACACTTTGCAACAAAGTTTCGTTTATATCGTCAATGTAGCACCGAATTTCACCTTTCAAAGCGTCAGTTGTTTGTGGTTCGTTCACATAAATCCGGTCCTTCAACTGGTCCCAGAAAAAATAATCCAACGCCGTTAAATCACTAAAACGAGGCGATCAATTAACATCTCCAAATCCAAAAAATTACCCGATCTGGAAATTTCTCCTGCAATAACTGAAATGATTGGCCGGTGGAGTGGCTTGCCGTGTTGCTGAAACCAAAGGTCACTGCTGCCATCAGTAGCCAATTGTGGCCACAAAAAATGGGTTGTCCGAGAAATCACTGTGACGCCGTTTTTTCGGCTATTTTTTTTAAATACGTGCCAGTGATGCCACCTGACCGCAAACCGCACCATATGGTCACTTTGTTTGAATGTTATCGATTTGCGAGGACTGTTTGTGGGTTTTGTGAGACCCTAAAGGCGACCATTTTGTTTGTTTACATAACCGCTTAAGTGAAAATGGGCCTCAACACTAAAAATAGATCTGTTGAAATATTCGATGTTTTCGTTCAGTTTTTTAAGTAGCGAATTCACAAACCTTCGATACAAAAAATGTTTGCCCGCTTTTAATTCTTGATCAATCTGACCTTTATAAGAAGATGAGGATCTTCTTTAGGCAAAATGTTGCCTAAAGTGCTTCTAGCGTTGCCCAAATATTGCGAACGTTGACGAGCTGATTATTCCAGCCTGATTGTCAACACTTGAACCGTACGGCGTCCAAGTTGGCATCACTATGGACACTACGATTGTATTGTTTTGGTCTATTGTCAGCAACTGTAGCGTGAGCCCCGGATGTAGTGATTAAACTACGCACAGCGGTATCTGAAGAAGCCTGATTACAAGGAAAAGCGACTCGAATTTCACGAAGTAACCCAGTAAAATGTTCACCCTTTTTAGATGGTAAATTTTCACAATTAAAATTCTTTGTTAAACAGTGTAGTGTTTCATAATTAAAATTTCCCCATATTTTTTGTTAACTAAATGTCAAAGGATGACAGCTGCATTCTTGATATTTCATTATTTGACAATAAATTTTCTTTCTAACCTCAAATTTGTCCACCCTGTGTATGAACTCTTTGAACAATTAAATTTTGCGAGTGCTCAATAATTATAATGCCAAGATATATTTTTGTATGAAAATTTTTATGGAAGTGCTATGATTCATTTGCCAAAAAAAATAAAATAAAATGAAAATAAAATATATTTCCAAAGTTCACAGAATACTGCGTCCACTTTAAGGAGAATAGAAGCGGCCTAGTGAGCAGACACTTCATGCAGTTACAGATCGTTTTTGTTCTAATTTTAATGTCATCGATTAAAACCCATCAACAAGAGAAAGAAATGGGCACAACGAAAAAAAATAATACTACTATAGCGGGAATTATTGCAAAGACCACAAAATATCTTTTTCTTGTCGGTCTCAATTTAATGTCTTTTGATTTTTTTTAATTCGCATCAGCACTCGGGGGATAACTCCCAAATATGCAGTGCATTGCACCGGAACTAGAAAGGAGGGGATAGTATTCAGAAAACAGATGAAGAAAGATGAGCAAAATTCGCCGGCTAATTTTTTTTTTTGCTACGAAGAAGAGTGCTGTTCCTCTGCTCTTTAGTACATGATTGTGTCAGTCGCGGCCAATTATTGTTCAGTGACCAGTTCTATGACTTCATCACTGAAACAGGATGACAATAACTCACAAAATCAGACACTTACGCTGATCAGCAGAATTCGTCACAATATTCATGATTGAATGCCGAGTCGAACTCAGGACCCTCCGCTCCATAGTCTCCTATTAACTTCTGCAGCCAAACAGCACCCTCGATAACGTGCAAAACTTTACATCATGCAAATAATTTTCAATTCAAAGATGTTTCTTGCATTATCATTTAAGTTCTTATGCAGCTAAAAAAAAAAAAAACAATACACATGAGCAGTGATGACGAAAGCGTTGCGGCTTTCGAAAACAGCTATTCTGCTCTGCTGTGTAAGTTGAATAACTAAAAACTGATGTTGACTTTCCTTTGTAACTCGGAATATTTATCGACGGCCCTGTGCAAAAATTAGCCGGCGAAGTAAAAAGGTTGAAATAGCTAAAAAAAAAAAAAAAATCCATCTTCTCATCTTTCCTAATCTGTCCCCTCAATACTATCCCCTCGTTTTCAGTTCCGGCGCAATGCATTGCATATATAGGGGTCATCCACTGAGTGCTGGTCCAAAATTCCCTCTGAGATTTAAAACAAAATTCGAGCAATTAGCCTATAAATCTTAATTCAACTTAATACAAAAAAAAAAAAAAAAAAACACCCGATAGAAAAACTTTATACGAGGCTAAGGAGGTGGCATCTACAAGTTGCCACCAGCAAATTCACACAAGAGTGCACTTGCCGGATCCTCTGGGTTGAAGTTTGAAATAGAATCTTTAGATTTTTTTCTAAGAAATTTATGGCACCGCTCCCTGCTGATTTCCTAAAAACAATTATTGTGATTTGAATTATTTGGAAAAAACTTCTAAATTTTAATATTAATTTGTTGCCCTTCATTAGCTTTTAAAATGATTTATTTAATTAGTTTGTTGCCAAAAACATTGCAACCACATGTTGTTACATGCCACAAACCCGAAACAAATTTTGTACCTCAAACCAACTAAAAGTGAGACGAATTTGGAAATGAATATGAATTTTAAACTTCAGTTTTTTGGTTAAAATCTGAAAGTATTTATAAGAGCACTTTAGCTGTGCATTCCAATGCGTTCAAGTGTATGGGAGTGTGTGCTCCTGTATGCGTGTGTATGTGTGTTTGTTGAGTTTGTTTTTGTATTCAGTTATTAGTCCTGCTGAATTTCCTATTTCAAGTGCTGATTTATTTATTGACCTCCAAATGCAACATGAAGTGATATTTTATTGCTTTCTTTTTTTATATTTTTTTCTTCTTTTTTATATTTAATTTTCTTTTTCAATTATTTAAATATTTATTTTTGCATCAGTATTTATTATGAGCTCTCAGCAGTGCGTTCGCATTAAATCATTTAAGTGGGAATTTTTCTGCTGTCGATTTTATTATGAAATTTTTAAATGGCCTTTGGCGCCGAAAAACAAAAAGAAAAAATTAATAATAATTTAAAAGGGAAAAGAATCAATTTGTTTGCCTTAAATATTGGCGATTTGATTCTTATTTATTTGCGCTCGCCTGCTCGTGTTATTTTTTGTAGGTCGAGTTTATTTGCATTAAAAGATTTTTATAGCTCAATTGCCACTAAAAACAAAATAAAAAGTGGAACTTTAACAATTTTATTTAAATAAAAATATGTTGGCAGCATTTTTTATTTGTTTGCATTTTCATAAGTTGTTCGTTCGCTCGTTCGTTTGTTTGTTTATTTATTTGCTGGTGTGCAACTGCAATCACACATACACACAATTAAATTTATGGGATCGCATGCAGAAGTACGTGTGACCATTTGAATTTACACATCTGTTTACTTATTTATTTATATTTATTTAGTTATTTATTAAGTGTAAATTGTTTGTATTTATGCCATGTCATGTTAACATGTCATGTCATCTGTGCTCACTTTCTCCTGCTTGTGTTGACTGTCGTATTTGAGTCTAAAAGCTGCATTTTTTATCTGTTGATTTTTTAATTTTATTTTATTTTGTTTCTGTCTTTGTTTTATTTTAAATTATGCTGCAATAAATATTTGCCAACAAAATATGATTGACATATTTCATAGAATGTTCGTCTAACAAGTGCAACAATTGTTGTTGCTTATTAAACAAATAAAATAATTGAAATTTTCTTTAATAAAATAAATTTTATTGTTATTCTAGTGATTAATTTTAATATTAACCATAAGATATTTTGTCTAAATGTAAATATGCAAATAAGTCCATAACTACTGAATGCAACTACTGCTACGATGAAATTTGAGGTTAGGAAGTAAATTAATTGTCAATTAATAAAATATTAAGAATGCAGCTGTCATCCTTTGATGTTTTTTTTAACAAAAAGTTGGGAAATTTTAATCATGGAAAGCTACACTGTTTAACAAAGAATTTTAATTGTGAAAAAAAAAAATTTTTATATTGGACCAGCACTCAGGGGATGACCCCTACAAACGCAGTGCATTGCGCCGGAACTAGAAAGGAGGGGGATACAATTGAGAGGACAGATGAAGAAAGATGAGAAACTAGAGAATTTTTTGTAGCTGATTTCAACCTGTTTACTTCGCCGGCTAATTTTTGCTACAGTACCGACGAAGGAGAATGATGGTGTTACTCTGCTTTTAAGTACATGATCGTGTCAGTCACTGCCAATTATGTTCAGTCATCAGTGCTATGCCTTCATCACTAAAACAGCATGACAAAAACTAACACACAACCATGCGCTAATGCTGACCAGAAGAATTCAACACAATATTCATGACTAAGCGCAGGGTGGAACTCAGGACCCTGCGCTTGATAGTCTCGTGTTGTTTATTTCAGCCAACAGCAAATATGATTTTAATGCACGCATTTAGACCATTTTTTCACTTCGTGAAATTCGGTTCGCTTTTCCTTGTAATCAGGCTTCTTCACGCACTACCTGCGAGGCTCACGGTACAGTTGCTGACAAAGGGTCAAAACAATTCAATCGTAGTATTTTCAATAGTGATGCCAACTTGGACGCCGTACAGTTCAAGTGTTGACAATCAGGCTGGAACATCAACTCGTCAACGTTCGCAACAATTGGGCAACACCAGAAGCACTTTAGGCAATATTTTGCACAAAAATCTTCATCTTCTTATAAAGTTCAGATTGATCAAGAATTAAAGCCGGCCGACCATTTTTTTGCATCGAAGGTTTGTGACTTGGCTGTTGGAAAAACTGAAGGAAAACATTGAATATTTCAGGAAAATTATTTTTAGTGATGAGGCCCATTTTCACTTAAGCGGTTCTGTAAACAAACGAAATTGTCGCCTTCAGGGACCCACAAAACCCACAAACAGTCCTCGCAAATCCATTACATTCAAACAAAGTGGCCATATGGTGCGGTTTGTGTCCAAGTGGCATCACTGGCACGTATTTTTTCAAAAATAACCGAAAAAAACGGCGTCACCGTGAATTCTCGGATAACCCATTTTATGTGACCACAATTGGCTACTGATGGCAGCAGTGACCTTTGGTTTCAGCAACACGGCAAGCCACTCCACCGGCCAATCATTTCAGTTATTGCAGGAGAAATTTCCAGATCGGGTAATTTTTTGGATTTGGAGATGTTAATTGATCGCCTCGTTTTAGTGATTTAACGGCGTTGGATTAGTTTTTTCTGGGGTCAGTTGAAGAACCGGGTTTATGTGAACGAACCACAAACAACTGACGCTTTGAAAGGTGAAATTCGGGTGCTGCATTGACGATATAAACGAAACTTTGTTGCAAAATGTGATTCAAAATTTTTGTGAAAAGAGCGGACGTTTGTCGACATGCTAAAGGCAGGAATTTGCCCGTTATTATATTCCAAATATTTCTACTTTATATTGATATAAATAAAACTGAATTAAAAAAAATATATATATTTTAGAGCCAATTTATTTCCTAACCATAAATTTGCCCACTCTTTGTATTCCCCCTTATTCTGTAACTATTAGTCAACACGTCACATCAAGACGTTTAGAGACCTACTCCTTGTGGATAATAATCAACTACTTCTGACAATCCGTGACTGCTCTCTAAGACTTTAAATATAGCAAAAGGTTATTAGAAATTGTCAATTGACGTTGACTAGTAGTTAGAGAATGAGGGGGCTTGTCTGTTTGCTGCTCCCCAAGTGACTCATATGCTAGACACTGTAAATAAAAGTTTTCTAATATTTAACAATTCTTTGAAGATTTTCTAATCAAATGCAAAAAAGTGTAATTAATAAATAAAAAAAGAACTTCTGGCTGCCTTAATGTCTCCCGAAGTTTTTCTCATTTGCTGCTATTCGCTTGCAAGCCGCCGCCTGTCCCCCTTCATTTCCTCTAAGCAAATCATTACAATAAATTTCCGGTTTTTAATTAATCGCATCCATGTCACTCATTTCGCCTTTTCATTTCTTCTTTTTTTTTATTGCTTTTAAGTCATCTTAGAAATTCCCCCTTGCTCGTTCCCTTTGCTTTCTTAATCGTCATGTAATTAAAGACTCATTAAGTCGGTACATTGTCATCTGCTGACACCTTCCAGTGCACTCACAGTCTTGATGTGGAGGAATTTTTGAAATTGTAATAAAGAATTTTCTCAAGTATTTATTCTATGCTCTTCTTCGTTTAACTCTAGTTTATTTTATTCTTCACAAAATTAAAATACTGCGCTGGCAGAATATGAACTGATGCATGATTGACGTTAAATGTCTTGAGAAATTATTCTTTTTGGCATTTTATTCAAATTATTTCTTTAAGAAATGGCAGGTTTTTATATTTTAAAAAGAAATTATTTTCAAATTTAAAATATTTTTACAAACGTGTTGGCTATTAAAAGAATGGAATTTGGCTCATAAATTTTATAGGGGAGTTCTTATTGTTGTATGAAAGTGTGTTACTTGTAAAATTTCTTACAAACAAAATATTATATATTCGCTTTGTCATTCCGTTTGTAACGCAGCGAAATATACCTCTGATATATATCCCATAAAGTATATATATTCTTGATCACTGATGAAATCTAAGACGATCTGAGCATGTCCGTCCGTCCGTCTGTGGAAATCACGATTCAGTGCAAACGAAAAGAGCCAGACTCTTGAAATTTGGTATAGATATATCTTGAAGGATAGGTTAAGTTCGGAGATGGGCTAAATCGGGCAAGAGGGAAAAAAGTTCCCCTAAGAAGAGCTAAACCAACCTCTAAGAAACAACATAATTAAAATTTTTTTTTGTAATTTTTTATGTCAAAGAAGGTCCAACTCGTTAAACTTGGAGCCATAAAATAAGAAAAAATTAATTTTTGGACCCCGCCCCCTTTAGTGGGCGTTATTATATGCAAAAATAGTGTAAAAATGTAACAAATTGTTTTACTTAGGCCTGCATTCCTTAAAAATAACATTTTTAAGCTTTAATGACGAAGCTGAGACGCAACCTAGTACTACTCTGCCCTATCCCCTCCTCCCCCTTTGCACCCTAAATGACCCTACAAAAAAATTTTTTTTTTTTATTTTAAATTTTGTATATAATTATCCCAAACATTCATTTTTAGGGTTTTATGGCAAAGGGCAAATGTCTCTCCCACGGCCCTTGCCAGAGAGACCCGACAAAATACAGTTTTAATAACCTCCAAGGAAAAGTGGATCCCATAAAGTATATAAAGGGTCCGCAATCTAACGTTTTTTTCAACTAGTGCTCATTTCGTGAAGCTCATGTCTGATTTGACAGATAATTATTTTTATCCTTCCGCTGAACGCATACGGTTGACCATTCAATGCGTTATCGCTTCGCTAAGTGGGCCTGTGATCGATCGACTTACAGAAGATGCCGATTTTGTCAAAAAATATCATGTTTTCAGATGAAGCTCATTTTGATCTTGGCGGGCATGTAAACAAGCAAAATTGTCGCATTTGGGGCACAGAAAACCCGCACGCATACATTGAAAAGCCGACGCACCCAAAACGAGTCACTGTTTTTTTTTTTTTTTTTTTTTTTTTAAAGAGTAGGACCAGCACTCAGGGGATGACCCCTACATATGCAATGCATTGCGCCGGAACTGAAAACGAGGGGATAGTATTGAAGGGACAGATTAGGAGAGATGAGAAGATAGACAGTTGTTTTTTTGTAGCTATTTCAACCTTTTACTTCGCCGGTTAATTTTTGCTACAGGGCCGACGAAGGTGGGTGCTGTTACTCTGCTTTTAGTACGTGATAGTGTCAGTCGCTGCCAATTATGTTCAGTGACCAGTGACTATGCCTTCATCATTGAAACAGGCTGACAACAACTAACACAACCACGCACTAACGCTGATCAGAAGAATTCAACACAATATTTCATGACTCAGCGCGGGCTCGAACTCACGACCCTCCGCTTCATAGTCTCGTGTTCTACTACTTCAGCCAACAGCACCCACATGCGGTTTGGTGCGGATTTTGGTCCAGAGGCATAATTGGGCCATTTTTCTTCGAAAATGAATGCAGCCGTTTGAATGAAATTATTTTCCATTATTAACCAGAAGGATTGTACTTTCAAATAAAAAAATTAATTTGAGAAAATATTCATTAGTTTTTTTTATAGCATTTTCAAAAAAAAAGTTATTTGGCGAACCCTATATATTTTTGATCACTGATTTTCAAGAATATATATCGTCTGCGGAAAACATGATATTGTCTATATTTGAACGCCGCCCTCTTTAGTGGGTACAGAAATGTCGATTGCCTGTGTGGCACATACATCTGGAAAACATGCATGAGCATGACTAAGCATGTGTGCTTTGTAATTTTAAAATAAATAAAATTATTATCTGCATTTCCAGTTTATATATGCCCAAAATTAAGTTCAAATTTGCAAATTATTCCTGAGTTTAAATATTTAATACAAAGTTAAAATTATTTGATAAAAATTTTTTAAATCAAAAATGTTATCACATTCAACTAAGTCACCTAATAAGTGGTGGCAAACACAATACACATGAGCACTGATGATGAAAGGGTTGCGTCCTTCGAAAACAGCTGTTCTGCTTTGCTGTGTAAGTTGAATAAAACTGATGTTGTCTTTCCTTTGTGCCTTGGAATATATATCATGTCTTTCTGAGATTTAAAAACAAATTTCGAACAATTAGCCTATGAACTTTAATTCAATTTAATACAGAAATAATTTGATTTGAACTTAAGCCTAAATAAATATTCTTTGAGTAATAACTACTTCGAACAATAAAAACCTATATTCTTGTTATATGCTTACATAATGACTTTTAAATCTATTTCTCTAGGACACAAAAATTTGTAAATTGTAATATCATTTCATCTTAGGATATCAGTTGTTATTAGATACAACTCTGGTTCAGCGGAAATAAAAACTGCTCCCCTCTGCCACGCATTGATCTCTAGAGTACTTGAATATTCCAACTGGCATAAATTTTAGCATTTACTTTGACTATCCTTATGACAATTTCAAATATCCTTGTTTTTTTCTCCCCCTGATCTCTTAGATGTTTATTTAATTATATGCCACAAACTAAATATTCTGCATAAAACGATTATGGAAATTTCATTCAGGCAACTAAAATAATCTTAATGCAAAAATGTTTAACTAAAGAATTTATGCAATCAATAAATAAACTCTTGCCAATGACCATCATGCAACAGATGCACTTTATTGTGGCACAATAGAACTTTCATTTTACTCCTGTTACTCACTCTGGTTAGCCACAAGACAAATGCTTGTGTACATGCACGCAGACATAAACTCGAGATTCGAGAATGTAAAGGACACAAAATGCAAAATGTAAAAACATTATTGAATCAATTTTAAGAAGCCTAAAACCAAAACAAGATTGTAACTAAAAGCTGTTTAAGGGAAAATTGTTTCATTCAGTCACAAGTAAAATAAAATTAAAATATTTTGCTTTAAGGCTACAACGAAGAAAGACATCGTGGAGTCAGAGACGATGGAAGGAAGGCAAGGGCCGGCATATACACTACAAGCTATGCAATAAAAATTTATACGAGACCAAATATCTATTGGAACGAGTGGTTCAAATTATGCCCAAGAAAAACTTTATCTTCTATATAAACGACGACACATTCAGTCGAAGGCATGTGTGCAGCATGAGAAACTATTCATTGGAACCTCATGTTGTTGTTTGCTATTTTGTTTAGATTTTGCGGCTTTTTATGATGACACAACAACTTTGGTTGTGTTTTGAGTTGTTTGAGCAAGAAAAACAAAAACAACATGAAAAGAATTAAGCACAGGTGTTGTGTGTTTTTTAGCAAAAGTTTTATGGCTGAACATGTTCACTTGTAGTCGTTCATGTAGTTGAGTCGTTTTATTTGGCAGATATTCAAATGTAATTGTACGATTACAAGTGCAATATTTACCCTAAAATTTACATAAATGCCAGTTATTATAAATTGAATTTGAAACGATTTTTAGTTTATTTTTTTTTCCACAATAGTTTTTGGCAACAATTTTATAGAAAAAAAAGAAAATTAAACTAAAACAACTCTTTGCTATTCATATCACTTTGTAATTACCTGGTATACCGAGAATGTGAAATGGCATCTTGTTTCTCCCATGAAAGGCTTGAACTATATCATAATTTAATTTTTATTTATTTTTAAGGACGACTGCCACGCAGTGCTAGACCCCTAATCGTGCTATACATTGTGGCGGAACTATGAAAAAGAGTTCATAGTGTTGCAAATTTTACATCTGGAGAGAAATGTGACACTGCGAATTTTCGTTCGAGCATCGACGAAGAAGAAAGTGCTTTACTGCACTCTTTAGTATATGATGGTGCCAGCCATTTCTGATATTGATGTGCAATCAATTTCTTCGTCATTGAATCTGGCCGATAATATGTATAGCACACAACTGCATTCTTTACTTTCATATATTTTATATTAGTAAGGAAAAAAGTGCAAGTCATTATAAAAAGTGCAAGTCATTATAAAAAGTGCAAGTCATTGTTAAAAGTGCAAATCATTATGAAAAGTACAAGCTATTAAAAAAAACTCCAAGTCATTAAAAAAAGCAAGTCAGTATGTAAAGTGCAAATCATTAAAAAAAGTGCAAGTCATTAAAAAAAGTGCAAGTCATCATAAAAAGTGCAAGTCATTATAAAAAGTGCAAGGCATTATAAAAAGTGCAAGTCATTATGGAAAGTGCAGGTCATTATGAAAGGTGCAAGTCATTATGAAAAGTGCAAGTCATCATTAAAAGTGCATGTCATTATAAAAAGTGCAAGTGATTATAATAAGTGCAAGTCATCATAAAAAGTGCGAGTCATCATAAAAAGTGCAAATCATTATAAAAAGTGCAAGTCATTACAAAAAATTCAAGTCATTATAAAAAGTGCAAGTCATTATAAAAAGTGCAACTCATTATAAAAAGTGCAGGTCAACATAAAAGGTGGAAGTCATTATAAAAAGTGCAGGTCATTATGAAAGGTGCAAGTCATTATGAAAAGTGCAAGTCATCATAAAAAGTGCAAGTCATTATGAAAAGTGAAAGTCATCGTAAAAAGTGTTAGTCATTTTGAAAAAGTGCAAGTCAGCATAAAAAGTGCAAGTCATCGCAAAAAGTGCAAGTCATTATAGAAAGTGCATGTCATCATAACAAAGTGCAAGTCATTACAAAAAGTGCAAGTCATCATAAAAAGTGCTAGTCATTATAAAAAGTGCTAGTCATTATAAAAAGTGCAAGTCATTATAGAAAGTGCAAGTTATCATAAAAAGTGCAAGTCATTATGAAATGTGCAAGTCATCATAAAAAATGCAAGTCATTATAGAAAGTGCAAGTCATCGCAAAAAGTGCAAGTCACTATAGAAAGTGCAAGTCATCACAAAAAGTGCAAGTCATTATGAAAAGTGCAAGTCATCATAAGAAGAGCAAGTCATAATGAAAAGTGGAAGTCATCATAACAAAGGGCAAGTCATTACAAAAAGTGCAAGTCATCATAACAAAGTGCAACTCATTATAAAAAGTGCAGGTCATCATAAAAAGTGCAAGTCACTATAAAAAGTGCAACTTTATATTTTTTTTTCCTAGTAAATGTTTGCAATTTGTATGTGTTGTTCTGACATTAAACGATTATGGATGACTTTCCACAAGCAACACAATGTGACATTGTCATCTTTCAGATGAGGTATTAATATTTCGCATGCAGCTAAAAAAACACCCTGTATTGTAATAACAAATTTAGTAATCAAGTTTAAGTTTATAATAAATTGCAGCCAAGATTTTAAGCTCTTTAATGCATTAGAGTTTAATTTTGCACCATTTTCCTTCCCCTGCCATCACTTCTAATGAACTACAAAATATTCCGAGTACAACTTTCACTTCATTAAAATTCAGTAAAAACTCGCATTAGAAACACTAGATGAAAAATTATAAACATTTGAAAAGTCAACATCATGAGGTAAATAAAACCAACAAACAGGACGATAAGCCGCAAAGCAAAAGGAAAGCAGCAGGTGAGCCAACAAAGCAAAAATAGCATAAACAGAATGAGACACGGCAACAATTAAAACTAAAAACTCAGCAACCGCCAGCGGCAATAAGCTGCTAATAACGTTAATTACAATACAGCGCGATGATATCATTATAGTTTATCCTGTAGCCATAAACTATAGTTAATAGAAAAATGGAATGGCGTATGAAATGAAATCCTGATTGGAAACAAAAAAAGAACAAAAGCCTAAAACAAAGCACAGCAAAAGGTGTGAGAGTGCAAATATCACCACGGCGTGTTTCTAGTCCTTGAGAATTAAAGCCAACGAATTCATAAAAACCATTTCTAGCAACTCGGCAGGGAAAAATGTGTAACAAAAAGCGCATCCAGTTCTGAAATGTTAATAAGAAATATAAAAAATGTTCACAAATTCGCAGAGCATTTCAAAGGGAGAGGAAGTTTGGCCCAAAAAAACAATAGCATATCTTACGGCTTCCAGTGGAATTATTCACAATAAATATCCTTTTTTCTCTTTTGCCGCTTTACTCTCGCCTTTGTTGACATTTTCAAAAGCGTTGCTTAAAAGCACATTCATTAGTTGCCACAACGGGGTTTCTGTTCTATTCTAACAGCTGCCTTTTTTTTTTTTACTTCAAGCACCTGAGATTTTTATTTTAGGCTTTTTATTAAATGAGCGTAAGATTTAAATAATTATTTTTTCTTTTCCTGTTTCAGTTTTTGTGCCTCGCAGTTGTTTTACTATTTTATTTATATATTTTTTCTTTTATTCAAATCAACATTTATGATTATTTTTATGAACTTTATTTTTTTGTTTGTTTACAATTATTGTGCTGTGCGCTACAAGCGGATTGTGGGTAGTTAAGTTTTTCGTTGACTTTGCAGCGATTATATGTTTTTTTTATATAATTTTTTGTTTAATAACATTTAAACGAAGTCATATTTAAACATTAAATTATATAGATCGTTCTATTGCGATAATTTGTGAATTCGTTGATTTGAACTTGAGCCTGAACATGAATAATTTTTGCTAAATAATGAAAATTATTTTTATACCCTCCAAAAGAGAATATGGAGGGTATATTCACTTTGTCATTCCGTTTGTAACGCAGCGAAATATCCATCTGAGACCCCAGAAAGTTTAAAAAGGGTCCGCCATCTAACGTTTTTTTTTCAACTAGTGCTCATTTCGTAAATGGTAACACTTAGCTCCTGCCTGATTTGACAGATAATTAGTTTTATTCTTCCGCTAAACGAATATGGTTGTGTGTACGCGTGAGCAATGCTTCGCTAAGTGGGTCTGCGATCGACTTACAGAAGATGCCGATTTTGCCAAAAAAAAAAATCATCTTTTCAGCTGAAGTTCATTTTGATATTGGCCGGTTTGTAAACAAGCAAAATTGTCGCATTTGGGGCACAGAAAACCCGCACGCATACATTGAAAAGCCGACGCACCCAAAACGAGTCACGTTTTGGTGCGGATTTTGGTCCAGAGGCATAATTTGGGCCATTTTTCTTCGAAAATGAGCAACGAGTGGCCGTTACAGTCAATGGCGATCGTTATCGGGCCATGTTGAACGAATTTTTGTTTACAAAAATTGATGAGGAGGATATTGGCAACATTTGGTTTCAACAGGACGGCGCTACGTGCCACACAGCCGAAGCTACACTCGATGTTTTGTGCCCTGTTTTTGAAGATCGCATTATCAGCCGTAGAGCTGATGTCGTTTGGCCACTTCGGAGCTGCGATTTGACACCGTTGGACTATTATTTGTGGGGTGCCGTCAAAGATACGTATTACGCCGACAAGACAGAGACAATTGACGCTTTAAAGGACAATATTCGTGAAGCCATTGGTGAAATACAGCTGCACACAATCGATAATGTGCTTAAAAATTGGACCGATCGTGTAGGCTACTGCATGGCCAGCCGAGGCAGGCATTTGAATGAAATTATTTTCCATTATTAACCGGAAGGATTGTACTTTCAAATAAAAAAAGAAACTTGAGAAAATAATTTTTTTATAGAATTTTCAAAAAAAAAAGTTATTTGGCGGACCCTATATATTCTTGATTAGTGATGAAATCTAAGACGATCTGCACATGTCCGTCCGTTCGTCTGTGGAAATCACGATTCAGTCCAAACGAAAAGAGCCAGACTGCTGAAATTTGGTTAAATATATTCTGAAGGATAGAGCAGACTAAATTCGGAGATGGGCTAAATCGGGCAAGGGGGAAAAAAGTTCCCCTAAGAAGAACTAAAGCAACCTCTAAAAAACAACATAATTTTTTAAGTTTGTTTGTAAATGATATATTTTTATAAATTATATTACAGGATGTTAATTTTCTCAACAGGCTATAAGTTCAAATCTGCGAAACTGCAAATTATTTCTTAAAAAAAAAAAAATAAAAATAAGAAATAATTTGCAGTGTCGCAGATTTGAACTTATAGCCTGTTGAGAAAATTAACATCCTGTAATACAATTTACATAAATAAAAGTTCACTATTAAAATAGAAATTGATTTATTTTTATATTAAAGAAGGTACAACGCGTTAAACTTGGAGCCATAAAATAAAAAAAATTAAATTTGGGACCCCGCCCCCTTTAGTATGCAAAAATAGTGTAAAAATTTAACAAATTGTTTTACTTAGGCCTGCATTCCTTAAAAATAACATTTTTAAGCTTTGATGACGACGCTGAGATGTAACCTGGTACTACTCTGCCCTATCCCCTCCTCCCCCTTTGCCGCCTAAATGACCCTATAAAAAAATTTTTTTTTTTAAATATTGTATATAATTATCCCAAACATTTATGACTAAGGTGAAATATCTCCCCACGGCCCTTGCCAGAGCGACCCCGACAAAATACAGTTTTGATACCCTCCAGAAAGAATTGGAGCCCATAAAGTATATATATCCTTGATCAGTGATGAAATCTAAGACAATCTAGCAATGCCCATACGTTCGTCTGTGAAAAACATGATATTCAGAAAAATGGGACATGAAGAAAAATAATCAATCGGTAACACGGGTATTATAACAATAACATGTTAACATCAGGTTGATACAGTTCTCGTATGCAATTTCCTAATAAAATTTGTTTAAATAAGAAATTTTATCAAATTCAACTGAAGCCACCTAATAAGTGGTGACAAACACAATACACATGAGCACTGATGATGAAAGGGTTGCGTCTTTCGAAAACAGCTGTTCTGCTCTGCTGTCTAAGTTGAATAACAAAAACTGATGTTGACTTGCCTTTGTGCCTTGGAATATTTATCATGTCTTTCTGAGATTTAAATTAAAATTTCGAACAATTAGCCTATAGAATCTTAATTCAATTTAATATGATATAGTCTCGTTTTGGACCACGCCCCCTTTAGAGGGCGTTGATGTACGATATTATATGCAAAAATATTATAAATATTGAACAATTTTTATTCCTTAAGCCTATAAAAAACTGAGATGTTCTCTGATCTTGTAAAGGTGAAACGGCTCCCCCACGGCCCTTCCCGGTATGACTCTTTTAAAATAGAGATTTAAAATTGGGCACAGAGATGTCTTAAAGGAACTCTGTCCCACCCGGTTAAACATTTTAAATTCACTTCCTAAATATTTAGAGGGTATTTAAGATTCGACCCGGTCGAATATAACGTTTTTACTTGTTTTATATATAGTTTTAAAAAAAAATAATTATATATTCTTAAAGTTGGAAATTATTGTTGACTTCAATGGGCTGTTTGTGTAGTAGTTTTTGATTATCTAGAGGAAATATATATCGTGCTTAGAGGAAACTACATTGAAAACTAAAATCCTTTTTGCTTAAATAAATATTTTATTTCAAAAGTCAAATAACTCTCGTATTCTATTAACGATCAAAGTTTGAGCTCCTTTTCTTTATCTATTTTTTTTATTTATTTTTATAAAAAATATTTTAGAGCGACTTTTTGAGATATGGATTAAGTTTAAACTTAGTTTAACGTAGTCTGAAACTCTGAATTTTCCGACGAAATTGAATTTTTTTTCATAAAAGACCAACATATTAACCAAAACTAATCTGTGCCGTCAAAAGTATGTAGACAAACTTGGTAATGACGGCACAAATTTGTTTTCAGATTAGCTAAACCTGGTTTAACTGAGATCTGAAAAATCCAGCCTTAGAGTGTTGAAATATTCTACTTTGACGTTTGTAAAAATTCAAACTCACAATTGTTTTTCCGTTTCTATTGTGCTTTCATTAACATGTGAATAACGGAAACGCGTTTGAACATGTACGAGCATGAATGATTGTGTTTAAACGTAACTAGTACGTGTGTGCTTGTGTGTATATAATAATTTCACATGCAGAATATAAATGAAAATTTCCGGCCGTGTTTTTTTTGTAAAGGATTTGCAGTGCGTATGATTTTGATTAAGTTGAACTTCTTTGTTCTATTCTCAGGCAGTAATATTACTTTTTGCTAAGTAAAAACAAACAAAAAAAAAAAAAAAAAAAAAAACAAACACAAAAGGCTTTTAAATATTGTAAATAAAACTATGGCATATATAATTTTTATTTGAAATTTTTTTTTGAAATATTTCATATGTTTAAGTACAAGTTTGAAAAGTGTGACATTGGATCATGTGGCCCACTTACAATTCCATTACTACCGCAAAGATACTCTTTTATATTGACGTAAAGCCCTTCTGATTTTAAATGCCCAAAGTTTAGAAGTGGCAATAGGCAAATTCTTTTAAGTTATTTTTACTAAAAACTATAGGCGATTTAAAGTAAAAAGGCAGTAAAAGTACATATGTAAATATTTCCTAAAGGCTTATGTTTTGCTGTCAGCAAATTGTAATGAATTCTTAAAGTGTGTAAATTTGAAATTGTTTGCATGACAGCAGAATTTTTTTCGTCTTCTAATTCATTAAAGACTATAAAATTTTATTTTATCTGATTAATTTAACTTATGGCTGCTACTTGCAGTCATTCACCAAAAATACCCTATTGATTACAGCTGAAATTAATTTGAAAAAAAAAGCAAAAAAAAAAAAAAATTGTTAACAAAAATTATTCCTGTTATCACTTCGTTGCAGGTTCATTTAACAATAAAAACTGCACCCTTTTTTTAAAAAGTTATAAACGAAATTGGCAATTAAATAACAATAGTCAGAAACATTAAAAGCGAACGAAGAAGAAAACAGTTAACAATAACTACCAATAAAAAAGTTTTGTACAAGTTCTCTTATCAAGTTGGCTGAAATCTTTCTTTAGAAACGCAAGGAATGTTCTCTGGAGCAATAAATCGACATTTGACAGCAATTAAAAAATTATCACTAATTACCACGTGCGCATTCACATTCACTTAGCACAACTCGAAAATGTACAAATTGGTCTTGCGGAACAGTTTGGGACAACAAATACATATTTAAGCGCACAGACAGACAGACAGACACTCGCAACCAAATAGTTAAATAATGATATTTTTAAGGAGGTGGAAGTGTAACTTACAAAAAGGGGGGGGGGGGGGGGCGAAAAATGCAAGAAAAAGTTCGTTTTGCACGCCAACACTTTGAAATCGTATGATGTCAGGGGTAGAAGAGCAAAAAAAAAAATGAGAGAAATTGTTGTTGGTCAACACGAATTTTTGATGCCCTATAAAAAGAATATTATGAACTTTAAAAAGAAGCATGTGATCTGTTCGAAAAAATAGCATGAATTTTAATTTTTTGCAAAAAAAAAATTTGTGAAAAATAAGTTGTTTTTTAAATTTATTTATTTTTAGGAAAATAAAAGTTATAGCTTGATTTTTATTCATATCTCAGAAACTGAAGTTATTTTATTTTAAAAGTTATTTTTTTTGATATATATTTATTTCAAGAAATAATTTTTATTTCTTGAACAATAAATAAAAATCAAAAAAATAACTTTTATTTTCTGAGGAAAAAATAAAAATCATGAAATAACTTTTATTTTCTGGGGAATAAACAAAAATCATAAAATAACTTTTATTTTCTGGGGAATAAATAAAAATCAAGAAATAACTTTTATTTTCTGAGAAATAAATAAAAATCAAGAAATAACTTTTATTTTCTGAAGACTAAATAAAAATCACGAAATAACTTTTATTTTGTGAAGAATAATTAAAATTCAATAAATAAATTTTATTATCTGAGAAGTAACTAAAAATCAAGAAATAACTTTTATTTTCGGAGGAAAAAATAAAAGTCAAGAAATAACTTTTATTTTGTGAAGAATAAATGAAAATCGAGAAATAACTTTTATTTTTTGAGGAATAATAAAAATCAAGAAATAACTTTTATATTGTGAAAAATAAATAAAAATCATGAAATAACTTTTATTTTCTGAGGAAATAATTAAAATCATGAAATAAATTTTATTTTGTGAAGAATAAATAAAAATCAAGATATAACTTTTTTTGCTGTGGAAGAAATTTAAATAAAAAAATAACTTTTATTTTCTGGGGAATAATTGAAAATCAAGAAATAACTTTTATTTTGTGAAAAATAAATAAAAAACAAGAAATAACTTTTATTTTGTGAAAAATAAATAAAAATCATGAAATGACTTTTATTTTCTAAGAAATAAATAAAAATCAAGAAATAACTTTTATTTTCTGAGGAAAAAATAAAAATCAAGAAATAACTTTTATTTTCTGGAGAATAAATAAAAGTCAAGAAATAACTTTTATTTTGTGAAGAATAAATAAAATTCAAGAAATAACTTTTATTTTCTGAGGAATAAATAAAAATCAAGAAACAACTTTTATTTTCTGAGAAAAAAATAAAAATCATGAAATAACTTTTATTTTCTGGGGAATAAATAAAAATCAAGAAATAACTTTTATTTTCTGAGAAAAAAATAATAGTCAGAAAATAACTTTTATTTTCTGAGGAAAAAATAAAAGTCAAGAAATAACTTTTATTTTCTGATGAATAAATAAAAATTAAGAAATAACTTTTATTTTCTAAGAAATAAATAAAAATCAAGAAATAACTTGTATATTCTGAGGAATAAATGAAAATTGAAAAATAACTCTTATTTTTTGAGGAAAAAATAAAAATCAGGAAATAACTTATTTTCTGAGGAATAGGTTGAAGAGAGGGGCATACGCTATCCCAATCCGTCCACGATTACACTTAGGCCTCATAGGCCGGTTGTGCGCTCTATAATAAGGAGTTCCCATTCTACTGTAGGAGCCTCCACCGATACCATGGAAACCTATGAGTTTGATTACGTCAAGAACCTTAAGTCTCTCCAATTAGAGCCCCTAAGAAATTCCATCTCCTGTATAATCTCCAGATTATACAGGAGAGAGGTGTCTTCTGACTTGGCTCGTCCTCTTACTGGTAGGCCCTGCATGTTATATCGCCAACGATCCCCATTCGTGCCAGGTGATTCGTTAACTCCGCATGTCCTGTTATTAAATAAATCAATCTCCGTAGTGCTGGCCTACTCAATGTTAGGACCTCCTTTGTCCTACTACCATCTGCGTCCCCCCATAGAATTCTAGTCACCCTACCTACGGTAGAGTGCTGCCAATCTCTTGTATGCAATTCTATAGCCCATCGTTTTAGTTCATTCTTAATTGGCTTCGGACTGTCTAGTGTGATGTTCGCCATTAATGCTCCCTTGCTAGCTTATCTGCCTCGATATTTCCAGGTATCCCTCGATGTCCTGGAATCCATATTATCTCTATGCCCCCACAGTGCGTGTATGAGCAAGGATGAAATTTGCATTGTAGTACACACCGAGATTGTACCACGTGATTCCTCAAGGCCTCGATGATCTTCCTACTATCCGTGAATATACGAACCGGTAGTCTGTTATCGATCTCTTTCAACCATTTTATCGCTTTCGCAATAGCGATGATCTCACCCTGAAATATTGTGCTATGATCCGGCAGGCGGAAGTATTTGCGGAAGTTACGACCCATGTCACAGAAACCTCCAACCGATCGGTCACCAATCTTTGACCCGCCCATGTATAGGTTAGTTGTGGGGTCCCACTCCATACCTTCTGATATTATGGTGGTGCAGTGTGATTGTACATCTCTGTGGAATAAATAAAAATAAAAAAATAACTTTTATTTGTTGAGCAGTAAATGAAATTAAAAATTTAGCTCTTATTTTCAGAAAATAACTATTATTTTTTAAGAGAAATATTAAACTCAAGAAATGTTGATTAAAATGTTATTTTTAAAATAAAACTTAAAATCGTTATGATTGCTGATTTAATTCAAGTCTGGTATTGATTTTGGGTTACCATTTAAATGGTCCGCTTTGAAGTAGTCCTAATTAAATACGCAGTTCTGATATGCACTTCTGGCTACCGCTCCTTTTTGGGAACTCACTAACATTCACGTAGTCCCTTAATCCTTTTCACTCAATACCAGGAAAGTGAGTGCTCTATGCTAATCTATTCTTTTCTTAATTCTTATGCGACTCTGGTAACACACAAAACTTTCCTATACCTATGTGATTTGCTTTAAGTCTGAATAGCTAACAATTTGGTTGACTTGTCTTCAATTAAGGGCGTTACAAATTCATTAATGACACTAAACTACTCTCCTGCTTGCAGTAGTTAAAAGAAAACATACCAAAGCGTTTGACTTTTATTTTTACTTTTTTAAACAAGTAAAGACAAGCACACCTGCAGTTTGAGCAACGAGCAAAATAAGTATTTTAGCAGTAAAAAGAAGAAGAAAAAAAAGTAGAAAGCCAGCCAGCAGTACAAACGTTGTGATCTTTTTTGTAATAAGTATTTAATTGCTTGTTAGCACGCACATAAGTTATATAACAGGCACAAGCCAACTTACCAGCAACTAAAAATGGGATATAAAAAACGAGCATAAAAGGATGGCAGCAGCAACAACAAAAACAATAAGTGTAGCATACCTACAGGAAACCGAAATAAAAAAGGCAGCAGGCAGCACCTTTCGCACATTCATTCACATACTCGTATTCAGGAGTTTGTAAATGGGCCCATTAAGCAACTCGAACACAATTGTTTCTGCTTGTTTAATTTTATTCATGCTCTTTTAGGGATAAATGAAATCCTTTAACGTTTTTTTTTTGCTTTTTTTTTGTAAAGGATTTTCTTTAATAGTGCTTATGGCATTTTAACAAACAATAAACAACAAAACAACAACAATAACTATAACAAAATTACGGTGTGAAAATTGCATAACTTTACGTTTGATTTTATTTCACTTTTTTGTTTTGAGATGGAATCAAAAGTTAGTTTTTTTTATTCTTCTTGGTCTTTTTCTTTTATTCCAAGAATGTTTCGTTTAGGAACGATTTAAATCAGTTTAAGGTGAAGGCGTGTCATATGAAAGTGTGTAAGTCAAATGCATTTCTAGTGCTTCGCATATTGTAAAAAAATCTTGAAAACCTTTAAGGCTTTAAGGGAAAAATCGAATTCAAATTTAGTTTTTTTTGAAAGCCGACAGAATTTATAAAAGAACGAACTTTTATAAAGCGTGTTTTTTTATAGTGTCACAACACCAGAGCAACGCGTGCAAATTGTTGAAATTTTTAATCAAAATAATTGTTCTATTCGTCAAACTTCATTCCATTTTATGGCGTACAGAATCGTCCTTCAAAGCGTCGAATTCGAAGAACAATAGATCGTTTTCTTAGCACATTTACTGTTACTGATATTGAGCATCCCGTGAGACGCCAAACAGTGCGCACAGAAGAAGCTGTCGCCGCTGTACAGGAAAGTATTGTAGATGATCCTAATCAATCAATTCGTCGCCGTTCTCAGCAACTGCGATTGTGTCCTTCCACTTTATTTAGGATTTTCGTAGTTGTTGGAAATTGGTGTTCCAGATTGCGCCTTCTACGTGCCAGCCGCGGCGGCCACATGGCACAAATCATATTTAAACATCAATTTCATAAAATTTTCTTTCCAATAAAAACCGTTTCATTGATATTAAAAATATATTTCCTCGATTTATTATGATTTAAGCTTGTGTCACTTTATAAAAAACACACTTAACCATAAAATTAAAGGCAATTAAGAGATATTGAGATGTCTAAAGTCGTGGCTTTTGTCTCCTTAAGACCCTGAAAGGTTATGGTGCCTTATTAGTACATACGAGGTTTGTTCAAAAAATTTGGTGAATTTTATTTTTGACTCAAAAATGATTCCACGAAGGGTTTTAGCGGTTTTAGCACGAAAAGGTAACAGACAGACAGACAGACAGACACAGTTACTTTCATATTTATTATATTATAAAAAATGCAAGTCATTATAAAATGCGCAAGTCATTATAAAAAGTGCAAGTCATTATAAAAGGTGCAAGTCATTATAAAAAGTGCAAGTCATTATAAAAGGTGCAAGTCATTATAAAAAGTGCAAGTCATTATAAAAGGTGCAAGTCATTATAAAAGCTGCAAGTCATTATAAAAAGTGCAAGTCATTATAGAAAGTGCAAGTCATCATAAAAAGTGCTGGTTATCATAAAAAGTGCAAGTCATCATGAAAAGTGCAAGGCATTATAAAAAGTGCAAGTTTTTTTAAAAAGTGCAAGTCATTATAAAAAGTGCAAGTGATCATTAAAAGTGCAAGTCAGTATAAAAAGTGCAAGTAATTTTAAAAAGTGCAAGTCATTATAAAAAGTGCAAGTGATCATTAAAAGTGCAAGTCAGTATAAAAAGTCCAAGTCATCACAAAAAGTGCAAGTCAGCACAAAAAGTGCAAGTCATCATAAAAAGTGCAAGTCATCATAAAAAGTGCAATTCTTTATATAAAGTGCAAGTCATCATAAATAATGCAAGTCATCATAAAAAGTGCAAGTCGTCATAAAAAGTGCAATTCTTTATATAAAGTGGTAAGTGTATGTTAAGTCTATTACATATTGTATTTTTGTTGTATTAAAGTTCAAAACGTTTTTTGTCAGTTTCATAATTTCATACATCCTTAAAAATTTTGGGGCCATACTTGGCCCAATTAGATATATTTTTATATATAATAATATGTAAAATATATTTCCTTGCTTTATTGTGATTTAAACTTGTGTCATGATTTATGCTTTTTGTTTAATAAGTTGCTGCCGGACTGTGCCAAATGGAATGTGAATATCCTTATTGTTTTTCTTTTGTTTAAACTCATACTCTACGTATATCTGAACTTTTTTCTGCCTCTATTTTTTCTCTTGGAATTTGCTAACACTCAAACTTTATTTATATACAAATTTTTTATATAACAAAAAAACACAAATCAAGTGCTAAACACCAACAACTTCCGTTTAAATAATACTTTACACTTCCGTTGCCACTAAAAGATTTATTAAGTTAATAAAGTAAATTTGTGCTGGTCACTGTGGGTAAATATAGATTAAGTTTAAAAAGAGTAATTTTTATTTTTAATAAACTTGAAGGTTGTGATAGTTTCTTTTTCTTTTCACTCATTCATTTAAAGCGATAGTATCGGCAACATTGTTGTTGACCCCATGCCACGGAGGAATTTGTCTGCATAATTTTAGCACCCCCGCTGCTTTAATAAACTATAAGCTGTTAACGGATATAACAGCAGGGTGTTGGGTAGTGGTAACGTTATTAGGGTAAGAGGGAATATACATATGAAGCCAAGTAAAGTTGTTCATATTCTTTGGCAATATGTATATATAAAGCGTGAGTGTCACAACATCAGAGCAACGTGTGCAAATTATTGAAATTTTGTAAGCAAAATAGTTATTCTATTCGTCAAACTAATCAAGCAGTTCTTCCATTTTATGGCATTTTATGGTACATAATCGTCCTTTAGAGCGGCTAATTCGATAAACAATAGATCGTTTTCGAATCGCGTTTACAGTTTCTGATATTGAGCATGCCGTGCGACGCCGATGACCAGTAAGCACCGAAGAACCTGTATCCGCTGCACAGGAAAGCATTGAAGATGATCCTAATCAATCAATTCGCCGTGTCCTTTCTATGGAAGATTTTTTTGAGTTGTTGAAAATTGGTGTTTCAGATTGCTCCTTCTACGCGTGAGCCGCTGCCGCCACATGACAGAAATCATATTTAAATATTAATTTCATAAAATTAAAAAAAACCCGTTTCATTGATATTAAAAATATATATATTTTTTATTTAAAGGGTGTTTTTATAAGAGCTTGCTGATTTGAAATTTAAATAAAACACATGCCAAATTATGAAATGGCGAAAAAAAATTTTTTATTTGGTAGATAATTTTTTGTCATTTAACATTTAAATATAATTTCGGGCATATGGCCACCACAACTATTTTGCACTATGGTCATTCTGGAGGTCCAATTTTCGACCACCTTTTCAAGCATTTTAGGGCGCATTTCAACAATGACACGTTGAATACTGGTTTCCAAATCCTCAATCGTTGCTGGTTTATCCACGTAAACCAATGATTTCAGGTATCCCCACAAAAAATAATCGAGTGGCGTCAAGTCACACGAACGCGGAGGCCATTTCTCGAAATAATGTTGTCGTTGAAATGTTCTTTCAATAAGTCCATTGTTTCGCCCGCCCCGTATGACAAGTGGCACCATCCTGCTGAAACCACATTTCGTTTACATCCATATCTTGAAGTTTTGGCACCAAAAATTCATTGATCATGATTCTGTATCAATTACCATTCACGGTAACGCGTCGTCCTTCCTCATTTTTAAAGAAATAAGGACCGATGATTCCACCAGCCCATAGACCGCACCAAACACTACATTTATCGGGATGCATTGGTAATTCTTGAACGGCGTGTGGATTATCTTTGCTCCAAATACGGCAATTTTGCTTGTTGGCATATCCATCCATTCAACCAAAAATACGCCTCATCACTAAAGAGAATTTGGCGGTAAAAAAGCGGATAAACATTTTTAATTGTTTACACTGTTTTTGAAAATAAATTTCCACGATTTGGAAACGTTGTTCTGGAGTTAACCGGTTCAAATGATGATTTGCCAAACAATACTGAGTAGAGACGTCACTTTAAACTGTCAAAACAGCTGTCAGACAACAGAGTGATTCGTATTAAAAAAAACTTCATGAAAAACACCCTTTATTTATAATAAACAAAATTAAAGTTATTGATAAAAAATGTAATAATAACACGAAAAACTATAAAAACACATACATTTATTTCTATATTGTATACGAGAATTTGTAATGTTCTTTTATGTTTAATATTAAAAAAACGTTGTTGTTCTTATATTTGCAATTTATATATATATATATATATATATATATATATATATATAATGGCAACACTGTATTTGTTTATTGCTGGCCGTCAAAATAGAAAATAGCCTAACTTGGCAGCAGCAGCAAATGCTGTTGTGCTGCCCTCAAAATAATCGCTTTCATTTAAACACATGGAGTTTATATTTGACATATTGTGTTTAGAGCTTTAATGCTTTAAACACATTCACGACAGCAGACTAACGACTACACGACTAGATAAATGGAATGCGCGTGTTTATATAGGTAAAGTAGCACGGACAACAACCTGTCGTGTAGTCGTGAAAATAACCACTGCCATATAAACACATGTCTTCTATTTATTAGACTTGGGTCCAACTAGCTAATTCGCTCAGTTTTGACAAGAACCTCTGATCAAACCCATTTAAATTATATAGGTTTGATCAGAGGTTCTTGTCAAAACTGAGCGAATGAGCTAGTTGGACCCAAGTCTACTATTTATGTTGTCGTGTAGTTGGTAGTCTGCTGTTCTGAATGTGTTTAATGCATAAGTGTGTTCTTGCTGAGACACTCTTTATTATAAATTGAAAATTCACTCATGAGGTTCATAGAATATGTAACTTAAAAATAAGTAGCTTCGTTTAATATGACAACAGTTTTTAGTTATAGAAATTTTATTATTAATTTGCATACGAGAATTATATCAACCCGATGCCTACACAATTTTAATAAATGAATTGCCGTTTGATTATGTTCTTCATGTTTCTTTTTTCTGTATATTTATTTCCATTGCACTTAAGCTGAACTTTTTGGGTTCGAATTCTTTTCTACTTCAGTATATGTGAACATCGTCTGCAGGATTAACAATATCGGCAGAGTTGTTTCTGCAGAATGCATTCGACATTGTCAAGTAGGCAGTTAAATATCCTTTTGTTATGTAAAAATAAATCTGAAGTTATTTTGTTAAACCCGAGAACACACTAGGATATTTTTGGCATATTTTTTTTTTTTATCTTGGACCAGCACTCAGGGGATGACCCCTATATATGCAATGCATTGCGCCGGAACTGAAAACGAGGGGATAGTATTGAAAGATGAGAAGATAGGCAGTTGTTTTTATTTTTTTTTTTTGTAGCTATTTCAACCTTTTTACTTCGCCGGCTAATTTTTGCTACAGGGGCGACGAAGGTGGGTGCTGTTACTCTGCTTTTTTAGTACATAATAGTGTCAGTCGCTGCCAATTATGTTCAGTGACCAGTGGCTATGCCTTCATCATTGAAAACAGGCTGGCAGCAACTAACACAATCATGCCCTCATGCTGATCAGAAGAATTCAACACAATATTTCATGACTCAGCGCGGGCTCGAACTCACGACCCTCCGCTTCATAGTCTCGTGTTCTACTACTTCAGCCAACAGCAACCACTATCTTAAACGAATACAATGACGTGTTCTAGTGGCAACCTATTGGTTTTGCTTGTTCGAAAATTTACAGTGTAGAATGGCCTTCCAATTTCTAAATATCCAAATGATGGCAAAAATGCCATAGAGTATTTGCAGCTGAGGAATCGTATTGAAGTGTATGTCGCATAAGTTGTTCCGCTTTTAAATACTGAACATCAGCATGCTAATCAAGCAGAACGTTCCAGTGACACAAATCCTAGTGTCCTATTAAATGGAGTGCGTTGTACTGCACTGATCTCTGCTGGATCAGTGAGTGATAGTGATCTGAATGCTTTACCAATTCCATAGTAATGAGTAAGACAAAAATATTTTGTTTGTAATAAAATGGAATTAGTTAGAAATGTTAAATGAAATTTGTAAAACTAGTGTTGAAGTTGTGGAAAATAATGAATAAAATCGACTTGATTAAGGACAGATAAACATCTGTCTTTATTTTGTATTGAGTTTCAAAGTTTCTGGAGTTATTTTGAACAGGCAGCCGTCTAAATAAATACAGGGTCCTTCATTTACATTTCAGCATAAAAATCATGTATGTTTTTTTTGCACTAAAAATTATGCTTTCAAAACCAACACAAATACGCACACACCCTTAAATAAATATCGGGCCTTTTGTTATTATTTTAGTTTTTATTATGAGTGTTTTTTTTTTTTTTTTTTTTTTTTTGTTAAAGAATAAGTTTGTTTATTGTGTCTCCAATTGTTGCCGGTATAATGATGTTATTTTGGTAAAATGTTTTTCTAGTTTCGGTTTCTGTTATTGTTGTTGTTTTATATTCATTGTATTTGCAACTCGCACTGCTGTGGCTGAAGTTGAAAAGTAAAAAAAAAAGAAAAGTAAAAAGAAGGAGAAGAAAAAACTGATGCTGATGCTGAGGAGTAAACCAACAACAGCAGCGAAGCAAAACCACAATAGACGGTAAAGTTTAAACAATGACACAAAATAAAAAGGGACTCTAAGTAAAAACAAAACACAGCCAAAAAGGGTGCATGTGGCAGCTATAGAAAAATCTGTAAGAGAAATGTAGAAAACAGCAGCAGCAGCAGCAACAACAACAACAAACAACAGCTTTAAGTGGCAAGAGAAACACCAACCGGTTCGAAATCCCAGTGCACAAACAATAGCGTCACCAAAAGGCAAACAAAGTACTTGTGCTATTGTTCCAAATGTTACACGATTTTGGGTGATGTGCACGCGTTCATACAAAAGCAGTCACACAGACACACCAGCACACACACACACACACAAGCACACGCACACAAAAGTAATAAAGTTTAGAAAACTGTTTTATTTTTCATGGAAAACTAAACGTTTTATGTAGGCAACAATAGTATTTTAGGAATGTAAATTGAAATGCCGAAATGTAAAAAAAAAAATAATGGTACCGCGAACACCGGGCAACAATTTTTTTTTTTTTTTTTTTTTTTATAATTCCGCAGCATCCTGAACGAAAATAAATATTTTGGAAATATTTCGAAATAAATTTTTCAGGATTTTTTCGTAAAAATAAATAATGGTACTGCGAACACCGGGCAACAAGTTTTTTTTTTCTTTTATTCCGCAGCATCCTGAACGAAAATAAATATTTTGGCAATATTTCGAAATAAATTTTTTAGGATTTTTTCGTTTTGAGTAAAAATAAATAATGGTACTGCAAACACCGGGCAACAAGTTTTTTTTTTATTTTTATTTTTTTATTCCGCAGCATCCTGAACGATAATAAATATTTTGGAAATATTTGGGAATACATTTTTCAGGATTTTTCTTTTTGAGTAAAAATAAAAAATGGTGCTGCGAACACCGGGCAACAAGTTTTTTTTTTTGGTTTGTTTTTTTATTCCGCAGCATCCTGAACGAAAATAAATATTTTGGAAATATTTGGAAATAAATTTTTCAGGATTTTTTCGTTTTGAGTAAAAATAAATAATGGTACTACGAACACCGGGCAACAAGTTTTTTTTTTTTTTTTTTTTTTTATTCCGCAGCATCCTGAACGAAAATAAATATTTTGGAAATATTTGGAAATTAATTTTTCAGAATTTTTTTTTTATTTTGAACACGTACTCAAAAACATGTGCATACCGAAAGCATAAATTTTATTCCAGAAAACGACAATTTCTAGAATTGAAAATTTATCCTTTTTATTTCCATAAAGATTTAAGATAAACCAGGATTTTATTTAAAGGGACATTATAATTTTACACACGACATTAATAATATTTATAAATTTTTATTTATTAAAACTCTTTTAGCATTCTCAAGTTCCGTAATTATAATAAAAAATTTGTATTAATTTAATATTATGAATTTTTATATATAAAATCGCTACGCTCTTTATTGACCACAAACCCTGCAACCACCGGCAAACAACAGCAAATTTCTTGCACTGCAAAAAGAAATATTAATATTATTTAATTGTCATTATCAGTGCTTTTGTTTGTTCTCTCTGGGCCGTGATAGTTTTTAAACATTTATTTCTGTCTTTTTTTTCTGCTCACAACTTATTTCACTTAATTAGCAAATTTTGTTACTGAATTTTTGCTTGCGTTGCTTTTGTCGCCATTAAAACCAACTGCAAATGGCATAATGGCATAAATACTGTTTATTGTTTTAATAAACTTTATCTATTTTAGTTTTCTTGATATTTTTACGCTTAATTGCACTGAATTTTATTACTCAACATTTTATTTAATTAACACATTTTCAGATTTTCTGCTCCACTAAAATGTTCCCAGTTACTTTGGCCAAAGTTAATATCCATAATGTAGACATTTATGCACGAACCTCAAGCGGTTGCAATGGCCATCATTAACCAAACAGTAAGTAGATATATTTTTAATGTTTTTAATAAGCTTAAATGCAACATCAACATATTTTTCTCACATACTACTACATATATATGTATGTATATATCTCATTACCAAAATGTTACATTATCTGAGACGGCAATGAAGTTGTGTGTGCACACAAACAGTCATTTGATAAGCAGAGACAGAGAGAAAAAAACTATTAATAAAAGTATTATTTAAATATATCCCCTGTACTCTACAGTAAGTCTTTTAGAAATTTGCTTTTCCTTTCAGCATCATAATAATAGTTTGGGATAGGGCAAATGTTTGAAACTCATTTAAAAGGTCGTAGTGGTCATTTGGTCACATAACAAAGTGATATCGCGTGCGAAAGATATCATTCCGTCCAGTACAAATCCTATGATAAGAGACCAGCCCAATATGCCTTGAATGTTTGATAACTTTTAGTGTAGGGCACTGTTTGCTATTTCATATTAACGACATCAATCGTCTTATATATAAATTTTCCTTTTTTTTTAAATTGTGTGTAGTACAAGTATTTAGCAAGTAACTGCCACTGTTTTGTACATTATTTTTGCTTCACTTAACAATTGTGTAATTTTCTTATTTATTTATAAAGATTTTTTTTTTTTTGAAAATCGTTACTTAATTAAGTTTGTGCCACATTCAGTATGTGTGTGTGTATGCTTGTATTGCTACTGGTCTTTGCTTTACTAGAGATATTTTTATGATGACAATTTTTATTTTCCCGATAAAATCATTCAATTCCTCTATTTATTTAGTCTTTGCAGGGTTTAAATATATTATGAACTTGTAATATCATGATGTAATTCCATTTTATGTTTGAAAGGAAATAATTTTATGCGAGATTGATAAAACTTAATTTGCCATGATATAGATGGAAAAAATTGTATATTACAATATTAATATGTAATACAGCATTAATAATATTGGGCTTGAAAAAAAGTTGTATATGAAAGTATATATATATATTTTTTAAATCGGACTAGTAGTCCGAGGAGGCAGATGGAGAAAAATGAGAAGATAGAGACTTTTTTGTAGTTATTTCAAACTTTTACTTCACCAGCTAATTTTTTGCTACTAAAACACACCCAAAATTTGTTTTTGTCTCATATGAATTGTCTTGTATACCCTTCACCGACGTACATACTATGCACGTCTGACATATGTGTTTTAATTCCGTCCCTTGAGCCATCTTGTTAACCTTTCCAATTTTCAATATTATTTTTATTTCTTGGTAAAATATTTAGTTTTATATAGGTACTTTAATATACCAAAAAAGGTAAAATTTTCCAGTTGTGGATCAGATTTTTTGAATCTTCTGATTTTCTATAATAACGTGTTTTTTTTCAAATACACGAAATATTTTCATTATATGTACATGGAAAAAGACAAATTTCTTTTGTTTAGTTGCTTGTATGTGCCAAATGAAAATTTATTTGTCCATCTTTGGAATCGCTTTTTTGATTTTGATTGACTTTTAATACTAATTTATTACTTCTTGAAGTAAAAATCTGATTTAATTTCCAAACAAACAAGAAAGTAAAATTAGTTTTATACTAAAACGTTATCCAGTTCTGGAACCGTATATTGGACTTTTCACAATTTCAATACCAGGACTATTAGGACTATTTCTAGTGCATCAATATAATACCGAAGTCACTAACTTTCCTGGGGGCTTCAGAAAACGAGTTCACTTTTAGCCAGAAGGGCAAGCAAACATTGCTTATTCTATTACGCTCTTCATAAGCAACCAGAATATATATAGTTTATGGGGTCGCATAATAATATTGTTGAAATTACAGCATTTTTAGTGATACCCTTCAAATATTTTCCTAAAAGTATACTATGATTTTTTACAACTAAAAAGCTGCGTATGAGGAATGCTTGAATGGTTCTGTATATCACTCATTCGCACTGGGGGTGCACTAATATTTTCCATTACCTAAAACTATGCAATAGTTTGTGAATCCATAACGTATGAGTGATATTTCAACGCTTTCAATTAAATCAAACTCATACGACAGATTGAAATCATGCAGAGAAAAATAGAGCAAAATATTTGTTGTTTCTCAGGTAGTCGGCTGATTTTGATTAGCCGACGATAGTATTAAGGGGACAGATGGAGAAAGATGAGAAGGTATAGACTTTTTTGTAGTTATATCAAACTTTTACTTCGCCAGCTAATTTTTTGCTACAGAACACTTAAGGGAAGAACCCCACATATGCGATACATTGTGGCATTATATGATTGTGTCAATCACTGGAAGTAATTGTTTAGTGACCAGTGCTATACTTTCGTTACTCAAATGGGTTGCCAAATTGCGGCCACATGGCAGAAATCATATTTAAACAATAATTTCATAAAATTGTCTTTCCAATAAAGCCCGTTTCATTGACATTAAAAATATATTTCCTTCAGTCAACAGCACCTTCAATTGTGTGGTTTTTCTGTCGATCTGCCTCTTTAATAAAATTTCAACATTGTTAAATTACAAATGTCATTAGGAAAATTCTTAAATTATATTGTTAAAGAATTCTTATAAACATGCCATTTAAGGCACATTTGCTTTAGTTGGTGTCACTTCAGTGTCACTCTTTATCAGTTAGATTTAAAATATGTTGCCCCATAATAAACTTTCAATTTTCTTGTTGCATACTAAACAATTTTTGAATTTCCTGTTAACATAAATTTGCCACATTCTTGAGAGTGCAAACATGCAATCAGACAGCGGGTAGATTTTTAAGTGGTAGCTAATTTTTTTTGCTTTTAGTTTAAAGTTAATTGTCTGATGTTTTCTGCTAGGATGTTATCAGTTAGTATTATATATGGGAAACGGGAAATATCAATAATAAAACTGCGCTGACTTACTATTGACACAGTCACCAGTACTAGTGACATATACTACCCCCGACAATGATATTTTCTATAGACATTTAACATGTGTATCTCATTTAATACTAATACTAAAAATCTATTGATACTATTGACTATCTAGTTTTTTTGGATATGTAGACATTGCAAGTAGTGAGTCACTAGTCTTTTTGGGATCATATGTAGACATTGGAACTAAAGATTCACTAGTATTTTTGGGACCATATGGAGATCTTGGTACAAGCGACTCACTTGTTCTGTTGGGACGATATGTAGACATTGGAATATTGTCTCACTAGTACTTTTGGGATCATATGTAGACATTGGAACTAGCGACTCAATAGTCCTTTTGTGACCATATGCTGACATTGGAAATAGTGATTCGCTAGTTCTTTTGGGTCCATATGTAGACATTGGAACTAGTGACTGACTAGTTCTTTTGGGGCCGTATGTAGACATAGGAACTAGTGATTCACTAGTACTTTCGGGACGATATGTAGACATTGAAACTAGTGTCTCACTAGTACTTTTGGGATCATATGTAGACATTGGAACTAGCGACTTACTAGTCCATTTGGGACCATATATAGACATTGGAAATAGTGATTCACTAGTTCTTTTGGGACCATATATAGACATTGGAACTATTGACTGACTAGTTGTTTTTGGGCCGTATGTAGACATAAGAACTAGTGACTCACTAGTTCTTTTGGGACCATATGTGGGCATTGGAACCAGTTATTCACTTGCACATTTTGGTAAATCTGATCTACTTTTTGATACTTCTGTGAAATTGAGGTTGTTAATGCAAATGCATAGTTTGTTAACTTTTGAGAGCTTTATTATTATACGCTAATTCGTAAAAATATATTTGTTTTAATATTGAACTAGAAATAAGATACTAATTCATATCGCTCATCTGCCGCCGCCACAATTTATTGCTCATCATAGGCAAATACAGAAATGTAGACATATTATCGACATTGCCTCCAACTTTCACCAAAATAGTAGACAAAAGTGTTTACACACTTACAAAATTTGCAATGACGTGACCGAATCGAAGTCAACTAGTGGCGTTTAAAAAAATTCTTCCAAGCTCAGATTTCTTCTGACCTGTAGATTTCAGAAACTTAAAAAAATTAATTTGATTTTTTTGGAAAAAGTTTTGATATTAAAAAATCTCGGATGATCTTTAGGGTCAACCGTTTTCTTGATTTTTTTTTATTGCAGTATAATATCGTTCGAACTAAATTGCTACTGGCGTTTCAGGCAAAAATATTCTTATACCCGCAAAAAAAGTGTAAAACTATTTACCTTGAATAAAACACCCTTTAAATATGCTAAACTGCACGGCAGACCTGTTTGTTAAACATGACCGTTAACACACAAACAGCTCGCAACAAAGTGTTGTTTTGTTTATTAACAATTAAACGGCTGCTTGTGCGAAAAGTTATAAATATTTGCATGTTCGAGTAGGAGGTGGAAAGGACATGCACATATACCCATGCAAATGATTGAAAATATGTTTGCAGTTGTAACGAAGTCAGTTAATTGCCCACTTAAAGACAAGTCTAAACAAACACACTTGTTTTTGCAGCAAGTGGCACTTGTCGCACTTATTGCAACTAAAAGCTCTTAAATAACTCAACTCCTCGTACACTTTAAGAATGCTAAATGCCATTCTGATTGTTCGGAGAATGTGTTGCGGGAACCGCTATGCATAAATGCTGTTCTCTAATATGAACTTGCCAGTTCATGTGGAATGTTGTAGATGCATGAAGGTGTGTCGCATTCTTAAATAAAGTTGGCTTTTTATTTTATTTTTAAAGCCGATTTAAAATTTATAATAATTTTTTGTAAGGGTAAAAAAAAAGATTTCTTTGATATGCTCTAAACACTTACTTATTCATAAATAAATAAAATTTATTTTAGATTTATTCTCGGAAATTTTTTGTATGTAAAATTTTTAATAAAATATACTAATTTTAAATTTTATGAAAATGGGGCTTAGAAGCTAGCAGGCTATTGATTACAGTCTGTGAAAAATAGAATACAAGTGTTTATAGGAGAATGATTATTTTCACGGCTGCAAGGCGGATTGTTGTCCGTGCTACTTTTGTGCTGGTAGTCAAATCAAACTAAATATTCAAAGGCTCAAAGGAAAGTTCACATCAATAAATTACGTTAAATACGCGATTTATACAGTAGAGCAGAACAGCTGTTTTCGAAGGCCGCCACACTTATATCATCGGTACGCATGTGTATTTCAAGTTTGTCGCCACTTATTAAACTAAATATTTAAAGGCTCAAAGGAAAGTTCACATCAATAACTTACGTTAAATACGCGATTTATACAGCAGAGCAGAACAGCTGTTTTCGAAGGCCGCCACACTTTTATCATCGGTACGCATGTGTATTTCATGTTTGTCGCCACTTATTAGGCGGTTTCGTTAAATATGATAAGAGTTTTTAGTTAGAAAAATTTTCTTAGGAAATTGCATACGAGAAGTGTATTTTTTATTTTATGGCCGTGTTGCCGTTTGATTATTTTCATGTCCCATTTTTCTGAATATTTTCTTTCATTACACTAAAGTGCTATTTTGCTGCTACAATTATTTTTTGTCAGCTCTTATAAAAGAAATACTGCTGTACAACACGTTGCACAGTGGGATTTGTTATTAAAATGTTTGGCAAAAAAAATATAAGGAATGCTAGTAGAATGTTCAAATTTGGCACAGAGCCTTTGGTTAGCTCAATTTAGAATAATATAAAGTTTCATAAAAATTGGCCACGCCCACTACCCACCGCCCATAGAACCCAAAATTTATTTTTGTCCCAAAGTTTTTGAAATTTGGCACAGAGTCTTTTATTATCTCGGTTAAGAATAAAATAAAGTTTCTTCGAAATTTGCCGTGCCCACTACACACCGCCCATAGAAGCCAAAATTTATTTTTGGCCCAAAGTTTTTGAAATTCGGCACAGAGCCTTTTATTACCTCAATCAAGAATAAAATAAAGTTTCATCGAAACTGGCCATGCCCACTACACACCGGCCATAGAAACCAAAATTTATTTTTGTCCCAAAGTTTTTGAAATTTGGCACAGAGTCTTTTATTACCTCAATTAAGAATAAAATAAAGTTTCATTGAAATTCGCCACGCCCACTACACACCGCCTATAGAAGCCAAAATTTATTTTTGGCCCAAAGTTTTTGAAATTCGGCACAAAACCTTTTATTACCTCAATTAAGAATAAAATAAATTTTCATCAAAATTGGCCACACCCACTACCCACCGCCCATGGAAACCAAAATTTATTTTTGGCCCAAAGTTTTTGAAATTTGGCACAGAGGGTTAATATCCCACAACTTTTTGTTTCTTTACCAAAACTAATTATTTTATATTAATTTCATGAATTTGGAGACAAATTTTATGATTTTATAAAAGATTATTAATTATTTAAACTTTTTTTTTTTAATTGACAATATGAAGTCTTACCTGTTATTTTACTATAGCGGGAGCACCTAGCACGAGCGAGCAACCCTTCTTTTTTCTTCCAAAGAAGTTTGCAATCACGGCACATTATGGAAAAAATTTTATTCTATCATATCTTTTGAACCATATGAGTGAACTTTATAATATTTTTTTTAAAATGCGCAGAAAAGGCTATATTTTAAAGAAAACACTATTTAAATCAGAACAATGAAATTATTTTACGTACAAACGCTATAGAAGTGCGTAAACAGTTTTCAATATTTTGGTTTAAAATTTTCATGTGACTTTACTTCATTATTTCTAAGACAAATAAACGTTTTTTTGGGATATAATTTATGGATTCTTCATACTGAATCAATTTTCTACAAAACTCCATCATTACATTTTTAAATTTTATGTGTCTAAAAATGACATATTGGACAAAAAATCCCACTGTGCAAGAGCAATTGAACAACTTTGAATAAAACAATTTCCATAAATATTGCCGCTGGGCATGTTCCACAAACAAAAAATTTTTGGCAATTTGTGTTGTTAATTTTAACATCATCATGTGTGTATTTGTAATAAAAACTTATTTTTAATATAAATTTTACCCAAAGCCTTTTATTTAAATCTGAAAAAATGAGGAAATTCATTAACAACCAAATGCCGCTGTACGTGTTTCCTTTTCCCCAAGAAATAGACGAACAAATTAAAAGAACAAAGCAAACTTTACGGCTTTTTAACAAAAATTTCTATATAGTAAAATATTAATTATTCTATTAATATTCAAAAAGGTCTATTACATGTCTTTTTGTTTTATCTGTCAGGGAAATATTTTTTAGCTCATGTCGTTGACATCACACACCAGTCAGTCGTATGCGAGCCAGGCAGGGTTATTAATTTGCATTAAATATTTTCTTTTTTTCCTTCTTTTATAAATTTCAAAAAGTTTTAAACTAAAAACATCATGAAGCCGTAGACTTTGTAAAATAAAGGATGTACAGGCAGGAGTTTGAGGTGAAGCAGCCGAAGATGTAAATGTCGATATTAAAAGTGTAAAAGAACAGCAAAAATAAAAAAAGAAATAGTTTTCCTATTAGCACGGCTTCATGTTATGAAAAGAACTTTATTTTTCCAGCATGTGTGTCTAATCCACAACAACAACAACAGCAACAACAGCAGCAGCAGCAGTCAAAAAGAAGCTGCATAAGGAAAAGCAACCGTCATAAAATTTTCTAATTACAGGAAAACTACTTGTAAGTACAGACATCTGTTTACTTCATTTTTTTTTTCTTTTCTCTAAATTAATACAAGCAAAAGTACACGAACGAGCCTCTGCTGTGGCTTTTAATGTTTTAAGAATATTCATATGAATGAAAATGAGTTTTTAAAAGATTTTAAATGTGTTATTCTAACCGTAAAGGAGGAGTCTTTTACTCTGGTGTGCAGCAACTACAACTATACAACACCACCACCACACCACCTGCCTGCCTGCCGTCCATATGGAGTGCTATTTGCCACTGTCTGTAGTATTTAAATATGACTTTATGGCAACATAATTTTCCATTCTTCTTTTACGACGAGTATTTATGGCAGCAACACCAACACACAACCAACAACAGCAACAACGATTTTAGCAAAATGAGAAGACAAGACAGGCAACACTGTTTGGTTGTTTGGTTGTTCGGGTGTTCGGTTGTTTAAAGAGCACTTTGTATGCAAGTAATTAATTAAAGTATTAATAACACTTAATGAAACTTGTTAACTTTTACCCAACACATGCTGTCAGATGTTTCAAATAAACTCACGTGTGCATATAAAAAACATGTTGTTCTGGTGATGGAGTCTTTCTTTTTTTTTTAATTTATATTCATACAGAAAAAGGTTGTAAAGTCGATGGTTGGCCGATATACGGGAAATTAAAATAATTTTAATATCAGGTCGAAATGTATACAAAGTCGCGGATAAAAGGTATAATAAAGTAAAAAACCCAACTTTAATACTTAATACCCTTTTTGTCATGATTTGCAATTTTTACAATCATTTGCACTTTTTATGATGACTTACACTTTTTATGACCACTTGCACTTTTTATGCTGAGTAGCACTTTTTATAATGATTTGCAATTTTTATAATGACTTGCAGTTTTTATAATGACTTGCACTTTTTATAATGAATTGCACTTTTTATGATGACTTGCACTTTTTGTGAAGACTTGCATTTTTTATGATGACTTTTTTTATAATGACTTGCACTTTTTATAATGACTTGCACTTTTTATGATGACTTGCACTTTTTATAATGATTTGCAATTTTTATAATGACTTGCACTTTTTATAATGACTTGCACTTTTTATGATGACTTGCACTTTTTATAATGATTTGCAATTTTTATAATGACTTGCAGTTTTTATAATGACTTCCACTTTTTATAATGAATTGCATTTTTTTTTATAATGACTTGCACTTATTGTGAAGACTTGCATTTTTTATGATGACTTGCTCTTTTTTTATAATGACTTGCTTTTTTTATGATGACTTGCACTTATTATAATCACTTAGACTTTTTATAATGACAAGCACTTTTAATGATGACTTGCACTTTTTATGATGACTTGCACTTTTTATGATGTCTTGCACTTTTGAAGATGGCTTGCACTATTTATGATGACTTGCTTTTTTTTTAAGGACTTGCACTTTTTATAATGTCTTGCACTTTTTATAATGACTTGCACTTTTTATAATGACTTTCACTTTTTATGATTACTTGCACTTTTTATGATGACTTGCACTTTTAAAAATGAGTTGCACTTTTTTTGATGACTTGCACTTCTTATGATGGCTTGCACTTTTTATGATGATTTGCACTTTTTATGACGACTTGCTCTTTTTATAATGACTTGCACTTTTTATGATGACTTGCTCTTTTAAAGATGACTTGCACTTTTTATAATGAGTTACCCTTTTTATGATGACTTGCAATTTTTATGACGACTTGCACTTTTTATGATGACTTGCAATTCTTATGATGACATGCACCTTTTATAATAACTTGCACTTTTTATGATAACTTGCACTTTTTATGATAAATTGCACTTTTTATGATGACTCGCACTTTTTATGATGACTTGCACTTTTTGTGATGACTTTCACTTTTTATAACGACTTGCACTTTTTATAATGACTTGCTCTTTTTTTATAATGCTTTGCATTTTTTATAATGACTTGCATTTTATTTCCTTACTAATATAATAAATATGAAAGTAACTCTGTTTGTCTGTTACCTTGTCGTGCTAAAACCGCTAAACCCTTTCATGGAGTCATTTTTGAGGCGAAAATAAAATTCACCAAATGTTTTGAACAGACCTTGTATGTACTAATAAGGCTCCATAACGTTTGAGAAACTTAATCAGAAAAGGGACAAGTTTTTAGACAGTTTAATAACTCTTAATTGCCCTTAATTTTAGGGTAAAGTGTGTTCTTTATAGAGTGTCACAAGTTTCAATCACAATAACACAAGGAAATACATATATTTATATATAAAACGGGCTTTATTGGAAAGAAAATGTTATGCAATTAATCTTTAAATATGATTTCTGCCATGTAGCCACCACGGCTGGTGCGTAGAAGGCGCAATCTGGAATACCAATTTTCAACAACTAAAAAAAAAATCGTCCATAAAGTGGAAGGACTCAATCCCACTTGCGGAGAACGGAGAGACGAATTGATTGATAAGGATCCTCTTCAATGCTTTCTTGTACAGCGGCTACAGCTTCTTCAGAGCGCACTTTTCAGCGTCTCGCGGGATGCTCAATATCAGTAACAGTAAATGTGCTACGAAAACGATCTATTGTTCTTCGAATTCGCCGCTCTGAAGGACGATGACTTTCACAAATAGAAATTAATTAAAATTTTGATTAAAATTTTAAACAATTTGCACGCGTTGCTCTGGTATAGTGATACTCTAAAAAACACGCTTTATTTGTTATAAAATATTTCTAATGAAATTAAAGCTTTAACTCCACAAATAAAAATTTTTAGGTATTATTATAAATTTGCCTTGACTCAATTTGTGGGCTATAAATAATAAAACGAAAAAGCTTACTCGAAATGTACTTTCATTAGAATGAAAAAATGCTCCAACTTTGCAGACACAATATCAGTCCTTCTTGTCACAAACAGACACTCACATCCTCTTCAATTTCAGCTTTCCGAAAGAGATATTTAGACACAAGCAACACCCAAGATTCCCAAAAAATTTTTTTAGACGCACCCACTACTTGCAACAAATTTTATAAAAAGGATGATAATAATTGAGTTATTTACTCACACAAACGAGTACATCATCCTTGTGTTATAATATAAATGCGTGCGGTATATATTTTCGAGCATACTTTTAGGAGTTCCTTAAAAAAACCACAAGTTGAAATTCAGCCACTGCGCACAATCGTTTCAAGTTGCTTGTTATTGTTGCTAATTTTCCTGTCAAATAATATTAAAGCATTAAAAGTCTTATGTTTTTTTTTGTAAATTTATTTTTTCTATTTTGTTATTATTGCATTTTGTTTGGTTGAGTTTTTTTTGTTGCTTTTATTTCTCATTATATATCGAGTGTCTGTATAAATATTTTTTTTACATTTTTATCTTCATATGGCAGAGTTTTATGTGCTATAGCTATTGGTATTTTTATATTGTTTATAATTTATTATACTGCACACTTTTGCTTTTGATGTGGCTTAAATTAGGTAGTAAAAAATTTATTAACAGGAATTGGGTTGTTGTGTCCTTAAAAGTATGTGTTTGACAAAATATATTCATTAATTTATTAAAAATGTATAAACGTTGATTCTATTTTAGAAATTATTAAGTGGTGAAATTAGTTTTATTGGTGGTAGCGAAGTAGACTGAATTAATTTATTTATAATTTATTGCATTATTTTCTATTTGGCTAATGGAGGAAAATTAGAGAACAATTTCATTTTTATATTAAATTATGCAAACAATTAGAATATTTTGGATATAAAATTAAGCATAAAAAATATAAAACGATGTCGAAAGAATTATTTTAATTTATAAAATATTTTATTTTATTTTAAATAGCTGTGGCAATAAGTAATAAGAGTTTAAATCTACTTAAAAAACTGTTTTTCTAAAGATAAAATATTTAATTTTTTTTGTGACCCCTTCCTGGTTCACGTATGATTTTGACCGCTGACAAATTCCACAGAATGCCATTATATTTAAGGAATAAAATAGTCATTAAGAAAATTTCTCTTAAAGCGACTTAAGCGCTTATTACGTATTACCGCGGATGTAATTGTAAGAAAATAGAATTTTTTTGATACTGTGAAAGATGCAGATCAAATACATAAAAAAACAAATAAAAGTGCTATATTCGGCTATGCCGAATCTTATATACCCTTCACCAACGTGCCTGTGAAGTATGTACATAAATCCTTTCCAGCCCTGAAACAATCTTTTTGATCCATCTTACTTTCAATGCTAAATTGTTTCTTTAAAAAATATAACATATTTAAAAAAAATTAATATTCCATAACAAGTTTTCCAGCTCTGGAGTTGACTTTTTAGCTTTTCAGTTTCCTAAAAAAAATTCTTTCCAAAATGTCAAATTTTAGTTTTTACAGAAAAAAAAATTTTTTTTTAATCGATTTCTTTTATGCAGCCAAAAAAGTTTTAATTGTCCAACCCTGCAACCATCTTTACTGATTTATTTATATCTAACATATAACATATTTTTGATCGCAAAAAAAATATTTTTATTTAGTTATTTTAATATTCCAGAAAAATTTAAATATTCCAGCTCTGGAGTGTAAACTTTTTGACTTTTCTGTAATAGCAGGAAATTTCTCTCAAAAATATAAAAATTTTTGTGTTTAGAAGAAAAGAAAATAATTTGCTTTGTTGGTGACTTTTATGTACCGAAGTTTCAATTTTCCAACCTTGGAACCATCTATTGGATTTTCTTCACTAATTTATTTATTTCTAAAATATAAAACATTTTTGATTACAAAAAAAAGTAAAGAAAAAATTGTTTTTTAGTTGTTTTAATATTTAAAAAAAATAAGTTTAAATTTTCCAGCTCTGGACTTGACTTTCTGGCTTTTCTGTTTTCTAATACCAGGAAATTTCTCTCAAAAATATCAAATTATTAGTTTTTAGAAGAAAAGAAAATAATTTGTTTTGTTGGTTACTTTTGTGTACCGAAAAAAGTTTCCATTATCCAACCCTGGAACTATATTTTTGATTTTCTTCAGTAATTTATTTATTTTTAAAATATTGTTGATTACAAAAAAGGGGAAAGAAAAAAATTGTTTTTTAGTTTGTTTAATATTAAAAAAAAAAGTTTAAATTGTCCAGCTCTGGAAAATTTAAACTAGAAAATTTCACTAAAAAATATATAAAAATTCTTGTTTTTAGAAGAAAAGAAAATAATTTGTTTTGTTGGTTACTTTTGTGTACCGAAAAAAGTTTCCATTATCCAACCCTGGAACTATATTTTTGATTTTCTTCAGTAATTTATTTATTTTTAAAATATTGTTGATTACAAAAAAGGGGAAAGAAAAAAATTGTTTTTTAGTTTGTTTAATATTAAAAAAAAAAGTTTAAATTGTCCAGCTCTGGAAAATTTAAACTAGAAAATTTCACTAAAAAATATATAAAAATTCTTGTTTTTAGAAGAAAAGAAAATAATTTGTTTTGTTGGTTACTTTTGTGTACTGAAAAAAATTTATTTTATCCAACCCTGGAACCATATTTTTGATTTTCTTCAGTAATTTATTTATTTTTAAAATATAAAATATTTTTGATTACAAAAAAAGGGAAAGAAAAAAGTTGTTTTTTTAGTTTTTTTTTATAAATAAAAAAAAGTTTAAATTTTCCAGCTCTGGAGTTGAGTTTTTGGTTTTTCTGATTTCCAATACTCGTTCCAAGGAATTTCTCTCAAATATGTTTAATTTTTACAGAAAAAGAAAAAAATTGTTTTGTTTAGTTACTTTTTATGTAAATTGAATCTTTCAATTTTCCAACCCTGGAATCGTCTTTTTGGGCTTTGTTTGATTTTTAATGCCAATGGATTACTTCCTGAAGTGAAAAATTGATTTAATTAACTAAAAAGAAATATATACATGATTTTATCTAAATACTTTTATACATGAATAATATGTTCAAGTTTTCCAGCTCTGCAACCTTATTTAGGATTTTGCTGATTTTCAATAGCATTTTGTTTAGCACTATTTCCCATATATCAGTCGAAAAATTTCTAGCTTTTCGGCGGACTTCGGAAAATTTAATCCACGTACAGACTGATGGACAGAGAGACAGATTAAGAGAAGTACCTTAATCGACATCCCTGTTAATAAGGACCTTGAATATATATCCTTTCCATATTAGTATTGTGGAACACACGGAATGACACACGTTGAAAAAATTAACATCCTGTAATACAATTTAAATAAGAAAGTTCGACTAATAAAATAGAAATTCATAAATAATTTTTGGCCCAGGGTATAAAAATCATTCAGAATTTAACAAATTGACTGCGAAAGTGTAGATCGTGACTGAACACAGCATCGAGCGTAACCAAGTCCTAATTAAGAGATTTAATTTAAAACTCTAGCATTCACAAGTGCAGTTCAGAAGAAATCGATCACATATTCATGATTGAATCCACAGGCGAATCCAACATCCTTCTGCTTTAGATGTTGGAAGTCAGTCGTTTATTATTTAAGACGTTTTGAATTACTTGAGCCATAAAATATGTTCTAATATAAAAGTACACTATTTGCTCTGTCTTGTTTAAATATTTGTTTTTATTCATATTTTTTATTTACCCTATTGCTTAAATTCTTAAATACTTTATAATAGTTTTTTTTATTCACTAAATCTGGATTTTAATTAAAAGAAGCTCTTTGATTTTGGTGTTTAATTATTTTACTATTTTATTTAATTTTATGCCTGCGCACAGCAAAATAATAAAACGTGTTTTAAAGAATATATTTTAGTTTTCTCTATGGCAGAAGTTTTTATATAAATAATAAAATGAAAACTTTTGTTGTAACTTAAGTGCAATTGACTTTATTTATATATAAGCTATTTTTGATATTATGATTACAATATATATATATATATATATATATATATATATATATATATATATATATTTTTTTTTCAATGTTGATTTATTTTTACTGACCTTATCAGTTTATTAAAATATTAATCTTCCTGAAGATGTTAAGAAGCTGTTAACGAAATATCGAATAAAAATTATAAGAAATAATAATTTATAAAAAACGATCACAACCTTGCAGGAGGATAAGCGTTAATTGTCTTTAAGCTACTGGTACGATTACTAGTATAGAAAGCACTAGTTCAACAGGTGATTAGACATATACAGAAAAGTACTAGTACTTCAAGTAGTTCATCTGTAGACTGATTTGACTTGTAGAATTTCATATTACTTTTTGATAATGTTTTAAAGCGAATTGCTAATTCTCATTTTCATTTATTTTATTTTTAATTGTTACATTTTTTAAACAAATTCAAATTTGAAACAAAGAATAGTATTAGAAGACTTTGCCACCTGCATATCAGTTTATTTATTCGATAATTTATGTAAGTAAGTCGCAGTGTTCTAGTGTGGTAAAAAAGTGACATTTTAAAAACTAAATAAGAGGAACTTTCCATTTCCTCTTATAAACTAAGAATTGATGAACCAAAAATTGCTTGTGAAGACAAAGACTTAACAAATTTCATTGGGTTTAAAAAACCAAAAAATTTAGGAATTTTTTTATATATGAACCAGTTCTTAATGCAGAACTGATTATACTAGTATCCGACTAGAAGAAATTATACTAGTACTCATCTAGTACTAATAGTACTAGTATCCCCCTAGTTTCCATGTAGTACCAATTGTACTAGTAACTTCCCAAACACACTCTTAATTTGAGCATGAACATGTTATAGGAAAGTTCACAGTTGGGAACTAGTACTGGTGATTTTTGTACTAGTGCAATACTAATTTGATACTAGTTCGATCTCCTGCAGGGAAGCTTGATTAATATTACAATCATATTTTTTTCAATTATTTTTAGAGCAAAAATATATATATATTTTTTTAAATTAATTACTTAAAGCTTAAATCGCTAATAGGCCTCAGTTTATACATCAAATAAGCTTTAATATGTTTTAAATAACTCGAAATTAATAAAACTTATTAAAAAATAAAAATTGCAGATTTGAGCTTGAGTCTTAATTTCGACTCAAAATCAAAATTTTATCTTAATAATATAATTACAGTGCACTCCGCTTTACTGAAAATAACCAAAACTAAATTTTTTCAGTTATCCGATTTTTTCTCTAAAACGTAGTTCGGATTACTGAAATTTGTTACAGTTAAGCGTTCGGCTTAAAATCAGTAAAACATACACATGCATATTTGCACATTTTGTTTGTTGAAATTTTTCACGAATTCCTCGAAAATGTCTAGCCACTTGCATTAACAATATCATAGAAAAATACAATAAAGTATGTAAGAGGGAAAAGGACAAATAAATTTTGCCATTGAATTTTTTAACGGACAAGACATGCACAATTTGTTCAGCCTTAAGTTATGCAATCGATTTCTAATAAATGAATTTGCCATTGTTTTATTTTTCAATAAAGCGAAGTAAGTTTCATACAACACGTAGTTGTGGGCTTGCTTTTGCTTTTCAGTAATACGGTATTTTCAGTAAAGCGATGTTTCGCTAAAGCGAAGTGAAGAAGACTAGCTGCGTTTAAAATCAGTGATTTCAGTAATCCGTTTTTTTTCAGTAAAGCGTGTTGCGCTAAAGCGTATTCGACTGTAACTATAGCCTGGTTACCACTTTGCGTTCATAATAATTAACCTTAAGGATACGTGTGACGTATGAGTAATATTTGGTGGATAATGGTTTTCAGTAATACGATATTTTCAGTAAAGTGATGTTCCGCTAAAGCGAAGTGGATAAGACTAGCTGCATTTAAAATCAGTGCGGGGATTTGTATCGCTTTCAGTAATCCGATTTTTTTTTTCCAATAAAGCGTGTTGCGGTAAAGAGGAGTCGACTGTGATAATATCGAAAAACAAAATTAATTTGTTTAGAATTCCCTCAAACTATTGAATGTCTTGGTTCTTTTTTTATTTTACTTGAACCGGCACTCAGTGCACGAGGGCTCTTTGCAACCCAGTGGCTATTTTTAAATAAATATTTTTTTATGCGTTAAACAATTTATTATGCCACATCATTTCTTTTTGTTTTAAATTACCTAAAAATACCTAAAAATAAACTTGCTTTAAAGAAATATTTTTTGTAAAATTATACGAGTATTCATTTATATAGACAATTTTACAAGAACCTGTGGCAGTTAAATTTATATAAATTTTATATAGACAATTTTCTTTATAACAAGAATCTGTGGCGTTTAAATTTAGGCAAAATAAAAATTTTAAATAAAATTTTTAATAAGTTTACAAATCTCTTTGTAGAGTATAGAGGCATATAAATATTTTGCTAAATATTTGTAAGTGCTGGCATGCATGTATGAGTTATCTGTAAATATGTATATGTATGTGTATGTTTGTATATGAACTTATAAACATGCTACTCGTATATTCGTATAGAACACTACTACACACGCAGTTAGACATGCAGTTGCTAATTTCTGGTAAAAATTCTAATAGACACATATTCCGATTCATCACCGCAATTGTTTACAATTTGTTTGTTAATTCCTAGGCGATACAGTAAAACAGTCGCGTCGTACTTACCTCGTTTGTATAATTATTTCTAATAATATATTTTTCACTAAATCAACAACTAATTGGTACTCGTCTGGTATTTAATAATAATAATTATTTACATACATTAGATGCCCTTTATTTACTTCAAGTTGCTAACAAACAATATTTATTTATAATATTTATACTCTCACTAAACTCTAGTAATTATTATTTTTTTTCTTTGTAATAATTTTTCCTCTAAATGTTCTGTCATCTTTTGTCATCAATACATACAAAACTTATGTTGTTTAACTTTCGGCGGCTTTTTTTTTAATAGATTATTATTATTTTCATATATATAAAGTTGTTGATTAATTAATTTTAATTGTTTGTGTTTTTAGTGTTTAGAATCTACTTGCTTTTTTTTTTAAATATATGTAATATTTAATTTTTCTCTAAATACATTTAATTATCTAAACCCCTGCATCAGGCGCATTGTCAGTTCTTTACAATGTTGTTGTGTTTTCCTTTTTGTTTGTTTTGCTTTGGTTTTTATTTATTGTCCTGTTAGTTTTCTTGTGTTAATCATCTGCAAACGGTCGTATCATCGCCGGTACATATCGAGTGGGGTTCCGCTAAGAATAATTTTCCATTCGCACAGGCACACAATTGGTAGATGCCATGCTGGCGTTCACGCATGTGCGGTGTACCCGGCAGTGGCAATTGTACAGTTCTTAAGTTGGGCATAAAGATTTTCGAGGATTCAAAGCGAATCTAAGACGAGTAAAAAAAATGAAATAAAGAAAAAATTATTAAAAAATTCAAGTCTTCTTTTAATAGTTTTTAATAAAAAATAAAATTGTTTATTCTTAAAAATAGAACTAAAAAAAAAAAAGAAAAAAAGTGGCAACACGGGTAGAGTGAAAGAGTTCTCGTATGCTACTTCCTTATAAAATTTGCGAAAAATAAAAGCTCTTTTCCCATTCAACTGAATCACTTAAAGAGTTGTGATAAATAACAACACACATACATGAGTACCGGCGTTCACGCATGTGCGGTGCATTTAACAAAATAATTTTTCTTAAAAAAAAAAAAAAATATGGCATCACAGGTGGAGTGATAGGGTTCTCGTATGCTACTGCCTTATAAAATATTTTTAAAATAAATACTATATTCTTAATATTCCAATCTTAATATAAAAAATAATAAATAGAATTTGAACAAATTCATCTATTAATAAAATAAAAAATGATTTGCAGTCTTGCAGATTCGAACTTAAGCCTGTTGAAAAATTAACAATTTAAAGTTCGACTGATAAAAATTCATACATAATTTAAAAATAAATACTCTTATCTTATCTTATCTTAAATAACAACACACATAAATAAGTACCGATGATGAATCAGTATTGGCTTTCGAAAACAGCGCTATTCGACTCTACTCTGTAAATTGAAAATTAATTTAATGTTGCTTTCCCCTTGGTCCTTGAAAATTTTATCATGTCTTTTTCAACTTCATATTATGACTTTCAGTCAATAAAATCAGAATTCAATATTTTATAATGAATATTTTAATTTCAATATTTTAAAACAAAACATCCTTATTATTTTAATGCCATTTCTTTGTCAGGCTAATTCACTTCTCGAATATCCATTGACTAATTTTAAAATAAAAAAAAAAATTACAATAAGAATTTTTTCTTCAGCCTTAAGTTCAAATCTGCAAATTGCAATTTATTGGAACGAAGTTCCCTATGGGACGATGCAGAGGGGTCCACTAACCGGGAAAAAACGTCCGTAACGTAAGATTTTTTTTCTAAAGCCTAGTACTCTGTTTGAATTTGTGGAAAATGTTGCGTTACATCAGTTATTTCATTTTCAGATTTTTCCTTTTTAATTGAAATTATGTTCTCCATTTTCAATGAAAAAATTTTTAGTTTCAAAAAATTATCGTACGAAATAAATAACATTCATATTATTTCACATGTTTTTCATAATTAAAACAGAGTGCAAGTTTAGCAACATTTTTAAACAAATATTTCGATTGAATATTTTTTGTATCGGTTCTGTCAGAATTTCACATGAAAGTTTAAAAAGATTACTAGGCTTAAATCAATGTTTAAGACGTATGAGTAATACGATTCCATACAAACAAAAATATTAATCATACGCAGCCGCGCCGTGACAGAATACAATTTCGTTTGGGAACAAAATTGATTCGGTATTTTTGGTTGGTCGGCGAAAAAAAATTTATACCCGAATAGTTATTTTCTTTATACCTCGAATAGAATTTAAAATTAATATTTTTATAATAAAAAACTTCGTTTCTCTCCGGTGTGCCACGACACCACACATCTTATTTTCTCCAAGAATTTTTTTATTAAAATCAAGTTATTTTATTAAAAGTGAAATTTTTAGATTATTTTTATTGTAATGAAAGCTAGCAGAATGGAACCGTGGCCGCCACTCTTATTTGTAAATAAAACTAAAATTGGGGAATTTCGTGCTAATCAAAATTGATTTAAAGCCTAGTACTCTGTTTAAAATTTCATGTGAAATTCTGCCAGAACCCATACAAAAAATATTCAATCGAAATATTTGTGGAAAAATGTTGCTAAACTAGTACTCTGTTTTAATTATGAAAAACATGTGAAATGATATGAATGTTATTTATTTCGTACGATAATATTTTGAAACTAAAAATTTTCTCATTGAAAATGGAAAACATAATTTCAATTAAAAAGTAAAAACACTGAAACTGAAATAACTGATGTTGCGCAACATATTCCACAAATTCAAACAGAGTACTAGGCTTAAGTTAAAAAATGAATATAAGAAGTTGTCATATTCTATATCATTAAGAAATTGAGTGAAATAGTTGATATTCCTAATGAAAGTGGGAAATGGAAAAAGTTGAAAAAAAGAACGCAGATGAAATGGCGTAGCAGCCTCGAAATCACTGCTGATACCTGCTGCTAGTTTGATAATTATAAAAATATTCTAAATGTTTCATTCTTAATACAATGACTTGAATTTAATAAAAGTTTACATATTGCAGATTTGAACTTGAGTCTGAATAAAGAATTTTTATCGTAATAATGATATTCAAATTTTGGAATTGTAATTTTATATTAAAAACAGAAACAAGTTTGAGTTTTTTTTTTGCTTATTATTGTTTTCATATGAAATTATTTCTTCTATTTACAAAAACATGCAACTACTCGACATATCACTTCCTTACAGACCATAAAAAAATTTATAACTATTTAAAAAAACACCTGATTTTATTTTAAAATGAAAAATTTCGATTTTAGTGAGACATCCTTTCTAATTTTTTTTGATGTGTTAACATCTATACGCGCGCCTCTAGGGCAGTAAACTATCAGTTTCAATACATACGCAAGTGTAACTGTAAGAGTTTGTTTGTTCGTTGCTTGGCAGGTGGTATTGAAAGTGATTATTGGGCGATTTTCATATAATTTTCCCACGCGATTTTCTCCGGAAATTCATAGCCGATTTTATTAATTTTTGGATTAAAACGCTAGTGCGGGGTTCGACGAAGAGTTTAGGCCAAAAATTAAGGCGATCCGATTTCGGCGAGCGGAGATTTAAGTGTTTTAATTCGGAGTATTAATTTGGAGTAATATTAAAAAAGTGTTTTATGTTGATCTTCGGTTTTGTCTTATGCATAGCAAAGAGAATAGTGACGTGGTTATACGTACATACTGTATAAAAATGAGATAGCAAGACAGCAACGTATTTAGCTTATGTACAAACATAACAATGTATGTATGTACATTTGTCTGTTGCTTTGCATTCTCTTTGTTTTTTGCGGGTTTAATATAAAATAAATAAACAAAAAGGTGTTAACACATCGCCCGTGAGTTCGAACACTCATTGATTTTTTTAAATATATTTAACACAGTACTCCGATATGCATTTTTAATTGAGTCAATATTCACTTTATTGTTATAATTATCTGCCGTTTTATATATAAAAATTTATGACAACTAAATGTAACAACTTTTCATATTCATAAGTACACCATGTTCAAATGTTTTATTTTTTTGTTTGTTTTGTGTGTGTTTTTTTAAATTTTGTTATTAATAATAAATTTAAGGTCCATAATTTAACTTCAACATGGCTCGACATATATTGTTTAAGGTTTTTTTCACGTTTCTCACAATTTAGGTGCTAAGTCTCTACTAACTTTGTTCAGTGAGTTGTGTTTTGCTCACTAAACACACATTTTGGCAGAGCTGCAATTGTAATTTTACTCAATACTATAACAATTTCATATATATTGAATAATAATTAATTGAAATCTTATATCAATAATGCTATTTATTGCGATAAGTTCATTTGGGGTGCATGTCTGAGCATGATATAATAACGCCTAATGTATAAAGAACATTTTATGCTTATTGCCTTCTTCATTGATAAATTTCTATAAACAGTTTTTTAAATAAGTTGTTTAAAAGCATACAATATTTTTCACGTCTAAGTAAATAATTTTAATTCTTTTCTCTATGCACAAAATATTCTACAATTTAGCTGGTCCTCTTGCCTGAATACAGCATAGAACCAACTGCTTTAAAATTCAAAAAACAATTCTCATACTTACACTACCGTCCAGTGCCGTCAATTTAACATCCTTAAGTGCTGAAATTTCAATGCCTCCTGCACGTGATTGCAAATTTATATCCTTTGCAGCTGTCATTTCCAATTGACGTGTGGGTGATTCCAATCTATAAAGACAGCAAGAAAAGCAAATAAAAAAATGTAGTAAATTAATAAATGTCCAAGAAATGTATGCCAATTCTCAGTATAAAAAAACAAATAAAATTAAAAAAAAAAATAAAAAATAAAAATATAACGAAAAACTAAAAAAAAATTGAAATAAAAATATTATCAAAATTTTTAATTATATGTTTTCTCAACAAGTTTTTTAAGTCACTTTTTTTATAAAAGAAATTGCATTTATTAACTTAAGAGTTCCTTTATGGGACTCAAGTTGAAATCTGCAATCGGCCAATTTTTATTTTAAGAATTTTTTATTAAATTCAAGTATTTTTTTTCTTAACGGATATATTTTTTAATAAAAACAAAAAAATATTTAAAAAATAATTGGCAGATTTAAGATTTGAACTCGAGTCCCTCCCGTAAAGGCATTCTTATCTAAATAATAAAATTATTAATCTCGAGAAATAAATTTTACATTCATGTTTAAGAAATTGAATTTTTTATTTTTTAAAATTTCGACATCCTCTGGATATCTTCTTGAGGCCAATAATTTTAATTAAAAGTATGTAATTTAAAAAAAAATTTTCAAAAATTTTAAAAGAAAAAAATTTTTATGTATATATATTTTTTATATGAAAAACAAAAATAGCAAAAAAAAAAAATAAAAAATTATAAAAATTTAAAAAAAAATTTTTTTTTAAAAATTATAAAAATTTTTTAAAAACCTTTAAAAAAATTTTAACAGAAATGAAATTTGTTTTTCGTTACTTTCATGAATTGGTATATAAAAAAAAAGAAAAAAAAACAAAAAAAAATTATAAAAATTTTTTTCTGTTAAATAATATAAAAATTTTTTTTTGTTAACATGTTTAAGAAATTTGTATAAATTTTTTTTGCTATTTTCGTTTTAAATTTTTTTTAATCAAAAATTTCGATGTCCTCTGGACATCTTCTTCAGGCCAGTAATTTTAATTAAAAGTAATTTAGAAAAATTTTATAAAAAATTTTAACAGAATAAAATTTTTTAATTTTTTTTGTTTGTATCTAAAAATTCATGTAAGTAACGAAAATTTTTTTCTGTTAAAATTTAAAAAAAAAAAATTTTATAAATATTTTTGCTATTTTCGTTTTTTAATTTTTTTTTATATTAAAAAATTTCGATATCCTCTGGAGATCTTCTTCAGGCCAATAATTATAATTAAAAGTAATTTAGAAAAATTTTAACAGAAAAAAATTTCTATAATATTCTTTTCAATTTTTTTTTACGTTTCATATAAAAATTCATGTAATAAGTAATGAAAAAAATTTTTGTTTTTTAAATTTTTTAAATAAATTTTTAAAAATTTTTTTAAAATCTTTTTATAATAATATTATTTTATTTTTGTTTTTATATAAAAATTCATATGACAAAAAGAAAATTTTTTTCTGTAAAAATTTTCTAAAAAGAGTTTTGAAAAAATGTTGGAAAAATTTTGAAAAAATTTTTTATTATTTGTTTATTTGTTTTTTTTTATATAAAAATTCATATAACAAAAAATAATTTTTTTTGCTATTTTGGTTTTTTCTGTTAAAATTTTAAAAAATTTTTATATAATATTTTTTTTGCTATTTTGTTTATATTTTCTTTTAAATAAAAATTCATGTAAAAAAGGAAACCCTAATCTCTTTTCGTTAACATTTTTTAAAAATAATTTCAAATATAATTATTGCCTTGAATGAGATATGCAGAGGATATCGAAATAAAATTCAATCTATTTTATAAAAAAGTGACCTAGTTTGTTAATAAAACAGATAATTAAAATTTTTCAAAAAAAAAAATAAAAATTTTTAAATAAGTTTTTCAAATTAATAACAAGTTTTGGAGCACAATGAGTAAAGTATCCTATTTTCAACCCCAAATAAATATTTCAAGGGCCACGTATGTTAAATTATTTTCTTTAAAATTCATTGTCTTTAAAAATGCTGTTAAATACAAAAATTTAATTATTATTGTAGGAAATATTTTCCCTGCCACTGTACCTGGCCAGCCTTTATTTTGTAGTGCTACACTTTTGTAAAAACATAAATATTAAATCAACAGCAACAACAACAACAAGTACAAAAAAATCATTGAAAGAATGAATAAGTAAATTGCTTGATATGATGATAACATCATGCTGATAGATTTACTATGAACGAGAGTATGTACTCGTATGGATTTTATATGAAAAAGAAGAAAAAAAAAACTTAAAACTCATTCATTTATGCACACACACACACACACATGCATCCATAGGCAAACATTTGAATGTTGTCGATGATGAATATGATGATGCTGCTGTTGCCTTAAGTGTAGATGCAAAAATCCAAACAGTCATTCAGTCAGTCAGTCATTCATTCATTGAAAAATTCAAACCACATTTTATCAAACTGTTTGTTCACGACCCCTGTGTGTTTGTGTATGAGTGGGCAAGTGTATGCATGTTGTTGTTGTTGTTGTTGCAGTTTGGTTTTGTATGTGCACTGACATGCATATGTAAACATATACAATCCATATTTGTCACTTAAAACCCTTTGAGCACTTTTTAATAAACTCTATTTTCTGTCCGTCTGCCTGAGTGTGCGAGTGTGAGTGTGTGTGTGTGTCTGCCTATTCGTATGCTCTGCACTTCCTGTTTAATGACACATGTTTATTTAAGTGTGCCAGTGTATGAGTATTTGGCTTTTATTCATATTTTTGTGGAAAAAACTTCTCTCTTATTTTTGCCGGGGTGATAAAAAATTTAAACAATTCCAACAACAATGTCTGGCTTATGGATGGCGTGCTGTGGAACTATTCAACACTATGAAAGTGTTTTGCCTATTGAAAAATCTATCCGTTGTAACGCATCAGACATTTAGCCTAACGGCGTTTTTTTCTCTTGTTTTTTGTTGCTGTTGTTGTGCAAACAACATAAATTGAGAATTACAACTGGATAAATTCAAGTTTCATTCGCATTTCTTTGTGAGTTATTAAAAAGGTGTTATTCCTATTATTTATGTATGAAATGGAGCAGCAATTAAAGTTAATATTTTAAGCGCCAGGCAAGACCACTATTTTCAGTGTAGCAAAATCTTCATACGCTTCCATTTTCAGCAGTCGTTTTGCAATTTCTGGTAGCAGCTTTAAGGAGATCCTTCTTAACTTCCCTTTAGTGTCTTTTAAGGGTATTTTATTTGAACAAGTGCATCTTATGTTGTTTTCTTTTCTGTAAAAGAGTGCAACATTTTGTGCACTTTTTATGGAAAAATGGCACTATTATATAATTTCGAAATAGAGAATTTTTTAGAAAATACACTACCATCCCTTAAGAGTATTAAATTGTGTCTTAAAACTCCGTCTAATTGCCAATTTTAAAAAATAAAATGAAACAATGTTACATGTTTTCCAGAAAAGAAAACACCATTATTATGTCGATGCCTGTATAGAGACTCTACAATCGTAATATTAGGTAATACAGATGGGTCCACTTATCCTGCGAGGAAATTTTTCTTCAGGTACTCCCATCACTGTTTTATCTACATACTTGCTCAAGGACCCATAATTCAACGCTATATAATAATATAGAAAACGGATGATCCTGAAGATTCCACTAATTCTAACTGCTAAAAAACACTTATTTAATTTTCAATACTAATTGACCAATAACATAATTTCGGAGTTAAAAAAAAAATAAAAAATTATGTATGAATTTTTATTTTATTAGTTTTATTTTATTAGTGTTTTATGTAAATTATAAAACAGGATGTTAATTTTTTCAACGGGCTCAAATCTGCGAAACTGCAAATTATTTTTTATTTTTATGTAATAAATGAATTTGTTCAAATTCTATTTATTTATATTAAGAATATTATCTATAATTATCAAACCAGCAGAACGGATCAGTATTGATTTCCATCTCCCCAGCGTTCAGGCGTATAATATTCTTAATATAAATAAATATTCTCAATATAAATAAATAGAATTTGAACCAATTCATTTATTAAATAAAAATAAAAAATAATTTGCAGTTTCGCAGATTTGAACTTGAGCCCGTGGAAAAATTAACATCCTGTAATACAAAAAATAAAAATAAAAAAATTACAAAATTTTTGGTATAAACACATTTCGAAGAATAACAAAGGTCCAGTTCGTAAATGGACTGAATCGGGCCAGAGGGGAAAAAGTTCCGCTAAGAAAAACTAAACCAACATCTAAGAAACAACATATTTTTTAAAATTTTTCATTGTACTTTTGTTAATCAAATGATCTCTTTGTGAGTCAAAGCAGGTCCAACGCGTTAAACTTGGATCTATAAAAAATAAAAATAAAATAATTTTTAGACCCCGCCTCCTTTAGTGGGCGTTATTATATGCAAAAATAGTGTAAAAATTTAACAAATTGTTTTACTTAAGCCTGCAGCACTTAAAAATAACATTATTAAGGTTTAATGACGAACCTGAGACGTAAACTGGTACTACTCTGCCCCTCCCCCTCCTCTCCTTGGCCTTTCCAAAAAAAAAAAAAAAAAAAAAAAAAAATTAGAAATTTATTTATGTGTGTGAAGATAAATATGCCGAGTTAAATACGTTTTGACGTAGGCAGTTACGAAGTGACGTTAAATATGTTATGACGTAACGAAATGGCAATTAGTGATTTTTTTTGTATGAAAAACCATATTTATATACAAAATGATTATGAGAGTGTCTTCTATCCCATACATCATTTTGTATATACTGGTAATACATGCCAACTCCTTATTTGGACACTGGGGGAAAAATCCCTCCAAGGTCATACACACTCTCATGGCTTGTAAATTGACCCTTCGTGGCCTGTAAATTGACCTTTCATAGCCTGTAAATATTTTCACAAAATGCTCAAAAAGTTTATTAAATATGGATTTTCATAACAAAAAAAAACTTCACTGTTTGCCATTTCGTTACGTCATAACGTAACTGTTGACGTAACAGCTTACGTCAAAACATGTTTAACTCGGCATATTTAACTTCACTCACATAATAAATTTTACATTTAATTATCCCTAACATTTATTTTTAGAATCTTATGGCAAAGGTGATAGTCTCCCCCACTGCCCTTGCCAGAGAGACCTCGACAAATTATAATTTTAATGAACTCCCATAAAGTATATATATTCTTGATCAGTGATGAAGTCTAAGACGGTCTAGCAACGCCCATATACGTTCGTCTGTGGAAAACATGATATAGTCTATTTTTGGACCACGCCCCCTTCAGTGGGCGTTGACGTACGATATTATATGCAAAAATGGTGTAAATATTGAACGATTTTTATTGCTTAAGCCTATAAGAACCTGAGACGTTCTCTGATCTTGCACGTCTCTCCCACGTTTCTTCCCGGAATGACTCTCAAAATAGAGATTTAAAATTGGGTACAGAGATGTCTTAAAGGAACTCTGTCCCACCCAGTTAAACATTTTAATTTTACTTACAAAATATTTGTAGGGTATTTAAGATTCGACCCGGTCGAATATAACGTTCTTACTTGTTTTATTTATATGATCACTTTTTTCGCTATAGTGAAAAAAAAAACAGAAAGACTGAAAATTTTTAATGAAAATCAAATATACAAAATTTATGAAATTTTCAAGTTTTTGTTTTGCCTCATCAATTGTCACTTGTGAGTGGTATTTCTTGACAACATGTTTGATAGTTCTAAATACGGAGTACTTGCAACAAAATCCAATACCTTTTAGTGGCCTCTTGAGCGTAACCGATACAATAACAATACAAATATTAATAATAATTAAAAAAAAAAAAGAAAAAAAAACATACTACAAGTCACGTATGAGACACAACATTAACCAGTCTACTCACCTTAATTCGCGTGCCGGTTCGGCACGTACATGCGGCGTCTGTATGGATTCGCGAAATATGGCACCACCCTCACCATCAATCCTCAAAGCGTGTGCACCGATTGTAACTTCATTACGATTTACAGAAAATAAATTTCTGCCGTTTGTATCGTTGATGCGAAAACTTGTCGCCATACACTCCAGCTTATCGTGACCCAGGAATAAATGATTCTCGAGCATGCCGTTAGCGTCACGTGTATTGATTGAAAAATTACGTGACGATTCTGTTTGATGATGGTACGAGAAAAAAACACACAGAAATTAAATAACAAATCAACGAAGAAAACTGTGGAAATAAATTGTGTACATTTAAGTGCAAATGAAATGAAACTAATACTTTTTACATAAAAAAAAAAAAATTAAAAAATAAAAAACATGTTTGGACATGTTGGAAACCCAAGTACGAGTAACAGCCACTTGCCACACTGATAATGTATCATTTGTGTCAACCTGCGGTTCGTCTAAAATGGATTAGCTTTTGCGTGACGTTCTTTTTATGGGTAATTTTTCTCAAAGATTGTACATTTTGTCCTGTGGAATTTTTCAGTTTGAAGAGGGTTTTTCTAAGATTCAGCTCCGGCTAATATTTTATAGAGATGCGAGATTTTTGATAAAACTATAAAATCGTTTAAGCAAAAAACGTGTTTTTACCTTTGGAAATAAATGTTAATGCCAGCATATATAGTTGATTGGTTAGAGTGTTAGTTTATGCATGTATGAGTGTATGTGTGTGTGCGTATTCATATTACTGTGGTTTTATTTCCTTATCAATTCTCTTCATTCCTGGTATTTCCTTTTTTTATCTTCGCTTTGTGCTTATGAAGGTGTCATTTACCTTTTCAAGCAATTTTTTTTTGCTGCTGCTGTTGCTGTTGTTGTTGTAAATCATCTCATCTATCTTTCTTGTTTATCTGAAATTGTGAATCTTGTGTTCTGGCAGGAAACTTTATGACTTGGTGACTTTTAAACTGATTTATGGTTTAGTACAGGTGTAGAGTAAATGAATGATAACCGTATTTGTATGCGAGCAATTTGAACTGAACTCATAAATTTTAAGTAACACGATTCGTTCAAAGATGAAGGAAAGAAAAAAAAAAACAAAAAACTAAAAAATATGTCATATGAAGAAAATTTTTATTTCCATCCAAAAACTAATAAAAGCCTCCTGACATGGATTTTGTAATTAATACAGCTTTAGATTAAAGAACAAACTGCTATCGAGCCAAGCTGTTAAGCCGTAGGGTTCATTTAAAATCAAGCCAGCCTCAGGTTTTATTAAGTCTTATAGCATAAAAATATTTATCAACTCCGGCCAATTTTGTAACAATCGCCGGTCATATACTTTTTATCTTTATATGCAATTCCTGCTTATCATCCCGTGTACAGAACAATATTTCCACATCATTAATTTCTCGTAAAACAACAAAGAAACTCATGATTCTTACCAGTCACCATATGACCTCAAGTTATATGAATAAGATTCTATGCCAGAGCAAATATCATTTAAACAACTAAATATTAGACAAATAAACAATAAAATCAAATGACAAGTAACATCTTCCGTTCGGCACACATACACACACACACACATATACACACACATACAACACACACACATACACACACACACACATACACAAACACATACACACTCGCTCAGAGACACCAAGCACAGATTAGAAGCAAATAAACACAAACTATTATCGTATTATTACACAATGGGGCGAATTGCTGAAATATGTTAAGAGATTTATCCGGACACAATAATATTCTAACCCCCTTATTCATAAAAATTATGAGAGACTTATAAGCGTGCAATAGGTGCTGTTGGCTGAAGTAGTAAAACACGAGACTATGAAGCGCAGGGTCCTGAGTTCGAGCCCGCACTGAGTCATGAAATATTGTGTTGAATTCTTCTGATCAGGATCAGTGCACGGTTGTATTAGTTGTTGCCAGCCTGTTTTCAGTGATGAAGGCATAGTACTGATCACTGGGTAATTACTGGCAGCGAATGACCCAATCATGTACTAAAAGCACAGTAACAGCACCCACCTTCGTCGGCCCTGTAGCAAAAATTAGCCGGCGAAGTAAGAAAAGGTTGAAATAGCTACAAAAAAACTGTCTATCTTCTCATCTGCCCCCCCTCAATACTATGCCCTCGTTTTCAGTTCCAGCGCAATGCATTGCATATATAGGGGTCATCCCCGGATTTTCTTTTATTACGCTGTTATTAGACTCTCATAATGTTTATGAATAAGGGGGTACCAATTTAGTGTATGCAAAAAAAATCAATGAGTGTTCGAACTCACGGGCGATGTGTTAACACCTTTTTGTTTATTTATTTTATATTAAACCCACAAAAAACAAAGAGAATGCAAAGCAACAGACAAATGTACATACATACATACATTGTGATGTTTGTACATAAGCTACATACGTTGCTGTCGTGCTATCTCATTTTTATATATGTACGTATAACCACGTCACTATTCTCTTTGCTATGCATAAGACAAAACCGAAGATCAACATAAAACACTTTTTTAATATTACTCCAAATTAATACTCCGAATTAAAACACTTAAATCTCCGCTCGCCGATACCGGATCGCCTTAATTTTTGGCCTAAACTCTTCGTCGAAACCCGCACTAGCGTTTTAATCCAAAAATTAATAAAATCGGCTATGAATTTCCGGAGAAAATCGCGTGGGAAAATTATATGAAAATCGCCCAATAATCACTTTCAATACCGACTGCCAAGCAACGAACAAACAAACTCTTACATCTTACACCTTACACTTGCGTATGTATTGAAACTGATAGTTTACTGCCCTAGAGGCGCGCGTATAGATGTTAACACATCAAAAATATATATTTTTCTAAAAAAGTCACAAAGATAAATTCCCTACGGAAGTGGAATTGATTCCGCATTTTGCTTCTATGGAAAGGGTATTCCGAAAAAATTTTTTTTCGCAATGAAGTCACTTTAAATTGTCTATATGGAATTGATATCATTTTCTTGAGTACTTTATACTCATGATGCCTTTTTATTTGTAAATTAACTGCCTGGTCCACGATGTCACTCGATATGATTTTCTCATCTAAATATATTTAAAACAAAAACAAATTTCAAAATTTTGTCTTTATTTTAAATATATTTATATGAGAAAACGATATCAAGTTACATCGTGGGCCAGGCAGTATGTTGTTTCTTGGTTTATTTTTCTAAAATAAATTTTCTTTTAATGAAATTTAACAAAAAAATTAAAATTTTTCTAAATACTTCGTCAAAAGATAAAAGAAAATACGGAATTCGTTTATTTAGTGTTGCCGTAGTCTTATTCTAGTAAAAACTCTAGTGGCAGCTCGTTATACTACAAAAACAAACAAACAAACTGAATATCGTATTTTTTCTACATTTATTTTATTTTCTTCTGCAGCTGCAATTCCGGGCATTTTTATTACAGTTTTAGTTCTTAAATTTTTTTTACTTTGATTCTCAAAAATTACAAACTTTTAATTTCGATACAAATACCTGAATATGGCTGACTTTTAGGATCAGCTGTTTTTTTGTTGTTTTGTTTTGCTATATTCGTTGTAGCGTTGCCATACTTAATATATAAAAAGTAGTTTAAAATTTTTCTGCGGTTTAATGAAACCGAACGGAATCTATAGAAACTTAAACCATGCCAATCTAAATCGTAACTACGGAATCATATCAATTCCAAACGGTATTCAAGACATGCCTGATATTTTCTATTTAAAAAAAAAAATAATAAAAAAAAAAACAATGAAAAAAGAAATAATCCGCCTTATTCTGTAACTATTTGTCGACGTCAACGTCAAGACAATATCAAAAATGGGATGCTTAGATACTCGTTGTGGTGAACAATTGAATTCTGCTAGTGGCCTCAAACTATTCTTTAGGGTATAGAAATTAACAAGAGGCTGTTAAAAGCAAATAATTGGTAAAGAAACAGTGTAAAGAATTGTCATATTTTTGATATTGTCTTGACGTTGACGTCGACAAATAGTTACAGAATAAGGGGGAATAAAAAACAGGTAAAAACGTTATATTCGACCGATTCGAATTCTAAATACAGGAATCGAATCCCAATATTTAGTAAATAAAAACTATTATTATTATTATTATTATTATTATTATTATTTCAAATCTATTATAATTAAAATTACTATAAACAAAAAGAAGTGAAGGCACTAGCAACTAATGGCTGTCGGCCCAAGGAAAAATAAAAACTTTTTTTCTTGATTTATATCAAAATGTTTGACCTGCTGGATCAGAGTTCCTTTAAGACATTTCAGTGTTCAATATTAAAACTCTATTTTGACAAGGTCACTCCGGGAAGGGCCATGGGCCAGACATTTCATCTCTGTAGCAAAAACTTAAAAAGAACATTTTTGGAAATATTAAGTGAAAAAAAACAATTTTTTTTTCTGGTAGGTTCATTAAGGGGGCTAAGGTGAAGGAGGGTAGGGCAAAGGACGATCAGAGGACATCCTGGCTTTATCATAAAAACTTAAAAAATTTAATTTTTAAGACTTAATTCTTACAATTTGTTAAATATTTGCACTATTTGTGCATATAATATCTTAAGTCAACGCCCACTAAAGGGGCGGGGACCAAAATTGGCTTTTTCTAATTTTCTGACTGCAAATTACGTTCGAAAATTAACGTTCTTAGTTGTTTTTTTTTGTTTGTTTATAATTAACCTTTAGCTTATTATAATAGGATATGATTTAAAATCAGCTTAATATTTTAGGGCTTTCATGTTGGATATTTTCCAAGACAATTTTTTCTTTTATTCGATTTAGTATTCGGGGAATTACTCCTACAATTGCAAAACAACAAAGTTAATAATTAATAAAAAAAAAGAAACAGAGGGCAAATAATGAAATTTCGATCCATAACCAATGCGGTAAAATGGCTCCAGTATTTTCCAGTATCGATTTTTTATTAAATTTATAATTAAAAAAAAAAAATTTTTTTTAAATTTTTTTTTTCAAAAATAGATTTTTTTTCAAAAATAGATGTTTTTTCAAAAATAGATTTTTTTACAATAAATTTTTTTAAATACAATCAATATGAAGAAATAATTTCGTGAAATAAAATTTTAACTGGGCAAAATTGTAGTAAATGAAAAAAAATTTGGCATTTGTTTTATGTATTTTTCTAAATTTAAAAATAAATTTTTATATATTTTCGTGATAATATCACAGCAGTGAAGGTAATGCGCTATTGTAAGAACTTCCTAAGATGACAACATTTGCTTTGGCTTATTGGGTAATAGAGTATTTAAATAGACAAACTCATAAGACTACACACACACACAAACACACATGTTTCCATACATGTGCCAAAAACAAATGTATAATTTATGTAAATTACTAATTCTAGTAACAAGTAAATAATGAAAACAAATGCACAAATAAATTATGAATAAATAATCAACACAAAATGTTGTTTTCTTTAGAAAGCAAATAAAAGGAATAGAAAGATGTTTTTACTAAGTAATTGTGTTGCTGATGTCTGCTCGGAATGTGTAAAACAATTGGGCAACATGTTGTAATCGTACCTATTGCTATGGGTTGCCCATGCCTGGAGCGTATCGTCGATGCTCGTAACATGTCCATAATTAAAGCTTGTCCGGTCAGTTGTATGCCACCGGGAACAATTTTCAGCTGTCCCATGCCATCCTAGAGATGTGAAAAAGAAGAATAGAAAGAAAAGGAACATTTTTATTAAATTGATAAAAGTTGTAATGTTAAATTGAATTAAAGAAAAATGAGGCTGCTGTAAAATTGTTGGGAGATTATATGAATCGTTCTGCTCCATGGTATACGTGGCTGACTGTAACCCACATGCATTCAAGTAGGATCTCTGAGATCCCGTTCTGCTCCATAATAGATTGCTTTAATGAATTTTGCTTCCTTAATTTATTTCTTAGATACAACACAAGTCCAATTTGCGGTTAAGATATCTGCGAAATATAACCAGAGTCTTTGGTGGAAATTGAACCCACTAACATTGAATTGGCAGGCTAGTATTTCCACCTTCAGTCACAGTGGCACCTGCATATCTAGAGAGTAGGGGATAGTATTGACAGGACAGATGAAGAAAGATGAAGAGATAGAGATTTTTTTGTGGCCATTAAAATTTTTTTCCTTCACAGGCAAATTGTTTTTTGCTACAGAACTGACGAAGGTGGGTGCTGTTACTCTGCTTGTCAGTGCATTACCGCTGAATGCTGGTCCGAGTTAAAAAAATATATATATCTCTTATCCGAAAATTTACACAATTATAAAACGGACCTCGTATAGTATTTCATTCTAGTTCCTGCGCAATACCTTACATATGTAGGGGTCATTCCCCGAGTTTAAAAAAAATAATATCTTATCCGAAAATTTTCGGAGTTATAAAACTGCCCTTTCTAGTTCCGGCGCAACGTCCTGCATATATAGGGGCCACTTGCTGAATGCTGGTCCAAGTAAAAAAAAAATCTCTTATCCGAAAATTTAAGCAATTATAAAACTAACCTCGTCTATAAGTATTACATTCTATTTCCGGCTCAATGCCTTACATACATATGTAGGGATAATTCCTTGAATGTTGATCCAATTTAAAAAAAAAGCTCTTATTCGAAAATTTTCGCAATTATAAAACTGACGTATATAAGTATTCCTTTTTAGTTCCGGCGCAATGCCTTACACATGTAGGGTTCATCTCCTGAACGCTGGTCCGAGTTATAAAATCATCTCTTATCCGAAAATTTTCAGAGTTATAAAACTGACCTCGTATATAATTATTCCATCCTACTTCAGGCGCAACGCCCTGCATATGTAGTGGTCATTCCCTGCACGCTGGTTGAAGTTAAAAAAATATCTCCTATCCGAAAATTCACAGAATTATAAAACTGACCTCGTATATAATTATTCCATTCTAGTTCCGGCGTAATGCCCTGCATATGTAAGAGTCATTCCCTGAATGCTGGTCCGAGTGAAAAAAAGTCTCTTTTTCGAAAATTTACGTAATTATAAAACTGACCTCGTATATAAGTATTCCATTCTAGTTCCTGCGAAGTGCCCTGCATATGTAAGAGTCATTCCCTGAATGCTGGTCCGAGTGAAAAAAAAAATCTTATTCGAAAATTTGCGTAATTATAAAACTGACCTCGTATATAATTATTCCATTCTAGTTCCGGCGCAATGCCCTGCATATGTAGGGGTCATTCCCTGCACGCTGGTTGGAGTTAAAAAAATATCTCCTATCCGAAAACTCACAGAATTATAAAACTGACCTCGTATATAATTATTCCATTCTAGTTCCGGCGCAATGTCCTGCATATGTAAGAGTCATTCCCTGAATGCTGGTCCGAGTGAAAAAAAGTCTCTTTTTCGAAAATTTACGTAATTATAAAACTGACCTCGTATATAAGTATTCCATTCTAGTTCCTGCGAAGTGCCCTGCATATGTAAGAGTCATTCCCTGAATGCTGGTCCGAGTGAAAAAAAATCTCTTATTCGAAAATTTACGTAATTATAAAACTGACCTCGTATATAATTATTCCATTCTAGTTCCGGCGCAATGCCCTGCATATGTAGGGGTCATTCCCTGCACGCTGGTTGGAGTTAAAAAAATATCTCCTATCCGAAAACTCACAGAATTATAAAACTGACCTCGTATATAATTATTCCATTCTAGTTCCGGCGCAATGTCCTGCATATGTAAGAGTCATTCCCTGAATGCTGGTCCGAGTGAAAAAAATTTCTTACCCGAAAATTTACGTAATTATAAAACTGACCTCGTATATAATTATTTCATTCCAGCTCCTGCGCAATGCCCTGCATGTAAAAGTCATTCCCTGAATGCTGGTCCGAGTTAAAAAAAATCTCTTATTTGAAAATTTACGCAATTATAAAACTGACCTCGTATATAAGTATTCCATTCTAGTTCCGGCGAAGTGCCCTGCATATGTAGGGGTCATGCTGGTCCGAGTTAAAAAAAATTTCTTATCCGAAAATTTACAGAATTATAAAACTGACCTCGTATATAATTATTCCGTTCTAGTATCGGTGCAATGCCCTGCATATGTAACTCTCATTCCCTGAATGTACCGCTATTTCCCAGTTACATACAAGATCAATCATGATTTCTGATGTTCAGAGAGACACAAATTTCCCACCAGAGGTCTCTGCTGATTTTATATTGCAAAGTAACGGCGTATCCGTATTAAGAGAGTAGTTTTTTTTTACCTTAAGTTCTCTTATTTTAATAAATCTTTGCTAAAGCAACATTAAGTTTATGCTGGATGTGAGGAGCCACTGTAGCCAATTTTAAATATTTCACCGTTGCGATTTATTTGATACGTTCGTTTTAAATTTTTTTCTTGGAATTTTAAAAAGTCGTAGATCGCCTCTCACAAACTCGAACTCTTTAGGAAATTAATTTACTGATAAGAGAAAATAATTTTAGACCTTTACCTACCGTTGAGAATTCCATGACCTTGAGTATCCAGAGCGTTAGACCCAAATTGATGATTATCAGAAGCATGAGCAGCACCAGCAGAGTGTAGAGACACTTTTTGCGCCAGCCGATCAAACCCAAGTGCATTTCAATGTCATCCATTAGACTGGAAGTGCTGTTGGCCTTTGCTGTTGTTGTGGTACCGCTGCCGCCACTGCTGCTGGCTTGCATTTTATGCCGACGTTTGCACGATACGGGCAGTTTGTTTTTGTTACTATTTTTAGCAGTTTCTTGTGATTTTGTTGTTGCTGTTGCGTTTGGCACCGACAAGCCCACCACACCATCCGTAATGAATGTTGAGTTGGTCGTTGTTTTACTTGTGGCCGGCAGTGTATGCGTTTTGAACGTTAAACGTGTAGCTTCGTTACCGTTCGTATTTCTGCTTAAACTTCCGTTTCCGCTGATATAAGAAAATGTTGCTGAACTGGCTGGTGCATATGCAACGTTGTCTGGCCGTTTTACGCCTAAACAATTGTTTATCACCGTCTCTTTATCATTTGTTGTATTGTTGCTATTTCGTTGTTGCTGTTGCTGCTGTTGTTGTTGGGGAGTTAAATTACTTCCTTTTCGGTTGGTGTGTGTCGTTGCATTGGCTAAAGACGACCTGCTGTTATAATCTTTGCTTAAGGTTGTTGCACTTTCAGTGGTGCCTATTGGCCTTTCTTGGCTTTTGCCTATTATTTCATGCAACTTATTGTTGTTGTTGTGATGTTCTGGCTTTTGTTGCCCCACTTCCTGTTTCTCTTTCAGCAATTGCTGTTGTTTCTTGCGTTTGAACGTTGATGTTGGTGAAGTGAATACAAACGGAGCTGGCGCTGTTGGTTCTAGTTGTGGTGTTTGTGCGGCAAAATCTAAATCACTGGCTGTTGCAGTTGCACTGATTGCCGTTTCTGTGTGCGTTGGCCCTTTAGTCTGTGAAAGAATTTCGGTAGTTTGTATAGTGCCATTGATCGCATAACCATTACTTTTACTACAGGATGGTTGTGTTTTTAGTTGGATTTTAATATTTGATTTGATTTTATATTTTATTTTTAATTTTTTTTTTTTAAATTAAGATGGTTTGAAAGTGGTTGTTTGTTTGGTTTAATGATGGGATTTGGTTAATCGATTTGGTTATTTATTTTTGTTTTGCATGACGTTCAAATGATGTTTTCAATTTTTTGTTTATTTGGTTAGATGCAAGGATAGTTTAGCAATAAATAGAATAGATAATATGCAAAAATTGAAACAATTAACGGGGTTTAACTTTAAAATTTCATTCTACAAAATTGAAACAGTAACTTTAATTATAAGGAGTACTTTTATTAAACAACATGCAAACTTAAATGAATTGTGTGCAAGAACTTAGAGAAAATGGGTGCAAATTATAGTTTAAAATATTTTTGTAAAACTTGAATTGGCTGTATAACGAATGACCTGATGAAACGTGCTAATACAGGGTGTCTAGTGGCAAATTTATATTTTTAAATACGAGTATATCAAAAAGTAATAGACGCTGCGGAGTTAGGGTGGCGGCCTTGGAATTATCGATTGTGCGGATTTGTCAATCACGATGTCTTAGTGGTCGAGTGAGCATCATGCGTTCTCTGTGGAGAAATTTTTTAAGAATAACGATTCTTACGTTATTTCTCGTGGACAATTTTGCCCAAAGTTCGGTATTCGGAGAATAAGTGATGGACCGAGTGTAAATTTAATTCATTCGTGGTTGTAGAGATTCCTCGTAACTGCTTCGGCTATGAATGTCCCACGGTCGGGTCCCAGTCCATCTTTAAGGAATTAGGTTAGGTTAGGTAAAATTAGGTTGAAGAGAGGATCATAAGCCATCCCAATCCATTTCGGATTACACTTAGGCCTCATAGGCCTGTTGTGAGCTCTATAATAAGGAGTTCCCATTCTACTGTAGGGTGCCTCCACCGTTACCATGGAAACCTTCAAATTCGATTACGCCAAGAACCCAGTTTCTTCGATGTATCTCCTTAAGTTCCTCCAATTAGATCCCCCAAGAAATTCCATCTCCTGTATAAGCTCCCGATTAAATGTTTGCCTTCTGACTTGGCTAAAAGCTGGACAATAGCACAAGTAGTGCTCCAGTGTTTCGTCCTCTTCCTGACAGGCCCTGCATGTTATATCGCTAGCGATACCCATTCTTGCCAGGTGATTCCTTAACTCTGTATGTTCTGTTATCAAATAAACCAATCTCCGTAGTGATGGCCTAATCAATGTTAGGACGTCCTTTGTCCTACTACCATCTGGGTCGCCCCATAGAATTCTAGTCACCCTACCTACGGTAGAGTGCTGCCCATCTCTTGTATGCAATTCTATAGCCCACCGCCTTAGTTCGTTCTTAAAAACCTGAATGCTCACATCTTGGCTAGCGTGTCTGCCTCAACATTTCCAGGTATTCCCTGATGACCTGGAATCCATATTATCTCTATGCCCCCACAGTGCGTGTATGAGTTAATCTCATCCTTGCACTGTAGTACACACCGAGATTGAACCACATGATTCCTCAGGGCCTCGATGACCTTCCTACTATCCGTGAATATACGAATCGGTAATCTGTTATCGATTTCCTTCAACCATTTTATCCCTGCCGTAATAGCCACGATCTCACTCTGAAATACTGTGCTCTTCAAGGACTTACGAAAACATTGAACTGGTTGAAAGCAGTTGACGTGAAAATCCGCATTCCTTTCAATACGGAAAATAGCAGCCTCACTTGGACTTCCAAGAGCCACTATTCTTGAAATTTTAAGAAAGGATCTGAAGTTTTAGCCTTTTAAAATTCAAATGGTTTAAGCACTAAAAGAAAAATACTTTGATTTACGGAAAATTCTTTTTAAAACGATGTTGGTGCATTTTCGCACGTTAAATCCCTATTTTTGGAGCGACGAGGCTCCTGTTATATTAAACGGTCACGTCAACAAACCAAAACTGTCATTACTGGTCTCCAAGAACCCCCAACCCTCGATTGAAATATCAACAACCATTGCATTGTCCCCAGGGTAACTGTTTGGTGTGCCTTATTCACGCATGAGGTAATTGAACCATTTTTTTTTTTGAAAATTCTCGAGGCCAGGCGACGAATGTCAATGGGGAAAATTATCGACGCATGATTACGGAATTCTTTATGCCAAACCCGCGAACTCATTCATCCTACTCTTCACACACGTGGTTTCAACGTGATGGGGCGACTGCTCATACAGCCAGAGCTTCGATGAAAGAAGCTTCCCCCAAAAACTTATCAGTCGCTTTGGGGACATCCCAGGGCCACTGAGGTCACCTGATCTAACTCCCACGAATTTTTTTTTGTGGCTCTACCTCAAAGAGAGGGTTTATAATGACAATCCCCAATTTCTTGTTGTTTTGAAGGGAAATATTCGTGGAGGAATCAGCTCAATTTGAACCAAGTTGACTGCAGAGTGTGGCGCAGAACACAAGGCTCCATATTGAACAGTTTGTGAAACTCAACGGAAGACATCTTGTCATTCAGACTCTTTAGAAAAATAACATCCGCATTTCCATTTTATCGTTGAAATGCTCTTAATAAAATTTTGTGCCAATTACACGGTGACACAGTGCAAATGCACTTGAAATGAGACCCAGCTGAATCAGTAGGAACCGATTAGGAGATAATTTTGCCATTTTTAAAAATTTCGATATAACCTCAAAATCGAAAGTTATCGATTAAAAAACGATTTTTTTTGGACTTAGTGGCGGAAAAAAGGTTTAACTGAGTCATGTATGAGCAGTAATTTTTGTAGAACATTTCATACCCGCCCTTCCCCTCCTTCGGGGTGTTTCTTACGATTTGTTAAAGCCGCAAAACGGAGTTATGCGGGGGAGTTAGAGGGTTAAGACGTTCTACAAAAATATTTGGCGTGTCATTTTCTACAACACACCATACACCGCAGATGTAAAGAAAACAAAAGGGCTGGTTCCAAAAAGAATTTTTTTCCGTTTCAAATTGCAATAACTTTGATAATTTTTAATTGAAAAAATTAATTTAAAAAATATCAATTGTCTTTTATGTTCAAAAAATAATTAATTGTCTCTATTAAATTTTTAATTCATTCGTTTCATCTTTTGCACACACATTCGTACCCGAATATTCTTTAATCTAATGAAAAACTAATTTCAAAATATATTTATGAACATTTCGGCATGTCAAAAACAAAAAAAAAAAAAAAAAATTAAAAATATATTTCCACCATAAAACTTTTAGCACAAATTTCTTAAAATCATATTAAGAGTTCATATAAATGCAGTCAAGGCGCATTGACTGCATCTTAAGTGCAACTTTATTATGACATTCAAGACATTTTTAATGGCCAAGATATAAAACTTGCAACGAATGTGGCCATAAATGTTCGAGTAGTTGCGTCTAATAGAAAATGACAAGTCATAGAGAGAAAGAAAATAGAAAAAAACAGCCATTAAAGCAAATTGCATTAAACCAAAAAGACATAATTAATAAGCCAAAAGAGACTACAAAAATAACAAAATGAAAAAAAATAACTAGAAAAAAATTGCTAATATTTTCTAGACACAAACTTACCGATTACCGCCTTGAGGCAGAGTCGTCTGCAACGATGTCTGTGTTTGTCCAAGTATGTGAAGATTTGGCTGCGGCTGCTGCTGCTGCTGATGATGCGAATGCATTCCTAATGCATTCAAACTATTGGCCACAATCAAATTGACGTCATTAGTTTGTGAGACGGCAGAGGAAGAGGAAGCGGTTTCTTTAGTACAGGGAGATTTTGAAAAGATGCCGTTACGTTTCAATGCAACAGCAGGAGGTGTAGACTAACGAGAGAAGAGAGAGAGAGAGAGACAGAAATGAATGAATTAACAGGTTTAAAATAATTTTTGTAATTTTTCAATAATTCAAACAATTAAAAACAGTGGATCACTTCCACTGCATGAAAATGAAAGTAGATGAAAGAAAATAAAATATCACACAAGAGTAAAACTGGCCCTTAAAATAATTGAACATCGATAACAAACAGACGTATTGATGGAGTTTGTATGTCGCCACGTCTGTCTGCTCACTCGTATGTTTAAGTGTATGTGTGTATGTAAGATTATGTTAATGTGCAGCATATGTTTGTTACACTGTTTGCCTTTTTAAGTTTTAATATTCAACTATTTGTTGCAAACAGCTTTTTGATATTTTTGGCTGACGTTGTGGCTGTTGTACTCGTATGCGAATGCAAAAAGTAATGGCCGTTAATGCTGCCAATAAATGTAAATGATACGAATTTAAATGGATGGTTGATGGTGTTCGGACATCAACAAATCATTTAATTACAATGAAACGTGGAGACTTTTAAATACACAAATTTAATAATAATACGAAATATTATATCACACGAACGAGGCGACCAATTGGCATCGCCAAGTGCCACTGGGAAATTTCCCATTTTATCAAAATGGATTTAACGTTTCAAAATTTAAAGGGGGGGGGGGGGGGGGGGGGGTTGAGAGCCTTTATAAGAATGGCTTATCCCACCTAGAAGGTCCCAGGTACGACAATGGAATTCCCTTGGCCGAAGTGGTTTTCAGGTGTCAGACATGAGCAGTATTTTTGCAGTATATTTTAATTAAAAGAAAATTTTCTCATAATTTCTCATTTTGTAGCGCAATTTTGCCGTTTTAAAGCACATTTTACTGCAGGTTGAATGAAAATATTACAAATTCTTAAAAGTGCTTTTTCACGGAGTCTTCCTTCCCTCTGTGAAAAAGCATATATTGTTTAAAATGCTTGTTGATAAACTCAGCAGATATCTACTTATATTAAAAAAAAAAAAAAATTGCTCCAGCGTAATTTTTATTCATTTTACAAAAACAGGCAGTTAATGTTTTAAAAATCCTAAAGTGGAAAAACACCTCGATTAAACTAAAATTTTGTATATCATAAATATTTTATTTAATCGAAAGAGGAATGGAATTTTTTTCGCCCTTCGTAGCCATATTCCGTAACTCACCAAAGCTTTTGCATACTTTTAGGTGCCTAGTTTTTATTTACCTGTTTGCTAGCAAGAATGATAAAATAAAGATTACGCCTTGCGCATGATTTACCGTTTAATGACGTAGTAGCCCCCTCGCAAAGGTTACCAAGTCTGTATCATATGAGAAATTTATAATTTCTTACAAAAAATTTATGTATTTTGTAATAGTTGGCAGCCCTGTAATTAATTTACTCAGAGAGTTTTAAAAAAAGTATTTCATCGGTGCTTAATAAACAACGAATTTCGTGTCATATTTTATAATAAATACATATAAAAAATATTAAAATAATTAATATTATAAAAAAGTGTTTAAATTTGGTTGTTTAAAAGCTGCAAAACTAAGAAAAATAAAGAACAAAATAAAGTGAAGAGATAAGAAAGAGAGCAAATATGAAATGTGCAGTGGGCAAATGCAAACAAAGTAACAGCAAAAAAACAAGTGAGAAATTATGTTAAAACCTAATATTTTGAGTATTTTTAATAAAACGTTTGTGTTTTCAAAAAGCTGTATCGTTTTACAATTTTCCAAAAGATGAAGTTCGAAGGATGTTATGGGTAATCTTTTGCAAAAGAGTAAAGCCTGTAAATGTGGATAAAGAAATAATTTGTGCTTTACATTTCAAGCAAGAGGATTTTGAAAGAAACTTGAAATTTGAAATGGGTAAGTTAAAACAAAATTAATTCTTGCAGTACATTACTAAGGCGTTATGAATAGGATTTAGCAAACGGCGTGCAAAAATATTAAAATCCCATGCAGTTCCCTCTTTAGACACTAGTGCTATTGAAATTGAAACGACAACTGCTAATGAAACTGAAGTTGCAAAAGTATATGAAAGACTATGGGAAACTGAAAAACAAAATGATATTTCGAATAGTTTTGAAGAAAAATTGGTCACGGAAAATGCTCCACGGCCGACTGATCTTGAAGATCTTGAAAAAGAAGATGGCCTCCAAACTTACAATAAAACTTTGGAAATGAAAATGTATGTACATTTTTTAACATTAAGCAAATATTTATTCGAATCGTTTTTAGAGATGCACTTCTCAAGGAAAATTTTAGGCTGAAAATAGCAAAAAGTCAGTGTGATGTCATTATAAAAAAATTTTTCATGTCGTATTCAGAAATTAAGCTTTGCAAACGTTAATCTTGAGAAGGCCTTGAGACGTTTGTTCTCTATAAAAAATTTTCTTTTTGAAAACTATATTTTATTTGCAGCAATAGTGAAATATTGTATTAAAAGTAATGAAAATCTATATATGGAATTATTATAAAGAATTTGTTTGCTTTCAAAAAATTTAGGTAGAAAAATAACAATTTGTCCCACTGTCATGTTTTTACAATAACATAATAGTTCTCCAACTGAATTTTATTAGCCAATCAGAGCACATGTTGAGTGACGTCAGAGCTCCATCATGCGCAGAAAAGTATTTTTATTTCAGCTTGTTGGCGTAATCTTTATTTTATCATTCTTGTTTGCTAGCGAACAAATAATTTTTAAAAAAATATACTGGAATTCCTTACAACTATTTAAGGCTAAAAATACTTTTTTGATTTTTAACGAGGTCGTTTTAATTTTAGCGAGTTACAGAATACGACTGCTGGTATCAATTTCTGCAATAAATGTTTATATTATAATAATTTGGTTCGTATGTTTACTTAGTGTTGAGAAGATGCAGACTTTTTTTAAAGTGTTTTTTGGAGTGTCACAACAGAAGAATAACGCGTGCAAATTGTTGGAATTTTTAATCAAAATAATTATTATATTCGTCAAACTCATCGTGCACTTCTTCCATTTTATGGCGTACATAATCGTCCTTCCAAGCGTCGAATTCGAAGAACAATAGATCGTTTTCGTAGCACATTTACTGTTACTGATATTGAGCATCCCGTGAGACGCTGAACAGTGCGCTCTGAAGAAGCTGTAGCCGCTGTACAGGAAAGCATTGAAGATGATTCTAATCAATCAAGTCGTCGCCGTTCTGAGCAACTGGAATTGTGTCCTTGCACTTTATGGAAGATTTTTTTTAGTTGTTTAAAATTGGTGTTCCAGATTGCGCCTTCTATGCGCCAGCCGTGGCAGAAATCATATTTAAACATTAATTTCATAAAATTTTCTTTCCAATAAAACCCGTTTCATTGATAGTTATTTTTTTTTTTTTTTTTTTTTTTTTTGCAAAAGTATAAAATTTCAGAAAATGAGTTTGTTACTTCAGATTTGTGTTTAAGACAATTGATATATTTTGCTTTATTTATTTCTTTGAATCATTTGAAATTCTTGCTGGCATAAGAGATCGCTTAGTTCCAAATATAAAGTGAATTTTGAAGAGGTGGATGAAACGCTTGAAGAAATTAGGGTGCTGCCAAGGTTGAAGCATAAAAAAATGTGCAACAAAAAAAAAAAAAAAAAACAAAGAATCGATAACGGAATGTACACTTTTGTAAATATTATTTCTGTCTGCATTCATTGACAGCAGAAGAAGGGAACATGTTTTTGTACAGTTGCTGGTCCTCTGCTTATTATCGCTGGTATTAAGAATTGTTTAACTAGAATTACTCATTTGAACATAAAAATAAATATTTGGAAAATTATATACAAGAAAGTAGACAGACATAAACTTAAGATCATTGAATATTCACTTGTTTTTGTATGATTTTCAATTAAATCTATTTAAAACTTTAAAATGAAAATAAAAAGACATGACCTTCAATAACACAATGACACACAAAGTTTTTTTTTTTTTTTTTTTTTTTTTTTGATTATAGAAGGTGGGCAAATTTGAGGTTAGGAAGTAAATTGTGTAGCAAATAATGAAAGTGTCAAGAATTTAGCAATCATCCTGTGACTTTTAATTAGAAAAAACTTGGGAAATTTTTGTTATGGAACACTGCACTATTGAAGAAAGAAATTTTAATGGAGAAATTTTACTAACAAAATGGTGAAAATTTTATTGTATCACTTCGTCAAATATCAGCAGCTTTACCTCGTAATGAGGCTCCTTCTGAGGGTAATTTAATTGCTATATACGAGGCTCTCGATTTTGTTGCTGACAATATATACAAAATAATTGCCTCGTAGTGGCCATAGTGATGCAAACATTAGCCGGCGAAGTAAAAGGTTGAAATAGCTAAAAAAAAAAAAAAAAAAAAAAAAAAAAAAAAAAAACTGTCTATCTTCTCATCTTTCCTAATCTGTCCCCTCAATACTATCCCCTCGTTTTCAGTTCCAGCGCAATGCATTGCATATATAGGGGACATCCCCTGAGTGCTGGTCCAAGATAAAAAAAATATTCCCTCTGAGATTTAAAACAAAACTATAAATCTTAATTCAACTTAATACAAAAAAAAAAAAAAAAAAAAAAAAAAAAAAACATACAGCGAAGTGTTGGGAATGAGCCTGGAATATCAACTCGTCGACTTTCGCAACAGTTGGGCATCACCAGAGATACATTTTAGATTAAAGCCGGGCGACCGTTGATTGCGTCTATCGCCTGTGAAATGACTGTTTGAAAAGCCTGTGAAATGACTGTTTAAATTTTTTTTAAACAAAATCAGTTTTAATGATGAGACCCATTTTGAATTACCCGGTTAAGCCTGAGGGTGCTGTTGGCTGAATTAGTTAACACGAGTTTATAGACCACAGGGTCCTGAGTTCAACCCCACGCTGAATCATGAAATATTGTGTTGAATTCTTCTGATCAGCATGAGGGCATGATTGTGTTAGTTGTTGCCAACCTGTTTCAGTGGTGAAGGCATAGTCACTGGCCACTGATTAAAATTGGCAGCGGCTGACTCTATCATGTACTAAAGAGCAGAGGAACGGTACCCTCCTTCGTGGGCCCTGTAGCAAAAAATTAGACGGCGTAGTAAAAGGTTCAAAAAGCTACAAAAAATTCTCTATCTTCTCATCTTTCTTCATCTGTTACCTCAATACTATCACGCACATGTAGGGGTCATTCCCTGAGTACTGGTCCGAGTTAAAAAAAAAATCTCTTATCCGAAAATTTACAGAATTATGAAATTGACCTCGAATATAAGTATTCGTTTTTAGTTCCGCCGCAATGCCCTGCATATGTGTGGGTCATCCCCTGAGTGCTGGTCGGACAAAAAAAAGTAAACAATCAAAAATGTCGCATGTGGCAGTGAAAATTAAAAGTTTTGGTGTATAAATTTTTTTTCTTGTTGCCTGGTGTAATATTTCTGGCTCTTGTGTTGGCATTAAAATAATGGAATGGATATTATATTTAAACAAAAAAAAAAAAAAAAAAAAAAAAAAAAAACAAAAAGAAGATCATTAATTATAGGCAGCTCGCAAGAGACTGAAAATATTTCACACACTTGGATTTTCTGTTTGGAAAATTTTAAAAATAATATCTTGTGTTTTTTTAGTTCATTAAAAGTTGTTGTTGTTGTGTACGTAAACATTGAAATTTTTTGAAAATATCTTTTTGTTAACTAAATTTAAATTTTCATGAACATGTTTACTTTCGCACAAAGGAAATCGCTTTAAATTAATTTATATTTTTGCTAAAATAAAATCTAGATTTAATAAAAGAAAATATATCACATGAAAAGCGGAAAATTATTTAAAATGGACGGGAATGAAATATAAAATTTTTTATTTTTTATATCATTTGTATTGCCACACAGTTTATTTTGTTATAAAACAAAAAATTGTTGAATATTATTTCTTGGCATATCTCGGGAGGCTCATTTGAAAAGTTTGGCTGCAAAACCCAGAAATAAAGTCTCTTCTTAAACCAGCAAATATGTGGCTTAAAAAAGCAAAAGCTATTGTATTTCTATTTTTAAATTATTTCTTTGGAAAATGTGCGCCCTTAGAAAATTCCTAAATGTTTTCTTTTACAGCCTCTCCCCTCCTCTCCTCTCCAATTCAATTCTTGTTCATTATAAATATGCATCAAGTTCAAATGTCTGTGTGTCCCTGTGCAACATTTAAATATTTTTCTCTATTGCGTTGGCATGTTTTTCCCACACATATGCAAATCTTTACTTATACTCTTGAATTTCTAAAGTTGTTTGCTTGTCGATTTTTCTTTAGCATGAATATTTCCATCAGGTGTAAACAATTCTGCAGCCCCGTTCATTTATTGTAGCTGGAAGTTTAAGTAAAAAAAAGAAAAAAAATTCTTAAAATAAACTTTAAGCAACATTGCAGACGTTGGCGTTTATTAATCTTTTACCGTAACAGCAAGAGTAGAAGAGTGTTTTTTTTTTAAATTGAAAAAAAATTCTTGCCTGATGTAGAGGGCATACAAATAATTTTTTGTTTATGCTGGCAAATTTTATAAATAACCGCTAGAGGAATGAATTCTTGTTAAAAGTACACAAAATTAAAAAAGTCGTGTAGTATAAAAATTATTTGTTTTATGGGAAAAATTAATAAATAAATTTGGAAATTCGTTAGGACGACATCAATTTTTCGGTTTCGAAAGTAAAATTTTGCTGAGAACTTCTTGCAATAAAAACTTTAGGTAAAAATCATTAGAAATGATGCTGATTTGCACTACTTCACTATTCAAGTTAGAGGATCTGATTATGACTGCCAGCAAATTTTTATTTAATTTTTTTTTAATATTTTATAGATAAGAATTCATTTATTGGACTCAAGGTCAAATCTCCAATCTACAAATTATTTTTTCGTTGCAAAACAAATAGGGCACAATGGCACCTCCACGTCGTAATGAGCCCAAAATTTATTTTTTAGCGGATGGAATAAATTTTTTACAATGACTTCTGGGTATATCGAATCCCTAATGTGACAATTTTAATTGTTGTTATAAAAAACTTTTGTTAGAAAAAAATCATCATTAATAGCCTGTTGGTGTAGTAGCCAATTATCTATGCCATTTTAAAAGGTCAGCGGCTTGTTGCCTGAATTGGACTTTATAATATAAAGTTATGGATTGAATCAAAAATGATAAGATAAAGATTACGCCTTGCGCATAATTTACCGTTTGATGACGTATTTGTTCCCTCGAAGAGACTGCCAAATGTTTCATATATGCAAAACTAATACTTTCTCGTACAAAATTAATATTTTATGCTATTTTTGGCAACTCTTCACACAATTTACTCAGAGAGATTTCCAACAAGCAAATTAAATCAGATTTATGAAAGTGCAAGTTTTGTGTTATATTTTATAATAAATTGTGTTATAATTTAAAAATGGTATTAAAATAATTATTGAATAACTTAAAAGTGTAAAAAACTTATTAAAACTTGATTTTTAAAGCTCATAAACTGTAAACAAAAAAACCTAAATTAAAGAGAAAAGAGAACAAAAAGAGCAAACATGAAACGTGCAGTGGGCAATTGCAAACAAAGTGACAGCAAAAAAATAAGTGAGAAATAATTGTGGTAAAATGTAAATTGTTATAAAAATTTTGTTTGTTTTCAAAACGCTGTGTCATTTTATAGCTTTCCAAGAGTTGGAGCTCAAAGGAAGTTATGGCTGATATATTGCAAGCAAAAAAATTTGTTTTGAATGGGGAAAAAAGAAAAATAATTAGCAATTGGGTTCAATATTTATATAAAATAACTATAAATTAACAATTTCAAATAAAAAAAAGTGGAAAATAAAATAATTTTTTAAAATTGTTTATTATCAAACAAATTCAATTTGAAAAATCGCAATTTGCCCCACTGTCCTGTGTTTTACAATAACATAATAGTTCTCCAACTGAATTTTATTAGCCAATCAGAACACATGTTGAATGACGTCAGAATTCCATCACGCGCAGAAAATTATTTTTATTTCAGCTTGTTGGCATAATCTTTATTTTATCATTCTTGGATTCAATTACTAAATATGCCCTAATGAGCCGTAAGATAGTCCCCAAAGCATAGAAACGCCTTATATTGCACAAGTTCCGATTATCTGCGATGTTTTAACCATCAAAAGCGATATTTTTGGTGGTGGAAATGTATATGAAATTTAGCTCTTTACTATGAAAATTCATCTGCCGAAATAAAAATTGTATTCCGTTTTATACCCTCCAAAAAAGAATTGGTTGTTATATTCACTTTGTCATTCTGTTTGTAACGCTGCCAAATATCCATCTGAGACCCCATAAAGTATATATATTCTTGATCAATGATGAAATCTAAGACGATCTGAGCACGTCCGTCCGTCCGTCTGTGGAAATCACGATTCAGTCCAAACGTAAAGAGCTAGACTCTTGAAATTTGTTACAAATGCATAATGAAGGATAACACAAGTCAAGTTCGTAAATGAGCTGAATCGGGCTGGAGGGGAAAAAGTTCCCCTTAGAAGAACTAAACCAACCTCTAAAAACAACCTAATTTTTAAAGTTTTTTTTTTCGTAATTTTGTTCATCAAATGATATATTTTTATGTCAAAGCAGGTCCAACGCGTTAAACTTGCAGCCATAAAATAAATAAAAAATTAGTTTTTGGGTCCCACCTCTTTTAGTCGGCGTTATTATATGCAAAAATAGTGTAAAAATTCAACACATTGTTTTACCTAGGCCTACATTCTTTGAAAATAACATTTTTAAGCCTTAATGACGAAGCTGAGACGTAACCTGGTACTCCTCTGCCCTACCACCTCCTCTCCTTTGCCACCTAATCGACCCTTTAAAAAAATAAAATAATAATTTTATGTGTGTGAAGATAAATATGCCGAGTTAAATATGTTTTGACGTAAGCAGTTACGTCAGCAGTAAATATTTTCACAAAATGTTAAAAAAATTTATTAAATATGGATTTTCATAAAAAAACGTCACTGTTTGTCATTTCGTTACGTCATAACGTAACTTCTGACGTAACTGCTTACGTCAAAACATGTTTAATTCGGCATATTTATTTTCACTCACATAATAAATTTTATATTTAATTATCCCAAATATTTATTTTTAGAGTCTTATGGCCAGGGTGAAATGTCTTCCACACGGCCCTTGCCAGAGAGACCCTAAAAAATACCGGTTTAATACTCTCCAAATAGAATTAGACCACGTAAAGTATACATATTCTTGATCAGTGATGAATGAAGTCTAAGACGGTCTAGCAGTGCCCACACGTTCGTCTGTGAAAAACATGATGTAGTCTATTTTTGGACCCCGCCCTCTTCAGTGGGCGTTGACGTACGATATTATATATAAAGGAACTCTGTCCCACCCCAGTTAAACATTTTAATTGTACTTACTAAATATTTGGAGGGCATTTAAGATTCGACCCGGTCGAATATAACGTTTTTACTTTTTTTTATTTAAACGTCCTATTTTCCCTAGGTTAATAATTGAAAATAAATCAAAGTGATATATTTTGGGGTTCTTAGCCAGCCCCAATCAAATGTAAGTTAAATTAATGTATGAATTTCTATTTTAAACAGTGAACCTTTATTTATGTAAATTGTATTACAGGATGTTAATTTTCCCAATAGGTTCAAATCTGCGAAACTGCAAATTATTTTATTTTATTTTTATTTTTTATTTTAATAAATGATACAGTGATTACATTCTATTTATTAATGAAATGTAAGTTATTTTATACATTCTAAATGAATATTTTAAAATTATAGACATATTTGTATAAAGTGAATAATTGCTTGGAAATTGCATTGAATCATATATTAAAATTATGCGAATTCTCATAGAAAAAATATGAGGATGGAGTGTAATATCCGGTGCACTATCAGCTACTACCTATTTTTGGTTTGGCAATGCCTAACTTAGCGCAGACAAAATCAAGCATGCTTTCCATAAAACCTACACAAAACCAATTCAAAGTTGGTTTCAAATCATTTTGTATGGTAGATCCAGGTTTTAACAGTTAAACATTTAAAATCATAATTTATTAAACATTGATGAAAAAATTCTTAAAAAATTCTTAAAAAATTATTTGCTCATTGCAATTTTGAACTTAAAAATTATTTTTATTTTTTTTATTTTATTTTATAAAATTTCTTTTCATCCAACATTTTTAAAAAAAATTTCACTGAGAAACGATTTTAGAAAAACTAAAGTCAAATATTTTTAATCACTTGACTACTTTGAAATATTAACTTAAAAGTTCTTAATATAAATAAATAGAATTTGAACAAATTCATTTATTAATAAAAAAATAAAAAAATGATTTCCAGTTTCGCAGATTTGAACTTGAGCCCGTTGAAACATCCTGTAATACAAATTAAAGTTCAAACAGAAACTAAAATTACGTTACGTATGAGTAATATTTTAATCATACATGTGCGTGCGTATATACAGCATACGCCCCCTTTAACATAGAGTGATTTGTACAACAAATCGTTTAATACATTTTTACACCAAAAACAGTAAATAAGTTTTTTTTTATTTCAAATTCTTAAGCCTCTTAATAATGGAACAAAATATTCTTTAAATATTTATTGTCTTGCCTTAATTAAAATCTCTCTGGCAATTTATAAACAAATTAATATCATTTTATAGCAAAACAAATTAAATTATTAATAAATTTAACAAAACCATTCCAACAAAAACAACAACAACAACAACAACAACGACAACGATGTTAACAATGTAAACGAACACACAAAATATTGCAAGTCTAGTTCTTAGGGCTTTTGCCACATAAACCTTGGAGTGCTCGTAAGTAAAAACAACAGCAAATGAAAATCAACAAGCAATAAATAAATAATGATCTTCCTACAGCCAAGTACGAGTACGAGTATGTATGAGTGAGTGTGTAGATACAATAAATACTCATACATACAATTTCAGTTTTTCATTGTAAACATGTGTGCGTAGTGCAACTATTCGAATGTACTTGTACATTTATTATGGCACCGTATGCTACATGCGACTGATTTTGGTAAGAATTTTAAAAACTTAAATGACTAAGAAGCCATGAAGTGTTGAGATACATATTTGCTCGAGTATATAAATACGATGGCGTACTTAAAATATTTTGAAATTTAAATTCATACTGTATTTATTTTTATTTTTTTGAGGCAGAGGATACTCCGGACGGCACATAAACAATTTTTGTACAACAGATATTTCAATGTTCTTAATGAGTGTTCTATAGTGAGTGCCTTGTATCCTTTAAGCAACCTTTCACTGAGCACGTACTTTGTTGTGATTCCAAGACATTTTACCTATTGACGAAACGAACTGAAATTCCTTTTCAAACGTACCTCCTGTAAGCAGACAGGCATGTCGGTATTTGCATACATTTCATGTTCATAATACTATTTTTATGTTGTCATACTTGTGCCATAAGTACAGTTAAACATTCATGTAAGAGGTATAAAATTACGACAGAATAGAAACATTAAATTACCATTTAACATTCAGACATTCTTTGCTTCATTCCTTCGAAATCTTGTGTGTGTGTGCGTGCGTGTGTGCAAGTGTTTCTGTTGATATTAATACGAAAATACACAGGATACTAGCACTCATGTTAACAGTGTGTCTTTCAATGCCATAAACATGTGTCGTTGTATTGTTACTGTTGTACGAGTATTTAAAACTATCGAAGAAGCCGACACTAGGAGGACATTTATTTTATAAAAGTGTGTTGTACTTTAAGAACATAATCAGAAAGTTGTTGCGACAAAGTTATTGCTGTTAAGACTTTTAAGAATTACAGTTTAAGAAAGGAACTTAAGGAAATATTCAACATCGATTAGAAGAATTGTTATATACACTTGATTTAACTACAATATTTGTATATATAAAAAAAATAAAAATAAAGTCGTTTAAGAAGTGTGCCTCACTAAGGCTGCTCTGTTTAATTCTTATTAAAAATGCAAATCATCATAAAAAGTGCAAGCCATAAGAAAAAGTGCAAGTTATCATAAAAACTGCAAGCCATTATAAAAAGTGCAACTTATTATAAAAAGTGCAAGTAATTTTAAAAAGTGCAAGTCACTGAATAAAAATGCAAGTCATTTCAAAAAGTGCAAGTCATCATAAAAAGTGCAACTCATTATAAAAAGTGCAAGTCATTTTAAAAAGTGCAAGTCATTATAAAAAGTGCAACTCATTATAAAAAGTGCAAGTCATTAAATAAAAATGCAAGTCATTATAAAAAAGCAAGTCATTAAATAAAAATGCAAGTCATTATAAAAAGTGCAAGTCATTTCAAAAAGTGCAAGTCATCATAAAAAGTGCAAGTCATTATAAAAAGTGGAACTCATTCTATAAAGTGCAACTCATTATAAAAGGGCATGTAATTATAAAAACTGCGAGTCATTATATAAACTGCAATTCATTATAACAAGTGAAAATTACTATAATAAGTGTAAGTCCTTATAAAAAGTGCAGGTCATTATAAAAAGTGCAAGTCATTATGAAAAATGGAGGGCATTATAAAAAGTACAAGTCATTAAAAAAATCGCAAATCGTTTTAAAAAGTGCAAGTCATTATGAAAAGTGCAAGTCATTATGAAAAGTGCAACTCATTTTAAAAAGTGCAAGTCATTATAAAGAGTGCTTGTCATCATAAAAAGTGCAAGCCATCATAAAATGCGCACGTCATCTTAAAAAGTGCAAGTCATTATAAAAAGTGCAAGTCAATATAAAAAGTGCAGGTCATTATAAAAAGTGCAAGTCATTATAAAAAGTGCAAGTTATCATAAAAAGTGCAAGTCATTATAAAAAGTGCAGGTCATTATAAAAAGTGAAAGTCATTATAAAAAGTTCAAGTAATCATAAAAAGTGCAAGTCATTATAAAAAGTCCATGTAATTATAAAAAATGGAAGTCATTATAAAAAGTGCAAGTCATTAAAAAAAATCGCAAATCGCTATAAAAAGTGCAAGTCATTATGAAAAGTGCAAGTCATTAGAAAAAGTGCAAGTCATTATGAAAAGTGCAACTCATTTTGAAAAGTGCAAGTCATTATAAAAAGTGCATGTCATCATAAAAAGTGCAAGCCATCATAAAATGCGCAAGTCATCTTAAAAAGTGCAAGTCATTATAAAAAGTGAAAGTCATTTTGAAAAGTGCAAGTCATTATAAAAAGTGCAAGTCATCATAATAAGTGCAAGTCAGTGTAAAAATTGAAAGTTATAATAAAAAAGTGCAATACATTGTAAAAAGTGCAAAGTGTATGTTATCTCAATGATGTGTTGCATTTTTACTGTATCAAAGCTTAAAATGTTCATAGTTATCAGTTTAATAATCTCATATGTCCAGAAAAATGTTCGCCAATCCTTGACCACTTAAAACCACCCTATTTTACTCCTCGGATCTTAAACAACAGACATACAGATAGAGTTACTTTCATATTTATAATCTTAGTAAATAAAAAGGCAAATAGAAATCATTAAATTTATAATAATAAAATCTCTCGATAAATTTTTGTCTAGAGATTTTGACACAAAGTTTGTTCAGCTCAGCAATTTAAATTCACTACCATCAACTATTTTATAATCTTTCACATGCTGTTTTCAAAATATTTCCAAACAATTGTTACAAAAGCAACACCAACTTTCTTTCAACGTCCCTTGACTAAAATTATGCTGGTGACCAAATTATTTTGCCCAAAATATGTGCAACACTCTGGTGACATATAAAGCAATAAAATGTCTAATGGAATGCAGCCGTACCATTTTGTCTACAGATTGTAAATCAACAGTAAAGCATTTGCATTCATGCCGTTACTTTAGAAATGCTATACGAGAACATACATACATGAAAACACTCACACACACTCGCACACTCGTACTTAAAAGCACAACACGCATTATCATAAGTCTCTTGCAAACAGGATATAAAACATACTCGTACCTTGAGCCGAACATATGGACGGCGATGACTTTATTAAAAAATAACATACGGCAACAGAACATTTTATACAAGGATTATGAAAACACAATAATAACATTTATAATAAAAATAAAATGTTAACGATGAAGTTGTGTACGTTTCCAAATTTATTCTGCAGCACATTTCGAAAGGTTTTGGTTTATTTTTTTATTTCACGTTGGTTTCTACGTGGCAACTGAGCACGCCAACAATATGACACTTATTTCCATCTTTTGGATTCATTTTTTTTTGTTTTGTAGAAGTACTTGCAGCTTTCCCAACTCTGCCAATGAAAGAATTTCGAAAATATTTTATTTGCCTGTGAAAATATTTTTTTGTTGGTTTAAAAATTTTTTGTTAATTTTATTTTTTACTCTTATGCCATCGTATGCAAACAACGTGGGGCATGTAAATTTTAAATGAATTTCCAACAGTTGCAATTATATGCACACATACAGCTGCATGCACGCACACAAACGCAAATATACATTAACACAACTTTTTTTACAATCATTGCCACTTCAATAAAGGTGAATTGTAAATATTATCCTGTTATACTCTTACGGAGTTGTTTGTGTACCTGCGACGAGTAAATGAGTGAGAGTAACTGCTTTTAGGTGGGAGTGTGTGTGTGTGTGTATGTTAATATGAATGCATGCCAGAAGATGTGTGCGAGTGTGTGCCTGTGGAATTTATATTGTGAATGTTAAAATAACACTTCATAAGGTAGATCTATGCAAATATTATTTACAATTTATTATTCTCTTCATCTGAAGCTCGTATAGAAATTCTCTTCAACACTCTATGGTTTTATGTTTCCTTGCAAATTCTCGTATGCATTTTTGTGTGCTTGTACAGTTGTACTGGAGTCAATGCCAGAACTTATTTTTGTTAAATATAAATAATTCTTTTAATCCTTAAATACTGTTTCAAATGTTTTGTATTTATATTAAAGAGCTTAAAGTTTAATAAGAAGAATTATTAGACGAATGTAAGCAAAAAGGAATTTTTAGATACTAAAGGGTCTTGCATTAACCATTTCATATTTTTAAAATTTAAATAAAGCAAAATGTGTGTGAGAGACATAATTGAATATTTTATTCACTTAAAATATGAAATTTACCTCTTACTTCCCCGCCTAATTTTTTTGTACAAGGCCAACGTTTGCAGTTTTATTAAATAAAATTAAATGTATAAGAGACACTAATTTCTAAAAGTCGTTTTTTTAATATTAAAACAGAAGTAAGATACTAATTCATTTCACTCATTTGCCGCAGCGACAATTTTTTCCTCATCAAAGGCAAAACTAAATTATAAACGTTTTATCGATAATGTCGCCAAATAGTTACCAAAATAGTAGACAAAAGTGGTGACTTGGGGCCACCCGTCGTGCCCAGTTTTTCTTAGCAATGGAATAAGACGATAATGTGAAAAAGTAAATGAGAATAATATTAAATAATATTAAATGTTCTTTTGGGACCATATGTAGACATTGGAACTAGTGACTCACTAGTTCTGTTGGGACCATATGCAGACATTGGCACCAGTGATTCACAGACGTTAATGTGAAAAAGTACATGAGAATAATATTAAATAATATTAAATGTTCCTTTGGGACCATATGTAGACATTGGAACTAGTGACTCACTAGTTCTGTTGGGACCATATGCAGACATTAGCACCAGTGATTCACAGACGTTAATGTGAAAAAGTACATGAGAATAATATTAAATAATATTAAATATTCCTTTGGGACCATATGTAGACATTGGAACTAGTGATTCACTAGTTCTGTTGGGACCATATGCAGACATTGGCACCAGTGATTCACTAATATATTTTAGTAAATAGAAATAGATATCGATAATGAAAATGTATAGTTTTTTAAGTTTTAGTAATTTGTGGAGTTTTATTATGAAAAAATAATAAATCGTAAAAATCGATTTTTTTTAATATCAAAACAGAAATAAGGTACTAATTCATTTCAGTCATTTATTGCAGCGACACTTTTTTTTCTCATCCAAGGCAAAAACAAAACTATAAACGCCTTATTGACAATGTCGTCAAACAGTCACCAAAATATTACACAAAAGTGATGACTTGGGGACACACTCGTTCCCAGTTTCTTTTAATAATGCAAACGATCATGTGAAACCGTACATGAGAATAATATTAAAGGATCCTTTGGGACTAGTGACTAACTAGTTCTGTTGGAACCATATGTAGACATTGGCACCAGTGATTCACTAATATATTTTAGTGAATAGAAATGGATGTCGATAATGAAAATGTATAGTTTTTTAAGTTTTAGAATTTGTGGAGTTTTTTTGAGAAAAAATAAAAATAATAAAAGACACTAATTTGTAAAAATCGCTTTTTTTATATTAAACAGATATAAAATACTAATTCATTTCACTCATTTACCGCAACCAAAATTTATTTTTCTCTTCAAAAATAAAAACAAAAATGTAAACAACGCTCTATTGACATTGTCGCCAAACAGTCACCAAAATAGTAGACTAATGTGGTGACTTGAGGACTCTTGTCCAAAGTTTTTTTTTTTTTTTTTAGCAGAGTAATAATACGTTAATGTGAAAAAGTACAAATAATATTAAATAATATTAAAAGTTGTAAAGTGTATTTCTGTGTAGATTAAATGCAAACATTTGGCAAACTTGCAACAGCATAACAACGCACACACACACACATACAAGTGCATACAATGATATTCAGTAACAGTTATTTACATACACGAGGTTAAGTACAAAACTGTATTTAACTCATTTAGGTTTTTTTTTGGTTAATTTAATTTTTAAAAGCAAAAGCAGGCTGTGGCGTTACATTTTGCCTTATTTCCTTCAAGCTAAAAATTGATTGCGACACATGAGTTTCTTTTTTTTCGTTTTGTTTTCTATGAGTTTTAACTTTTATTGCTTTCATTTTATAGTTTGTTTGCTCTCGCACTTGCCGCTGATTGTTTTGTATTTTCAATGAATGTTTATTGTTTATATGAGGCAGCACATAATTTTATATATTTTGTGAAAAATAATTTTAAAAGGACAAACGAAATGTATTTACATTTACGTGTACACAAGTGTGTATATAAGTTTATTATAAAGTTAAATGCTAACAATAATTGATAATAATAAAAGTTTTGAAATATTTTGCGCATATAATTTTAGAACAAGTTTTTTTTTTCTAGATTTTGCAAATTAATATTTAATGCTAAAAGCTTTTTACAAGTTATATGATTTTGATTGTGCGATAGTAAAATTAATTAAATTGTAGTTGGGCCTGAAACCTATGGGCAACAAATGTTTCAAAAAGGTGCATATTAATATATAGTTAGCTGAAACGCAAAATGTCTTATCAGACATTTTTATAATTTTAGGGAAAATGGAAAATACATGTAGACATTTTTTTTCAGTTCAATAATATAAATAGAACCATAAGTGAGTGCAATTTTAATTTTCTTCTTTTATTTTCCTTATACATATATCAATCCATTTTTAAAAGAGTCGATTTGGAATTGTGTGTTAGGCAGGGCGTTTTGCATAACGATGTACAATCTAAACAGAAATTACATAATTCGCTGCGATGTCAAGAGAATGGTGGAGTATCAAATGCAATAGTTGAAGAAAAAAGTTACTTAATCAGGAGCCAAATTACCTTTTTTTCTTCCAAAAAAGTTTGCAATCATGGCACATTATGGAACAAATTTTATTCTATCATATATTTTAAACCATATGAGCGAACTTTATAATTTTTTTAAGTACTTAGAAAAGGCTATATTTGAAAAAAAATCACTATTTAGATCAGAGCAATAAAATTATTTTACGTACAAACACTATAGAAGTGCGTAAACAGTTTTCAATATTTTGGTTCAAAATTTTCATGTGACTTTACTCCATTATTTCAAAAGACAAATAAATGTTTTTTTTGGGATACAATTTATGGATTCTTCATACTGAATCAGTTTTCAACAAAACTGCATCATTACATTTTTAAATTTAATATGTCGAAAAAATTACTTATTGCACAAAAAATCCCACTGTGCGGCGTGGTGAAATATTGAAAATATAAGTCAATATTTTATTATTATTTTATCATTAAAAAAATGTTAGTAAAAATATTATTCAAGTGGTGCAATTCTTTTAGACTTAAAATTTTACTGGAAGATTATACAGTAGTTGCACTTCATTTACCATTTCTGGGCTGAACGTATCTCATGGTGTCCCGAAATTAACTCAAGTTTTGAATTGGATGTACCAAAATTAAAGTGCTGCCGAAGTTTGCCTTTTAACTTGAATCTTGTAATAATTTTGAGACAGTAAAAATCTTGCGTTAATTTTGGGATACCCTTAATTAGAATTTTTACACTAAGTGCAATGAAAAAAAATTTTTTTTTTCCAAAACTTGCAAACACTTTTAACAAACTATAATGAAAATGAATGGCAAAACACCTTTTTAATTCTAGCAGACACACAACACAAAACCTATAGACGATTGCAAACTCTTTAACTCATACATTCGCAGTAAATTAATAATATCTAAGGAATTTCTTTAATTAGGAAAAGCCATTTAAAAATATCAAGCCCTTCCACGATGTTGTAATTCCAAAACATACGGTTTTTAGAAAAATACCTTCATTAAAGTCAGACACTTAGAAATTATTTAACGGGCAAATTATTATGCCCTCCAAAAAAGAATTGGAGGGTAAATTCACTTTGTCATTCGGTTTGTAACGCAGCGAAATATCCATCTGAGACCCCATAAAGTATATATATATATTCTTGATCAGTGATGAAATCTAAGACGATATTCACATGTCCGTCCGTCCGTTCGTTTGTGGAAATCACGATTCAGTCCAAACGAAAAGAGCTCAGACTCTTGAAATTTGGTACAAATATATCTTGAAGGATAGCACAGTTCAAGTCCGTAAATGGGCTAAATCGGGCAAGAGGGAAAAAGTTCCCTTAAGGAGAACTAAAACCACCCCTAAAAACAACATAATTTTTAAAGTTAATTTTTTGTAATTTTGTTCAGCAAATGGTATATTTTAATGTCAAAGAAGGTCCAACGCGTTAAACCTGGAGCCATAAAATAAAAAAATATAATAATAACGCCCTTTTTAGTGGGCGTTATTATATGCAAAAATAGTGTAAAAATTTATTTTACTTAAGCCTGCATTCCTTAAAAAATTTTACCCCGGTATTGATAAAATTTAAAATGATTTTGAAATGTATTTTAATCAAATTTGTTCATACAAAATTTTCTTAAAACAGATTTCAAATATGTTTTATTTTTTTGTGAATATGGTTATTAAGGTTTAATGGCGAAGCTGAAACGTAGCCTGGTACTACTCTGCCCCTACCCCGTTCTCTCCCTGGCCTCCTAAATTACCCTTTCCAAAAAAAAAAAAACAAACAAAAAATTAGAAATAAATTTATGTGTGTGAAGATAAATACGCCGAGTTAAATAAGTTTTGACGTAAGCAGTTACGAAGTGAAGTTAAATATGTTATCACGTAACGAAATGGCAATCAGTGAAACTATTATTTTTTGGATGAAAAACCATATTTATATACAAAATGATTATGGAAGTGTCTTATATCCCATACATCATATTTTATATACTGGCCATGCATGCCAACTCCTTATTTGGCTAATGGGGGGGAAAATTCCTCCAACTCTCATGGCCTTTAAATTGAGCTTTCATGACCTCTAAATGTTTTCACAAAATGCTCAAAAAATTTATTAAATATGGAGTTTCGTAAAAAAAGAAGATAAATATTCCGAGTTAAATACGTTTTGACGTAAGCAGCTACGAAGTGACGTTAAATATGTTATGACGTAACGAAATGCCAATTAGTGATTTTTTTGTATGAAAATCCATATTTATATTCAAAATGATTATGGGAGTGTCTTCTATCACATACATCATATTCTATATACTGGCAAAGCATGCCAACTTCTTATTTGGCTACTGGGGGGAAAATCCTTCCAACTCTCATGGCCTTTAAATTGACCTTTCATGACCTCTAAATATTTTCACAAAATGCTCAAAAAATTTATTAAATATGGAGTTTCGTAAAAAAAGAAGATAAATATTCCGAGTTAAATACGTTTTGACGTAAGCAGCTACGAAGTGACGTTAAATATGTTATGACGTAACGAAATGGCAATTAGTGATTTTTTTTTGTATGAAAATCCATATTTATATACAAAATGATTATGGAAGTGTCTTATATCCCATACATAATTTTGTATATACTGGCAATACATGCCAACTACTTATTTGGCCCTCTGGGAGCAAAATCGCTCCAAGGTCACAAATTGACCTTTCATGGCCTGTAAATATTTTCATAACAAAAAGAAACTTCACTGTTTGCTATTTCGTTACGTCATAACGTAACTGCTGACGTAACTGCTTACGTCAAAACATATTTAACTCGGCATTTTTATCTTCACTCACATAATAAATTTCACATTTAATTATCCCAAATATTTATTTTTAGAGTCTTATGGCAAAGGTGAAATGTCTCCCCCACGGCCCTTGCCAGAGAGACCCCACAAAAAACACAGTTTTAATACTCTCCAAAAAGAATTGGATCCCATAAAATATATATATATATATATATATATATATATATATATATATATATATATATATATATATTTTTGATCACTGATGAAGTCTGAGACGGTCTAGCAATGCCCATACGTTCGTCTGTGGAAAACATGATATTATCTATTTTTAAACCTCGCCCCCTTTAGTGGGCGTTGACGTTGTTATATGCAAAAATAGTTTAAAGATGGAACAATTTGTATTCCTTCTCTGATCTTGCCGAGGTGAAATGTCTTCTTGCCGGAAGGACTCTCTCATAATGGAGATTTAAAATTTGGTACAGAGATGTCTTAAAGGAACTCTATCCCCAACAGGTTAAACATTTTAAATTTACTTACTAAATATTTGGAGGATATTTAAGATTCCACGTGGTCGAATATAAAGTTTTGACTTGCTTTTATATGAATTTGGCCAAATTCAAATTTTTATTAAGTGTGGAATATTTTGAATGTTCTGGTTCTATTAGTCCGATGATTATAAAAGTTATGCCAGATATTCCACTCTTAAATAAAATTTAAATTTTGACATATTAAAAAAAAACTATAATTTGCAGATCACAGATTCGAACTTGAGCCTCTTAAATATATTTCAACTTAGTAATTTACTGCCAGGCCCACGATGTCACTCGTTATCGTTCTATTGAATAATTACATTTAAAACAAAAACAAATTCTAAAATTTGATTTTTGTTTTAAATATATTTATTTGACAGAGCGATATCAAGCGACATCGTGGGCCAGGCAGTTAATCTACAAAAAAAAATTTGACTGCTAAAATATTTTCATAAATTTTCCATGAATATTAGAAATATTTAAAACAAAATATATTCTTGGAATATTTCATAATGCAAAATAAGATTAAAGCGGAAAATTACTCACCACATCGCTTCTCAGTTGATTGTCAAGTGAATCGACCTGTTCGAAAAATGTCCAGCTTAATTTTTCGGCGCTGTGCGATGAAGGCAATAAATCACTTTCAACTGCATTTAATGAATATGAAATGATTAAATTCTCGTTTAATTCTGAACACTTGCCATACGATTTGGCTAAAGATTCAGTGGAGGTATTCAAAAGATTTAATTGACTGCTGGCATGGATGTTGGCATCCAGATTTTGTTTAGCGAAAGGCGAAGATAAATTATAATTTAATTGTGTTCTATTACAATCGTCAGCCGGATCATGCAACATGGCATGAAATTGTGTGTTGAAGAATATTTGTTTGTTTTTTTTTTCTTCTTATATTCTTTTATAAAATTTTAGTTAAATTAAATTAAACATTTTCCAGTTTGAATTGCGGCAGATTGTGCAGCAGGCAGCACTTGAAGAAAGACAAAGTGAAAAATAGCAAAAGGTTATTATTTTTGAAACTAAAATGAACTGAAATTGAAATCCATTTACGAATAAAATGGCTTTTATTGTATAATTTCCATTGCAAACTTATTTTGTTGTTGTTGCTGGATTCAAGTATTTCGCATATTGGCCTGACGTCAAATTAAATGATTTTCCAATCAATTACACTTTGGAATATATATATATAAAATGCTTAAAATGATATACTCGTGGGTGTGTGTGTGTGTGTGCCACATGCAAAATGCAATGCCTTATCTGCTTTTAGCCGCAGCATGTGTCGCTGTTGCAATGCAAATGTAACAATGAAACAATGTGTTGCCCTCACCCGAACGGCTGTTGTTAAGTTGCAAAGGAAAAATAATTTAATGCTGACACGATTATACACAGACTCCGGACAAGTACAGGCAGCGTATTATAATAAAAAAACTAAATAAAATAATTAAATCACTTTGCACTACATCACGTTTAAATGCAGACTATTTATGCACTGGCCAACATGTCTGAATGTGGCTGTTGGGAGAAACCAGTCATTATCACTTGGTAATCAACATAAACAGCAATAAAACCGAAATTTCAAACTTAAGACTTTCAAACAAATTATTTAATTAATTTTTAATTAATTAATCACTTCAAAAAACTAACTCATTAAGTTTAAAAATACACACACACAAAAACAAATATTCTCATTAATTTATTTGTTTGTATTATTATTAAGCTGAAAAAGTCAAGCAGCTATTTTCGTTTATATATATATTTTTCTTAATAAAATATTTATAAATTTCAAAATTTATAATCTATTCACTTCAACTGATGCGTGAAAAAAAGAAAATTGTAGTACGTTTTGGGCTTAAACAACCGTACACGCGCACGTTTTGCCAAAAACTAAACTCGTCTTGCTATTTGTTAAATTTTCAACACTTTCAGCACTCACACACGAAGATAATATTTTCGTTTATATTTTTTTTATTTATTTCCTTTTCTTTTTCCAAAAAGAAAATGTTACTCAATATATTTCCGATAGTAGCCTCTCTCTGGTTCGTTCTGCACAATAACTAAAAATATTGTGGAAAAAGCTTTTTTCTCTTGCAGTTCGCAGGCAAATGTTTTACACTGAAATATGCTCCCGAGTTTAACTCTCTCTCTCTCTCCCTCTCTCTGTTTACATTTCTTTATTTGTAAATAATGCCACGTGTTCGCTAAAGCATTTCTAACGCAACAGTTTATATGTTGTAACATAATATTTTTTTGGGGAGGGGTTGCTAAGAATAAACACGTGCTGCAGACATTCAAGGTGACCATATTTTTGTGAAGGCACAAAATACAATGCCAAAGTGTTGAATTATTAATAGTATTTTTTTTGTGTAGCACATTTAAAAAATAAAAAGAAATTTTGTAAAAAATTAAAAAAAAAAATATTAAAAAAAAAAATTTTTTAAAAAATTAAAAAAAATTCAAAAAAAAAATTCAAAAAAAAAATTTAAAAAAAAATTAAAAAAAAAAAATTTAAAAAAATAAAAAAAAAATTTAAAAAAATAAAAAAAAAATTTAAAAAAAAATTAAAAAAAAATGTTAATCGTCAGGGTTGGGGAATTTTGTTCTAACCAAAAATGTATTAACTTAAAAATATGAATGTGATAACTTCTCATATTCAATTTTCGTTAAAATATTGGTTAAATAGTTGTTATTCCTACAAACTAGCACCACTTGCAAAAGTGAAAAAATTAAACAAAGAACGCTGATGAGATGGCGTTGTGGCCTCGAAATCAGTACTGATCCGTTCTGCTGGTTTGATGATTATTGAAAAATATTCTTAATATTCCAATCTTGATATAAAATTAATAAATAGAATTTGAACAAATTCATTTATTAATAATAATAATAAAAAAATGGTTTGCAGTCTTGCAGATTCGAACTTAAGCCCGTTGAGAAAATTAACAATTTAAAAAAAAAATTAAAAAAAAAATTTCGAAAAAAAATTAAAAAAAAATTTAAAAAAATTTTACTGCCTGTTTTAGTCAAAAAAATCAAAATTTTTGTTGTTGCATTTTTTTATAGATCTTTTTATTACTATTTAAATTCAATCAAAATTGATAGTCTTATTTTAAAAAAATTTGTTTTAAATTGAGAAACACATGATGACTATTCCAAGGCATAAGAGAAAAGTGAACATCAGTTTTTAATTATTCCACCTACACAGCAGAGCAGAACAGCTGTTTTGGAAAGCCGCTGCACTTTTATCAACAGTACTCATGTGTATTTTTGTTTCTCACCACTTATTAGTTGGCTTCGGTGAATATAATAACAGTTTTTATTTATACATCTAATTGATACAATTCTCGTATGTAATTTCTTAAGAAAATTTGTCTAAATAAAAACTGTTATCATATCGAACGATGTCACTTAACAAGTGGTGACCAACAAAAATATACAAGGGTACTGACGATGAAAATGTAGCGGTTTGCTAAAACAGCTGTTCTGCTCCGCTGTGTAGGTAGAATAATTAAAAAACTGATGTTGACTTTCGTTTGAGATTTGCCATATTTATTATGGCTTTAATTGAATTTAATATTGAAGAAGAATCCAAAATTTCGCGTCAAGGTCCTTGTCATATCGGTAGCCTTTCTGGTTCGACTACTGGAAAATTTCACTCAAAAATTTTCTCTTGCACAGCTTGTGCAGGAATTGAAGAGAAACAATGATTATATGCTTTGAATTTTTGCTTATCGGGGCTCACTTGAGCATTTTATGAAAGGATTGTGTGTTACTGATAATAAAAGAAGTCATCCTTTTTAAGCAAAAATTGCCATATTTTAAAACCAAGACAATTCTAAAGTCCTTAAAGCATCACTTTGAGATTTATTAAAATTAACTGCGGTTTACACTATGGCGGCGTCATGTGTTTTTTTTAAATAATCAAAAAAATGATTTTTTTTATTCTAAAGATTAATACTCTGTCCTCTCATCACCCCCCGGGGCTGCACTTGGGGAACTTGGTTATAATGTCAGACCTCGTTTCAGCACAGACCCGGGGAAAGGGTTATGCAATTTTTTACAGATGTTGCTTCTGCTGCTAACCCATAAAACTAATATGTTACCTGCCCAATTCCTGCAGTTGCAGTGCAACAGGAGGGCATATAAGAAATTTAAGGTAGTAGGTTCAGCGAGAACATCGTCGGATGGGGTCCTTTTGGACAGTTGCTGACGTAAAAGTTTATCATAGTTGTCCTCTCATCAACAGCATGAACGATTCATTGCAAAATCAATTTGGTCAGAACTTTTTTGGAAAAAGTAGCTAAAAATTTGGCTGATCGATTGAACCATACATCGCCAGACATATAGCGGAAATTATATTTAAAAAAAAACACACGTATGAAATCATCTTTCAGACTATATTAAGAAATTCCATTCTAACAATATTTCAATTTTTAGCTACAATTTCAACTTCCTATGCAGCTAAAAAGAAGTCTTTTTGTCATATTAAATTCTCCAAAAGATTTTTCATAATTTTTTTTTATAAAACTTTTAGAAAATTAATATAGTAAACCAATGCAACTATTAATTAGTTGAACAATGTTGTCTTCATATATTGCAAACTTTCAATAAATTCCGCAAGTCCTCATTTGAAAGCCAGTATACAGTTTGCTTGTATATGAGATCAAAACCACAAATTAAAAAATAACTATAAAGCCGGTCAAAGATTTCTAAGGAAAAAGTTTTGGAAAATAAATAAAAGCCATATATTTTTAATAAAACTGCATGCGTTTAGGGAACAATCGCTGTTTATAAAATATGAGGTTAAATGTTAAAAACAATAATAATAGAAACTAAACTATTTTAGCGCCTAACAATAGTTTAGCAACAAACTGCTGCACTTGTGTAATACAGCCATGCCTTTTCTTTCTTTTTTGAATAAGAACAAAAATCTTTAGAAAAAGTCATAAGGCCATGCGAGTACATACAAAAATGAAGAATAAATATTTCATGTTCATTATACTTGAATACAGTGGGTTACATATCGACAAGGCAGCCAAAACACTTTTGTCTAAGACATATTTTTAATGTTTCTGAAAAATTCTTCTTAAATGATTCACATTCGCATGTGGACAATTTTTCTAAATACAATACACTTGGCAACTGAAAACGGCTCTGCTGAGATTCTACCTATACATGCAGCATTATTATGAAAGAAATTCTACAATAATTTTTTTGAAATTTTTCTCAAATTAATAATTGTAAAAACAAGTAAAAACGTTATATTCGACCGGGTCGAATTTGAAATACCCTCCAAATATTTAGTAAGTAAATTTATAATGTTTAACCGGGTGGGACAGAGTTCCTCTAAGACATTTCGGTACCCAATTTTAAATCTCTATTTTGAGAGAGTCATTCCGGGAAGGGCCGTGGAAGAGACGTTTCACCTCTGCAAGATCAGAGAACATCTCAGCTTCTTAAGGAATAAAAATTGTTCAATATTTACACTATTTTTGCATATAATATCATACGTCAACACCCACTAAAGGGGGCGGGGTCCAAAAATAGACTATATAAAGTTTTTCACAGACGAATGTATGGGCACTGCTAGACCGTCTTAGGCTTCCTCACTGATCAAGAGTATGTATACTTTATGGGATCCAATTCTCTTTGCAGGGTACTAGAATTGTATTTTGGTGGGGTCGCTCTGGCAATGGCAGTGGGGGAGACATTTCGCCTTTGCCATGAAATTCTAAAAATAAATGTTTTGGGATAATTAAATGTAAAATTTATTATGAGAGTGAAGTTAAATATGCCGAGTTAAACATGTTTTGACGTAAGCAGTTACGTCATCAGTTACGTTATGACGTAACGAAATGACAAACAACAGGGATTTTTTTTTATGAAAATCCATATTTAAAAAATTTTTGAGCATTTTGTGAAAATATTTACAGGCCATAAAAGGTCAATTTACAGGTCGTCATGAGATTGTGTGTGATCTTGGAGGGATTTTGCCCCCAGTGGCCAAATAAGGAATTGGCATGCATTCCAAGTATACACAAAATGATGTATGCGATACAAGACACTCCCACAATAATTTTGTATATAACTATGGATTTTCATACAAAAAAAAAAAATTCACTGATTGACATTTCGTTACGTCATAACATATTTAACTTCACTTCGTAACTGCTTACGTCAAAGCATTTAACTCAAAATATTTATCTTAACACACATAAATTAATTTTTATTTTTATTTTTTTTATAGGATCATTTAGTGGGCAAAGGGGATGAAGAGGTAGGGCAGAAAAGTACCATGTGGGCTTAAGTAAAACAATTTGTTAAATTTTTACACTATTTTTGTATGTAAGAACGCCCACTAAGGGGGCGGTGTCCAAAAATTATTTTTTTTGATTTTAGGGCTCCAAGTTTAACGCGTTGGACCTTCTTTGACATAAAAATATATCATGTTCTTAACAAAATTATAAAAAAAATTTTGTTGTTTTTTTTAAGTTGGTTTAGTTCTTCTTATAGGGAACTTTTTTTCCTCTGACCCGATTCAGCCCATTTACGCACTTAGCCTGTGATATCCTTCAAGATATATTTATACCAAATTTCAAGAGTCTGACTCTTTTCTTTTGTACTTAATCATGATTTCCATAGGCGGACGGACGGACGGACGAACGGACGGACATGCTCAAATCGTGTCAGATTTCATCACTGATCAATAATATATACATATATTTTATGGGACCTCAGAAGGATATTGCGCTGCGTTACAAACGGAATGACAAAGTTAATATACCCTCGATATTCTTTTTTGGAGGGTATAAAAATCAAAGAGTTAATTTTTAGGAACTCTTCGCTACAGATTTCACAGATTGCACTGGGGCCAATGCAGATCATCTGGGAACCGTTTACCCAAATTCTCTTAGAAAAACTGAAGTCAAATGCTTAACGATATTAAAATGTATGAAATTGAAACACGTGCTAAAACACTATTACGTATGAGTAATATTTTAGTCATACAATTGTGTACATAAAGTATACGCCTCCTTAACATTGAGTGTCTTTAGTTGCTCTATTGCAACTTATTACTTTCATGAGTTCGTTATACATATGTGATCTATTTTTCGGTTTCAAAATTAAAATTCCATAAAACACACCTGAAACACTCCGTGATGCTTCAGTGACGAAGATATTGTACTGGTCACTGGTTATTACTGGAAGTGATTGACGCTATCAATTATTAAAGAGCAGAGAAACAGCACTCTTCTGCAAAGCAGCTGCAGAAATTTTTAGAGCGCCAGTCGCAAAGCATTTCTGAATCAGTCAACATCAAGGCTCGTTGGCAATTGTGTTCTTAAGTGCCGCCAGACCACTGATTGTTTACTCTGTTTCAAGAGTTGTGCATCCCACTCGCACTAGTTAATTGCAACACCTCAGACAACTGCACAGATTTATGGTTCTTATGAGGAATTATTCTGTGGTTAACTTCTTTGATATTTCCTATGCGAAGGCTTAGATCGTGTACGTTCGGTCAAAGAAATGGATAAAATTACTGGTTGATAACATCCCCGGCATATGATCTCAGTCACCCCGTTGGCATATTTGCGCCGATACTTTACAAAGTTACCTTGGAAAATATTGAATGCCACAGTGCAGTGGAAGAACAAAAAATAACTAACACCTACACGCACATGCTATCGTACATGAAATTACTTTGAATCAAAAACAATTTACAGCCACATTTCTTTGTTTATTACTAACACTAGAACACACCTACACGCTATTCTTGCCAGTGTTTATGAAGTTGCAAGGACAATTAGGAAGAATTTTAACGAACTAAAAGAATAGTTTTAATATTTAATATTTATGAATAGGCGAATGTGAATTTTTTCGTTTTGCATATGCAGTTTAATATATAGACTTTTGTGGTTTATGGCAGAATACTAACAAAAAGTTATTAATTAATGCTTTTTTGGACACAAAAGAAAATTTTACAACTTTTGCTAAAGACGTTTAAAAGGTTTAAATTAATTATATGCATAGAAAATGAAAATTTGAGAATGTGATATCGTGCCTCAAACTAAATTATATATTTAAGTATGAAAAAAATTTGATGGAATAACAAAATCCTTATTACAAAAAATCTCTTTTTTTTATGATAAAATACTTGAATTAAAAAGAATTTAAAAAATATATAATTTGCAGATTGCAGATTTGAACTTGAGTCTGTATAATAAAATCTTAATAATGAAATTAATAAGTTCAACAGATAAAAATTAAAATAGTGACCTGCATTTTTTTATAAAGACTCGTATATGATGACCTGCATTTTTTAGAATGACTTGCATTTTTGATAATGACTTGCAGTTTTTATAATGACTTACACTTTTTATAACGGCTTGCATTTTTCATAATGATTTGCATTTTTTATAATGACTTGCGCTTTTTTTAATGACTTGCACTTTTTATAATGACTTGCATTATTCATAATGATTTGTTTATGATGACTTGCACTTTCTATGATGACTTGTAATTTTTATAATGACCTGCATTTTTAATAACGACTTGCACTTTTTATAATGACTTGAAATTTTTATGATGTTTTGCACTTGTTATAATGACTTTCCTTTTCAACATTGACTTGCACTTTTTATTATGACTTTTACTTTTTATAATGACTTGCACTTTTTACAATGACTTGCACTTTTTATGATGACTTGCACTTTTTATAATGACTTGCATTAGTCATAATGACTTGCACTTTTTATGATGACTTGCACTTTTTATAATGACTTGCATTATTCATAATGACTTGCACTTTTTATAATGACTTGCACTTTTTATAATAACTTGCACTTTTTATGATGACTTGTACTTTTTATAATGACTTGCATTATTCATAATGACTTGCACTTTTTATGATGACTTGCACTTTTTATAATGACTTGCACTTTCTATGATAGCTGGCACTTTTTATAATGACCTGCACTTTCTATGATGGCTGGCACTTTTTATAATTACTTGCACTTTTTATGATGACTTGCACTTATTACAATGACTTGCACTTTTTATGATGACTTGCACTTTTTATAATGACTTGCATTATTCATAATGGCTTACACTTTTTATGATGACTTGCACTTTTTATAATGATTTGCACTTTCATAATGACTTTCACTTTTTGTAATGACTTGCATTTTTCACAATGGCTTGCACTTTTTATGATGACTTGCACTTTTTGTAATGACTTGCATTTTTCATAATGTCTTGCACTTTTTATAATGACTTGCATTTTTTATAATGACCCGCATATTTCATAATGACTTGCACTTTTTATGATAATTGCACTTATTATAATGACTTGCACTTTTTATGATAACTTGCACTTTCTTCCTTACTAATATAATAATTATGAAAGTAACTCTGTTTGTAACCTCTTCATGATCAATTCGCTGAACCGACTCAGATGAAATTTAGCATAGAAATATTTTAAGATCTGAGGAATAACATTGTTTTGTTTTGGAAATAATCCTATTGAGTTGTCAAGGGTGGTCGAAAATTTGTATAGACATATTGAATTATTAAACTGACAACTAAGAACGTTTTCAACTTGGATACAGTAGAAATACAACACATTGTTGACAAAAAATACACATTAGATAAAGTTTCTCATATTATTCGCGGACAAAGTTGCAGGTAAAAGCTAACTTTAAACAAATATATAAATGATTTTTATATAAAAATATCCCAGCTTTAAAAATTATTACTAAAATAATATTGAAACGTCAGGAATAAATAGGAAGCAAATCTTTATATTTAAAAACATAAAAAGCACTCACAAAAGAATTGCTAAATATTGTTTAAAATATTTATAGATATACAGTACTGAACGTTTTAAAAAAAAAGACAACTGAATTCTTTTACAAAAATAAAACAGTTCATTTGAAAAATACGAGTAGAAACAGTAAATTTAATTTGCTTATGAGATTTGCATATGACGTCGTGTTCGTTTATTAACTGTCTTTTTTAAAACTCAAACCACAAATATTTAATAACAAACTAAAGGATAACAAATTTGAAAATAAATGGCCAAGAATGCAGAAAAAAACCATAAAACAGAAACGTGACACAAACATTAATTCTTTCATGGTCCGTCAACGGTCAGAAAATACAATTTACAATCAAAATCAGAATCACAATCAGCTTTAGAAAAAAGTGCCCTTTAACACTTTTACAAAAACAAAAACTCATACATATGAACTTTAGAAATGTATTTACATTCATTTAGATGAGAGTTGTTCATATGAGAATCACTTGCTGTTGTTGTTGCTGTTGTTTGAACAAATCACGTAAAGAATGAAATGTAATTGTTGCAGTTCACTTATTTATACGTTTCTCAGCATCGGTTGAAAGTTGAATTATAACGAATTTTATTCACTCTTCGCTTAAGCAGTTCACTCGTACAGGATCCTGACTGTTGCTTCATTTGTATTTTCAACACGAGGTCATCCTCTGAGTGTCCATCCTAGTAAAAAAAATTTTTAAATTAAAAACAAGCAAATTCGTCTTAGGTATTTCTGCTATATACGAGTATACATAAACTCATCCCAACCCTGGAATAATTTTTTTTTTGATTTTTCTGATTTAAAAAATAATTTATTTTCTTCTCAAATATATAATTTTTCTGATTACAAAGCAAAATATTTGTTTTATTTAGCTGGTTTAATATTCAACAAAAAAAAAGTTAAAATTTTCCAGCTCTGGGGTTGTCTTTTTGGCTTTTCTGATTTTAAATACCCATGAATTTTTTTTAAAATATCAAATTTGCTTAATATATAAAGAAAAAGAAAACTTTGTTTTAGTTGTTTACTTTTATGTGAAAAAAAGTTGCAATTGTCCAACCCTGGAATAATCTTTTTTAAGTTATTTTATTTTTAGTAACAATTTAAGTCTTTCTGAAGTATCAAATGGCTTTAATTGACAAAAATCAGAAATTAGTTTTACCTGGTTATTTTTCTATATCAAAAATAGATTTTGATTTTCCAGCTCTGGAGCCGTATTTTAGATTTTGCTGATACTCAATAACAATCTATGTAGTTCTACTTCCAATATACATCAATCCAAAATCGAGATCTATAGTTTTTCTGAGGCCTCCGGAAAATCTATTTCACGTAGAGACAGACGTACAGGGGGACATGCCTATTCGCAAGGACCTAGAATGTATTTACTTCATGCGGTCCCATATTAAAACTATGAAAATTACACAAGGAATTTCAAATCTTCTATTTTTGGTGAAGGCTATAAAAGTATTCGTGCTGTCATTACGGTTTAGAATGACATCAAGGAAAGTCCTATTTTTAAAAAATTTATAGAAATTATTAAACCTTTAGGACCTGCTTAGCTACGCTGCCACATGTAGGGTACACTGAACTTAACTCTTTCTCAATTCAACTGCATTTTTTTAATTTCTCTGTTGGCTTTAATATTTTTACTTGTTGTTATTCTCCTTTTTTATACCGCTTTTTAGTTATTCCTCTTATTTTATTTACCATTGTTGTTGCTGCACTCGTTCGTTTTTTTTTCATATGCCACATACCATCTAATGCCTTTAGCTATTTACACTGTTGCCTGGCTGCCTGCCCTGGTGACAATCGTGTGGCAAATAAAGCAATAGAAAAACGTTTTGTATGTGATTTTTATTGTTTTTGCTTTTTATATTCTTTATATAAACTTTTTTTGTTTTTGTATGGCATCATGTCATTGTCTAACAGAACTCTTACAGGAATTGACTTTGTTATTGTTTTTCTAATTTGTATGGCATTTTCCCTCTCCCTGTCGCTGATCATGATGATGATGATGATGATGATGATGGTGATGGTGATGGTATTTATGTGTCATAATAAAAAATTCATTGGATTTCTAGATTGAAACTTGAGGGAAAAAAAAGAGAGCAACAGCAACGTTTATTAGAAATAAAATTTTGTAATTTATGATGATTGTTTTACAATTAAAATGTAGAAAACTTAATAAGAGTTTTTTTTCTTCTAACGGTTGAATAGTAAAGAAAATTTTCCATTTTTTTAATAGAAACTGCAAAGGATAAGGGAAATCATATAATAATATTATGACTTTTTTTTAACAATTTTAATTTAAATTATCTAGAACAGATTTTTCTTCAAGTTAAACCACCAGGTTAATGATTAGTTTAAGGCACTGGCGACACAAAATTTTTATAATCAAAAAAAGAAAAGTTTATAGGAAAATGCTATTCATACCCTGGCAATATCCAAACTATTTTACAAGTTTTAATTATTGGACATACGAGGCCTGTTCAGAAAGTGAATTAAATTTGAAAATTTCGCGGGCTACATACACTCATTTAATTTTATTATTATTATTATTATTATTATTATTATTATTCTTATTGCTATTCTTATTCTTATAATTTTTCTTATTCTTATTCTTATTCGTTTCCTAATTCTTATTCTTATTGTTATTCTTGTTATTGATCTTGTTCTTATTATTATTCTTGTTCTTATTCTAATTACAATTCTTATTATTGATCTATTCTTATTGTTGATCTTATTCTTTTTCTTTTTCCTATTGTTATATTTATTCTTTTTCTAATTCTACTTCTTATTCTTATAATTGATTTTATTCTTATTCTTATTCTTATTATTGATCTTATTCTTATTCGTTTTTTATTGCCATTTTTATTCTTATTCTTCTTCTTATTCTTGTTATTGATCTTATTCTTATTAATGATCTTATTCTTATTGTTATATATATATGTTTATTCTTATTCTTATTCATGTTTTTGTTCTTGTTCTTATTCTAATTCTTATTCTTGTTCTTATTATTGATCTTGTTCTTTTGTTTTATTATTATTCTTATGATTTTTATTATTATTCTTATTCTTATTCTAATTCTTATTATTGATCTTATTTATCTTCTTATTAATGATCTTGTTCTTATTCTTGTTCTTGTTCTTTTTCTTATTATTATTCTTGTTCTTATTCTAATTGTTATTCTTATTATTGATTTTATTATATTTTTATTATTATTCTGTTTCTAATTCTTATTATTGATCTTATTTTATCTTCTTATTATTGATCTTGTTCTTATTCTTGTTCTTTTTCTTTTTCTTATTATTATTCTTGTTCTTATTCTAATTCTTATTCTTATTATTGATCTTATTCTTGTTCTTATTTTTATTCTTGTTCTTATTCTAATTTTTATTTTTATTCTTATTTTTATTCTTATTATTGATCTTGTTCTTATTTTTATTATTATTCTTATTGTTGTTCTTATTCTAATTATAATTCTTATTATCATTTTTATTCTTGTTCTTATTCTAATTCTAACTCTTATTCTTATTATTGATCTTATTCCTATTCTTGTTATTGATCTTATTCTTTTTCTTATTGTAATTTTTATTTTTATTCTTGTTATTTTTCTTATTCTTATTCTTGTTCTTATTCTGATTCTTATTCTTATTAATTATCTTATTCTTATTATTGATCTTCTTCTTATTGTTATGTTTATTCTTCTTCTTGTTGTTATTCTGATTGTTATTGTTATTCTTGTTCTTATTCTGATTCTTCTTATTATTATTATTGATCTTCTTCTTATTGTTATTTTTATTCTTATTCTTGTTCTAATTCTTATTATTGATCTTCTTCTTATTGTTATTTTTATTTTTTATTCTTATTTTTATTATTATTATTGATGTTGCTCTTATTTTTATTATTATTTTTATTCTTGTTCTTGTTCTTATTCTTATTCCTATTATTATTCTTGTTCTTATGTTAATTCTTATTATTGAACTTATTCTTATTATTGATTTTCTTCTTATTGTTATTTTTATTTTTATTCTTATTTTTTCTTACTATTGATGTTCTTCTTATTGTTATTATTATTCTTATTCTTGTTCTTATTCTTATTCCAATTCTTATTCTTGTTTTTATTTTAATTCTTATTCTTATTATTGATCTTATTCTTATAATTGATCATCTTCTTATTGTTATTTTTATTTATATTTTAATTTTTATTCTTATTATTGATGTTGCTCTTATTTTTAATATTATTCTTATATTTGTTCTTATTCCTATTCTTATTCTAATTCTTATTATTGATATTATTCTTATTTTTATTCTTATTATTGATCTTGTTCTATTTTTTATTTTAATTTTTATTCTTGTTATTTTTCTTATTCTTATTCATGTTGTTATTCTAATTCTGATTGTTATTATTAATCTTATTCTTATTATTGACCTTATTCTCATTCTTATTATGGATCTTATTCTTATTAATATTTTTGTTCTTATTTTTATTGCTTTTTTTTATTATTATTCTTATTTTTATTCTTATTCTTTAACTTCTTTTTATTATTATTAGTTGGCCATACCACCGTCGAAGTGCATTCATAATTGATTCCCGCACAACAGAATTGAAATTATTATACTTTTTCCAAAATTTTATTTTGACCTGATTTTCCTACTCCAGCTACAAATCGCTCAAAGTTTAAATATTCCAACTAAATTTAAAAATTTCTTTCCAAAATTAGCCCTGACCTTTAACGTATGCATTTTTTTTCAACTCTAAAATCCTCCGCAATAATCCAGCCTCAAATTTTCGTATTCTCCACTCAATTAAATTAAATGAAAAAAAAAAAATTGATTTAATAAAATGAGAAAAGAACACAAATCAAAATGTATTGTATTTTGCAATAAAGTCAAGTCAGTCGGTGCAACAAAAAATTCACAACAACAACAAAACCACGATACAAAAACCAGGTAATTGACTGGAAACGTGATCAGATTTCAATATTCATTGTCGACTTTAATGGCTTAAGTCTGCAGCCACTTTTTTGTTATTGTTGCTGTTGTTGTTGTATTTGTATTTTCATCTCTCAAGAACTTTTTGTATAATTTTGTTCGTCTTATTGGTGACAAAGGCATTGAAATGGTTCAGTGGAACGGAGAAAAACGACGGCGACTACAAGTTCATGAGCCAAAAAATGGCAAAAAATATATATTCCTATAGTTGAAAAAGATACAGCCACTCTTTTTTCCCAAAGATCTGCAGGATGCCACTAGTAAAACGGCAGAAATATTTTAAAGCAAGAAAAAAAAAAAAAATTCTACACAAAACACTTGTTTGGAAGGAAGTGGAAATGAAATCAATGCATGAAGAGCATTTTGAAGAGGCGAGGAAAATACAATCTGCTGCTTTGCGATTTACACCATTTCCATTATTGTTTTACAGAAAATTATTTCATATCATATCAGTTTTATGTTGATTTTTTTTTCTGGAAAAGAATGTTAAAATTTTTTTGCACTTTTTAAAGAAAAACTGCACCATTTCGAAATAGTAAATCTATTACAAATTAATCTACCATTTCTTAGGCAAATATTTAGTGTTAAAAAAATCCGCTTAAATGCAAATTTTTGGATTAAAAGTGAAAAAATGTTACCTGTTTTTTTAGAAAAGAAAACGCCATTAGTTTATAGTACTTAAGAATATTTTAATACCTGAAAATTTATTTTCCCTGAAAATTGCGGGAAATAAAGTCATTTTCAGCCACCTTTTAAAACAAAGAAAATGAATGATTTTTGCAAAGGATATTACAAGGATATAGAAATTAATAAGAAATGGGTAGCAATAAAAGAGAATTTTAGTCCGGTAGCAGGTCGACTGCAAGATTTGCTTCAGTCTGAAAATATTTCATTGCTTGTGAAATAATTTCTGAAATTAATGCTAGAATGTATCTCATTTAATTTTCATTTTCGAAAGAAAAATCGATCATAAAATGAAATTTCTTTAAAATTTTTTGTTGGGGAAACGGTTTGTCATCAACACTCCAAACGATTTCCATCAATACGGGCTGCCGACGATGATGGCTTTGCGTCTCTATAGAGTTTTAATTTTTGTTGTTATTGTATTATACTATTTACTAAATTCATGACGAATTGTGATTGAATTTCCGTTTGCTAGTGGTCTATTGTTATTTAGACAAAAATATTGTACATGTTGCAAATGGAAATAAAATGAAAAAAAAAGAAATAGTGAAATTTATTTTCTATTTCAAGTGCTCTTGTCAGTGTGATAATAGAAAGAATGTTAATTCTATTATTTGCTTTACTTTCCTACACCATGTTTGCCTACTCGCAGTACACTAGAGTGGCTGCATGTGTGTGTGTGTGTGTGTGTGTGTGTGCAAGTATTGTGTGTCATTTGTGGCATGCCATGTCTCTTGTACTGTTTGTTTTTGCTACAGAAGTGCCTTAATTTCAAAGAATTGTCGTACAAATTGTTTGGAAATTCCCCCTCCCGATACACCTCCCGGCCCAGTGACATTTCTCACACTCTTGTGCCTCTTCTACTCTAATACTTTTATAATGCTTTCACAATAATTGTATTGCAGCTCTCACAATGTTTTTGATTTATATTTTTAAAGTTATTGTATTTTACTTTCTTCGTCCTGCGGTGGTTTTCATGTGTGTGTATGTGTTTGTGTGTGAGTGTGGCCATTTCATTGTCTGGATTTCAGAGATTTCATTACTAAAATTGAAAGTTAAAGTTCTAGATAATTGAAATACAGCACTTTTGTGACATATTTTTCTTTTATATATTTCGTGGCTGAATTTTTAAAATATATTTTTTAAATGCATTTTGTGTAAAAGAATCAATAATCATGCTCTTGCCTGTTTAAAAGCACAGAAAACTTTTATAGCACGACCATATTTCTTTCTTCTTCCAAATAGAAGTTTTGTTTGCTTCTAAGGTTAAAGTTAAAAAAAAAAAAATATTTGTTTTAATCAACAGCATATGAAAAATATTTAATGATGTCTATGTGTTATTGTTATATCTTTAGTGCCGTGTGAATGCTGCAGGTGTGTGAAGATCGTGGCCCTTGGCTACAACTAAGTGTTTCTTGAAATTTATTTAATCCTCAGAAATTCAAATTTTTTGTTGATATTTATTTATTCCACAAAATGAACAGTTAAATTGAAGATGAACTACTTGGTGAAGAAGAGTAGTAAGACAAGTACAAGTATTGAATCAATCAATCAATTAATCAAGAAACAATGTTTATATTCTGAAAAATTAATAAAAATCAAAAAATTACTTTTATTTTCGGAGGAATAAATAAAAATTAGGGAGCACTTTTTTTCAAAGGAATAAATAAAATTCAAGAATTACTTTTCATATCTGAAGAACAAAAAAAGTATAAAAAATAACTTTTTATATATTGAGTACTAAATCAAAATCAAGAAATAACTTTTATTTTCTGAAAAAAAAAATAAATAAAAATCATGGACAATTTATAATTTTAAAGAAATACATAAAAATCATGAAATAACTTTTATTTTCTGAAGAATAAATAAAAATCAAAAATAACTCTTATTTTCTGAGAAAAAAAAAATAAAAATCAGGGACTAACTTTTAATTTCTGAGGAATAAATAAAAGTCAAGAATAACTTTTATTTTCTGAGGAAAAAATAAAAATTAAAAAATAACTTTTATTTTCAAAGGAATAAATAAAAATCATGGAATAACTTTTATTTTCTGAAGAATAAATAAAAGTCAAGAATAACTTTTATTTTCTGAGGAAAAAGTAAAAATTAAGAAATAACTTTTATTTTCATAGGAATAAATAAAAATCATGGAATAACTTTTATTTTCGTAAGAATAAATAAAAGTCAAGAACAACTTTTATTTTCTGAGGAAAAAATAAAAATTAAGAAATAACTTTTATTTTCAAAGAAATAAATAAAAATCATGGAATAACTTTTATTTTCTGAAGAAAAAATAAAAGTCAAGAATAACTTTTATTTTCTGAGGACTAAATAAAAATTAAGAAATAACTTTTATTTTCAAAGAAATAAATAAAAATCATGGAATAACTTTTATTTTCGGAAGAATAAATAAAAGTCAAGAATAACTTTTATTTTCTGAGGAAAAAATAAAAATTAAGAAATAACTTTTATTTTCAAAGAAATAAATAAAAATCATGGAATAACTTTTATTTTCGGAAGAATAAATAAAAGTCAAGAATAACTTTTATTTTCTGAGGAAAAAATAAAAATTAAGAAATAACTTTTATTTTCAAAGAAATAAATAAAAATCATGGAATAACTTTTATTTTCTGAGGAATAAATAAAAGTCAAGAATAACTTTTATTTTCTGAGGAAAAAATAAAAATTAAGAAATAACTTTTATTTTCAAAGAAATAAATAAAAATCATGGAATAACTTTTATTTTCGGAAGAATAAATAAAAGTCAAGAATAACTTTTATTTTCTGAGGAAAAAGTAAAAATTAAGAAATAACTTTTATTTTCATAGGAATAAATAAAAATCATGGAATAACTTTTATTTTCTGAAGAATAAATAAAAGTCAAGAATAACTTTTATTTTCTGAGGAAAAAATAAAAATTAAGAAATAACTTTTATTTTCATAGGAATAAATAAAAATCTTGGAATAACTTTTATTTTCGGAAGAATAAATAAAAGCATAGAATAACTTTTATTTTCTGAGGGCAAAATAAAACTCAAGAAAAATTTTGTGTGCGGCATCGACATGCGTTCCAAAATCTAAATTTCGACAATAAAAAGAGTTTGTCAAAAAAAGAATTTGTAGAAAAAGGAACTTGTAAAAAAATAATTTGTAAAAAAGCAGCGTAATCGTGGCTTAACCACCATAATCACCAGATTTGGCCCCCCTGCGACATATTCCCAAAATTCAAGGACATGGTTGAGATAGAAATTAAATCACGCAGAGACCTCAAGGACACACTAAAACATTCACTGCGGAACTGTTTCCAGGATAGGAAAAAAAAACGGTGAACCAAGTCAATTCATTCTGAGGAGTACCACTCTGCAGAGCGACAAAATAGAAGTTGATAAATAAATAAATACTTTTGGATAAAAATTTATATTCACCTGTTTTTGAACAGACCTCGTATATGCCCATTGGACAATTGTACTAAATGAGTTTAACGTATTACTTTGCAAACCATTCAACTGAAAATGTAATCCTTAAAAATAAATATCTTAATAGGTGTGCCTTGATAGTGTTCTATTTGGTCAGGGTGGTGGAAGTAATGGGTTCGAATCCCGCTCCTACAACGAGTGGAACGTCTTTGTAACTATTCTTTGTAAATTGTATTTGCGTTTGTAATATTTAATAAATAAATAAAGTAAAGAGTTTGGCCAGCTCTGCTCTTTAATTTTCTAGTCAAATATTAAAGTTACATACTAACAGCCCTTTCTGGAGTATCTGGAGTTATTTTACAACAATATGTTTAATTTTTTTAAAATCGTATTCTTTTCGTTTGAGTTTTTTTCTTTTTCTTTTTTTGTTGTTGTTGTTGTTGCCAACCATCTGCAAATAAATGGTGTGTGTTGTTGTGTATCGCTTTGCTGCATTTTTCTGCGCTGTTAGTTTTTCTGCAGCAGTTTGTTGTGTTGCATAGAAAAACAAAAACAAAAAAGCACAAAAAATAAAGTCATATGGAATAGAATGAAAAAATTGCCCTCGGAGTCTGTTTCATGGTATAAATATTTTGCTGTTGTTGTTGCTGTTATATTTTGTCCCTTCATTTTCACTCAGTTTTGGTTTTATATATGCCTGCCTGGTCTTTCTTTTTTCTGCATTTTCGTTAAGGTACGTGCACCTTTTGTACGTTTTTAATTTTCCTGTTTTATTTCCGGTTTTGCGATTCCGATCTCACAGTGGCAGTGATTGTTGTGATGAGTTGTTTGTCTATAATTGTATGCCAACAATATGAATTCGTTTCGTACTAACAGTCAAGTGATGTATTAATTCTTTTTTTCTTTTATTATTTTTTTTTCTGTCATGATTTCCATAAAAGGCTTGCTGCAGATTGTGTTGGCTCTTTTTTGCCATGAAGTTTGTGCCTCAAAACTTATCATCGCATCAAACGAGTAGCATTCAAATGTAGTCGTATATTTGATTTGTTTGTGTATTTAAAAACTAACGTTTACATTTTCTTACCTCTCTGCCATGTTTGTGTGGTTTAAAATATATTTATGAGAACACAGTAAAAATAACTCTAAACTCCTATTGAGTTTTAATGTTTAAAAATAATGTATTTGGGTGGTTGTCCTCCTTTAAGTTTTGATTTGACAAAAGTTTAAAGGCAAGCGATTTTCTTTACCATTAACCATTTAGATAAGCTTTCTATAGAGTCTGACACACATTGTGCAAATAAAAGTTTTATTTTATCAAAATACCCTACAATATAGTATGCAGAATTTAACCGTCATTCCAATAGGATTGTATAGAATTTTAGCCTAGCAACTTTTTGTCCACTGTAAAATAGATGGAAATATTTTCTCCACCTATTTCACGGTATCTGATACTGAAAATGGAAGTGTCAGTGAACCAAACAAGAAAATCTATAGCAGCCAGTTTATTTTTTAAGATATTGATCTCCACAGAGAAAGAGTTGTTTACTCATAACTCTTTGTCGTGAAACCTTTAACCCATATCGTCCCAGAGATTTTTTGTAGTTAAATGTTGATTTGGGTCCAGAAGATACGAATCAGATGTCCGAATTTTTTTTTTAAATTTTTTTAAAATTTTTTTTAAAAATTTTCATTAAAAATTTTCTTAAAAATTTTCATTAAAAATTTTCTTAAAAATTTTCATCAAAAATTTTCTTAAAAATTTGTTTAAAAATTTTCATTGAAAATTTTTTTAAAAATTTTTATTAAAAATTTGTTTAAAAATTTTTATTAAAAATTTTTTTATAAATTTTTATTAAAAATTTTTTTAAATACTTTTATTAAAAATTTGTTTAAAAATTTTGATTAAAAATTTGTTTAAAAATTTTTTTAAAAATTTTCTTTAAAATTTTTTTTTTTAAATTTTATTAAAAAAGATATGTTCTTAGTCTTTCTTAAACAGAGAAAAAAAAATTTAAATGCTTGAAATTTACTGTTCGAAAAATCGAACACTGGGACGAAATGGGTTAAGAACAAAAAAAAAAAAAAAAGTGTCAACCGCTCTTGGTACTACTCAGTGCTCAGTGATCTACTTGTGAAAATCACCAGTGATTTTAAAATCAATTTTGGTCCTGCAGAGGTTTTGAAAATCATATGCGATAATTTTCTCCCAGAATTGGTATTTAATGCCTTATACAATAGAGCAATTAAAAGCAGGATTGAACAGGCATCTGCATGCCCATGATGATTTTGATCAGAACATGTTCGATACGTCATTTAAGCAGGTCGTAGTTAGCACAGCCAAGCACTAATTCTATGCAGAAAAATTGGACATGAGATCTATGATTTAAGCCGAGATCAAAACCCACGAAACTTGACTTCGTATCCCAACTAGACTTGTGTCCAACTAGCTCATGCGCTCAGTTTTGCAAAGAACTTCTGATCAAACCCATTTAAATTACATTGGTTTGATCATAGGTTCTTGTCAAAACTGACCGAATGAGATAGTTGGACGCAAGTCTAATCCCAATACATTAACTATTCCTTCCAACTGCAACTTTTGAAAATTACAAAACAAAACAACAACAAGTAAGAACATTATATTCAAAAGTGTCGTATCTTAAATACTCTCCAAATATCTAGTAAATAAAAACTCTATTTTGTAGGGGTCACTCAGGGAGGGGCCGCACTATGCTTCGACCCATAGACAAAAATAAAAAAAAATGTTTGTCTCAAATTGTTTTTAAATACAGATTTTTTGAAAGATAATAAGGTTTCTCAAATAAATGTTAACAAAAAAAAAAAATTTTCTGATTGCTTTTGCCACCACGAGAGGGCGTTAAAATCAGATAATTTCTTGCAAAAATGACTTAACAGAAAAATAGGTTTTAGTTGTTTCCCAAAAATAATTCTGAAAAATTCATTTACTTTAAAAGTCACTCGAAATTTGGTTTTCAGGTACTCTGATATATTTGCAGTTAAACTAAAATTTCGAATCTAGTATTTATTTACAAAATAACTTTTTTTTATTGCTCTGAAAAACACTTTTTTTTTGTTGAAAATCCAAAAATTACTTAATTACAGTAAATTTCAAGCATTTAAATTTTTTTTCTCTGTTTAAGAAAGACTAAGAACATATCTTTTTTAATAAAAATTTTTAAAAAAATTTTTAATGAAAATTTTTAAAAAAATTTTTAATGAAAATTTTTAAAAAAATTTTTAAAAAAATTCTTAATAAAAATTTTTAAAAAAATTTTTAATAAAAATTTTTAAAAAAATTTTCAATGAAAATTTTTAAAAAAATGTTTAAGAAAAATTTTAAGAAAGTTAAAAAAAAAAATTCGGACATCTGATTCGTATCTTCTGGACCCAAATTAACATTTAACTACAAAAAATCTTTGGGACGATATGGGTTAAGTTTGATGGAGTATAAAAAAAATTGTTAAGTGTAAAAAATTTTTTTTTTAATAGGGTCATTTAGGGGTTAAAGGTGGGCGCAGGGTAGGGCAGACGAAAATCAGAGGAAGATTTTTAAGGGATGCAGTCCTAAGTTATACAATTTGTTAAAGATTTACACTATTTTCCCATGTAATATATAACTTCAACGCCCAGTAAAGAGGGCGGGGTCCAAATATATTTTTTTCCAAATTTCTGGCTGCAAGTTCAATGCTTCAATGGACTTTCTTTGACATTAAAAGATATATCATTTGCTTAACAAAATTACAAAAAAAAAACTTTAAAAATTATGATGTCTTTTAGAGGTTGGTTTAGTTCTTCTTAGGGGAACTTTTTTCCCTCTTACCCTATTTAGTCCATTTCCGAACTTGACCTGTGCTATCCTTCAATGGATATTTATACCAAATTTTAAAAGTCTAGCTCTTTTGAACTGAATCGTGCCTTCCACGGACGGACGGACGGACATGGCTAGATCGTCTTACATTTTCTTTATGAGGTCTTAGAGGGATATTTCACTGCGTTACACACGGAATGACGAAGTGAATACAACCCCCAATTTTTTTAAGGGTACAGAAAGTAATAATAATAATAAAAAGCTTCAAGAAAATCCAGAGTTCTTAAAATCTGTTGTCTGCAGGTCTTTCTTAATTAAAGATTTCACAAAAATATGTAAAACAGATTATCTGCGAGATCTTGAATTTCGAATATTTTTATCTCGAAATTAGTTCTTTCAATTTAATCATCAATTGCAATTTAGTTCTGTAGAGTAACTAAGAACCTTCTATGCCGCCTTCAATAATCTTAAGCACTTGTTTTTATTTTCAAATCGACTTCCTTATGGCCAAAGTTAAATATTTGTGCTGAAAGGTCAGTAGCATCTTGTTGAAAGGAATTTTTTCTAAGGCATCCGAAAACGTTTTATGTTTTTCCTTTTTCTTATATATTTTAAATAAAGTTTGCAAAAAATTTCGCTTAGACCTTTTGCAACAGTTTGGGGAATATGCAAATATTTTTAAGGTTACAATGAAAATACAACAGGAGACAGACAGGCCGACAGCCCAAACTTCCAGAAATTTATTTTTTTTCCATAACAAGTTTTTAAGCAAATATTTTTAACTTTAAATCATTTCATTTTTATATATAAAAATGAAATGATTTAAAGTTATACAAACTTATATTATTTATATTTGATATTTGACACTATCCTTTTCCTTTCGTGTGAAAATAATTGTCACTTTGTTCATTGTTGTTGCTCTATTGACCAAATAAATGTTAAACATTTGACCACTAAAAATCACCATAAATTAATTGACATTATGGGACATGACAGCAAATACAAAACACCTTATTAGGCTAAATAAATACAAATATACTTAAGCAAATACACACACGCACACACACACACCTGTTTACTTGCAAAGTTGGGTTTCACGCCCAGTTGGCACCCCTAAATTGATTCACTTACCGCACAATATAAACAAATCTGGTCAAATCTTATGAATGTGTAGACGAATGTGTATGTGTGGCCGTGCAAATTTGTTTTACTGTATAGATAATTAGATATTTAGTACGAGGGTAGTTATAGTCTTAATAGTTTTGGTTAAAATATATATATTATTTATATCTGCTGGAAAGACATACTACATAGTGACTAGAAAAATTTAAAGTAGATAATAATGGGAGTACGTTGATCAGTGAATTGGTCTGTATTCCCATAAAAAAATTTAAAATTTTTTTTCATCGGTTAATCGTTTAGTCGACTAAGATTAACTGGTTTAATCGTTAATCGAAATTACAGATAATTAACAGATGAATGCATCTGTATTCCCATGAGCAAATTAAAAATTTTATTTAATCGGTTAATCGATTAATCGACTAAAATTAACCGGTTTGATCTTTAATCGAAATTACAGATAATTAACAGACAAATGCATCTGTATTTCCATGAGAAAATTTAAAATTTTATTTTATCGCTTAATCGTTTAATCGACTAAGATTAACCGGTTTAAGCGTTAATCGAAATTACAGATAATTGACAGATAACCGATTAATGGTTAAACGGTGAATCAACCCTTTGAGTCGTTAATCGAAAATAGTATATTATATATTGTCCGATCAGTTATTAGGCTAATAATTAATCGATTAATCGATTAACGAATAACCGATTAACGGATAATCGTTTAATGGTTAACCGATTAATGCTTAATCGGTTAACGGCTAATTGAATGACTGTTAACCGATTAATGTTTAAACGATTAATGGTTAATCGATTAATGGTTAAACGGTTAATTAACCGGTTCAATCGTTAATCGAAATTACAGATAATTGACAGATAACCGATTAATGGTTAAACGGTGAATCAACCCTTTCAATCGTTAATCGAAAATAGTTATTATATATTGACCGAGCAGTTATTAGGCTAATAACTAATCGATTAATCGATTAACGAATAACCGATTAACGGATAACCGATTAATGGTTAACTGATTAATGCTTAATCGGTTAACGGCTAATTGAATGACTGTTAAACGATTAATGTTTAAACGACTAATGGTTAATCGATTAATGGTTAAACGGTTAATTAACCGCTTCAATCTTTAATCGAAAGTAGTATATTTTAAATTACCCAAGCAGTTATTAGGCTAATAATTAATCGAAACGGATAATCGAATAACGGTTAACCGATTAATGGTTAATTGATTAATGGTTAGTCGAATAACGGCGATCCGATTAACGTTTTACCGATTAATGGTTCATCGATTAACGGCTAATCGAATTACGGTTAGCCTATTAATGGTTAATCGATTAACGTTTGGTCGATTAACGGTAAACCGCTTAATGGTTACCTGAATAACGGTTAACCGAATCAATACCTTAATAGCCAGACATAATGGGGGTCCCTATTTATAGTCCTGTGTAGAAATTAAATTATTCCTTCAATACAACTAATTAAATGACAAAATCCAAAACCACCCTCGTAGCAGATGTCAAATGTGACAGTTAAATGGAAAAAGAATCAAAATTAAATACATTTGGTAAAACAATTGACACTAATCGTTTGCCATTTACGTACTGGCATATAAAGTTAATGTGTGCATCGAATTGTTTAATGTCCACGTACGTGTAAATTCACCTAAAATGTGTTTGAGTCCGAAACTTTTGATGGCCATGTTTAAATAGTTGTTATAGTGTCATTATAGTTTTTGGCTACTTAGTGGTTTCTGTTTTTTTTTTTTTTTTTTTGAAATATGAAACCATTTTGCCTAAAATATCCAATTATTATTCAATCACGTACGAAATTGTTAATAAATATCAAACTCTGTGGCAGTAATAATTGTCATGTGTTGGCACCTTCAAACGTCAGACGTGTCAACGATAACGCCTTTAGGCTACTATTGTATAGGTGTGTGTGTCTGTTTGCGCCTATATAAATTGTGCCACTTAAATCGGGGGCAAAGCAAATTATTTACGTGGGAATTTAAGGAGAATGAGAATTTTTGAAGTATGCAATTGTGTGAGCAAAATACTGTTACACTTTCTTGCGTGATTGTAATTGTGTCTTTAATGTCTTTAAGACAGAGATCTATACACCACCTTTAAATTCATTTTACATATTTTTGTAAAAAAAACACTTTCAAATACAAACATTTAAGTCTTAAATATTACAATTATTTTTAACCTTAAAAATATTATTCTCTTACTAGGAAATATATTTTTAAATACTTGTGCTCGGAAAACCTTAAAAAGTTTCAGTTTGTCAAAACCTTTTAAATCATAAAAATGTATAAAATTGATGGATTTATTTGTTAATTTTTAATATTTAAAAATATTTATGTTTTATGTTGTTTTTTTTTTTTTTGCTCTTCATAACAATAATTCTGTATATCTGGCACATTTTATTACAAAAACTAGATTAATTTTTTGTCTAAAAAAAATTTTCGTATATGAAATAAAGCAGTCGAAAAGCTGGCAGGTTGAAAGGTGTGCACATTGACATACAAACAAACGATTACAGCTGAATGAATAAATGCATTGAAGTTGTCAATTGGCGCTGAGTGAAAATATTTTTTGTTATACAGAAAGGACGAAAAAAAGGACTTATCAGCAATTTTTACAAAAGTATAAAATGATGCTAAATTAATAGTGTTTTTAGGCCCCATATAGATTTTCGAAAGGGGATAACAAAAAGTTGAAAACCTTTATTAGGCCTTAAGATCAATTCAGCAAATATTTTTTTTGATATTAAGAATTTATATTTAGTTCAAGTTATTTTTTAGCAGTAGAATATTTGAAATATATATAATCATCAAGCTACCAGAACGTATTCTTTGTAAATTAAATAAAAATTTTCTTTTACGATTTTATATGGAAAACATAAGATAATTGCTTTGTTGTTGTTGCTATATAAACTCCCAAATAGAATTGTTATTTCAATTACTAAAATAGACAGTTAAGCATTTATTATATACTAGCTTTCATTCGCGACTTTGTCGGGGAAAAATATGTGAAACTTCAGCTAATGTGTATGCCACTGTCAATGATATATTTTATTTTTACTATATCAAAGTTTGAAACGTTGTCAGTTATCAGTTTCATTATTTCATATGTCTATAAACATTTTCGGCCACCCCTGACCACTAAATAGAATCACTTCCAACAACAAAAATCACCCTATATTATATATCGGATCTAAAAAAATTTGTATGCCAAGTTTTATCTAAATCAGTTCAGCGGTTTGAACAGACAGACAGAGTTACTTTCATTGTAAAAAGTGCAAGTCATTGTAAAAACTGCAAGACATTGTAAAAAGTGCAAGTCATTGTAACAAGTTGTAAGTCATTGTAAAAAGTGCAAGTCATTGTAAAAAGTGCAAGTCATTGTAACAAGTTGTAAGTCATTGTAAAAAGTGCAAGTCATTGTAAAAAGTGCAGGTCATTATAGAAAGTGCAAGTCTTTATAAAAAGTGCAAGTCGTTATAAAAAGTGCAAGTCATTATAAAAAGTGCAAGTCATTGTAAAAAGTGCAAGCCATTATAAAAAGTGCAAGTCAGTGTAAAAAGTGCAAGTCATTGTAAAAAGTGCAAGTCATTGTAAAAAGTGCAAGTCATTATAAAAAGTGCAAGTCATTGCAAAAAAGTGCAAGTGATTATAAAAAGTGCAAGTCATTATAAAAAGTGCAAGTCAGTGTAAAAGGTGCAAGTCATTGTAAAAAGTGCAAGTCAGTGTAGAAAGTGCAAGTTAGTGTAGAAAGTGCAAGTCATCATACAAAATGCAAGTTATTATAAAAAGTACAAGTCAGTGTAAAAGGTGCAAGTCATTGTAAAAATTGCAAGTCAGTGTAAAAGGTGCAAGTCATTATAAAAAGTGCAAGTCTTTATAAAAAGTGCAAGTAGTTATAAAAAGTGCAAGTCATTATAAAAAGTGCAAGTCATTGTAAAAAGTGTAACTCATTATAAAAAGTGCAAGTCATTGTAAAAAGTGCAATTCGGTGTAGAAAGTGCAAGTTGTTGTAAAAAGTGCAAGTTATTGTAAAAAGTGCAAGTCATCATAAAAAGTGCAATTCATTATAAAAAATGCGGGGCATTATAAAAAGTGAAAAGTGTATGTTACGTCAATGATGTGTTGTATGTTTTATTGTATCAAAGTGTAAAACGTTCTTTGTCAGTTTCATAATTTCATATATCCCTAGAAACTTGAGAAGACCACCCTTGACCCCTCATAAAGTCATTACCAAAAACAAGTACATTGTTAAGTCAAATGTTGATAACTACGTCCATTTAAATTTTCGACCGCCTTTGACCACTTAGTAGAATCATTTCCAAAAACAAAAAATACCCTATATTATTCCTCGGATCTTAAAATATGCCTATGCCAAATTTCATCTAAATTGGTTGAGCGGTTTGATCGCGAAAAGGTAACAGACAGAGTTACTTTTATATATATTACATCTGCAAGGATGGCCGTTTTTTTTTTCATTCAATGCCGGACTACTGTGCGTATACGTGATATTTTCTCAAACAACTTTTCAAGTAGCCATCTCTTCAAATACCATTGCCTAGTTTTGGGATGATTAATTATTTTGTAAGAAGATACAATTTTTATTTGCATATTAAACAGAAAACATCTTTGGCTTTTATGCCATTTTTCACCTAATGGCCCAAAATTTATTTATTTATACTCTCGCTGGCAACGTGTGTGATGATTTTTAGTATAAAATGATAACAGAATTACGTTTTTGTTTCTTTTTGGCTTATGTGCAGTTATTTTTAAAGTGCACTCGTACTTTTTGTGTGTTATTGTTTAAAAATAAGGATTTGTGTTAACTTAAAAAAAAATAGCATATGGATTATAAATAAAAACCAAATGGTGTAAAAAGCTAACAGACAAAAAAAAAATAAAATAAACGAATAAAGTCAAATGTGATGAATTTAAATGTAATTCAGTGTTAACAAAATTTATATTTTAATGCAAGCGCATACAGATTAGCAAATGAATTCATAAAGTGCATTAAGTAAATCACATTGAAGTTGACTAGTTCTTAAAAATGTGTAACGAAAATATGTGAGTTGGTGTTATTAAGGCACTGGATTACAAAAATTTATGGTAACTACTGAAATCTTGCTTGCAAAGGAGTTTCAATAAAAAAATGTATAGAAAGGGTTTTTATGGCCTGACATTTACGATCAGTATATATTGCCAATTCATCATGAGTTGATGTGTCCTTTGAAAATACTTTAACAGATCATGATGAAACATCAGCCTGGATGGATAATGATTCCTATATTTCAACTCGACATGGGACATTTCTCAGACAACAGCAGTAAATAGTCGTGTAAACAATCTTTGTAATCCAAATATTGAAAATAATAATTTGTGTCCCAGTGTCTTGTAACAGTTTATAAAATCATGCAAATCACAAGCGCATAAAAGTTACAAAATTTACGAATCTTTTCCTGTTTTTTTCGTGCTGGCAACCGGCAAAAATCTTGCAAATCTTTTGCCAGCAGCTGTTGCAATCTTAATCACTTTTAGGATTTTATATTTTCATTTGTTTTTCTTTGTTTGTTTCGTTATACTCTTGTGCAAATACAATTGGGCAAACTTAAGTTTAACGTGACTGTTTTCATTTTCTTTTTCTAGGTGCAGTTGAAACACAAAAGACATTTGTTTAAGTTCACTTAAGCGTGTTGATATTATGCTGCTCTTACTGACATTTTGTTTTATTTCCGTTTGAGCAAAGAAAACTGTGCTTTTCCTTTTATTCCAAAGTTTATTAAAGTCAACTTTGGCAGTAGTTTTTTTTGTTGCATTCAGTTCATTTTAACAGATTTTATAAGTTTAATTTTGTATGACTTTTGTTTAACTCTCCGCTTTTTCTTTGTATTAAAATAATCTTAAGCACTAGAATTAAAATAGAGTTAAAGGCCTCTTTTCGATGAAACAGAGAATTAAAAAAAAAGTAAACGAAAGTAGCAAAAACACAAACTTTGTTTGGTGTGTACTTAAGAAAACCACTTAAGAAGTCGTTAAATAATCAATGACGAAAGTATAAAAAGATTTTGCACTCTGCCATTACAAGTTGGCTGCCAAAGAAGATTTAAAACTAGTTTGTGGAAGAACTTGCAATGGGAAATCCTTATAATATCATTTGTAATCTGATGACAAGGAATAAGGAAATAAGATGTGCTCTTTATTTGTTACTTCAACTTATGTTGTTGGAAATAAATATTAATGATTTATTTTTTCTGAAAGGGAATACATGATAGATACGCTTACTGAAATGAAACTAATATATTTTTAAGAACAGAAAATTAAGTGTACAAAGAAATTGTAAATGAAGTATCTAAATATTTAAATATAAGTATATTAAAATTAGCTGCCTATTCACAATCGCGAATGTAATCTTTCTTTCGTATTGTATTTTTACTGTATCAAAGTTTAAAACCTTCTTAGCTATCAGTTTTATAATTTCATATGTCTATAAAAATTTTCGGCCACCCTTGGCCACTTAATAAAATCATTTCCAATAATAAAAACCACCCTATGTTATTCCTCGGATCTCAAACTATATGTTTACTAAATTCCATCTAATTCGGTTCACCTGTTTATTTTCATAATGAAGTCATTATAAAAAGTGCAAATTATTATAAAAATTTCAAGTCATTATAAAAAGTGCAAGTCTTTATAAAAACTGCAAGTCATTAGAAAAAGTGCAAGTCATTAGAAAAAGTGCAAGTCATTATAAAAAGTGCAAGTCATAAGTCATTAGAAAAAGTGCAAGTCATTATGAAAAGTGCAAGTCATTATAAAAAGTGCAAGTCATTATAAAAAGTGCGAGTCATTGTAAAAAATTCAAGTAACAATAAAAAGTGTAAGCCATTAGAAAAAGTGCAAGTCCCTCTAAAATATGCAAGTTACAATAAAAATTTCAAGTCATCATAAAAAGTGCAAGTCCATGTAAAAAGTGCAAGTTACAATAAAATGTGCAAGTCATTAGCAAAAGTGCAAGTCATCACAAAAAAGTGCAAGTCACAAAAAAGTGCAAGTCACAAAAAAGTGCAAGTGAGTCACTATAAAAACTGCATGTCATTATGAAAAGTGCAAGTCACAATAAAAAGTGCATGTCATTATGAAAAGTGCAAGTCACAATAAAAAGTGCATGTCATTAGAAAAAGTGGAAGTCATCATAAAAATGTGCAAGTCATCCTAAAAATGTGCAAGTCATTAGCAAAGTGCAAGTCATCACAAAAAAGTGCAAGTCACAAAAAAGTGCAAGAGAGTCATTATAAAAAGTGCAACTCATTATGAAAAGTGCAAGTCATCGTAAAAAGTGCAAGTCATCATAAAAAGTCCAAGTCATCATAAAAATGTGCAAGTCATTATTAAAAGTGTAAGTCACTATAAAAAGTGCAAATCATTATAAAGAGTGCTAGTGATTATAAAATAAAATCATAAAAAGTGCAAGTATCAAAGTTGAAACGTTCTCTGTTATCAGTTTGAAATGAGAAATATGTTCACACATCTACATACATTTAAATATATCTATTTACATTGTTGATTTTGAGTGTCGCACTTAACAAAAAATATAATTGACACTGTTTATTAAAAAAATATATTTATATATTTTTTTGTAACATGAACAAGTGAAATTGTCATATTAATTATTTATATATTTCTGAATTTGAATAAAATATCAACAATTTGCTTGTTAATTTATTTTGACGATATTTTTTTCTTCTGTATAGTGGCGACACATTCATTTGCTTTGACTGTTTGAGTCTGGTAATGGTATGGACCAGCCACTATTGCATACTGGCTGGTCCATATATCAATTTTATTGATTCACCTTTCCCCATTTTAAATCGAGTTTTGTTCTAATTAAGTTAATAGATATCACGTACTGCTAACAAAACAATCGTATTTCTTAAAAAAATTTTGACAGCTTTAATAATTGTTTTTTTTTTTTAATTTTAAAACTATAATAAATACTTATAACGCCATTAGAATTTAATATGCTTTTTAAAAAAACATTTAGCCAAATAATCATGCCAGGAATATGAAATATTTTAACTGCCAATTACAAAAAACAATTATTTGGTACTATAAATTAAAAAAAAATAATAATCATATATCAAATGAAGTTATGAAAGGTACATTCCTAAACACATAAATTATAAAATAATAAGAAACATTCGCTGCTGGCAGAAGTTATAAATTTACTGGGCCTTTTTTTTTTGAATAAAAGAGATATTATCTCATTTCCTTAAAGCTAAATAAAGATATTAAAAATATAATACCGTGACTATAAATCAGCTAAAACCATCAACATTAAACGTAATTAACTGTGAGAAAAAGAAAAAAGTTGTACCTGAAATGAAAGCAGCACGAGAAACATATTTTATTTTGCAAAAATTCTACAACAGGAAGTTGTTGTACTAGAACAGCGATTTTCTTCCAGGATACATGCAGAACAATTTCCATTTTATTTAGCAATTAACTGAAATTAGTTACAGCAACAATTTTGTTAAAAATAACAGAATGTTTGCATAAAAGTGGAAAATGTGTTAAGAATTTCTTTAAAAGATCGGGAGTGGTGGAGAGAGAGAGCAAATTTCCTCTTGCTTATTGTAGGGCTTACAAAATAAAGGATTCGCATATAAAACAAATAACAAGAGAAAGTTAAATACACAAAATATTATTTTCAGCCCGTAATTCTCATTTCCGTTTAATTCCTGCACAGACAGACAGTCACATCAGAGAGAAAGAAGAAGAAAAAAATAAATAACAGGCAGTTAAAATTAAAAAGTTAAAACTGAAATATTAAAACGAAGTTGACATCGACACACAGGTGTTGTAAAATCTACAGAATACAACAAATATTTACACTCGCGGAGCCAACAACAAAAAGGCGCGCTAGCTTATATTCAAAGATTTACACACTCCCTTACAAAACACCTGCCACACTGACACACACACCAACAGACTGATGCAAATAAGCGTATGAGTAAAAGAAAACAAAAAAATAGAATCCTGCAGAGGCATCATCACATGGCACTTGTCTAAGCGATTTTTGATTACACTTCCGTCGGAAATTATCATACATCCTTCAGCTTGAATAATTTTCATGATTTAAAAAAGACAACATCAACATGATACTCGAATGGAAGGGCTGCATGATGATGTTTGTTTCAGTGTGTGTGTCCTTAAAGGTATGCCAGCATTAAGAAATAAATAAAATATTCAATTTGCGCGAGGGCTAAAAAACTGAACTGAGATTCGGATAAAAATAAAAGTCTTTGGTTTAACGCGTCAAAAAATTGTAAAACTTGTGTCTAGAAAAATCTAACTATTCACTTACCAGCAATTGGAAGACAATAAAAATAGAAATGAAATGAAATCGAGTTATTGAACTCTTGATAATAAAAACTTTATGTTATTGAGTGCCTCTGTGGTAAGTCTAAGTCAAAATGAAAGCAACGTTAATATTGTCATATTTGACTAGGCAAACTTGCATTTATAGTCAAATTCGGCCGCCTGAAAATTAATAATTTGATAGTGAACAACTCGTCGAAGACGAGATATACAAATACATGATATTAAATATATAAAATCAATTTAGAAATAAATTTTCTTTTCTGAAGACAAATAAAAATATATTTCCTAATTTTTATTTTCTGAGGATTAAATAAAAATCGAAATATAACTTTTATTTTTAAGGAATAAATAAAAATCAAAAATAACTCTTATATTCTGAAAAAAAAAATAAAAATCAAAAATAACTTTTATTTTCTGAGGATTAAATGAAAATAAAAAAAATTAATAAAAATCAAGAAGTAACTTTTCTAGGGTTTAAGTAAAAATAACTTTTATAATCTGAGAATTATATAAAAATCACAAATAACTTTTATATTCAGAGAATTAATTAAAAATCAAGAAATAACTTTTATTTTCTTAAGAAAAAATAAAAACAAGTAAAAACGTTATATGCGACCAGGTCGAATCTTAAGTACCCTCCAAATATTTAATAAGTAAATTTAAACCCCTCTATTCGTAAAATTTGAAATGTATTTTAATAAAATTGTTTCATAAAAAATTTTCTTAAAATATATTAAATTGAATTAAGATTCCATAGGCTAATTGTTCGAAATTTTAATTTAAATCTCAGAAAGACATGATAAATATTCCAAGGCACAAAGGAAAGTTAACATCAGTTTTTATTCAACTTACACAGCAGAGCAGAACAGCTGTTTTCGAAAGACGCAACCCTTTCATCATCAGTGCTCATGTGTATTGTGTTTTGTGTATTGTGTATATTTAAAATACGTTTTACTTTTTTATGAATATGGGGGAAAGTGTTTAACCGGGTGGGACAGAGTTCTTTTAACACATCTCTGTATCCAATTTTAAATCTCTATTTTGACAGAGTCATTCCGGGAAGGGTCGTGGCCGAGACGTTTCACCTCTGCAAGATCAGAGAACATCTCAGCTTCTTATAGGCTTAAGGAATACAAATTGATCAATATTCACACAATTTTTGCACATAATATCGTACGTCAATGCCCACTAAAGGGGGCGGGGTCCAAAAATAGACTATATCATGTTTTCCACAGACGAACGTATGGGCATTGCTAGACCTTCTTAGACTTTGTCACAAATCAAAAATATATATTCTTTATTGGGTTCAATTCTTTGTGGAGGGTATTAAAACTGTATTTTGGGGGGTCGTTCTGGCAAGGGCCGTAGGGGAGACATATCACCTTTGCCATAAAATTCTAAAAATAAATGTTAGGGACAATTAAATGTAAAATTTAGTATGTGAGTGAAGTTAAATATGCCGAGTTAAACATGTTTTGACGTAAGCAGTTACGTCAGCAGTTACGTTATGACGTAACCAAATAGCAAACAGTGAAGTTTTTAGTTTTATGAAAATCCATATTTAATACATTCTTTGAGCATTTTGTGAAAATATTTACAGGCCATGAAAGGTCAATTTACAGGCCACGAGAAGGCGTGTGTGATCTTGGAGGCATTTTGCCCCCATTGGCCAAATAAGAAGTTGGCATGCATTGCCAGTATATAAAAAATGATGTATGGAATAAAAGACACTCCCATAATTATTTTGTATATAAATAAAGGTACGTTCACACTTATAAAATATTTGCCCAAAAAAGCGTAACCACTAAACACTAATAAAAAACTTTTTAATTCAAAAATGTATTTATTGAGTTAAATAGTCTCCAATAGTCTCCAATAATATTGGATTCATGACACTGTCTATTAATTTTGTATGAAATCGTTTTACTAAATAAAAACGTATCTGAACAAATATATTTTTCATTAGTATTTAGTGGTTACGCTTTTCGGGGCAAATATTTGATAAGTGTGAACGTACCTTAAGGATTTTGATACAAAAAAAAATCACTAATTGCCATTTCGTTACGTTATAACATATTTAACTTTACTTCGTAACTGCTTGCGTCAAAACGTATTTAACTTGGCATATTTATCTTTACACACATAAATTTATTATTAATTTTTTTTATTATTGTATTCTGATATTTTTAAGCTTAAGGTCTCTTTATTTTAATTTAATTTTTAATTTCAATATTTCGTCACTCCTTTGTGTGACTTCTTCAGGATATTAATTATTTTATTATTTTAAAAAGTGACGAAATATTGAAAAAAAAATTAAATTAAAATAAAGAGACCTTAAGCTTAAAAATATCAGGATACAATAATAATTAAAAAAAGGTAAAGAAACTAGAAGAATTAATTATTTTTTTTTTTTTTGAAAGGGTCATTTAGGGTGCAAAGGGGGAGGAGGGTGTAGGGCAAAGGAGTAGCAGGTAACGTCCCAGCTCTATCATTAAAGCTTAGAAATTTTATTTTTAAAGAATGTAGGTAAAACACTTTTTTTTTGCATATAATAATGCCCCCTAAAGGGGCGGGGATAAAAATTTTTTTAATTTTTTTATGGCTCCAAGTTTAACGCGATGGATCTTCCTTGACATAAAAATATATCATTTGCTTAAACAAATTACAAAAAAAAATTTTAAAATTTTGTTGTTTTTTAGAGGTTTGTTTAGTTCTTCTTAGGGGAACTTTTTCCCCTCTCGCCCGATTTAGCCCATCTCCGAACTTAACCTATTAGATCCTTCAAAATATATATATATATATATATATATATATATATATATATATATATATATATATATATACCAAATTTCAAGAGTCTGGCTCTTTTCGTTTGGACTGAATCGTGATTTCCACAGACGGACGGGCATGTGCAGATCGTCTTAGATTTCATCACTGATCAAGAATATAAATACTTTATGGGGTTTCAGATGGATATTTCGCTGCGTTACAAACGGAATGTTAAAGTGAATATACCCTCCAATTCTTTTTTGGAGGGTATAAAAAAATAACTCTTATTTCCTGAGGAATAAATAAAAATCAAGATATAACTTTTATTTTCTGAGGATAAAATAAAAATTAAAAATAACTTTTATTTTCTTATGAAAAAATTAAAATCAAGAAATAACTTTTATATTCTGAAGAAAACATAAAAGTCCAGAAATTACTATTATTTTCTGATGAATAAAAATATATATATTAACCGTTATATTAAATTTTAATTGTCTGAAGAATAAATAAAATAAAAAAATAAACAACTTTAATTCCCCCTTATTCTGTAACTAGATGTCGACATCAACGTTAAGATAATATCAAAAATGAGGTACTCGTTGTGATGATCAATTTAATTCCGCTGACGGCTTCAGAATATTCTTTAAGGGCTCCGAAGTAGCCAGAGGCTGTTAAAGGCAGACAATTTGTGAAGAAAACAAGAAAATAATTGTCCTATATTTGATATTGTCCTGACGTTGATGTCGACAAATAGTTATAGAATAAGAGGGATTTTCTAAGAGAAAAGTTAAATTCAGGAAATAATAATAAAATGTAATTTTTGCAGTTAAGAAAAAAAACACACCCGTTGTAATAGATCCCCAATCAGCAGTTGGGCAAATATTTAAAATTTGTTGTGTTGTTTTAAAACGAAGCCTCATTAATATTATTATTATTTCTTATCTTAATTTAAAATTTTCTACTCAATAAATTTCCAGGCTAAGGAAAATTGAATTAAGACTTTTAAAAGACAAAAACCTCTGCAACACACAGAACTTTCTTTGCAGCATTATTGCATACAATTAACGCAGTTATCTTGTCTATCATCGCTGTCTAACTAAAAAGTATTTAAAAAATTAAGCTTAAATCTCTGTTATAAAACCATTTGGATTTTTAGTTTTTTCTTACCGCTAATTTGTACTTTTATTTTTAGCAAAAAAAAGTACTCGTCAAACAAACAACGGCTTCGGGCTTCATATTATCCAAGAAAACGAAAAGTATTTCCGTCATCATGTTTCTCTCTCCCGATGATTCATGATGCATCTTCAAGTTGAACTGTTAATGAAAGACAAATTGTATTGTTTTCTGAAATCTTGTCTTTCGCAATCTCAGTTGTTGCCCAGACGGTTGCTAGACATGAAATGGCACAATAAAACTCGACAACATGGAAGGGAAGAGACTCTTGGCAAAAAGTCTATAAAACATTCTTTAGGTAAAACTGGCAAATGCTGGTATAATAAGAAATATGTGAGTGTGTGTGTGTGTATGTGTGGTTATCAGGTTTTGGCATTATAGTCATATCAAGTCAAGCTAATTGGTTGCTTAATTACATTAAGAGGGAAAATATTTTCCTTTTATTGTTTCTACATTGAGGAGATAATATTTCGGTATTTTTGTTTGGCTGTTTCATGCGTTTCCTTCATTAAATAATTTAATTAATGAAGCAGGAATATTTTTATCTAAGTGATGAAATAATATCACTTTCAGTTACTTGGATAAACTTAATAGGTGTGCATTGTGGCCAATAATTAGGAACTTTTTTGTCGATTGTTTGTTAGTAATGCCTGATATTTTGATTAGCAAGTTGTGCAAACATTTCCAATACTGATTGTAGTTAATCCAAAGGAATTGTTGGTTTAAGTTTTTAAACAGCAGGTAGAGACCGGGCTGTGGTTAATAAAAATGTTATAATAAAATTAATTAGGTAATTGGATAGTATTTCAAACAATTAGAAATTATAAGTTTTTTTTCAACATGTATTTTTTTTAATAAATAAAATGGCATCTTGTGCACAGTTCTGCGATTCTTATCCTGTTATGCAAATTTGAAAGAAATCACAAATAATTTCTTAGTCAAGTACGAACAAGACCAATTTTATTATTATCATCTGTAAGCTTCATTTTAATTTAAAATTGATTAATTTTAATTTAAAATTTATAACAACACTTTAAACAAATGATCAGAAAAATTAATCCACTGGAATATATTTATCTTCATGAAATTTTCTTCCAGAATCATTGAAATCCTTAATAATGAATATTATAACTCAAAAGATAAGATAAGATACATTTTATTGACACTTCAAAGAAATTAGATGAAAATTACAACTAGAAAGGAGGAGATAGTATTTAGAGGGGAGATTAAGGAGGAAGATGAGCAGATAGAGAATTTTTCTTTGTAGCTATTTCAGCTATTTTAATTTTATTTTTATTTTTGCTACAGGCCATCGAGGAGGATGCTGTTCCTCTGCTCTTCCAGCACATCAACAACAAATAGAAATGGAAAGAAATTATTATGGAGAATACGGCAATTACTATAAGAGAAGTTTGTGATGATGCCGGCAAACTTTTTATAATGACTTCCAATTTTTACAATGACTTCCACTTATCATAATGACTTGCACTTTTTATAATGATTTGCACTTTTTATGATGACTTGTACTTTTTATTATGACTTGCACTTTTTATAATGACTTGCATTATTCATAATGACTTGCACTTTTTATGATGACTTGCACTTTTTATGATGACTTGCACTTTTTATAATGTCTTGTACATTTCACAATGATTTGCACTTTTTACAATGACTTGCACTTTTTATAAAGACTTGCACTTTTTATAATGACTTGCACTTTTTATAATGACTTGCACGTTTTATAGTAACTTGCACTTTTCATAGTGACTTGCACTTTTTATTATGACTTGCACTTTTTATGATGACTTGTACTTTTTATTATGACTTGCTCTTTTTATACTGACTTGCACTTTTTATGATGACTTGCACTTTTCATAATGACTTGCATTTTTTATAAAGACTTGCACTTTTTATAATGACTTGCACGTTTTATAGTAACTTGCACTTTTCATAGTGACTTGCACTTTTTATTATGACTTGCACTTTTTATGATGACTTGTACTTTTTATTATGACTTGCTCTTTTTATACTGACTTGCACTTTTTATGATGACTTGCACTTTTCATAATGACTTGCATTTTTTATAAAGACTTGCACTTTTTATAATGACTTGCACGTTTTATAGTAATTTGCACTTTTCATAGTGACTTGCATTTTTTATAAAGACTTGCACTTTTTATGATGTCTTGCACATTTCATAATGACTTGCACTTTTAATAATGACTTGCACTTTTTTTAATGACTTGCACTTTTTATAATCACTTGTGCACCTTTTATCTTGACTTGCACTTTTTGTGATAACTGGAATTTTTTATGATGACTTGCACTTTTTATTATGACTAGCACTTTTTATTATGACTTGCACTTTTTATAATGACTTTCACTTTTTATAGTAACTTGCACTTTTCATAGTGACTTGCACTTTTTATTATGACTTGCACTTTTTATAATGACTTGCACATCATAATGATTTGCACTTTTTATAATGACTTGCACTTTTTATAGTAACTTGCACTTTTCATAGTGACTTGCACTTTTCATAGTGACTTGCACTTTTTATTATGACTTACACTTTTTATAATGACTTGCACTTTTCATAATGACTTGCAGTTTTCATAATGACTTGCACTTTTTATAATGACTTGCACTTTTTAAGATGACTTTCACTTATTATGATGTCTTGCACATTTCATAATGACTTGCACTTTTAATAATGACTTGCACATTTCATAATGACTTTCACTTTTTATAATGACTTGCACTTTTTTTAATGACTTGCACTTTTTATAATTACTTGTGCACTTTTTATCTTGACTTGCACTTTTTATGGTAACTGCAATTTTTTATGATGACTTGCACTTTTTATGATGACTTGCATTTTTTCTGATGACGTGCACTTTTTATGATGACCTGCACTTTTTATGACGACTTGCACGTTTTCCTTACTAAACTAATAAATATGAAACCAACTCTGTCTCTTCGTCATGCCAAAACCGCTGAATTGATTTAAATGAAATTTGGCATATAGATATTTTAAGATCCGAGAAATAACATAATTTTGTTTTGGAAATGATTCTATTTATTGGTCAAGGGTGGCCGAAAATTTGTATAGACGTATGAAATTATTGAACTGATAACTAAGAACGTTTTAAACTTTAATACATTAAAAATACAACACATCATTGAGATAACATACACATTAGCTGAAGTTTTACATATTCCTCGCGGACAAACTCATGGGTAAAAGCTAGTCTTAAAAAATTAAAAAATAAATTTCTGCAAGCAGAAGCATACTATCAATTTAGCACAGTGGGGAATATTGGGAAAAGCATTGTGAATATAATTCTGCACTTTCTAAAATAATTAAATTTTGATTTATTTTTATTGACCTTATCAGTTTATTGTAATATTTATCAAGCTTGTATAAAATTTTAATAATTTTTATTTCCTGAAGATGTTAACAAGCTGTTAACGAAATATCGAATAAAAATTATAAGAAATAATATATTATAAAAAACGACCACAAGCTTGATAAATATTACAATAATTAAATTTTTTTATTTACTTCTCATTTTTTTAGTAAAACATAATAGAGCTCTTCATGCTTTTGCGGTATAATACGTCTGGTGTTCCATCAAAGTGTGAAAAAAAATTTCAATTTAAAAATCTCATTAATTTTCGAAAAAAGTACCGTTCCCCCTTTAAATCATTTCCGCTGTGAGCCGCAAACAAATACATTTACTCAAAACTTTATTACACATTTTAATGCTTACACAACGAAAGCGTTTGTCTATTTTTAGTTGAAATAACTTTTTTATATTTCACATTTTTGTTGCTTTTTGTCTTAAGGAACCCACTTACAGAATCATAAATTTATATTTGTAAAATCCATTTGAATGCACAATAATCACGTACATATTTTTAAGCAAGGAAAAAAAGGAGAGAAAAAAAACAAAAAGTTTTAAAAAATAAACTTAAACTCTGGGTTCGTTCGCCTGCTACTTATTTATGCTGGATATTGTGGAAATACTCGTATTTTTCATAAAAAAAAAATTAAAAAAAAAAACAGTTACTTATCCAACACTTGTTATGGACATGCAATATTTACGAGTTGCAAATGGAACACAAACAGCACACATCACACACACACACGTTCACACACAGCCTCATATACAATTACATTCAGCACATTTATTTTCTCACACATAATGATATTAATTCGGAAAAATAACTGAAAGAATGGAAAACAGACATTTTTCGAATGCATGTACAAATCTAATAATTCTTGGCAACTGTCATTCCATTAGCGTTCCTAAGCCATGCGATGAAATCGGCACAAGGATATTTTATGTAGGACTTGCTTGTCTTGTTTGCTTTCACATGTAGAATGTGCACGAGTCTTGTTTGAAAGTTTATTTTCAGTTTTACAAAAACTAAAATATATGTACATGTTTTTTTTATTCTAATTTGGTGTTCTTAATCAAACAAGAAGTTTATTAAAGTTTTGTAAACACTCATGCTTCTTGTATGTAAATCGGCTTTTCTAATGAGAGTGCGTGCCTGTGTGGGCTGTTCTAATACAACTACAAATTCAATTTAATAGAGACAATGGCCACATCCGTGTATTGGTCATCAATTGTTGAAAACATTTGTGATATTTAAATTTATGGGCTGACTTTAACGCAAAAACACTTATTATATAATTAGTGTAACCAACATAAAATGCAAAATATTAATAAAAAGAAATTTTATTCTCAGAAAGACATGATAAATATTCCAAGGCACAAAATAAATTCTGTATCAGTTTTTAGTTATTCAACTTATACAGCAGAGCAGAACATGTGTTTTCGTAGGCCGCCACACTTTTATAATCAGTGCTCATGTGTATTGTATTTGAATATGATAAAAGTTCTTATTTATACACATTTTATTAGGAAATTGCATACGAGAAATGTATCAACGTGATGGTAACAAATTTTGGTTTTAATACCCGTGTTGCCGTTTGATAATAAGTGGTGACAAACACAATACAGTCGACTCCGCTTTATTGGAAATAACCGAAACCCACTTTTTTTCAGTTATCCGATTTTTTCTCTGAAACCTAATTCGGATTGCTGACATTTGTTACAGTTAAGCGTACTGCTTAAAATCAGTAAAACAATATTTTTTATATCAAATCTGTAAATTTTTTTACGTCAATTTAACATAAACATTTTATTTAAAAAAAGTTATTCATTTTGCTGTTGAAATTTTTCACGAACTCCTCGAAAATGTCTAGCCACTTGCATTGACAATATAATAGAAAAATACAATAAAGTACGTAAGAGCGAAAAGGACAACTTCATTTTGCCATTTAATTTTTTTATGGACAAAACATGCACAATTTTTTTCGGCCTTAAGTTATGCAATCGATTTCTAATAAATAAATTTGTCATTGTTGATTTTTTCACTAAAGCGAAGTAAGTTTCATACAAAATGTAGTTGTGGGCTTGCTTTTGGTTTTCAGTAATACGATATTTTCAGTAAAGCGAAGTTTCGCTAAAGCGAAGTGAATAAGTGTAGCTGCGTTTAAAATCAGTGCGGGGATTTGTATCGATTTCAGTAATCCGATTTTTTTCAGTAAAGCGTGTTGCGCTACAGCGGTTTCGACTGTACACATGAGCACTGATGATGAAAGCGTTGTGGCTATCGAAAACAGGTGTTCTGCTCTTTAGAGTAAGTTGAATTTCATTTGTGCCTTGGAATATTTATTATGTCTTTCGGAATTTAAAACAAAAATTTCGAACATTTAGAATCTAGATGTTAATTGAATATGAATGTTCGCTAAAAAAATACTTACATATATTCTTTTCTTTTACTTCTAGAATGACGACTTTCTCCTGCAGAGATTTCAAAAAATCATTTACCTTTTTGACACCTTTTTTACATATTTGCTCTAAGGAGCGCATCAATTAGAAATGGTCTTATGGAAGCAGGACTTGTTCGTGGTAAGTGTTCAAATAGAATTGATATAAAAACTTGCCTATTTTTATTCCGAGAAAATGCACAATAAATATGAACGCACTCGTATACTGGCATTTTGAAACTGAAACTATACATCACGAATTCATTTTAGAGAATAAAACTTGATCGATTTTCAGCTTGTTTTTGAGTATTTTGAAACTTTACAATTTCACTAAAGACTTTTGCGGAATTTCCGAAGATTGGGGGAAATTTCAATACAATCTGCCTTACTACCGTTCTCGAATCGACTCGAGTGTTTGTAATAGATTAAAGACAAATATTGCATTTTTCTTTAATTTATTACATATTTTCGAGTCGAATCGAGAACCGTAATAAGACCCAATATTTCCCTACTCGTAGCACTGAACACAAGGATTCTCCCTGAAAAATATATATTGTGCTTGTAACGAAGGAATATTAAAAGTTTGCAACAAAATTTCAAAATTTAAATTAAAACTCCGTTTAAAAAAATCCAAAATTTTGGAAGAAATAATTTTCCCAAAAATTGAAAAAAGAAAATTAAATAAAATAAAAGAAAATTATATAAAATCACTTTTTCACCCAATTCATACGATGAATTTTGTGGAACACAAAAAATTTTGCAAACAAATTCAAAATAGAATTAAGAAAATTAGACGGCAAAAAAATCATCGTGTGATTTGGGTGTATGTAAATTTAGTATATATTTTGTTAATTCCCATTTGAAATTGTTTCCAAAAACTCTTCGCGTTCAGACGATGCATTTGATTTTTATTTTTTGTTACTGTGTCACATCTATATGACCACAAAATAAAAACAAAACAAAACAAAACAAAACGCAACAAAGAGAATAGGTATTAATGTAAAAAGAAATATAAAAAAAAATCATAAAATCAAAAATCAAGCCATTTTTTCTAGCCTTATATTTCTCTACAAAAAATGACGTCGAAAATTAGACGTCATAAAACTCGTCGTGTGAACTCGTCGTGGGTGTAACAATTTTGTAAGCAACTTCAAAAAAGAATTAATAAAATTAGACGCTGTAAAAATCATCGTGTGAATTGGGTGTATGTAAATTTAATTAAATTTTTTGTTGTTGTTTCTTTTCTGTGTAACTCAAAAATTAATCTAATTAATTTTATATGTATAAAAAAATGTTTGTACAATGTCTAAAGACAATTATTTTCTTCACTTTAATTCTAATTGAGATATTATATGTGAATATTTGCCTTGGAACAATATTTTTTATACCATAAAGGGGCCTTTGGTCGGTCTCATTACATTTTGCAAATGATTCATGCGGCCAAATCTATTTTGCCTAAAATGGCAGCTAGAAAAAAAGTAGAGTCACAAATAAAAATAATGTAAAAAATACATTTTATTTTTGCACAAGTTTTAATTTCCGGCAAATTTCCTTAAACAATTTCCTACATTGCTCTTTTCTACTGGCTCACACACACACACATACAAATTTATAGCACATGCATGAGCTTTTTTCTGCTGTTTTTCAACTCTTTTTACACTGTTTTAAACACACTCATACACTCCCAGCCAGGCAAATAAATATCTGCATATATAAAAGAATAAATGACTGGAGATGTGTAAATGAATGTGTAGACATTAAGAATTTATATCCTTTTTTTTTTTGGTTTGCGTAGTTTTGCAGCATGTGTTCGATTTATTTTCAAATGACTATTTCTGTTTTTATCTGTGGCCTCTTTCATGCAGCCATTTCATATCGATATTTCAATTTCTCGTTCAGTTCAGTTCAGTTTTGTTTGTCTCCACGTTATTTTTTTTTTGTTCATGTCACTTTTCCAACTTAAAATTAAATTAGAAAATTTCATACATCATTACAGCGTTAGACAAAAACCAAATGTAATTTCCTAAATGTTTTACCAGTGAGACATTGTATTAAGTTTCATGCACAGCAGACACATGCACACACATACACTCACATTCATGCATGCTGCTTGCTGCTGGAGTAGATTTTCATTTACACATTTATAAATATGTGCCGGCTGATTCAATTACTTGTTAGTTTTTGGTCATTTACACATGTTGGACATGATGATATTTTGATTGTATTGGTCATATTAAGGCAATATTCGTGTATGTGTGTGTTCTTGTGTTTTATGTTGTACATTTTTAGGTCTGTTAGTGTTTCCATTACAAATGTTATTAACACTTGTTGCTCTCATTGGCAAACTGTTGTCAATCATGGCTGCTGACAATGATGATGACATCAAATTGAATTATAACTGTCGTCCATCTGCAATGATTGTTTAACAATCATGAAATTTAATTTCCTTTATTTGAACTATTATATGCTGTTGATGTTCATACAATTATAAACTGAAGAGTTTGACATTAAACACAAACATTTAATTATAGATTCGAATAGTTTAATTATATAAATGACGAAAAAAATGCGTCTTTAAAACCCTGTAATGCCATTTGTAGCGGCTAACGAAAACAGGTGGTTGTGCTGTGCAGTGCAACTTGGATAATTAAATTGGAACTGACTTTTCCTGGTCCCAAGGAAATATTTATCACGTCTTGCTGAATGCGTTACAAAACAACAGCCTATCAGTTGTAATTGAATAAACAAATTTCTATTTTATCAAAAGGCGTTACTCCTAAATGAAGTCAGAGACACAAACGATCAAGGGACGCAATATTTATCTATTTTCTCAACTGCTTCTAATTGGCATTTTAATCTGAAATTAAGAGAGTTTATGCTGAACGTACTACAGTCGAATCCGCTTTAGCGCAACACGCTTAATGAAAAAATTGGATTACTGAAAGCGATACAAATCCCCGCACTGATTTTAAACGCAGCTAGTCTTATTCACTTCGCTTTAGAGAAACATCGCTTTACTGAAAATATCGTATTACTGAATACCAGAAGCCCACAACTACGATTTTAAACGCAGCTAGTCTTATTCACTTCGCTTTAGAGAAACATCGCTTTACTGAAAATATCGTATTATTGAATACCAGAAGCCCACAACTACGTTTTGTATGAAACTTACTTCGCTTTAGTGAAAAAATAAACAATGACAAATTTATTTATCAGAAATCGATTGCATAACTTAAGGCTGAAAAAATTGTGCATGTTTTGTCCGGTTAAAAATTAAATGGCAAAATTTATTTGTCCTTTTCGCTCTTAAGTGCTTTATTGTATTTTTCTATTATATTGTCAATGCAAGTGGCTAGACATTTTCGAGGAATTCGTGAAAAATGTTAAGCAGTACGCTTAACTAACAAATTTCAATAATCCGAACTACGTTTTAGAGAAAAAAATCGGATAACTGAAAAAAGTCGGTTTTTGGTTATTTCCAGTAAAGCGGAGTCGACTGTATTGCGTTGCAACTATTATATACCACCTGCCTGAGTAATAAATTCTTTGTGCAATATTCTGCTTAATATTTTCTATTACATTTCTTTATCATTCCAACAGCCTGCCACATGCGATAATAATTTTCTAAAGCGTAAATGCTTCTGAATAATGACCATTTTTTTTAGGTGAATTATTAGACAATTTTATTAAAAATAATATTTTATTTTGCCCACACTGGCCAAGTTTTATTGCGTAGCCAAATATTTTGCCAAAGAAAAGCGTATTTTTGTCTCCTGGTCTGCTGGTTTAATGAAAATTCTTTCATCTTGTTCACTTTATTTAAACGCAAATATTTTCTTTTAAATGAAAGCCGAAAAAGAGAAAAAAACTGTATGAAAAGTAGGAAAATATATGGTTTGAAGCTTAAGAATAATAAACGCATTATTAAGCCATTAAGAAACGCAACAAATAATCAGTAAACGGATTATGTAGGAGGCCATATTGTCTTGAAGCAGCTATTTTTGCTTAAACGAATTTTACAGAGTCTTAAAGGAGTGGCTTCTGTTATTATAAATTTTTAAACGTTTTTTTAAAAATTGTAAAACCATATTAAAGGCCTAAAAATTTGTGAAATAAGAAAGTTATAAGTGTAAAATATTTTTTTTTATGAATTAGGCCGTAAATGTTTGATATACATATATGTAATTAAAATTCTTGAAAAATATTTAATGCATATTTTTTTATCATTTATTTCTTTCTACTGGGTGAACTTGACATTCCTTTGAATTTCTCACTGTTCTTCTATTCGGTTTTATCTTCTTGCACTTGAATAAAATATTATGACTTTTTGTGGTGGTATTTGAATGTTAATATTGGTAGCATATACGACGTCTGTTCAAAAATTATGGTAAATTTAAATTTGTCTGGAACAATTCATATTTGCTCATTAGTTTCTATGCGTTCCTCTTCAAAGTTGCATATACGAGGGCTGTTCAAAATTTATGGTAAATTCAAATTTTTTCTAAAACAACAATTCTTATTTATTTATCAGTTTCATGCTTCCCCCTTCAAAGTAGCATATACGAGGCTAATTCAAAAATTATGGTAAATTCAAATTTTACTGATATAATTATTATTTGTACTGCAGCTTCCATGCTTTGCCCTTCAAAGTATCATATACGAGATCTGTTCAAAAATTATAGTGAATATTTTAAACTTTATTGAAATTTTTTTATATACATATGTATTCATCAAAATAGTGAGATTTGATACACTTGAGTCCAGGACCTTTTCAATATTCGAAGTAGCTATAATTTATTCTTTTTGTTTAAGTCTTGAGCTTTCTTATCAGTTCGGTGTACATATGCATATCTTCTCAATTGACGCTATACGCCTTCCTTGCATGGGTTTCTTCAAAACTAGGGAAGAGGCAAAAGTAGCAAAGAGTCAAATTTAATGCATAACGAGGCTCAAACATGATTACGAAGCTGTTTTCTTAAATTCAGCAATTTTGAGACTTCATGAAAAATATCTCCAAAAAAAGTTGCATTACATGAGCCGACGGATATGCATTCTGAGAAATTTCTGTACTAGTGTTTCCACAATTCGCGGTAAAAACTTTTTTTACCTTCTCTACACTTGTATTGTTAATGTTTTGAAACATCCAGGAATGTATGCCACTGCCAATATAACAACGGCATTTGATCACTCAATTTATACAGATCTTTCACTGAGTTCAATTCCGTTCAAAATCGGTATTGATTTAGTTAAAAGAAATAATAAATAATACATCAAATAATTTTAATATCATGACTGAAATCAGCTAGAGATTTAAAAAAAAATGGCATTCGAAAAAAAATTTTCCCTTCTTTGTCTGATCTGAATCGGTTCAACGGTTTGAGCATGAAATGCTAACAGATTGACGGAGAGACAGAGTTGGTTTTGCATATACATATATACTGGGAAGGAAAAAAGTGCAAGACATTATAAAAAGTGCAAGTGGTCACAAAAAGTTCAAGTCATTATAAAAAGTGCAAGTCATCACAAAAAGTTCAAGTCATTATAAAAAGTGCAAGTCATTATAAAAAGTGCAAGTCATTATAAAAAGTGCAAGTCATTATAAAAACTGCAAGTCATTATAAAAAGTGCAAGTCATTATAAAAACTGCAAGTCATCATAAAAACTGCAAGTCGTCATAAAAAGTGCAGGTCATAATAAAAAGTGCAAGTCGTCATAAAAAGTGCAAGTCATTATAAAAAGTGCGAGCCGTTATAAAAAGTGCGAGCCGTTGTAAAAAGTGCAAGCCGTCATAAAAAGTGTAAGTCGTAATAAAAAGTGCAAGTCATCGTAAGAAGTGCAAGTCATTATAAAAAGTGCAAGTCATCATAAAAAGTGCAAGACGTCATGGAAAGTGCAAGTCAGTATAAAAAGTTCAAGTCTTCATAAAAAGTGCAAGTCATCATAAAAAGTGTAAATCATCATAAAAAATGCAAATCATTATAAAAAATGCAAGTGATCATAAAAAGTGCAAATCATTATAAAAAGTGCAAATCATTATAAAAAATGCAACATGAACTTAACATTAAAAATGCTAGTTTTATTATAATAAAAATATTCTCAATATTGCACTCTTAATAAAATAACTTGAACTTTACAAATGTTCTTATAAACATGTTTTACATATTGTAGATTTGAACTTGAGTCTGAATAAAAAAAAACGCAAAAAAATTAATAAGTTCGAAAAATACAAAATTTTCGTTCATAATTCAAAATTTTATAAAAAGATCGCAGAAATTTTTTAAATTTTTTCTTAAACTACCCTCGCACAAGTGTAACGCCTTATTAATGGTTGCGTTATAAATTTTCTATGCCACAAAAACAATTTACTTTGTCACAATGTATTTAAGACATTTAAGAGCACGATGCTGATGATACTCATCGTTCAAACTCTTAGGGTGAGATTCTTCATACAACTTGGATTCCTTATAAAAGCAGTCCTGCCGCAAAGGGGTGGCAGCTTTAAGTCCAAACGTTAGCTAAAAGTTATTGATATCCTTATTTGAAAACACACAAGTGTTTAAACACAACAGAAAACCGAAATGAATTTCAGAAATATGTTGCTGCTGGCGTTATTACTTTAACGAGAACTAAAGAGGGGAAAGGGAGAGAGGGAGTGAGACCATCTAAACGTCATTTGTGAATTTAATTTGGCAAAATTGACTAAAACAAGATCTTGTGTGTTTGTGGTGCCACAAAATCTATGCTTGTATTTATTGTCTAACGGTTTATTGTCTAGCACTCAACGTCATACACTTGATATTCCGTTGCTGGCTTTTCTATTCATTCAACAGGGATTATTTACTTCTCTAACCATAAAGATTCAATAAAACTGCGAAACGGTCATCACGCGCTAAACGTCGTGTAATTTTGTTAAGCTGTGTGGAAACAGTTTTATTGAGGACCATTTCATGGCCTTAACTGTGGCACAGACAGTCACAGCCAAGGATAACGCAGTCGTAAGTATTCAATTTATATATTTTTTTTATTGAATGTTTTAATCGTTATTGTCTTTAAAGCCTGTAATAAAATGAGAGGAACATTTAACCACAAGTAAGTGGGCTTCTCAAGTTGTTGTTAGAGGGTAGAGCGGCCAGTGATTGTGTTTTAATAAAATTGATTTTTACTCAATGAAGAATTTTCATAGATGAACTACAGAAAGTTTTTAGTGTCTTTGACTGCAGCAAATGAGTGGAAGAGATTTAGTTTCCAAATGTAATATTTTAATAAGTGATTTATTTTAAACTTAGCCCTAAATGAGTTTCACAAAAATGCTTTTTCTTTGATTATCATCCAATTAATGTCTGTATTTTACTATGCAACATTTAGCGGAGGCATATGCAGTAGGCAAATTCAATTATATCATTATCATTAGTAAATACGCGGGTGTGGAAAGTATTTTGTAGATGATTGGCAAACACTTCTTTCTGCCTTATCTTTCCCTCACAGCAAAATAATTTTTCTCGTCCTGGCATTATTTTAATCTGTAGTCTTCAAATGATATCTGCACTTTATTCCTCTCTCTCATACAAATTGCATGAATTTCTTGTTAAACTGTTTTTAATTAAATCTAAACGAAATCTAAATAAACAAAATGTGTGTGATATGCCAGAGTTTAGAAAAAAAAGAAAAAAACTCAAAATATACGACTCTTAAGTACAAAATCCTCTTTGGCTTAAAAATTACAATTTCTACCTGTTTTATTCAGCAACAGCAGCAGCAGCAGCTACTGCCTCAATAGTTTTAATAAACTTCAGCCAATACTGCCAGTGCACTCACCGGCTGTGCAAATGCTTTCTGAACCATGTTCAATCACACTATTTTGGCAATAAAAAGATTCAATTTTCAATTGTTTTTGCATTTTTCCCCCACAACCTTTTCCATCAGATTTTATTCTATTTGGATACCCTTCACAAAAAAGTAAATGGTTTGTCATGCCGTATGTAATTTCCTCAATATTAATATGGGACCCCCTAAAGTATATAGTATATTCTGGATCCTTATAAACAGCGATGAAGAATGTGGGATGTCCGTCTGTTTGTACGTCAAAACAGTTGCCCCCACAAGAGCTACAGACTTCATTCTTGAACTGATGCGTTGGAAATGAACTTAAATGGAGTGGTATTGAAAAATCCGAAATATGGTTCCAGAGTTGGGAAGCTTACATCTATTTCTGGACGCAAAATTAACTAGCAAAAGCCAAATATTTGTTTGTTAGTTAATTAAACCTATATCATACTTTGGGAAGAATAAAATTTGTATAAAAAAGTCAAAAGATAAAATTTTTTTTCCAGGGATGGAAAATTGAAAATTTTTTATTTAATTTATATATTTTTTGTACATAGAAGTGAGTTCTTGCTAATAAAAACTATTTTAGAATTTAGAAAATTTTGATTTTTTTAAATTTAAATACCAATTGAATATTAAAATAAAAAAAAAGTCAAAATTTCGTTGCCAGGTAGTACATGAAAGTTACCAAAATGGTTACAAATTTTAAAATTTTCTTAAATAAAACTATTTTATACCTCTGTAAGAGTTGCATTGATAAAAAGAAAAAAAATTTCGCTTCCAGGGTTGGGAAATATATTTTTTTTTAGTACATAAAACCAGTCAAGTTCTTAATACTATTTTTTTCAGTGAATTAAACCTATTTCGTACTTCGGGAAAATAAAATTTGTATTAAAAACTAAAAATTAAAAAAATTTTCCAGGGATGGGAAATTTACAAGATTTTTTTTTTTGGTACAAAAAAGTAAGTTTTTTTTTGTACTAATAGAAATTAGTTTAGAATTTAGGAAAAATAAAATTGGTACTAAAATTGAAAAAAATTAAAATTTCGATTCCAGGGTTGGACAATTGCAATATTTCGTAGTACATGAAATTGGCCAATATGATCACATGTCGCTTCCAGGGTTCGGAAATTAACATATTTTTAGTACATAAAAGCAGTCATACAAGTTCCTGACTTTGGGTTTTCCACTGAATTAAACCTGTTTTATACTACAGGAAGTATAATAAACAAATAAAATTAAAAATTCTATGCCAGGGTTCGAAAATCGAAATATATTTGTTATGTAAAAATACCCATATAAGTTCCTAATTTAGTTTTTTTTTGGAAACTAAACCTGTTTTATACATCAGGAAGAAATATATTCGTGTAATAAATAAATAAAATTAAAAATTCTATGCCAGGTTTCGAAAATCGAAATATTTTTGTTATATAAAAATAGCCATGTAGGTTCCTAATTTTTGTTTTTTCAGTGAATTAAACTTATTTTGTACTTCAGGAAAAATTATATTCGTGTAATAAATAAATAAAATCAAAAATTCTATTCCAGGGTTCGAAAATCGAAATATGTTCGTTATATAAAAATAGCCAATATAAGTTCCTAATGTAGTTTTTTTTAGTAAACTAAACCTATTTTATACTTCAGGAAGAACTATATTCATATATTAAACCAATCAAATCAAAAATTCTATTCCAGGGTTCGAAAATCGAAATATTTTCGTTATATAAAAATAGCCAATATAAATTTCTAATTTAGTTTTTTTTAGTGAACTAAACCTGTTTTATATTTCAGGAAAAATTAAATTGGTACGAAAAACAAAAAAAAAAAAAAAAAAAAATAGATATCCTATTCCAGAGTTTCAAAATCGAAATTTTTTGGCATGTAAAAATAGCCATATATGCTCCCAATTCATTTTTTTTAGTGAATTATACCCATTTTATATATCAGGAAGAATTAAATTAATATTGAAAACAAAAAAAATTTCAAATTCAACTCCAAGGTTGGACAATCTTAATTTTTTGGTAACCAAATAAGTTTTTAATTTAGTTTTTTTTGCTGAATAAAATCTATTTTCAGTTTTAAAAAGAAAAGAGAAATACATCTGTGAAGGGTATTTAAGATTCGGCACAGCCGAATATAGCACTTTTACTTGGTCTTTTCTCTGTTTGCCATGATTCCACTTTGGAGTCAATGACGTGTAGTGTTGGATTAGTGTAGTTTGATAGTTTGTTTTAGAAATGGCAATAACTACAATCACAATTGAGATAAAACTGTAAAAGAAAATAAAAGCAGAAAATAAAAAAAAACAGCTGGCAAAAGATTAAAAAATCATAGGAATTGTTCCCAAATGCATTGGCCTATTGGTGTTGTTGTTGCTGTTGCTGCCACTGTTGCCTGGCGATGTTGAGTCAATCATCAAAATGAAATGCCATTTGAACGTATTGATTGTTGTGTTAAAAAAAAAAAGTAAAAAAATATGTAAAGCAAATGAATTTATTAGTCCGTGATTGAAAAGTATCAGTGCGATTTTACTATTGACTCTGGTTCACTTGATGAGAGGTGGATTTTTGTATTGAGGAAACAGTTTTATTTTATTTGTTTTGTTTATTTTGTCGTTTTTTTGTTAAAGAATGAAAATGTAGCAGACCGTTTAATTTAAAACTAATAATCCTGGTAATAAAATAGACACTCTAAAATTGAAATTGAAACAAAGAAAAATATTTATAATTCTTTAAAAATACTTGCTTCGCTATAGCCACATACAAGTTGGACAGAAATTCTTTTATTTTTTTAATGGTGCAAATAAGAGGTAGTCCCGAGAGATACATATTACAAAAAAAGAACCAATAATTAATTTTTTTTTGCAATATTTTGTTGCATTTTAAATCCGAATAAAAAAAAGGATGCTTTTCAGTGTTTCTGTTACATTCTCTCGCAGTCGTTTAATCGAGCCTTTAGTAAGAAACTAGCCATTTAAATCAATAGTATTAAAAATTCACAAGCCAAATTTTCCAAAAATTTTTTATTCAATCAATTAATATGCGGACATCAAAATTAATGTCCTTTTCCAATAAAGACGAACAAAACGATGCAAATATTGGAAAAAATTATAAGGAGGAGGAGAAGGTGAAAAACTGAAAGAGCAATTGTCGACATGTATCGGCATGGTAATTAATTTAATATCGATCCCTGTGGAAATACTCATTATGAAAAGTACAAGTCATCATAAAAAGTGCAAGTCATTATTAAAAGTGCAAGTCATTATAAAAAGTGCAAGTCATAATTAAAAGTGCAAGTCATCATAAAAAGTGCAAGTCATTGTAAAAAGTGCAAGTCATAACATAAAGTGCAAGTCATTATAAAAAGTGCAAGTCATTATGAAATGTGCAAGCCATTATAAAAAGTGCAAGTAATCATAGAAAGTGCAAGTCATTATTAAAAGTGCAAGTCATTATAAAAAGTGCAACTCATTATTAAAAGTGCAAGTCATCATAAAAAGTGCAAGTCATTGTAAAAAGTGCAAGTCATCATAAAAAGTGCAAGTCATTGTAAAAAGTGCAAGTCATAACATAAAGTGCAAGTCATTATAAAAAGTGCAAGTCCTTATGAAAAGTGCAAGCCATTATAAAAAGTGCAAGTAATCATAGAAAGTGCAAGTCATTATTAAAAGTGCAAGTCATCATAAAAAGTGCAAGTCGTCATAAAAAGTGCAAGTCATAACAAAAAGTGCAAGTCATTATAAAAAGTGCAAGTCATTATGAAATGTGCAAGACATTATAAAAAGTGCAAGTAATCATAAAAAGTGCAAGTCATTATAAAAAGTGCAAGTCATTATAAAAAGTGCAAGTTATCATAAAAAGTACAAGTCATAACAAAAAGTGCAAGTCAATATAAAAAGCGGAAGTTATCATAAAAAGTGCAAGTCTTTATAATAAGTGCAAGTCATTTTAAAAAGTGCAAGTCGTTATAAAAAGTACAAGTCATTATTAAAAGTGCAAGTCATCATAAAAAGTGCAAGTCATCATAAAAAGTGCAAGTCATCATAAAAAGTGCAAGTCATCATAAAAAGTCCAAGTCATCATAAAAAGTGCAAGTCATCATAAAAAGTGCAAGTCATTGCAAAAAGGGGAAGTCATTATAAAAAAAGTCAGTCATTATATAAAGCGGAAGCTTATGCGCTCATACCAGCGTGTATGAAGTATTTAATTTGGGTTGTTTGTTATTATAATTTTCGACCGCCCTGGACCACCTATTAGCATCATTTCCAAAAACAAAACCCACTCTATGCTATTCTTCGGATCTCAAAATATCTCTATGCCAAATTTCGTTTAAATTGGTTCAGCTGTTTAAGCGTGAAAAGGTAACAGACGGACAAACAGAGTTACTTTCATATATATTATAGTAGTAACGATTATTATTTATTTACTGATTAAAAGTTATTAACTCGTTAGTGTATTGTTGTAATCACAACTGCTACAATTAACCAAAAAATCATATATAAAATTTTTAAAGTTTCGCTTTTATTTGCTTTTATCCAATTTCGATGCTCATAGACGTCTGTATAGACGGTGGGGTAGTTGTAGCTGCATTGGAAGCCATAGGAAACAATGCCAGTCAACTCGCCTACAAAAACAAAAACATGATTCTAAATATTGAATCCTATAAAAATTAATTACCTTCACAAAATAGTGGTCCTCCCGAATCCCCAGAACATGGATGTTTTTCATTGTCCATTCTGTCGCTGGCACAAAGTTTGCTGGCCGCCGAGTCCAGAAAATAGGGTTCGCAATATTCTTTGCTGTGCAGTGCCACATTCAATTGTAAAATTTCATTGGCCAAGGGTCCATTCTAAAAAAAAGGAAAATGTTGTATGTGAAATAAAAATAGACAGATTTTAACTGAAGTGTCATTTACTAAATACAATTTCCCCCAGCCCAAAACCGTGCAGTTGATGGAACTGTTTAAACTCTGTTGAGGCAAACTGATGGCGGAGGCACAGTTTCTTTCAAATGATATGTGATTTCCCAGCTTTAGCAACGCCAAATCCACTTTAAGAGAACTGAAGAACATTTCATGAATTATAATATTCTTGACTCTTATCACTTGAGTCTCGGGAGTTCTGCGTAGCCTGATTGGTGTTTTGGCCACTACTCTTACGGCTGCAGTCGGTATTAATTCTTTGTTACTAAATTTAATAAAATTAAAAATTGTACATTAAATTGCTTAAAAGTTTACCTCATCAGGCAGTGCGCTGCTGTTAGAATCACATTTGATTGCACTATGACGCCGCCACAAATGTGTCGGTGGCCAAAGTTTTTATCATTTTCAAATTTTCTTATAGACACCATGTATTTGGCCAAGGAATGGGAACAGTAATAATGTTCTCTTGGGATATGAGAGTTTATTTCATTTTCCGCTAGACGATAAGCTCCCCTTAAGCTGGAGCTGGGAATATTGGGTGGCATGAAAACGGTCAATGTGGCATTTTGACTTGCAGCAAGTTCCAAATTATGTAGAATTTTTATTAAATTGAAAATGAAGGAAATAAAGAACATAATAAAAAAAATAAAATAGAAAAAAATATGATGAATGGTGGCATTAGCATAAGGGTTTTCAGGACTTTTAACCCATTTCGTCCCAGTGTTCGATTTTTCGAACAGTAAATTTCAAGCATTTACATTTTTTTTTCTCTGTTTAAGAAAGACTAAGAACATATCTTTTTCAATAAAAATTTTTAATAAAATTTTTAATAAAAATGTTTAACAAAATTTTTCATAAAAAATTTTTTAAAAAATTTTCAATGAAAATTTTTAAAAAAATTTTTAATGAAAATTTTTAAACAAATTTTTAAGAAAATTTTTAATGAAAATTTTTAAAAAAAATTTTAAGAAAATTTAAAAAAAAAATTTTAAGAAAATTTAAAAAAAAAAATTCGGACATCTGATTCGTATCTTCTGGACCCAAATTAACATTTAACTACAAAAAATCTCTGGGACGATATGGGTTAATTTTATAAAACGACTAAATTATGACAACTAATCCTCACTAAAATTGACATTATTCGAATTCCAAAACTATTACAGACAAAGTATATCTATACTATATACATACATATATAGATATACTTTGATTACAGATATGAGACTTTTTGTGTAAGAAAGAGGGCTTCCGCAGCCCCCAATTCACACGATGAGTTTTATGACATCCAGCTGTTTTTAATTTGCCTTGAATATTCGATAGAGAATCAAGTCCATGTGCTGATATTTAGCGGTAAGAACTAGTATAGAAGAATTAGTACGATTTATTAAAGGGTGGGCACATTTGATGTTAGAAAGTAAATTGTCTTAAAAACACATAGGCCCCTATTATGAATTGCATTCGATATTCGATAGCCAACGAAATTGTTGATCGAACGATTTGTCATTTGGTATTATGGCGCACATTCGTTGAAGTAAAACACTACTGTGAATTTTACTGATTAAATTTATTAATTTTTATTTATTTATTATTCATATTTATTTATTTTTAATTTTATTTTTTTAAATTTAAATTTTTTAATTTTATTTACTGCGTCGAAAGCAAAATTGTTTTCGATAAAATGTTCGATGCTCAACGAAATATTCGACAGAATTGCCAGTTCATAATACCAATTTGATAATTGATAATCGATATTCGATAGCCAACGAATATCGAATATCGAATGCAACTCATAATAGGGGCCATAGTTTTTTTCTTGACAATTTCAGTTTTATTGATATCAATGTAAAGTAGAAATATGGGAATTAATAATGAAATATGATGTCAGGCAAATGTCCACCTCTAGCACGTCGCACAGTGGGGTGAATGGTAGAAAAAGTGGCGATTAATTCATGGAACTCGTAATATTAAAATTTTGTTATATTTTATTGATGAGTATTAATAAATACATAAAAAAAAATTTGTTACCTTTTACCTTTCTCCAAGCCACTTTTGGAGAACTAGTTTTATACTACTTCGAAGGTAGCAATAAGTGTGTATTGTATCTTAATTTTTGTGTAATTATTCCCTGATGATCTGCACTACCACAGTGAAATCTACACGAGGGAAAATGCTAAAATCCCTTTAATCATTTTTAAATATATTGAAACCATAATTTCCTTTTGCTAGCAAAAGTTGCTTAAATCGTTAAGAATACTAAGATATTGCTAATAGTTCATAATTGTTGTTGTCGAGATTTTTTGACAATTCATACTTTTTTGCAGTCGACTTGACGTGACGTCAATATCATCATTCGTAATAAAGCAGAATATAAAAAATAGGAAACTTCTCACTCTCTTCACCAATTGATTATTTTTAACAGAATCTTTATATTCAAGGTCCCGGATGCTAGAAATTGGTAATTGTTACGTGCAAGATGTGGGCATATGTCCTAATTTTGATAACGTCTTGACGTGACGTCGATGTTGTCATTCGTAATAAAGTAGCATATCAAAAAGAGGACACTTCTGTACTACCTCTCTCTCTCTCTCCCTTCACCAATTGACTATTTTTAACATACTCTCGTTATATTCAAGGCCGAGAATGCTAGAAGTTCTTAATTGTTGCGTGCAGGGATCGGGCATATGTCCTAATTTTGCTGACGTCTTGAGGTGATGTTAACAATTAGTTACGGAATAAAAGGGATTTTAATATTTGCCCGCTTTATAGTTAAGCCGTCAACACTGACACCATCTAAATTAGAGAATTACTAATAAAAATCTGATAGCGTTATTTTTAATATTTGTTCGTCATTTAAAATTTTTTTCTTCCCCAAACTTTTCATCTAAAGCCCACTTAGCAGCAAATTGAATACAATTGTAAACAGACAGGGTCTCAGGACATTCTCTTGATTATTATTAATCCAGTCCAAATACATAAAGACGTTAGTAAAGATACTAACCCTGCCGGAAGGGCCGCCAATGCCATACGACACTATGCCAGTTAGAACACCTACAAGATAGAAAACATTAGCTACGGGACTTTATCAAAATAAAATAAAGTCAATCTACCGCCACATATCATGGGCCCTCCCGAATCACCCGAGCAAGCATCCTTTTCCTTATCGTAAAGATTCGAAGCACAAATTTTCTTGGTACTAAAGTAAGGAAAACGTCTTCTGCAATAACTTCTCGAGTGCGTATGCAAATCCACCTGAACTATTTCATTCGCTAAGGGTCCATACTATTTTAAACTATTGTAATAAACAAGCAAAACTCAAGGCAACTCATACCATATACAGACGGCCCCAGCCAATAACTTGACACAGGGATCCCGCTTTGTAAGATCCCCTTGGAAGTGGAATTATAGCCGCCAACTCCGAGTCCAATTCAATTTCTTTTTCCAAGATCAATAAGGCGATGTCATTGAATAAAGTCGTGTCCTTGTAGTTGGCGTGCACAATCAGTTCTTTAACATTAATTTCCTGCGTCATCACACTTCTGTTTAAGCGCTTTGGCGTCTTAGCCACCACCTTAAAAAACGAAGGTTGCAGGCTCTTGCCCATGCTTTTAAGGAAAGTAAAAAATTTTTAAATATTTTTTTTGTTACACAAAAGTTCAAATTATACCTGTAAATGCAGTGGGCTGCCGTCAAAATTGTGTTGTTTGTTATAATGCATCCGGCACAGAAATGCGTGTAACCAAACTGACTTTCAGTTTCTCTGCGAAAACGCAGCGATACCACATATTTTGCCAAAGACTGATTGCTGGGGCGATAACCGGCCACAATACGTGGCCTAATTGATAAAAAATCAATTGATTTCGTTGTGCCGTTCAGTTCACAGCAGACAAATTTTAAAAGGCATAAGAGTATTTGAGAAATAAATAGAATTTTTACAATTTTGAAATTAATACGTCGCAATGACATTTTGTTTGATTGAAATAAAAGGCAGTAAAAAAAGGGCAATAAAAAAATTCCAAAATTAGGGAGTCCGTTGCTGATCCTCGAACCTTTTTTTTGCCATAAATTTCGAATAGCAACCCAAATTTGGCTGCATAAATAACAAACACTTCAATACTACTTCTCCTCAGCAATTGGCTATTTCCAACAGATTCTTGCTGTAGCCAAGGCCTTAGACATAAATCACTTAGAGGCTATCAGAAACAGTTAATTGTTATCCTCAAGGAGCGGGTAAGAGGGTCTCGTGTTAGTTAACCCATTTTGTCCCAGTGTTTGATTTTTCGAACAGTAAATTTCATCCATTTAAATAGTTTTTTCTCTGTTTAGGAAAGACTAAGAACATATCCTTTTTAGTGAAAATTAAAAAAAAAAATTTTTTTAAGAACATTTTTAAAAAAATTTTTAAAAAAATTTTTAATGGAAATTTAAAAAAAAAAAAAATTTTATTTATAATGAAAATGTTTAAAAATAATTTTAATGAACATTTTTAAAAAAATTTGTAAAAAAAATTTTAATGAACATTTTTAAAGAAAATTTTTAATGAAAATTTAAAAAAAAAAATTTTTAATTAAAATTTTTAATGAAAATTATTTAAAAAATTCGGACTTCTGATTCGTATTTTCTCGAATCAATTTACCATTTAACTACGCATTTTTATAAAATTATTCGAAAAAAAAATCTCTGGGACGATATGGGTTAATATCTTGAAAGGACGTTGTCAAATTGTTACAGGAATAAAAAAGGGATTGCTTTGTAAATTCATTTAAGATTGATAGGCTAATTATTCGAAAATTTATTTAAATTTCGAAAGACACGATAAATACTGCAAGAAAGAAAGGAAAGTCAACATCAGTTTTTAATTATTCAACTCTACAGCAGAGCAGAACAGCTGTTTTCGAAAGCCGCTACACATTCATCACCGGTACTCATGTATTTTTTAGTTTGCAACAATTTTCACTTTACTTTAAACTGGTGTCTTTTCTTCCGTCCTCGAAACAGTTCTGAACTGCACTTGAGGTCTTGCAGCGAATAAGTTTTTATGTCCTTAATAGCCCGAAGACGCCATTCTTTCAGGGATCTCTTTAACCTTAAAAACAGAAAATAAGTGCCGGCCTCCAGATCACGTCCTTTGCATGACCTTCGGCACATTATTACAGTATTTCGGCTTAAAAATTAGACTTGTGTCGAACTCGTTCATTCGGTCGTTTTTTTTTTTTTGACAAAAACCCCTAATGAAACCAGCTTATTTAAACAATGGTTATTGTCAACAATTTTGCAACACATTTCATGATTTCCAAGTCAGTTAAAACAAGTAAAAGTGCTATATTCGACTGTGCCGCATCTTAAATACCCTGCACAGATGTATTTCTTAATTTTTTGTAAAACAGAAAATAGATTTTATTCACCAAAAATTATTGTATTGTTATTTGTATGTGCCAAAAAAATTTCGATTTGCCAACCCTGAAATCTAATTTTTAATTTCAATAACGAAAGTAATTTTTCCTAAAGTATAAAAAGCGTTTGATTAAAAAAAAAATAATAATTAAATAAATAAATAAAATAAAAAAATAAAATAAAAAATTTGTAACTTGTGTGCTTACTTATACGCACCAAAAAAATTTTGATTTTCCAACCCTGGAATTAAATTTGCAATGTTTTTGGTTTTTAATATCATTGTAATACTTCCTGAAGTATAAAATGAATTTAGTTCACTCAAAAAAACTAAATTAGGAACGAATATAACTATTTTTACATAACAAACATATTTCGATTTTCGAACCCTGGAATAGAATTTTTTATTTTATTGGTTTATTACATGAATATAATTCTTCCTGAAGTATAAAATAAATTTAATTCACCCAAAAAAACTAAACTAAATTAGAAACTTATATGGCTATTTTTATATAACAAACTTATATCGATTTTCGAACCCTGGCATGGAATTTTTAATTTTATTTAATTATTACACTAATATAATTCTTCCCGAAGTATAAAATAAGTTTAATTCACCGAAAAAACTAAAATTAGAAGCTTATATGGCTATTTTTATATTACAAACATATTTCGATTTTGGAACCCTGGAATAGAATTTTTGATTTTATTGGTCTATTACATGAATATAATTCTTCCTGAAGTATAAAATAAATTTAGTTCACCCAAAAAAAACTAACCTAAATTAGAAACTTATATGGCTATTTTTATATAACAAACTTATATCGATTTTCGAACCCTGGCATAGAATTTTTAATTTATACACGAATATAATACTTCCTGAACTATAAAATGAATTTAGTTCACCAAAAAAACTAAATTAGGAACGAATATAACTATTTTTACATAACAAACATATTTCTATTTTGGAACCCTGGAACAGAATTTTTTATTTTATTGGTTTACTACATGAATATAATTCTTCCTGAAGTATAAAATAAATTTAGTTTACAAAAAAAAAAAAAAACAAAATTAGGAACGAATATAACTATTTTTACATAACAAACATATTTCGATTTTCGAACCCTGGAATAGAATTTTTGATTTTATTGGTTTATTACATGAATATAATACTTCCTGAAGTATAAAATAAATTTAGTTCTCACAAAAAAACTAAATTAGAAGCTTATATGTCTATTTTTATATTACAAACATATTTCGTTTTTCGAACCCTGGAATAGAATTTCTGACTTTATTTATTTATTACACGAGTATAATTCTTTCTGAAGTAGAAAATAGGTTTAATTCACTGAAAAAAATTAAAATTAGGAACTTGGCTGCTTTTATGTAGTAAAAAAAATTAAATTTCCCAGCCCTGGAAGCGAAAATTTAAGTTTATTTGTTTTCTTTTTATCAATGCAACTCTTACAGAGGTATATATAAAGTAGTTTTATTTAAGAAAACCTTAAAATTTGTAAGCATTTTGGTCACTTTCATGTACTACAAAATACTGCAGTTGTCCAACCCTGAAAGTGAAATTTAGATTTTTTTAAATTTTAATATTCAATCGGTATTAAAATTTAAAAAATCAAAATTTTCTAAATTCTAAAATAGTTTTTATTAGCAAAAACTCACTTCTATGTACAAAAAAAATATAAATAAAATAAAAAATTTGCGATTTCCCATCCCTGGAAAAATAATTATATATTTTGAGTTTTTAATACAAATTTTATTCTTCCCAAAGTATGAAATAATTTTAATTAACGAACAAACAAAAAAATATTTGGTTTTTGCTAGTTAATTTTGCTTCCAGAAATAGGTGTAAGCTTCCCAGCTCTGTAATCGTATTTCGGAATTTTCAAAACCACTAAGTTCATTTCCAATACATCAGTGCAAGAATTAAGAGTCTAGCTCTTCTAGAGGCTTGGGAAACCCGATTTCATGTACAGACAGATGGACAGAAGGACATCGCTCATTTGTCATCGCCATTCGTAAGGATCCAGAATATATATACGTTATGGGGTCCCATGTTAATATTGAAGAAATTACACACGGAAGGACAAACCTATATATACCCTTTCATATTTTTGTGAAGGGTATAAAAAACGCCAATTTATATAAAATTTTTCATTGTGCAGGATATTAATTTTTTTCAACGAGCTCAAGTTCAAATCTGCTAAACTGCAAATTATATTTTTATTTAATAAATGAATTTGTTCAAATTCTATTTATTTAGAAATTGAACAAATTCATTTATGAAATAAAAATATAATTTGCAGTTTAGCAGATCTGAACTTGAGCCCGTTGTAAAAAGTTAACATCCTGTACGTAAGAAAAGTTCGACTAATAGAATATAAATTCATATATAATTTTTCATTGTGTTGATATCACTAATTTGTTTATTGTCGCATTTTGCATTAAACACATTCATGACAGCAGGCTACCGACTACACGACTGCAGAAATAGAAAACATGCATTTATATGGGACAAGTAGCACGGACAACAATCTGCCGTGTACCCGCGAAAATAAACACATGTATCCTATTTCTGTAGTCGTCCTATTTCTGTGGTCGTGTAGTCAGTAGCCTGCTGTCGTGAATGTGTCTAATGCATGTGAAAATAGAAATTAGTTTATTTTGACTATAACGCATTAAACACATTCCAGACAGCAGGATAAGGACTGCACGACTGCAAAAATAGAATACATATGCTTATATGGTAATGATTATTATCACAGCCACACAGCAGGTTGATGTCCGTGCTAGTTTTCCTATATAAATATATGAATTATTTTTTTGTAGTCGTGTAATCGATAACCTGCTGTCATGAATGTGTTTAATGCATAACCATAAAAGTAGTACGGACAACAACTTGCCAATAGCTGTGACAATTATCATACACATATAAACACATGCGTTCTATTTCGGGCAGGTTGTAGTCTGTAGCCTCCTAGTCTGATAGTGAGGCAATTCTCGTATAGAAATTTATCATGACCTGCGGGCATTCTAGTCTATCATCTGCAATATCACCGATATTGCAGATACGAACACAATATTCGCTGAGAATTCCGTTTCAATTGTTCATGACATAAAATAATTTTCTCAACGAACAACAGTTTTATGGACAAAAAAAAATTTGCATGGCTTCAGAATAACTTAAAAATATCAGCCTTTAAAGAAACTCCCTTACAAGAAAAAAAATGTATATAATTTTCTTTTTTTTAAATTAAGAAATATTACAGTTTTTTTTTGTTATAACATAAATTATGGCATTATGGCCAAACCAATAACTTTAATAATAATTCATCCGTTTCGAAAAAAAGTAAAAAAATCTTTTTCCTCTCTCATTTCTTATAATCATTTTCGATACCCAAACAATAACAACAACACCAAACAGTGAAACAGCCAGGCCGTGTGGCAGACACGAGAGTGTATATAAAACAAGCAGATACTCTTAGAAAATTGTTGCAACCGATTTGTAACTTATTTTCGGTTGTCTTGTCAAAATATGATGATACTCCGACTGCCATAAGTTTTTGCACAAGCGATACTTTCAGCTGTTTGGCTTTTTGCATGCAGCCTGCAACAACACAAACACAACGAACATGTAAGAGTGTTTTGGTAAAATAACAAGAAATTAAGTTAAAGAAACTAAAGTTATTCTGTTGTTCAACTTGACTGCACACAATAGACAATGAACGAACATTGGCAACGTTTTTCTCAAACTTATTTTTTGTTTCAGCAATTTTTGCATCGTATTGCAAACTATTGTTTCGTTTGGTTGTTTTTAGAATTATAGTATTTCTTTTTATGTTTCTTCATATTTTGCCGGGAGAAACAGATTGTTTACAGGAATATCTGTGCCTTGTGTTGCAGTGCAGTTGTGTTCATGGCATGAACAAGTTTAACAACAAAAATTTTTGCAAAAGTGCTAACGTGGCAAAATATTTTATTTTTCTATTAAGTATTTTTTTTTTTTGTGTTTTACAGATTGTCTTTTTCCTTTTGCACTTGAAACAAAAAAAAAGAAGTTATGATGACTTTAACAGTCACTGACGTTTTGCTGTCTTTTTCTTTTTTGTAATTCAATATATTTTAGGCTTTGAACTTCTTTTAATTTTTGAGTGTAAAATTAGCGAAATTTAAATTGTTAATTTTATCAACGGGCTTAAGTTCGAATCTGCAAGACTGCAAACCATTTTTTTTATTATTTTATTAATAAATGAATTTGTTCAAATTCTATTTTATTAATTTATATTAAGATTGGAATATTAAGAATATTTTCAATAATCATCAAACCAGCAGAACGGATCAGTACTGATTTCGAGGCCGCTACGCCATCTCATCAGCGTTCTTTGTTCAATTTTTCCACTTTTGCAAGTGGTGCTTGTGAGTAGGAATATCAACTATTTAACCAATATTTTTAACGAGAATTGAATATGAGAAGTTCCCACATTCATATTTTTAAGTTATTACATTTTTGGTTAGTACGAAATTCCCCAACCCTGACGATTAATATTCCCAATATTCCATGTATCCCTTTCGCTTTTTCCAGAGCCATCGGCTGCTGATAACTAAAGCTTCTTTGTTATTTTTTTATGTTCAAGTAATTGAATTTAGTTGTCAATTTACAATGAACAAGTGCACGTGCCCCAATATTCCAATCTTAATATAAAATTAATAAAATAGAATTTGAACAAATTCATTTATTAATAAAATAATAAAAAAAATGGTTTGCAGTCTTGCAGATTCGAACTTAAGCCCGTTGATAAAATTAACAATTTACATAAGAAAGTTCGACTAATAAAAATTCATACATAAATTAGCGAAATTTTTTAAAGTGTAAATATATTTCGTTAGTATCGGAGTCTCCATGCCAAATTAATTTGACTACAAAGTTTTTCACTCCCACCAAAACAGTCACCCCTGTCATGATTACAGTAAAATAATTATTCAAAGTCTGAACTCTCCAATTTTATAATTACCTCAGGTCTAGCCATCTCAGTTTACAGAATATTAAAGTATTTTATTTAATTTAAATACAACAAGTTTAATTGCGCATCCTTTCCAAATTTCCGTTGGCCGCTTGAAATTTTGTCTTTTCTAAATGCAGCCATAAAAGGCAAATTGAAATAGCCAAAAGTGTAGCAAAAGCAAAGTGTCCAAAATTATTTCAGCATTTGCCAGCGATGCCAGTACAAAAGTTGTGTGTTTTATTCTAGTGCTCTTTAATATCTGCAGCTGCTTTGAAGGTCTTTCGTCCTCTTTGAAAAATAAAAAATGTATATTTTCATTCTTTTAAGCCAATTAGTTGCATTGTTTGCTATAGTTTTGACGTGATTTGAAAACTGGGAAAAGTTGGTGGATTTAGTTGTTCACATGGCAGATATTGTTCGTAAGAGATTCCTTTAATAAGTTGTGATTAAATAAAGTTTTTATTTGTATATTAAATTGAATTAAGATTCTATAAGGCTAATTGTTCGAAATTTTAATTTAAATCTCAGAAAGACATGATAAATATTCCAAGGCACAAAGGCAAGTCAACATCAGTTTTTGTTATTCAACTTAGACAGCAGAGCAGAACAGCTGTTTTCGAAAGCCGCAACACTTTCAGTATCAGTGCTCATGTGTATTGTGTTGGTCACCCCATATTGGGTGGCTTCACTTGAATGTGATAACAGTTCCTATTTACACAAATTTTAATGTGAAAAAGGATACGAGAACAATATCAACCTGATATTTGTTTTAATAAATTTTTTTTAAATATGTAGTAAATGCCTAAAAATATACAATAATTTATTACAAATGCCAAATGTTGTTGCAAACAACTAGTGATTGATGGTTAATTCTATTCGCTGTTGACTTTCCATTTTTACAACATGATTTTTTGTTACAAATTATCTTCTCGTTGAATGATTTTAGCTGTCTTTTTTGTTTAATTTTTATTTTTTAATTTTTTTTCTCTTTGTTTTCTTTTATTTTTTTTTTGTGCCACACTCAAACGTTGAATTTTTAATTCCCGTTGACAAATGAACTGTAACGCAGGTAAAACTTGTTAACAGAGTCTGAGTTATTTTTAATGAACGTAGTTTTGTTTGCTTTTAGCGGAACTGAAAAATGAAACTCAATAACAAGAAAGTTGTTTGTATATAAAAAAATTTTTGGTTGAAAGCAACTTTTAATTAAACATTTTATAATATTAATGTATGAATTTCTATTTTAATAGTGAACCTTTATTTATGTAAATTGTATTACAGGATGTTAATTTTCCCAACAGGCTATAGGTTCAAATCTGCGAAACTGCAAATTATTTTTTATTTTATTTTAATAAATGAACGTGATTACATTCTATTTATTATTATTTTTGAGAGTGGAATATTAAGAACATTTTTCATAGTCATTAAACCAGCAGAACGGATCAGTACTGATTTCGAGGCCGCTACGCCATCTCAAAAAAAATATTCTTATTCTTAATATTCCACTTTCAAAAATAATAATAAATAGAATGTAATCACGTTCATTTATTAAAATAAAATAAAAAATAATTTGCAGTTTCGCAGATTTGAACCTATAGCCTGTTGAGAAAATTAACATCCAGTAATACAATTTTATAATATTTTTTTTATCTCGCACCAGCACTCAGGGGATGACCCCTACATATGCAGTGCATTACGCCGAAACTAAAAAGTAGGGGATAGATGAGAAGATAGAAAATGTTTTTGTAGCAAATTGAATATTTTTACTTCGCCGGCTAATTTTCTGCTACAAATTCAACGAAGGAGAGTGCTGTTCCTCTGCTTTTTAATACATAATAATGTCAATCGCCGCCAATTATGTTCAGTGACTAGTGCTGTGTCTTCATCACTGAAACAGCCTGACAACAACAACAACCGCAGCCATGAACTAATGCCGATCAGAAGAAGTCGACACAATATTCATGACTGAGCGCGGGGTTGAAATCAGGACCCTCTGCTTCATAGTCTCGTGTTCTACTACTTCAGCCAACATCACCCTCAATTATGTTTAAACTAAAGATTAATTGTGTGTGTGAAATTATGGCGAATAATTTAAAATGGTCCACTCTAATTGTCCGTTCAATTGAATTTAAAATGTTAACTTAAGCATCAGCAAACTGTCGAAGATTTACTATTTCCATATAAAAACTTGCCATTTCATTTGCAATTAACTTTGCAATATTTTTGGTTTAATACTTTTAAAATCTTCTATCTGTCAAATAGAAATAAAAATATGTTCTCATTATTTGCCTCTCTTGTATATCCTTTTCCTTAGAAAAAATGGTCAAAATGCGTGCACTAAAATCATATTTGCTGTTGGCTGAACACGAGACTATGAAGCGGAGGGACCTGAGTTCAACCCTGCGCTTAGTCATGAATATTGTGTTAAATTCTTCTGGTCAGTATTAGCGCATGGTTGTGTGTTAGTTTTTGTCATGCTGTTTTAGTGATGAAGGCATAGCACTGATGACTGAACATAATTGGCAGTGACTGACACGATCATGTACTTAAAAGCAGAGTAACAGCAGCACCCTCCTTCGTCAGTCCTGTAGCAGAAAATTAGCTGGCGAAGTAAAAAGTTCAAAAAGCTACAAAAAATTCTCTGTCTCCTCATCTTTCTTCATCTGACCCCTCAATATTATCCCCTCCTTTCTTGTTCCGGCGCAATGCACTGCATATGTAAGGGTCACCCCCTGGGTGCTAATCCAAGATAAAAAAAAAATACTTCACACATTTTTTTGTAATACCCTTCTGTACAAACTATTGTCAGCCAGTATTGATCAAATATATATTTTTGACAAGGTATTTCTATGCAGATTTGCACAATAGAAAAATGTGTTCCGAAAAATTAGCATAAAAGCAATTAATTTCAAGTAATCAAAAAAAAAAAAATTAACTATTTTGAATACTCCTTTGCAAACAATTTAAATGTCTTCAGTATATTAAATGCAACACTTATACGAGTATAATATCAATTAGTTGCCACCAGTTATTTTAATAAACTCCCCCATATGCACGCACGTCTTTAAGCAAACACTAAATGAAATTTTTCAGTATTTACCCAAATCTGTGCAGCTGGTCACAACAGTGCATGAATATGTAACAGAAGTGGAATATTTTTTTTATATAAAAGATTCTGTTTTACATAATGGAAGCATTTAATTTTAATACTCACTTGTGGTATTGCTGTCATATTGAGTTTGGGATACACATACTCATCTTTGGAGTTGGTATTATTTTAATATTTTTGTTAAGCTATTACAGATTTTCTTTTATCAACAGAATCCATGAAATAAAGTGTGTTTGTATGTGTAGACTATAGGAAGTAGAAAACATGTGCGTAGTGACACCAACTGACAAGATTTAAGGGGCAAAAATGTATTCCTCCCCTATTGCAGGGTTTATTTTTTATATTCTTATTTATATAATACTTTTTTTGGTCCCACTTTTTCTATAAAAAACAACAAAAATTTAAAATTTTAATAAAAAATAAATTTATTACAAAAAATTCATATGTTGATTGATTTGGCTGTTGGGCGTCATGGGGAAGCATAAGACCTACCAGGTTGAATAATTTTTATTCTCACAAATATTTATATTGACATTAAATGTGTTTTTTTTAGAAAAGTTCAAACTTGGAAATTTCACTAAAAACTCTATTGTTTTTTTTAATCCAACCAACTAATGATTGGTATCCTGTAAGACCTTAAAATGTAAAATGTTCAGTAATTTTTATTCGCCCAGGCATCCCCATTTGGATGAAATATGTTTTTTTTTAGAAACATTATGTACAAGAAATTTTAATAAAAATTTGAATTTTTTATGCAAAATTATTTTGACTATAGTGCGTCATATGACACCACTAGACCTATGAGCTTCAATAATTTTTTCCCCCCCTGGCGTCGCCATTTTGATGAAATGTATTTTTTTAACAGGATTTCTATATACATATGAAATTTTAATAAAAATTTCAGTTTCTTATAATAAAACTAGTTTTTACCCGCGACTTTGTCCGCGAAAAATATGTGAAATTTCAGCTAATGTGTATGTTATGTCAATGATGTGTTGAACTTTTACTGGATCAAAGTTTAAAACGTTCTCAGTTATCAAGTTAATAATTTAATATTTCTATAACAGTTTTCGACCGCCCTCGACCACTCAATGCCATAATTTCCTAAAACAAACACCACCCTATTCTTGAAATCTTAACCTATCTCAATGCCAATTTTCATGCAAATCCGTTCAGGGGTTTGAGCATGAAAAGGCAACACACAGACAGAGTTACTTTCTACTTACTATATTATATTAGTAAGTAAAAAAGTGCAAGTCATTAAAAAAGTGCGAGTCATTATAGAAAGTGCAAGTTATTATAAAAAGTGCAAGTCATCACAAAAAGTGCAAGTTATTATAAAAAGTGCAAGGCATTATAAAAAGTGCAAATCATCATAAAAAGTGCAAGTCATAAAAAGTGCAAGTCATTATAAAAAGTGCAAGTCATTATAAAAAGTGCAGGTCATCATAAAAAATGCAAGTCATCATAAAAAGCGCAAGTCATTATAAAAAGTGTAAGTCATCACAAAAAGTGCCAGTCATCACAAAAAGTGCAAGTCATTATAGAAAGTGCAAGTCATCATAAAAAGTGCAAGTCATCATAAAAAGTGCAAGTCATCATGAAAAATTCAAGTCATCATAAAAAGCGCAAGTCATCATAAAAAGTGCAAGTTATTATAAAACAAGCAAGTCATTTAATAAAAGTGTTAATTTTTACTAAACATTCTTTTCTTTGCCCTACAATTCAACGTAATAATAAAAAAATTAGCGTAGAAAAGGACTTTCATAACGGAACTTTGTTCTCAATTATGCCGTCCTTTTAAAAGGACGGTTGAGCCATGTGGGTTAAAAAGTGCAAGTCATTATAAAAAGTGCAAGTCATAATAAAAAATGCAAGTCATTATAAAAAGTGCAACTCATTATAAAAAATGCAAATCCTTATAAAAAGTGCGAGTCATTATAAAAAGTGCAAGCAATTATAAAAAGAGCAAGTTATTATAAAAGGTGCCAATCATCATAAAAAGTGCAAGTCATCATAAAAAGTGCATCATAAGAAGTGCAAGTCATCATAAAAAGTACAAGTCATTATAAAAAGTGCAAGTCATCATAAAAAGTGCAAGTCATCATAAAAAGGGCAAGTCCCTATAAAAAATGCAAGCCATCATAAAAAGTACAAGTCATCATAAAAAGTGCATCATAAGAAGTGCAAGTCATCATAAAAAGTACAAGTCATTATAAAAAGTGCAAGTCATCATAAAAAGTGCAAGTCATCATAAAAAGTGCAAATCCTTATAAAAAGTACAAGTCATTATAAAAAGTGCAAGCCATTATAAAAAATACAAGTTATTATAAAAGGTGCCAATCATCATAAAAAGTGTAAGTCATCATAAAAAATGCAAGTAATCATAAAAAGTGCAAGTTATTATAAAACATGCAAGTCATTTAATAAAAGTGTTAATTTTTTACTAAACATTTAATTGTTTGTCCTTCAATTCAACGTATTGCAGCTTCATATAAGTTTTTAACTTTTTTTTAGCATTAAAAAATTATGACGCTCTACCGGGCTTCAAATAAAAGTTGTTGGTTCCATCACTTCCATTAGTAACTGCGAAGGTATTGAAAATCTTGATACGATCAAAAATTTTGTAAATGAATTGCAATTATTTGCGACAGAATATTTCAATATTTTATTTTTGTTCTATTTAATAAAGAAAACCCCCGGAAAGCAAGTGCACAACCGACTAACTAATACTTACGGACATCTACTATTACTTATACCTGACTGGCAACACAACCGTCCACTTCATGTGTGTGCGTGTGTGTGTCATGGGAATGTGTATTTATTTAAAAATCATGATTATATAAACATTCAATTGTCTTCATAAATGCAGCCGTATGTATCCCTGTTTCCATGTGTTCATATTCTTGTTTTGCTGCCAGTTGTCCTGTTCTATTTATTTACAACGACTGCAACTGTTTTCAGGAGAATGGGCAGCCAGCCGGCTGTCATTGTTTATAAATACAACTATGAACTGACAAACGGATGTGTATCGTTGCTATTCGTACTTGTTTTGCATGTGGTTACGAATATAGAATGTGTAATTGTATTTAAGTTAGATAGAGAGCCAAGGCAGCTACACATACAGTAAATATAATTGTTCGAAATGGTTGTACGATGTTGAAGACAGTATTAAAATATTTTAGTACAAAACCAGTCTAAAGAAAACTTGTTAGTTTAAAATACACAATTAAGAAAATTAAATGCTATTCTTTGGAAGAGGTAAAATATATTATTTTCAAAGGAATTTTTTTATTTTCTTAAATTTATTTTTACTTGAACTGGTACTTAGGCTCTGAGATCTATTTGATGAAATACAATGTGCCGCAATTATGAAAGAAATTGGGGAAGGGGGAATTGGGGAAGAGTTCAATAACATTAACCTTAATAAATCCTTTAAGGGCCTCAGCGATCTCCCTTTCAAATTGTATCCACAAATTAAATTTTAGATCAAGGAAACTCGGTGGTAAGAAAAACTCTAGATTAGAAAGAGATCATAACAATTGAACCAATTGAGTTTCTTTCAAGGCCTGTGTAACGAACAGCTAGAACTAGCATGTTAAATAGTGCTATTTTATATATTTTTCTAAAAATTTTATACAATCTTATTTTAGACAATAATTCGCACTTGTGTGCCAGACCTCGTTTATCCCCACATAACGTACACATAAGTTTATTTATGTTATGGCTTATATGTTAAGGCGTTTTATATTCCAATTTAATCGTCTGCAATAATATTATTTCATTGAAATTTGCATATCTCTGGCTACACGGAAGGACACTTGCTGGTTAAGCAATGACCGTAATAAGAATACCAACAATAATTGCAATTGCAATAATGGCAGCTGCAGCAGCAACAACAAGGATTGACAACTGCGGTTTTTACTTTTCGTATGTTTAAAGAAAAGAACAATATTATCTTGAGTTTGCTTTTTATTTTCTTCGTAAATTTTATTTATATATTTATTTTTATTTATTTATTTTTTGTTATCATCAATTTTCACCTGAGTTCTAGTGGTGCGTATGTGGAATATTGGCACCAAATCTCCATATCACTCATACGCCTACAGTTACGAAGTGCATGCAGAATTGAGTTGTTGCTGTGATAATTGCTAACTAAATACCGGTTTATAATATAATGGAATTCAAAATTAAAGGGAAAAACAAAAAATAATAAAACGTTAATTAGTGTGCCTGATCGTTTAGGGAAAAGTAAAATTTTATGAAATTTTCCATTTTCTCATAATCGTATTTGAATTAAAATTTATTTGTGACTTTTGAAAATTATGGCAGAAGTCTACTTATGATTTAGTAAAGCAGCAATAAAATGCATGTAGACCATGAAGAAATAGAGAAAATCTGAAGAACATTTCTGTAGATCTTGATTTTCGAAATAGAACAATTTGCACAAAAACAGAAAATGTTTTGCCATGTTTATGATCTTCTTTAGGATATTTTAAATATTTTCATATAAATGACCTTCTACGAGAAAAGGGACCTAGTGTGTCAACAAACGGGCTTGGACTTAAGAGTGGATTCTGGGACCTAAAAGAGTGTAAAATAAAATGAAATGAGCTAGATTTCTGATAAAAATTTTACACACTAGGTTCCTTTTCTCGGACAAGGTCGCATATATGTATTTGTGTATGAATTTGGGGAACATTTGGTTTACCTGCCAATTACTTTTTGAATGGAATTTGTTACTTCCACATATGACATCAAAGTCATTTATGTTAACATACAAAATTAGCAGGGATGTAGGTATCCATCGTTACGAAGTTTTGTATAAATAGATTTTATATAAATTTGCAATTTACTTATAAGTTAATGAAAAATTAAAAAAAGACTCTTCTTTAAAAAATTTACCATCTGCCTGTTCGCCAACTATCGTTTGATCCAATGAATAGCGAATGAATTATTTCTGTCATACAAAAATTTATTTGAAACAAAAATAAAATTTTATAAATTGGTTCTATTTCAAAATAGCATTTACTAGTGAAACTCTATCTAATGTCAATGATGTCTTGTATTTTTACTGTGTCAAAATTTAAAACGTTCTTAGTTATCAGTTTAATAATTTTATACGTCTATACAAATATTCTACCACCCTTGAACACTTAATAACATAATTTTCAAAACAAAACTATGTTCCTCCTCCGATATTAAAATATCTACTCGTATATGCCACATTTCATGTAAATCGGTTCAGCGGTTTAAGCATGAAAAGGTAATACATAGACAAAGTTACTTTCATATATATTATTTTAGTAAGAAAAAAAGTGCAATTCATCATAAAGGGTGCAAGTCATCATAAAAAGTGCAAGTCATCATAAAAACTGCAAGTCATCATAAAAAGTTTAGGTCACTATAAAAAGTGCAAGTCATCATAAAAAGTTCAAGTCATCATAAAAATTGCAAGTCATCATAAAAAGTTCAAGTCATTATAAAAAGTGCAAGTCATTATAAAAAGGGCAAGTCATAACAAAAAGTGCAAGTCATTATAAAAAGTGCAAGTCATCATAAAAAGTGTAAGTCATCATTAAAAGTGCAAGTCATTTTAAAAAGTGCAAGTCATCTTAAAAAGTGTAAGTAATTATAAAAAGTGCAAGTCATCATAAAAAGTGTAAGTAATTGTAAAAAGTGCAAGTCATCATAAAAAGTGCAAGTCGTCATAAAAAGTGCAGGTCATCATAAAAGTGCAAGTCATCATAAAAAGTGTAAGTAATTATAAAAAGTGCAAGTCAATATAAAATGTGCAAGTTATCATAAAAAGTGCAAGTCATCACAAAAAGTGCAAGTCATTATAAAAAATGCAATTCATCATAAAAATTGCAAATGATCATAAAAGTTGCAAGTCATTATAAAAAGTGGAAGTCATCATAAAAATTACAAATCATTATAAAAAGTGCAAGTCATTATATGAAATGCAAGTCATTGTAAAAAGTGCAAGTTATTATAAAAAGTGCAAGTCATTATGAAAAGTGCAAGTTATTATAAAAAGTGCTAGTCATCACAAAAAGTGCATGTCATTATTAAAAGTGCAAGTCATTATAAAAAGTGCTAGTCATCACAAAAAGTGCAAGTCATTATAAAAAGTGCAAGTGATTGTAAAAAGTGCAAACCATAATAAAAAGTTCAAGTCATTATAAAAAGTGCAAGTCATTATAAAAAGTGCAAGTGATTATATTTGATATGAGTAGCAAAAAAGTAAAATCCGTAACCTTGTATCCTTAAAATTAGTTCATCTGCTTACTTTTTTTTATTATAGTTTTGAACTAGAAGTTTCTTATCCTTTTGGTTTGAGCTTTAGTAACTTATGGATCTTACCGATATTCTTCCAACCTTTCATCGTTGAAGTATTAAAATCTGTTCAATAATAACTTCTAATATTCAAAGAAGAGCAAAAAAAATTGCAAATAAAAATAAAAATAAAAAATAAAAATTAATATATGATATTAAAAAAAAAACTTAATGCAATTAATTTTAAATGACTGCACAAAACAAACATGCAACAACTAGAAACATTTTTTCAAACAATCATTTAAACTTTATTTTATGGATACACAATTTAAAATAAAATTTGAAACAGATTTAAAACAGCTATAAAAAGTTGCCATAAAAAATATATATAAATAAATCTAAAACAATTTTCTAACCGCACAATGAACGAACACACGGGCTCAAAGAAATGACAAAAAATGCGAACATCAAAAGGTAATTGTGCTGAAAAACAATAATAGAAAAATGTGTAAAGAAATTCCTATAAATTGACGATGGCAAAGGAGGGCCGAATAATTTTTTTATTTTTTTTTTTGCCAAAGTGGGGTAGGCAATAAAAGGATGGAAGGGATATTTTCCTAGAACTTTTCAACTCTTAACTGTTTCACAAAATAAGGATGTTTTAATAAAATAATAGAGAAGGAGTATGTGCACATATCGGTTACAGCTTTTTCAAAAATATTTCTTATCTGTATTATTAAATCATTATTTAATAAAATATTATTTTCAAATAATTTGCTTCAGAGTATGTGGATAATAAGCAATTTGTTTTGCATACATGCTACGAGTGGGATCTTATAAGTCATTGAAAAAAATTTACAGTATTTTTTTTAGTATAAAAATCACTTTTCACTAGGCTGCACTTCACTAGGCTGTTTTAGAAATGTTTTTCTTACTGCAGAAAATATGATTTCGGAAAATTATAAGTAAACGAGTATGTCGAATAAACTTGTGCTTTAAATAATTAAACAAGATCCAAGTTTTTATAATTCTTGAAACAACAACTCGACACGTGGAAGTAAATTTGAGATTATGGCATTCATGACCATATAACTGACCAATGAGTCTCATTAATTTTTATACCGTCCAAAAAAGAATATGGAGGGTATATTCACTTTGTCATTCCGTTTGCAACGCATCGAAATATCCATCTCAGACCCCATAAAGTATATATATTCTTGATCAGTGATGAAATCTAAGACGATCTGAGCATGTCCGTCCGTCCGTCCGTCCTTATGTGGAAATCACGATTCAGTCCAAACGAAAAGAGCTAGACTCTTGAAATTTGGTATAAATATATTTTAAAGCTTAGAGCAGGTTAAGTTCGGTGATGGGCTAAATCGGGCAAGGGGGAAAAAGGTTCCCCTAAGAAGAACTAAACCAACCCAGAAAAAACAACATAATTTTTGAAGTTTTTTGGCTATTTTGATAAGCAAATGATATATTTCTATGTCAAATACGGTCCAACGCCTTAAACTGGAGCCATAAAATAATAAAAAATTATTTGTGGACCCCGCCCACTTTAATGGGCGTTATCATATGCAAAAATAGCATAAAAATTTATCAAATTATTTTACTTACATTCCTTAAAAATAAAATTTTTAAGCTTTAATGACGAAGCTGAGACGATACCTGGTACTCCCCTGCCCTACCCCCCCCCCTCCCCCTGCACCCCTTAAATGACCCTAGATATAAAAAAAAAAAAATTTTTATTTTGTATGTAATCATCCCAAGCATTTATTTTTAGAGTTTTATTACTGCCTGTTTCTGCCCTACCCCCTCCTCCCCCTCTTCCATTGCCACCTAAATGACCCATTAAAATTTTTTTGTAGTAATAATTTTAACGAACATTTTTATATTGCTATATTAAATTTGAATTAAGATTCTATAGGCTAATTGTTCGAAATTTTAATTTAAATCTCAGAAAGACATGATAAATATTCCAAGGCACAAAGGCAAGTCAACATCAGTTTTTATTCAACTTACACAGCAGAGCAGAACAGCTGTTTTCGAAAGACGCAACCCTTTCATCATCAGTGCTCATGTGTATTGTGTTTGTCACCACTTATTAGGTGGCTTAGTTGAATGTGATAACAGTTCCTATTTACACAAATTTTATTGTGAAAAAGAATACGGGAACTGTATCAACCTGATGTTAACATGTTATTGTTATAATACCCGTGTTACCGTTTGATTATTTTTCTTCAATGTTCGTTAAAATTATTACTACATACAAATTTAAGCTATGGCTTGAGCTACCCAATAATAAAAATTGGAAAAACGTTCACATGTACTTAAGTATAAAATTCAAACCAAAAAAGTTTGACTTAGGTATGATGGAACAAAAAATTCAGAAAAATGGGACATGATGAAAAAATAATCAAACGGTAACACGGGTATTATAACAATAACATGTTAACATCAGGTTGATACAGTTCCCGTATTCTTTTTCACAATAAAATTTGTGTAAATAGGAACTGTTATCACATTCAACTAAGCCACCTAATAAGTGGTGACAAACACAATACACATGAGCACTGATGATGAAGGTGTTGTGGCTTTCGAAAACAGCTGTTCTGCTCTGCTGTGTAAGTTGAATAAAAACTGATGTTGACTTGCCTTTGTGCCTTGGAATATTTATCATGTCTTTCTGAGATTTAAATTAAAATTTCGAACAATTAGCCTATAGAATCTTAATTCAAAAATTTTTTTTTTTTTTAATTTTGTAAATAATCATTCCAAGCATTTATTTTCAGAGTTTTATGACTGCCTATTTCTTCCCTACCCCCTCCTCCCCCTTTGCTCCCTAAATGACCCTATTAAAAAAATTTTTTTTTAATTTTGTATATAATTATTCCAAGCATTTATTTTTAGAGTTTTATGACAAAGGTGAAATGTTTCCCCCACAGCCCTTGCCAGAGCGACGCCGCCAAAATACAGTTTTTATATCCTACAAAGAGAATTGGACCCCATAAAGTAAATATGTATATTCTTGATCAGTGATGAAGTTTAAGACGGTGTAGCCAATGCCCATACGTTCGTCTGTGGAAAACATGATATTGTCTATTCTTGAACCCCGCCCCCTTTAGTGGACGTTGACGTACGATATTATATAAAGGAACTCTGTCCCACCAAGTTAAACATTTTAAATTCACTTACTAAATATTTGGAGGGTATTTAAGATTCGACAAGGTCGAATATAAGGTTTTTTTTTTTTTTTTTTTTTTTTTTGAAAATTTTAAAAACTTATTTATTTTTGTATCCAGTACTTACACTCAGGTATGAACTCTAACCCATGCAATCAATGCCTGTTTGGTGACTTGAATTGTTTTAGAAATCGAAATTTTAAAATTTTTAGTTCTTCTCACTTAATTCTCTATAGTCCTTTTTGTATATCCTCCGCATCGTTTAGATTACGAAAATTATTTTTTAATATAAAAACAACAACACCTGTACGAAAATGAAATAAATTTCATTTTACTTTGGCCAATTTTATTCGCAACATTTTGCAAACAAACAAGACGTGGTTTTATTAAATAAACATCAGTTCAAAACAGACAGACAGTTTACAATATATTTCTACAACAGATTGCGACTGTGTCTTTTTTAATAAAACAAATGTGGCATCATGAATAATCTGAAATAAAAAGAAATAAAATAAAATAACAAAGAGAAAGATAATAAACAAAAATTAACTTCAACTGAAGTAAATCATCAAACACAAAAACACAACAACAAGAAACAAAAATCTCATCTATTAGTTTCAAACTTTAAGGCAGTTTTTTTCTTTCTATTTTGCACGTTTATGACAGTTTGATTTATTTATGATTCCAAACTGAAAGCTACTAGTAGACTTTTTGGTAGCAACAGCAAAAGCTAGAGAGCCAGTCTCCATGTCAAAGGAAAATTAATTTTCTTATATAAATTTTTTCTTCTATTTTTCTTTTGTATGCAGCGTTCAGCAAACGTTTTGTAAATTATTCTGCTCTGAAATGACAGCGCCTTAAACTTATGTAATTGTCTTACAAAGTACGTGTGCATATTTGAAATTTGCGAAACATATGAAGTGAAATTAATTTTTGATGTCCTCTTTTAAGGAAATCTACAACAAAAATGTCTAATTTCAATTCAAAGCTTTGCAAAAGTAAATTCATTATTACCAAAATTTGCTTCTGCTCTACATTTTGTCATTTTGGATTTTTTTTTTTTTTTTTGAAGAAAACTTGGAGAAATTTATTTATTTTTTTATTTGCAGCAAGAGAAAGCAAAGCCATGGAATAGGGGTTTCATATAAAAGAAAAATAGTCCGCAAAGTTGAATAGCATCCAATTCACACGATGATTTTAATTACATCGAATTTTCTTAATTCTTTTTTTTTTGGAGTTCCAATTCACACGATGATTTTAATTACGTCGAATTTTCTTAATTCTTTTTTTTGGAGTTTCTGCTAAAATTTTTTCGTGTTCGTACAATGAATTTGGTTTTCGTGTCTATTTTTATTTTATGTTAGTGTTTTAGATTCAAATGGAATGAAAAAAAATGAACAAAAACTAACAACAAGAACATCCAATTCACACGATGAATTTTATGACGTCTAATTTTATTATATTCCTTTTGAAATTGAATCCAAAAATATAACGTCAAATTTTCGACGTCATTTTTGGTTTCATAGCGAACGGTGTAGAGAAGAAAGAGGGATAGAAAAAATTACTTGATTTTTGATGTCAATAACACCCAATTCACACGATGAATTTTATGACGTCTAATTTTATTAATTCCCTTTTGAAATTTATTCCAAAAACTCTATGCGTTCATATGATGAATTTGGTTTTCATGTCTATTTTTATTTTTTGTTACACCCAATTCACACGGTGAATTTTATGACGTCCTATTTTCGACGTCATTTTTGGTTTCATAGCGAACGGGGTAGAAAAGAAAAAGGTGTAGAAAAAAATTACTTGATTTCTGATTTCATGATTTTTTTATTATTCTTTTTACATTAATAACTATTCTCTTTGTTACGTTTTGTTCTGTTTTTATTTAACACGTGAAACAATAACAAAAAATAAAAATGGACATGAAAACCAAATTCATCGTATAAACGCATAGAGTCTTTGGAACCAATTTCAAAAGGGAATTAATAAAATTAGACGTCATAAAATTCATCATGTGAATTGGCATCATCAGAAATCAAGTCATTTTTTCTACCCCTCTTTCTTTTCTACACCGTTCGCTATGAAACCAAACATGACGTCGAAAATTTTATGTTATAGAATTCATCGTGTGAATTGGGTGTTGAAAACAAAAATCAAGTCTATTTTTCTACCCTGCTTGCTTCACTACATTTTTCGAAAAAAAAAAAAAAAAATTGTCGAGAACTAGACGTAACAAAATTCATCGTGTGAATTGGTTGTTGGTCTCTTTTTTTGTGAAGGAAAAAAATCATTCAAATTGTTAGCATATTTTCAATATAACAACAACTATTGCGCAACTGAAAATATAAAATCTTTCAAATATCGTTAATAAAAACTTAAAAAGCACCTCATACACGTTTCAATCCAATTGGCAACTGAGTCGGCTATTGTCCAAATCCAGCCGTGTATGGCTTTGCCAATTGATTAGTTTGGCAATTGTAAAGTTGGTTGAAGAAAAATCAAACCGTGTTGATTTGTTCAAGTTGACTGAAAAAACTCAACTTTCTTCTACCATTTGAAAAAAATCAGGTAGTGATGGGAAACACTTTCACCAAAATGTTGCTGTGGCAAGTAGATGGGAGCCTGCTAGGCCCACCAATTACCACTGAAGACTTATCAGAGATTTCCCTGAAACTTTATATACAAAAAGTTGCAAAATAATTAATAATTTAATAAATAAATTTTTAATAATTTTTTGATGTATCACATGGCCTTTTATCCGTCAGCTCAGCTTTTACAGCAAATGTTTATAAAGGTATTTTTTATTAAATCTATAGTGTAAAGTTTGTGTATAGAAAACCCTATTAAGAGTCCATGTGTGCGTGTGTTTTTACTGCAGTCGATGTGTTCATAAAATATTCAAAGACTCTTTTGTTTTTATTGAACTTTTATTTGGTTCTTTGCCGCTTTTGTCGTTTGTCTTCTAACAGCACTTTTTTTGCGACAGCAATCACAAATTTTGCTGTCTAACTTTTTCTCATTTTTCTATGATGATTTCCGTTAAGAGTGTGTATAGAGGACCAGCTGAATTGTCAGAAACGTAAGTCTAATAGTGACTACATATTAACGAATATTATTAAGAGCATATTTGAGTTCCTCAAATATAAATAAGCAATAATGGTGAAAAAAACCATTTATTCGAATTATTGGTGACAAACAAATACACACATGTGCGCTAATGATGAAAGTGTTGCGGCTTACGAAAACAGCTGTTCTGCTCCGTGGAATAACATAAAGTGGTTTTTGTTTTTTGTAACGATCCTATAGGTGCTCAAGGGTGGCTAAGGGTGGTCGAACTCTGATACAATTGATTTAACAACTTTGGCAATGCCTTTTTGAGGGGTCAAGGGTGGTCTAAAGTTTCTGGGGATATATGAAATTATGCTGGTAAGAGCGTATAAGCTTCCGCTTCTCATAATAACTTGCACTTTTTATAATGACTTTCACTTTTTGTAATGACTTGCACTTTTTATGATAACTTGCACTTTTTATGATGACTTGCACTTTTTATGATGACTTGCACTTTTTATGACTTGCACTTTTTATGATGACCTATACTTTTTGTAATGACCTGCACTTTTTGTAATGACTTGCACTTTTTATGATGACTTGCACCATTTATGATGACTTGCATTTTTTATGATGACTTGCACTTTTTATGATGACTTGCACTTTTTATGAGTTGCACTTTTTATGATGACTTGCACTTTTTGTAATGACTTGCGCTTTTTATAATGACTTGCACTTTTTGTAATGACTTCCACTGTTTATAATGACTTGCACTTTTTATGTTGACTTGCACTTTTTATGATGACTTGTACTTTTTATGATGACTTGCACTTTTTATGATGACTTGCACTTTTTATGATGACTTGCAGTTTTTATAATGAATTGCAATTTTTATAATGACTTGCACTTTTTATGATGATTTGCACTTTTTATAATGACTTGTAATTTTTATGATGCACTTTTTATGATGACTTGCACTTTTTATGATGAATTACACTTTTTATGATGACTTGCACTTTTTGTAATGACTTGCGCTTTTTATAATGACTTGCACTTTTTATAATAACTTGCACTTTTTATGACGACTTTCAATTTTTATAATGACTCGCACTTTTTATGATGACTTGTACTTGTTATGATGACTTGCACTTTTTATGATGACTTGCACTTTCTATAATGACTTGCAATTTTTATGATGCACTTTTTATGATGACTTGCACTTTTTATGATGAATTACACTTTTTATGATGACTTGCACTTTTTGTAATGACTTGCGCTTTTTATAATGACTTGCACTTTTTGTAATGACTTCCACTGTTTAAAATGACTTGCACTTTTTATGTTGACTTGCACTTTTTATGATGACTTGTACTTTTTATGATGACTTGCACTTTTTATGATGACTTGCACTTTTTATGATGACTTGCACTTTATATAATGACTTGCACTTTTTATGATGACTTGCTCTTTTCATGATGATTTGCACTTTTTATGATGACTTGATTTTTTTATGATGACTTGCACTTTTTATAACGTCTTGCACTTTTTATGATGACTTGCACTTTTTATAACGACTTGCACTTTTTATAATGACTTGCAGTTTTTATAATGACTTGCAATTTTTATGATGCACTTTTTATGATGACTTGCTCTTTTTATGATGAATTGCACTTTTTATGATGACTTGCACTTTTTGTAATGACTTGCGCTTTTTATAATAACTTGCACTTTTTACAATGACTCGCACTTTTTACAATGACTTGCACTTTTTATAACGACTTGCAATTTTTATGATGACTTGCAGTTTTTATGATGACTTGCACTTCTTATGATGACTTGCACTTTTTTATGATGACTTGTCGCGGTTAAAAGCTGGTTAAGAATAAAAAAATTGTTTTATTTCATATTGTTGAGTAAACAAATTATCTGCATGTGGAAAAATAAACGAGAGTTCCGTATCTAACGATAATCTGTGGATTTCAATATTAAATAAAAATATTCGATTGAATTGTAGAAACTGAAGGAATTAATTAAAAAAGTTTTTAATCAGTCTTGAAGTTTGCAAAGTAAAATTTAATATATTGTAAAATTAAAACTTAATATATTTTGATAAAAGTGATTACAATAATTAGTAGAATTTTATTTGCAAAATTTTTATTTATTTTTTTTTTTAACTAAAGAAAACATTTTTATTTTGTTAAAATTACAACAGCCGTATTCACAGTTTAGTACAAAAAATCTTGAATTTGCAAAATAATTGCAGTCTACACCAGCAAAATACATTGAACATCTTCTCAAATACTCTCCCATAAACATTCGCAAATTGAGACAGTATTTGAGAACATTTTCAATATATTTTGTTGCTGTAGAGTACAATTATTTTGCAAATGCAGAAATGCTAGATTTTTTGCACTAGACTGTGAAAATGGCTATTATTGAAAAAATCAAACAAATTTGTGTAATTTATTCTTGGCTTCATATTTGTTTGCAAATTGATTTATTGTTAATACATTTTAAAAAATACTCTTCCGCCCATTCTTGAAAATGTATAAGTTTTCCTTTATTAAAAGTTAATATCATATATTTTGTCTTTCATTTAAAGCCATCAAATATTAGAAAAATTTCCTGTAATGCAACAAATTCTTTTTGTAATTCTTAGTATTATTTTTCTTTTTACCGGCAAAACAATATGATGTTAACATGAACGAAAACTTTTAATTTATGTGAAAAGCTTTTAGACAAGAATTTTAATATGCTTTTTAAATGTTTTCTTTTTAACTTTTATTTAAAATTCCTGACAGAGTGCTTTCGTCTTCTGCTGCTTTTATTAAAGAATACCAAATAATTCTTTATTATAAAACTTGTTCACATGATGATGGCAAAGGTAAGATGGGCATATGAGTGTGTGCTGGCGCTCGTAAAAGGTATTTTAGAGAATGTGTGTGTGTGTGTGTTTGCGGGTTTGTGTCATTTAAGCACTTTATCAAAGTTATTTTTTTTCCACAACTTAACGTCTTCTTTCAAAATGCGAAAAATTTGCCATAAAAACTATAAATAAAATATTGAATGTAATTGAGAAAACTGCAATTGTTGCATGCAGCGTAAAAATAATTAAGTAATTTATTCAATAAATTTGGTTGAAGTTGCGTATATATTGAAGTGAAAATGTGCAGCCTCACACAAATCATTTTGATATAAAGAGGAATTTTCTCTTGTCAGTGAATAAGATATGAACTAGATCACTTAAAGGTAAAAACGATGAATCTTTTATGGTTCTAATAGATTTAAATAATTCGCATTAATATGTTATTTTAGGTAGAAGTACACAAAATTTTATAAAAATCCCCTTCTATGAGTTCATTTATTACCACTTTTAATACCTGCTGTGCTGCATATATTTTTTATGTGAATTGTAGTAGGCCAACTGAGAAATCTTTTTTGTCAAAAAAATTTTACTTATTGAAAATTTTATAATCAACATTTTTCAGATTTTTTAGTCAGGAATAGTCGCTTTTTGTTAAAAAAATTTTTATATAAACAAAAATTGAAATTTCTTTAAAATTCAATATCAAATCTTTCTAATATGAGAAATTATTCACGGTGTAGCGTATAAAGCGGAGCTAATTGGTGGATACTTTAAAAAGGACAGAAGAAGGGAAGACATTCAAGAAGAGCTGAAAATAGTTGTTAGAAGAATCCAATTGAATATTTTTACAAATTAAATTTATTTGTTGTTGGGCAAAAAATGTCGATTAAGTCAAATTGTAAATTTCATACAAAAAAAGGAAGTGATTTGCGGTAAAGAAAAATTTCGCATTTTTGTACCCCTCCATGTACGTACACTGACTGTAAGTATGGGTTCATAATCTTCTATTTCCGGTAAAAATTTTTAGAGCTCCGGAAAATATCTTTGAAGCAATTTTAATATGCAGAAACATCCAAAACTGATTTTCAACTGTTTGTCTTCATTGTAATATAATCTAAGCACGACTTGAATCTATTTTCCTTAACCATTTCAGCGTTTACATCTTGATCCAGATGAAAAATCAAAAAGAAGTCCTTGCATGTTACGCAAAGATGTACTAAATCAATTTATAGCTGCGGCCTCATTAACATTTTGCAATAGAAAACGTTGCAGCTGATCAAAAACTGTTTAATGCAACCCTCGATACAAAAGCAATGACAGAATACAAAATTGCGATATTTTTCGTAACCACAAATCAATTTTTTTTTTAATAATTTTCGATTGGATTCTTTCAATAATTATTTTGCACGCTTCTTGGATGTCTTCATTTTTTCGGCATTTTTCCTTTACCCACCGATGAGCTCTGCCTTCATCACCATGTGATGAACAATTTAGCACATTAATATTGCATTTTATAAAGATTTGATGTCGAATTTTAAAGAAATTTCAATTTTTTTTATATAACAATTTGCTTAACAAAAAGCGACTATTCCTGACTAAAAAATCTGAAAAATGTTGATTACAAAATTTTCAATAAGTAAAATTTTTTTGACAAAAAAGATTTCTCAGTTGGCCTACTACATTCACATGCAAAATATATTCTACACAGCAGGTATCAAAAGTTCTGGTATATGGGCTCACAGAGATGAACAGGAGTAACATTTCTACATTATTTTCTGTTTGTTAAGGCCGAGACTCATAGAGTCCGGCATACGTTATACGCCGACTTTTTTAACTGACATGAACGTACTGACGGAAAGGGCTGGCACAATGAGTACTTTGTTGACGGATATTAAATCAATTGTATGTTCTGCGTTGACGCAGAAGTACTGTAGAGAAACAAGAGAGGTAGAAAAATAGACCAGGGGCCAAATTACCGCATTCGATATCGATCGAAATTTCAATACAATTTAAATGGAAATTTCGACCGATATCGAATGCCGTAATTTGCCCCCTGATTTCTGTTCTCATGTTTTATTTTCATATTTCTCTTTACATTAAAACGCCCCATACACATTTTCAGTTCAATTGTCAATTGTGTCTTTTAATTGAATTGATGTTTGGTCACACACTTGATGAACTGAATCGAAAAATTTTTATGCAACTGCCAAATTTATATTTTTATGCTAAATTTTAAAATTGAAAACATATTGAAATGGATGAAAAAGGAAAATACATACTACAATCATATATATTGACAGCTGATCAAGAGACTCGAGCACACAATAGAATTAAAAAACCTACCAGACAACTGGAAAACATCAACACCTTTTGATTTTTCTTTAACCAGCTTTACAATTGCCACACTACAGTCGACTGCGCTTTACTGGAAATAACCAAAACCCAATGTTTTTCAGTTATCCGATTTCTTCTCTAAAACGCAGTTCGGATTACGGAAATTTGTTACAGTTAAGCGTACTGCTTAAAATCAGTAAAACAATATTTTTTTTTATATGAAATCTGTGTATTTTTTTACGTCAATTTTAACGTAAGAATTTTATTTAAAAAAAAATTATTCTTAGAATTGAATTAAGATTTTCGAAATTTTAATTTTAATCTCAGAAAGACATGATAAATATTCCAAGGCACTAAGGCAAGTCAACATCAGTTTTTGTTATTCAACTTACACAGCAGAGCAGAACAACTGTTTTCGAAAGACGCAACCCTTTCATCATCAGTACTCATGTGTATTGTGTTTGTCACCACTTATTAGGTGGCTTAGTTGAATCTGATAACAGTTCCCATTTACACAAATTTTATTGTGAAAAAGAATACGAGAACTGTATCAACCTGATGTTAACATGTTATTGTTATAATACCTGTGTTACCGTTTGATTATTTCTTAGAATTATTCATTATTCTTTTCACGGATTTCTCGAAAATGTCTAGCCACTTGCATTGACAATATAATAGAAAAATAGAATAAAGTACGTAAGAGCGAAAAGGACAAAAACATTTTGCCATTTAATATTTTAACCGGACAAAACATGCACAATCTTTGCAGCCTTAAGATATGCAATAGATTTCTAATAAATAAGTTTGTCATTGTTTATTTTTTCACTAAAGCGAGTTGAGTTTCATACAAAACGTAGGTGTGGGCTTGATTTTGGTTTTCACTAATACGATATTTTCAGTAAAGCGATGTTTCGCTAAAGCGAAGTGAGTAAGACTAGCTGCGTTTAAAATCAGTGCGCGGATTTGTATCGCTTTCAATAATCCGATTTTTTTCAGGAAAAAGCGTGTTGCGCTAAAGCGGATTCGAGTGTAATCAATTGGCAAAGCCATACACGGCTGGATTTGGACAACAGCCAACTCAGTTGCTATTGGGATTGCAACGTGTATGCGGTGCTTTATAAGTTTTTATTAATAATATTTCCATGATTTTATATTTTTAGTTGCACAGCAATTGTTGTTTTATTCAAAATATACTAAAGACTTGAATGATTTTTTCTTCTTATACAAAAACAGAGATCAACCACCAATTCACACGATGATTTTTTTTTCGATGTCTTGTTTTTATTTGATAGTGAAAATTGTAGTGATGCAAGGAGGGTAGAAAAATACATAAAATTCACATAATAAATTTTATGGCGTCTAATTTTTTTATTTCCCCTTTGAAATTGGTTCCAAAAACTCTTTGCGTTCATACAATGAATTTGATTTTCATGTCTAGTTTTATTTTTTGTTATTGTTTCACATATATATGACCTCAAAATAAAAACAGAACAAAACGTAACAAAGAAAATAGGAATTAATGTAAAGAGAAATAAGAAAAAACTATAAAATCAGAAATCAAGTAATTTTTTCTACCCCTCTTTCTTTTCTACACCGTTTGCTATGGAACCAAAAATTACGTCGAAAATTAGACGTTATAAAATTCATCGTGTGAATTGGGTGATATTGATCATGTTTTTTTTTTTTTTTCATGAAAACAATAAAAAAGAAATCAAATCAAAATGGACATGAAAACCAAATGCCTCGTATGAACATTAAAAAATTTTTTGTAAGCATCTTAAAATAGAATTAAGAAAATTAGCGCGTCATTCATCGTGTGAACGAGGGTTTAAACTCGATAATATAAATAAATAAATAGACATACATTTCAGTCACGCCTGCAGTATGCCAGGCTATACAAATCCTTTTTTTTATTGATTATTTTAAAAACTCAGCCCCCTGACTGTGGATTGATTGCATTAATATAATTGCCATCTTGCAACAAGCGTCTGTTGAAAGCAAAATCTGTTACGTTAAGCTTTTCACGTATTCTTCCTTGACGTCACATATGCAGCCAATAGCTTTTTACTTTCCCATAACAAATCATGTTCACAAACCCAAAGGATATGAATTGGCCTAGTCACAAACCTCTAAGAAACCATGGCAACCCAATTGCTTTCGATGCCATATCGACCCAACAATGTTCTAGTTACAAAATCGCTTTACATTCGTAAACAATCACAAAAATTCCATCACATGCGGCATAATAAAATATTTGAAGCCTTTTGTTGTCTATAATTAAAAATTTATTTACAAAACTTTTTCGTATGTCTTTAACGGAAAAAAATTCCTATTGGATGCGAGTGGTGGAGGATATTGAGCGAAAGGCACGCCAGCAAAATAAAAAGAAAATGGTAAAAAACTATGACTTGGCGGTAACGCTGCCGGCAAATCTACGCAAAAGAGTGGAGAAAATTATTCCCTACGAATTTGATGAATATGACAAGAGTGTGTTTATAGCGGATACGGAAATGCAGGCTCTAAATGCAGTTGCAATTGCTGGCGATGAGAGTGAATCAGAGGCTGTCAAAAAAGACAAAAAGGTGAACTTTTTTTTTTGTAAAAAAATAATAAAATATTTTTAATGACATTTTTTTTTGCGGATTGAAAGTCACATGACTTTAATGAAAGCACATGCTCGGAAATTGAACGCTTGGAGCAAGAGTTTCCTCATTTTGTTTTAAACGTGGACAAGCCGTTGGAGCATAAGGCCAAAACAAAAAAGAAACACAACTGGTATTCCACATACATTTGCAAACCGCGCAAAGAACGTGTGAAATGGCAGTCGAAAATTTACGATATGCAACGCAGCATTTGGGAAAAGACACTAGACGAACAAGCTGAACAGCTTATGGATGCTGTAAGTAAATGAAAACATGACCGGGTGGTAATTAAAAAGAAAACACACACACCCATTTGTATTTATCTTGAGCAGTCGGCAGAGCGTTTCACCGAATGGATAAATTCGCTGGGCAGCAACAGAGATACGGATATTTCCAAGGAAAAGCTTAAAGCTTTATTTGCCATAGAAGGAGACCGCCAGCTTTTATCTTCTATAATCACCGAGCCAAAGGAAGTAAAAGCAATTGCCAAAACCGTAGCAGACAAGTGGAATATGCCAGAGGTTAGTAGCACACAAGCCAAAAAAAAAAAAACATGTTAACAAGGACTTCATGCCCGTTGGGCTGCATAAAAGCTTAATTGCACGACTACGAGTGTAACTGAAATTATTTTCCGCTATTCACTTCCAGATGGCCATTGAATTGAAATATGAGAACTATTTAAGAGATATTATGAAATATGTGCCCAAAAAAATTGATACCGTAGCCTTCGGGCGCACCATACCCGTCAAGGACAGACCCTGGGTACCGGAAGAAAGTTTTAAGCCCATCACAACTATTTATCCGGAAGAGCTGCTTTCGTTTGAAAAACTATTTAAGGGCATAACGCATCTACGTTCAACTAATGAGCTGGCAAAATTTTATGAGCAGCACCCACACTTGGCCAAACCCAGTTATTTGGTAGAGCAGGGGCTCTTCAAGCAAAAAACAAAAGCTCATACTACAACGGAAGTTCCACTTTATGAGCGTTTAAAATTAAAATATTAGCTGAAATATAGTCCACTAGAAAAATATTTAAAATAAAAAAAAAATATAATAAAAAATAAAAATTCCTGTAATTTCATTCCCTCGTTAATATAAAATAATGTTAGTTCGACTTTGAGCATTGAACATTTTTTTCTACGCTGTATAATTAATAACCCGAAAAAACCAATAAAAATAACCAACAAAATTAAAAAAAAATAAAAAAAATAAAAAAAAGATGTGTGGTGTCGTGGGAACCGGATAGGAACGAAGTTCCTTATTATAAAAATATTAATTTTAAATTTTTTTTCGAAGTATAAAGAAAATAATTATTCGGGTATACAGTGAAATCCGCTTTAGCGCAACACGCTTTTTCCTGACAAAAATCGGATTACTGTAAGCGATACAAATCCCTGCACTGATTTTAAACGCACCAAGTTTTATTCACTTCGCTTTAGCGAAACATCGCTTTACTGAAAATACCGTATTAATGAAAATCAGAAGCAAGCCCACAACTACGTTTTGTATGAAACTTACTTCGCTTTAGTGAAAAAAAAACTGACAAATATATTTATTAGAAATCTATTGCATAACTTAAGGCTGCAAAAATTGTGCATGTTTTGTCCGGTTAAAAATTAAATGGCAAAATGTAGTTGTCCTTTTCCCTCTTACGTACTTTACTGTGTTTTTCTATTATATTGTCAATGCAAGTGGGTAGACATTTTCGAGGAATTCGTGAAAAATTTCAACAACAAAATGAATAATTTTTTTTTTAAATAAAATGTTTACGTTGAATTGACGTAATATTATACACGGATTTGATATAAAAATATTGTTTTACTGATTTTATGCAGTACGCTTAACTGTAGCAAATTTCCGTAATCCGAACTGCGTTATAGGGAAGAAATCGGATAATTGAAAAAACATTGGGTTTTGGTTATTTCCAGTAAAGCGCAGTCGACTGTAGTGTGGCAATTGTAAAGTTGGTTGAAGAAAAATCAAAAGGTTTTGATGTTTTCAAGTTGTCTGGTAGGTTTTTCAATTCGATTGTGCGCTCGAGTCTCTTGATCAGCTGTCAATATATATGATTGTAGTATATATTTTCATTTTTCATCCCTTTCAATGTATGTTTCTAATTTTAAAGTTTAACATAAAAATATAAATTTAGCAGTTGCATAAAAATTTTCGATTCAGTTTATCAAGTGTGTGACCAAACATCAATTAAATTAAAAGACCCAATTGACAATTGAACTGAAAATGTGTATGGGGCGTTTTAATGTAAAGAGAAATATGAAAATAAAACATGAGAACAAAAATCAGGTCTATTTTTCTCCTTCTCTTGTTTCTCCACACCTTTCACTAAAGCCCGAAACACATAGAATCTGTCACACGTTATACGCCGACTTTTTCAACTGACAACCGATTTGAAATACAAGATTTCTTATGCGAGTTGTCACATTCAGTACTTCTGCGTCAATGCAGAACATACAATTGATTTAATATCCGTCAACAAAGTACTCATTGTGTCTGCCTTTTCCGTCAGTACGTTCATGTCAGTTAAAAAAGTCGGCGTATATCGTATGCCGGATTCTATGAGTCTCGGTCTTAACAAACAAAAAATAATGTAGAAATTTTACTCCTGCTGATCTCTGTGAGCCCATATACCAGAACTTTTGATACCTGCTGTGTTGAATATATTTTTTTATGTGAATGTAGTAGGCCAACTGAGAAATCTTTTTTGTCAAAAAAATTTTACTTATTGAAAATTTTATAATCAACATTTTTCAGATTTTTTAGTCAGGAATAGTCGCTTTTTGTTAAGCAAATTTTTATTTAAACAAAATTTGAAATTTCTTTAAAATTCGACATCAAATCTTCTTAATATGTAATACTAATGTGCTAAATTGTTCATAATATGGTGATGAAGGCAGAGCTCATCGGTGGGTAAAGGAAAAATGCAGAAAAAAGGAAGACATCCAGAAGGCGTTCAAAATAATTATTGAAGGAATAAAATCGAAAATTATTTTTACAAAAAAAAATTGATTTGTGGTTACGAAAAATATCGCAATTTTGTATTCTGTTATTGCTTTTGTATTGGGGGTTGCATTAAACAGTTCTTGACCAGTTGCAACATATTTTATTGCACTTTTTAATTTTGCTTGTCAATGTCATTTAAAAGCAAAATTTTAATGGGGACTTAACTGGAAATTGATTTAGCACACATTTGCGTAACATCGAAGGACTTCTGTTTGATTTTTCATCTGAAGCAAAATGTAACAGCTGAAACGGTTATGGAAAAGATATGAAAGTCATTCTGAATTCATATTACAATGGCGACAAATAGTTCGAAGTCACGTTTTGGATGTTTCATATTAAAATTGCTTCAAAGATATTCTCCGAAGCTGTGAAAAAATTTCCCGGTAGTAGAAGATTATGAACCCATACTTACAGTCAGTGCAAGTACATGGAGGGGTACAAAAATGCGAAATTTTTCTTTACCGCAAATCACTTCCTTTTTTGTATGAAATTCACTATTTGACTTAATGTCATATCGACATTTCTTGCCCAACAACAAATAAATTTAATTTGTAAAAATATTTAATTGGATTCTTTTAACAACTATTTTCAGCTCTTCTTGAATGTCTTCCCTTTTTCTGTCCTTTTTAAAGTATCCACCGATTAGCTCCGCTTTATACGCTACACTATGAATAATTTCTCATATTAGAAAGATTTGATATTGAATTTTAAAGAAATTTCAATTTTTGTTTATATAAAAATTTTTTTAACAAAAAGCGACTATTCCTGACTAAAAAATCTGAAAAATGTTAATTATAAAATTTTCAATAAGTAAAATTTTTTTGACAAAAAAGATTTCTCAGTTGGACTACTACAATTCACATAAAAAAATATATTCAACACAGCAGGTATTGTAACATTCATGGTACAATTATCAGGTATATGCAAAGCGAATTCATTACAACAAAGCAACTTTTTTGTGAAACACAATGTCAAATACAAGGCGAACTATTTAATTCGTCTTTGTTAAATAAAATAAAATGTTATGTGAACAAAATTGGTTTTATTCATTGTAGTGATAAAAATTAAATTTGAAAATTAAAAAAATATATGGAAATGAGGTCCACAAGATAAATAAAAGTAGATGCCCCAATGGAGGACAACGAGAATAATGAATAACATCAATTAGTTGTAGAGAATCCCACTTTGGATTTGGAAGTCTACGCAAATTCTTATGTGGGCTTGCCCGCTTGTATCGGCTAATTTTTGTGGCTGATGTGTGTCCTTCGTTGCGCTTGGAAGCTTTAAAAATGGTTATAAATTATGACATGACCACTTACAATGTGACCATGTATCAAGTGTTGCATAAAAAGCTCAATGATGTGTATATCTGAAGTACTGCTGTTGGCGCGGGTGGTGGAAATGGCGGTGCAGCCAGTAAATAATCAGTTAGTAAAAAGAAAACATAAAATTGTGGCGAATTTAACAAATTTTGACAATCTGTTCACTATCACCTGTGCTGATGCATATACCTGTTTATTGTACCATGGTAACATTTATAACATTTGTGTACTTCTACGTAAAGTAACATATTATTAAGAATTATTGAAATCTATTAAAAGTTTCATCATTTTTACCCTTATGCTAGGAACACAACTGGGACGAACGACGAATTTAGCTTAGTACGACGAATTCGTTGGTAAAAAAATCGCTCTATAAATTCGTCGTGTGAAACACAATAACGACGAATAAATTAAAATAATAAGCAAACAAAATTTTAATATTTGTTTTTTAAATCATTGTAACCTCTGATGCCAGCCAGATTGTTTACACACTCAATAATTATCCCGGTGTTGTCCACCGGGATAATTATTGAAATTCCTTTTTGTAATTATTTTCTGAAAAATTTTTTGTCTGTAAATAAATTATTATATTCATCTAACAGCTGATGGGGTGACCATATGAAAAAGTGAGAAATAGAAGGAAAAACTATATTATAAAAAGTGTTCAAAATTAATAAAAAGTCGTCCGAATGATACATTTTTGTGAATTTGTTAATGCATTTCTAGTATGTACTGAAAATTTTAGTGCTACATGCAACAATACAGTAGTGAGCTATGTTTTTCTACAAAAAACCAGTTTAAGTATATGAAACCTGGGCACCTCATATTGATTTATTCGTCGCTCGCTGACGAAACAATTAGAAACAAATCTTTTTCAACTTTCGCTGAGTATGAAGAATTTCGACCAACACCACTATTGTGTGCATTTTCATATACACCCATGTGTTTTATATTTGGTGACGAATATTCGCGACCAAAAATTCGTCGTTCGTCGCAGTTGTGTTCCTAGTATTAAGTAAAAAAGTTCATATATAAAATATAATATTAAATATTGATTTGTTATAGCCACTTCAAAATTTTTTTCGACTTTGAGCATTGAACATTTCTTTCTACGCTGCCTATATAATTAATAACCAACAAATTTAAAAAATATAAAATAAAAAATAAAAAAAAAGATGTGTGGTGTCGTGGGAACCGGATAGGAACGATGTTCCTCATTATAAAAATATTAATTTTAAGTTCCATTCGAGGTATAAAGAAAATAATTATTCGGGTTTAAATTTTTTATTATGATTTAATTTTTTCGCCGACCAACGAAAATACAAAATCAATTTTGTTCCCTAAAGAAATTGAATTCTGTCACGGCACGGCTGCGTATGATTAATATTTTTGTTTGTATGGAATCGTATTACTCATACGTCTTAACCCACATCGTCCGAGAGATTTTTTTAGTTAAATGTTAATTTGGGTCTAGAAGATACGAATCAGATGGCCGAATTTTTTTTCAAAAATTTCCATTAAAAATTTTTTTAAAAATTTTCTTAAAAATTTTTTCAAAAATTTCCATTAAAAATTTTTTTAAACATTTTTTTAAACTTTTTTTCAAAAATTTCCATTAAACATTTTTTTAAAAATTTTCTTAAAAATTTTTTTAAAAATTAATTTAAAAATTTTCTTAAAAATTTTTTTAAAAATTTTCATTAAAAATTTTTATTAAAAATTTTTTTAAAAATTTTTTTAAACATTTTTTTAAAAATTTTTTTAAAAATTTTCATTAAAAATTTGTATTAAAAAAGATGTGTTCTTAGTCTTTCTTAAATAGAGAAAAAAAATTTAAATGCTTGAAATTTACTGTTCGAAAAATCGAACACTGGGACGAAATGGGTTAAACATTGATTTAAAAATAAAAAAAATCTTACGTTACGCACGTTTTTTCCCCGGTTAGGTTACCCCTCCGCATCGTGCCATAAGGAACTTCGTTACAAAATTTACAAATAATTCTATAACTAATTTTCAATCATTATTTTACAGTGGGCCATGAGATAACAAAATTTGGATCGAAATATTTTTTCAAGAAAACTGCTATTTATTTATTTCTAAACTAATCTCACATATTTTATAACAACAATCATTATTTAACTTCATTTTCATATTATCCTTTTTTATTTATAAATATTTATTATATTTTGTGTATTTTGCCAATTCACTAATTAACTTAATTGCATTAAAAATGCATCTATAATTAAATAGAAATTTTGTGTTAATATTTACAATTAGTTTAAAATGTTACTTATGCTGCTCGCACTAAATGTTCATAATAATTTGGTTATAAACATAAAATGATACGTAAAACATGTTATTGTTTTGTGCAATCCGTTTACAGAAGCTTATTAACGGCAGCAATAACCAAAAGTATCGACAAGAAATGCATTTAGTGAAATAGACAGACTAAATGACAAAGTGATGTGGTTGATAATTTAATTATCCAGCTACTTTAGCTTCCAATGGCAATATTTCTCTATTCTCGCTCATTTTTTATAGCCTTTTTTTTTGTATGCAATATTCCAGTGTTGCCGATATCTGCATAAAGTAATATAAAGGGTCCGCCAAATAAGTTTTTTTTAAATGCTATAAAAAAACTACTGAATATATTCTAAAATTTTTATTTTTTTTTAAGTACAATCCTTCCGGTTAATAATGGAAAATAATTTCATTCAAATGGCTGCCTCGGCTGGCCATGCAGTAGCCTACACGATCGGTCCAATTTTTAAGCACATTATCGATTGTGTGCAGCTGTATTTCACCAATGGCTTCACGAATATATTGTCCTTTAAAGCGTCAATTGTCTCTGGCTTGTCGGCGTAACACTTATCTTTGACGGCACCCCACAAATAATAGTCCAACGGTGTCAAATCGCATCTACGAGGTGGCCAAACGACATCAGGTCTGCGGCTGATAATGCGATATTCGAAAACAGGGCGTAAAACATCTAGTGTAGCTTCGGCTGTGTGGCACGTAGCGCCGTCCTGTTGAAACTAAATGTTGCCAATATCCTCCTCTTCAATTTTTGTGAACAAAAATTCATTCAACATGGCCCGATAACGATCGCTATTGACTGTAACGCCCACTCCCGGCTCATTTTCGAAGAAAAATGGCCCAATTATGCCTCTGGACCAAAATCCGCACCAAACAATGACTCGTTTTGGGTGCGTCGGCTTTTCAATGTATGCGTGCGGGTGTTCTGTGCCCCAAACGCGACAATTTTGCTTGTTTACACACCGGCCAAGATCAAAATGAACTTCATCTGAAAAGATTATTTTTTTGGCAAAATCGGCATCTTCTGTAAGTCGATCGCAGGGCCACGTAGCGAAGCGAAAACGTAACATATGCACAACCATCTTCGTTCAGCGGAGGGATAAAACTAATTATCTGTCAAATCGGACATGAGCTAAGTGTTGCCATTCATGAAATAAGGAGTAGTTGAAAAAAAAAACGTTAGATGGCGGACCCTTTATATAGAATATTTAAACAGTATAAGTGCAATGTATTGAATTTTAACAATATTTCTTTAATGTAGTAAGAATTTTAACGAACATTTTATATTGCTATATTAAATTTGAATTAAGATTCTATAGGCTAATTGTTCGAAATTTTAATTTAAATCTCAGAAAGACATGATAAATATTCCGAGGCACAAAGGCAAGTCAACATCAGTTTTATTCAACTTACACAGCAGAGCAGAACAGCTGTTTTCGAAAGACGCAACCCTTTCATCATCAGTGCTCATGTGTATTGTGTTTGTCACCACTTATAAGGTGGCTTAGTTGAATGTGATAACAGTTCCTATTTACACAAATTTTATTGTGAAAAAGAATACGGGAACTGTATCAACCTGATGTTAACATGTTATTGTTATAATACCCGTGTTACCGTTTGATTATTTTTCTTCATGTCCCATTTTTCTGAATTTTTTGTTCCATCATACCTAAGTCAAACTTTTCTTTAAAATAATTTCGTATGGCTTAAATGTCCCTTTTTAGTGATAGAATATTTAAATTGCTTTTTATGTAATTTTATATATTTATTTTTTCTTATTAGTTTTTATCCTTTAAGCGTGTGATATTAAACCCGGAATTGGCGGCAACACTGTAATAGTATTATGTGGCTTTTCATTGTTCCTGATAGTGTTGATGTTTATACTGAATAAATGTTTCCACTTAATAAATTGTATATACAACAACAATGGCAACAACAATACTTACCAGCAACAAACAACACAAATAATTGAGTTTAGTTTATTGAGCGGAATTAAAGTACTCGTACAAAGTAAAATGTTTGTTATAATAGTGTTATTAACATTGTTGTTGCTGCTGCCATTGTAATATCATATTATTATCAGGGTAACAGGTAGTCATATCGTCTAAAGCAATTTTTTTGAAACATAATGGAAAGCTACTGGAGATTTTACAAAAGCACTAATGAAATTCGGCCAGAAATCGCAAAAGACGCTTTTCTAATTTTAAATTGAGGACAATATCAAAAAGAGATTCCATTAAATAAACGTCGGAACAAAATTGGGACTACGTTGTGAACTAAGCTCAGCAAGAGGTTAAAGTAATTGTTATTAAATTAATGTATGAATTTCTATTTTAATAGTGAACCTTTTGTTTATGTAAATTGTATTACAGGATGTTAATTTCCCAACAGGCTATAGGTTCAAATCTGCGAAACTGCAAATTATTTTTTTTTTTGTTTTTATTTTTAATAAATGAACGTGATTGCATTCTATTTATTAATTTTTTTGAGAGTGGAATATTAAGAATATTTTTCATAGTCATTAAACCAGCAGAACGGATCAGTACTGATTTCGAGGCCGCTACGCCATCTCATCAGCGTTCTTTGTTCAATTTTTCCACTTTTGCAAGTGGTGCTAGTGAGTAGGAATATCAACTATTTAACCAATATTTTAACGAAAATTGAATATGAGAAGTTCCCAAATTTATATTTTTAAGTTATTACCTTTTTGGTTACTACGAAATTCCCCAACCCTGACAATTAATATTCCCAATATTCCATGTATTTCTTTGTTATTATTTTTTTTACAAAGAAAACATTAATTTCATTTCTAAACATGCTTTTTCCAAAATTTACAAAGATAACTAATATAAATTGATTATTGAGGTGCTTTAGCTAGTTCCTATGCCCAGATCATGAGGAAACCAATAAAGCCAATATTTCTTGGAATAACTAAAGATGTTATTTTAAACTTCTACTCAATAGCATAAGAAGTTTAAATAGATTTCAAGGCTATAACATGAACTTAATAATCAGTTATCATTTATTTATTTAGGAATCTGTTGTTTATGAAAAAATTTTTAATTTTAAAAGTGCTGAAAGTCTTTTTCCCCAATTTAAAAAAAAAAGTTCAAAAAACCCTTCAAGTTTTTAGCTGGGGCTAATGTAGATCATCAGGGAACCTTTACAAATTTTTTTTTCCAATTTCAACTAAAACTATAAATATAATTTTTTTTATTTCCCTACTTCATCATATTAAATCACTATCTTCTTTGAAAGTTTAATTGTAGTTTGATAAAAAGTAAAATTCCATAATCTATTTGAATTTTTCTTTTAAATCTGGAAACGATACCAACATTAAAAAATTTGTATGTAGTAAGAATTTTAACGAAAAAAAAATCATACACCCCAATTATAAATATTCCCGGGGAAAAGAGTTCCCGGGGAATTCATTTTCTCGGGAATAAAACTCCCTTATTCTAAACAGACGGGGAGAACAGTATTATGGGAAAGGGAATTTCGAATTTTCGCATTCAACTGTTTTGCTTTCAGTTGTTTTGTTTTGACTTAAAAAGTGAACAATATTTTTGTGAAAAACAAGCATCAGTACTGAAAAAATATTTTTAAATAAAACAAATAATGTTTAGTGTAGCATTTCGGGTTTATTTATTTTTTTCGAAGTTTATTTAGAATAAGGGAAAAGGGAGAAGGGAAAAAATCTCCCGGGGAGATTCTATTTAGAATAAGGGAAAAGGGAAAAGAGAGAAAGTTCCCGGGGAGTTTTTATTCATAATTGGGCTGATAGAGTTTTTTCAAAGATGTTTAAGTGAGTTGTTAAAACCGAAGTCAGTTGGAAAATATATAAATCAGGAGCAAATAAGAAAGCAACCTTAAATATTTTATATGAAATTCTATTTCATATAAAATATTGTTCGTAATGTGTTTTAGTTTTCCAAATTTAAATTAAAAGAGATGTGCTACTTTTATAAGCAATAGCCCAAAGTGATCCTTGTTACTTTAGCTTTCATTAAAAACTCAAAATTACGGTCTAATTTCTGAGTTTTATTCTTCCCTCAGAAAATAAAAGTTATTTTTTGATTTATATTTTTTACTCAGAAAATAAAAGTTATTTTTTGATTTATATTTTTTACTCAAAAAATAAAAGTTATTTTTTGATTTATATTTTTTACTGAGAAAATAAAAGTTATTTTTTGATTTTTATTTTCTACTCAGAAAATAAAACTTATTTTTTGTTTTTTATTTTCTACTCAAAAAATAAAAGTTATTTTTTGATTTATATTTTTTACTGAGAAAATAAAAGTTATTTTTTGATTTTTATTTTCTACTCAGAAAATAAAAGTTATTTTTTGTTTTTTATTTTCTACTCAAAAAATAAAAGTTATTTTTTGATTTATATTTTTTACTTAGAAAATAAAAGTTATTTTTTGATTTATATTTTTTACTGAGAAAATAAAAGTTATTTTTTGATTTTTATTTTCTACTCAAAAAATAAAAGTTATTTTTTGATTTATATTTTTTACTCAGAAAATAAAACTTATTATTTGTTTTTTATTTTCTACTCAAAAAATAAAAGTTATTTTTTGATTTATATTTTTTACTGAGAAAATAAAAGTTATTTTTTGTTTTTTATTTTCTACTCAAAAAATAAAAGTTATTTTTTGATTTATATTTTTTACTGAGAAAATAAAAGTTATTTTTTGATTTTTACTTTTTCCTCAGAAAATAAAAGTTATTTTCTGATTTTTATTTTTTACGCAGAAAATAAAAGTTATTTGTTACCAATAATAAATTGGAGAAACGTTCACATGTACTTAAGTATAAAATTCAAACCAAAAAAGTTTGACTTAGGTATGATGGAACAAAAAATTCAAAATAATCAAACGGTAACACGGGGATTATAACAATAACATGTTAACATCAGCTTGATACAGTTCTCGTATTCTTTTTCACAATAGAATTTGTGTAAATAGGAACTGTTATCACATTCAACTGAAGCCACTTAATAAGTGGTGACAAACACAATACACATGAGCACCGATGATGAAAGGGTTGCGTCTTTCGAAAACAGCTGTTCTGCTCTGCTGTGTAAGTTGAATAAAAAAAACTGATGTTGACTTTCCTTTATGCCTTGGAATATTTATCATGTCTTTCTGAGATTTAAATTAAAATTTCGAACAATTAGCCTACGGAATCTTAATTCTTGCTGTCGTGAAACAACAACAAAAAATAACTCAAACTTGTTTTTGTTTTCAATATAGTCCTAAACGAATTTTTTTTATTTTCTTTACTAAAACTTCCATTTAATCTGCTAAATACAATAAAGCAAAATAAAGTTATTGATGTGGTGTGATCTTGACGAGGCCTTCTTGAAAAGAAATTTGATTATGAAGCATGCAGCACAGCTCTCCAGAAACCTGGAGATCTGGTTGGTCACATGAGCATACTAGGACATCTTCTAAATGACCCACACATTGGAGTGAATGATCAAATACAACGCACACTAGTTTTGAACCGAAACTTTGATGTTCTCATTCCTGAAAGAAGCCAATGGCTTAACCATACTTCATGGCACGTAGATGCTGACCAGGTCTGGTTCACTGACGGCTCCAAACAGGAAAATGTGGGGATACGGGTGCGGAGATATATGGCCCTAACTTCCAGAGGGCAATTCCCTTGGGTAAATACCCTACGATCTTCCAAGCAGAGGTCTATGCCATATTTATATGTGCTAGGGAATGCTTGAGGAGAAAATGCAAGAATATTCGAATCTATTTGATGTCTGATAGCCAAGCAGCGCTCAAGTCCATAACCTCGTATGAGATTAGGTCGGGGGTTGTTATGGACTGTGTTATATCGCTAATAGAATTGGTCGCTCAGAACATGCTGATGCTATGCTGGGTGCCTGGCCATAAGGGCCATGCTGGGAACGATCGGGCTAACTGTCTAGCGAATAGAGGAGCCCATCGTTGATTCATAGGACCGGAACCCTTCTTTGGAATCTCAGGAGGATATGTCAAGGAACAGAATGACTCCTGGGACTTTAATCGCCACTGGAAAGCCCTTCACGGCCTAAGACAGGCAAAGCGTTTCATTACGTTATCTCGAGGAGACACCGGAGCACGTACTCTGTGACTGTCCGGTAGCGGCGTCGTGTAGGAGGAGGTTCCTCGGTGGCAATTTTATGACTCCGGGGGAGGTGTACGATATATCACCAGGTAGAGTAATTGGCTTTATTCGTAGCCTCAATCTACAATTGTGAACACTTGGGCTGCACAAAAGATCCTTTGGGTCGCGGTGCTTATGGCCTCATATAATAATAATAATAATGCAGCACAGCGTCGATTTAAATTAATTTCTGGAAACGGTACGTGTGATCAACTTAAAAGCAGTTGCACTTAAACAAATTAAAACTTCTGCGAACCCTGATCGCTGTAAAATATTTGTGTGCATATTTATGATGTGGCTTTTGTGTGTGAATGTCTAAAGCGAAAACTGTTTGTATGTAAATACAACTGCACACACACTCACACACACATGCTAGCTACTCTATACTAATGCATTTCATAAATATAATTATTTTGATATTGAACTGTTTTTCATGTTGCTGCTGTTGTTGTTGTTGCTATTGTTGTTGCTGTTGTTATTGTTGTTGCTGTATGCGTTTGTTTGTTAAAACATTTTAGTGGTAAATTAATCTAATAAATAAACAATACATTTATGCTAAAATACCATAATAATTAAGTTAGTGTTGTTGTTTTTGTTGTTGCCGGTGCTACAACCGCTGCAGAATTTATTCATTTTTCTAGCTACAGGTTCTTCTACAGCTTTATCGCTGTTGCTAAATAATTGTTTGCATTTATTTTTTTTTTGGACAAATAGTAATTTAACTGATTTCCTGTGACCTTAACAACATGGATACCGAACAGTATGGAAATGCTTTAAATTAAGTTGCCACAATTCAGATATCGGAGTTACGTCCGTAATAATAATGCTAGAGTTAATGTCGACGTCGTCGACGGCGTCAAATGTCAAAAAAAAAGTTGAATCGTATGAAATTGTATGAGAGCAGTTAATCTCAACGCGTTGCAACGCCGTAAAAGTTCAATCTATTTCAACTTTTTCGGCGTTGAAACGCCGTCAACGGCGTCGACATTAACTCTAGCATAAAACTAAAAATGACTTTGAAATATATTTTATACAAAATTTTTCATATGAAATCATCTATTAAAATAGACTTCAAATACATATATAGGGTATTCACAATTCGTGCTATTTAGTCTTATTGTCATAAAGTCATAATATTTTAGATCAGTTTAAAAAAGTTGTTGTTGTGCTGCATACAAAAAAGTCATAAAAAAATAATAGCACTCTTTCAGGCATGTTTTTGTTTTGTCATAAATTAGCTTTACAGATCTGAGTCGAACGGCTGAAAATCTTTAGGCAAGACGGTGGTAGTATATGTATGTTTGCCGCCGTTACTTATATATGATTCACGACTAAAAAACGGCTAAAAAATTATTCATCGTGTATGTGCTGCGAATCGCATGATTGTCGAATCACATGCGACTTGAAAAACGCCAATTTCTTTTGAACGATTTTGAGCGATTGCGAACTCCAGCACACCAATTTTGTGACTTCAAATCGAAAACGCTTTATTTCATGCGATAAGCGATTTCCATCACATGGCCTCATGTCTGTACACTAAATCACATTTTTATAACATAAAAAATATTAAAAGAGAACTAAATCGCAAAAACTAATTATATGCAAGTGAAAAACTTTTCCCGTTTATTTTTTATGTAGCTGGCAGCCACTGAACGTTTTTCCGTATGACGCCGCAAAAAAATGTATTCAGCTCATATCAAGGCAGCAGCTGTTTTAGTTTATACACACAAATTCATTTATATATTCTTGTGCACCAGAAGGCAAATTTCATAATTTCAAATAGAAATGGAGTTTTTAGACTTTTGGGCATTTTCAAAAAACTTTATTACAATTATCTTAATTATCTTTTGCTTATATAAAATCTAATTACAAATGTATTGTTATTTTATCAGCTGATCGATGTTTGAAATAGCATATTAAGTCATGATGGGTTGTTTACACTACTCATATTATTCGTGCTATTATTTTATGACTTATGACTTTATGACTACAGTGTGAATCCCCCAATTATTTTTAGTGGAAATATTTTAATATAAATTACACTTATAAACTGTTATAACTACCAGTTTGTGTGTATTTCACACAAGAAATTTTCCCGTCTGTAAGACGATGCTCATGGCAAACTTAAGGTATTTGTATGTTGTTTTGATAGAAATTTGGAACGAATTTATTTCGCATCGCATTACAGAAAGACTCCCAGGTGATGAAGATCCTATTGGCTTAATTTAATAATTAATATTAATTTCCGTATTTAATATGCACGAGGTCTGTTTAAAAAATAACACGCATTTCCAAATTTCGTGGGCTACATTCGATTAGTTTTTTTAGTTTTTGCCGTTTAAAGCATTAAACCGGGGCTGTTGAGTCGGAGTCGAAGAGTCGGAGTTGCACTGTTTTTGCCGGAGTCGGAGTCGCTAAAAAAAGTCTCGACTCCGACAAAGAATTTTTTAAATATTTTTCATAATAAAAATTCTGCGAATTTTTTTTTTTTTTAATATTTTCTATTTTCAAATATTTGCCTTTTTACAGAAATTGACTTAATCTTTTTAATGAATTATTATTTAGTTTATTTAATTTGAATTATTAATTTTGTTGATTTTTTGTTGTGTGTTGGAATAATAAAAACGTAAAAATGTGAGACTTTTCGTTTAAAAAAAACGACTATTTTGCTCCTTTTTCAAAAACTTCAACATTAACCCTATTTGTCACTCATAAACTTGTGCTTTTATTTTCCCATGATTGAGAAGAAACCGAAGCAAACAAAAGCATTAACGTTCTCTCCCAAGTAAAAGCAATTTTGAAAAGTCACGGTTCACACAGTGAAATTTCATTACAAAAATTTCAGTGTGCAGACACGGATGAAAGTGTAGAAGAGAATAAAAAAAAATTCATAAGAAATATTTCACTCCATATACATTTAGCATTGGAGTTGAAGTCGGAGTCGGAGTCGTACTTTAAAAATTTCGGCGGCTGGAGTCGGAGTCGGAGTCGCAACTATTTTTTCACGACTCCACAGCCCTGCATTAAACACATTCACGACAACAGGCTACCGACTACAACCTGTGAGAAATAGAATACAAGTGTTTATATGGGAACGATTATTTTAACGGCTACACGGCAGGTTGTTGTCCTTGCTACTTTTGTAGTTGTAGTCAAATGAAACTAATTTCTATTTTCATAGGCGACAATAAATAAATTAGTGCTGCCAACACAGTGAAACATCTTAAATAAATAAGCGTTTAAAAATATTTTCAAACTGGTTAAGAATATGAAAATTGTTGAAAATAAAATAATTTAATAGCCCTTTCAAGAATAGAAATTATTTTGTAATTTTTCTTTATTTATTTTTTGCGTTCTCTATCGACTTTTATTTTTTAATTTTATTCAGTTATTATTTATTATTATAATTTTTTTTTGGTAATAACTCCTAGAATATAGGGCCCGTATTAACGACATGGGCATCATTTCAAAGTACTCCAAAAAAAAAAAAGCTGTCTATTTTCCCATCTTTCCTAATCTGTCCCCTTAATACTATCCCCTCGTTTTCAGTTCCAGCGCAATGCATTGCATTGTATAGGGGTCATCCCCTGAGTGCTGGTCCAAGATAAAAAAAAATTATTTTTATTATTAAATAAGGAAGTATTATTAAATTTTGAAATTTTGTATCTGACTTTTTTTAAGTAAAAATTCCATAATTTTGTGGGTGCTGTTGGCTGAAGTAGTAGAACACGAGACTATGAAGCGGAGAGTCCTGAGATCGAGCCCCCGCTGAGTCATGAAATATTGTGTTGAATTCTTCTGATCAGCATTAGTTCATGGTTGTGTTAGTTGTTGCCAGCCTGTTTTCAGTGATGAAGGCATAGTACTGATCACTGGACAATTACTGGCAACGACTGACCCAATCATGTACTAAAAGCAGAGTAGCAGCACCCACCTTCGTCGGCCCTGTAGCAAAAATTAGCCGACGAAGTAAAAAAGGTTGAAATAGCTACAAAAAAATGTCTATCTTCTTCCCATCTTTCCTAATCTGTCCCCTCAATACAATCCCCTCGTTTTCAGTTCCAGCGCAATGCATTGCATATATAGGGGACATCCCCTGAGTGCTGGTCCTACTCCTAAAAAAAAAAAAAACTCATTTTCATAGTGCCATAACAAAAAAAGGACATCAAAATGTATTTATTACAAATGCAAAAACAATAAAAAGCTATAAACAAATAAAGCGTTTTTATTATTAATTTTGTTTCGGTCTATTATTAGATTTAGAATAAGCGTTTTTTGTTATATATGAAAGTGGCACCACTGAAATGAGATGTTGACAATGTAGCTGCCGTCTCAAAAATAATTAAGTAGCTGACTACGAGCCGAGGATTGTAGCCAACGACGTTTGTAGTCAGTGTTCGTGTAGCCTGCTGTCGCTATTGTGTTTAAAGCTTAACCCCGGTATTTATAAAAAAATAAAACGTATTTGAAATCTGTTTTAAGAAAATTTTGTATGAAAAACTTTGATTAAAATACATTTCAAACTCATATTAATTTTTGTGAATATCGGGTTAAGCCTTTAGACGTATTTTGCGTGTTCGGCGATTTTCTTTTCTCAAAAAATAGATCAAAAAATTTTTAGTAAAAAAGCACTTCAAATGTTGCCTAGTACATACGGTCATTGTCCTCTAAGTCTGAAAAATGGCAAAAAATACTACAAGGTTTTCAAACAATGTCGAAAAGATGTGAATCAGGACCTTAATCACCAATGAAAATGTTAAGAAACTAAAAAAATAATAAAAATGTGGCGGCCTTCGAAAACAGCTTTTCTGCTCTGCTGTAAAACTTGCATAGCTAAATTTATTGTTTTTTTTTTGGAATATTTGAATTAAAACAATAGCTCATCTACCTTAATTATAAATTTACCTGTGTTTTTGAACAGACTTCGTAGAATTTTATTTTTTTCATAATTTGGAATCGCTACACCAGTGATTCATCCTTAAATTACTAAAAATTAAATTTTTATTTTATTCACACACTCGTTTCGAAATTAATTCAAATATTTACACTAAAAGAGTATCGCCTACTTTAACACTTCATTGTTAATGTTCAATGATTAACATGTCCTCCCGTCAAACCTGGAAACACTTCAAATCCTTTAATATTATTACATTCAATGGGCAGCAGCAAAATGGCACACATCCTGCTGGCCGGTAGTGAAGTGCCAGAATTGTAGACCAGAAAAAAAAGGGGGAACCAAATGAAGTGGTCAATAGACTTGTGACAGCTTTTCAACCGGATGATACTTTTGCATCTCAATAAATGTTCAATTGTTGGCGAGAAAGAAACATCTTGTCTGTTGCCAATACAATAAGGATGAGCATGAGCTGTTATATTATATTTCTATATACGAAAGTTTCTATTTTTTCTTCTTCGAATTTTTTGTATGATCACAAAAGTGTTCAAAACATTTCAAGTGTTGTCACAAGGAACTAAATTCAACAAACTGTTGATGTGCTGTTTGTGCTTATTTTTTGTTATTGTGGTTAAACAAAAGGGCTGTCAAAGTGGATACATAAAGTGGTTAGGGATTGTGGTAATACAACGACTGGGGAAATACTCTAGGAACTTAAATAAAATTAACAATTTTGTATGGAACCTTTCATCGCAATATTAATTTAAATAAAAATGGATTATAAACTAATTGTTTCAAAACTTGTCTTAAACTCACAAGGACATTGCAAACATTTCAAGGCGCCAAGAAAAGTCAACATCAGTTTCAATTATCCAACTTACACTGAAGAGCAGAACAGCTGTTTTCGAAGGCCGCTACACTTTCATCATCAGTACTCATAAGTATTTTTGTTTAGCATCACTGATTAGGCGGCTGAGTTGAATATGACAAAAGTTTTTATATATACACATTTTCTTATTGGGAAATTGCGTACGAGAATTGTATCAAAGTGAAATAGATATTTTTTTGTTAATATTAATATTTTATTTTAAAATATGCTTCATTGTAAAAGTATAAAAGAAACGAGACTCAAAATTAATGAGACTAATTATAAAAACAACTTTAAAATAATTATAATTAAGAGTTTATAGGCTAATAGTTCGAACTTTTTCGGTTTTTTTTTTTTTTTTTGAATTCAGAAAGACATAATGAGTATTCCAAGGCACAAAGGAAAGTCAACATTAATTCGAATTATCTAACTTAGACAGCAGAGCAGAACAACCGTTTTCGAATTCCGTTACACTTTCATCATCAGTACTCTTTTTTATGAGTAGGACCAGCACTCAGGTGATGACCCCTATATATGCAATGCATTGCGCCGGAACTGAAAACGAGGGGATAGTATTGAGGGGACAGAAAGATGAGACGATAGACAGTTTTTTTTTATATAGCTATTTCAACCTTTTTTACTTCCTCGGCTAATTTTTGCTACAGGGCCGACGAAGGTCGGCGCTGTAGCCTTAGACCTTATATGTCTCCAATTAGTAGGTGGCTGAGTTGTTATGATAACACTTTTTAGTTTAAATGAATTTTATTAGGAAATTGCATAAGAGAATTGTATCAAACCAAAGTTTATTTATTTATTTTCTGTTGTTTAAATAATTTAAGAAATATGTTAAGACTTTTCATAATATAATATTAAGAACGGCTGTAAAAAAATTGATGTATTTTCTGCCAATTACAATTTATAACTTTTATATAAGTAACCACGCCATTTTATTTTTTATTTTTTTTTATATATATTTTTTTTTGTAGTACACTTTTATGCTACTTATTGGCTGACTTTATTGATAAAAAATATATAATCTGAAAGTTCTTTTTGTGTAGATATGCAACATATAGATTTATTTTCTATATGTATTAAAATTTATTAAATAGGAAGTCTTTCCTGCCGCAGGGAGAAATACTCCCTTTATCCTCCTTCCGGCAACCAATTTTCCTAGTTCCAACAAAATGTACGCATGAGTAATTAAAAAAAAAATAATAATAAAATGCAGAATCTGCACGGTATTCTCTCCAATAATTTCAGATAATTTTTTCTAGCCAAATATATATGCTTTTACATATGTGATTTAAAATTGTAACAAACCGAATGTCTTAACCAACAATGCCGACGTGGCTCCACTTCAAGTGATTGATTTTCAAATAAAAGAAAGGGTTATATTGTTTGCATTCTGTATTCTATCGTGTGCATGTTGTCAATATTCTTTTAACATTTTATTTAATTTTTTTTCCTAAATATTTGAATGATTTTTATTTTCTCATATCTTTTGCTTGTTCATCACTTAGGGGGCTGTGGCATGTGTCTATTTCCGCTATTTTAAGCATCTTGTTCACTTTGATTATTCTATTTTCTTTTGTATTTGTAGTGCTCGTATTGAAGTTAAGAGACCTGATTTTTTTTTTTTTTTTGTATGAACTCGTATATATTTTGTGTTTTTTGGTTAAACAATTATTGTGGAAGAACCGCATCTCACCTTGCCAATAGGATGAGTTTCTTAATGAAGTGAAAAATTGTTGTTAAGACATGCCAACATTTTGATAAGTTAACCGCCAACAAAGTGTGCTAGAACACATAATTATTTTTGTGGGAAATATATTAAAATATTTCCATTTGCAGAGATCTTGTATTAAATATTTGTCTATGCTTTGAAGAGGCCTAGAAGATAAAGTAGGCAATCAAGCTTTAATATGCAATTGTTTAAAAATTATAGAATTATAAACCGTCTGTGTAATTTAAAGTAACAACTCCCATCTCATTTTATAGCATAATAGACTCTATGCAGAACTTTCTTCAAATTCTTTATGCTAACAATTTTTTTTAGATATTAAGCGACGGAATTTTTTCTCTAGCGAGTTACGGAATATGGCTGCTGGTGCTACTGTTTATGCCAAAAGCAACTTTCGAAGGTTAGACACATGCATGAATTTAGCCTGTCATAGACTCTCAAGAGGATGATATTTTTGGAACGAAGTTCCTTATGTGAGGTGCCGTAGAACAGCGGATCGGAACGAAATTCCTTATTATAAAAATATTAATTTTAAGTTCTAGTCGAGGTATAAAGAAAATAATTATTCGGGTATACATTTTTTATTATGATTTTGTTTTTTCGCCGACCAACGAAAATACAGAATCAATTTTGTTCCAAACGAAATTGAATTCTGCCACGGCACGGCTGCGTATGATTAATATTTTTGTTTGTATGGAATCGTATTACTCATACGTCTTAACCCACATCGTCCGAGAGATTTTTTTAGTTAAATGTTAATTTGGGTCTAGAAGATACGAATCAGATGGCCGAATTTTTTTTCAAAAATTTCCATTAAAAATTGTTTTAAAAATTTCCATTAAAAATTGTTTTAAAAATTTTTTTAAAAATTTTTTCAAAAATTTCCATTAAAAATTTTTTTAAACATTTTTTTAAACATTTTTTCAAAAATTTCCATTAAACATTTTTTTAAAAATTTTCTTAAAAATTTTTTTAAAAATTAATTTAAAAATTTTCTTAAACATTTTTTTAAAAATTTTCATTAAAAATTTTTATTAAAAATTTTTTTAAAAATTTTTTTAAAAATTTTTTTTAAAATTTTCATTAAAAATTTTTATTAAAAAAGATGTGTTCTTAGTCTTTCTTCAACAGAGAAAAAAAATTTAAATGCTTGAAATTTACTGTTCGAAAAATCGAACACTGGGACGAAATGGGTTAAACATTGATTTAGAAACAAAAAATCTTACGTTACGGACGTTTTTTCGCCGGTTAGGGTACCCCTCCGCATCGTCCCATAAGGAAACTTCGTTTCAAAAATGTATATACATATGTATATAAAATCATTTTACTCACTATTTTTTCATCCGTGAATACTTATTCTTGAAATTTAACTGAATTAATTAAAAAAAATGAATAAATAAGACATTGACTATTTTTTAACTCCTACTGAATAGATGCAAATAGCACAAAGCAAATCACCATGAGTGTCACATGTCTATCATTGTTCTTCTTAATATTTTTTTTTATTTTTTGCTGCTGCTCTTGCCACCAGCAACATCGCCAACAATATCAGCATGATGACATCACGAGGAACGAGATATTAATATCATCATTCCGTTAACTGCACCACATCACTTCTCACATCATCATCATCATCATGACAACTGTGAAGTCGTCACTCTTTGTTGGCTGTCACTTAACAACAAAATGTCATTTAAATATCACGTAACTAAATGCGTTATCAACAACAACATTTTGCACCGACTTGTAACGCCTAACCAGCGCAGATAAAACGAAACTATTTTATTTTTTTAAAAGTGATGCGAGGGAAGAAAAGAATTTAATTTGATAAGAACAATTACAATCAAAAAATTTTAGGCTAAATCGCAAGTAGTTGTAATGGGGGTTAGAAGTCCTAAAAATATATAAAATAAATAAAATAAAATAAAATAAAATAAAAGCAATTCACATGTGCTTAAGTATAAAATTCAAACCAAAAAAGTTTGGCTTAGGTATGATGGAACAAAAAATTCAGAAAAATGGAATATTAAGAAAATAATCGAATGGTAACAAGGGTATTAAAACAAAAAAGTGTTAACATCAGATTGATACAGTTCTCGTATGCATTTTCCTAATAAAATTTGTTTAAATAAGAACTTTTCTCATATTCAACTGAAGCCACCTAATAAGTGGTGACAAACACAATACACATGAGTACTGATGCTGAAAGTGTTGCGGCCTTCGAAAACAGCTGTTCTGCTCTGCTGTGTAAGTTGAATAACTAAAAACTGATGTTAATTTTCCTTTGTGCCTTGGAATATTTATCATGTCTCTCTGAGATTTAAAACGAATTTCGAACAATTAGCCTATTAAACTTAATTCAATATAAAAACAATTAAATTGATAGAATTTCCTATTGCTAGAAATGATAATTGTTTTTGGTGCCATAATAGCCTTCAGCAACATCGACTGCCATAGCCGCGATATTTACGATGGAACGACCACTTCAGATGCATCCACGATCTTCACGATATTTTTGTTTTCTATTAGTTTTAGGACGGTTTTTTGGGATCTCAGTTAAACTAGGTTTAGTTAATCTGAAAACAGATTTTTGCCGCTATTATCAAGTTTTTAAACAAAATTTTGACGGAACAGTTTAGTTTTGCTTAAAATGTGTGTCCTTAATGAAATAATAAAAAAAAATCTAAGTTCGCTGGAAAGATCAGAATTTCAGACTTCGTTAAACTAGATTTAAACTTAAACCACCTCTCAAAAGTCCGACCGTTAAGCGGCGTAATATATACCGAGTTGTTTGGGTAGTCGACTGAGTTGGTAGCAAAAAAGAAAATATATAATAATAAAAAATCAATACAATTATTTGATGCTCTGGCGGACTGCTCTTTTGCTACCTTGTGCAAAAATAAAATTATAACATTTTGCAATAGGCTGACAAATTTTTAGCCTCCTTGTGTGTATGCACCCTATGGAAAATATTGTATAAAATGTCCTGCACAACAGGCCCTGTAATAAGTGAAAATAAGAACGCTGCGAAAAGTTTTTGAATCGGGAAAAGAACACATATCTGAAAATTAAACTAAAAGTGTTTACGAAATTCCCTCACTTTCCATGGGAAAATTTATATTTTATTTCTGTATTCCGTTACTGAAACAGGCTGACAACAACTAATACAATCATGCACTAGCGCAGATCAAAAGAATTCGACACAATATTCATGACTGAGCGCGGGATTGAACTCAGGACCCTCCGCTTCATAGTGTCGTGTTCTACTACTTCAGCAAACAGCATCCCAAAAAGCCTGGTATACGTTTTAAAGAACTAAACTGCGTCATTTTCATTAATGAGTAGACTTAAGCAGTTTACTCTAGGATTTTTCTATTGCCAGTGTTTACACAAACACAAGTGGTACTAGCTCTGGTACTAAGGGTACCACAATAGCACAAGTACGTAAAGCTTAGGCCTACAAGCTATCACCGAGTGTCTTAACTATACCAACTGATCCCCTGTAATGACAACACCATGTTAAAGGTAAAGATTCCTTTGATAAAAAATTACTGAATTGGAACCGATTGGTAGTCCCTGAGAATTAGTAATGTGACAGGATCTGTTTCATCTGGTACATTTCTCAAGTGATTTATTCTTGTTCCTTGGAATATTTATAATATTTTGCTGAATATAAGATGTTACGATCCTTAACTTAGAAGAATACGGAATGAATGCGGGTGTGAATGAGGCTGGTTAGCCAATCAGCTTATAATCTGGCCACGTTGCTATACACGTTTTAAGCCAATTTATTTCAATAAAGCGCTAAATAAGTTATAGAAGAAATAATTTTGTTTCATAAATAAATAATTTTTTCAAATCAAATAAAATAATTAATTTCCTCAAGAAGTGTGACGAAATATTGAAAAATAAATTATTTTAAATAAAAATTAAGAAACCTTAAGCTTTAAAATAATAGAATATAATAATAATTAGAAATAGGTAAAAAAAACCAGAAGAATTTTATATACAGTCGAATCCGCTTTAGCGCAACACGGTTTACTGAAAAAAAAATCGGAAAATCCTTGCACTGATTTTAAACGTAGCTAGTCTTATTCACTTCGCTTTAGCGAAACTTCGCTTTAGCGAAACATCGCTTTACTGAAAATATCGTATTACTGAAAACCAAAAGCAAGCCCACAACTATGTTTTGTATGAAACTTACTTCGCTTTAGTGAAAAAATAAACAATGACAAATTTATTTATTAGAAATCGATTGCATAACTTAAGGCTGCAAAAATTGTGCATGTTTTGTCCATAAAAAAATTAAATGGCAAAATGTAGTTGTCCTTTTCGCTCTTACGTACTTTATTGTATTTCTCTATTATATTGTCAATGCATGTGGCTAGACATTTTCAAGGAATCCGTGAAAAATTTCAACAACAAAGTGAATAATTCTATGAATAATTTTTTTTTAACTAAAATTTTTACGTTAAATTGACGTAAAAAAAATATACAGATTTGATATAAAAAATATTGTTTTACTGATTTTAAGCAGTACGCTTAGCTGTAACAAACTGGGTTCGTGACGTGATAAAATTTAAAGGTGTCCATGGTATCGGAGGATATACCATGGAGGCACCCATACCATGGACTCCTTATTATAGTGCGCACAACAGGCCCATGAGGCCTAGGTGTGATCCGCAACGGATTAGGATAGCTTATGCCCCTCTCTTCAACCTAACCTAACCTAAACTAACCTAATTGTAACAAATTTCAATAATCCGAACTACGTTTAAAAAAAAATCGGATAACTGAAAAAATGGTTTTTAGTTATTTCCAGTAAAGCGGAGTCGACTGTAGAAGAAATATTTATAGCTACCCTCGTATAAACAAATATAAATGAATTCCTTCACACTCCACATCAGTTTTGTAACAATTTTCGTTTTGTTTCGTTTAGGGATGCATAATAGAGTCGTCCTTAAAATTGTATCAAATCACAACACCCGCACACAAACACAATATTAACTATTGCATTTATACTATTAACATATTTGAACTATGCGTGAGTGTGTGTAAGACATTTGGTTAGCCTTAAATATTTTTGGAAAAGGACAATGTATTACACACACACACACACACACACACACACACTATGTGAAACATGATTAACCTTTAATTAATTAAATTTTCTCCAGATTCATTGAAGATGAGAATCAGAACTTCTGTATAAATTATTTAAAGATTATGGCAGTTGTGCTGAAAGTCCTATTGTAATGCAGTTTAAATTAAAGAGAATCTACTGCTTAAAATACGAGGTTTGTTTAAAGTATATGGAGAATTTTTAAATATTGCGGAGCACATCCCATCGAATAAGTTCTTTAATGTGAGTCATATAAATACATGTTTTCTATATCTATAGTGGAGTAGTCCGTAGCCCGCTGTCGTGAATGTGTTTAATGTATTATGGATTAAACACACTCACAACAGCAGGCTACCGACTACACAACTACTGAATTAGATTACATGTGATGATATGGGAATGATTATTTTCAAGGCTACACGGCAGGTTGTTGTCCGTGCTATTTTTGACATATAAATACATGAATTGAATTTCTGTAGTCATGTAGCCGGTAGCCCGCAGTCGGGAATGTGTTTAATGTATTATGCATTAAACACACTCACGACAGCAGGCTACCGACTACACAACTACTGAATTAGATTACATGTGATGATATGGGATTGATTATTTTCAAGGCTACACGACAGGTTGTTGTCCGTGCTATTTTTGGCATATAAATACATGAATTCAATTTCTGTAGTCATGTAGCCGGTAGCCCGCAGTCGGGAATGTGTTTAATGCATTACTCTGCAGTAGCTAATGCATAGACCACGAAGCTGAAGATCCCAGGTTCCCAAACGCACTCACTCATGAAAATATAGTATCGAATTTGTCTGATCTGTTTTATTGTGTTGCAATGAGAGGTTGCTAAAGTGCCCTCCTTCCTCCGTACTATTGCAGATAATTCGAATATGCCAACGACTTTATTATTATTTTCAAAAGAAATATTAATGGAATTAATATTATTTTTATATTTATTACGAGTACTGAAATGAGTTTTACAACAAACAAAGTTTTTATACAATAAACATCAATATTTTTATAAATACAATATGATGTTTTTTTTTGTCGTATAAATAAATTCTATTACATTCATTAATATTTAACAATAGTTGGTTTGGTCAACGAAAAACAATGAACTGAAAATTACGAGATCATCCAAAGATTTGAGTTCAATAGCACATTTTTTTTTTCTCCCAACAATTGTTGCTGTAAATTGGCAGTGCATCATATGCGCTGCCTGCATACATAAATAGTGGTCTGTTGAGGAGTTATAATTGTTTGTAGTAAAAAAAAAACTAACAATTGTCCACTTAAATAAAAGAGTTGGAGTAAAAAAAAAACGAACGAAATTGTTGAACATTAATTGGTTTTTAAATCGATACTTCTGCTGATGGTGATGATGATGTGAGAGCCGACATAGACAACAGAACTTGTATAGACATGAACTGACATGCTGCTGCATGCACTAGCGCTGAATGTAGTAAATAATAAATAGAGGTAGAATAAAAAAAAATAATAAAATTTTCTTTCGTTTTAAAATACAAGCCCGCTAATTCATAAAAATATATAAAAGGCCTTTGTAATCTATTTTAAGAAAATTAAAAAAAAAAAAATTTTTTTTTATAATTTATATATCAAAAACATTTTATCAGTCCACGTCACAGAATCCGATTCCATTCGCAAATGGAATAGATTCCGTATTTTGGGTCCTCAGAGTACAAGAAAGTGAAATATTTTTCCGAATGACATCTCGTTTAATATCACTAGGTAATTTCGTTCGTGTTTCGTGTGTAACGCAGCGAAATATCCCTCTCAGGCCCCATAAAATATATTCTTCATCAGTGGTGAAATCTAAGACGATCTAGCCACGTCCTTCCGAACGAAAACACCTAGAGCTTTTAAATTTGGTACAAAAAAAATTTTATTTTTGAAAGAAAGCAGAGGTCATGTTTGGAAATGAGCTAAATCGGGCCAGAGGGAAAAAACTTCCCCTAAGAAGAACTAAACTAGCCCCTACAAAATAAAATCATTTTCTTATATATTTTTTTTTTTTTAAGCAAAACATATATTTTTATGTCAAAAATTTAAATTTTTAACTCAAAATTTCTTAATTTTATACCTGCTGATTCTTTTCCCAAATTTACAAAAATTTAAATTTTTATGGCAAAGCTGATACGTTCTCTGATCTTCCCCTGCACTACTTCTCTACCTATTCCCTAAATGACCCTATAAAAATTTTTTTTCTACCCTTAATTAAACGAAATTTTACTTTTTAAGTTTGTACGGCAAAAGTGACATGTACATATTAACACATGAAGTTTTCGACATGAAGGGACGTGAAGAAAATAATTAATTGGTTATACGCGTATTAAATAAAAGTGTGATACACTTCTCGTATACAATTTCCTAATGAAATATGTTTATATTAAAACCAGGGACCGTAACTGTTATGACTTTTATAAAAAAATCAAGAAATAAGAGTTATTTTTGATTTTTATATTTTAGATGATTTTTATTATTGATATAAAAATATAAAAATCAAAAATAACTTTTATTTTTCATGTAAAAAAATAAAAATCAAAAATAACTTTTATTTTAAAAAAATAAAAATCAAAAATAACTTTTATTTTACATTTAAAAATATAAAAATCAAAAATAACTTTTATTTTTCATTTAAAAAAATAAAAATCAAAAATAACTCTTATTTTTCATTTAAAAAAAAAAAATCAAAAATAACTCTTACTTTTGATTGTTAAAATAAAAATCAAAAATTTAAAAATCATGCAATATGTCGGATGCATTTCGCCTAAAAATCATGATGGTGTAATTAAAAGTTTTCTACGATGTTCATTTATGTATGATTTATTTCTTCAAAAATTGAAAAATAACTCTTACATGTTTCCGGTCCCTGATTAAAACTGTTATCAAATTCAATCAAACGACCTCATGCGAGGATATAAACAACAATACACAAGAGCACTGATGATGAAAGTGTGGCGGCTTTCGAAAACAGCTATTTTGCTTTTCCAGAAAAGTTAAATAATTAAAAACTATTATTGAATTTCCTTTGTGCCTTGGAATATTCCTCATGTCTTTTTGAATTTAAACAAAATTTTGAACAATTGGCCAGATAATCTTAATTGAATGATGTCGCGTAACAAAAAATCAAAAGATTTATATAAAATTTTCTATATTTTTTATATGTTATTTCTTTTCCCTTAGCAAGAGTGTTGAACATATTGTTTTAAATAATATTTTTACAGGTAAAGTCTTATACCAGTATCACGTTCGAAAGTGTTTTCTTTTCAACACCTACAGAAAAAAATAAAAAAACAAAAAAAGAAAAAGAAAACAAAAACAGAAACACTCGTATGAACACAAACTTACAAACCTGCAAAAATCAGGCTTGTAAATGTAACTGACTGACATGTCATCCTGATATTTTAATAACAACAGAAAAACAATAGACAAAATGAAAATGATAGCAAAATGTTGCATCAATACAGTGGGCGGCCCCATATGTATTTGAGTACCACAGTCTTATCACCATAACGGACATCGGCTCATTCATTGTGGAATTATTATATAGACTAGGTTCGAAGAGCTAATTTAAAAATTTTTTAATTCTAAAACTTCATTTAGTCAACATCTCCAAAGATACGATTTTAGTCTCAGAACTCCCCATATAAAAATCCAGCATCTTGTCTAATATTCTCGGCTACTCCAAATCCATTACATTTTTGATCGTGTTATTTATAGATTTTTTTGCTAAAATATTTAGCCCTGAGTTTACGTATACAGATTTTGTGGCAGTCGTGTCCACGGTGCCATGAATAATGTCTTCCACTTGTTGCATATAAAAATTTACCTGAAAAACACTGAACAACACAAGTGTGTGTGAGTATAAAAACTATCCTCAACATTTAAATAAAATCTGGCCAAAATGAATAACCATAACGACACCTTGAAGCGAAATTTTCTTATGTGCCATTATTCTTCTTTTTTACTAAATTGTAATAAAAATTAATGTGAGTTTTCTATAAAAGTTACATTTTTATATTTCTAATCCTTAATTTAAAATGCCTACAAAATTGTATTTAATTAATATTATTTAGAATTATGTATGAATTTTATTATTTAGTGCATTATTTTAGCTGCAAACTTAATTCTGGCATCTCATAATTCGTCTAATCGACGACGCATGTTCTTTTGCACGAGTTGGATCCAGGTCAGATATAAAGGGTCCGCCAAATAACGTTTTTTTTTTCAACTGGTGCTTATTTCGTGAATGGTAACACTTAGCGCATGTCTGATTTGACAGATAATTAGTTTTATCCTTCCGCTGAACGAATATGGTTGTGTATCCGCGTGAGCAACGCTTCGCTAAGTGGGCCTGCGATCGACTTACAGAAGATGCCGATTTTGCCATAAAAAAAATTCATCTTTTCAGATGAAGCTCATTTTGATCTTGGCGGGCATGTAAACAAGCAAAATTGTCGCATTTGGGGCACAGAAAACCCGCACGCATACATTGAAGAGCCGACGCACCCAAAACGAGTCACTGTTTGGTGCGGATTTTGGTCCAGAGGGATAATTGGGCCATTTCTCTTCGAAAATGAGAAAAGAGTGGCCGTTACAGTCAATGGCAATCGTTATCGGGCCATGCAGCCATTTGAATGAAACTATTTTCCATTATTAATCGGAAGGATTGTACTTTTAAATAAAAATAGAAATTTGAGAAAATATTCAGTAGTTTTTTTAATAGCATTTTCAAAAAAAAAGTTATTTGGCGGACACTGTAGAATATAAGGGAATGATTATTTTCACAGCTACAGCGCAGGTTGTTGTCTGTGCTACTTTTGTATCTGTAATCAAATTAAACTAGTTTCTACTTTCATAGGAGACAATAAGCAGATTAGTGATGTCAACTCTACAAAAAATCCTAAATAAATAAGCTATTAAAAATATTTTTAAATTGCTTGGAATTTTATTTTCAAAAAAATTTTATTAGTCTTGGAAGTCGCAAAACTCAGTCAGCATCAAGTCTCGTTAGCAATTATTTTTAAGTGCAGTCAGACCACTGCTCGTATATTATCTTTCGAGAGTTTTGCGTCTCACTCGCCTAATTAATTTCTACACGGTAGAGATTTACGATTCTTTGAAAAATTATTTCGTTGTTAAGCCATAAGTCGCGTGCAGTCAGTCACAGAAACGGATAAAAAATACGGGTTTATAACATCATCGCCAGCATATGGTCTGCAAAATAATTTAAAAAAAAATTGAGAAGGTAATCAAAGTTCAGCATAAGGAGTGTTAATGAGTGCTAACATCGTATTGATACAATTCTCGTATACTATTTTTTCATAAAAATTGCAAACATAACAAGTAAAAACGTTATATTCGACCGGCTAGAATCTTAAATACCGTCCAAATATTTGGTAAATAAAAACTCTATTGTGTCGGGGTTACTCTGGGAGGGGCCGCGTGGGAGACATCTCACCTCAATTTTGGGAGTTATTAAGTGTAGAAATTTTTTTTATAGGTTCTTTTAGGGGCTGAAAGTGGGGGAGGGTAGAAAACATCTCAGCTTCGTCATAAAAGCTTTAAAATTAAATTTTTAAGGATGTAGGCTTAAATTGTACAATTTGTTAAATAATTACACTATTTTTCCATGTAATATGTTACTTCGGCGCCCACTAAAGGGGGCACGGACCAAAAATGGATTTTGACTGCAACGCTGCGGTTCTTCTTTGACATAAAAATTTGTCATTTGCTTAACTAAATTGCAAAAAAAAACTTTGAAAATTATGTTGATTTTAGAAGTTGGTTTAGTTCTTCTTAGGGGAAGTTTTTTACCTCTGGCCCGATGCAGTCCATTTCCGAACTGGACTACCCTTCACATTATATATATACCAAATTTCAAAAGCTCTGGCTCTTTTCGTTTGGATTGTATCGTGATTTCCACAGACGGATAGATTTCATCACTGATCAAGAATATATATAATTTATGGGGTCTCAGATGGTTATTTCGCTGCGTTAAACTGGGAATAACAAGGGAAATACCCTCGAATTATATTTTGAAGGGTTTAAAAATTATTAAAACTTTTAAGTAAACCCCCTAATAAGTGCTAATAAGCAAAAAAAATACGGAGTACTGATTATAAAACTATAAAGGCTTTCGAAAATAGTACTGTCCTGTGCTCTGCTGCGTATATTAAAAATGTGCTAGACTTTTGGTCATACCTTTCTGTATTTAATATAACAACTTTCAGCCCACAGAATCTTAATTGAGTTTAAATTATTTAAATTTATATCGGAATGATCAAATATAATATACAGAAGTACAAGATCGTTTGCTTATATTGATCGGCTATGTAACTTAACAAGGACAATTGATGTCCTTTTAAAACACGTGTCAGTACCAGAGAACTTCACTTGCTGATCAAAAAACCGTTCAACAATAACAAACGCACAAAAAACTTGTCTTTTATTTGCAAATGATCAAACTTGCCCGCACACTCTCTTTTGTTGATGATTTTAAAGCAACCGAACATATGCCTCTCTGTTGGTTCTGATGTTATACACATCGGCTGACTCTTTTTTAAGCTAGAAATAAAAATATTAATCAAACTTGCTCAAGCTTTTATATGCGTTGTTAATTTTAAGGCAATCGAACCACATGCAGGTTGAACACTTGCTTATTTTCATCATAGGTCGAATCAAACTTGCCAACTTGTGGACTTGTCTATTCCGCTCAACGCTCAAAAATTTGATCAACATTAAAGTACAAAAAGCAAGAAATCATTGTGTATGAATTTGTTCATTCCTAGTAGTAGAACACGAGACTATGAAGCGGAGGGTCCTGAGTTCGACCCCGCGCTGAGTCATGAAATATTGAAGGCATAGCACTGAGCACTGAACATAATTGGCAGCGACTGACACTATCATGTACTAAGAGCAGAGTAACAGCACCCACCTTCGTCGGCCTGTAGCAAAAATTAGCCGGCGATGTAAAAGGTTAAAATAGCTACAAAAAAAACTGTCTATCTTCTCATCTTTCCTAATCTGTCCCCTCAATACCATCCCCTCGATTTCAGTTCCGGCGCAATGCATTGCATATGTAGGGGCCATCCCCTGAATGCTGGTCCTACTTAAAAAAAAAAACAAAGGCACGCTTGTTTTTTTATTTTAATTTACAGTGGTTTATGATGTCTATTCGTATTGTTTATGAGAAAATAGGAAATTTTTGTAAGAAAATATTAATTTTATTTGCAGTTCGATATTGCAAATAATATTTATTATTATATTTGTTTATTTTTATTTGTTGTCCTTTACAGTGGTGTGTAGCAGTTTAATTTGTATTTCTTATTAAGCTAAAATTGAGAAACACAAATTTTCTGCAGTACCCTCTAGTACTTATTCGTTTTCCATAATTATTTCACTTAATATGGACCATATTATACTTTTTCCCTTACGCCGTGGCGACAAGCTGTAAACATTCTTGGAAATTGGACTTAAAACAATTGTTTTCTCTTTTGCCATATTTGCATGTGTATTTCGGCGTATGTAGTTTAACTAAATTTGATCTATTAATCGGACACTTGTTTAACAATAAAAGACAAACAAAAGACAAGCCTCTTTTTGCAAAGGATCAAACTAGTGCACACATTCTCATTTGTTTCAATTTTTTAAAAAAAAGTCTCATAAACCACCGTGCATTTGCCCATGTGTCTTCCCTTTCACTTTGTTTTTGATGAACAAAATCAAATAAAGACTAACCCCATTATTCATAAACAATTATGAGAGTCTAATAACAGCGTAATAAAACAAAATTTGATATGAAATTTGCTCTATAACACTCTTATAAGCCTCTCATAATTTTTATGAATAAGGGGGTAAACCTGTATCAGTGTTGAATTGGTTATGTTGTTTGCATTGTTCGCATATCATATTGCTCAAGTCACACAGACGGTCGGTTCAAACATGTTGTGTGAATTAATGAGAATAAGAGCGTTTGGACACGATGAATTTACTACAAGCCCTTCTCTTGCCTGTGCGATCTTGCTCATAAAATGCTTTTGTTAATTCTAGTCAACATCAGAATTTGATGTATACAGCAGAATGAAATGATTTTTAATCATCATTGAATTTTTCTTTAATCTTTAAAATGAACAAAAATTTTTGTGCTGAACAAAATCAAGAAAAATCGTGATTTTGAAGTACTCTGGTCAGTACCTTGAGAGTCGAATTAAGGATAAGCTGGCAAATACGAAATTTTTAACAAACGATAATTACGCCCATAAGGCTCGTTGTATAGTCAATCATGTGAAAAACCTCAAACTCTTTAGTCATAAAAACAGAACAACAATAGCTGGCAAAATTGATTCAGCGACTGAAATACTGAAATGCAGTTGAGTTTTACACTGATTTCTGAGTTACTGCTGCTGTGTACTAGTGTATGTGTGTGCATGTGTGTGTGTGCGTATGTGTTGGCATGTTTTACTTTTATTGAATTTTATAAACACTTTTTTATTATTTTTTTATTATTATAGCTTTTGTTGTTGTTGTAGTTGTTGTTGTTCTTGTTTTATTGTTTACCATTTTTCAATTTAAGCAAACAAAACATTTTAATTTCAAAGATTTAATTAACAATATCGTCATGTTTTTAAAAATACTCTCCAATAGGCAACAACACCCGAGCTACTACTGCAGTCAATAAAAAAGTAATAATAATGGGAGCAACAGGCATGTGTGTGGCTGTATGTGTGTGTGTGTGTGTGTGTTTGTGTTTGTAGGTGGGTGTGTGCTTGTACATGCCTGCATTTGCATTGAAAGGTATTGAACCAAATGACAAAAGGATCTGATCTCGAAAGTCAATTTGGACTACAAAATAAAACTAGTGACCGGCAGCAGCAACTACCGAATGTTTGCTTTTAATTGGAATTTAAATAGTTTGTATTGTTGTCAAATATGAGAGATTAATAATTGCTGATGTCCTTTCTGCTTAACAAACAACACTTTAGCAAAACAGCTCGTCCTTTATTTACTGTTTGGAGAACAACTTCGTTTAAGTAATCACATATTAGTAGCTTAGGAGCCAGCCAAGGCTGTTAAGACAGAAGGGAACCAGTCGGAGTTGTAAAAGAAATGTTGATAGAAAATTTGTTGTTTAAAGTACAAGGACAACAATAGTCCTATTCACAATCTTGTGCAAATGGTTGGGCATTATTAATTTTTTTTTTCATAATTTCTTTAAAGAAAAACCTTTTAGCAATTTTCCTAGAGGCGACTTAAAGCAGCACAAAAACAATTTAACAGCATCGCCAATTTCGTCAGAATATTAAAATGCAACGTCGCTGCAAACATTCAATGAAAATTAAATTATTGCACTTCCCTTTGAATGGCAAACAACAAAATTTTGTTTTCTTTTGTTTTGTTTATCAAACATTCAATTTATGCATCAGACTTTTATTAGGCAAACAAACCAGTTTAACGAACTCCTTTGCTCTTCCTGCTGCAAATGCTTATGCATTTGAGTGACACTTCCGGTTGTCTTTTTTTGTTTTTCTATTTTTCCATTAACAACAAGTCATGCCGTTTAGATTTTTGCTTAGCGGAAAAAGCGTTGCTAGCGAGACACAACAGGTTTTGTGATATTTCTTTTAGCTGCTTTTGAACTTGACAATAGCATGAATGCCGGAAATGCTTTTACATGTCATCGAGCACTTTGCCGGCAATTTGCTTAGAACAAATTTGCAACCAAAATTGAATTATTTATATAATCGAATTATATATTGTAGTCCTGGTTGTATGAATAATAATTGGTGATGAGGCTGATAGAGAAAAATCTTTTGTGAATAGATAAAAAAAGAATAGCAGTTTGCGAGCGGGTAGTAGGAGAGGAGTTCTTAGTGCAATATATAGATCTCCAGCAATTAATATAAAATATGCAGTGAATAAAATCTGCAACGATTTCGTCTAAAATTAGTAATTTAATGATTTGTTGCTTCATTTGTTAAGGGTTAAATCTGCATTTCATTGGCTCTTAAGCCAAATCATCAGTGGATTTTCACTAACTTTAGGAAATCGTCATCGGAACCTATTAGTTTGTGCAAAAGTTTGTGCAAAAGTTTGTGCAAAATTTTGTGCAAGATTTTGGGACAAAATTATTGAGAACCATTAATAATAAACCTCCAGTGTTTGTTTGCTTTATCTTGGACCAGCACTCAGGAGATGACCCCTATGCAATGCATTGTGCCGGAACTGAAAACGAGGGGATAGTATTGGGGAGACAGATTAGGAAAGAAGAGATGAAGATAGACATTTTTTTGTAGCTATTTCAACCTTTTTTTACTTCGCCGGCTAATTTTTGCTACAGGGCAACTCCCAATTATATACGAGGGCGGATTGATATTGAAGCTACCTAGCGCTAGATGGCAGCACAAACACAAAAACTTTTATTTTTTTAGAAGTTACGATCTGTCACATATCAGCTGTTAAAATTTCACCCAAATTCAGCGATTTTGTGTTTTTTAGAAAAATTGAAAAAAGTGAATTTCCTGCAGTGATTAAACGCTATTATTTGAAAGGGAAAACGGCGAAAGAGACAAAAGAAAAGCTCGATAAATATTACGGTGAGTCTGTTCCGTCAGATTACATGGTCAAATATTGGATTGCTGACTTTAAACGCGGCCGCGAACAAGCACTGCAACAATACCGTCAACAGGAAGGCCAAAAGAGGTGGTGGTTACTGAAGAAAATCTCAAGAAAATCCTCGATATCGTTATGAATGATCGCCGAGTCAAGTGACGTGAGATTGTTGAAATGGTAAAAATATCATATGGACGTGCGTTCAACATGTTGCATGAACATTTGCATATGAAAAAGCTATTGGCAAGATGGGTGCCGCGCGTTTGCTCAGTGTCGAACAAAAACGAGTTCGGCAGACCACTTCACAGCGGTGTTTGGCCATGATAAAGCGTAATCCTGTTGACTTTTGGCCTCGATTAATAACTGCGGATGAAACGTGGGTCCACCACTACACACCTGAAACCAATCGAAATCAATCGATACAATGGGTGGGCTGGAAGCTGGTGGAAGTGCTCCGAAGAAGGCGAAGACAGTGAAATCGGCTGGCAAGGTTATGGCCACTGTATGTTGAAATGCACACGGAATATTGCCCATAAATTATTTTGAAAAAGGATCCGCAACCACAGGAAAGTATTATCGGGCATTATTGGATCAACTGCTTGATGCAATCAAGAAAAGACGACCACATTTAAAGAAGAAGGAAAAAGTGCTCGTTCCTCAAGTCCACGCACCGGTTCACATAGCATTAGATACGATGCTAAACTTACGTGTGAACTACACTTCGAATTGGTTGATCATCCACCTTTTATAGTCCAGATTTAGCTCCTGGTGACTTTTTTCATGTTTTCAAACTTGAAAAAATGGCTCGCAGGAAAAACGCTCACCTCAAACGAAAAAGTGATTATCGAAACTAACGCGTATTTCGAGTCGTTCCCAAAATCGTATTATTCAGATGGTATAAAAAAGTTTGGAATATCGTCTCACTAAGTGTATTGAGCTAAAAGGAGACTAGGTTGAGAAATAAATGGTTTTTGAAAAAAAAAACATTTTTTTTCCTATTAGGTAGCTTCAATATCAGTCCGCCCTCGTAGCTATTCAATAATTTAGTTTTTAGCTTTTTGGTGGCTCATAAATTTTATTTCGTCAAATATTTGTAGGGCAATGGGGAAACATATTCATGACATATCTTTGGCAGTATCACAGGCATTATTTCTTATTCTTGTGAACAAATCTCCGTCCTTAAATTTATTTTTTAAAACAGACCAATCTGATGCATTTTCTATCGCCACGGCATGCGAACATTTTACAAAAATACTTTCAAATTATGAATTAGTAGTGGAATCGGAAACTGATAGTTTCAGCGATAGTGAGTAGTATATATTACATTCTTGTTTATTGTATGTTATAAATAAATTTAACCATTTTGAATAATAATTAACAAGTTTTATTAGTTATTCGTTCAAGGGTATGTGGTGGGTAGGCATATTATTTGATATGTGAGGATATGTGAGAGGTGGGCGAGTCCTTTGAGAAAATTTCATATAACTCACCTTAGTTATCAGTAATATATCAGAGACAAATCGAGCCCAATTTGGTTCAATTCCTACAACAATTTTGGAAAATATAAGTTTTTTTCATTTCAGGATATATGGGAGGTGGGCGAGTCCTTGGGCCGATTTTTTCAAAACTTCGTTTTTTCCCTTTCCTACTTATAATAGTAATGTGTACCAATTTTCATTCTTCTACGATAACTCCTTCTATTTTTGGCCGCCGTTTATATGAAAACAAGACACTGTGCGGCACGCCTTCACTCTTAATTATTTTATCAATTGTTGTTCTAATACATATTTTTCATTGGTACATTTATTTTCCTTATGCTAAAAATGTTTTAAATATGCAAAAGTTTTTATTTATACGTCTAACAAATATTTGATGAAAAATGCACAACCAATAATTTCTGGTTTCAGTTTTATCAAATTAATTTATTTTTTTTTTTAAATGGGGAAGTGCCAATATGCAATTAGAATCTCTTATCTCTAATAGAAATATTAAAGTTGCGTTTGTAAAAAAAAAAATAAATAAAAAAATAGTAGCTACTCTTACTTCACCAAATGTTTGTTAGATTTGAACGTACGCAGGTATGAACAAATTTTATGAAACTTTGCAAAATAGTATGTCTATATATTAAATTCTAATAGATTTTTATAGACAAACAATTTTCTTACAAGTTTGTGACAATTATTTTAAAACTAAGATATTTTACCAATTACTAAAATCAAGTTTGCTTATAATAAAGAAACAAACAAAAATCCAAAAAAGTATGCAACATTTTTTTCCACACACACAAATTTCTTACCTTGTAAAATATATTAAATATTAACAAGTGCTGACAAACACAATACACATGAGCACTGATGGTGAAAGAGTTGCGGCTTTCGAAAACAGCTGTTCTGCTCTGCTGTGTAAGTCTAATAACTTAAAAAACTGATGTTGACTTGCCTTTGTGCCTTGGAATATATGTCATGTCTTTCTGCATTTAAAACAAACAATTTCGCAGAATCAGCCTATAAATCTTAATTCAAAAGTAGTTACTCTTACTTCATCAAATGTTTGCTAGATTTAAACGTAAATTTATTCTTACACAAAAAAAAAACATTTATTTTTTCTACAACTGCTTGCTTTCTTATATATACAATAATCATGGTTTATCTTTTATTTGCAGCACAAGAGTGGTGAATGACTGTCGCAGGTATGAACAAATTTTATTTTAATCTTTTGCAAAAAAATATTTCTCTATATTAAAATCACTTACATAATAAAAGACTTTTATTAACAATAACTTGTCTTACAAATTTGTGACAATTATTTGAAAATTAAGATTTTTTTCCCAATTACTAAAAATCAAGCTCCTTTATAAGAAACAAACAAATATCCAAAAAAGTATGCAACATTTTTTGCCACACACACAAATTTCTTATTGTGTGAAATATATTTTGGTTTCCGCTCAGGGCTGGAAGTAGAGCTCAGGGGAAAAATGTAATAAAAAATTATTTTAAATTGTTAATTTTTTCAACGGGCTTAAGTTCGAATCTGAATGACTGCAAATGATTTTTTATTATTTTATTAATAAATGAATTTGTTCAAATTCTATTTAATCTTATTTATATTAAGATTGGAATATTATTTACTATTTCGAAATGGTGGTGCAGTTTTTCATTAGAAAGTGTAAAAAATGTAACATTCTTTTCCAGAAAAGAAATGATTAAAAAAATTATGAAACTGTTACAGAAAATATCAATTTGTATTAAAATCGTTTTAGTAATGATACAATTCTCGTTTTCACAAAAATTTTTGTTAGAAAGAAAATATTCACTCGTTCAATTCAATCATATAAAAATGATGATATGGATAACTATTTATGAGAACCGATGATGGGAATAAAGCGACTTTCTAAAACAGCTTTGTCCTACTCTACTGTGTCAGTTGGATAATTAAATGCATATTGATTTTATTTTGTCTCTTGGAATATTCATCACACTTTTCCTTAAAATATAACACGACAAACCTTAACCTGAAAATCTGAATTAAATTTAAATACTTTCAATATATTTTCACAGCTTGAAACTGCTGCTGTAGGATGACCCACATTTTACTAAATTGCAATTGCAAAAAAAAAAATTATAATAATAATAACAAAAAGGGAATAAGATGTCATTTATACTGAAACACTATTTAATTTAATGTGAGCTTTTAATATCACAAAACATTTTCCATAAATAAATTGAATTTTAAAATTTTACAATGGCCCCCCTCCAAAATCAAGCTTAAAGCATTATTTTTACTAATAGATTAACAATTTAATTTACTATATAAATGTTTACATTTTGTACCTTAATTGATTATACATGAGTGAAGCCCTCCCGGTAGCTGCTAAAGAAACTAAGAAACTAATCAGCTATAAAATGAAATCACATTTTAGAAAATGTATAAATAAAACAACCCCTCAAAAGAAGCTGGTAACTAAAAACCCCTACGAATATATTGACAAGGATACATATGAGTGTATGTGTGTGTGTGCGTGTGTGTGCTTAGAGACACATGTGAATAGATATTCAAATGACATGACAAGAAAACCCAACTTGGCTATAGAAAAAGAACTAATGAATTATGATTAAAAGGATTTTTTACAGTCCCATGAATTCTAAAGAGACCAAAAGCACGTTCTCACTGAATTTCAAAATACAACAACTCACTGGCCATGGACACATTAAATAAACGCTAAAAGGAAGGTAACGAATTTTCTTGCATATGAAATTTGCTACAAAATATATACGAAATGATGAAACGAAAGGGGGGGGGGGGGGGGGGATTTCATAAAGCAGCCCTTTAAAAGTGTAAATACATAAAGCACAAACACACTTTTTGAAATTTGATTCCTTTTCAGGGACATGAATATGGAAGTATTGGATTTTAGCTGGTTTTAATTATTTAGAAAAAGACACGCCAATAGGTTTGGAATTTAAAGCCTTTTTTGGGTTCTAAGGTTAAATAAAGTAAAAACGTTATATTCGACCGGGTCGAATCTTAAATACCCTCCAAATATTTAGTAAGTGAATTTAAAAGGTTTAACTGGGTGGGAGAGAGTTCCTTTATGTAATATTGTACGTCAACGCCCACTAAAGGGGGCGGGGTTCAAAAATAGACAATATCATGTTTTCCACAGACGAACGTATGGGCATTGGCTAAATCGTCTTAAACTTCATCACTGATCAAGAATATACATATTTACTTTATAGGGTCCAATTCCCTTGGGAGGGTATAAAAACTGTATTTTGGCGAGGTCGCTCTGGCAAGGGCTGTGGGGACACATTTCACCTTTGTCTAAAAATAAATGTTTGAGATAATCGGCCTGATTGTGTAAGGCGTTGGCGTTTGCGCCGAAGTCTCGCAGTCAAGAATGATAAAATTAAGATTACGCCTTGCGCATGATTTACCGTTTGATGACGTATTTGTTCCCTCGAAGAGATTGCCAAATGTTTCATATATGCACAACTAATACTTTCTCGTTCAAAATTAATATTTTATTCTATATTTGGCAACTCTTCACACAATTTACTCAGAGAGATTTCCAATTTACTCAGAGAGATTTCCAACAAGCAAATTAAATCGGATTTATGAAAGTGCAAGTTTTGTGTTATATTTTATAATAAATTGTGTTATATTTTAAAATAAATATATTAAAATAATTATTAAACAACTTCAAGTGTAAAAAACTTATTAAAACTTGATTTTTAAGGCTCATAAACTGTAAACAAAAAACCTAAATTAAAGAGAAAAGAGAACAAAAAGAGCAAACATGAAATGTGCAGTGGGCAATTGCAAACAAAGTGACAGCAAAAAAACAAGTGAGAAATAATTGTGTTAAAATTTAATATTATTATCAAAACTCTTTTTGTTTTCGAAAAGCTGGTCATTTTATAGTTTTCCAACAGATGAAGCTCAAAGGAAGTTATGGCTGATATTTTGCAAGAAAAAAAAATTGTTTTGTATGGGGAAAAAAGAAAAATAATTAGCAATTGGTTTCAATATTTATATAAAATATCTATAAATGAACAATTTCAAATAAAAAAAGTGGAAAGTAAAATAATTTTTTAAAATTGTTTATTATCAAACAAATTTAATTTGAAAATTCGCAATTTGCCCCACTGTCCTGTTTTTACAATAACATAATAGTTCTCCAACTGAATTTTATTAGCCAATCAGAACACATGTTGAGTGACGTCAGAGTTCCATCGTGCGCAGAAAAGAATTTTTATTTCAGCTTGTTGGCGTAATCTTTATTTTATCAATATTGCTCGCAGTTTTCATTAATCTACTACGAAATACGACAGAAGCGTAAACGCAAACGTCTTACACAATCAGGGGGAATGATACAGAAATTAAAAAAAAAATAATTTTTTTTATAGGGTCATTTAGGTGGCAAAGGAGGAGGAGGGGTAGGGCAGAGTAGTACCAGGTTACATGTCAGCTTCGTCATTAAAGCTTAAAAAGGTTATTTTTTAAGAATATAGGCTTAAGTAAAACAATTTGTTGAATTTTTACACTTTTTTTGCATATAACAATGCCCACTAAAGGGCCAAACGCCAAAAAAGGGTGTTTTTATAAGAGCTTGCTGATTTGAAATTTAAATAAAGCACATGCCAAATTATGAAATGGCCAAAAAAAAATTTTTATTTGGTAGATAATTTCTTGTCATTTAACATTTAAATATAATTTCGGGCCACCACGACTATTTTGCACAAAGGTCATTCTGGAGGTCCAATTTTCGACCACCTTTTCAAGCATTTGAGGGCGTATTTCAGCAATGACACGTTGAATACTGGTTTCCAAAGCGTCAATCGTTGCTGGTTTATCCACGTAAACCAATGATTTCAGGTATCCCCACAAAAAATAATCGAGTGGCGTCAAATCACACGAACGCGGAGGCCAATTCACCGGTCCATTTCTCGAAATAATGTTGTCGTTGAAATGTTATTTCAATAAGTCCATTGTTACGCCCGCAGTATGACACCAAGTGGCACCATCCTGTTGAAACCACATTTCGTTTACATCCATATCTTAAAGTTTTGGCACCAAAAATTCATTGATCATGATTCTGTATCGATTTCCATTCACGGTAACGCGTCGTCCTTCCTCATTTTTAAAGAAATAAGGACCGATGATTCGACCAGCCCATAGACCGCACCAAACAGTACATTTATCGGGATGCATTTGGTAATTCTTGAACGGCCTGTGGATTATCTTTCTCCAAATACGGCAATTTTGCTTGTTGACATTCAACCAAAAATGCACTTCATCACTGAAGAGAATTTTGCGGTAAAGAAGCGGATAAACATTTTTAATTGTTTACACTGTTTTTGAAAATAAATTTCCACGATTTGGAAGCGTTGTTCTGGAGTTAACCTGTTCATGATGATTTGCCAAACAATACTGAGTAGAGACGTCACTTTAAACTGTCAAAACAGCTGTCAGACAACAGAGTGATTCGTATTAAAAAAACTTCATAAAAAAACACCTTTTATTTTTTATTTTATTGCTCCAAGTTTAACGCGTTAGACCTTCTCTGACATAAAAATGTATCATTTGCTTAACAAAATTACAAAAACAAAAAAAAAACTTTAAAAATTATGTTGTTATTTAGAGGTTGGTTTAGTTTTTCTTAGGGGAACTTTTTTCCCCCTGGCTCGATTGAGCTCATTTTCGAACTTCACCTGTGATATCCGTCAAGATATATTTACACTAAATTTCCAGAGTCTGGCTCTTTTCGTTTGGACTGAATCATGATTTCCACACACGGGCGGACGGACGGACGCACATGTTCAGATCGTTTTAGATTTCATCACTGATCAAGAATATATATATATATATATATATACTTTATGGGGTCTCAGATGGATATTTCGCTGCATTAAAAATGGAATGACCAAGTGAATATATCCTCCATTGTCTTTTTTGGAGGGTATAAACATTTTGTGTAAAAAAAATTTTCTCTTTGATGACTATCGAACTCATGGCTTGAGGTGGGTATGAAAAAACACTTATTTGAAAAATGCAAAATCAGTTGCTTTAAAATTTATTGCATCTCAATTGCCACCATTTTTTCATTGATAATCGATCTTAAATTTAAATCCTAGTGACTAAACTCCTTTAAACAGCATCCTTTTCAACAAAACCTTCTTGGTGGTTTTATTATTGGTGGCAAAATTATTTAAACAATTTTCTTTTTTTCTAAAATACCATATTTCTCCCCAGATCTTTTTATTGCTGTTGTACATTTCCCGCTCCCCTTAAATTTGTTATTAGGAAACTGAAATCCTTTTGATCTTAAAAGCATAAAATTGTAACCAATTAAACAAACGATTTCTAAATCCACGAAACATTAATTTTTATAACAAATGAAACTACTCACAAAAATATATATATGTGATGCTGCTGCAAATTCATTTTTATTTAAATTAGTTGATGACTAAAAGTTCCAAGGACCAGCTACCCCCTCTCCCCAACCCACCACGTTAGAAGAATAAAACCGAAACGGACGTGTGATGTCATAGATAAAATTGTTTGATTAGTTGGAAAATCTGGTGTTTTCAATTGGAAAATTTTAAAATTAAAACCTTAAACAAACATATTGGTGGCAGTGGATAGAAAGAAAACAACCGGAAATACCTGTTATTTATAGCCAAGTATTAAGGAGAGAGAGAGTGGGAGAATGAGGATGTTTTGCTTGCCACTGAAGTGTGTTCGACACACTTCACACGTTTGCTTAAAAAGCTGAAACGATTTGTTTAATAAATCGCAATTTACCTATAAAACTCGCTTAAACACTCGCTCATATTTAGCAGCATATTGTGGCTATTTAAGAGTGTTTGTGTGCATGCATGTGTATGTGTGTAATTGTGCTTACCATTAACCACATATTAATATGCAATTAAATTGATGGTTTTGTAATAAAAATTCTTTTGCAAGTGAATTTCTGCTGCAAAGCCATTTTGTATAACTTCGCACATGATGTTATTGTTGTTGTTGTTTGTTTTCTGTGTTTCTAAATAATTCAGATAAAATAAACCAGCTTTTGTTGTTGATTTTAACACCACAGATTTTCTTTAATAATTGACCACCTGCAGTTTCGACAATGTGGCTGCATTAGAGCGAATACACAATCTGTTTAAACACACCGGAATTTTAATAGCAGAGAACATAAAATGTAAAAGAGTTCTACTTCTTTGAATTTGAGAATCCTAATTTGTTTTGTTGGATTGAGGGCTAGAATAAAATTGCAAATAAAACAATTAAGTTGAGATTTTCTTCGAAGTTGGATTTGGACAACATAAAAGAACGTCCAAAACAAATATGACAAAAAACATTTAAGAACCTGGTCGAATCTGCAATACCCTCCAAATATATAGGGTCACCATAAGTCAAATTTTCAAAACTCTATGTCGTGGGAAGATCATCTTACCTTCGCAGTAAAAATTTAATTGTTACGGAATGTTGCCTTAAAGAATGCAATTTGTTAAATATTTTCCTTGCAATATGTTACAATAAATTGCACTTTTTCTAATGACTTGCACTTTTTACAATGACTTGCACTTCTCATAATGACTTGCATTTTTTAAAATGACTTGCACTTTTTGCAATGACTTGCACTTTTTGCAATGGCATGCACTTTTTGCAATGACTTGCACTTTTTATAAGGACTTGCACTTGTTAAGACTTTCAGTTTTCATGATGACTTGCACTTTTTATGATGACTTTCACTTTTTATAATGACCTGCACTTTTCATAATGACTTGCACTTTTTATGATGAGTTGCACTTTTTATGATGACTTGCACTTTTTATAATGACATGCACTTTTCATAACGGCTTGCACTTTTCATAATGACTTGCACTTTTCATAATGACTTGCACTCTTCATAATGACTTGCACTTTTTATAATGACTTGCACTTTTTATAATGACTTGTACTTTTTATAATGACTTGCCTTCTTTATAATGACTTGCACTTTTTATAATTACTTGCACTTTTTATAATGACTTTCACTTTTTATAATGACTTTCATATTTTATAATGACTTCAACTTTTTACAATGACTTGCACTTTTTATAATGACTTGCACTTTTTATAATGACCTGCACTTTTTACAACGACTTGCACTTTTAATAACGACTTGCACTTTTTGCAATGACTTTCGCTTTTTATACTGACTTGCACTTTTTATAATGACTTGCACTTTTCTCCATGACTTGCAGTTTTTATAATGATTTGCACTTTTTATAATGACTTGCACTTTTTATAATGACTTGCACTTTTTATAATGACTTGCACTTTTTATAATGACTTGCCTTCTTTATAATGCCTTGCACTTTTTATAATTATTTGCACTTTTTATACTGACTTGCACTTTTTATAATGACTTGCACTTTTTATAATGACTTGCACTTTTTATAAAGACTTGAATTTTTTTTAATGACTTGCACTTTTTATAATGACTTGCACTTTTTATAAAGACTTGCACTTTTTTTAATGACTTGCCTTCTTTATAATGCCTTGCACTTTTTATAATTACTTGCACTTTTTATACTGACTTGCACTTTTTATAATGACTTGAACTTTTTATAATGACTTGCACTTTTTATAATGACTTGCACTTTTTATAATGACTTGCACTTTTTATAATGACTTGCACTTTTTATAAAGACTTGCACTTTTTTTAATGACTTGCACTTTTTGTAATGACTTGCGCTTTTTATAATGACTTGCACTTTTTATAACGACTTGCACTTTTTGCAATGACTTGCGCTTTTTATAATGACTTGCACTTTTTATAATGACTTGCACTTTTTATAATGACTTGCACTTTTTATAATGACATGCACTTTTTATAATGACTTGCACTTTTTATACTGACTTGCACTTTTTATAATGACTTGCACTTTTTATAATGACATGCACTTTTTATAATGACTTGCACTTTTTATACTGACTTGCACTTTTTATAATGACTTGCACTTTTTATACTGACTTGCACTTTTTATAATGACTTGCACTTTTTATAATGACTTGCACTTTTTATACTGACTTGCACTTTTTATAATGACTTGCACTTTTTATAATGACCTACACTTTTTATAATGACTTGCACTTTTTATAATGACTTGAATTTTTATAATGACCTGCACTTTTTATAATGACTTGCACTTTTTGCAATGACTTAAACTTTTTATAATGACTTGCATTTTTTAAAATGACTTGCACTTTTTGCAATGACTTGCACTTTTTGCAATGGCATGCACTTTTTGCAATGACTTGCACTTTTTATAAGGACTTGCACTTGTTAAGACTTTCAGTTTTCATGATGACTTGCACTTTTTATGATGACTTTCACTTTTTATAATGACCTGCACTTTTCATAATGACTTGCACTTTTTATGATGAGTTGCACTTTTTATGATGACTTGCACTTTTTATAATGACATGCACTTTTCATAACGGCTTGCACTTTTCATAATGACTTGCACTTTTCATAATGACTTGCACTCTTCATAATGACTTGCACTTTTTATAATGACTTGCACTTTTTATAATGACTTGTACTTTTTATAATGACTTGCCTTCTTTATAATGACTTGCACTTTTTATAATTACTTGCACTTTTTATAATGACTTTCACTTTTTATAATGACTTTCATATTTTATAATGACTTCAACTTTTTACAATGACTTGCACTTTTTATAATGACTTGCACTTTTTATAATGACCTGCACTTTTTACAACGACTTGCACTTTTAATAACGACTTGCACTTTTTGCAATGACTTTCGCTTTTTATACTGACTTGCACTTTTTATAATGACTTGCACTTTTCTCCATGACTTGCAGTTTTTATAATGATTTGCACTTTTTATAATGACTTGCACTTTTTATAATGACTTGCACTTTTTATAATGACTTGCACTTTTTATAATGACTTGCCTTCTTTATAATGCCTTGCACTTTTTATAATTATTTGCACTTTTTATACTGACTTGCACTTTTTATAATGACTTGCACTTTTTATAATGACTTGCACTTTTTATAAAGACTTGAATTTTTTTTAATGACTTGCACTTTTTATAATGACTTGCACTTTTTATAAAGACTTGCACTTTTTTTAATGACTTGCCTTCTTTATAATGCCTTGCACTTTTTATAATTACTTGCACTTTTTATACTGACTTGCACTTTTTATAATGACTTGAACTTTTTATAATGACTTGCACTTTTTATAATGACTTGCACTTTTTATAATGACTTGCACTTTTTATAATGACTTGCACTTTTTATAAAGACTTGCACTTTTTTTAATGACTTGCACTTTTTGTAATGACTTGCGCTTTTTATAATGACTTGCACTTTTTATAACGACTTGCACTTTTTGCAATGACTTGCGCTTTTTATAATGACTTGCACTTTTTATAATGACTTGCACTTTTTATAATGACTTGCACTTTTTATAATGACATGCACTTTTTATAATGACTTGCACTTTTTATACTGACTTGCACTTTTTATAATGACTTGCACTTTTTATAATGACATGCACTTTTTATAATGACTTGCACTTTTTATACTGACTTGCACTTTTTATAATGACTTGCACTTTTTATACTGACTTGCACTTTTTATAATGACTTGCACTTTTTATAATGACTTGCACTTTTTATACTGACTTGCACTTTTTATAATGACTTGCACTTTTTATAATGACCTACACTTTTTATAATGACTTGCACTTTTTATAATGACTTGAATTTTTATAATGACCTGCACTTTTTATAATGACTTGCACTTTTTGCAATGACTTAAACTTTTTATAATGACTTGCACTTTTTATAATGACTTGCACTTTTTATAATGACTTGCACTTTTTATAAAGACTTGCACTTTTTATAATGACCTGCATTTTTTATAATGATTTGCACTCTTTATATTGAGTTGCACTTTTAATAATTTAATTTGCACTATTTTCCTTACTTACGAAAAATAAATTATTAAAAAATATTTAATTTTTAATGTTAACTTACAAAGCCTTGTATATATTTTTACCTTCTTAAAGAATATGTAAACTTCCCTAAAATGCTTGTAGCAAATTTTCTTAATTATGGATATAATAAAAATATTATTTAATCGCCATCCTATAACGTCTGTCCTCTTGTCACAAAATATTTGCATAAATTCATATTATATTATGCAAAATACTCAAGGATTTTTGTTATATGTGATATTATTTTAAAAAATGCATTGAAAAAAATTTTACGATAGAATTAGATTTACTGTTCGATAGACATACACCCGTTCGCATGCATGCAAAGAAGGACGCACAAACATCGTTTTATGACTGTTTATCCTTTTGGACTTTAGTAATAATAACATCGTGAGATCACATGTATATTTTCAATTTTATTATATAGTTTTATTATTATTTTTGTTTTGCATTCGAAAGTTTACTGTGTCCTCTTACGTTTGCCAGTATTTTTATTTTCTTACTTTTATACGATGTGCATGCAGCGTCTTTAAAATTAGTTGTGTATTTTTATTATATAATAAATCAATATATTTCTTAAGTTATAAGATATAAGACACGTTAAAGATGCTTGTGACAGACCTTTGGCAAAATGCTATTGTCAAGGTAAACGTAAATACTCTTGGAACGTTCTTTGTTTTTCTTGGCTTTTTATGGGAATGCTAAATAGACTGACTGGCTTTTGCAGAAAATATTATAAATATTTTATTGACTTTTATTTTATTCATTTTATTATATTTATTAGGCTCGAGGTCTTTTTAAAAAATTTATTAAAAGTTTTATTTATTAAAATTCAATATTTCGTTTAGAGTTTGTTAACATGGTAAGCGCCTGTATTACTACTATAGTTTTTTAACTTTGATATATGGAGTGGTCGGGAAAGCTTGCTAGAAATACAGAACGCTGAGATCAGGTAAAAGTTCGATTTTTGCAAAATGGTATGAAACCCATATCTTCCCGATTGTGTTTTAAATTATCAATTTTCTTTACAGAAAACTAGAAATGCATGAATCATTTAATTTTCCAATATATTTAAGGAATCATTTATGAAAAATTTTTTCGATTTGTAACAGGATAATAGAACATATTTTTTATAAAAAAATTGTATATAAGCATTTTAATAATCAAAAAAATTTTTTTTTATAAATTAGGCTGTCAATATATACAATTTTATAATAGCGAATATGTTTGCCTTTAAATTGCATCCATATAAAACTTTTAAAATTGCACAACTCGCAAAGTTTATGGAGAAAAATTTAATGGAATTTATTTTTCTAAGCAAAAAAAAAAATATATATTGCTTTAATCTCTAACTGAATTAAATTTTTCTAAACAGAATTAGAGAACGTTGAAAGTAGATACATTTAGGTGCTTTAAGGATACAAGGCAACAAGTAAAACCGACAAAATAGGGACGCTAATAGACTGCGAGAAGGGGCATCAAACATGCATGCAACAGTTGAGCAGTATTTGCAACAAGTCAAGAATATGCAGGAAAAAAATAAGAGGAAACTATTAATTGTAGGGACGTGTATATAAGAAGAGGGTGGTTTACGAGTAGGAGAAATGCCAGTGCATGAGTATAAGTGAGAGTAACAAATACAGTGACAAAACAAGCAGGGACGTAGTACAAATATCTATTGCTTTTATTTGCAAGTGGTCTGACAAATTGTGGAATGGACTTTATTTTTTTAAGTGATTTAATAAAACTAGAAATATTTTTTTTTAATTTTTAGCAAAATGCAGTAATTTTTAAATGCTGTAGCCTATATCTGCGCATGTTCCCTAATTACTTGTGTAGTGGTATCAAACGTTACAAGAAGTTTTTTTGTATAAATGCATGGACTTGTTGACACTCTCTGGAAGGTTTATTTTTATTTTTATTCTTATTATTTTGTTTCCGCTCTTTCAAAAAATTTATAGATATTTTGCAAACTCTCTCTCTCTCTCTCTTTCTCTTTTGCCAAGTACATATTTGTTTTAATTTTTTTTAATTTTTCCAAACTGTTGCTCTACCTGTTGCTAAAGGTGTGAGCAACAGTTGCACATCAAATTGTTACTGTAACTATATATTTGCCTATAATGAAGTTAATAATGATGTTGTTCTCATTTTAAACGCTCTGTTATGCTGAGGCTCCTTCGGCTTTAAGCATATAAGCAAGCGTTATTTAGGAGTATAAATAAGACTATTATTGAAACATTGTACAAATGGTTGTAGTTGTTGTTGTAGTTGTAATGAAGAACTTTGATGCCATATGGTCCATTTTTAACTTTTCACACAAAAACATAAGAAATTTGTTCATAAATATGGGAAATTTTCCAAAAATAAATATATATTCTTATATATTTTCGTTTAAAGATTTTATGAATATTTTGTCGCTTCCAGCCATAAATAGTTAATTGCAATAGCCTAAATACCATGTAACTTGTAAGTAGCAGCTGTTCATTTCATATCAGTGAAATAGCTCGTAGTTCATTCACGGCATGTAGCCAATAAGACAAAAAAAAAAGACAAGTAAAAAACGTACATTCGACCGGGTCGAATCTTAAAGACCCTCCAAATATTTAGCAAAAAAAAAAACTATTTTTATTATTATTAAATTTTACATTTTATGGTATTTGGCTGAAGTAAACAAGAAAAAAATTTCTTTTAGTGCGCTCCTTTCCATTGTGTTGGGAGGAGCATCATGACTGAGACACCTTTCCATTAGAATAAAAACAATTTAGGTATTAATATTTTATATCAATGTGCAAAAAAGGGACTGAGATAAGTTAAAAATGTTTGACCTGCTGGGTCAACAGTTCCTTTAAGACATTTCTGTGCCCAATTTTAAAACTATATACAGGATCACTCCGAGAAAGCACGAGGAGGAGATATATCTCACCTAAATCGTAAAAACTCAAAAAATAAATTTTTGCAAAAACTTAAAAAATAAATTTTTTTTTGACAAGGTCATTTAAGGGTCAAAAGGGTGGTGTAAGATCAGAGAACATATTGCTTTCACCGTAAAACCTAATAAATAAAATTTTTAAGGCATGTAGGCTTAAGCAATACAATTTGTTAAATATTTATTTTTTCATAGAATAAGTAACTTCAACGCCCACTAAAGGGGGCGGGGTACAAAAATATACTTTATCGTATTTTCCAGAGACGGACGTATGAGCATTGCTGGATCGTTTTAGACTTCATTACTGAACAAGAATATATTCTCTATTGGGTCTAATATTTTTTGGAGTGCATTAAAATTATATTTTGTCGGGGTAGCTGTGGCAAGGGCTGTAGGGGAGACATTTCACCTTGGCCATAAAAAGAACTAAAAATAATTTTTTTGGGGTAATTAAGTGTATTTTTTTTTTTTTTTTTTGATAGGCACATTTAGAAGCCTAAGGGGAAGGGGAGGAGTAGGGCAGAGGAGGATCAGGTCAAGGCTCAGCTTCGTCACAAAAGCTTTAAAATGTTACTTTTAAGGTATGTAGGCTTAAGTAATACAATTTGTTAAATTTTTGCACAAATAAGAACGCCCACTAAAGGGGGCGGGGTCCATAAATTATTATTATTATTTTTTTTTAAATATTATGTTTCAGCCATATGATGAAACAAAAAATTTAGAAAAATGGAGCATGAAGAAAATAATCAAACGATAACACGGGTATTAAAACAAAAATGTGTTAACATCAGATTGATACAGTTCTCGTATGCAATTTCCTAATAAAATTTTTTAAATAAGAACTTTTATCAAATTCAACTCAAGCCACCTAATAAGTGATGACAAACACAATACACATGAGCACTGATGTGTGAAAGTGTTGCGGCTTTCGAAAACAGCTGTTCTGCTCTGCTGTGTAAGTTGAATAACTATAAAATGATGTTGACTTTCCTTTTTGTGCCTTGGAATATTTATCATGTGTCTCTGAGATTTAAATTAAAATTTCGAACAATTAGCCTATAAATTTTAATTCCATTAAATATATCACTTGCTTAACAAAATTACAAAAAAAAAAAACTATTTTGTTTTTTAGAGGTTGGTTTAGTTCTTCCTAGGGGATGTTTTTCCCCTCTGGCCAGATTCAGCCTATTAACGCAGTTGACATGTGCTATCCTTCAAGATATATTTATACCAAGTTTCAAGAGTTTGGCTTTTTTCTTTTGGACTGAACCGTGATTTCCACAGGTGGACCGACGGACTTGGCCAGATCGTCTTATATCTCATCACTGATCAAGAATATATATACTTTATGGGGTCTCAGAGGGATATTTCGCTGCGTTACACACGGAATGACAAAGTGAATACACCCTCCAACTCTTTTTGGGAAGATATAAAAACAAATCAACCTAGATATTTTTCTTCAGTAGTAGATTTGATACCCACATTTTCAGCGGCTTGTCTTTGCCGTGCAGAGACACGTTCAAGATCATTCGTAAGCCATTTGACATACAACAGCCTCTAGACTCCCGAAAAAAGTAAAAAAAAATCAAAATGACAACTAAATTCAATTACTTGAGCATAAATGACAAAGAAGCTTTAGCTATCAGCAGCCGATGGCTCTGGAAAAAGCGAAAGAAATACATGGAATATTAAGAATATTATAATCGCCAGGGTTGGGGAATTTCGTTCTAACCAAAAAGGTAATAACTTGAAAATATGAATGTGGGAACTTCTCATATTCAATTTTCGTTAAAAACGTTGGTTAAATAGTTGATATTCCTACTCACTAGCACCACTTGCAAAAGTGGAAAAATTGAACAAAGAACGCTGATCAGATGGCGTAGCGGCCTCGAAATCAGTACTGATCCGTTCTTCTGGTTTGATGATTATTAAAAAAACATATTCTTAATATTCCAATCTTAATATAAAATAATAAATAGAATTTGAACAAATTCATTTATTAATAAAATAATAGAAAATCATTTGCAGTCATGCAGATTCGAACTTAAGCCCGTTGAAAATATTAACAAAACTCAGAATGATTTTTAGAATAGAACAGGCAATTGCTTGTGTACAAATATATAAAAATTCATTAGAAACTGTGTCATGGTCTAATTTATTTATTTATTTTTTTATTTTTATTTTTTGCCACAAAGTATATAAAGAAACAACTCAGCTTTAAGCTGTTCGATAAGAATCAGCATTATCCTATTCATTAAACAACAACATAATGTTCAGATTATAAATTACGATAACATATTTTCTTTACACAACTTTTTGATTGAATGCCATAAAATCCCTTGAAAATTGTTATTAAATCACTTAACAACACTGGACAGAGCAACAGTGTTGCTCTCTTCCAAAAAAAAAAAAAAGTGAGAAGCAGAGCTAAAATTTGCTGTATTGCAACTGTATAAGTGAGCAAGAAAATCGTGTGTACTAATACATAGAAAAACTGGGTGCAGCTTCACAAATCGTATTCATCTGTGCAAGACGATTTAAAAGGCAACAGGTATAAATGACGAAAATAAAATTATTTCCCCTACAAAATCAAAAGCAAACACAATGAGAAGTTATACAATATTTTTTTGCTGTTTTTTTGCTGAAAAAAAAACGAAGCCTAAATATTCTCCTACAACAAGCGCAACAGTTAGAGGTGCCTGTTGCATGTGTCACCATAAGGTTGATGAGGCAATAAAAGCAGGAAACGTTTGTAAATTGTTGCAAGGCGATTGTAGTGAAGGTGACGTATACCGGAAACGGATATGTAGCAATATTGTTTGCTAGCAGGAGCAAAAAGATATTAAAAATTGCCCACCTAAACTTGCCAATTATCCGAGAGATTGTATATTTGTATGGTCAGAGTGCATATGGTACGATTTTTGTGTAGGAAAATTGAATGTTTTCCGCCTGTTTCCATTTGTGCCATGACAAAGAGGGATGGAGGGATTTTATGTTTAGCCATTTGATATCGTATGCCTTCGTAAATGTGGCAAAGCTACTGCTGGCTGTTGCATCACCCAACTGTTGTTTCACAATCACATATAACACGGTTATGTACAACATATATTTCATACCCAAAGATACTTATTTTGCAAATGGGTTCAGGCTCCTACTGGCAGATGTTTTGCGTTTTTTTTTTCTTTCTACTCTCTATTCCTATTCATTAAGCCTACATGAGCAAATGATCATTATGGGTGTTCATTATTATCACCAGCCACCAGCAACCTCTTCCTCCCCTCTGGCCTGCATTCAGTATTAACATTATAATCACCGTGATGAACATCATCCGTGTGCAACATATTGTAGGAACACAGATGAAGTGCCAGCAGTGGCAGAACTTTTCTATATGAACGCAAAAACAAAAAAGGAAAAAAAGCAAGCAAGAAAGAAAGAATTAAATACAGCAACAAATATGAATGATGAATATTTAAGGTATCCCGCTGAATATTGACTGCATTCGTAAGCTTCTAATAACCGACTTTGCCTCAACTCAGTTGGTTAGTTGACGCGTTCCAAGACAGTTTACAATTTGCTCCTACAATTTAACACTGAATAAATTTTGCTTTAATTTGGCAACAGCTATTTAGAAAATATAAAATAAATATTTAAAAAGTTCATGGAATCGATGTTGTTTAACGTACAGAATAAAAAACCCCGAATTTAAATGCAGAGTTAAAATTTGAATTTTAAAAACGGTGACAAAATTTTTTTTTGTATAAAACTTGAGGTGAAATGGTGGCAATTTACTGCAAAGATTTTAATAAAATAGTACAAGAAATTTATTTGCAACACAGTTTTTAAATTCTCTTATAGATATTTTATTTATAAAAAAAGGCATCGATCATGCATATTTAATAACTTTTAAATGTCAAGGTAATTATAAAATAATTTTAAGTATTTTTTTTTTTTTGGTTTTTCGTTAAATATTCTTTACATATTTTGGCATGGAAAATAAAATTTGTACTTCGTCTTTGCTAACATATGGAAAGATTTTGCTTACACCAGGAATCTGTTAACCATAAAATGTTTGATAATAAAGTTCATGTATGTGAGAAGGTATGTGCTGGACATCGATTCCGAATGGAATTCGATGCAAGTGGAAAAACAGAATTCATATCGATTTTAGTTGCTATCGTATTTCTCATATTATCTGTTTATGTGAATATCTTCTAATTAACTTTTATAAAAAGCAATAAAATTTGCATTAATTTAAAGTCTCGAAATTATGCGGGGGGGTTACTCTGTAATGCGATGCGAAAGGAATTGCTTTCGCATTTCAATAAAAATGGCATCGCATTACAGAGTACCCTCCCAGACAAGGATGTGAGGACTTAAAAATTAAATAGTTTTCAAATGAAAGCGGAAATCAAATATACGACATTCAAATAATTATATATTTAAATATTCGACCCTATTATGAATGGCGACATCGACGTCACATCAACTCGACAGTAAAAAATTATCACTTGTCTGCAAGTTGTCGATAAGAATTAATTACTCTTGACAATTTCTTAGCATACTCTAGGGCACATAATATCGATAGAATGTGTCAATAGCAGGCAGTTGCTGTCGAAAAACAGTAGACAAGCGAAAATTTTTTGCTGTCGTCTTAATACGGCGTCGATGTCGTCATTCATAATAGGGGCGATTGTAAATACAATATTTTTCGAATCTCTGTGATCTTGTTATTATATGCCAAGTGGCAAAAAATTTTCTGTCAGTTTTATGGAACTATTTTTTCTCTACTTTCAAAGTATCAATTAGAATGTATTTTCGACTTATCAAAAAGTGATTCTTAACACTATCCCAATAATTGATTAAGAAGTTATTGTAAGAGCAGCAAATAGAAAGCAATTGGCAGATCTCGCAAGTATTACATTTTTATTTATAAAAAAATATATATATTTTTATTTAAAAAAAAATATATATATTTTTATTTAAAAAAAATATATATATTTTTATTTATAACAAAAAATTTTGTTTTAAATTGAATTAATATTTATAGGCTGATTGTTCGAAATTTCAGTTTTTTAAATTCAGAAAGGCATGATAAATATTCCAAGGCACAAAAGAAAGTCAACATCAGTTTTTAGTTATTCAACTTACACAGCAGAGCAGAACAGCTGTTTTCGAAAGCCGCAACACGCTTTCATCCTCAGTGCTCATGTGTATTGTGTTTGTCACCACTTATTAGGTGGTTTCAGTTGAATTTGGTAAAAGTTCTTATTTAAAAAAAATTTATTAGGAAGTTGCATACGAGAACTGTATCAATCCGATGTTAATACATTTTTGTTTTAATACCCGTGTTACCGTTTGATTATTTTCTTCATTTTTTTTTTTTTTTATCTTGGACCAGCACTCAGGGGTTGACCCCTATATATGCAATGCATTGCTCCGGAACTGAAAACGAGCCAAACTTTTTATGTAATATCTAATAATTTTTCTAATATTATTTTTGTTATTTGACTTATCGACTTCAAATATTTATATAAAATAATTTTTTCCTAAACATTTTTTTGTTGAAAATATTATAAAAATAATAATCAGATTTGAACTTCAGTCTGAATAAAAGTTCTTATCATTACCAATATAATAGATATCTGTTACCTTTTCACGGTAAAGCAGCTTGCACTTTTTATAATCACTTACACTCTTAATGATGGCTTGCACCTTTTTTGATGACTTGCACTTTTCATAATGACTTGCACTTTTTATGATGACTTGCGCTTTTAGTGATGACTTTCACTTTTTAAGATGGCTTTAATTATTTATTATGACCTGCACTTTTTATCATCACTTGCACTTTTTATAATGACTTGCACTTTTTATTATGAATTGCACTTTTTATGATGACTTGCAATTTTTATGATGACTTGCACTTATTACAATGATTTGCACTTTTCATGATGACTTGCACTTTTTATGATGACTTGCACTTTTTATGATGAATTGTAATTTTTAGGATGACTGGCAAATTTTTATGATGACTTGCTTTTTTTATGATGACTTGCACTTTTTATGATGACTTGCACTTTTTTACGATGACCTGCACTTTTTATGATGGCTTGCAATTTTTATGATGACTTGCAATTATTACGATGATTTGCACTTTTCACGATGGTTTGCACTTTTTATGATGACTTGCACTTTTTATGATGACTTGCAATTCTTATGATGACTTGCACCTTTCATGATGGCTTGCACTTTTTATGATGACTTGCACTTTTTATGATGATTTGCACTTATTACGATGATTTTCACTTTTCATGATGGCTTGCACTTTTTATGATGACTTGCACTTTTTTGATGACTTGCACTTTTCATGATGTCTTGCACTTTTTATGATGACATTCCCTTTTTGTGATGACTTGCACTTTTTATGATGACTTGCACTTTTTATGATGACTTGCAATTTTTACGATGACCTACACTTTTTATGATGGCTTGCACTTTTTATTATGAATTGCACTTTTTATGATGACTTGCACTTTTCATGATGGCTTGCACTTATTACGATGATTTGCACTTTTCATGATGGCTTGCACTTTTTTGATGACTTGCACTTTTTTGATGACTTGCACTTTTTATGATGACTTGCACTTTTCATGATGTCTTGCACTTTTTTCTTTACGAAATATGAAAATAACTCTGTCTGTTTGTTACCTTTTCAAGTTCAAACCATTAAACCGATTTAGGTGAAATTTGTGCTTGTGAAAATCATTAATAAGTCAAAATTTTTATGGAAACATGATCTTGTGAAACTGATGACTAACAACGTTTTAACCTTTGATACAGTAAAAATACAACACAGGTGCTGGTGGGTGTAATTGTGCCGTTTAATACAACAGGGGCGAGCAAGAATTTTTTCTTAGCTCGGAAGTCATTACCACCTTCGTTAGGTGCTAATAACCGTACAATTTTCAATATCACATCTTAAAGTTGTAATTAAAGTGCCCAATTGCAATAAAAGGGCGTAAAAAATATTTAAATTTCGTACAGGTTGCCTGTGTTTTAAAATATATATTTTTTTTACTAAAAAATATTTAACTTTTTACCTGCAGTTTGAGGGTTAAAATATTTTCAGTATCTCGTGCATCCATAAAACTGCGTTTCTGCGTATACACACACACACATAATTTTTTTGTGTTCGCTTGATTGTTTTCTGGCTGTTTGGCTGAGTGACTGGTTCGTTGCATAAATTCCCTGCAGTGCATTTAATTTGCATGTAATCTAATTATCCTTTTGGCAAAGTCATTTTCATTTTACTCACACACGCACACATAAACCTATGCAGACATATTTTATATAATGGCAGTATGCACAAATACATCTATAAATAAATAGACGGCAAAAAAAAGCAAGTCTATCACTTTAACCCATACAAATGCACTTGTATTGATATCTGATCTAGTACAATGACTTTACAGAATCAAAACAAGCAAAAATTTTATGTACGAGTATGAAATAAGTTTACAAAAGCACTTGTGTGTGTGTGTGTATGTGTGTGTGCCATGTGTAGAACCAAAATCACGTTTCAACTAATTCAATATTCAAAACACGTTGTGATTAATTGTTCCTTTTTTTCTTGTTGTTGTTGTTCCTATTTGTTAGAGTTTATGCTTGCACATGTAGTGATGGCGTATTTATAAACCATATTGTGGACTTGAGGAGTGTCTTCAAATATATTTTATATGACGATTACATTTTAAAGAATACTTCCTCAAAACCGAATTATTTTTTTATGAATTATTAAAACTGCACACAAACTTTTAAAATTAAATTAATTACACACTTTGCATTTTTAACCTTAAAGATAAATCCCTAAAAAGCACAACAAACGTTTTATTTGATTTTAAATTAAATTCTGTTTAACCAAGAAATCAAATAAAAATTATTTCTTGTCCGAAACATTCAATGAAAAGCAACATGAAGCAGGATAATCTAAATATCTTAAGTGTATTTATCTTTAATCTGTGCATAAAATAATAAAATATTGTAACTTTATCCCAAAAACTGACCACACAAAAAATAAATACAAGTACGAGACTTATAAATCACAATTTTCTTGTGATTTTTACACAAACACTCGTCGTTACAAATACACACAAATACGATTGTGTGTGAATGTGTGGGTGTGTGTTTGTGTGTGTGTGCTGGGACGTACTCTCCAAGATTACATGATTCTTAAGATACCAAAACAAACACACAATTTAATACAATTAGTGAGGTAAATTTATACAAAAGGAAGTGTTTAAGTGTGCAGGTAAAGGAAGTTTTAGCTAAAGAGCAGATAGAAAAAGACAAACATTTTGTTTTGTTTAAATCGCACACCTGCAAAAAATAATATATTCTTTTACTGTATACAAACTGAGCAGTCATTGTTTTGAAAAAGTAGCAAATTTAGCTGAGGTCGGTACAGTGGGTGTGTAGAAATGATGAAAATTTATGGCAATTCAGTCGAAAGTAGGGATCAACACCTCAAGTCTAAAGAAAATTTATAAATTGCTCCAGGTCACCAAAAATTAATTTCAAATTTAATCTCAAATGTCCTTATCTAAAGCAACAACATCCTGAGCCACACACAACTCATCAATAATCCCCCTTATTCCGTAACTATTTGCCAAACGTCAGGGCAAGACAATATCAAAAATAGGACAGTCACATTCTGTTTGTAAGCAAGAACTGATTTTTGCTGACAGCCTCTGACTACTCGCCATGACCTAGAAAATAACAAGAGACGGTTAAAACTAATGGAATGCCCAGGAAAAAGAGTATTCGGATGTTTTATTTTAGATATTGTCTTGATGTGATAATGAGATATAAAGGGTATTTTCTATAGAGTGTCACAAGTTTAGGTTAGGTTAGGTTAAAAGGGCTGCCCGCAGTAAAGCGGGAAACAACACTCGGAGGCCATCAAACGGCCCATTGTGATGCACAGAGGACTATACCCTACACACTCCTCTCAAAACGAAGTGGTGGTTCCTGAGAACCACCCAGAACTTCCCATAAAGTCCGCCAGAACAGCCAGCGGTGCATCCCTGAGGCTGTCAAGATCTCGCAGGAAACGAGAGCCTAGATGTCTAAGTCTACGCTGCTGCAGGGCCGGACAGTCACAAAGGAAATGCTGTACCGACTCTTCCTCCTCCTCATCGAAGCAACTCCTGCAGCGGCCATCATGGGGAAAGCCCAAACGCTCCGACATGTGCCCAATTGCACAGTGCCCCGTCAAAACCCCTACCAGGAGTGCCAACGGGTGTTTCCCAAAAAACAGAAGTTGCCTAGTCCTAGATCTGCTAAGCGAGGGCCATAGAGTTTTGGGGACCCTACAGGTAGTAATACTTGACATCACAAGTTTAAATTAATATAAAACAAGGAAATATATTTTTAATGTCAATAAAACTGGTTTTAGTGGAAAGAAAATTTTATGAAATTAATGTTTAAATATGATTTCTGTCATGTGGCCGCCATGGCTGTCCTGTAGAAGGCGCAATCTGGAACATCCAATTTTCAACAATTAAAAAAAATCGTCCATAAAGTGGAAGGACACAAACCCAGTTGCTGATAACGATGACGAATTGATTGATTAGGATCATTTTCAATGCTTTTCTGTACAGCGGCTGCAGCTTCTTCAGTGAGCACTGTTCGGCATCTCACGGGATGCTCAATATCAGTAACAGTAAATGTGGTCCGCAAACGATCTATTGTTCTTCGAATTAACGGATGTGCATATAAGAATATAAAAGTAGTAGGTACGCCTACGGGCCTGAGTAAGAATAAATAGGTGAGGCGGCACCTGGGTTTGGGTAGAAAAGAAACCGAAGTCGATAGAAAGTTTATAGAACCTCCATTGGTTTGACTTTCTAGGCTTTACCAGTAGTTGGAACTGGTACCACGGGATCCAGTACAAGCCTCGCAGTTTACTGGATATTGGAGAGGTCTCCCTCTGGAGTACACGTGGTGGCTGTGGTCACCAATTTGGTGGAAGGTTTGTCAGATAAGGATTGATGTTCAATCCTTGCGGTTGGACTTCGGTCCTGCTGATAGTAGCAAAACCTATATGTTGTTGTGAATCAACAAATAAAAGATCATCTAGATAGGATCGGCACTTTGGCAAGGTGTTAGATCATGGGTCTTACCAAATCATGTTCTAGAAATTGCCACTTGGGCGACCCGGGGGCGCCTTGTGTGGTCTCTTGGGTGCTAAGAGGGGTGCTGGTAACACTCAATTTCACCCGATGTTAAGAGCATCGTCAGGTCAGGCCGCAAGGCAGGAACTGACGTAAATCAATGACATATTTGTTCTTCGAATTAGCCGCCCTGAAGGACGATTGCGTATGTCATAAAATAGAAGAAGTGCCCGATAAATTTGACGAGTAGAACAATTATTTTGATTAAAAATTTTTCAAGAATATGCAGGCGTTGATCTGGTGTTGTGAGACTCTAAAAAAATACGCTTTAGCATCGAATAGTAAGAAAATCCAAAATGTATATTTTTTGCCCTCCAAAAAAGAATTTGGAGGATATATTCACTTTGTCATTCCGTTTGTAAAGCAGCGAAATATCCTTCTGAGACCGCATAAAGTATATATATTCTTGATCAGTGATAAAATTTAAAACGATCCGAGCATGTCCGTCCGTAAATCCGTCTATGGAAATCAGTCAGTCCAAAAGAAAAAAGCCACACACTTGAAATTTGGTATAAATATATCTTGAAGGATAGCACATGTCAACTGCGTTAATAGGCTGAATCTGGCCAGAGGGAAAAAACTTCCCCTAAGAAGAACTAAGCCAACCTCTAAAAAAAACAAAATAGTTTTTTTTGTGTAATTTTGTTAAGCAAGTGATATAACTTATGGAATTAAGATTTATAGGCTAATTGTTCGAAATTTGTTTTAAATCTCAGAGAGACATGATAAATATTCCAGGGCACAAGGGAAAGTCAACATCAGTTTTTACTTAGTTAACATACACAGCAGAGCAGAACAGCTGTTTTCGAAAGCCGCAACACGCTTTCATCATCAGTGCTCATGTGTATTGTGTTCGTCACCACTTATTAAGTGACTTCAGTTGAATTTGATAAAAGTTATTATTTAAACAAATTTTATTAGGAAATTGCATACGAGAATTGTAACAATCTGATGTTAACACATTTTTGTTTTAATACCCGTGTTACCGTTTGATTATTTTCTTCATGCTTCATTTTTCTGAATTTTTTGTTTCATCATATGGGTGAAAAATAAAATTAAAAAAAAATAATAATAATTTTTGGACCCCGCCCCCTTTAGTGGGCGTTATTATTTGTGCAAAATTTTAAAAAATTATATTACTTAAGCCTACATTCCTTAAAAGTAAAATTTTTGTGACGAAACTGATCCTTGACCTGATCCTCCTTTGCCCTACCCCTCCCTAGGCTCTTTCCCTTAGGCCCCTAAATGTGCCTATCAAAAAAAAAACACTTAATTACCCCAAAAATGTATTTTAGTTCTTTTTATGGCAAAGGTGAAATGTCTCCCCTACGGCCCTTGGCACAGCGACCCCGACAAAATATAGTTTTAATGAACTCCAGCACAGGCTAAGTTCGGAGATGGACTAAATCGGGCCAGAGGGAATAAAGTTCCCCTAAGAAGAACTAAATCAACCTCTAAAAAACGACGTGATTTTTATAGTTTTTTTTTTTGTAATTTTGTTAAGCAAATGATTTATTTTTACGTCAAGAAGGCGTTAAACTTGGAGCCAAAAAATAAAAATAAAATAATTTTTGTACCCCGCCCCTTTTAGTGGCCGTTATTATATGCAAAAATTGTGTAAAAAGTTAACAAATTGTTTTACTTAAGCCTGCATTCCTTGAAAATAAAATTTTTTAGCCTTAATGACGAAGCTGAGGCGTAACCTGGTACTACCCTGCCCTACTCTCTCCTTCCCCATTGCCCGCTAAATCACCCTATAAAAAAAAAAAATTTAATTTTGTATTTAATTATCCCAAACATTTATTTTTACAGTTTTATGGCAAAGGTAAAATGTCTCCCCCTTTGCTCTTGCCAGAGCAACCCCTCCAAAAATACAGTTTTAATACCCTCCAAAAAGAATTGGATCCCATAACGTATATATATTCTTGATCAGTGATGAAGTCTAAGATGATCTGGCAATGTCCATACGTTCGTCGGTGGCAAACATGATATAGTTTATTTTTGAACCCTGCCCCCTTTAGTGGGCGTTGACGTACGATATTATATGCCAAAATAGTGTAAATATTGAACAATTTGTATTTCTTAAGCCTATAAGAAGCTGAAATGTTCTCTGATGTTGCAAAGGTGAAACGTCTCCACCCACCGGCCCTTCCCGGAATGACTGTGTCAAAATAGAGTTTTAAAATTGGACACACAAATATCTTAAGAGAGATGCCGCTGTGGCTGATTGGCAGCGATGTCATCCTATTAGTACAGAGGTGGTGGGTTCGATTCCCACCAACGATCTTGGGTGTTTGTGATGTTTTTGGGTAACACAAAGGGATCTACTAGAACCCAAGTGTGCTGGATTTGTTAATCAAAACTGGCAGCCTGTTAAAAAAAAATGTCTTAAAGAAACTCTGTCCCAAGAGGTTAAACATTTTAAATTTACTTACTGAAAATTTGAAGGGTATTTCAGATTCCACCCGGTCGAATATAACGTTTTTACTTGTTTTTTTAATTAAATAATATCCTTCTTTAAGATCTTCTAAAATTTTCATGTTTACAGTTCTCGTGTTTTATTTATTTATTTATTTTTTGCTGTATAATAAAATCTATCATTTCAATAACCAAGAATTAGTGAGAGCTGGCCATGTAAAAATAATCGATTTTCTATAAATTCTCTACTCAACGACACTAAACACATATGAAATTCACTTGGTGATGGCAACACACAATTTATCCACAACATGGAATCAGGCCACCATAATCATTTCTTTTTTATATATATTTTATTTGTTATTTAAATATAAAAGAAATTGGTAAATAGCACAAGTGAATATCCTTGATTCTTTATAGATTTTTTTTTTATAATTGACAATATGATTTATAGAAAATGACAATCTTTGTGAAATTGAATTTGAAACAGAAAATTAAATCGAACAATATAAAGAACTGAGAAAAGCGCACAATAAAATGTGTGTGTGGAAAAGTGGGCACACTCACACACACACACACTCTGTAGTGGCAAAGGAAGTTGGAAAAAAAATCAGTAGAGCAAAAAAACTATAAAGACAATGGGGCTTGGAAGAAGACGCCCATGTTGTATAGACTGTGATAAATACATAAAGAAATATATTAAAAAACAGCCAGGAGTGTTTGGCAAAGGCGGTCGGTGTAGAGAAGAAAAATAGTCATCTGCATGAATGCGGCTAAACAAAATTGTTAAACATTTGCTGTTGTTGGGGCTTGAGAGGTGTAAAACTGGCTAAGGAGTTTGGCCATATTCCATTTGTGAACAAGAGGAAATGTGAGCCTGACATAAACATTAAATTGCCAATAACAGGCAAAAATATCAATTGGGTGGAAAATCAATAAGAAAATGTTGTGCAAGTGGGCCTGCAGTGTTGGGGCGCCAAAGTGTGTAATACTTTGAAACTATTTCTTTTTATGCCAAAAATATACATTTATATGACTATAAGCATAATCCAAGTATTTTAATATTATCCCCAACTTTTTAGCCAAAATCTCCTAAATACCCTCAATAACAATTAGCCGGCAAAGTAGAAAATTAAAGTAGCTGCAAAAAGAAGGCTCTAACTTGTCATCTTTTTTCATTTAACTTCTCAAAATTAGGCCTTCCTTTGTAGTTCCGGCGCAGTGCATTGGAAATGTAGGGGTCATTCCCTGAGTGCTGGTCCTACGACGAAAGTTCATACTATTAACATTTTCTTTCAGAAATATTTCTTTTTTGTTATGAGATTGGTGAGATAGAAGTATATACCCTTTGCATTCCACTCACTCCCTCTCTCTCTCTCTCTCTCTCTCCTTCTCAGCATGGAATAAAAATTTGTTTGAAAGGAAATTTCCATAATGTGAACAAAATAAAGGATGGTCAAATTTGAGGTTAGGAAGTAAAGAGGCTAAAAAATACAATTTTTTTTAACAAAATCAGTTTTATTGATACCAATGTAAAGTAGAAAAATGGGAATTTATAATGAATTATAATATGAGGCAAATATCTGTCTATAGTACGTCGCCAGACGTCCGCTCTTTTCATAAAATTTTGAACCACATTTTGCAACAACACTTTGCTTATCTCGTCAATGCAGCGCCGAACTTAATCCTTCAGAGTGCCCGTTGTTTGTGGTTTGTTCACGTAAATCCGGTCTTTCAACTGGCCCACAAAAAAAAAAAAACAAAACCAGCGTCGTTAAATCACAAGAACGAGGCGGCTAAATGACATCGGCAAAACGAGAAATTATGCGACCGGGAAATTTTAAATAAAATAACTGAATTGTTTGGCTGTGTGTGTGTTTTGTGGCACCGTTTTGCTTAAACCAAAGGCCACCGATGTCAACATTAGCCAATTGTGGCCACAAACAAATTTTTTCAGGGTTTGGAAGCGCAAAAAAATCACGGTGACGGCGTTTTCTCGGTTATTTTCGAAAAAATACAGGCCGATGATGCCACCTGAACACAAACCGCACCATATGGTTACTTTCCTTGGATGTAGAGGTTTTTGGAAGACTCTTTGTGGCTTTTGTGAGCCCCATATGCGACAATTTTGTACGTTTAAAAAGCCGCCTAATTGAAAATGGGCCTCATCACTGAAGATGATTTCGTTTAAAAATAAAGTTTTTTCGTTCAGTTTTTAAAAATTCAATTTTCACAATTAAAATTCTTTGTTTAAGAGTGTAACGTTCTATGTGTAAAATGTCCCAATTCTGTACTAAATAAGTGTCAAAAGATGGCAGCTTAGCTCTGAACATTTCATTATTCTACAGCCAATTTACTTTCTAACCTCAAATTTTCCCGCTCTAAATTAGCGCAACTTGAAATAATTTTTTTTTTAATAATTATTAAATAATAATAATTATTAATTATAATATAAAAAATATTAAATTCTAAATAATATCAATATTATGGATTTTTCTAAATTGTAGCGCACAGCTAAATTGAGAGCAAAAATATATAAATTAACAAAAAAAAACACAACTAGACATGTTAAGACGCAACATCCCAAGAAATAACAACAAAAAGGAAATAATAATAAAAATAAAACACAAACCGAAGAACTCAAGTTTAAATAAATAAAAATTAAGTGAAAAAAACAAAAAAAAAAGGAAAGAAAAAATTGCTGTTGATGAGATGGCAGTGGGGACTGAGTTGCACAAACTGAACACCATCAGCAACAAGTAAAAGACACACGCACACACACACCCATACACCCACCCACATTTTTAAGCACAAACAAGGGCAGAGAGCGGTCATTAAAAAAAAAAAATTGCGTAATCATGATTAATTGCAGTATAAATGACTCTACAACTCAGCCAAAAAGGATACCAGCTAAGGCAGGACTACACAGGGTGTACACGCAAACTTGTCTGTCTGTCTGTCTGTCTATACATTAAAGAAAAGCCGGCTGGAAGAGAAAGCAAAAGAAAAACAAAAAAAAAAAAAGCAAAGCATTCAACAAGATGAACTAAATGCAGCTTTTAAATTATTTACTTGTAAACCACTTGTATGTCTGTTAAATAATTTCTACATCCTTTCGTCTTTTCAATCACTCATTTATTCATTAAGAAAATGACTAACTTCTTTCCACTTGCTTTTGACGAGGAACATGCAAGAGGTATAATAAACTCTGAATATCCTTTTTTTTTTTTTTGCTCAATATTTTTTAAAGAAATTAGAAAATTAACGATGAAAATGTTGCTGAGACAATAATAGGAGGGAGGGGGTGTGGCACGCTTCTCCAAAATATGCTAAATCTATTCGGGGGCATGAATCATCTTTTCTGTAAAGAAACCACAAACTTCTGGGTGGACAAAATTTTATTGCATGATTTTTTTTTCGGCGAAAAATAGTGGATGTTTTTTTGGGGGAAATTTATTTTTTAAATATCATTCACTTAATCAAACTGTTGATGGTTGTCGTGGCTTTCGTTTTACTCCCAAAAGGCTAAATAAATTGTGACCGGAAATGGAAATTATTTGCTTTTTAAGAATGCAGATCCGACGTAAGAGCAGAGGAGTTTTACGAGAAGTCAGGGGGCAAATTGTGGTACTCGATATCGATGGAATATCGTATTTAAATTATATATTGAAATTTTTAACGATAACGAATGCGAGAACTTGGCCCCTACTCTGTGCCGATGCGGTACATGTCGCTATTTCCAGTGCCTTTTCACCTGGTATTTCATTTACTTCACTCGATTTTTTTCATTTCTAAAAAATTTGCTATAGTATTAAGAATTTAGCTGACTCCAAAGATAAAGAAAAGTACGTGCTCATGCAGGCGTACGATAACTGAAAACTGAAAGAACTTGTCAATGCCACCAAACAGCATCTTGTGTAAATAGAGAATTTTTAGTGTTGGAAAACGGACAGGCTGACTGTCTAGCAAATAGATGAGCCCATGGTAGATTTATAGGACCGGAACCCTTCTTTGGCATCTCAAGAGGATGTGTCAAAGTACAAAATAACTCCAGGGCTAAAACGGAGTTTAATCGCCACTGGAAAGCCCTTCATGGCCTTAAACAAGCAAAACGTTTCATTACGACTTGCCCGGTTACAACGTAATAGTGCTCCTTATTTAATATCAAGGTCCTATCCTTTCTAGCGGAAAGACACCACTAGGTTCGAACTAATCTAAATTAATAATATAATTTATGAGTGATAAGTTTTCAAAGAAACTATTATATTCTGATATATTTAAGCTTAAGGTCTCTTTATTTTAATTTAATTCTTAATTTCAATATTTCGTCACTCCTTTGTGTGACTTATACAGGAAATTAATTATTTTATTTTAATTATATTATTTTAATATCCTGAAGAAGTCAGGCAAAGGAGTGACGAAATATTGAGTTACCTTAAGCTTAAAAATATTAGAATATAAAAATAATTAAAAAGAGGTCAAGAAACCAGTAGAATTTTAAAGAAACTCAATTTGTATTTCTAACAGCATTTGCATTCTTTTCTCTTGGCTTTCCTCGCAATTTCCTTGATCTCTTACTTTAGCCGTTGCATTGTGCTGGTGTTCGTTTTGCTACACAGCATTTTGTCGAAGCTCTGATCGAATTGATTATGTTAATACTAGGAACTAATTTTAAAAAAATTTATGCCAACAAATTATGTACCAGATTATGAAAAAAATTTATTTTTAAAAACATTTCTGTCTTCATATATCATACGCCCATGAGCGCCTTAGCCCACATCAGCAGTGTCTTATTTTCACACCTATAGAGTTTTGAAACACATTCTAGCAGTAATTTGGAAAACACGTTCGCTTGCTGGCTGGACTAGTCCTAATACAGGTTCCAAATTACCGTATTCAATATCGATTGATATTTCAGTATAATTTCCAAATTTCAGAAAAAAATTCGAAATTTATATCCAATTTGTATGGAAATGTCGCTCGTTATCGAAAGCGATAATTTGGTCCCACATCCAGTCATTCATATCGTTTCTCAAATTGTGCTTGACTTTCCAATAGATCTGGCTGGATGATTATCAACAAGAATATGACCTAAAATACAGTCGAATCCGCTTTAGTGCAACACGCATTACTGAAAAAAATCGGAATACTGAAAGCGATACAAATCCCCGCACTGATTTTAAACGCAGCTACACTTATTCACTTCGCTTTAGCGAAACATCGCTTTACTGAAAATATCGTATTACTGAAAACCAAAAGCAAGCCCACAACTACGGTTTGTATGAAACTTACTTCGCTTTAGTGAAAAAATAAACAATGACAATTGTATTTATTAGAAATCCATTGCATAACTTAAGGCTGCAAAAATTGTGCATGTTTTGTCCATAAAAAAATTAAATGGCAAAATGTATTTGTCCTTTTCGCTCTTACGTACTTTATTGTATTTTACTATTATATTGTCAATGCAAGTGGCTAGACATATTGGAGGAATTCGTAAAAAATTTCAACAACAAAATGAATAATTCTATGAATAATTTTTTTTTAAATAAAATTTTTACGTTAAATTGACGTAAGAAAAATACACAGATTTGATATAAAAAAAATATTGTTTTACTGATTTTAAGCAGTACGCTTAACTGTAACAAATTTCAGTAATCCGAACTATGTTTTTGAGAAAAAATCGGATAATTGAAAAAATTGGTTTATGGTTATTTCCAGTAAAGCGGAGTCGACTGTATCTGTTGCAAATAGCCGTTAATAATTGCACCTCTTCAAGTTCAAGTACACCAGGAAACTCCAAATTATCTTTATATCTTCATAAAAACTCCTCTCCTCTCCGCTACACCGGCTTAAGTAATATGCTGTCCTTTCCTCTCCTCTCCGCTACACCGGCTCAAGTAATATGCTGTTTGATTAGCAAAATTAAATTTTGGCATCAGTTGTTAGTCCTTTGAAGGCCAAAAAGAGAGGAAGAAACCAGTAAAAACAAAAAAAGGAACTTTTGACTGTTGGGCACTTTGTTGTTTTTGAAAAGTTGTTCCGTAATTTCTTTTCTCTTTTCGTTTTATTTCCATAAACTTGGACAAGTGGAAAAAATGGATTATGGCACTAGACGCTATTAAAATTAATATAAAAAAATAAAAAAGTGTGTGTGTGCGTGTATAGAAAGAAAGAAAAAAATAATGTTGAGATGAAAGACAAAAGCAGAAAATAAAAATTTCACTGGTAATGAATCAAAACAATTTTTATATTTTTCTTAATTAATCTTCTTTCTTACGCAGGAATAACAAGAATGACTGAAAACGTGGCAGGAAGGAAGGAGGGAAGGAAGGAAAGAAGAAATTAGGTTTTCTTTTCAGTGCATAACGCAGCGCTAAGAAATTTTCATTTCTCTTGCAATTGCGTTGTTCTTATTTTTTTCCCCCCGTGCAAGGGTGTCAAATCTTAAGATATAAATACTCTTAGAAGTGTAATAAGCACAAAATGACGTTGGCATGCACAGCTGGGGAATGGGAAAGGAGGTGATAACCTCAGTCAACAAAAAATAAATAAAATAAAAATAAAAAGAAGGATGTGCTTGTTAGAAAAAAAGGGTCAAGGAGGGAACTAAATTAGGTAAAACTAAAGAAGAATAAACAAATAAATTTCAAGGCGGGAGTTATAAGATGTTTTTAGTTAAAACAAATAAGTCAATCGATTAAATGCTACAAGTATAATGCGGCTAGTGGTGTCCCGTATGGCAATCACTTCATCAAAAATAGTGAAGGAAATATCATTCCGTGAGTGTGCGAATCCATAAAGTGTATATATCCTTATGAATAGGGGAAGTCGTCTGTCCCTCTCTCTATAAGTGAAATCAGCATTCCGAAGTCTTCAGATCACCTAGAGTTTTAAGTTCTGTATTAAAGTATTGGAAATAGATGGCTTTGGAAAACCAGCAAACGCCAAAGTACAGTTCCAGACCTGGAACATTTTAACTTATTTTTGGTATATAAAAATAATTAACAAAAACTAATATTTGTTTCTTTACAAAAACCTATTTTATACTTCAGAAGGAATTAAATTGAAATGAAAAATCAAACAAAATCAAAAAATATTATTCCAGGGCTGGACAATTGAAATTATTTTTTTTTTGAGATACTATAACAACTATTTTCTTTTACTTTGTATAATAAAAATATTTAATGTGTTTTAAAGAAATTTATTGCTAGTAGAAAACAGAATCGCCAAAAAAACAGCTCCAGAGCTGGAAAATTTTAGTTTATTTATTGTCAACAAGTGTAACGACCTGAGACTAATTTTTGTTCCTTTTTTCTTAATTAGACCTATTTTATACTTCAGGTGGAATTAAAATGATATCAAAAAACAAAATAAATAGCCGATCCCAGGGTTGGACAATTGAATTTTTTTTTTGCACAAAATCCAAATTTTATTCTTTTACTTAATGTATGAAAAATATTTGATATATTTGAAAAAAAAAAAAAAATTCTTTGGTATAAAGAATCAGAAAAGCCAAAAACAGCTCCAGAGCTGGAAAATTTTAAGTTATCTTTGGTAAACAAGTGTAACGAGCTAAGACAAATTTTTGTTCTTTTTTTTTCTTAATTAGAGCTGTTTTATACTTCAAGTGGAATTAAAATGAATATAAAACTCAAACAAAAGCAAAACGAAGACTCCAGGGTTGAAAAATTGGAACTTTTTTGGTACTAAACCCGATTTTTTTTTACTTTATATATGAAAGATATATGATGTTGAATGAAGAAATTCATTATTTTTTAGCATCGTATCTGAGGCTGTGTGAACCGGTGCGTTGTCTTGAAGAAAGAGCACTATTTCCTTCTTCTTTAAATGTGGTCGGTTTTTCTTGATTCCATCAAGTAATTGATCCGATAATGCACGATAATAATTTCCTGTGATTGTGGATCCTTTTTCAAAATAATCGATGAGCGATATTCCGTGTGCATTCCAAAATACAGTGGCCACATTCACTGCCAGCCGATTTCATTGTCTTCGCCTTCTTCGGATCACTTCCACCAGCTTCCAGCCCACCCATTGTTTCGATTGGTTTCAGGTGTGTAGTGGTGGACCCACGTTTCATCTACAGTTTTTAATAGAGGCCCAAAATCAACAGGATTACGCTTTATCATGTCCAAACACCGCTGTGAAGGGGTCTGTCGAACTCGTTTTTGTTCGACACTGAGCAAACGCGCGGCACCCCTCTTGCCGATAGCTTTTTCATATGCAAATGTTCATGCAACCTGTTGAACACACGTTCATATGATATTTTTACCATTTCAACAATCCCACGTAACTTGACTCGGCGATCATTCATAACGACAACATTCTTCAGTAACCACCACCTCTTTTGGCCTTCCTGTTGATGGTATTGTTGCAGTGCTTGTACGCGGCCGCGTTTAAATTCAGCAATCCAATATTTTACCATGTAATCTGACGGACCAGACGCACCGTAATGTTTATCGAGCTTTTCTTTTGTCACTTTCGCCGTTTTCCCTTTCAAATAATAGCGTTTAATCACTGCACGAAATTCACTTTTTTCAATTTTTCAAAAAAAACACAAAATCGATTAATTTGGGTGAAATTTTAACAGCTGACGTTTGACAGATCGCAATTTCTAAAAAAAATTAAAGTTTTAGATTTGTCTTTGTGCCTTGGAATATTTATCATGTCTTTCTGAGATTTAAATTAAAATTTCGAAAAATTAGCCTAAAGAATCTTAATTCAATTTAATAAAGTTTTAGTATGTGCTGCCATCTAGCGCTATGTAGCTTCAATATCAATCCGCCTTCGTAACATCCGGTACACCCGAATATAGCACTTTTACTTGTCTTTTTTTATTGGTGTAGTATAGAAAGTCAAAGCCAGTTTATTCCATTTTCTTATTTTTTGAAGATAAAAGTCCTTGTCAGCTGGGTTTCTTGACAAATATTTAATTAGTAGAATTTATTACTCTGTAGCATGTCTGGGTTGATAAAATTGTCCTGCAAATTGTTACAACTCGAATTATTAAAATAAATTTAGATATGAAATTATTTCGACATCAGATGCTTTAATTAGCCTCTTAGTTTCCCGCTGCATGCTCCCAGTTTTTCTTACTTTATATTGTATAAATGATATTGACATTAAATAAAATCCCACTTGAATTAATTTCTAGAGATTTTTTAAATATCTTGCAGACTTTATGACAAATTCACTGGACAGATTTTCTGCATTTTATATGAAATTTCTATAGAAATATTGTAAGAAGTAAAAAAAAGTGTCAGTAAATGCAGGTGGTCTTCATATCTCGAAATATCCCATAAATTTCAATACAATTTAAATCGAATGCCGTAATTGACCTTTGGCTAATAAATTTTCTATGTAGCCAATTTTTTGTTTCTCAAACACCAAATTGGAAGACGAATGTATTTTTAAAGAAGTAAGTTAATCATTAGGATTAACCCCTTTATTCATAAAAATTATGAGAGTCTAATAACAAAAAAATAATAATAAACCAAAATTTCATATGAAATTTGCTCTATTACACTCTTATGAGCCTCTCATAATTTTTATGAATAAGGGGATAAATTGTTTACTTTGCTAAATATTCTGGACAAACTTCATAATAACAATAATAATAATAATAATACCATTTGCTTAATTTTTAAATAAAACTCCATTTCAGTGTGTTCATTCATAATTGTTGCTTAATTCGTTTCATTTCAGCTGTATGTGTAGTGTGTAGTGTGTGTAGTATGTGTGCGTGTGTGTGTGTGAGAAAAGTTGTAGTGTATGTGTTTCGGCATGTAATCAATAGAATGAGTGCAGGTGGAAAAGTTTGCATTTAGTTTTTTCCCCATGTCCCTGAAATATATTTCATTCATTTTAGTCTTTTGCCAACGGAAATGAGACGCTGTAGTAATGAAGATAACATTTCCTGTTGTCAGCAGTTGTAAAGTTATGAGTATAAAAGAACAAAAAAACAAAACAAAAAGTCTTTAATAAATGAAGAAAACGTAAAAAGAAACATTAAATTAAAAACAAAATAAATAAAAACAATGAAGGCAACTTGTGCTGAAGTGTATTGGAAGAAAGAAAACTGCTGAAAAGTAAAACAATCAGCTGATTAAAGTTAAAGCAAGTTGTTGTTGTTTTTTGTATATTTATTTTTATTTTTTGCACCGAAATGTACATCGTAAATATGTATTCTTTCACACACTGGCACAAGTTTCTTTTATGTAATTTTTATGTTTTAGGGAACATCAATTCGGGCTTAATTTTTATTTTTTTTTATTTTTCCTATAACTCTGGTTGGGCTCCTAAAAGCAAGACTTGAATTAATGCCAGTTAAAAATGTGTGCTGTACGTATTTGTTTTGTATTTAATATATTTTTAATTTACAAAAGAATGGGGAGGCAATAAAAAATTACGAATTGTAAAAGTGTCAAAAGGAACTTTTCTTGTTAATGATGTGTTTGGCAAAAGTTTTTCTTAACAACCTCCAAGAAGGTAGAAGGTTGTTTAGAAGAAAAAAATTCTGTTTAAAATATTTAAAGTAAAATATTTTCTCAGGGGCTATTAAATATTTATACAATTCATATAAGCAGCATCACCTTAACTTCTACAAAGTGTCTTGGCTGTGGGGGTTGCCGGAATGGCTGATGTAGGGTATCGTTGCTGAACGATTTTTGAACGAAAATCTATAGAGAATGACTTTCCAATCACTTTGGTCCTACATGGGACTTAGAGAACCTCTCCAGTTTATTCCACATTCTTTCAAGAGAAGCTGAGGAGGAGTCCTGTACCGGAATGATATAAGATTATTGAGGTTACCTGCTATTATGGATTTGTACTCACGATAGAGTTCAGTATTCTGAACCACTTCCAAACGCCCATACGGACGTCACACATTTTATATGCCAAGGACACATAAACACTTCTACAGCTTTAACAGAAACATCACTTCTCTTTGTAACCAAGTGGCCTGGACCCTGTTTTACTGTTCGACAATAATGCTGAAATAGTAAAAAGCAGTGTTGGCTTGTAAAGCAATTTTTATGAATTTTGCTTTAACCCATATCATCCCAGAGATTTTTTTCGAATAAGTTTGTAAAACTTTGTAGTTAAATGGTAATTTGGGTCCAGAAAAAACGAATCGAATGTCCGAATTTTTTCAAAAACTTTCATTAAAAATTTTTTTTAAAATTATCATTAAACTTTTTTTTTAAATTTTCATTAAAATTTTTTTACAAATTTTCATAAAAAATTTTTTAAAAAATTTTCATAAAAAATTTTCATTAAAATTTTTTTTTTAAATTTTCTTAAAAAAATTTTTTTAACATCTTTTAAAAATTTTCATTAACAATTTTTTTAAAAATTTTTATAACATTTTTTTTTTTAAATATTCTTAAAAACTTTCATTCAAATTTTTTTTTAAAATTATCATTAAACTTTTTTTTTAAATTTTCATTAAAAATTTTTTTACAAATTTTCATAAAAAAATTTTTTCAAAAATTTTCATAAAAAATTTTCATTAAAATTTTTTTTTTTTAAATTTTCTTAAAAATTTTTTTTAACATTTTCTAAAAATTTTCATTAATAATTTTCATTAACAATTTTTTTAAAAATTTTTATTAAAAATTTTTATCAAAAATTTTTTTTCAAAATTTTCGTTAAAAAAAATATGTTCTTAGCCTTTGCTAAATAGAGCAAAAAAAAATTTTAAATGCTTGAAATTTACTGTTCGAAAAATCGAACACTGGCACGAAATGGGTTAATGCATATTCAGCCAAGGAAATTCAAAGGAGAGTTTTTTTTTTAAATATTAATGATTTTTATACTGATTTGGGTCTGCTGAATCCAAATCCGTTGTCGCTTTGGCGCTATCGTTTCCATGAGCCCTGGAAATAGGTGTTCGTGAGCGCTAACATTGGCTTCAATTTAACATGAATATCGCATATGAATCAATTTATGTGCATTTATAAAAATTTTCATTTATATGTGAAAATACGAATAATAACAGACGAGAAATGTATGTAATACATTTATTAAGATATAAAAATAAGAAGAGTTTTTTATGTGATATTTATGGCATCTAAGAGCTTTTCCTCGTGGTTCAACTATTGGAATATGTTCGCCTACAGTACGTGGCAGTTGGTAAGTAACGTTTCGCACTTGCGAACAGTTACTTTAACAGCTATAATATGACAGAAATGCTTTGATTTATTTAAGTTATTTTATATTATGTGGCTATTTGAATTGACTACATAAGTACCCTATAATAATACATATATAACATTTTTGAATAAATAATATAAATTTTTAATTCTAAAAAAATCCTCTGAAATCGCGTTCCACGAAATATCTCTTCACTTAAAATATGAGATAAATTTTACAAATTATTTTTACGGTTAATTAAAGCCTAGACTACTTATTACATAATAGAATTTCTGAGTTTTAAAAAATAAATGCATAAAGCTTTCGAATTTGGCGATAAAAACGAGTAATTTTACTGTTCGCACTTGCGGACAGTGGCCGAAAATGGGTTAAAGAGCCAATTTTTTTTTTTTGTAAAATATATATTTTTTTATTCCTTATTATCTCTTTCTTTTTTTTGCTCTTGTACCAATAAGTGAATCCAAATTAATTGAAATGTCGAAAACATAAGCCCAAAATCTCAATCTCAATGTTATTGTAAAAATAGTGAAGCCACTTGTAAAACATTATTGAAATTATCATGGAGTCCTTTTTAAACATCTTCTCTCTTAAGCAGCGCAATTGTCAATTTTTCCCCTAAGAAACTAACTCAAGCAAATGGGGTTAAATATGCAAAACAAAACTTAAATTCATTCACTTTTTTTTCTTATTTCAATTCATAAATAAATTGCAAAACAAAAAAAAAACGGGAAACAAAAATACAAATTGCCGCCATAAAGCCAAAGCAGTCATAGAACCCTTCAATGTTTTAAAATACAAAGACTTTTGCCACACAAAAAAAAAAAAACAAGAAAAAAGAATCAGGATATACCAGCAGAAAAAAAACAAAAAAGAAAAAGTTATGGTTTGTAATTTACTAAGTCAAGTGACAGCTTAAAAATTGCAAATTTTTGTCACTTTTCTTGCTCACTACACAACATTAGCGTTACAATTTTTATTTGTGAGTCCTGGCTTTTTTCTCGTTTTATGCAGACAAACATGCTGCCTCCTCTCTTTGCCAGCAGAACGGATGATGAATATAAAAACCGCTTTGATCATTTATTTTGTGGGTAGAAAATGGCAAAAAAAAACAAAAATGCCCAAGATATTCTGGTTAAAAAAATGGCATAAAAATGAAGTTTACTTTGCAAAAAAAAAAAAAAAACAAGTAAAAACGTTATGTTCGACCGGGTCGAATCTTAAATACCCTCCAAATATTTAGTAAGTGAATTTAAAATGTTTAACTTGGTGGTACAGAGTTTCTTTACACAATATCGTACGTCAACGCCCACTAAAGGAGGCGGGGTTCAAAAATAGACAACATCATGTTTCCCACAAACGAACGTATGGGCATTGGCTACACCGTCTTAGACTTCATCACTGATCAAGAATATATATACTTTATGGGGTCCAATTTTCTTTGGAGGGTATAAAAACTGTATTTTGGCGGGGTCGCTCTGGCAGGGGCTCTGGGGGAAACATTTCACCTTTGTCATAAAACTCTAAAAATAAATGCTTAGGATAATTATATACAAAATTAAAAAAAAAATTTTTTTTTTGATAGGGTCATTTAGGGAACAAAGGGGGAGGAGGGGGTAGGGCAGAAATAGGCAGTAATAAAACTCTAAAAATAAATGCTTGGGATGATTATATACAAAATTAAAAAAAAATTTTTGTTTTTTTGGTCATTTGGGGGGTGAAGGGGGAGGAGGGGGTAGGGCAGAGGAGTACCAGGTTACGTCTCAGCTTCGTCATTAAAGCTTAAAAATTTTATTTTTAAGGAATGTAGGCTTAAGTAAAACAATTTGTTAAATTTGTATGCTATTTTTGCATATAATAACGCCCACTAAGGGCGGGGTCAAAAATAATTTTTTTTTATTTTATGGCTCCAGTTTTGACATAAAAATATATCATTTGCTTAACAAAATAACCAAAAAACTTTAAAAATTGTGTTGTTTTTTCTGCGTTGGTTTAGTTGTTCTTAGGGGAACTTTTTTCCCCCTTGCCCGATTTAGCCCATCTCCGAACTTAACCGGCTATAAGCTTTAGAATATATTTATACCAAATGTCAAGAGTCTAGCTCTTTTCGTTTGGACAGAATCGTGATTTCCACAGACGGACGGACGGACATGCTCAGATCGTCTTAGATTTCATCACTGATCAAGAATATATATACTTTATGGGGTCTGAGATGGATATTTCGATGCGTTACAAACGGAATGACAAAGTGAATATACCCTCCAATTTCTTTTTTGGAGGGTATAAAAAACAAAAATATGTACGTTTTGGGTAAAAAGAGGAAATTGTAGTATAACTACAGGCATATAAAAATAACAATTGAAATAAATGAGCAGTTTTTTTTTGTATTTGCATGTGTATGTGTGTAACAAGAGAATGAAGAAATAATAACAATAACAATGCAAACACTAACATTAAAGTGGTCCACTTGTTTCTTCAGCCGGCTTTACAGTCGAATTTTTACACTTAAGGCAGTTATTTGATTTTTTGTTTCTTTGTTAATTGTGATATATTCTAGTGTTTTTTTTTTTTGATGTTATAATTCGGTTTGCCAAATTTTCAGAATCGAGGAAGAAACTATAAAGCACAAGATATGGTCTCATTTTTAGTACCTCTTATTGATTTGTCTTACTTGTTCTCGTTCAAAGCAGCTCGTAGTGTCCGTCTGTCTGACTGTGTGAAAGGCTTTGGATAAGTTTTTAAGCCTTTTTCCGTGATCCAATCGAGCTGAATTTTTGCAGGCAGACTCTTAGAAATGTTTGTATTACGCCAAACATTTTTTAAAAAATTGATTTTTTATCAATTCTCAGATTTTTTTGGAAAAAATTTTTTTTTTCTCTTTTTTCAGCATAACTTGAAGCGACTCCAAATTTTTAAACTACTAAAAGCGTTCCGGAAAAAAATGTGTTTTTCGACCTATCCTACTCCATATATTTGCAGTTTATCAATGCAGTGCCCGACTCGAAATAACTTTTGTTACGTTTGTTGCTTATGCGCACTAAGTAAAAAGTGCTTTAAAGGACAAGACATTACGCATATGCTTGGCGAATACTGTTGGTCTATTTGTCGCGATGCTGACACAATTGCTTACCAACGCAAGAATAAAAGGCCGAAGTTTCTTTAAAAGCATTAACATTTTTAATGTAACAATTTTCAATGTTAATAAAGGGTGTTTTTATAAGAGCTTGCTGATTTGAAATTTAAATAAAACACATGCCAAATAATGAAATGGCAAAAAAAAATTTTTTATTTGGTAGATAATTTCTTGTCATTTAACGTTTAAATATAATTTCGGGCATATGGCCACCACGACTATTTTGCACAAGGGTCATTCTCGAGGTCCAATTTTCGACCACCTTTTCAAGCATTTGAGGGCGTATTTCAGCAATGACACGTTGAATACTGGTTTCCAAAGCGTCAATCGTTGCTGGTTTTAACCACGTAAACCAATGATTTCAGGTATCCCCAGAAAAAATAATCGAGTGGCGTCAAATCACACGAACGCGGAGGCCAATTCACCGGTCCATTTCTCGAAATAATGTTGTCGTTGAAATGTTCTTTCAATAAGTCCATTGTTTCGCCCGCAGTATGACAACAAGTGGCACCATCCTGTTGAAACCACATTTCGTTTACATCCATATCTTGAAGTTTTGGCACCAAAAATTCATTGATCATGATTCTGTATCGATTTCCATTCACGGTAACGCGTCGTCCTTCCTCATTTTGAAAGAAATAAGGACCGATGATTCCATCAGCCCATGGACCGCACCAAACAGTAAATTTATCGGGATGCATTGGTAATTCTTGAACGGCGTGTGGATTATCTTTGCTCCAAATCCGGCAATTTTGCTTGTTGACGTATCCATTCAACCAAAAATGCGCCTCATCACTGAAGATAATTTTGCGGTAAAAAAGCGGATAAACATTTTTAATTGTTTACACTGTTTTTGAAAATAAATTTCCACGGTTTGGAAGCGTTGTTCTGGAGTTAACCGGTTCAAATGATGATTTTCCAAACAATACTGAGTAGAGACGTCACTTTAAACTGTCAAAATAGTCAGACAACAGAATGATTCGTAAAAAAAAAAACTTCACAAAAAAACACCCTTTATAACAAAATTAATAAAAAAAAATCGGTTTTTTAAAGAACTGAAACCGTTACAAAAAAACCGATAACCAACTTTTCAAAAAAATTCAGGAAAATTTTAGAATTGAAAAGAATCTATTTTTTAATCAATTTGACGTGATACAGACATTTCTACGAGTCTGCCTGCAAAAATTCAGTTAAAGACTTATCCAAAGTCTTTCACACAATCAGACAGACGGTCACTACGAGCTTTATATGTTATACAAAAAAAAAAATCTGACGTGTACATGAAAATTGCCGATACACGTGTGTTTTTATTTTTCTCCCCTTTCCGAAAAAGTATATTTGGTTCATAGCCCTGCAGGAGATCGAACTAGTATCAAATTAGTATTGCACTAGTACAAAAGTCACCAGTACTAGTTCCCAACTGTGAACTTTCCTATACCATGTTAATGATCAAATTAACATTGAGTGTGTTTGGAAAATTACTAGTACCATTGATGGAAACTAGGGGGATACTAGTACTATTAGTACTAGATGGGTACTAGTATAATTTCTGTTAGTCGGATACTTGTATAATCAGTTCTGCATTAAGAACTGGTACCAATCCCTAAATTTATTGGTTTTTTAAACCCAATGAAATTTTTTAAGTCTTTGTCTTCACAAGCAATTTTTGGTTCATCAATTCTTAGTTTATAAGAGGAAATGGAAAGTTCCTTCAGGGCACACTCAATCCACTAGCAGCTTGTACAATTTGAGTTACTTTTGGTACTCCATCATCTACCAAACACTAATGAACATACGTTACATATATCAGTTTTTATTATTTTAAAAAAGATCGCTGATTTTACATATGAACATAAATATTAACAAAAAACCACGTTTAAAAAATTTTAAAATTAGCTTTTATTTTTTAAAATTTCACTTTTTTAACTCACAAGAAAACTGCGGCTTAATTACATAAATTATCGAATAAATAAACTGATATGCAGGTGGCAAAGTCTTCTAATACCATTCTTCGTTTCAAAGTTGAATTTTTTTAAAAATTTTAACAATTAAAAATAAAATAAATGAAAATGAGAATTAGCAATTCGCTTTAAAACATTATCAAAAAGTAATATGAAATTCTCCAACTCAAATCAATCTACAAATGAACTACTTGAAGTGCTAGTACTTTTCTGCATATGGTCAATCACCTTTCGAACTAGTGCTTGCTGTACTAGTAATCGTACCAGTAGCTTAAAGTCAATTAACGCTTATCCTCCTGCAGGGAGGACAGAATGTGTGTAACGCGGTGTTATGTCTTGTGTATGATTGTAATTCGGTTCTTAAATAGTATGCAAGGACTCTTTCCTTTGAAGCCTTCTATTCTACACACATGAATTCGAAGTATTTGTTTTAAGTGTCATAATAAATAAAAACCGTTTTTATTATAATTTCCAAATTACAATTGATCTCCTCTGTTCAATCTAAATTTTTTCCTCTTTGTCTTGGTACAACTTTTTATAATGCAAAATGTTGCTGCTTTATTTTCACCATAAATAAAATTAATTTGAGCACAACTGCCACTCAATTTTTGTACGATTTTTTTTTTCACCCTATAATTTTTGCCGTAGATATCTTTGTTTGATAATGCGATTCCTTTTGATAAACATGCATTTATTTTATTTTAGCACATAAATGCAATTGCAAAAGTAATTTATCATTGCGGTAGTGATGAAATGCAATCGAAATTGAATATTTTATTTTTTTATTTTTTCCTCATGTTGTCAATTTCTGCTACGATACGCATTAAATTCGTTTATACTCGTGCAATTATTTGTTGTTTGTTGGAAAGTGAGAAAAACAAAAAGTTATAGCAGCCAATAATATTCTGGTTTTTTTTAGATGGCGTGAATCTGTGCAAATTATTTGCTACAAAAATATTGTGGTTTATAAATGAAATGTGAAAAATTGCATAAGAATATAAAGCATTCGGCCACTTGTGGTGAAAATTATTTGTTTAATTATTTTAAATATTTCACAGCAAATAGTTTGCCGTGGAAATGCTTAAGTAAATAAGTTTAGTTGAAGTTAAAAATTTAACAAATTCGGGAATGCATTTGAAAAGTTGTTAATTGCTGTGTATGTACTCGGGCGTATGAGTAATATTTATAGTTAAATTTTTTTTATTAATTATACGTTTTTAGTTATTCATTAAACACATTTAGGACAGCGGTCTACCGACTACAGAAATGGAATACATGTCGTTCAATTGCTACAAGAATCATATTATTTTAATTTCCTGAAGAAGTCACACAAAGGAGTAACGAAATATTGAAATTAAAAATTAAATTAAAATAAAGAGACCTTAAGCTTAAAAATATCAGAATACAATAATAATTAAACTATAAGTAATTCTTATTTAAATTTATGTTTTATTTAAATTTGTCTGGTGACAAACTCATATTTTTAAATACGATTATTTCAAAAAGCAATAAACGGTGCGGAGGGGAGGATGCAGCCATTGGAATTATCGCTTATGATGAGTAATCGAGTGAGCATCGCGCGTTCTCTGTGGAGAAATTTTTCAAGAATAACGCTTCTTACGTAATTACTCGTCGACAATTTTGTTCAAAGTTCGGTATTCGACGAATAGATAATGGACCGAGTGTAAATTTAATTCGTTCATGGGTGCAGAGATTCCCCTTAACTGCTTCGGCTATGAATGTACCACGGTCAGGGCCCAGTCCATCTTCAAGGACTCCCGTAAATATTGAACTGGTTGAATCTCAAAATATTACATAAATGGTAGAAATTAAACGCAGTTTAAGTACTTGGTAACGCTTAATACAAATTAAGTTAGAAGTGAAAACAAGTAAAAAATTTATATTCGACCGGGTCGAATCTGAAATACCCTTCAAATATTCAGTAAGTAAATTTAAAATGTTTAACCTCCTGGGACAGAGTTCCTTTAAGACATTTCTGTACCCAATTTTAAATCTCTATTTTGACAGAGTCATGCCGAGAAGGGCCGTTGGGCGAGACGTTTCACCTCTGCAAGATCAGAGAACATCTCAGCTTTCCATAGGCTTAAGGAATACAAATTGTTCAATATTTACACTACAAATTGTTCAATATTTACACTAAAGGGGGCGGGGTCCAAAAATAGACTATATCATATTTTCCATAGACGAATGTATGGTCTTTGTTAGATCGTGTTAGACTTCATCACCGATCAAGAATATAGATACTTTATGGGATCCAATTCTTTGTGGAGGGTATTAAAACTGTATTTTGTTGGGGTCTCTCTGGCAAGGGCTGTGGGGAAGACATTTCACCTTTGCCATAAAACTCTAGAAATAAATGTTTTGGGATAATTAAATGTAAAATTTATTATGTGAGTGAATATAAATATGCCGAGTTAAACATGTTTTGACGTAAGCAGTTACGTCATCAGTTACGTTATGACGTAACGAAATGACAAACAGTGAAGTTTTTTTTTATGAAAATCCATATTTAAAAAAATTTTTTTAAGCATTTTGTGAAAATATTTACAGGCCATGAAAGGTTAATTTACAAGCCATGAGAATGTGTGTGATCCTGGAGGGATGTTGCCCCCATTGGCCAAATAAGGAGTTGGCATGCATTGCCATTGTAAAAAAAAATGTATGGGATAGAAGGCACTCCCATAATTATTTTGTATATAAATATGGATTTTCATAAAAAAAAAATTCACTGATTATGTCGTTACGTCATAACATATTTAACTTCACTTCGTAACTGCTTACGTCAAAACGTATTTAACTCGGCATATTTATCTTCACACACATAAATTTATTATTGATTTTTTTTGTTTTGTTTCTGAAAGCGTCATTTAGGGTGCAAAGGGGGAGGAGGGGGTAGGGCAAATGAGTAGCAGGTAACGTCCCAGCTTTATCATTAAAGCTTAAACATGTTATTTTTAAGGAATGTAGGTAAAACACTTTTTTTTATTTTTACATATAATAACGCCCAATAAAAGGGCGGGGTACAAAAATAATTTTTTTTGATTTCATGGCTCCAAGTTGGACCTTCCTTGACATAAAAATATATCATTTGCTTAACAAAATTAAAAAAAAACTTTAAAAACTGTGTTGTTTTTAGAGGTTGGTTTAGTTCTTCTTAGGGGGAGTTTTTCCCCCTTGCCCGATTTAGCCCATCTCCGAACTTGACCTGCTCTAAGCTTTAAAATATGTTTATACCAAATTTCAAGAGTCTAGCTCTTTTCGTTTGGACTGAATCGTGATTTCCACATACGGACGGAAGGACGGACATGCCCAGATCGTCTTAGATTTCATCACTGATCTAAAATATATATATGTACTTAATGGGGTCTCAGATGGACATTTCGCTGCGTTACAAACGTAATGTTAAAGTGAATTTACCCTCCAATTCTTTTTTTGAGGGGTATAAAAAGTATATTGAAAATAATGCGAAGGTAGAAATATATTATTTAACATTTACCAAGAAAAAAATAAAAAGAAAACTATTAAAAGTTAAGAAACTCAACAATTTCTTTAATCAATCCTTCAAAAAAAAAAAAAAACTCTCAAGCCATATTTTTCAAATACTCGTACACTTATGCAATTCTCTCAATACAGCAATTGTGTTTAATTCATCAGAAAAAATCTTTATATCATTAAATTTAAACAAAATTTCTACAAATTCCATTCACTTATGCACTCATTTACACAGCAGCTCATATCCTTGTGCAGCCAGCCACTGAATTCGAATACACGGGAAAAAAACAGCCAAGCAGGCAGGCAGGCAGCCAGGCAGACAGACGGACAATATGCAATTAATGCAATCATACACTGAACTACACTCAATCACGGTATAATGGATTTATAAAAACGTGAGCGCGTGTTCAAATATGAAAAATGTGATAAATACTCATACTCTTTGCCAAGCAAAACAACAAACAATCTACGGAGATGCACACGCACTCACACTGTCAGCTGTGCAGCAGCTCCATCCACATCGGTGCATGCAACCAGCCGTCTATTTAACTCTTTGGCCATGTACACTGTTACCGAATAAGCTATTTGTGTCGAGTTTTATTTAACTGAAAAACAAAGCAAAAGCAAAGAAAAAAAAATATTCCATACATTCCATTCCATATCAAATGCCAGTATTAACCACACACATGCATGCCTCCAATGAAAAGAAACAAAAAATGTTTTTTTTGTCGTTTTGCTGCAACCCGAAAATGAAATACAAACGCCATAGATGCAAAAATATCTGCTTACATTGACATCCATAATTATGAATAAGAATGAAGATGCAAAAACAAAAAAAAAAAACTTTTTATGAAGTTTTGATTAAGGCACAGTCTGTCATTGATAATATTTCTGGCCAAAATAGCAGGTAATTATTACTCGCCACCACTGTAAATATTGCCTATGGGAAAAATTGCTCCAAAGTGATTGACTACATGTTTCATGAAGAGCATTACCACTACAGACAAATAGGCAGTTGTGTGATTTAAAAATATATTAGGTGAGCCCCAAAGGGAATGATCAAACTTGGAAAGACCTTTTTTTTTATTTACAAGTGCAAGTTTTTTAAATATATTTTTGAAAAATTCAAAAATATATTTAAAAACCTTAGGCTTTAGCTGAAACCCACGAATTCATAAATTATGTTCTATTTTTCATAAATTTTCTTAGTTCCTGTTTTTGTAAATAAAATAAAAATTTTAAATTCTTCTGGTTTCCTGACCTCTTTTTAATTATTGATGTGTTAACATCCATACGCGCGCCTCTAGGGCAGTAAACTATCAGTTTCAATACATACGCAAGTGTAAGTGTAAGAGTTTGTTTGTTTGTTGTTGTTGCTTGGCAGTCGGTATTGAAAGTGATTATTGGGCGATTTTCATATAATTTTCCCATGCGATTTTCTCCGGAAATTCATAGCCGATTTTATTAATTTTTGGATTAAAACGCTAGTGCGGGTTTCGACGAAGAGTTTAGGCCAAAAATTAAAGCGATCCGATATCGGCGAGCGGAGATTTAAGTGTTTTAATTCGGAGTATTATTTTGGAGTAATATTAAAAAAGTGTTTTATGTTGATCTTCGGTTTTGTCTTATGCATAGCAAAGAGAATAGTGACGTGGTTATACGTACATATATAAAAATGAGATAGCAAGACAGCAACGTATGTAGCTTATGTACAAACATAACAATGTATGTATGTACATTTGTCTGTTGCTTTGCATTCTCTTTGTTTTTTGTGGGTTTAATATAAAATAAATAAACAAAAAGGTGTTAACACATCGCCCGTGAGTTCGAACACTCATTGATTTTTTATTATATTCTGATATTTTTAAGCTTAAGGTCTCTTTATTTTAATTTTATTCTTAATTTCAATATTTCGTCATATATGAATATATGTTTTTTTTACTGAAATTAAGAATAAAATTAAAATAAAAAGACCTTAAGCTTAAAAATATCAGAATAAAATAATTGGGGTATTCACACACTGTAGTCATAAAGTCATAAGTCATAAAATGTTATAGCACGAAAAATATGACTAGTAGGTGAACAACCCGTCATAACTTAGTGTCCTATTTCAAACATCGATTAGATGATAAGATAACAACACATTTGTAATTAGTTGTTATCAAGGCACACAAAAATTAATACAATTAAAGATGAATCGTCCAGAAAACTCCATTTCTATTTAAAATTATTAAATTTGCCTTCCGGTGCACAAGAATATCTAAATGAATATGTATGTAAAGGGTGTTTTTATAAGAGCTTGCTGATTTGAAATTTAAATAAAACACATGCCAAATTATGAAATGGCCAAACAAAATTTTTTATTTGGTAGATAATTTCTTGTCATTTAACATTTAAATATAATTTCGGGCATATGGCCACCACGACTATTTTGCACAAAGATCATTCTGGAGGTCCAATTTTCGACCACCTTTTCAAGCATTTGAGGGCGTATTTCAGTCAATCGTTGCTGGTTTATCCACCTAAACCAATGATTTCAGGTATCCCCACAAAAAATAATCGAGTGGCGTCAAATCACACGAACGCGCAAGCCAATTCACCGGTCCATTTCTCGAAATAATGTTGTCGTTGAAATGTTCTTTCAATAAGTCCACTGTTTCGCCCGCCCCGTATGACAAGTGGCACCATCCTGTTGAAACCACAATTCGTTTACATCCATATCTTGAAGTTTTGCCACCAAAAATTCATTGATCATGATTCTGTATCGATTTCCATTCACGGTAACGCGTCGTCCTTCCTCATTTTTAAAGAAATATGGACCGATGATTCCACCAGCCCATAGACCGCACCAAACAGTACATTTATCGGGATGCATTGGTAATTCTTGAACGGCGTGTAGATTATTCTTGCTCTAAATACGGCAATTTTGCTTGTTGTCATATCCATTCCACCAAAAATGCGCCTCATCACTGAAGAGAATTTTGCGGTAAAAAAGCGGATAAACATTTTTAATTGTTTACACTCTTTTTCAAAATAAATTTCCACGATTTGGAAGCGTTGTTCTGGAGTTAAGCTGTTCATGATGATTTGCCAAACAATACTGTGTAGAGACGTCACTTTAAACTGTCAAAACAGCTGTCAGACAACAGAGTGATTCGTATATAAAAAAAACTTAATAAAGGAACACGATTTATAAACTGAAACAGCTGCTGCCTTGATATGAGCTGAATAAATTTTTATTTTTTGCGGCGGCATACGCAAAACCGTTCAGTGGCTGCCAGCTACGTAAGTTAAACGAGAAAAAATTTTCACAAGTATATATTTAGTTTTTCCGATTTAATTCTCTTTTAATATCTTTTATATTATAAAAATGTGATTTAATGTACAGACATATAGGTATGAATAATTTGTTAGGCGTTCTTTAGTCGTGCATCATATATAAGTAACGGCGGCAAACATATACTGTCGCCGTCTCGCCTAAAGATTTTCAGCCCTTCGACTCAGATCTCTAGAGCTATTTTATGACAAAACCAAAACATACCTGAAACAGTGCTATTATTTTTTATGACTTTTTGTATGCAGTACAACAACAACTTTTTTAAACTGGTCTAAAATATTATGAGTTTATGACAATATGACTAAATAGCACGAAATGTGAATAATCCCAAATAATAAAAATTTTATATTAAAATAAAAAGAAATTTCAGTTTCTTTATTTTACATTTTATTCAATTATAAAATCTTATATACAAAACCGAAAATTTTATGTAAAAATTAAAGATGAGAGGTCAAACATGTTTGATATCAGTGCAGGAGTTCCACAGGGTAGTGTACTAAGTCCGGTGTTATACACAATTTTCACCGCTGACATGCCAACTTCAGTAAATGTCTCTATATCAACATACGCAGATGATACGGCAATTTTAGCAGCAGACAAGTTACCTGCAGTTGCATCTAATAATGTTCAGAATGAATTAAATTTAATAGAGTTATGGCTCCAAAAATGGAAAATTAAAGTGAATGCAGAAAAATCAGTACATGTAACATTTACACTTCGCAAAGGTCATTGTCCAAATTTAACTATTAATAATATTCAGATACCTAAAAATGACTGCGTAAAATATCTTGGCTTGAACATGGACCGTAGACTCACTTGGAAACATCACATAAAAAGCTAGCGACAGCATTTAAATTTAATAAATAGAAAATTTTATTGGTTAATAGGTCATAAATCTCAACTTAATATGGAAAACAAGTTAAGACTTTACAAAGCAATTTTAAAACCTGTTTGGACCTATGGAATACAGTTATGGGGAACTGCAAGTCAGTCAAATATTGAAATTATTCAAAGGTATCAATCGAAGACACTAAGACTTATCGTTCAGTCGCCTTCGTATATTAATAATGAAGCAATCCATATTGATCTTAATATTAAAACTGTCAAAGAAACTATTAATTCTTGTAGTGAAAAATATTTGAATAGACTCAGTAATCATGTAAATCCATTAGCTGTCATGTTATTAGACGATACTCATGAAATTAGGAGACTTAAGAGATGTCATATATTAGATCTTCCATTTAGAAATTAGTCAAATGTCTGTTATTTTATTTTATTATTATTATTATAATTTTTTTTTATTAAAAAAAGTTGTTATCTGTAAGTTATAGTCATATTAACCCATTTCGTCCCAGTGTTCGATTTTTCGAACAGTAAATTTCAAGCATTAAAAGTTTTATTTTGCTCTATTTAGGAAAGGCTAAGAAGATATATTTTTTAACGAAAATTTTTAAAAAAATTTTTGATAAACATTTTTAATAAAAATTAAAAAAAAATTGTTAAAAAAAATTTTTAAAAAAATTGTTAATGAAAATTTTTAAAAAATTTAAAAAAAAAATTTTTTAAGAAAATTTAAAAAAAAAATTTTTAATGAAAATTTTTTATGAAAATTTGTAAAAAATGTTTTAATGAAAATTTAAAGAAAAAGTTTAATGATAATTTAAAAAAAAATTTTGAATGAAAATTTTTGAAAAATTTCGCACATCCGATTCGTTTTTTCTGGACCCAAATTACCATTTAACTACAAAGTTTTATAAACTTATTCGAAAAAAAATCTCTGGGATGATATGGGTTAAACAGTTGATAATTGTTTATTGTAATTTAATATATTAAAGAATTGATTTTCTATTTCTTTATAGTTTTACTTATAGTAAAAGTACAACTACAACTGTCATATTTACAATTCATCTAATTTGCTTAATATCATTATGTATAAATTGATAGAAAATAATTTAAAAAGAAAAGTTTCTTTATTGTTGTTTCCATATAAGTAAATTCGAATGCCTCCCTAATTTAAAAAAAAAATATTTCCATAACGTCATTATTCACAAGCATTTTTCCACTGTGAATTTTTAAACTAAATTAGCCGGCCGTATTCCATAGCCATACTTTGAATGATGTCCTCTTGTGTGTGTGTGTGTGTGTTTATTTCATTCATATTCATGTTACTTATGAATGATGACAGTCAATGTCATCATCATTATTGTCATGTTGTTTATATTGTTGTTTTTTTTGTACTTTTCAATTGATGCATTTTACTGGGGTGGGTATGATATTTTTTATATTTTAAATAAAAAAGAATTAAATAAAGTTTTACTACTATTTGCATTAAGAAGACTGTTTTAAAGATACAAGACTTATGAAATATGTTTGTCTCAATTACTTAAGTAAAAACTAAGTTCTTGCAAAGGACTACTCTATATATATATATATATATATATATATATATATATATATATATATATATATATATATAATAAGTTGTCCTATGTTCGTAATTTTCTAACTCGAGAACCACTCAACCGATTTTCAAACGAGTACATGCGTTGGAAAAATTTATTTTCACTGATGGTTTATAAAAAAAAAACATAGAAAAATTTCTACGAATATGCGTTATACGTGCACTTTTAGGATGGTGTGTTTTCCCTATATAAAATTAATATTTTTTTTTCTTATGAGAATTACATTTTGTCCGTATAATGCTCTGCTTGCTCGCGTCATTTGACTTATTTAATTTCTGTGTGTTTATTGATTGTCATTTAAGTTTATAGTGCGAGCATTGACATTTTTTAATTATTGATTTGTAATCTTTCAGTTAAAATTAAAAACTTTTGCATAAAAATAAATTAAAACAAGTAAAAGTGCTATATTCGGCTGTGACGAATCTTAAATAAACTTCACAAATGTAATTCTTCTTTCCTTCTTGCTAAAACAGGAAGTAGGTTTAATTAAAAGATGTGCCATAGTTTTACTTAACAAAAAAATTTAAATTTTTAAACTTTTTGGTCACTTTCATGTACCATAAATAATTTTATTTGTTTAACCCTGGAGTCGAAATTCTGATTTTTTTAAGATTTTAATACCAATTTTGTTCTTCCTGACTTTCATGTACAACAAAATATTGCAGTTATCCAACTCTGGAATTTAAATTTTGATTTATTTTGTAATTATTGATACCAATTATGTTTTTCCTGAACTAAAAACTAGTTTTAATTAGTAAAAAACCGACGTTAGTTGCCTTTTTGGTATAAAAAAAAATTCAATTTCCCATCCCTGGAAGCGAAATTAAAATATTTTTTTTCCCAATCCTAGTCTGCATTAGGTATAAAGTCGTTTTATTTAAGAAAATCTTAAAATTTGCAACCATTTTGGTCATTTTCATGTACTACAATATATTGCATGTACCAAAAAAAAACTTTAAACTTCCCAACCCTGGATGTGAAATTTTAGTTTTTAACCAATGCAACTCTTCATGAGGAATAAAGTAGTATTATTTAAGAAAAATTTACAATTTTCAACCATTTCGGTCATCTTCATTTAACTATAAAATATTGCACTTGCCCATCCCTGGATTCGAAATTTTGATTTCTTTTGGAAATTTTTGATACCAATTTTGTTGTAGTAAATGTGGTCCGAAAACGATCTATTGTTCTTCGAATTAGGCGCTCTAAAGGACGATTATGGACGCCATAAAATGGAAGAAGTGCACACTGAGTTTGATGAATAGAACAATTATTTTGATTAAAAGTTTCAACGATTTGCATGCTGCGTTGCTCTGGTAGTGTGACACTTTAAAAAAACCTCGCTTTACAAATAATCTGTTTCATCGAGAAGGATAAAGGCTTGACTACAGGATATCCGTCATTCTATAGTGTTTAAAATTCAGCTGTACAGCCGGCATATGAGTGAAAAGAGAGGTGAAACTCTTCTAACCTAAAAAAATCAATGGCCTGTAAATTATCCAAAGGTGTCATGTAACTTGCATTTTTTTTCAGCAAGAATCTGCTTTAGCTTGCGCTCATTTTTTTCTAAATTATTTATTTTTGTAGCCTTTTCTTTGCCACCCAACAATTGCAAGCAGCTACGCTATAGACACATACATTAAGTCCACTTGTGTTTGTGCAATTTCTAGTTTCCTTAGCACTTATGCAATTACTTAAAAATTTGTTAAGAGAAAAAAAAACGAAGCAACAAGAAACAATTCCCCGCAAAATAAAAGGAACAACATCGTCATCATCAAATGAATAAATCTATTTAAATTGCAACACTCAAGACCCCAGGGTCCGTTCATACTGGCGAAAGTAAAATAGGAAAACTAAATACTAGACAAAGAAATGATATAGAAAAATAAAATAAAACTGGCCAAACGTTCTAGTTATAAATTTCTATTGGCTTCAGATTTCGCCAGCAGAATATTATGAAATCTTGTTTTATAAAGTGAACAAAATGCACAAGCAGAGTGGCAAAGCTAAAAGGACAATCTGTTGGTGTAGACTTTCTTTTTCCATATTTTTATTGCCATACTTTTTTCATTTTATTTTTATACCCTTCACAAAAAAGTGAAAGGGTATATATAGGCTTGTCATTCCGTGTGTAATTTCTTCGATATGCACATGGGACCCCATAAAGTATATATGTATATATTCTGGATCCTTATGAATAGCGATGACGATTGAGCGATGTCCGTATGTCTGTACGTTTTTCCAAGCCCCCAGAAGAGCTAGAGACTTCGTTCTTAAACCGTTGGATTTGAAATGAACTTAAATAGAGTGCTATTGAAATTCAGAAAGATCCGAAGTATGGTTCCAGAGCTGGGAAGCTTACACCTATTTCTCGACGCAAAATTTGTACCAAAAATCAATTATTTTTTATGTTTGTAAATTAAACCAATTTCGTGCTTTGTGGAGCCTCAATGGTCTATTAAAAACTAAAAAAATAATTTTTTTTCCAGGGATGGAAAATTAAAATTTTTTTTTTTCGGCCCATTCCGTATTTTGTTGTACATGTAGTAACTAATATTATTAAAAATTTTAAGTTTTTCTTTAACAAAACCTCTTAATACGTCATGAAGATTTGCATTGGCCAAACAAAAATTTTAAATTCAAATTTTGCTTCCAGGGGTGGGAAATTGCATATTTTTTTTTATACATGAAAGTAATCAAACGGAACTGATGTTGTTTTGTTTTTTTGCTAACTAAAACTGTTTTATAATCTAGGAAGAACAAAATTGGTAACAAAACTTCAAAAATAAAAAATAAAATTTCGAATCCAGGGATGGACAAGTGCAATATTTTATGCAACATGGAAGTTACCAAAATGATAAAAAATTTGCAATTTTTCGTAAATAAAACTACTTTATACCTCAAGAAGCGTTGCACTCATAAAAAAACAAACAAGAAAAATTAAAATTTCGTTTCCAGGGTTGGAAAAATTAAATTTTTTTTGCTACATGCAATATTTTGTAGTTCATGTAATAACCAAAATGGTTGCAAAATTCGAGTTTTTCTTAAACAAAACCACTTTATACCTCATGAAGATTTGCATTGATAAAGAAAATTTTAAAAAATTTAAATTTTGCTTCCAGGGTTGGGAAATTGAAATTTTTTTTTATACATAAAATTAACCAAAAAGGCAATTGACGTTGTTTTTTTACTAATTAAAACTATATTTATAACCTATATGGTTATAAATATTAAGTTTATCTTAAATAAAACTATTTCAGGCCTCATTAAGAGTTGCATTGGTAAAAAAATGTAAATTTTATATCCAGGGTTGGCAAATTGATATATTTATTCTGCATAAAAGTAACCAAAAAGGCAATTGACATTGTTTCTTTTTGCTAATTAAAGCTGTTTTATAATTCAGGAAGAACAAAATTGGTATTAAAATCATAAAAAATCAAAATTTCGACTCCAGGGTTGGACAAATGAAATATTTTACGGTACATGAAAGTGACCAAAAAGTTTAAAAATATTAATTTTTTTGTCAAGTAAAACTATGTTGCACCTCACTAAGAATTGCATTGGTAAAAAAATAAAAATGCGTTTCCAGAGTTGGAAAATCGAAATATTTTTCGTACATAAAAGTGCATACATAAATTCAACGTTTGTGCTTTTAGTTAATTAAACCTATTAGATATTTCAGAAAAAATTAAACTAGTATCAAAAAATTATCAATTCGGTTCCAGGGTTGGAAAATCGAAATTTTTTGGTACATAAGATTACATACATAAATTCCAAATTTTGTGTTTTTAGTGAATTAAAGCTATTTTATATATCAGAAAAAATTAAGTTAGTATTAAAAAATTAAAAATTCGGCTCCAGGGTTGGAAAATCGACATTTTCTGATTCATAAAAGCAGCTATTTTATTTGTTATTTTTGATTTTTATGATTAATTATACCTACTTTATATATCAGAAAGAAGTAAACTGGTATTAAAAACCAACAAAATCTAAAATACGATTCTACGGTTGGACAATTAGATCTTTTTGGGGTACATGAAACGGATTTTTTGTTTTGTTTGTAAATTAAATATATATAAAATTTTTGAAAGACGTTCAAAGGTATTAGATATAAGAAAAGCCAAAAAAATTTTTCCTAGCCGAAAAATTTAAACGTTTTCTTAAATATAAGAGTAACCGATAACATCATTTTGATTTTTTAATTAAACCTACTTTTTGGTTTGACAACAAAGAAAGAAAGAAGAATTATAGCTGTGAAGGGTATTTAAGATTCGGCAGAGCCGAATATAGCACTTTTACTTGTTTTATTTTTTACTGCTTTGCCTTTATGGCTTCAATGTGTTTTAATATTTTGTTTTACATACAGAAAAACATGAGAAAACTGTGAAAACTGCTGGCAATAGAAGGAAATAAAGATATTGAAATTTGTTAAACCAAAAAAAAAAAAAAAACGAATGCCGGCTCTACTAAATCATGGCTAAAGTCTGCTTTGGTCAGTATTTAAGTTGCAAAATGCGAGAAGAACTCATAGAGAAAAGCTGATATAATAATAAAATTATACAAGCATAAGGAAACACTTATACTTCGTAGCATTTAAAAGTCAAGTTCACTAACGAAATGAGTTGAGTGGCTAACAACTTCATTGGAGTTTGAACTTGGCTGGCTGCAAGGAGAGATTTTCAATATATATATTTTTTTTTCTTTCATTCTTTCTTTATTTCTTTCAACGCAACAGACGACAACGATGCGATGCGTTCAATGTTATTGAAAGGTTGTATGTATTTTGAAAATGTGGTTAAGAGTGCTTTTGCTTTTACAGGGAGTTGAGTGAGTGGCGGTAAAGGAAATTGTGTTGATTGTTGGCACAAGGGAGAAGTGTTTCCATTTTTTTTTTACCCCCAGGAGAAGGTGAAAATATAGGAAAAGTTTATAAAAATTGCATATACAGGGTGTTAAATACGTATGGATTTTAGTTTGATGTAATTTTTGTTGGTGCAAATTCTAATACAAAATATTTCGAAGCTTCACTTAACTGCCCATGATATAAACATTTGACTATATTGTGCCCGACATGATTCCAATAGATGTGAATGCGTTTGCCTGAAATAGTCAAACCACTGACCATAAAGCTGAAGGTAGTAGATTTTTCTGATCAGTAAAGGTGCATGTCTGTGCTAATCATTCTCGTTCTGTTCTAGTAATGAATGATGCATTTCAATTATCACTGCCCACTAGACTTGTGTCCAACTACCTCATTAGCTCAGTTTTGACAAGAACCTCTGATCAAACCCATTTAAATTACATAGGTTTGATCAGAGGTTCTTGTCAAAACTGAGGGAAAGAGCTAGTTGGACACAAGTCTACTGCCCACTACTGATGGTAATTTACTTTGCTTTGAATATATATTTTAAAATATGTACGAATTTTTATTAGTCGAACTTTTCTTATGTAAATAGTTAATTTTTTCAACGGGCTAAAGTTCGAATCTGCAAGACTGCAAATCATTTTTTATTTATTAATAAAGCAGTACTGATCCGTTCTGCTGGTTTGATGATTATTGAAAATATTTTTAATATTCCAATCTTAATATAAATAGTAAATAGAATTTGAACAAATTCATTTATTAATAAAATAAAAAAAAATCATTTGCAGTCAAGCAGATTCGAACTTAACCCCGTTGAAAAAATTAACTATTTATTTATTTATTAATTTTTTAACTTCGCCCTAAGAAAATTGATAATTTTAAAAAATGTAGAAATTTACTGGTTTTACCACGTTTTAAAAAAAATTGTGTTTTCAGCAGATCTGGACGTTTTGAATTCCGAGAAAGTGTTTCTGGGTACTACTGAAAAGCCGTGTGTGTAAGGATGTCACTTGCTTATAACTTTTAAACGGCTGAACCGAAGCCGATCGAAGGGTTCCTTCAAACTTAGATTTGCTATGAATTGGAAAACTATTTTTAGAATAACTTTTAAATGACTTTTCCCAAAACTAATCAGCTCTTGACAATCGTAAACCATTACAAGCGCTACCAATCGGAACAAAATCGGTTAACGCGTTCGTGAGATATCATGAACGAAAATTTCGAAGAAAAGTGAATTTTTCAAAACACTCCGAAATTATATATGTGATCGATTAGTGTTCTCATTTCTTTTATAGCGTATCGAAGAATTGCATCAATCACAGCTTTCACGTGGAAATTAGGTGATCCAATCGTAAGTCATAGCAGTTTTAAAATTAAAATAATACCTTTTTCAATAGTTAAAATTAGCGGGAAGTTGCAGGGTTGACTTAAAGGTCAACGGTTTTCTTAGAGTATGAACCCAATTAATTGTGGACGAAATATGATAAAAGGATAGTGTTGAAGGGACCCATGAAAAATGATGACAAGATGAAGAATTTGTTGATAGTGTCAATAGTTTCGGCAATTTCTTTGAATCAAGTCATGGCTGGGATCGATGCCCTGATCTTCATAGTTTTCGCATTATCTACTTCAGTCATACGAATATTATATAAAGAGTGTTTTTTTATGAAGTTTTTTTTTTTATACGAATCACTCTGTTGTCTGACAGCTGTTTTGACAGTTTAAAGTGACGTCTCTACTCAGTATTGTTTGGAAAATCATCATGAACAGGTTAACTCCAGAACAACGCTTCCAAATCGTGGAAATTTATTTTCAAAAACAGTGTAAACAATTAAAAATTTTTCTTCGCTTTTTTACCGCAAAATTCTCTTCAGTGATGAGGCGCATTTTTGGTTGAATGGATATGACAACAAGCAAAATTGCCGTATTTGGAGCCAAGATAATCCACACGCCGTTCAAGAATTACCAATGCATCCCGATAAATGTACTGTTTGGTGCGGTCTATGGGCAGGTGGAATCATCGGTCCTTATTTCTTTAAAAATGAGGAAGGACGACGCGTTACCGTGAATGGTGCCACTTGTCTTACAGAATCATGATCAATGAATTTTTGGTGGCAAAACTTCAAGATGTGGATGTAAACGAAATGTGGTTTCAACAGGATGGTGCCACTTGTCATACTGCGGGCGAAACAATGGACTTATTGAAAGAACATTTCAACGACAACATTATTTCGAGAAATGGACCGGTGAATTGGCCTCCGCGTTCGTGTGATTTGACGCCCCACTCGATTATTTTTTGTGGGGATACCTGAAATCACTGGTTTACGTGGTTAAAACCAGCAACGATTGACGCTTTGGAAACCAGCATTCAACGTGTCATTGCTGAAATACGCCTTTAAATGCTTGAAAAGGTGGTCGAAAATTGGACCTCCAGAATGACCTCTGTGCAAAATAGTCGTGGTGGCCATATGCCCGAAATTATATTTAAATGTTAAATGACAAGAAATTATCTACCAAATAAAAAATTTTTTTTGGCCATTTCATAATTTGGCATGTGTTTTATTTAAATTTCAAATCAGCAAGCTCTTATAAAAACACCCTTTATAAGGACATTTATTTGAAGAAAATTTAGTCTCACTAATTCTTTGCTGTACTATTTCCAGTCTTTATACGGTGTTTAGGCATGCATTTTTGATTGAGTCAATATTCACTTAATTGCCATAATTATCTGCCTGTTCACATGCAGAAAATTTAGTCAATTCAGTTAACGTATGACAATTAAAAGTAAAAGTTTTTCATATTCATAAGAACCGCAAGATCAAATCTAGGATCTTATTTCTTGCTTGTTTTTAATTATCCAATCAATAATAAATTAAATGTCATTAATTTAACTTCAAAATGTCTGGACATATTTTGCTTATGGGTTTTTACTTGCGCCATATTTTAGGTGCTAAGTCTCTGCTAACGTTGTTCAGTGAGTTGCATTTTGCTCACTAAACACACTTTTGGCAGTGTTGCATTTGTAATTTTGCTCAATATTATAACAATTACATATTTATTCAGCAATAATTAATTGAAATTTTATAGGGATAATTGAGCTCATTAATGATAGGAACACAACTGCGACGAACGACGAATTTTTGGTCGCGAATATTCGTCGCCAAAAATAAAACACATTGATGTATATGAAAATGCACACAATCGTGGCGTTGGTCGAAGTTCGTCATACTCAGCGAAAGTTGAAATACATTTATTTCTAATTGGTTGGTCAACGAACGACGAACAAATCAATATAAAGTGACCAGGTTTCATATACTCAAACTGGTTTTTTGTGGAAAAACACAGTTCACTACTGTATGCAGCACTAAAATTTTCAGTACATACTAAAAATGCATTCACTAATTCACAAAAATCTATCATTCGGACGACTTTTTATTAATTTTGAACACTTTTTATAATATATAGTTTTTCCTTCTATATCTCACTTTTTCATATGGTCACCCCATCAGCTGTTAAATGAAAATAATAATTTATTTACAGACAAAAAAATTTATCAGAAAATAATTACAAAAAGAATTTGTGCTAAAAAAAAATGGACAACACCGGGATAATTATTGAGTGTCTAAACAATCTGACTGGCATCAGAGGATTACAATGATTTAAAAAACAAATATTAAAATTTTGTTTGCTTATTATTTTAATTTATTCGTCGTTATTGTGTTTCACACGACGAATTTATAGAGCGATTTTTTTACCAACGAATTCGTCGTACTAAGCGAAATTCGTCGTTCGTCCCAGTTGTGTTCCTAGCATAATGCTATTTATTGCGATCAGCTCTATTGAGGTGTATGTCTGAACACAGTATTAAAAATAATATTACTTTTATATTTATAGATATTGCAGCACCTCATGAGATCATAATCCCATCTGACCCTCATCAGTCAATTAAAATGTTTCCAAATATCGCAATTGAATAGAATACCATTGACATTTGAATCAATTTTGCCTACTGACCCTTTCGATAAATTGATTCCCTGTTTAAAATAACCAGTTTTAAAACAACATGTTGCTGGTCATTGTCGATTAGTCTAGTGGTCGTTTTGTACACTTTTTTGTTAAATATTTTTATACAATACATTTCTTCTTTTTTTCCATTGAAAAGGCAAAACACAAAAAGAAAAAAAAAAAGAAGTGCAGCAATAACATAAAAGCCAATTCGATACAAAGACCAACCAACCGCTTGAACAAAATGCCAATACCATTGAATGATACCCTCAAATAACAGCAATTACAATTGGAGTGTGATTTCCACAGAATTTTTGCGAACAGAAAGATAAACCAGAAACGACATCCACAAATGTTGCAGTGGTAAATGTAACGAAATATTCCAACATTTTAGAAGAGTGGCGCTGAACAACATCCACACCGAAGGAAATACACAATAAAAAAATATCACATGACAACTTTAAGCTGAATAAAAGAAAATTCTATGATTTTTCCAAAAAAAAATTTTATGCGAATGTTATTTTTAGACTACAACAGAGTGTTACCTTTTTAAAAATTTTATTGTTGTTGTTTTTCTGTAGTGGAAAAAAATGTTTAAATGCCATGGCAATAATACACACATGTGCGGTATTTGTGTGTAAGTGTGTGTTAGTATTGGTGCGACATTGTATAAATTTTAACGGCTTTCAAAACGGAAACAAGAAATAACGGAAGTGCTAGTTTTGTTCTATACAAAACGGCGTTGTCTTGGTCTCTTTTTCTTCTTTATGCGCCGTTGCCGCATTTAAAACGCACATTCATCGAGGTGAATTAACAAAAAAATAAAAAAATAATTTTAAAGAACATATTATTGTTGTTGTAGTCCTGGCCATGACAGACACAAACGCAGTTTTCTTCTAAAAGCACGGGGCACTTGAGAGAAATTCAAGCGCACATTAAAAACCTTGAAAATAACGCTTTAAAGACTTTCGAATTTTAAAGACATGCGGTAATCGCCGTCACTGGGATCATCATCATCTGGTCTTTTTTTTCTCTGGGATCACTTAAGAAGACACACTTGTCTTAATTTCCTGCATAATCTCTTTTTCAATAAAGATCCTCTTAGAATTGGCAATAATGCTCTTAATAAAATAACTTGAATTAAAAACAAGTAAAAACGTTGTTCGACCGGGTCGAATCTTAAATACCCTCCAAATATTTAGTAAGTAAATTTAAAATGTTTAATTGGTGGGACAGAGTTCCTTTAAGACATTTCTGTATAAATGTTGGAATCACGGAGTCATTCCGGGAAGGGCCTTGGGGGAGACATTTCACATCTACAAGATCAGAGAACATTTCAGCTTCTTATAGGCTTAAGGAATAAACAATTTTCAATATTTACACTATTTTTGCATATAATATTATACGTCAACGCCTACTAAAGGGGGCGGGGTCCAAAAATAGACTATATCATGTTTTCTACAGACGAACGTATGGGTATTTGCTAGATCGTCTCAGACTTCATCAGAAATCAACTTTATGGGGTCCAATTCTTTCTGGAGGGCATTCAAACTGTATTTGATTGGGGTCCTTCTGACAAGGGCTGTGGGGGAGACATTTCACCTTTGCGATAAAACTCTAAAAATAAATGTTTCGGGATAATTAAATGTCAAATTTATTATGTGAGTGAAGATAAATATGCCGAGTTAAACATGTTTTGACGTAAGCAGTTACGTCATCAGTTACGTTATGACGTAACGAAATGACAAACAGTGAAGTTTTTTTTATGGAAATCCATATTTAATTAATTTTGTGAACATTTTGTGAAAATATTTACAGGCCATGAAAGGTCAATTTACAGGCCGCCATGAGAGTGTGTGTGATCTTGGAGGGATTTTGCCCCCAGTGGCCAAATAAAGAGTTGGCATGCATTGCCAGTATACACAAAATGATTTATGTGGATAGAAGACACTCCCCTAATAATTTTGTCTATAAATATGAACTTACAAAAAAAAAAAACTTCACTGATTGCCATTTCGTTACGTCATAACATATTTAACTTCACTTCGTAACTGCTTACATCAAAGCATTTAACTCAGAGTATTAATCTTAACACACATAATTTATTTTTTTATTTTATAGGGTCATTTAAGGGGCAAAGGGGGATGAAGAGGAATTTTTGTATGTAAGAACGCCTACTAAAGGGGCGGGATCCAAAAATTAATTTTTTTTTATTTTATGGATCCAAATTTAACGCGTTAGACCTGCTTTGACTTAAAAATATATCATTTGCTTAACAAAATTACAAAAAGCCTTAAAAAATTATATTGTTTTTTAGAGGTTGGTTTAGTTCTTCTTAGGGGAACTTTTTCCCTCTAGCCCGATTGAGTCTATTTACGAACTTGACCTGTGCTATTTTTCAAGATATATTGATGACAAATTTCAGGAGTCTGGGTCTTTTCGTTTGGACTGAATCGTGATTTCCACTGACGGACGGACGGACGAACATGCTCAGTTCGTCTTAGATTTCATCACTGATCAAAATATATATACATAGTACTTTATGGAGTCTTAGAGGGACATTTCGATGCGTGAATATATCCTCCAATTATTTTTTGGAGGGTATAAAAATTCTTAAAAAATAATTTGCAGGTTGCAGATTCCGGCTCTAAGGACCAAATGTTGTAGTGGGAGACAAACCTATAGTACGATGGTAGTCGTTTGAGGAATGCGACTCACCTGACTCCGTGCCTCTTCCAATAAAAAAAAAAGCACTCGTGGTTTTTTTTGCTTGTTTACGTGTTGGGATTATTTTTCTATAAGTAATTTACGATACTCTCCTGCCAAAGACACTTGATGTGTTGGTATACGTTCAAGAAAGTTAACAAAAAATAGATCTAAACTTTTGCAGCCAAAGAGTGGTGCTTTTTTTCACGAACAAAGTTAAAGAAGAAGTGAGAGCGCACTCGTACCAAATCGCAGTTAGCCCAGTTTTTTGCTGCCGCAAGTCTACACGCCGGCTAATGGCAGATCACTGGGCTGGCAAAATCGTTCATCATGGTGATGTCAGTTACATGGTGGCTCGAGCAGTGAGCTCCTCTGGATTATGTTTTACACTGGCACTTAATAATAAATCAATAAGTTAAAAAAATAAAAATGTTAATTCTTGTTTAATAATTTTTTATTTATTTATTTATTTATTTTTTTTGAAATCTTAAATTTTTATGATAGAAAGTCAATTTCTGTGAATTATTTTTATGCAGCATCCTTGTAGAATTCGTGGACTACATGTTTCCTCGGAAATTATAATGCATGTGGCTTCATATATTTTTTTGCTATACTTCCCACTTTCCTGCCAACCCTCGTAACTTAAAAACTCACGTGTGGTATTTAAGTACAGACGTGCAAAATAAGCCACTTTCGGTTCTGCAATTATTTCATTTTTTTCTTCATCGTGTCAATACACACACACACTCGTACTCATAACGAGCCATGATTTTACCTTTTCATTTTCTTTCATCTCATTCTGTTTAAAATTATTATTTCGTTTCTTTCAGTTTGTGTCTATTTTTTTAGATTTTTTATTTTTTTGTGGTGCACTTCTTAATACCGGAAAGTGGCCATTATGTTGTGCCACTTCACTACTATTGCAACACTTTATGTGCAGAGTCCATTATTTTTTTCTATTGCCTTCAATAGAATTGTTAAATTACCAGTTATCGTTTTATTGTGGACAAATGTTATGAGTTATTACGTTTTCATTTCTTTTCATTCTCTTAGACGAGTATAACATGATTCGAATTTGCTTTTGTTTCCGTTTCTTAAAGAAATTGGTTCCATTCATACGGTTGACTGGTTAATAAGCTGCTTAATAAATGCAACGTGCCGTCGTTGAAAATGTGAGGAATTTTGTTTAGTTACAAAACTATGATGTATGGCCGGGCAGGGTAATTAAGAAAAGAATTATTATCCTTTTTGAAACGGTTTAATTACAGATGGGGAGTAACAATTTTGTTTGAATGATAACACAAGAAAGAATTACTGGACATTGATAGCTGACTTTTTTTCAGTGCACTCATTTAAAATGCACATTCCTTTAATTTTTAACAACAACAGTTTCATAAAAAATATTATAAAAAATTTACAGGACCAGCTGGCATTGAATGATATCCTCTTGTAGGGAAAAACATAAACTAAAAAATTATATAAAAAAAAAATTCAATTTAATTTAATTTTATCTTAAAGTCTTTTTCAAATCAAAATTTCCTTACTTCTTTAAGAACTCCAGACAACTCACTTGCAAATTATTATATCCATTTCCTTTATAGTATATCTCTCCTGTAAACACATCAAAATTTTATTCAGCAGTTAATTAAAGTGCATTTAACTAAAACTGACATCATAAATTTTGCGCCACCAAACACAAGCACTCGTAACTCCAACACCGTTAAAATTTTCTATAAAAGTCTTTATTAAAAAAGCATTTCTTACCTTTTGAAGCAGGTGGAAAAGCTTAATGTTTGACTCTATTTTACTTTAAGTTACTAACTTCATTAATTTTGTTATTTAAAAAGAAAATAAGAACGAAAAAAAACGCAAACAACTCAAAGGAACTGGCAAATGGAAAAGAAATAAAAATAACTAATTACTTTTGGCTAAAGACGAAAATGACTGAACAACAACTGGCCGTCTAACATTCCATTACGAATTCGAACCAAACCTTAATTTTTTGGAGGAGGGAAAATAAAGAAACACTGAAAGAATTGCAGGCAAAGATGTTTAAGTGAGTTGTTAAAACCCAAGTCAATAGGAAAATATGTAAATCATGAGCAAATAAGAAAGCACCCTTAAATATTTTATATGAAATTCTATTAAGATATGCTATTGTTCGTAATGTGTTTGTAGTTGGGGACTGCAAATAACAATTATTTTCCAAATTTAAACTAAAAAAGATGTGCTACTTGTATTATTATTATTAGCCCAAAGTGATCCTTGTTACTTTAGGTTTCATTAGAAACTCAAAATTATGGTCTAATTTCTGAGTTTTATTCTTCCCTCAGAAAATAAAAGTTATTTTTTGGTTTTTATTTTTTACTGAGAAAAAAAATTATTTTTTTGATTTATACTTTTTACTCAGAAAATAAAAGTAATTTTTTGATTTTTATTTTCAACTCAAAAAATAAAAGTTAATATTTGATTTTTATTTTTCACTCAGAAAATAAAAGTTATTTTTTGATTTTTATTTTCAACTCAAAAAATAAAAGTTAATATTTGATTTTTATTTTTCACTCAGAAAATAAAAGTTATTTTTTGTTTTTTATTTTCTACTCAGAAAATAAAAGTTATTTTTTGATTTTAATTTTTTACTCAGAAAATAAAAGTTTTTGATTTTTATTTTTTACGCAGAAAATAAAAGTTATTTTTTGATATTTATTTTGTACCCAGAAATTAAAAGTTATTTTTTGATTTTTATTTTCTACTCAGGAAATAAAAGTTATTTTTTTGATATTTATTTTTTACTCGGAAAATAAAAGTTATTTTTTGATTTTTATTTTCAACTCAGAAAATAAAAGCTATTTTTTGGTTTTTATTTTTTACTGAGAAAAAAAAATTATTTTTTTGATTTTTACTTTTTACTCAGAAAATAAAAGTTATTTTTTGATTTTTATTTTCAACTCAAAAAATAAAAGTTAATATTTGATTTTTATTTTTCACTCAGAAAATAAAAGTTATTTTTTGTTTTTTATTTTCTACTCAGAAAATAAAAGTTATTTTTTTATTTAAATTTTTTACTCAGAAAATAAAAGTTATTTTTTGATTTTTATTTTTTACGCAGAAAATAAAAGTTATTTTTTGATATTTATTTTGTACCCAGAAATTAAAAGTTATTTTTTTATTTTTATTTTCTACTCAGAAAATAAAAGTTATTTTTTGATTTTTATTTTTCACTCAGAAAATAAAAGTTATTTTTTGATTTTTATTTTTTACTCAGTAAATAAGTTATTTTTTGATTTATATTTTTTACTGAGAAAATAAAAGTTATTTTTTTGATTTTTATTTTCTACTCAGAAAATAAAAGTTATTTTTTGATTTTTATTTTTTACTCAGTAAATAAGTTATTTTTTGATTTATATTTTTTACTGAGAAAATAAAAGTTATTTTTTTGATTTTTATTTTTTACTCGTAAAATAAAAGTTATTTATTGATTTTTATTTTTTACGCAGAAAATAAAAGTTATTTGTTCACTTTTATTTTCTACGCAGAAAATAAAAGTTATTTTTTGATTTTTATTTTTTACTCGTAAAATAAAAGTTATTTTTTGATTTATACTTTTTCCTCAGAAAATAAAAGTTATTTTCTGATTTTTATTTTTTACACAGAAAATAAAAGTTATTTTTTGATTTATATTTTTTACTGAGAAAATAAAAGTTATTTTTTGATTTTTATTTTCTACTCAGAAAATAAAAGTTATTTTTTGATTTTTATTTTTTACGCAGAAAATAAAAGTTATTATTTGATTTCTACCTTTTACTCAGAAAATAAAAGTTATTTTTTAATTTTTATTTTCTACTCAGAAAAATAAAGTTTTTATTTGATTTTTATTTTCTACTCAGAAAATAAAAGTTATTTTTTGTTTTTTATTTTTTACCCAGAAAATTAAAGTTATTTTTTGATTTATATTTTTTACTGAGAAAATAAGTTATTTTTTGATTTTTATTTTTTACGCAGAAAATAAAAGTTATTATTTGATTTCTACCTTTTACTCAGAAAATAAAAGTTATTTTTTAATTTTTATTTTCTACTCAGAAAAATAAAGTTATTATTTGATTTTTATTTTTTACTCAGAAAATAGAAGTTATTTATTTGATTTTTATGTTTAAAAATTTATTCTTTTATATATTCCTGGAAATGAATGACTGGATTATGAACAGTTTGACGAAAAATAGTTATTAAAAGACCTACAAACACATACTCTTAAATCCATAAGATCAATCAAGAAATAACTTGTATTTTTTAAAGTAATAAGAAAATTCAAGAAATAACTTTTATTTTCCAAATTAAAAAAATAAAAAACAAATAAATAACTTCTATTTTTCGAAGAATAAATAAAAATCGAAAAATAACTATTATTTTCTGAGACATAAATAAAAATCAGGAAATAACTTTTATTTTCTGAAGAACAACTAGAAATAAAGAACTATTTTTTATTTTCTGAGGAATAGAAAAAATCAAAAAATAACTTTTGTTTTCTGAGGAATAAATAAAAATTCAAAAATAACTTTTATTGTCTGAGGAATAAGTAAAAATGAAGAAATAACTTTTATTTTCTAAGCGAAAAATAAAACCCAGGAAATAATGATTAAAATCATAATTTTTTAAATAAAACTTACAACCGTTACGGTTCCTGTATTTAATTGAGAAAGACGTGAAGAATATCTATTTAATCATCCAAGTAAGAAACAGAAAAGCTGTTTTCGGAAGCCGCTACACTTCCATTATCAGTACTCACGTGTATTATTGTTTATCGCCATTCATTATCTGATCTCAGTATACGTGCATTGAAATCAATAGATTTGAGGGAAAATGCGCACCTGGAACTTTCTTCTCTATCGAAGAAATGTTTAAGGCTTTTATTTTTTTATGTGTATTTTTTTCGCATACTAGGCCGACTTTCAGGCTCATTTATCATAAAGCTTTTTATAATCCTTATTTTGGTATTTCGAGTCCACAACTATATTAATATTGTATCTGGTGTAATCATCCACTTCATTGAAAAGTCGTTTAAATTAAACTATAAACAGGCTTTAATATGAGCAGCACTCTATTATATTTTTAAACTCAATGCATATCGACTTTAAACAACTTCCTGCAGCAGAGTGCCATAAATTCGCTATTCAATATATTTCTGTAGTGAAAAGTCATACCAAACAACAACTTGTTGCCTTTTACATTGCCAACAAGAAAAATGTTGCTTCCTTAAGCCAATCCTTCTTCTTCGACAGCCATGAAATTCGTTACGCCAGAGGAAAGAAAAACCCAATTCTTGTCAGCGGAAAAATTTACGATCATTTAATATAACGTTGTTTATGTGATTGCTATGGCGCAGCGAAAAAAGGGCGATGCATATTTGAAATGCCAGCACCACAGAATGTACAAAAGAAAGAAAAAATTAAAAAAAAAAAATTAAATTCTAAGAAATACCAATTTGACGGAAAAGTGTTGTTCTGCTTGCCTTCATGCAATTAGAATGTGTACAAAAATGTTGAATTTGCTTCCATATGAATTTTCGTAAAACTTAAATAAAAATTTATCAATTCAAAAACACTTTACATAAATTACAAGGGATGTTTCCTTTCATTCCGCCAAACACTTGCTCCAAAATTATTCTGAGCAACTGCGATGGAAAACAACTTTACAGATTTGAATTTAAGGTTTCCATTTTAAATTAACTGCCTCGGGTGCTGTAAATTCGTTGATTGTCATTAACACCTTTTTTTTTTGACAAAATGTAAAGCGAAAATATTCCTTTTTTTTGTTATTGTGAGGAACGTAAAACATTTGCCAGGATGTAATTATTTTGAAAGGGGATGTTCACTGAACATCTCTATAAGGAAATATAAATGATTAGCAAAACGTTAACAAGTCAAAGGCAGAGGATTTTTGATTTGTGTTGTACTATAAAATAAGTAAATGATTTTTGGAATGATGAAATATTCTGCGGCAATGGAAGAAACAGGATCAAACTATGAACTTTTTAAACATGAATCTATATTTTATTAAGCTAAGAATCATTATTCAGGCTTAAGTTTAAATCCACGAACCTGGTTTGCGCTTGATTAAGCTAAAAATGATTATTCAGTATCAAGTTCAAATCCACGAATCTGATTTATATAAATTTTTATTATTCGATCTTCAGAATTAATTGAACTTTTTAAGCTAAGAATCGTTATTCAGGCTCAAGTTCAAATCCACGAACCTGGTTTGCGCGTGATTAAGCTAAGAATGATCATTGACGATCAAGTTCAAATCCACGAATCTGATTTTCATACGTTTTTATTATGCGATCTTCAGGATTAATTGAACTTTTTAATATAAGAATCATTATTCAGGCTCAAGTTCAAATCCACGAACCTGGTTTGCGCGTGATTAAGCTAAGAATGATCATTCAGTATCAAGTTCAAATCCACGAATCTGATTTTTATACGTTTTTATTATTCGATCTTCAGGATTAATTGAACTTTTTAATATAAGAATCATTATTCAGGCTCAAGTTCAAATCCACGAACCTGGTTTGCACTTGATTAAGCTAAGAATGATCATTCAGTGTCAAGTTCAAATCCACGAATCTGATTTTCATACGTTTTTATTATTCGATCTTCAGTACTAATTGAATCATTAAGCTAAAAATCATTATTCAGGCTCAAGTTCAAATCCACGAATCTTAATTTCGCTAGATTTTATTATTTGATCTTTAGATTAATTGAGTTTTTTAAGATAAGAATCATTATTCAGGTTCAAGTTCAAATCCGCGAACCTGATTTGCGCTTGATTAAGCTAAGAATGATCATTCAGGCTCAAGTTCAAATCCACGTGTACAAATTATTTTTGATTTAAGATTTTCGCTAGATTTTATTATTCGATATTGAGGATTGATTGAGTTTTTAAGCTAAGAATCGTTATTCAGTCTCAAGTTCAAATCCACGTGTACAAATTATTTTTTATTTAATATTTTCTCCAGATTTTATTATTCGATCTTCAGTATTAATTGAATTATTAAGCTAAAAATCATTATTCAGGCTCAAGTTCAAATCCCCGAATCTGATTTTAGCTAGATTTTATTATTTGATCTTCAGGATTGATTAAATTATTAAGCTAAGAATCACTGTTTAACCTCAAGTTCATATCCACGAGTCTAAAATATATATTTTTTTATCTATAAGATTTTCGCTAGATCTCTTTAAAAATAAATGCACTTCTTAATGAAAACTTCTATCGAAAAATCAGACGAAGCAACTCTACTATTTTGTATAAATACCATTGACGGCAGCATTTCTTGCACAAGCCAATACATTTCTTAAAATTGAAAAATCCGCTTTATTTTATTTCTCATATCCGTTTTAGAGTATTAACAAGTTTTCCAAGATTAAATTTTCATTGGCACTTTTTCGTTTTGATATTCCTTACAGTTGCGTTAAAGACAAACGAAGTACAGGCATTAGTACAACAACAAAAAACTTGCTTAAAATAAGAGTAAAATGTAACGGTGGAGAGAATTCCATTTCAAACTTCAATTTGCTTCAAGTGCATTAAATAATGCCCAAGTGGTAGAAAAACGAATTACAGTATTACAGCTTTACATTTTCGCAATCATTCTGCAACAAAAAAAAATAGAAACGAAAAAAAAAACACGAAATTAAAAGAGAAATGAAAACGGAAACAAGAAATTTGAATTTTGATAAATTTTCAAATCCAATAAAAACTAAAAAACGACAAAAAGCGAAGCAAACGGAAACGCATAAAGAAAACGTGCCAATAACAGTAAAACAGGACATTTTCCCTTTTACTCAATATACGCAGCAGATATAATGAAATCCTGGCTGCTGTTTCCCTTATTGCAAATATTGTAATTTCCAATAAAATACAAAATGAAAATGGAAAAAATAAATAAATAACAAAATAAAAAAGTGAATATTAAGTCGCCAAAACGATTCAATGGCATGCACCACATACTTTTTTTTTATATTTTATTTACAAAATTTAGTTCAACTGCAGACACTTAATATTGACACTTGTATCATTTCTATTTGCACGCTGTATTATACAAATTTAATTCTTTTTGCCAGCAATTTTACATCTGCACCATTTGGGAAAATTTAATTTACAAAAGTAAGCAAATGCAATAGATATTTTTAAAACAGTTTGCAAAAGATTTTTCAAAAAAAAAAAAATTTTTTTTTCTGTAAAAAAAATCATGTGTTTTTCTGAAACTACGAGGTCTGTTAAAAAAATAAAATTTATTTTTTAATGATCAAATAATTAATTAATCAAATTAATTTCCAGTACTTCGTGATTTGTGTTTTTTTATGTTCAGGACACTTTCATGTCAGTGAATTCGTTAACAAGCAGAAATGCCGCATTTGGGCATATGAGAATCTACGAGTAATTGCTGAAAAGCTGATCCACCCACAAAGAGTCACGGTTTGGTGCGGTATATTTTTGAAAATGCAGCCTTAAGGTATGCAATAGATTTCTAATAAATAAATTTGTCATTGTTTGTGTTTTTCACTAAAACGAAGTAAGTTTCATATAAAACGTAGTTGTGGGGTTGGTTTTGATTTTCAGTAATACGATATTTTCAGTAAAGCGATGTTTCGCTAAAGCGAACTGAATAAGACTAGCTGCGTTTAAAATCATTGCGGGGATTTGTATCGCTTTCAGCAATCCGATTTTTTTCAATTAAGCGTGTTGCGCTAAAGCGGATTGGACTCGAATAATTATTTTCTTTATACCTCGAATAGAACTTAAAATTAATATTTTTATAATAGAAAACGTCGTTCCTATCCGGTGTCCCACGTCGTCACACATCGTGTTTTATATATTTTATTAATGTTTCCAGTCCCTTACATTGATTGTTGCCCGAATAATTAGGAATTTAAATTCTCTGTCAAAGTCCCTAGGAGTCAAACTATAATTATAGTTAAACAAAGCTGGAAGCAGTTGGTGACGGTCACCGCTAGTGCGAAGGCATTTTAAAACCTCCTCACTCGCCAAAAAAAAAAACTCCAATTAATTAAAAGCCATCGATCGGAATTAAGTCTGGTGTGGTACTTAGATCCTCGAAAAAACTAGTATTTAAATCTAAATATCTACTAAAGGGTGTTTTTATAAGAACTTGCTGATTTGAAATTTAAATAAAACACATGTCAAATTATGAAATGGCCAAAAAAAATTTTTTATTTGGTAGATAATTTCTTGTCATTTAACATTTAAATATAATTTCGGGCATATGGCCACCACGACTATTTTGCACAAAGGTCATTCTGGAGGTCCAATTTTCGACCACCTTTTCAAGCATTTGAGGGCGTATTTCAGCAATGACACGTTGAATACTGGTTTCCAAAGCGTCAATCGTTGCTGGTTTATCCACGTAAACCAATGATTTCAGGTATCCCCACAAAAAATAATCGAGTGGCGTCAAATCACACGAACGCGGAGGTCAATTCACCGGTCCATTTCTCGAAATAATGTTGTCGTTGAAATGTTCTTTCAATAAGTCCATTGTTTCGCCCGCAGTATGACAACAAGTGGCACCATCCTGTTGAAACTACATTTCGTTTACATCCACATCTTTAAGTTTTGGCACCAAAAATTCATTGATCATGATTCTGTATCGATTTCCATTCACGGTAACGCGTCGTCCTTCCTCATTTTTAAAGAAATAAGAAGCGATGATTCCACCACCCCATAGACCGCACCAAACAGTACATTTATCGGGATGCATTGGTAATTCTTGAACGGCGTGTGGATTATCTTTGCTCCAAATACGGCAATTTTGCTTGTTGGCATATCCATTCAACCAAAAATGCGCCTCATCACTGAAGAGAATTTTGCGGTAAAAAAGCGGATAAACATTTTTAATTGTTTACACTGTTTTTGAAAATAAATTTCCACGATTTGGAAGCGTTGTTCTAGAGTTAACCTGTTCATGATGATTTGCCAAACAATACTGAGTAGAGACGTCACTTTAAACTGTCAAAACTTCATAAAAAAACACCCTTTAGAATGGCGAAGTAGGGCAATCTCTGAATTCTGTATAATTGTCGTACAATATTTAAATCTAAATTCAAATAAATGATGCGTGTTTACATCACGGTATGCAAAAAAAATCTCCATATCGGAATATGGAACAACTATTAATTTCAAAAAATCAATTCATCCACATAAAGTGGAAGTTGTGGCATCATTGGCCTTGTTTTTCCGTTTACATTGATATAAACGCTAGTCTAAAGTAGAAAATATTAACTGCCATAAATATTTTGGTTGCAACAAAATGCTGCACCAGTTCAAAAAAAAAAAAATCATTATTAATTAAAAAAAAAAAATGCTGAAGAAAGTCACAAAAAAATCATGATTAATTTTTGAAAATGTCCAACTCGATGGAATCATTCTTGTCACCTGCCACTAGTATTTATTTATTATGGCAAGTAAATGAAACATTCCGCCTTATTATTGGTTTTCGATTTACATATTTATTTATTTTTCTTACTGTCATTATTGATTTATTCAGATAAGCTTTATCATGTTCAAGTACAAAAAACCTACTTACAATAAGTACACAACAACAACAACAGCAACAACAACTTTAACTTTATTTAAAAATTTTTTCTTTCTTCTTTTTTCAGTTTCCATTGCAGCACGTATTCGCAGCATTTCATCATTATGAAGTTAGACAAGTCAAGGTGTTCCACCATCAAGACCGCCACTCTCAGTCATTCATACATCCAGCTGCCTGTTTTTGGGGGGTAAGTGCGCTTTTGTATACGAAATATAAAATATGAAAATTGTTTAACCTTCAGTTTTAAAGCAAGGACTAAATGCCTGACAGTGCTGCTACCAAAATCTGTCTTCTTTTTTATTATATATATTTTTTTAAGTTGATGCTGTTGGCTTCATCACCAGGTTATCTAAACAAAGAAAATTCTGTCCTTCTCCTTTTCGTTTACCATTTCTTTGCATCACTTTGTTTTATTTGTGGAGTATTTTTTCGTTTTTTTGTTTCTTCCTTAAGTTTGTTTTGATTAAAAGTGAATAATAATCATGTTGATATTAGACTTTCTGCGCAAACTTTTTAATATTTAAATTATATATTTGATTGAAATGAAATTTAATTATTCACCTTCCTTAACATCTTAATTATCATGAGGATATATAAGACTATGAATCATTTTAAGGTAAAGATAATATTTCATTATTCAGAAATAAATTATAACCCAGTCAAATATTTGTTGTCGTCGTTATATGATTTATGAAAAGTGCTTGTATTGGCTAAAAATGCATATAGTTATTAAGGCTTTGGTTGGGTTACTAGAAATCATCAATTAACAAAAATTAATTTAATTTTACCTCATATGCTAACTTCAATCTAATCTCTGGTGGTATAGAAAATTTCGAAAATAAAATGTTGAGACTGTCCTGAATATGATATCGAATTTTTCTGATTACTGTTTGCCAGTGCTGGTTGCAACAAAATAAAATTATTTTTTATTAACATAAAAATTGTTTAAACTTGAATGTAAATTTTTTTGTCGAACTTAGTAGCCCAGTTCACAATCTCGAGCAAGTAGTCTAGTATCGTAGCATGAGCAAAATAATTGTACTCTACACCAACAAAATACATTGAAAATGCTCTCAAATACTCTCTCAATTTGCAAATGCTATAATGCAAGACCATTTGCACAGGATTGTGAATTGGGCTAATAATTTTATTATTAAGCTAAGAATTCCTTAATTGGGCTCAAGTTCAAATCTGCAATCTGCAAATCATTTTCTCAGTACTGATTTCAAGACCCCTACGCCATCTTATCGGCATTCTATCTTCAATGGAGTCCAATAAAAGAATTCTTGTGTGAATAATATAATAAGAATTTTTTATTAATGTATGAATTTCTATTTTAATAGTGAACCTTTTGTTTATGTAAATTGTATTACAGGATGTTAATTTCCCAACAGGCTATAGGTTCAAATCTGCGAAACTGCAAATTATTTTTTATTTATTTTTATTTTTTAATAAATGAACGTGATTGCATTCTATTTATTAATTTTTTTGAGAGTGGAATATTAAGAATATTTTTCATAGTCATTAAACCAGCAGAACGGATCAGTACTGATTTCGAGGCCGCTACGCCATCTCATCAGCGTTCTTTGTTCAATTTTTCCACTTTTTTTATTTTTGGACTCAAGTTCAAATCTGCAAATAATTGTTTTGTTTTACGAATTTTCATTAAATTAAACAAACAAAAACGTTATATTCGACCTGGTCGAATCCTAAATACCCTCCAAATATTTAGTAAGTAAATTTATAATGTTTAACCCATATCATCCCAGAGATTTTTTTCCAATAAGTTTATAAAACTTTGTTGTTAAATGGTAATTTGGGTCCAGAAAAAACGAATCGGATGTCCGAATTTTTTCAAAAACTTTCATTCAAAATTTTTTTTAAAATTATCATAAAATTTTTTTTTAAATTTTCATAAAAAAATTTTCATAACAAATTTTGTAAAAAATTTTTATTAAAAAATTTTTTTTAAATTTTCTTAAAAAATTTTTTTTTTGCATTTTTTTAAAAATTTTCATTAACAATTTTTTTTAAACATTTTTATTAAAAATTTTTATCAAAAATTTTTTTAAAAATTTGTATTAAAAATGTTCGTTAAAAAATATATGTTCTTAGCCTTTCCTAAATAGAGCAAAAAAAATTTTAAATGCTAGAAATTTACTGTTCGAAAAATCGAACACTGGGACGAAATGGGTTAACCGGGTGGGACAGAGTTCCTTTAAGACCCAATTTTAAATCTCTTTTTTGACAGAGTCATTCCGGGAAGGGCCGTGGGGGAGACGTTTCACTCCTGCAAGATCAGAGAACATCTCAGCTTCTTATAGGCTTAATGAATAAACAATTTTCAATATTTACACTATTGTTGCATATAATATCGTACATCAACGCCTACTAAAGGGGCGGGGTCCAAAAATAAACTATATCGTGTTCTCCACACACGGACGTACGGGAATTGCTAGATCGTCTTAGACTTCAACACTGAACAAGAATATAGATACTTAAAGGGGTCCAATTCTTTTTGGAGGACATTAACATTGTAGTTTGTCAGGGTCTCTCCGGCAAGGGCCGTGGGGGAGACATTTCACCTTTGCCATAAAACTCTAAAAATAAATGTTTGAGATAATTAAATGCAAAATTTACTATGTGAGTGAAGATAAATATGCCGAGTTAAACATGTTTTGACGTAAGCAGTTACGTCATCAGTTACGTTATGACGTAACGAAATGACGAACAGTGAAGTTGTTTTTTTAGGAAAATCCATATTTAAAAAATTTTTGAGCATTTTGTGAAAATATTTACAGGCCATGAAAGGTCAATTTACAGGCCGCCATGAGATTGTGTGTGATCTTGGAGGGATTTTGCCCCCAGTGGCCAAATAAGGAGTTGGCATGCATTGCCAGTATACGCAAAATGATGTATGGGATAAAAGACACTCCCATAATAATTTTGTATGTGGGGTAGACATTTCACCTTTCCCATAAAACTCTAAAAATAAAGGTTTGGGATAATTAAATACAAAATTTAAAAAAAAAAATTTTATAAGATCATTTAGTGGTCAAAGGGTGAGGAAGGGGTAGGGCAGAGTAGTACCAGATTACGTCTCAGCTTCGTTATTAAAGCTTAAAAAATGTTATTTTGAAGGAATGTAGGCTTAAGTAAAACAATTTGTTAAATTTTTACACCATTTTTGCATATAATAACGCCCACTAAAGGGAGCGGGATCCAAAAAGAAATTTGTTATTTAGTTCGTGATTCCAAGTTTAACCTTTTTTGACATAAAAATATTTTCTTGAAAAAATTACAAAAAAACTTTAAAAATTATAATGTTTTTAGAGGTTAGTTTAGTTCTTAGGGGAACTTTTTTCCCCCTGGCCCTATTGAGCCCATTTTCGAACTTTACCTGTGCTATCTTTCAATATTTAGTTACACTAAATTTCAAGAGTCTGGCTCTTTTCGTTTGGACTGAATTGTGATTTCCACAGACGGACGGACGAATGGACGGACGGACATGCTCAGATCGTCTTAGATTTCATCACTGATCAAGAATATATATACTTTATGGGATCTCAGATGGATATTTCGCTGCGCTACAAACGCAGTGACAAACTGAATATACCCTCCATATTCATTTTTGGAGGGTATAATAAGAATTTCTTTATTGGACTCAAGTTCAAATCTGCAAATTATTTTTTTTTCAGTATTGATTTCAAGACGCCATCTTATCGGCATTCTTTCTTCAATGAATAATATAATAATATTTTTTTTATTTTTAGACTCAAGTTCAAATCTGCAAATAATTGTTTTTTTACGAATTTTCATTAAATTAAAAAAATCAGTACTTATCCGTTTTGCTAGCTTGATGATTACAAAAATATTCTAAATATTTCATATTTAATAAAATATAAATTTAAAAAAAAAATAAAATCTTAAAAAAAATGATTAGCAGGTTGCAGATTTGAACTCGAGTCCAAATGAAAATTTCATTATCTTAATAATAAAATTAATAAGTTCGAAAAATAAAATTATTTGTTGGAATGTTACAATTAAAAAGGAAAATGAATGAATAGCAGCATCGAAATCAGCAAGTATGATAATCGTAAGGGGTTTTCATTAAGGACTTTCTAATTTCAAATGTTGTGTGTGTGTGTGTGTGTTTGGTATTATCGAAATTGCTCCCATCATTATATGTGTTTTATGGCATCTTTCCAAATGTTCTTGACGGTTTCTCTGTAAGAAGTGCATGCGCTCAAATTTAAACGATCACAATAGAAAAATGCTAACGAGGTCAATTCCCTCGTTCTCGGTGGCCAATAATTTGCTAGCAGAGTTTCGTAAAAATTAAAAATGAAATAAAATTTTCTGTCACTGAATGACATGTTGCTGGCATTTGTCACACGTACAAATTAGATTAAATATTTTTTTATTATTTAGTATTTATGCCATTTTAAGTTGACCGTCCAGTGCGAAATATACTTGCTGATGGTATTTAAACGAAATTGAATTTAAATCAGCTTAAATACGAAACTTATTAAAAAATAAATCATAGAATAATTGAATGAGTGTGTCAGACAAGACCAGTGTCAGCTGGTGTGTCAAAGACTTGTGTTAAGCATTTTCCTGGCCTGAGTGTTGTCAAGTGTCTGTGTGATGAAATGACAGCTTTTGTTGTGGCACATTTTGGCAAGGAAAACGGCAGATTAGAATTAAGGGGGCGTTGATACTTTTGATACGAGAGTGCATACAACAACTCAGTTTTAGTTGTAGATGATTTTTTTTTAGATGCTGGTGATATTTTATTAAATTTATTGTATTTGGAAAATTTCGAGTTTCTTACAAAGATACACTTGACACAGGAGCCTCCGCCTCATAATCTCTTGTTAACTACTTCAGCCAACAGCACCCTTATCCATAGAGAGTCTTTATATAATTTCATTATTTTTCCGGCGGAATTTGTTTTGTTTTTGAATTTGGAACGCATTTCCTTTCCATGACATCAAATCTAGTTTGTAAATGTGCCATTTGGCATATTTGGTTTGTTTGTGAGAATCATAAAATTTGAAAGTGTTTTGCGTGGTCGGTTTTTTCAAAGAAAATCAAAAAGATGTGAATGATGACTTGCGTCCTGGTTGCCTCAATAGATGAAAACGTAGCAAAATTGCAGAAAAAAAACAAATTCTGAAAAATCTTTGAATGACTATTAAAGAATATGCTGACAAATTCGGCACATCTATGGGATAGGTTAGCTTAACAGGTTGCTGCTAAAAGGAAAAATAGAGTCGATCCCACTAGGGTCCATTTAATTTGATCGCTTTGTGCTATCTGTATAGAAAAGTAATGTGTATAGGTGAGAAAGTTGAAGAAGAAGGAAGGGATAGGGAGCTTAGGAAGGATAGTAAGAAGATGGGATACGCCCCAGGAGAGTCTGATGCCGAATCAGCCACTGCTCCTAATAAAGAGACTTAGGTTCTGGAGTTCTATACCTCATATACCCAAAATGTCTCTAAAACGTGTCCTGCCCAGAGACTGTAGGCGCTACTCCTCCAGAGCAGAGGAAGTGTGCATGGCTTTCCTTCTCCTCCTCCTCGTCATTCCAACTGTAGCAGTAGTTATGATTGGGGATACCCATGCGCACTGGCCAAACACTAGACTCTGATCATGCCTTCCTCACCAATCAATCGTATTCAGCAGCTTTGAACTTTTTCTTATTCCTAAGAATGAAAGGACTTCTTTTTTTTTTATCCTGGACCAGCACTCAGGGGATGACCCCTATATATGCAATGCATTGCGCCGGAACTGAAAACGAGGAGATAGTATTGAGGGGACAGATTAGGAAAGATGAGAAGATAGATAGTTGTTTTTGTAGCTATTTCAACCTTTTACTTCGCCGGCTAATTTTGCTACAGGGCCGAGACGAAGGAGGGTGCTATTACTCTGCTTTTTTTTAGTACATGATCGTGTCAGTCGCTGCCAATTATGTTCAGTGACCAGTCGCTATGCCTTCATCATTGAAACAGGCTGGGAAGAACTAACACAACCACGCACTAATGCTGATCAGAAGAATTCAACACAATATTTCAAGACTCAGCGCGAGCTCGAACTCACGACCCTCCGCTTCATAGTCTCGTGTCCTACTACTTCAGCCAACAGCTATGCTTAAAGCTTTAAACACAATAACGACAGCAGGCTACACAAACACCGGCTACCAAAGCCGTTGACTACAATCGTCGCCTCGTAGTCAGCTACTTAATTATTTTTGACATGGCAGCTACATTGTCAACATCTCATTTCAGTAGTGCCAATTTCATATATAAAAAAGCGCTTATTCTAAATCTATTAATAGACCGAAACAAAATTAATAATAAAAACACTTTATTTGTTTATAGCTCTTTATTGTTTTTGCATTTGCAATAAATACATTTTGATGTCCTCTTTTGGTTATGGCACTATGAAAATGAGTTTATAAGTTAATTCATTTGTGACCTAACTAATGTCTTTTATCGATATCGGCTATCAAATACATACAAAATTAGAGTATTCAAAATAATGGAATTTTTACTTGAAAAGACAGATACAAAATTTCAAAATTTAATAATACTTGCAATAGGTGATTAAATTTGAAAAATATGTCAATCTGACATTTTGGAGTACTTTGAAATGATACACATATCGTTTATTGTAGGAGTTGTTACCAAAAAAAAAAAAAAAAAAAAAAATATATATATATATATATATATATATATATATATATATATATATATAAATAAAATTAAAAAATAAAAGCCGAGAGAGAACGAAAAAAAAATAAATAAAAATTACAAAATAATTTTTAATCTTGAAACGGCTATTACATTTTTTATTTTCAACAATTTTCATATTCTTTAATAGATTAAAAAACGTTTATTTATTTAAGACTTTTCATTGTATTGGCAGCACTAATTTATTTATTGTCGCCTATGAAAATAGAAATTAGTTTAATTTGACTACAACCACAAAATTAGCACGAACAACAACCTGCCGTGTAGCCGTTAATATGATCATTCTCACATAAACACGGTATAAGCTGTCGTGAATGTGTTTAATGCTTAAAGAGCTAAAATCCGAAACACTGAGAGGTCGAGTATATATCAAAACTGAACAAAAAAAATTTATTTTTTTTTTAACTTCAAATCCACCATATTTTTTGAGCGCACCTCGCATATTAATACATTAAAATAAAATATTTTTCATAAGAAAACATTGTTAAATATTACAGATACAGTAAAACACGGTTATAACGAACTCGAAGGGACCGCACAAATTTGTTCGTTATACACGAAGTTTGCGATATCCGTAATAAGAGAAAAAAAATTTACGTACGTTTAAGTACTTGTTTACTTATATACATATGTGTATTATTATGATTTTATGCATTTAAAATGTACATTTATTAAAAAATCAGTCAATTCATTTACTACAAAAATAAAAAATTAATCATACATACAAAAAGTAAAAATAAAATAATTCAAGGTACATGAGAGTTGCCAAAATTTTTTGAGTTTGTTATAAAGGTATAAATGTATATGAAAAATCATTGAAGGGCACAGAAAAACATGTTCGCTATTAGGAATGTTCGCTATAACCGTGTTCGTTATAAACGTATTTTACTGTATTTGCCTGTAAATTATCGCTCCAAATATGTCCTTAAAACGATAGGCAGACAGAAGAATGAACAATTATTTTCCTATTTTTTACTAAACAAAATTCACATAAAATGTTTTAATAAGGCCACGCTGTCTTCTTCAATAAGTATCACCAATTTATTTATATCTGCCACTCAGCGATACCGGCACCAGCATCCGCACACAAAATTTATTGTTATTCATTTTCAAATCAGTAACGACACATTGACGGTGATTATAGAAAGAAAAAAAACCCATATGCCCTTCAATTCATTCCTATTGCAAAATGCCTTTTCCAGTTTCTGAGCCACACAAAAAAAAGAAGAAGTAAAAATGAAATATTTTCCTCTCAAATCAAGTTATTAGGGCATTCTTTTGTATTAAAAATAAGAATAATAAAATACGTTTTATAAACATTTTGTGCGATGAATAGGGCTGATGTATCATACAACTAAAATACTTTTTTTATATCTCTCTTGTTATATCTTTGGGATACATGATTATATTATAATAATTATTTTTGTCCTAAACTTTAAATTAAGTATAAAGCATTAAACACATTGAAGACAGCAGGCTACCGACTACAACCTGTCAAAAATACAATACATGTGTTTATATGGCAGTGAATATTTTCACGACTATACGGCAGGTTGTTGTCCGTGCTAGTTTTGTGGTTGTAGTCAAATTAAGCTAATTTCTATTTTCATAGGCGACAATAAATAAATTCGTGCTGCCAACACAGTGAAATAACTTAAATAAATAAGCGTTTAAAAATGGTTAAGAATATGAAAATTGTTAACAATAAAAAATGTAAGAATAGAAATTATTTTGTAATATTTATTTATATTTTTTTTTGAGATCTGTCTCGCCTGTCGTATAGTCGTGAATATTTTCACGACTACACGGCAGGTTGTTGTCCGTGCTACATTTGTGGTTGTAGTCAAATTAAACTAGTTTCTATTTTCATAGGCGACAATAAATAAATTAGTGCTGCCAATACAGTGAATCATCTTAAATAAATAAGCGTTTAAAAATATTTTCAAACTGGTTAAAAATATGAAAATTGTTGAAAATAAAAAAATGTAATAGTCCTTTCATGAATAAAAACTATTTCGTAATTTTTATTTATATATTTTTTTTGCGTTCTCTCTCGGCTTTTACTTTTTAATTTTATTTATTTATAATTTTTTATTTGTAATAACTCCTACAATGTAGGCCCCATATAAACGATATGGGTATCATTTCAAAGTACTCCAAAATGTCTTTCTATTTTTAGACATATTTTTCAAATTCATTCACATATTGAAAGTATTATATTAAATTTTGAAATTTTGTATCTGTCTTTTCAAGTAAAAATTCCATTATTTTGAATACTCTAATTTTGTATGCATTTGATAGCCGCTATCGATAAAAGACGTTAGTTAGGTTACAAATGAATTAACTCATAAACTCATTTTCATAGTGCCATAACAAAAAAAGGACATCAAAATGTATTTTTTACAAATGCAAAAACAATAAATAGCTTTAAACCAATAAAGTGTTTTTATTATTAATTTTGTTTCGGTCTATAAATAGATTTAGAATAAGCGTTTTTTTATATATGAAAGTGGCACCACTGAAATGAGATGTTGACAATGTAGCTGCCGTCTCAAAAACAATTAAGTAGCTGACTACGAGGCGGCGATTGTAGCCAACGGCTTTTGTAGTCCTGTGCTCGTGTAGCCTGCTGTCTCGAATGTGTTTAATGCATAATGTTGCAGAAGAGAATATGTTTGGAAAAAAATTTCATTTAAAGGGTGCCTCAAAATAAAGGTAAGATTTGAATTAAATGAAAAACTGCATTCTCCAAAATTTCATAATTTGTATAAAAATACTTTGCAAAGTATTGCTGTTGGCTGAAGTAGTAGAACACGAGACTATGAAACGGAGGGTCGTGAGTTCTAGCCCGCTCTGAGTCATGAAATATTGTGTTGAATTCTTCTGATCAGCATTAGTGCGTGGTTGTGTTAGTTGTTGCCAGCCTGTTTCAATGATGAAGGCATAGTCACTGGTCACTGAACATAATTGGCAGCGACTGACACTATCATGTACTAAAAAGCAGAGTAACAGCACCCACCTTCGTCGGCCCTGTAGCAAAAATTAACCGGCGAAGTAAAAGGTTGAAATAGCTACAAAAAAAAAAAACTGTCTATCTTCTCATCTTTCCTAATCTGTCTCCTCAATACTATCCCCTCGTTTTCAGTTCCGGCGCAATGCATTGCATATATAGGGGTCATCCCCTGAGTGCTGGTCCTACTCCTAAAAAAAAAAAAAAAAAAAAAGTATCGCTGCACAGATGCCCGTACCATCTTTACCGACCCAAAGCAGTCAGCTTTCGTATTAGCCCTCCCGATATTATACCAAATATGGCATAATAATCCCCCAGGGCTGGCGACATTCATACCAAATAAAAGTGATTTAATTTAAATATGAATATATAGGAAGTTCTCATATTATTTCAGATTACAGATTTCAACTTGAGTCCAATTAAGGAATTCTTATCTCAATAGTATATGAAAACTTTTATAAATTATACCTAGAATCATTTTTACGTCCAAAAAAAAACCTTGAACGAATTTTTGTTCTAGTATGGTATTAGATAAGTCTTTTCACTAATCCTGGCTCTGGAACTTATTCAGCCCTTTAAACACTCACAGACCATTAGAACAACATTTGCCCCAGCATTTATACAAAATTTATTTTTTATGTTTCTGAATATTATTTAGCTTTTCCTAAAGTCGCAATTGAGATGTCAGCAATTAGTTAAATATAAATAAATTCCATTTCTATTGTTACATAAAGTCATGTAATAATACGCTTGGTACGTGTAATCGTATGTGGGTGTGTGTGTGTTTGCAATTCTATACAATATAAACAATCGCTGAATATAAATCCCATTTACATGGCCTATAGCGTATAATACGAGTACAATAAATATAAGCAATTTTCATAGAAATTTCATCCTTCTTACATACAGACATTTATGTATCTGTATGTAAATCTTTCCAGGCCTACAAATACACACACACATATATTAAAGAAATAAGAAGTCTGAAGGAAATCTGGGGACAGTGTCCCTAAGTCACCATTTTTGTCTACTATTTTGATGACTGTTTGGCCGCAAAAACGCGTCTGCATTTTTATATTTACCTTTGACGAAAAAAATAAATCTGGGCACAAGTGTTCCCAAGTCACCACTTTTGTCTACTATTTTGATGACTGTTGGGCCATAAAAAGGCGTCTGTATTTTTATATATACCTTTGACGAAAAAACTAAATCTGAACAAAAATCTGGGCACAAGTGTTCCCAAGTCACCACTTTTGTCTACTATTATGGTGACATTGTCAATAAGAGGTCTTTATATTTATATATGCCTTTGATGAGAAAATTAATTTAAGGCTAATTGTAACTTATTTTTCCCTTAATATTAAAAAAATACGAATTAGCGTCTTTTAAACTTTTATTTTATTTGATTTTTTTTATATATATTTTTATTTTTTTATTAAATTTTTTTTTTTTTTTTTTTGGTATAAAACTCCCAAAGTTAACAAACCATAATTTTTCATTATCCTCATATATTTGTGAAAAGTATTAAAATTATAAACTAGATTTACTAAAATGTACTAGTGGATCACTAGTTCCAATGTCTACATATGGTCCCAAAAGCACTAGTTAGTCAATAGTACCAATGCCAGTAGCGGATTTTCAATTACATACACATTTTAAATGTTTATAGTAAATAGCATTGTCTGGGGTACAATAAGTCACTAGTACTGTGACTGGTGACTGTGTCCATAGTAAATCAGTACACTTCCACTATTGATATTTCCTGCAGGCAAGTCACACTTCTTCAATAAAAGTTTCACAACAACAACAACAGCAACAGGTATGAGTTACACAAGATTTGATTTTGCTGGTTAAATTAAAAGACACAAAGTCATGTATGACTGTAAGGACAAACAGTGCATATATGTATATATATTTCTGTGTGTATGTGTTACAACAACAAAAAACAAAGAAAAGATGGCATAAAGAATCAAATAAATTCGAATAACTTAAGATGCCCTTCAAAAATGCCTACAGCTTAACGTATTTGTAATTATTATTGATTTTCGTAGAGATTTAGAAGCTTTTCGAAATAAATCATGATTTATACTGATGATACTCGTACATGGAAAAAGTAATTGTGGGAAAGCCTAAGAATGTTTAAGAAATATTTTCAGAATATGTTTGTATGCATTATGTTTTAAAGTAATCGTAGGATACCTACAAGTGGATAAAATTGTTCAAGAAAATTATTGTTGACATGAACACTGTTTTATATATCAAAAAGATTTGTTTTAAGGCTGTAGCACCATCTCATCTCGTATTATTTCGATAAATTAATGATAAATTTCTTTATTTTAAAAACAATGAAATAAAGTAATTTTTGTATTTGCATTTAATAATTTGATTAAAGTCACCGCATGAATTCGGTAATCGTTTTTCATTGAAAATAAAGTGCTTGTACCGTCGCAAAGCAGCTCTGAGTTAGTGGACATCAAGCATCGATGGCAATTATTTTTTTAAGTACAGCCAGATCACTGATCGTCTACTCTCTTTCGAGACATTTGTGTCCCACTCGCACTAGTTAATTTTAACAAATCGGACGGCTGTATAGATTTACTATTCTTCTGAAGAATTATTCGTGGTTAACTTCGTTTCTACCTCTTATGTGAAGGCATGTGACGTGTACAGTCAGTCTCAGAAACGCGCGGAAAATACGGGTTAACAACATCGCCGGCATATGATCTCAGCGATAGCAGAACTATCCTTCACTTTTTGAACGAATGACCAGAAACTCTTACTGCCCCGAGAGTCAGAAAGAATTTTAGCATGAAGAGGCTGCTCGTACAGAGCTTTTTCGCATATTAGTACCTTGGCACACTAAGAACTCACCCTTTTGTGCATCAAATCGGTTTCAGCGTCTTTATTAGTACGCCAGGTACTAAATGCAGCCTCTCTGGATCTGACAGCAGTTCTGCATGCCTGATTAAAACATGACTTCAATTTAGCCTTAATAGAAATTTGTTTGGATGGCGTGAAAGGGTTCATTCCGATCAATATTATATTTTCCACCATTTGCGCCATAGCATGCATATTACTGTCAAGAAAGCGGTTTCCAATTGAATTGCCCAAATAAATCATTGAGCTCATCCCAACGCGCCTTTTCGTAACTATATATTTTAAACGTTTCGTAGCTGGGTGTGAAATGTTTCGAAGTTCTGTAATCGAAAAGGAGGAGGATCCGAATTTCCGAGAGGTACGCTGACACCCATTATATATTTGTCCTGGATGTGAAGAAAGAAAAAGGTCGAGGGTATTATGTTGGTGCCCAGCAACACACGAAATATGTGGTGGCTCATTCATTAGCTGCATAAGGTGGTTATGCGCTGCGAACAGGTCAGCATAAAGGCCTTCTGAGGTTGTGTGGCTCGAATGGTGAAGCCAAGATGAATTATGAACATTAAAATCACCAGCAACAACGATTTCACTGTTCAGATAGTTATCTAAGATCTTCGATATGGAGTCGGAAAGTCATTGATTTTGAATTCAACCCAAACACAGCTAAATTCTGGATCATGCGCGTCTAATGGTTGCTGACGCTGGTCCACAACTTCATTGCGTACATAGACTGCAAGGCCCCTATGAAGAAAGAATAGGGATGGTAGGTGATATCCAGGTATGTGAAAATCCTTTGGGTCAGAATTTCCAGACACCCCTGACTCTCACATAAGGCGAAAACCTCCGGCCGATGAAGACAAACGTGGGCATATACAGAGAAAAAGTTTGCAAGCACCCCACGTATGTTGCAGAAATCTTTTCGAAAACGACCGGCCATAAAAACAGGAAAGAACAACCAAAACGAACGATTAAATCTGGTATTGCCAATGCCAGTATGCTAATCACTGTTTGAAATGTTGTTCAGTGATCAGTGTTAGGCCTTCATCATTAAACACCAACAGTGATCGACAACGTGGCATCAACAATAGAACATTTTTATTAATGAGTAAAATTATTAAATAATAATAAATAGATTTTAGCTGCAATTGCATTAAAGAAAACAACTAATTTTTATTACCCCCTCCCCCAAAAAATGGTTGCCGCCGTTGCACTGTGATTGCAAAATTTACTAATAAAATCAAGAAATTTACTTATATTATTTACTACTTAGCTAAACTACTTAATTAGTTTCACATTAATTTATCTCAAACCGAAAATAAGCCAACTAATTATAATACACACACACACACACATACAAATACAACTTTAAGTTGCCTTAAAGAAGATAAAACAAAATCAAATAATTACAATGAAGGCATACAAATACACCCACAATTACAATACAGAGCACCTCTCACCTTCTCACCAGCCTCCGCATTTGAAAGGAAAATCACAGTTAAACACTTAATTAGCATAAAAAGTAACCGTGAGTGAAAAGTTTTCATTAGCTGCCACAGCTTCGAAATGCAGCCGTAGAAGATAAATAAATTCCACAGCATATGACACAATACACGGAGAAAAACAGACATGTTTTTGTTAGAAAAAAAAGAATAACAATAAAGAAAATATAATACATGTACTCCTTCATACATACTCGTAAAGGGTGTTTCTTTTATAGAGTGACACAAATTTAAATCATAATAAAACAAGGAAATATATTTTTAGTATCAATTAATGTTTAAATAAGATTTCTACCATGTGACCACCATAGATGGCGCGTAGAAGACGCCATCTGGAACACCAATTTTCAACAACTCAAAAAAATCTTCCATGAAGTGGAAGGACACAATCGCAGTTGCTGAGAACGGCGACGAATTGATTGATTAGGATCATCTTCAATGCTTTCCTGTACAGCGGATTTATCTTCTTTAGAGCGCACTGTTCAGCGTCTAACGGGATGCTCAATATCATTAACAGTAAATGCGATTCGAAAGCGATATATTGTCCTTTGAATTACCCCCCGGGGGTGCCATTGGGGAGCTTGGCTATGATGTCAGGCCTCACTCCAGCACAGATTCGGGGAAAGGCTTATGCAGTTTTTGCAGATGGTGCTTTTGCTGATAACCCATAAAGCTCATATGTTACCTGCCCAATCCCTGAAGTTGCAGTGCAACGGGAGGGCATATAAGAAATTAAAATGTAATAGGTATACCTCCCCAGAAAGTACACCGCCTAGTACGATCCCTGCACGTAGGAGTTTCCTCCGCTCCGAAGCATATCCGAAAGTGGGTCGAGTAGAAATTTGGCAGAGGTTACTCTTATGTAGTCTGTTGTAAGAAAGTAGGTTAAGGACGCCTGGTACCGTAAGTGGGCCGAAGTCAATAGAGAGTTGAAAACCTTGACTGGTTTTGCTCTCGGGGGTTACACAATTTTCTCAAACAGAACTTTTGTTGGTAACCCATAGAACTTATAAGTACCTGCGCGTTACCGAATGGGACGTTAGGGACAGGTCTCAGTAGGAAACATGTTGGCTACTGTAAGAAGAATTAAAGTAGTAGGGGATTGCCTTGGCCCCTACGTAAGTTTGAAATAAGAAAGGAGGTCCAAGGACGCCTTGATCTAATTAAGAGTTCAAAAGTCAATAGAAAGTTAAAACCTATAATGGTTGGCTTTCGAGGGGTTATTCTGTTTTTCAAGCATAACTTTTGCAGGTAGCCCCGTAAAACTCATATGTTACTGCCCAATCTCTAAAACAGTGGAACGGATGTGCATATAAGAATATAAAAGTAGTAGGTTCGCCTACATGCCTGAGTAAGAATAAATAGGTGAGGCGGCACCTGGTTTGGGTAGAAAAGAAACCGAAGTCGATAGAAAGTTTATAGAACCTCCACTGGTTTGACTTTCGAGGCTTTACCAGTAGTTGGAACTGGTACCACGGAATCCAGTACAAGCCTCGCAGTTTACTGCGGCTGGATATTGGAGAGGTCTCCCTCTGGAGTACACGTGGTGGCTGTGGTCACCAATTTGGTGGAAGGTTTGTCAGATAAGGATTGATGTTCAATCCTTGCGGTTGGACTTCGGTCCTGCTGATAGTAGCAAAATCTATATGTTGTTGTGAATCAACAAATAAAAGCTCATCTAGATAGGATCGGCACTTTGGCAAGGTGTTAGATCATGGGTCTTATCAAATCATGCTCTAGAAATTGCCACCTGGGCGAACCGAGGTCGCCTTGTGTGGCCTCTTGGGTGCTAAGAGGGATGCTGGTAACACTTAATTTTCAGCCGATGTTAAGAGCATCGTCAGGTTAGGCCGCAAGGCAGGAACTGACCTAAATCAAAGACATATTTGTTCTTCGAATTAGGCGCTCTGAAAGGCGATTGTGCACGCTATAAAATGGCAGAAGTGCACAATGAGTTTGACGAATAGAATAATTATTTTGATTAAAAATTTCAACAATTTGAATTTTTACGTTGCTGTGGAGTTGTGACACTCTAAAAAAAACACACTTTATATAAAGCATCCTGTGAAAGATCTGTGCAGGCACACACAGTCATAAAAATCAAACTAGCAAAAAAAAAAGAAAATCAAAAACATGGTGGAAAATGATTTTTAACGACTTTTTATGACGTGGCAGTTTGACAATAAAACGAAAAGGAAAAACATATTTAGCACCAAAATATTACAGCAACTGCAACAACAACAACAACAGCAACAACAGCGAACTGTCATAAAATACTAAAAAGGGAATAAAGAAAAAACCCAAGGGCTCATTAAATTAAATGCAGTGTAAAATGCTCATAAAATGCTTCCGCGGCTACAGGCGCACGCCGCCACAACCTCAGCCGGCATTTACAATTGTTGAATTTGTGCTGCTGTCGTTTAAGCACATGTGCTATTGCATAAGTGAGTGTATGTGTATGTGTGATTCTTATACTCATATGTTTCAAAAATATTGACTTAATAACTTGAAGCCTGGATATAAAGTTTGATATGAAAATGATTAAATGAATGAGTAAAAGAAATATAGTCTCGTAGGTACGTACGCGTCTGTATTTACGAGTGCCTGTGGTTGTACACGCATGTGCTACTTAGTGTAGCTTGCTCACATGTCGGCACTTATGGCTATGTGCTTTTTATACCCTCCAAAATAGATATATTCACTTTGTCATACCGTGTGTAACGCAGTGAAATATCCATCTGAGACCCCATAAAGTATATATATTCTTGATCAGTGATGAAATCTAAGACGATCTGAGCATGTCCGTCCGTCTGTGGAAATCACGATTCACTTTTCAAACGAAAAGAGCCAGACTCTTGAAATTTGGCATAAATATATTTTGAAGCTTATAGCAGGTTAAGTTCACAGATGCGCTAAATCGGGCAAGGGGGAAAGAAGTTACCCTAAGAAGAGCTAAACCAACGCAGAAAAAACAACATAATTTTTAAAGTTTTTTTTCGTATTTTTATGTCAAATACGGTCCAACGCCTTAAACTGGAGCCATAAAATAAAAATAAATTATTTGTAGACCCCGCCCACTTTAGTGGGCGTTATTATATGCAAAAGTAGCATAAAAATTTAACAAATTGTTTTACTTAAACTTACACTCCTTAAAAATAACATTTTTTAATGACGAAGCTGAGACGATACCTGGTACTCCTCTGCCCTACCCCCTCTTCCCCCTTGACCCCCTAAATGACCCTACAAAAAAAAAAAATTTTTTTTATTAATTTTGTAAATAATCATCCCAAGCATTTATTTTTAGAGTTTTATGACTGCCTGTTTCTGCCCTACCCCCTCCTCCCCCTTCACCCCTTAAATGACCCTACCAAAAAAAAAAATTTGTTTGTAATTTTGTAAATAATCATCCGAAGCATTTATTTTTATAGTTTTATGACTGCCTGTTTTTGCCCTAACCCCTCCTCCCCCTTCACCTACTAAATGACCCTACCAAAAAAAAAAAAATTGTTTTTAATTTTGTAAATAATCATCCCAAGCATTTATTTTTTACTTTTTATGACTGCCTGTTTCTGCCCTACCCCCTCCTCTCCCTTTGCCCCCTAAATGACCTTATCAAAAAAAAGGTACTTTAATTTTGTATATAATCATCCCAAGCATTTTTTTATAGTTTTATGACTGCCTGTTTCTGCCTTACCCTCTGCTCCCCCTTTGTCCCCTAAATGACCCTATCAAAAAGAAAATTTTTAATTTTGTATATAATCATTCCAAGCATTTATTTTTAGAGTTTTATGACAAAGGTGAAATATTTCCCCCACAGCCCTTGCCAGAGCGACCCTATAAAGTAAATATGTATATTCTTGATCAGTGATGAAGTCTAAGATGGTCTAGCCAATGCCCATACCTTCGTCTGTGGGAAACATGATATTGTTTTTTTTTAACCCCGCCCCCTTTAGTGGGCGTTGACGTACGATATTATACAAAGGAACTCTGTCCCACCAAATTGAACATTTTAAATTCACTTACTAAATATTTGGAGGGTATTTAAGATTCAACCCGGTCGAATATAACGTTTTTACTTGTTCCATCTCTTTTTTTTCCCGGACCCAGCACTCAGGGGATGACTTTCACTGATACAATAGAGAACAATAAAAATGTGGAAATTGTGTTGAGAGGAGAGTAGCATTAAATAAAATTAAATGCAAAATATATATCAACCGATTTCAACGTGCTTGGCTGTAACTGAAAGTTGTACATCCCAAAATTATAAAAAGTTCTACGAAACACATTAAAAATTGCTACTAGAATTCTATGGAAAATTACTGCCTTACACAGCCGATAAAAGAGAAATCAAATTTTCTATGCAAGTGCTGCTGCATTTGAAAATAATAAATAATAAAATATTTATCTAGAGTCGTACATTGAACAACTTGCATTCTTCTCAGCTATTCCATTTACATTGCAAACACATGGATGCATGCATGTATTTTAATGTCTTTGAAAATGGCATTACAAATGCATTAAATTTCTTCATTTATATAATTTTCTTCATAATAAACTTCTTTCTTTAGAATTTCAAATATATGTGCGTATGTGTGTGCATGAGTATGTGTGTGTGTGTACACAATTCTCTGCTAAGACGCATATTTATGTATCTGTATGTAACATTCGTATTCATGTGTGTGTATTTGCGGACGTATAATGCATCTATCATCTTTTAAACTGGGTAAAAAAAAAAACAACAACAAATAATAATATCGAGTTTGCCATTATTGACATCTGGGTGGTTGTAATGTGACAAATAACAGTGAGTGTACAAAATTTAAAGAAATCTTACGCACGATAAAAAAAGCAAAAAAGAAAAGAAGAGGTAGAATCAGAACGAGAGAGAGAGATTGATATATAAGTCACTCAACAGTGGGAAAAATATCAGTTGACTTTATGAATGGGAGCAATTTATTAAACAGTTTAATTGATTTAGTCGTTTACAAAAATAAACATTAATACAAATTTTAGTAAAAATTCATAAAAAAAATCAATGAGTGTTCGAACTCACGGGCGATGTGTTAACACCTTTTTGTTTATTTATTTTATATTAAACCCACAAAAAACAAAGAGAATGCAAAGCAACAGACAAATGTATCTACATACATTGTTATGTTTGTACATAAGCTACATACGTTGCTGTCTTGCTATCTTATTTTTATATATGTACGTATAACCACGTCACTATTCTCTTTGCTATGCATAAGACAAAACCGAAGATCAACATAAAACACTTTTTTAATATTACTCCAAATTAATACTCCGAATTAAAACACTTAAATCTCCGCTCGCCGATATCGGATCGCCTTAATTTTTGGCCTAAACTCTTCGTCGAAACCCGCACTAGCGTTTTAATCCAAAAATTAATAAAATCGGCTATGAATTTCCGGAGAAAATCGCGTGGGAAAATTATATGAAAATCGCCCAATAATCACTTTCAATACCGACTGCCAAGCAACGAACAAACACATACTCTTGCATCTTACACCTTACACCTTACACTTGCGTATGTATTGAAACTGATAGTTTACTGCCCTAGAGGCGCGCGTATAGATGTTAACACATCAAAAATAATTTACAGATTTTAGATTTGAACTTGAGTCTAATAAATGAATTCTTATCTGATTATAAAAATATTTTAAATTTTTTTTCTGCATATATTTTTCAAATTCACTTTCGAACCACAAGTTTATTTTTATTTGTTTAATATTGTGGAGAGCGTAGGAGAAATATCAAACCATTTCGAAATTCTTTGTAAAATTATTTGTGTTTAACAGCGCACTGTGGGCTAAAAGCCCTCACAAGTGGCGATTAATTCAAAAGATTAGCTTTAACTTTAACAACCGTATTCGGTACCATATGAAAGTAGATAAAATTCTACATCACTAACTGCAAAAATAAAAGTTCTTGGTAGTTTTCTTTATTTGCAGTTCGTGTTCAAAATTCAATCATTTTTGTTATTTTTGCGCGCATTGATTAAAATGGAAAATTTTTATATTTCAAGTGATTATAGTTTTTGTTATAAGTAAAAATTTTGATAATGGAACCGTTAACAAGCATTTAAACAATTATTTTTTGTTTAGATAAAAGTTTTAGAAATATTTAAAAAAAAAAATTTAAAGTCTCCAAAAATGTGGTATTTTTTATATATACTTTGAGTTTCAACAACTTTGCGGATGAGTGCAGGAAAAAATGTTTTTATGCTCTTAAAAATATAAGATTTTAGCTAATAAATCCCAGAATGCCTATTTGCGCATTTGTGCGATTTTTGAGTTATGAAGGTTTTTTGTGAGAGAATTCCGGTTGCCAAAAAAACTAAACAAAAAAACAAGTTATTTTTATTACCTTTTTTATTATTATTTTCTAAAGGCACACAAAATATCCTCTAATTTACAATTTAATTTACTAATTTATCGTTTTTCATTCCAAAGTTACAGCAAAAATAGTCAAATAAGACCATTTTCTCCAAAATACAAAAAAAGCCCCTAAAAGGTTAACAAATTTTTTTTTTCAAAATTTTTTTTTTAAATGCTGGTTTTTTATGTATTTATTAATACTCATCAATAAAAAATAACAACATTTAAAAATTACGAGTTCTATGAATTAATCGCCACTTTCTCTACCATTCACGCCACTGTGCAGCGCCACAATAGAATGAGTTATTTTAGATTAGGTGCGGAGGCCATAAAATTCGTGTTGATGCTCAGAGGGCAGTTCCTATGAAGCACTTTTACACAAGTTCCTGAGAACCACCCTGTAAAGCAGTCAGTGCTGTAGAAAACAACAACATAGATGTCTCAGCCCGCGTTTCTTTCGGGGTATGGCCAGTCACCGAAGAGATGTTTTGCATTAATTTTTGTTCTTCCTAGTCGAAACAGCTTCTGTAGAGGCCATTGTATGAATTGCCCAATGATGACTCCAACAAGAATGACTTTTTTTCAAGATGTCAGGATCTTCTTGCTCCAAACTAGTGCTCTTGGGACCTGTCTGCATATGGTGAAACCAGTGCTTCACTAGTACATTTTAGCAATTCTGAAATAGATGTCGATAATGAAAGCGCCTAAATAATAATTCCAATATTCCCAATTGACACTATTGTATCAATGCAAAAACATTTTTGTTAGACACTGTAAATATATTTTACAATCTTCGCCTGTTTAAGTGTGAGCAACAAATACGACTGTTGTCTGCTTGGCAATTGGCAAACATGACGAATATGTTTAAAAAAAAATAGCTAAGAAGTATAAGAAGTATAAAGATGAAAAGAGAATATGTAACAGGAAAGGGAAATAAAGTATGAACGCATACGAATGTGCGTGTTTATTTATGATTAATCGATTTTACGATGATGGCATCATATTTATTGCATAAAAGTTAGTAAAAAAGGACATGTTAAAAAAAAGGAAAGAAGAGCTCTTTAACTAACCCAGACACATGTGCTGGTTGGTGTTGGTTGGGCTCTGCACAAATCCTTACAAAAGCAAAAGTTTGTTCAATGTGTGAATGCTTATTATATTATGTGTTTCTATATGTTTCTATGTGTTCGGTTACAAGAACATTTCAATCATTTGTGAACATCACAATAATAAACTTCATTATATTTCATCTCATATATGATTTTTTTTTTCTTGCAAATTTATTTGAACTTATTGTTGGTTTTATCTTTTATTCTAAAGCAGACGCCTTTTAATTTTATTAAGCTTTTTTGGTTGAGCTAACAAAAGGAGAGGTTTCATTTCCTTTTTTTTAATTTTACAATAGCTCTTAAGCCCTACTTATGCTTTTAGTTTTAGATATGAGATATTTTAATATTTTTAGACCGAAATTGAAATATATTACACAGTATTGTAACCTGGCAGGAAATGTCAATAGTGAAACCGTGCTGATTTACTATTGACATAGTTACCAGTACTACCCTGCAGCAGATCGAACTAGTATCAAATTAGTATTGTACTAGTACAAAAATCACCAGTACTAGTTCCCAACTGTGATCTTTCCTATACCATGTTCATGCTCAAACTAACATTAAATGTGTTTGGAAAATTACTAGTACAATTGGTACTACATGGAAACTAGGGAGATACTAGTACTATTAGTACTAGATGAGTACTAGTATATTTTCTTCTAGTCGGATACTAGTATAATCAGTTCTGCATTAAGAACTGGTTCATATATAAAAAAAATTCCTAAATTTATTGGTTTTTTAAACTCAATGAAATTTGTTAAGTCTTTGTCTTCACAAGCAATTTTTGGTACATCAATTCTTAGTTTATAAGAGGAAATGGAAAGTTCCTCTTATTTAGTTTTTAAAATGTCACTTTTTTAACACACTAGAAAACTGCGGCTTAATTACATAAATTATCGAATAAATAAACTGATATGCAGGTGGCAAAGTCTTCTGATACTATTCTTTGTTTCAAATTTGAATTTGTTTAAAAATTGTAACAATTAAAAATAAAATAAATGAAAATGCGAATTAACAATTCGCTTTAAAACATTATCAAAAAGTAGTATGAAATTGTAAAAGTCAAATCAATCTACAAATGAACAACTTGAAGTACTAGTACTTTTCTGTATATGTCCAATCACCTTTTGAACCAGTGCTTCCTATACTAGTAATCGTACCAGTAGCTTAAAGACAATTAACGCTTATCCTCCTGCAGGGTAGTGACGTATTGTACCCCAGACAATGTTATTTACTATACACATGTAACATGTGCGTGTCATTGAAAATTCACTACTACCATTGGTACTATTGACTAACTAGTTCTTTTGGGACCATATGTAGACACTGGAACTAGTTATTCACTAGTACATTTTAGCAATACTAGTCTATACTTCTGATACCTTCCAAAAATACATGTCGATAATGAAAGTGATGCACTTTTGCTTAATTTTAAATTTTTATTAAAAAAATAAAATTCAAAAATTTGTTAAGTAGTTCTTTTTAATATTACACCGAAAATAGTATATTAAATTATTTCAGCTACGTCTAGTCATCAGAAATCGGTAGCAAATATAAGAGTGTAGAGGTTTAATTAACGATGTCGCCAAGCAGTCACCACAATAGTAGACACAAGTGGCGACTTGGACACACTAGTTCCCAAGTTTACTTCAGAGAAGTTATTGTGAGATTCTATTATAAAACCAATATGTTGCTATAACATTCAGTAAACAAATCCTGCCTTGATATCACATATAGCGAATTTCATAATTTATGTCCTGAAGAAGATATCCAGAGGAAATAGAAATAGAGAGAAATATCGACAATAAAAAGTTTGTACTTATTTTTGATAAAAAGATGATCTCCTCTTGCGCATTATTAAAGGATTTAATTTGATTCATTAGCGATACCATCCTTGTCGGACTCTGATGTCCTGGAAGCTGTATTAATTCGATATTTCCAATAATGCCTGTATGATTTTATTTCAGTCCTGCATTGTAAGACCCTTCGAGATTGAATTGTGTGATTTTTTAGGGCTTCGAAGAAATTTATGCCTTCCGTAAATATAAATATTGAGAATTTTTTGTTAGTTCCTGTAGCGATGTAATAGCTTCCACATTGGTCGTGACCTCAGTCTGAAAAGCTGTATGTATTACAATCCTTCGTAGAGTCCCATCTCGCTCGATCGGTCTCCAATCCTTGACTTGGCTGTGTACAGGATAGTTAAAGGATTACGTCTTAAGCTTTTAAACTGGTAGAATTTTTAAGTATTTAAAAAACTAATCCAAGGGGCAACAAATTACGTCATTCGACATCGATTGAAATTTCCATTTAAATTGCATTGAAATTTTCATCGATATCGAATGCTATAATTTGGCCCCAGGACTTGCCTCCTACTAATTTTGTTACACGTTCTTTCTCTACTGCTGCGCATAAATTGACGCCAAAAAGTTGTGCCACAGAAGATTTTCATACGCCATCAATTCCAAACTTTATACTGTTTTCACACTGACATGGTTGTAATAAATTCTGGCTTAAACGTTAAAACCAACTTTTAAAATCTGGTTTTACCAAACACAATGATTTTGTTTAAAACATCGTAAAACCACTATTGAATTGGTTTTAAGTAGGTTCTATGAAATACAACCTTGTTTTTGGCTGTGCTAAGTTGAGTGCTGCCAAGTTTTATATTAGAAACAGCTGGCATTGTTTATATTAATAAGCAGATATACTGACGGCTGACATATCTTTTTTTTTGTTTTTTTTTCATATAACAACTTGATTTGCAAGAAATTCTTCTTTTTGTTAAAGTAGTTTCATAATTTTAAAATATTTATTTACAAAGTGTAAAATAATTTCTATTTTAGAACGCACTATAAAATTCTTTTTCCTTCTAACTAAATCTTCTGTTCTGTACAGATTGTCAATTAAGTGTTGCAAAAATAGAGAACAAGTACAGTAACAAATTCCCACATTCTATTTATTTTGAATAAATTTATTATACAGCCTGGCCTGTGTGTTAAAATCACAATTTGCAGTGTGAACGCAAAATCAGCTGTTTATGGTTTTCACTTTCAATGTGAAAACTCTATTAAAAAGTTATTTTAAACTCCACTGTGCTTGCAGATTACTTAATGCTTTTAAACATCTTCTATATAATAAATTTAAAGCCAAATATATCGTTTTAAGCCACAAAACAAAACGAAAAAATAAGTAAAATAAAAAAAAAATAACTTTTTTTCCTAAACGAAAAATGAACATGACATAAAGAAACGATTTAATTCAACTATAGAAAAATCATTGATGGTGACATTTAATGCTGTCGTCACATTTTGATTTTTATTAACATCATACGGAGATGTAAAAAATAAATAATCTTCATAAAATCACGAGACTGAGTAAATAACTGGCTTTCAGTTTTTATTGATCGCAAAGTCTTTTTTTTTTCTTTTTGTCTTCTTTATTCCCTTTTATTGAGATATTGACTTTTTATTAAAAATAATATAATGAACCTACAGAAGCTTGTGTGTGTGTCTCAGCATATGCGTTTAAAATTTATTGCCAGATAATAAGGATAAACAGTGGCAGTGATTGAAAATTGTTTATTGGAAAGTACAGAAAACGAGTAAAAAACAAATATGGCCCCCACAAAAACTCAAATTGCAAAACACTAAAGTTAATAGCAGTTACTTATTTTTTTTCACAAATAATCAGCTTAAGATAAATTTAGAAATTACTTCATGCTCTGACGAGTATTTCTTATTTAATGATATAATTTTAATGTTGAGCAATTTAGTTTTCTCAATTTATTTATTTTTAATTAACTTTTCATCCAACCTGTAGTGCTATAAATTAGAAAAGAAACGTAAACATCATCACTGCCATATGAAAATGAAAGGCGCACACACACACACACACATACAAATATTAAGACGCCTTCACAAAGCAAAAATTTCATCCAGAAAGAGGTAAAATGAAATTGAAAGCAACAAAATCATTTCCAGTCTCAAATTGACTCAATAACTTAATATTTGCTCTGCTTACATCCATCCAATTGACTGGCACAACGACAGTGTTTTCGACGCAGCGAGCGACAGTTAAAGCATTTGCTGTTAGTTTTTATTACTTTATCTTCATCATAATTTCTCTAATCAAAGTTTTATTAAGAAAATATTTTTTTTTTTTTTTGCAACAAACAGTTGAAAGGAGAAAAAAAAATAGGAATTAAATCACTCTGCTGCTTGCAAGACAACAAGACAAGACAACTTTATCAACATTTCAGTTGAAACAGCAACCAGGAAAAAAATGTTTGTAGTAATTTCTGTAGATTTCTTAGTTCTCTATTTTAATTTGAAATGTAATTCAATCCATTTTAATGCTGTCACGCATAAAATTAAACAAACATCATTAAAAGTGTGGCAGCGCATCCCGTGTGCTTGCAACACAAATTCAAATTAACTCTTTCTCTTTGTTGTGCTTGTTGCTCGTACAATTATAATTATTTATTATGATTTTAAAAGAATCCTTCACTTCAATAATTGCTTCAAAGAAATTAGGAGTTTTAGGTTTACTTTTGGTTTAACTACAAATGGAGATATTTGTTGGCCACTTAAGAAACATTTTAAATAAATCGAATTTCATAAAAATTTTTTACTTTAAATTGTTTGTATAATTGCTGGCAAAATATTGGAATTTAATACGATTCCAGTTTGCATATGAGGCAAAGGTACTCTGTTACAGAAGGAACACATTATAAGCCTTAAACTTTGCTATTCGCAATCTGTTGTAGCTGGAGTTATAAATTGACGACCCATAGTGCAGGACTTTGGATTCAACAAGTGAGCACACATTTTATTTTTTAATCATGCAATTATTTATTAGCGTACGTCATCATAATGAATTTCTATCTGAAGAAAGATTAAATCAAGTTTTTAATATCCTTGATACTAAAGCAGATCATCAGGGAAACTTCTGTCAAAACCTTTTTAGACAGAGTTTACTTTAAAAATTTATTTGGTACCACCATGAAAATAGATTTATTTAATATTTTTTTTTAAATTTTTAAAATTATTTAAGAAAAAATATTTATCGTGAATGTATTTTATTAGCGGAACTTCTTTGTATATTAAATTGCTAAGCTGTAAATTACACTGTGGAACAAATTCAGGTTAGCAAAAGTTAGGTCGATTCTGAGAGTGAGAGGTGAAAATAGAGGCTCACACCGCTTGCACTGAATCGACACCAGGATTTTGGCTTTTATTTTTCATGTCCATAGTGCAAGTCAATTTGCCTACTTACTTATTTTACTTCATGGCCACAATGACATTACGATGAGTCTGTAGCACACTATCTTCTTTATAACAATTAAAAGCAAAATGCTAGTAAGAGTCTGATTACTATAAAGGAAGGTGTGTGTGTGTGTTAAAGTGGAATTGGCCAAAAAGATCAACATCTCCAACATAATTTTGCTAATAATTAATGTAAAGCTTTTTTCTCCTTTTTTTTGCATACCACGGCAGCCAGCCACCATTCAGTCAGTCAAGCGGTTTATTGTAAAATGTAATTAACATTTTCGCCATTTAACTCAATGTTTTATTACTGCCTAGACAGACGTGAACAATATTATGAACTATTTACTTGGGTTTTGGAATCAAATGCAAATAACAGGCATGAGCTGAAATCAAAAGGAAAATAATTTGAAAAGTGAGAGAAAATTTTTTTGATCAAGGATAAAAGTTATTTGCAAGGATTTTATTTTTAAAGCATATTTATTAATAAGTAAAGAAATATAAATGACTTATTACTTTTAGGCTAAAATCTATATTCCTACAATTAAATAATTTTTCATTTCAATATGATAAATTTTTCATAAACATTTACAGTCGACTCCGCTTTAGCGCAACACACTTTATTGAAAAAAATCGGATTACTGAAAACGATACAAATCCTCGTACTGATTTTACACGCAGCTACACTTATTCACTTCGCTTTAGCGAAACATCGCTTTACTGAAAATATCGTATTACTGGAAGAGATACAAATCCCCGCAATGATTTTAAACGCAGCTAGCCTTATTCACTTCGTTTCAGCGAAACATCGCTTTATTGAAAAAAAGTCGTATTACTGAAAGAGATACTAATCCCCGCACTGATTTTAAACGCAGCTAGTCTTATTCACTTCGTTTTAGCGAAACATGGCTTTAATGAAAATATCGTATTACTGAAAACCAAAAGCAAGCCCACAACTACGTTTTGTATGACACATACTTCGCTTTAGTGAAAAACTAAACAATGACAAATTTATTTATTTGAAATCGATTGCATAACTTAAGGCTGAAAAAATTGTGCATATTTTGTCTGCTGAAAAATTAAATGGGAAAATGTAGTTGTCCTTTTCGCTCTTACGTACTTTCTTGTATTTTTCTGTTATATTGTCAATGCAAGTGGCTAGACATTTTCGAGGAATTCCTGAAAAATTTCAACAACAAAATGAATAATTCTATGAATAATTTTTTTTAAATAAAATTTTTACGTTAAATTGACGTAAGAAAAATATACAGAGTTGATATAAAAAATATTGTTTTACTGTTTTTAAACAGTACGCTTAACTGTAACAAATTTCAGTAATCCGAACTACGTTTTAGAGCAAAAATCGGATAACTGAAAAAATGGGGCTTTGGTTGTTTCCAGTAAAGCGGAGTCGACTGCATATACAATTTATAATTGAAAAAAAAACTAATAATAATTTAAAATTGGAAGGATCTGTTTAGAGGGCACACCACAAAGAAACAGCTGAAATATCGGTCTACAGCAGATGCTTCATAAAACTTGTAGATCAATTTTAATTAAAGAAAATATCCAAAAAAATGTGTGCATTTTAATAAGACAATATTTAAGATTTTAGGAAACCTCTTTAATTTTCGTATCACTTAAAATGTAAATATTTAAAAATACCTGCAAAAAGGTGCAAATTGTATAGAAGTACTTAAAAAAATAGCCACCTGCAAACTTTTAAGCTTTCATCAGGCTTTTAACATTTTCGTAATTTAAATAAACTTTCTTTCTTTTTTTTTACACAAAAAAAAAATTGTTTTTCCTTATTTTGTATCATCATTATTGATGCTAAGGGACTGATTATGTTGATGATGAGATAAAAGTGTATTTATGCATGTTGTTGCTTCATAAACAAATTTTTATTTAAAAAATAAATCACTCACACACCTCTTCGCTTTAAATGACGGCAGAAAAAAAGGGCACTGGCAGATGGAAAGAAAAAAAAATATTTAAAAGTTTTTCTTTTATGGTCGCTCGCCCACTACGTTTTTCATTCTAATACAGAATTTTTTTTTTTTTTTTTTTTTTGCGTAACGTTATTGACTTTTTTTTACCTGCAACGTGGCTTCTTAAGTTGGCTTGTTATTTTCAGTTTGTTGCTGTTACTTTCATCACTTTTTTTTTTCTCCTTTTTCCACAGGAAGCCAATCAAAAAAGAAAAATTAAATGTTTTTTTATAACTTTTGAATTTTATTAAATTTTGTGAAAAAAATAAAGTTTTTATTTCTACAACCGATTTCCTGTTGCTTATATAAATATTTTTAAAATGTTTATTTTCTTTTTATATTCGAGTCGCATCAATTTCTCAATTCATGGCATTGTTAGTGGGAACATAAAAGCTGTGCTATCAGCAAATAAATTGAAAGTAAATTAATTTATTTTTTTTTGTTAAAGAATATGTCTTTTAAATGTTATAAATAAAATTTAGTGCCAGTACTTTTATTAAATCAAACTTTCTGATAATGCGTCAATTGCCATTTCAAATTATACTTCAAATTAAAGTTCTCATATTGTTGATATAGGAGAAAATAGTATCGACTGATGCGATGTGTACTAAAAAGGAGGCACGATAAATTAAAAATAAGTTTTATTAATTTTGATATATAATAATTTTTATTACATTTCAAATTAAGGGACTTAAAATTAAGGGATTTAAAATTTCCGCAAGGTTTATTACATATTTTTCACTATGTGTGATTATATTGAAAATAAAAATATTTTAAAAATAAAACTATTTAAAACAAGTGAAAACATTATATTCGACCGGGACGAAACTTAAAGGCCCAACTATAATATGAATAGGCAAACTTAAGCAACTGTGCGATTACATACAATATGTATGTGTGCAACTATAATGTACTTAAGAGAAACTTGAGAGAAACTTTTCGTCAAGTTTCGTCAAATGCCATTTGTTTAAGTAAAGAGCCAAACTGAACCAGTGTTGTCAGATTAGGGGTTTTCCCCCCTAGATTTAGGGTTTTTTTTCTATTTAGGGGCAGATATAGGGGTTAATATTCTTTAGGGGGAAATTTGGGGGTAAAAAAATTTTATTTAGGGGATTTTTAGGGGATTTTCGAATTTATAGTTTGGTACATAATAGTACATAATTTAACCACTGAGCATGTCGAAAATATTGTATCGAATTGACGATTTAGAAAGTAATCACGCAAATACAAACATTAAAACATTTTTCTCGTTAAATCAATTTTGTTGGTTTTCCTTAAAAAGTTTAAAAAGTTGTTCATCTTTACAATTTATTACCAATATGACAAAAAAGGATAACATATATAAACAAAAAATATAAAAAGGAGTGGGAAGCAGATCAGCAGTTTAAATACCTTTAAATAAAATTTTAAACACAATAAATGCAAAATTAAAATTCAGATTGGTTAGCCCCTGTCCAGGGAGACAACTACAAAGCTTTATGCAAATATTGTAAAAGCATTATGGTGGCTAACAGGAGACCTTATTGCACAACAAAATACGAAAAAACATTTGAATTTGCATCCCAAACAAAAGAAGTACATGTACCCGTAACAATCTTCCTCAAGCCGTCAAATTTAATAGAGATAAGAATGATGAAACCAAATTACTACTTAAACTTTTCTGCTTTAGGGGTTTTTTTTAAGAAAAAGTGTAGAATCTAGGGGGTTCTAAATTTTTTTGGGGGGAAGAAAAAAAATTATCTGACAACACTGAACTGAACGCTCATTCCGTACTGAATTGCTTATTCATATTATAGTTGGGCCTTAAATACCCTACAAATATTTAGTAAGTTAAATTAAAATATTTAACTGGGTGGGACAGAGTTCCTTTAAGACATCTCTGTACTCAATTTTAAATCTCTATTTTGACAGAGTCATTCCGGGAAGAAACGTGGGAGATACGTTTCACCTCTGCAAGATCAGAGAACGTCTCAGCTTCTTATAGGCTTAAGGAATAACAATTGTTCAATATTTACATATAATATCGTACGCCAACGCCTACTAAAGGGGACAGTGTCCAAAAATAGACTACATCATGTTTTCTACAGACGAACGTATGGGCATTGCTAGACCGTCTTAGACTTCATCACTGATCAAGAATATATATACTTTATGGGGTCTGAGATGGATATTTCGCTGCGTTACAAACGGAATGACAAAGCGAATACACCCTCCATATTCTTTTTTGGAGGGTATAAAAAAATTACTTCAAAAAAATTAACAGGAAATGCATAAACCTCCGTAGAAAGAAATAAAAAAAATCATATTAATTTGTAGTGTCGAAATGTCTCTCATTACAGAAAATAATTATTTTATTTCTTTTTTATTTATTAATAATTCTATTCTATTTTTTTAGTGGCTCGGTAGGCCAGTGAGTTGTGTGTCAGTGTGTAGGTCGTGGGTTCGAATGATTCCTTAGACTCTAGTCTCTTTCACCACCACGAGTGATGATTCTTGTTACTATTCTCGGTTAATTAACTTTTGATAAAGTTGTATTTGCAACATTTAATAAATAAATGTAAATTATTTTATTTGCCGCTTTACAGAGAGCAGGAATAAACAAATTATATATTTTATAATATATTTAACTGTCTACACAGTCTTCTGTAGAGTTTCTATCAACTTATCGCAGAATCTGTTATTAAAAGCCGTAAATTTTTATTATTTGGCACCTCATTTAAAAAATTTTTAATAAATTTCAACTTGAAATTACCACATTATTAAATATATATTTTGTTGTTTAATATTTAAAAACTACACAATGCAACACACATTTATTTACGGGAACAATTTTTATTTATTAATCCTTTTTCCACACATTTTGCTTTACAACCCCTATTGTATTGTTTTCATATAATAATAGAGACGCCCTAAAAGCACTAATTCCAAAAAAAAATATTTACCATTTTTACCCCTATATTTATTCCGGAGAAATACAACAGTTTATTCAACATTAATTCTATGTTTTTTTTTTAATAATTCTCATTTATTCCTGTAGAAAATTACCTCATATAGACAATATAACACTGAGTATCGTTAGCCTTGCGCAGCGGTAATATCGTAACCCGTGAAGTGTTAACTGAGGTGCGATTATTGCTAGTTGAAAACTTTAACCAATACCTCGCCATGGGGGCGTGAAATACCGCCCACTACGGCAATTTTTTTAAGCCCGAAAGGGCTCATGTCTAAATCAATTTCAAATTTTAGTAATTAAAATAACATAATTATAAATAAATTAAATTAATGTATGAATTTCTATTTTAATAGTGAACCTTTATTTATGTAAATTGTATTACAGGATGTTAATTTTCCCAACAGGCTATAGGTTCAAATCTGCGAAACTGCAAATTATTTTTTATTTTTATTTTAATAAATGAACGTGATTACATTCTATTTATTATTTTTGAGAGTGGAATATTAAGAATATTTTTATATCTCAAAAATAATAAATAGAATGTAATCACGTTCATTTATTAAAATAAAAAATAAAAATAAATAAAAAACAATTTGCAGTTTCGCAGATTTGAAAAATAAAAATTATTTCTTGATTTTTGTTCATTCAGAAAATAAAAGTTACATGTTATTTTTATTTATGTCTCAGGAAATAAAAGTTGTTTCTTGATTTAAATTTATTCATCAGGATATATATATTATTTTGATAGCCTCCAAACAAGAATTGGGGGGTATATTCAGTTTGTCATTCCGTGTGTAACGCAGCGAAATATCTCTCTAAGACCACATGAAGTATCTATATTCTTGATCGGTGATGAAATCTAGTCTGTGGAAATCACGATTCTGTCTAAATGAAAAAAGTCAGACTCTTGAAATTTGGTATAAATATATCTTGAAGGATAGAACTGGTCAAGTTCGGAAATGGGCTAAATTGGACAAGAGGGAAAAAAGTTCCCCTAAGTAAAACTGAACCAACCTCTAAGCAACAACATAATTTTTAAAGTTTTTTAAATTTGGAGCCATGACATCAAAAGAATTAATTTTTTGTTCCCGCCCCCTTTAGTGGGCGTTATTATTGTTGCAAAAATAGTGCAAAAATTTTTTCAATTGTATTACTTAAGACTACATCCCTTCAAAAATAAAATTTTTAAGCGTTTATGACCAGGCTGAGAGGTAACCTGATCCTCCTTTGCATTACCCTCTCCTTCCTCTTTGACCCCAAAATGACCCTATAAATAAAATGTTTACACTTAATTATCTTAAACATTTATTTTTAGTGTTTTATGGCAAAGGTGAAATGACTCCCCCACCGCCCTTGCCAGAGCGACCCCACCAAAATAATTTTTTAATACCCTCTAAAGAGAATTGGACCCCATAAAGTATAAATATTCTTGATCAGTGATGAAGTCTAAAACGATCTAGCAATGCCCATACGTCCATCTGTGGGAAACATGATATAGTCTAATTTTGGAGCCCGCCCCCTTTAGTGGGCGTTGAAGTTATATATTCCTTAAGTCTACATTCCTTAAAAATTTACGACGAAGGTGGAGGGTGCTGTTGGCTGAAGTAATTAACACGAGACTATGAAGCGTAGGGTCCTGAGTTCAACCCTGCGCTTAGTTATGAATATCATGTCGAATTTTTCTGGTCAGCATTAGTGAGGGCATGGTTGTGTTTGTTGTTGTCTGCCTGTTTCAGTGATGAAGGCATAGCACAGATCACTGAGCATAACTGGCAGCGACTGACACTATCATGTACTAAAAGCAGAGTAACAGCACCCTTCTTCGCCGGTCCTGTAGCAAAAAATTAGCCGACGAAGTAAAAAAAAGGTTGAAATAGCAAAAAAAATTTTTTTTTCTATTTCCTTATCTGTCCCCTCAATACTATCCCCTTCTTTTCAGTTCCGGCGTAATGCATTGCATATGTTGGGGGTCATGCCCTCAGTGCTGGTCCTAAAAAAAAATTATGTTCTCAGATCTTCCCGCATCACGCATGTCTTGGTTATTGGTAAGATTATCTATTGGTGAACTGATCAGTCAACTATTGAGTCTTGCAAGGCAGTCGAAGAGGAACTCGTTATAGTTGTGGTCTGCTTGGCTATTCCTCCTACACACACAATAATAATAGTTGAAATACACAATACTTCTGGTTACGTGTTTTTGCATTTTTGCTACGCACTTTTTTACTTTTAAACTTTTAAAACAACAATTATTCAGTCTACTACAAAAAAATTTTTTTTTTTTGCCTTAGTAAAGTTTTGTTGTAATTCACACCAAAACTGTCGTACATTCTTCTTATTATGATGTTTCTTTTAAAAACTTTTCAGTTATTTTTCATAAAAAAAAAATGCAGCAGAATAAGAAAGAATAGCAGAATTAGTTACTGCACTAGCAGTTAAAGAAAATATATATAATCGTGGATTTATCATGATTATAAATCCAATGCTTCACACTTTTGCAAAAAAAAAACTCCATTAAACAGAATGAAATGTATCCATTGAATATGAAAATTGCCAACCAAACAAAACTTCAAGTCCTCGAAATGGCATCAAGTTTTAGAATTATTTTCTTGATACAGTCTTTTCGCCTTTTTTTTCAATTTCATTTACCACCTGTGACACCAGCAACTCATGAGATCTTTGAATGCGCTGCATTTTAAGGGAATGGGTTAAGGAGAAACTGGTTACTGCGAGATGGGGCAGATAGAGAAAAGCGAAAAAGTTTTGTTTGGAAAATACTCTAGTTAAAGTCATGCAGTTGTGTTTTGTAGTTCGGTTTAATTTTTTTTCTGTTACCTTTTTGTTGCGTTAGAGAAGTAAGAAGGAAAAAGAAAAACGTTTGTTTACTTGTTGCTTAACAAGTATCTAGTGCACAGTTTTTAGTGCAAGAGTACATGGGCAGTAGTTTGAAAGAATGATTTTTATTTTTTCGTTTCTGTAAATGCGCGACTACTATTCTCTGTACTATGATCGTCTGCATTGTTTTGTTTTGCACACCATTTGATATACTGCCTTTCAAACGGCTTAAATTTTGTATGAAAAATTCACTCAAACAGAGTTGAAGGACGAAAAGACAAGGGACATGTTTTTGAAATTTTCACTAACACAAAATGATTTATGCATTTAGGGTCTTAGCCTGTTCTCAAATGAAAAAAAATTAAAGCAATCTAATAAAAATCAATAAAATTAAAAATAAAACAGAAATTACGAGTGCAATCTCTTGAAAAAGAATTCTTGTTCTTGTCCTTTGAACAATATTTTTACAATTTGAGCAAAAATTTAATCTATAACTCATTCACACTTCTGCCCCACAACTTAAAGCCTGATTATTTTAGCTGCTGATATTGTCCTTGTTCGTAGAAAGTGGAAAATATACAAGCGGAAACACAAATATAGACACAAACACAACACAGGTATTAGGGATATAAGCTTTTGTTGCAGTGTGTTTATTTATATTTCATTTTTCTTTCTTTTTTTTTTTTAAATAAAAAATGCTTGTCTCACAAGTTTTAATTAGTTTTTGCTTTAAACCTCCATACATCTTTATTTTTTTCCTTCTTTTTCGCTTTTAGTTTTATGCCACCCACCAATTGCATTTCGCAGGACTTTTAAATCATGATCACAGGATTTTGCCAAATGCAAAAAGAACTGTTGGAGAGATATGAGTTTTTGTTAGATTAGAGAGGAGTGAATTTTAATATTAATGATATGACTATTTTTTTTTTGAAGTTCTTGTAGCTTAAAGTTTAAATATTGTAATTATTACATGGAATATTGGGAATATTAATTGTCAGGGTTGGGGAATTTCGTACTAACCAAAAAGGTAATAATTTAAAAATATGAATGTGATAACTTCTCATATACAATTTTCGTTAAAATATTGGTTAAATAGTTGATATTCCTACTCACTAGCACCACTTGCAAAAGTGGAAAAATTGAACAAAGAACGCTGATGAGATGGCGTAGCGGCCTCGAAATCAGTACTGATCCGTTCTGCTGGTTTAATGACTATGAAAAATATTCTTAATATTCCACTCTCAAAAAAATTAATAAATAGAATGCAATCACGTTCATTTATTAAAATAAAAATAAAAAATAATTTGCAGTTTCGCAGATTTGAACCTATAGCCTGTTGGGAAAATTAACATCCTGTAATACAATTTACATAAATAAAGGTTCACTATTCCACCAGCCCATTGACCGCACCAAACAGTACATTCATTTATCAGGATGCGTTGGTAATTCTTGAACGGCGTGTGGATTATCTTTGCTCCAAATACAGCAAATTTGCTTGTTGACATTCAACCAAAAATGCGCCTCATCACTGAAGAGAATTTTGCGGTAAAAAAGCGTATAAACATTTTTAATTGTTTACACTGTTTTTGAAAATAAATTTCCACGATTTGGAAGCGTTGTTCTGGAGTTAACGTGTTCATGATGATTTGCCAAACAATACTGAGTAGAGACGTCACTTTAAACTGTCAAAACAGCTGTCAGACAACAGAGTGATTCGTATAAAAAAAAAACTTCATAAAAAAACATCCTATATTAAAATAGTGGTGACACCCACTATTTTTCTTTCAAAAGTCTCACTTCGACAAAAATTAAGTCGACTAGCGAAATAGGATCGTTATGAAAGAAATAAAAAACTAGATAAAATTTTTGCTTCCATTGACTTTTCAGCAGTGCCCATCATTTCATTACTTCCACATTGCCAATTCCCAAAATTATGCTTATCAACTAATTCATACACTTGATTCAAAACAATGAAATGTTAACAAAGAAAATCTCTGAGGAAATACTTAAAGCAGTTTCCTACAGTAACAAATAAAGCAGCTATTGATTTTCCATGTCTCTACCAAATAGTTTTTATGACACAGACAAATAGTTTTAACACCAATAAATAAATATATTTATTCTCTTACCACGTAGAAATCGTTTCATAATATTCGCCTTTTTATTCGCCATTTACGAAAATTGTACAATTTTTTTGTTAAATTTCTTTAACAATTTTCATTATAATTTTTTTTGTGAAGGCGTGCCATTGTGCGGAAGTAATTTGTATTTTCATTAGGTTGGTAACATATTTTGTCAATTGCATTATCTCTACAAAATATTCATTTTCTATTTTCTTCACTTACTCCTGCACTGCCACACAGACTCGCATGAATAAGGACTTAATACGAGTACATGTGCATACAGGACAATAACAATAAAAATAAAAAAATATTGTAAAAATTAATACGAATAATCAGAATGTATTACAAACATACGAACTGAAAATAATGGCACGAAAGAGAAGAATAGAGCAAAACATCTAGCATATGAATACAAATAATATAACATTATGCTATGAAATATTGTAGTGCACAGTGGGGCTAAAAAAAAAAATTTTTTTTGGCAAATAAAATCTGGTCCAATTAGCACGAAAATATTTACGCAGGCGTAACAGAAAAGTAAATTGAATAATTTAAAACTTATGTAGTAGACTTTGCTTTGTGCCTTGAAATATTTATCAGGTATTTCTGAATTTAGAAACAAATTTTCGAACAATTAGCCTATAAATCTGAACTGAATTTAATATAAACTTAACTGTTGGATATGACATACAAGAACATCTCAGAATAATTATGGGCGGAGCTAAAAATTAATGAATTTTATTTATCTAGTCTAACAAAATTATAAACAGAAATAAAAATCGGTCCCAAAGGCCGAGTTACATGGGATCGCTGGTATTTTTGTTTTCTTTTAATTCGGATCAGAACTCAGGGAATATGCAGTGCATTGAGCCGGTAGTAGAAAAAAGATGAGAGGATAAAGAACTTTTTTACTTCTCCGGCTAATCTTTGCTACAGGACCTCCTCCTCAAAGTCTCACGTTAATTAAAGCCTGTTTTTTAGAGTTTCACAACACTAGAGCAACGCGTGCAAATTGTTGAAATTTTTAATCAAAATAATTAATTCTATTCGTCAAACTCATCGTGCACTTCTTCCATTTTAGGGCGTACATAATCGTGATTTAGAGCGGCCAATTCGAAAAATAATAGATTGTTTTCGGACCATATTTACTGTTACTGATATTGAGCATCCCGTGAGATGCCGAACAGTGCGCTCTGAAGAAGCTGTAGCCGCTGTACGGCAAAGCATTGAAGATGATCGTAAGCAATGAATTTGTGGTCGTTCTCAGCAACTGAATTTGTGTCCTTCCACTTTATGGAAGATTTTTTTTCGAATTGTTGAAAATTGTTGTTCCAGATGGCGCCTTCTACGTGCCAGCCGTGGCGGCCACATGGCAGAAATCATATTTAAACATTATTTTCATAAAATTTTCTTTCCACTGAAGCCCGTTTCATTGATATTAAAAATATATTTCCTTGCTTTATTATGATTTAAACTTGTGTCACTCTGTAAAAAGAAACACCCTTTGCTTCAGCCAACTTTCATTAGGGTTTGTCAGAAGGTTGAGAGACTGATTTGTTTGTTGACGGATTTAAAATCAGTTATTTAGTCTTGCATATATTTTTTGTTAACTTCCCGCTAAGAAAATTGAAAATGATAAAATTAAAATCGAGAAATTTGAAATCGGGAAGCTTCTTGTTTTACTGCGTTTTGGAAAAATCGACTTGGCACCAGATCTAGACAATTTTCGTTCCCAGGAAACTTTACTGGCTACTCCTGAGAGGGTGTGTATGTGTGTTTATCTCATATATATTTGTGTGTATCTCTATGTGTGCCTGTGTGTGTATGACTATTTATGGCTGTCTGTGTATGCCCTGTAGGAAGTGAAACACATTTTTAAGTAACTTAAAACTGGTTTTTAAATAAGCACAACTAGTGTATAAAGTGACTTTTTTCCTTGTCGTCGACTCATTATATTAACATATGCATGTCATAGGCGATACTCAATTGGCCATCTCTGCATGACATTTTAATTGATTACTAATTACTTATTTTTCAACCAATTTGTAGTCAGTTTAATTTAAATTATTCAAAACACTTTTGTATTAATTCATTTATAAATAGTTAAGTTTCAATCAATTTTTTATTAAGAAATAATAAAAAAGATATCTTTTTACAACGTTGATAATAATTTTAAATAAAACCGATTATTTTATTTCCTAAAGGCTGGCTATGTATGGCTGTGTGTGTGTGTCTGTGTGTGTGTATGTGTGTGTGTCTGTGTGTGTGTATATGTGTATGTGTGTAAGCACGTGTCCCGTTTATAAGTTTCGAACATTTGGACCGAATCGAACCAACGAGTTCTATGAAACTTAGATTTCCTGTGAATTGGAACCGATTCAGGCCGTAGATTGAGAGAAATTAAAAAAAAAGAAAAAAGACATAAAAATTTAATTATTTAAAAAAAAAATGTTTTTTAATAACTTCTAAACGAATTTGTCGATCGATTCCACAAACTAATCTTCTTCTTGACATAGACAAACCACATCGATCGCCACTAGCCGGGATCGGTTGATGTGTTCATGGTATAGGATTTAACCACTACAGACTTCATTTTACTCCTAAATATACAAATCAAAATACTCTCGAGCTTCAATAAATAAAATCGTATACAGATAAGTGAAATTCTTATGAATTTCTCTAATATTTTTATTAATCAGCCCCACAGTGCGCTCCAGCAATTGCATGTATACAATTATAAGTGTCGGTTTTGTCGTTGTTATTGTAGTTATCACCCTGTAATTCACAAACTAACAAGTGCACTTAAAAGGGCATATTGTAATACTTACAAATACTTGTAAACACTCGTACATAAAATTCTCACTCATACACTCAAACGCCAAAACACATTTCGATTCGCACTGACATCCATATGAATATGAAAGTGTTGGTGAATGTATGCAATGACTTTTTTTCACATTTGATTTTCTCACCAAACGCCCACACACATTTGCACTCTATGACAGACAGACAGACAGAGAGACAGACAGTATCAAATATTGGCAAATAACAAAAATGAAGATGTTTTTCATTATAATATTTTATTTTTTTTTTCCATTTCTACGGATATGAATTGTAAAATGGATAAATGAAACTGAAAATGAAATAAAAAATACTTAAATTAAGTGACTTCCGTTACACACTGATATATGTTTTTATTTTTATTTTATTTTTTTTTTTGCACAAATTTTTTCGACTTTTACTTTTACAATGTGCTTGTTGTGAGTATGTATTTGTGTGTGTGTGTGTTTGTATTGATGCTGCTCCGTCTAGCCGTCTGGTGTAAAGCAATTCATTTCATACTTTATTAAGGTAAAGACAACAACGACAACCTTTCAAAAATATATATTTTTTTTCTATAATCAGGAAGTTATAAAAAACCATCCAAAGAGGAAAAAATTAATGAAATTATATTTTATTTAAGTAACTAATTAGTAAGTTCCAGTGCAGCTTAACGATTTTATGTGCTGCATGTAGATACAATAAATATTGGAAGAGCACGAGAATATTACCAGTCAATTGGAATGAAAAATTGTCTTCTAATTTCTTTATTTAATGGCAAAAGTTGTTGGTGTTTCAAATAGCAAATCTCAAAGTAGTTAAACCATTTGAAAGTTAAATTATTTGATGGCTGATTCTTTGTCCTTGTAGATTTTTAATTAGGTTGTTTTATTTTTCTTCAAGCTTTAGGTCACTTTTTTGTTTAAAGAAATTGAAATTGTTTATTCTGTTGGCTGTTGGCTGAAGTAGTAGAACACGAGACTATGAAGCGGAAGGTCGTGAGTTCGAGCCCTCGCTGAGTCATGAAATATTGTGTTGAATTCTTCTGTTCAGCAGTAGTGCGTGGTTGTGTTAGTTGTTGCCAGCCTGTTTCAACGATGAAGGCATAGTCACTGGTCACTGAACATAATTGGCAGCGACTGACTCGATCATGTACTAAAAAGCAGAGTAACAGCACCCTCATTCGTCGGTCCTATAGCAAAAACTAGCCGGCGAAGTATTAAAGGTTGAAAGAGCTACAAAAAAACTGTCTATCTTCTCATCTTTCCTAGTCTGTCCCCTCAATACTATCCCCTCGTTTTCAGTTCCAGCGCAATGCATTGCATATATAGGGGTCATCCCCTGAGTGCTGGTCCAAGAGAAAAAAAAATTATCCAATATTTCGCTATCATCTAGATATCTTTTTTAGAGCAATAATTATTAAATCTAATATAAGAATACTTAAAAAAAAATGTATACCTGAAAAATTATGTTTTTATTTTCTTCAATTTTTATGAAATATTAAAAAAAATGAATCATAATCCCTCTTATTCTGTAACAATTTGTCAAAAGTCACGTGAAGACAATCCCCCCTTATTCTGTAACTGTCTTCCAACGTCACGTCAAGACAATATCAATATTAGGACACTTCTGTCCTCAATTTCTAACAATCAATTGCTATTTTAAACGTCATAGGGAGTAGACGCAGACTGTCAATAGTAGTTAATTGTTGAACACAAGGTGAGTGTAAGAGTCTTATTTCTGATATTGTCTTGACGTGATGTTGACAAATAGTTATTTTATTGGGCTTAGAGAATAGTCAGAGGCTGTTATCAATTGACCCCCACAACCAGAATGCAAGTGCACTAATTTTGATATTGTCGTGACGCGACATTGAAAAATAGTTACAGAATAAGGCGGGATGTTTTGAAAAAATATATTGTTATATATATATTAATCTTACTTATAATTATCGTCCTCAATATGATATCGCAAAAGCGGATAAGAAAATAATTTAATTTATTTAATAAAAAAAACCATCTAAAACTTGATAAAATAAACAGGTAATTTAATAAGTGGTGATAAACACAATACACATGAGCACTGATGATGAAAGTGTTGCGGCTTTCGAAAACAGCTGTTCTGCTCTGCTGTGTAAGTTGAATAACTAAAAACTGATGTTGACTTTCCTTTGTGCCTTGGAATATTTATCATGTCTCTTTGAAATTTCAAACAAATTTCGAACAATGAGACTATAAATCTTAATTCAATTTGATAATTTAAAAATTAATTAATGCCTTGTTGATCAAATATTAAAAGGAACTTAAAGTGTACTTTAAAACATAATTTTCATTTTTATAAATTTCAAGTTTGTATATGAATCTAATTTCAAGTACAATCCAATATTAATATATAATTTCGACACAGTCGGAATTTTTGTTATTGTAAATTATCACCGTTTGGCAGATAATCCACTTAAAAATTTAGATTTTGTTACAAAACAGTTTCACTGTATTTCTATTTCTATACTCTTTAATATTTCATCAATATTCAATATCAGCCAGTAATTACATAATTATTTTGTATTTTCCCATATACCCCATCTCTAATAGAGATTTACAAAACTGTAGTTGATTGTTTAAATTTTTTATTTTTGGTTATTTACACAGGAAACTCATTATCCGAATTTCGCCCAAAGTCATAACAAAACAAAATCCTTTTATTTATTTATTTTTTATTTTCATATTTCATAAAATTGTAAAACTAACTAGTTAACGAAATCCCAAAGCAGTAGCAGAGTACTCAATTGCGATAAATAAAATAATCTATTTTTGGTTATAAGTTTGCAAGTTATAGAGAACTGGAGTTGTAACAAAATATTGCTGGTAGACTTATTTTTCGGGGATTCACATGGTCGTCATAAAGCCATATGTCATAAACTAATCAATAGCACGAACAAATTTTACATATTTGCATATATATATATATATATATATATATATATATATATATATATATATAAATATATATATATATATATATATATATATATATATATATAAATATATATATATATATATATATATATATATATATATATATATATATATAAATATATATATATATATATATATATATATATGTATATATATATATATATATATATATATATATATATGTATGTATATATATATATACATTTTTTCCATCAAAGAAATTAAAATATTTTTATAATTTTCTGAAAATTTAATATTAATTTAAAACAAACAATTTTATGTTTTGCTGCACAAGATTCTCGAAATAAATGTCTATGTATAAACAAAAAACAGCTGTTGAGAGTGATATCAACTGACAACATATTTTGGAAACACGTTCAGTTACAAAAAGATGTAACAAGCAATTTTTTTTTACTCTTTTATATTTCTAAAATTTGCTATTTAATTCTGTCTTAAATATTATTTTATATCTATGGAAAAAGTGTTAGTGGATGTGAGAATATAAAAGAGTAAATAATTTTTTAACGGCGACTACAATAAACTATCGTCATCTCGACTAACGAATTTTGGCCGTTCGGCTCAGATTTCTATAGTTATTTTATGAGTAAAAAATGAAGATGCCAAAAAAAAAAGTTTTATTGCTGCACAACAGCAATTTTGTTGGACTGTTCTTAAATGCCATATGACTAAATAGGACACGCGCGAATACCCCAATTATACATCTTTTTGCTAATTTGTGGGCTAAGTTTTCGAAATTTTTATTTGTGATATATAAAGGAATATTGGACTTTTTATTATTTTTTTTTTAACTAAACCGGAACTCAAAAATAAAATGTTGCATTTCTTTAAACGCATTTTGAAGTTTTATATGGTTTTAAAATTTATGAATTTTAAATTCAATTAAGATTAATAGGCTAATTGTTCGAATTTTTTGTTTTAAATTCAGAAAGACATGATACATATTCCAAGGCACAAAGAAAAGTCAATATCAGTTTTTAGTTATTCAACTTACACAGCAGAGCAGAACAGCTGTTTTCAAATGCCGCTACACTTTCATCATCAGTGATCATGCGTATTGTGTTTGTCACCACTTATTAGGTGGCTTCAGTTGAATATGATAACACTTCTTTTTGAAAAAAAATTTATTAGGAAATTACATACGAGAACTGTATCATCCTGATGGTAACACATTTTTATTTAATAGCCGTGTTGCCATTTGATTATTTTCTTCATGTCCCATTTTTCTAAATTTTTTTGTTCCATTTTATATCTAAGCCCAACTTTTTTGATTTGAATTCTTTACTATATTAAATTGAGTTAAGATTCATAGGCTAATTGTTCGAAATTTGTTTTTAAATCTCAGAAAGACATGATAAATATTCCAAGGCACAAAGGCAAGTCAACATCAGTTTTTGTTATTCAACTTACACAGCAGAGCAGAACAGCTGTTTTCGAAAGACGCAACCCTTTCATCATCAGTGCTCATGTGTATTGTGTTTGTCACCACTTATTAGGTGGCTTAGTTGAATTTGATAACAGTTCCTATTTACACAAATTTTATTGTGAAAAAGAATCCGAGAACTGTATCAACCTGATGTTAACTTTACACTTAAGTACATACGAATTTTATTTTATGTGAAATAGTTTCCTAAAAATCAAGGCGTTATAATAATATAATTATGTTATTAAAATGTGGGACTTTCGTGGCGACGTTTTTTCATTCTCAAAACTGGGGATTAATTTCATGTTTTATTTATATTTTCTTCTTCCTTATTTATTATAAAAACCTTATGAAAATATCATAAAATATAAATTTTCTCCTTATGGTTAAAGAGTCCTCTGAAAATTTTAAAAAAATATATACACCAATAATTTCAATATAATATAGCTTTTTTTCGATCCACATTATTTTTCAAGATATTCAAAAACTGTTAATATTTGTAATTTTTTATAAAAGGGGTGGAACGTGAAATTCGTCCTAATTGGAAAGATTATATACATTCAAAATATAAAAAAAAAAATTATTGGCAATTATTTCTTTGATATCATCGATAATCGATAGTGCTGTTATCTTAAGTGGTCAACACTTAGACTATGAATACTAAGAGTTAGGGTTCGACTTCTCATTCAGTCAGGAATATGGTATCGAATTATTATTTATCAAAACATGTTATTTAGATATTCCATTCTTTGCATTTATCGAACAATAATTAAACGATTGGACGCTCTAACACTTATGCACACGGATAAAAAGGCACACGGCCACCTCTACATGTTTACATTTGTACACTCGTATGCTTTGCTGTAATAGAAGGATGTTTGTTCACTATTAGATTTAAAATATATTTTAAGCAAACAAATATTATAAATTCAGTTGTAGGTAAACAAATTTGCAGTTAAATGTTCGCTTTTTGTTTTTGGTAGTTTAGACGGTAGCATCAATATATTCTGAGGTCCTTTATAAACAAAAGAATATAAAAAAATAATTTATTATTTTTAAACAAAAGCTTTTTGATCTGGCAATCAATGTTGTAAAAAGAATACAAATTACTTTTGTTTTTACTTCTTTTTTTTTTGCTTTTGGTATAAATCAGTTTTCTTAGCTGCAAAATCCTTCTTTATTTTTATTTGTTTTGAATGTGCTGGCAAAAAAAAACAAAAAAATAGGGAAAACTTAAAGTGAAAATGTATGTCTCCCACACACACACATGTGTAAAACATAAAAATGTGTGTTGTTTAAATTTCTTGCAATTTAGGCATCACACACATTGTTTTGTTAATATCCTTGCTACACATAAATTTATAAGATTTCTTTTAAAAGAAATTCGTCTTGCAAATCTGCCCTGCAGCATGTACTCGTACAACAGGCAGCACAACAGCTTCTTATGCTGCTACTCTACTTACGAACTTGATTTATTATGATGATTGCTAAACACACAAATTTGTCATAAAAAAACAAAAACAAAACACACATAAAATTTTTTTTAAATAAAAAAAAAGATACTCTACATTTTATTTAACCCCAAAAACTTGTTTGCTTGTGCTTGATATATTTTTACTGTTGTTTCTTAAAATTCTCATTTGCTTGTTTTAAAAAATTCCTGATATAGATAATATGCGGCTGAGCATCTTTATCCTTGCGCAGCGGTAATATTGCAACCCGTGAAGTGTCAACTGAGGTGTGATTATTGTTGGTTAAAAACTTTAACCAATAACTCGCCATGGGGATGTAAAATATCGTCTACTATGGCAATTTTTTTTAAGCCCGAAAGGGCTCACATATAAATAAATTTCAAATGTTATTTATGAAAGTGATACGATTATTTATAAATTAAATTAATTCTTTAGTACCGAAGATGTTCCATAGGAATTCATTATGTTAAAAAAATTTAGAGAAAAAATAATTTACTTACAAGAAATTGACAGGAAATGCATAAAACTCCATAAAAAGAAATAACAAAAATTAAATTTTTTTTTGGTCCAGCACTCAGGGGATGACCCCTACATATGCGATGCATTTTGCCAGAACTAGGAAAGTTGGTTATGGGAAGGAGGTTAGAGGGAGGTGGTGTTTGTGGACGTTCGATTTGAACCTCGTGAAGTTAAAATTAGCAGGAAAGACCTCTGCTGGAAGTTTGTTTCACATACGAACCGTTCGTCCGAAGAACGAATTCTCTCTGTAATGCGTGGTGCGGTTCACTGGCAACTCAACCACGAATGGATGCGCCCTGTATGAAGTGCGGGTAGCTCGCAAGAATAAACGGTTTTTCGGTCACAAGCTCCCTTATTCCATCAGATCACATTCCATTGTAGTATCGGTAGAACAGTGAAACACACCCCACGTTGCGTCGATGCTCCAATGAGTGTCACCGATTAGCTTCTTCGCTCTCTCTTGTACGCGGTCGAGCAACTTCAAAATAGGTTTTGAAGCACCGGCTCAAACATGAGAGTTGTATTCCATTTTTGATCGAATGTAGGTGGTATCTATGGTGAGGAGATCAGGTGGGGGTGAAGTATGTCTTACACCGCACTGTGGGGTGAAAGCCCTCAAAAGTGGTGATTAATTCAAAAGATTAACTTTAACTTTCACAACCGTATTCGGTACCATATGAAAGTAGATAAAATTCTACTTCACCAACTGCAAAAATAAAGTTCTTGGTAGTTTACTTTATTTGCAGTTCATGTTCAAAGTTCAATCATTTTTGTTATTTTTGCCTTCATTGGTTAAAAGAGAAAGTTTTGATATATCAAGTGATTATAGTTTTTGTTAAGACTTCTATAAGTAAAAGTTTTACAATGGAACCGTCAACTTCAGGATAAATGTTTTAGAAAAATTAAAAAAAAAATTAAATGTCTCCAAAAATGTGAGTTTCAACAACTTTGGCGATGAGTGCAGGAAAAAAATGCTTTTATGCTCTTAAAATATAAGATTTTAGCTAAGAAATCCCAGAATACCTCTTTGTGCATTTGGGCGATTTTTGAGTTATGAAGGTTTTTGTAAGAGAATTCCGGTTGCCAAAAATCAATGTGAAAAATAAACCAAACAAAAAAACAAGTTGGTTTTATTATTTTTTTCTAAAGGCACATAAAGTATCCTCTAATTTACAATTTAATTTACTAATTTATCGTTTTTCATTCCAAAGTTACAGCAAAAATAGTCAAATAAGACAATTTTCTCCAATATACAAAAAAGCCCATAAAAGGTTAAAATTTTTTTTTTTCAAAAATTTCTTTCAAATGCCCGTTTTTTATGTATTTATTAAAAATCATCAATAAAAAATAAGAACATTTAAAAATTACGAGTTCTATGAATTAATCGCCACTTTCTCTACCATTCACCCCACTGTGTACCGTTTTAAAATGCTTCTTTTGAAATATGAAAAATGTGCTCTGTCCATCGAACGTCCAATTGTATTTTCATACCAAGAACATCAAGAGCTTCTGGTTCCCCAATGCCTATACTATACATAAACACGGATGACGCAGAACCTTCTACCAGCCGCTTATGCGTAAGCACGCAGCACTGCGTCTTATGAGTAGAAATGTCCCGCATTACAGAACATATTTATTCTATTTCTTTCTTATATATTTATATTTTTTTTATTATATTTTTAGTGGCTCGGAAGGCTAGTGAGTTGTGTGCTGGCCTCCCAGTGTGTAGGTCGTAGGTTCCATTGACTCCTTAGACTCTAGTATTTTTCACCACCGCGAGTGAACATTCTTGTTACTATTCACGGTTAATTATTTAATGATATATTTTTGTAGAAAGAAATAAAAAAAAATCATATTAAGTTGTAGTGTCGAAATGTCTCTCATTACAGAAAATAATTATTTGATTTCTTTCTTATTCACCACGAGTGATGATTCTTGTTAATATTCTCGGTTAATTAACTTTTGATAAAATTGTATTTGCAACATTTAATAAATAAGTAAATTATTTTATTTGCCGCTTTGCAGAGACGTGTGGGTGCTGTTGGCTGAAGTACTAGAACACGAGACTATGAAGCGGAGGGTCGTGAGTTCAACCCCGCGCTAAGTTATGAATATTGTGTTGAATTCTTCTGAACAGCATTAGTGCGTGATTGTGTTAGTTGTTGCCAGCCTGTTTCAATGATGAAGGCATAGTCACTGGTCACTGAACATAATTGGCAGCGACTGACACTTTCTTGTACTAAAAAGCAGAGTAACAGCACCCACCTTCGTCGGCCCTGTAGCAAAAATTAGCCGGCGAAGTAAAAGGTTGAAATAGCTACAAAAACAACTCTCTATCTTCTCATCTTTCCTAATCTGTCCCCCCAATGCTATCCCCTCGTTTTCAGTTCCGGCGCAATGCATTGCATATATAGGGGTCATCCCCTGAGTGCTGGTCCAAGAAAAAAAAAACAAATTATATATTTTATAATATATTTAACTGTCTACACATTCTCCTGTAAAGTTTCTATCAACTTATCGCAGAATCTATTATTAAAAGCCGTTCATTATTATTATTTGGCACATTATTTAAAAAAGTTTTAATAAATTTCAACTTGAAATTACCACATTATTAAATATATAATTTGTTGTTCAATTTTTAAAAATTTATTTAACATTTATCTACGGAAACAATATTTATTTATTAATCCTTTTTTCGCACATTTTGCTTTACAACCCCTATTGTATTGTTTTCATATAATAACAGAGACGCCCTAAAAGCAATAATTCAAAAAAAAATTTACCCTTTTTACCCCTATATTTATTCTGGAGAAATACAACAGTTTATTCAACATTAATTCTATGTTTTTTTTTTATAATTCTCATTTATTCCTGTAGAAAATTATCTCATATAGACAATATAACACTGAGTATCGTTAGCCTTGCGCAGCGGTAATATCGTAACCCGTGAAGTGTTAACTGAGGTGCTATTATTGCTAGTTGAAAACTTTAACCAATACCTCGCCATGGGGGCTTGAAATACCGCCCACTACGGCAATTTTTTTAAGCCCGAAAGGGCTCATGTCTAAATCAATTTCAAATTTTAGTAATTAAAATCAAATAATTATAAATAAATTAAGTTTCTACTTTCATAATTACAGCTGAACATAGAAATTCGAAATGTTAAAAAATCTGTACAACGTAACCCACGTTTATAAAAATCCCCTCTTATAGAAAAATTTCCAAACAAATTTTTTACTCCTAAGTTTTTTTAAACGAACATTATTTTTCGATATAAATTCTTTAGTCCTTTTATTTCGACAACCTAAAATGGCAGAACTATTGCCACTTTCAACGTTTCTTGTCTCTCATAAATCAAATTAACAACGTGTGTGAAGATAAATATGCCGAGTTAAACATGTTTTGACGTAAGCAGTTACGAAATAACGTATTTAGATGTGACGTTAAATATGTTATGACGTAAAGAAATGGCAATCAGTGAAGTTTTCTGTATTAAAATCTATAATTAATAAATTTGTTGAGCATTTATAATAAAATTATATTACAATATGATTATAATTCATAAACTAAAGTCCCAAAACACAGTAACTTAACTCTTCGTGCATTTTTTATCGTCTTGTATATGATCTTGGAGGGACTTTGACCCAAGTGGCCAACTAAGCAGTTGGCATGCATTGCCAGTATATATAAAATGATTCTGGGAGTGTATTTTCTCATACACACAACAATTGGAATAGCTGAATTGAGTTTGTGAAAATATTTACAGGCCATTATTTAACTGCCCATATAGTCTTCGAATTTTATGGCAGATCTACCACCAATAACAAGACAATTTTCAGAAGAAAATTGAAAACGACATTAGTTCATTTGCTTTATAGGCATTGTGTAGCCTAATTTAAAAAAAAATTATAATGCGACACACATTTACAGCTGTCAGAAATATTTATGTATAAAACTTGTTTCCAGATATTTTGCAAATTTCCCTGTTCTATTGTATTTATTTAATAGCACAAATACAATAAAAACAAAAGCTATAGAACAACTTTTTGCATTGGCTACCCTTATATTGTAAAGAAACACAACAGTTTATTCAACGTTAATTCTATGCTTTATTCAATAATTCTCATTTATTGCTGTAGAAAATTGTGTGATATAGAGAATATAAGACCGAGTATCGTTAGCCTTGCGCAGCGGTAATATCGTAACCCGTGAAGTGTTAACTGAGGTGCGATTATTGCTAGTTGAAAACTTTAACCAATACCTCGCCAAGGGGGCGTGAAATACCGCCCACTACGGCAATTTTTTTAAGCCCGAAAGGGCTCATATATAAATCAATTTCAATTATTAAAAATAGTTTTAAATGGATTTTTTTTACCCTGTAGTACAAAAGAATCTGTAAAATAATTCTATGAAAAGACGTTACATTTTATACTCCAAGCCAACATATTAATCTTCTATAACAAAAGATCTACATAAAGAGAATAGGTTATTTGTGATAATTGAGTTTTTTTACAAATCGATTTAAATTAAATTCATAGTAAGTTCTGAAACAAGGAAATTTTTAATAATACCAAAAAATTGTATATGTACAAGCAGAACCAAAAAAAAATTAAACCTAAACTAAAAAACTAATTTTTGAGATTTATTTATTTAAACTTTCTTATAATTTATGTTATTATTTATTAGCTTTTACCCGCGACTTTTTCTGTGAAGACTATGTAAAAGTTCAGCTCATATGTATGTTATGTCAATGATGTGTTGTATTTTAACTGTATTAAAGTTTAAAATGTTCTTAGTTATCAGCTTCATAATTTCATATGTCCATACGAATTTTCGACCACCCCTAACTACTTAATAGGATAGCTTCTCGAATATCAAAATATTGCTATGCCAAATTTCATGTAATTTGGTTCACCGGTTTGAGGATGAAAAGGTAACTGCCAGACAGAGACACAGAGTTACTTCCATATTTATTATATTAGTAACGAAAAAAAATGCAAGTCATCATAAAAAGTGCAAGTCATTATGAAAAGTGCAAATCGTCATAAAAAGTGCAAATCATCGTAAAAAGTGCAAGTCATCATAAAAAATGCAAGTCATCATAAAAAGTGCAAGTAATCATAAAAAGTGCAAGTTATCATAAAAAGTGCAAGTAATCATAAAAAGTGCAAGTCATTATGAAAAGTGCAAGTCATATAAAAAGTGCAAGTCATCATCAAAAGTGCAATTCATCATAAAAAGTGTAAGTTATCATAAAAAGAGAAAGTCATCATAAAAAGTGCAAGTCATAAGAAAAAGTGCAAATCATCATAAAAAGTGCAAGTCATCGTAAAAAGTGCAAGTCATCATAAAAAATGCAAGTCATCATAAAAAGTGCAAGTCATCATAGAAAGTGCAAGTCATCATAAAAAGTACAAGTCATCATAAAAAGTGCAAGTCATCATAAAAAGTGCAAGTCATCATAAAAAGTGCAAATAATCATAAAAAGTGCAAGTCATCATAAAAAGTGCAAGTCATAATAAAAAGTGCAAATCATTATGAAAAGTGCATGTCATATAAAAAGTGCAAGTCATTATGAAAAGTGCAAGTCATCGTAAAAAGTGCAAGTCATCATAAAAAGTGCAAGTAATCATAAAAAGTGCTGGTCATTATGAAAAGTGCAAGTAATCATAAAAAGTGCAAGTCGTTATGAAAAGTGCAAGTCATATAAAAAGTGCAAGTCATTATGAAAAGTGGAAGTCATCATAAAAAGTGTAAGTCATCATAAAAAGTGCAAGTCATCATAAAAAATGCAAGTCATTTAGAAAAGTGCATGTCATCATAAAAGTGCAAGTCATTATGAAAAGTGCAAGTCATCATAAAAAGCGCAAGTCATAAAAAAATGCAAGTCATCATAAAAAGTGCAAGTCATTATGAAAAGTGCAAGTCATTTTAAAAAGCGGAACCGAATACTATTGACCACTTAATAGGATCATTTCCAAAAGCAAAAATCACCCTATGTTATTCTTTGGATATCTCTTAGACAAATTTCAGACAGAGTCGCTTTCATATTTATTAAATTAGTAAGAAAAGTAAGAACTAAATGACCACGAGCTAAATAATAAAATAAATTACCATGCATTTGTTTAAATATGTTACTTATTTTTTACATTATATTTTTAAATTTTAATGTATTATTCAAAAAAAATTAAGAAACAAATAAAAAAATAAGGGGAAGAAAATGATTTTAAAACATTTTCAATAGAAAAAATTAAAAAAAAAACTTACGTGTGTTTGATTAGTGTGTATGCGAAGTGTTCATCGACAGTGTGTCTCCTCTATAAACCATTTAACGATGCCGTAAACTGTAGTTCGTTTGCAAAATTGGCTTTAAAAACCAAAACAAATTTTAAACTTTAAAAAATTGTGTTAAATACCACTTGACCCATCAAATGAAATAAATGAAAACTGTAAATTCCTCAAAATATTTTGAATGAATTTCATGGAATTAAAATATTCTTTTTTAAATCTTTAATAAAAATAAAGTAAATTTCATTGAAAGCAAATCATGTAAATTTATTTAATGTATTCAATGATTTTTCCTTGAATTGTGAAATTTTCTCTTGTTTTATAGAAGATTTCATGGTCAAATGAATATAAATGCGATTTACACTTTGCATTTCAGTGCTAAATTCAATTTATATTCATATTTGTGAACACATTTTTGAGTCTATTATTTGTAGATTTCCATATCATCTGTATCTGAATTTTTCTTCGTTACTTTTTCCACTTTTTTTTTATTTCCTCCTCTTTTTTTTTTCTTTTTAAACTTGTAGTCTACTTTTCAGAGCCATTACCTTGTGTATTGTCTGCTTTGGAATAAAAAGATTTGTATGATTTTTTTCTTCCCTTTATTTTTTTATTTTTTTTTAAGGAAATTTCCCATTTTTCTTTAACAACGTTTTGCACATCAACAGACATTTATGCACTGAACTTGATTTTATTCTTTTATACATATTTTACACCATAATTTTTTTCACTTTCAATTTGTCACGAATGGAGTTATAAATCTTACAAAAAATAAATAAATTTTCATATATGACAGAGGAAAAAAATAAATTTGGAATATCCATTTGCAAACAGGGAGCCTTAAAGTGCGTTTGATATGGTTTGTAGTTTCTCAAGATATATTGATTTTAAAGGAGTACGACAAACATCAAACATCTCTATGAAGTAGTCTGTCGCACTCGTTTTTGTTCGACACTGAGCAAACGCGCTGCACCCATCTTGCCGATAGCTTTTTCATATGCAAATGTTCATGCGAAATGTTGAACTCACGTTTATATGATATTTTTACCATTTCAACAATCTCACGTCACTTGACTCGGCGATCATTCATAACGATATCGAGGATTTTCTTGATATTTTCATCAGTAACGACCACCTCTTTCGTCCTTCCTGTTGATGATATTGTTGCAGTGCTTGTTCGCGGCCGCGTTTAAATTCAGCAATCTAATATTTTACCATGTAATCTGACGGAACAGACTCACCATAATATTTATCGAGCTTTTCTTTTGTCTCTTTCGCCGTTTTCCCTTTCAAATAATAGCGTTTAATCACTGCACGAAATTCACTTTTTTCCACTTTTCAAGAAACACTAAAGTTTCTTACTTCAAACGACTACAACAAATAAACTAATCGATGAATTTAGTGAAATTTTAACAACTGACTTTTGTAGATCGCAATTTCTAAAAAAAGAAAGTTTTTGTGTTTGTGCTGCCATCTAGCGCTAAGTAGCTTCAATATCAATCCGCCCTTGTATAATATGTAAGATTAATGCTGTTGACTGATGTAATAAAATCATTGCAGCCATGCCATAGACTTGCATTCCATTCGGGAAAGGATTTGATTGCGTGTTTTGGTTCTTTAGAAAACGATAAATGAAACAGTTTCTCGGAATGACATCATTTTTAATATCAAAAACGGAGTCAACTAGTGAAACTAAAAAAGATTTCATTCCGAAATTTTTTTCCTTCTTTCCTTCTCTGTTTTCTGAAGGCTTAAAATAAAGAATCAATTCCTTTGTTCTAAGCAATTCTGTGCAAAATAATACTCTAAGGTAGAGTTTCCTACATTTTTTATGTGCCTAAAATTTTTTTGGTACATTTAAAAATATTCATATTGCAATTTATTTTGTTACTTTTTAATGTAATAATTTGAGATTGAAAACTTGAGAAAAAATAAAAATGATTAAAGGCTAAAATCTTTAAGAATCCCTGTTCGGTTAAATGTACAAACGGCAGTGGATTTGTATGCAAAGCGACTAGTATTTAAACACATGCACGAGTATTAAATACAACTTCATCCAAATTATATGAGCATGTTCTTTCTAACACCTTCTCTATTCACACGCATTCAAATCAATACAACATACAGGGGACAAAAAGTGCTCGTACTATTACATACGCAAAAACGTAAACGATTCAATACTTTAAACTACGGTTAAGATCCTGTTCCTGTCGACAATGAATAGAATGGCAAAAGGAAATCAAATCATACAGGAAGTAAGACTGAATGTACCGATTTCTAAATACAATTACATACTCGTACTCTTGTGCTAAACGAAAATTAATATGAAAAGGAGACGGTGGAGGAAAAAAAAAACAAAAACAAAACAGCCAACTGCTTAAACATACAAAAATATTTGTGCACAAACACATACAAAAGCAGGTGTAAACTTAAAACACACACAAACATAAATACTTTAAATGTTGTCTCTATCCGTGCTTCCTATTATACACACACATACAGATACATAAATAAGTATGTATGCATGTATTTGAAAAAAGTAGTGGTAGTATTAGTAGTGTTAGTGAGTGCTGAGTGTGTGTGTGTGTTTGTGTGCTGGCAAATATTAAATTGCAAAATGAAATCATGAAAATTCTTTTATATTTTTATGAGCTTAAATGGGAACTAAAAAATGCAAAACGCTGTCATTGTATGAATTGTATTCGTTGTCGCATTATTATTATATAAGTTTTTATGCTAGCAAATGTATTCGTTGTCTTCCACCTTTTATTTGATTCCATTTTAGTCTCTTGTTAAGCATGTGACCCGTCACAAGGTTCATGTTTTTTAAGTTTTATCTATTATTATTATTATTTTTTATTATTTTGCCTTACCCGCTAAAAATTTATCTCAGCATGCACATGTATTAAGTTGCACTTAGAGGAGTTTATGTGTGTGTGTGTGGCTGAAATGTTGGGTTTAGCAGCTATATACTTATTTTTCTTAACACTATTTCCATTACCAATGATGAGCAGGTTAACAACGTTAACTGTGCGAATTATGAATGGATTTTTATTACGTTTGTAGTAAAAACCATAGAGACATTAGCAGAGAGGAATATAAAAATAATAGGGACAAAGAACTAAAAATACAAAAGTTAATATGAATATATGGTTCGTACATGAGAAAAAAGTGTATAAGAGTTGTGGCAATAAAAGCAAATATTAAAGGTCAGGGTTCATCACAGGATTAGTGGTCACTACCGATGAAGTTAGTATTTTGGTCTATTACAGAAAATTGTAATACGTTTGTGGAAGGCATAATTTTTAATAATAAATTTATTAATAATTTGGAGAAAAAAACTCCAGTAATCCACGAAAGCAGTCTGTTCAAATTAAAAAAAAATTACACTGCTCAGCAAAAAATCATTTTTTGTCTCTCCTTTAAATAAAACTATATGGACTATATGGATTTTGATGCGCTAAACTCAAATTCGTTTACGGGTTTTTTCCATCAGGTCGTGATTTTTTTTATAGCCGCGGAAAATTTTGTCCCCTAAACTAGTCAGGTACGGGCACATATTTCACCCTAACTCGAGAACGAGTTCTCCGATTTTCAAAAGTAAATTACCAGAAGATTTGAAACAAAATTGTATTTATTTTAGTCGAACAAAATTTTTCTCTATCTCTTATCGTTTTGGAATTATTCAGAAATTAATGGAGAAAAAAAATTTTTTCCTGCAAAATTCGTAATTTTTTTTTAGTTTAAAAATGTAATTAAAAAAACATTTAGCAAATATTTAACATTTTGCTCATTTTTCTGAAAGAAAAATAAAATAAATTATAAACCATAAAAAGCGTTTAAAAAATGTGTATTTTATTGTCAATTTACCGCTGGTACCCAATCTTGTAATGCTTGTAGCGCCCACTCCGACGTCAGCCTTATTGATGTTTTGTTTGCTGCATTACACATATTTGATCAATATTGGATAACCGCGGTAAATTGACAATAAAATCCACATTCTTTAACAAAATGTTGTATATTTGCTTAATTTTTTTTTATTAAATTTGTAACCTAAAAATAAATTAGGAATTTTGCACGAAAAAAAATTTGTTTTTCAATTAATTTCTGAATAATTCCAAAACGATAAGAGATACGAGAAAAATTATATGCGACTAAAATAAATAGAATTTTGTTTCAAATCTTCTGGTAATTTACTTTTGAAAATCGGATGACTCGTTCTCGAGTTAGGGTGAAATATGTTCCCGTACCTGACTAATTTAGGGGACAAAATTTGCCACGCCTATAAAAAATTAAATCCCGACCTGATGGAAAAAACAGAAAACGGATTTGAGTTTAGCGCATCAAAATCCATATAGTCCATATAGTTTAATTTTTTTTGTTTTTTTTTTTTTTAGGAATAGGACCAGCACTCAGGTGATGACCCCTATATATGCAATGCATTGCGCCGGAACTGAAAAAGAGGGGATAGTTTTATTTAAAGGAGGATTTTGCAGCTGAGCAGTGTTATATGAGAAATCAATTGTTCGTAAAAGTTTACTTGCGTAGTTTTGCCATTTTAGAAAACTACTTCGGATTAGCAATTAAACGCACTCTAGGGTCTAAAGTTTAATAATTCCTGAGATATATTAATAAGTGCTTTTCAACAAGAAATTTTATTTTCTAAAACAAAATTAAACAAAAATCTTACATGAAGATGATTAAAATTTTTATTATAAAGGCTGTTTTTTATGAAGTTTTTTTTTATACGAATCACTCTGTTGTCTGACAGCTGTTTTGACAGTTTAAAGTGACGTCTCTACTCAGTATTGTGTGGCAAATCATCATGAACAGCTTAACTCCAGAACAACGCTTCCAAATCGTGGAAATTTATTTTCAAAAAAAAACAGTGTAAACAATTAAAAATGTTTATCCGCTTTTTTACCGCAAAATTCTCTTCAGTGATGAGGCGCATTTTTGGTTGAATGGATATGCCAACAAGCAAAATTGCCGTACTTGGAGCAAAGATAATCCACACGCCGTTCAAGAATTACCAATGCATCCCGATAAATGAACTGTTTGGTGCGGTCTATGGGCTGGTGGAATCATCGGTTCTTATTTCTTTAAAAATGAGGAAGGACGACGCGTTACCGTGAATGGAAATCGATACAGAATCATGATCAATGAATTTTTGGTGGCAAAACTTCAAGATATGGATGTAAACGAAATGTGGTTTCAACAGGATGCTGCCACTTGTCATACGGGGCGGGCGAAACAATGGACTTATTGAAAGAACATTTCAACGACAACATTATTTCGAGAAATGGACCGGTGAATTGGCCTCCGCGTTCGTGTGATTTGACGCCACTCGATTATTTTTTGTGGGGATAGCTGAAATTATTGGTTTACGTGGATAAACCAGCAACGATTGACGCTTTGGAAACCAGTATTCAACGTGTCATTGCTGAAATACGCCCTCAAATGCTTGAAAAGGTGATCGGAAATTGGACCTCCAGAATGACCCTTGTGTAAAATAGTTGTGGTGGCCATATGTCCGAAATTATATTTAAATGTTAAATGACAAGAAATTATCTACCAAATAAACAATTTTTTTTTGGCCATTTCATAATTTGGCATGTGTTTTATTTAAATTTCAAATCAGCAAGTTCTAACACCCTTTATTACGAAGAGAAAAGTTTGGCAATTATTAATAAAATATAATATCTGACAAATGTCCACCATGTCAGTGATGTACACATCATCAATAATAGACCGAGTTGTGAGTTGTTAATATCTGCCCTATTTTGTAATCATTTTCTAAAAAAAAAAAAATTCTATTGATAACATATTCTTTTCATTTAACAGGTGATTGGGTGACCATATGAATACATAGAAAATAGGTAGAAATATTAAAAAGAAAGAAAGAAAGTGCTGACAAGTAAAAACGTTATATTCGACCAAGTCGAATTTTAAATACCCCCCCCCCCCCCCCAAATATTTAGTAAGTGAATTTAAAATGTTTAACTTGATGGGACTGAGTTCCTCTAAGACATCTCTGTACCCAATTTTAAATCTATATTTTGGCAGAGTCATTTCGGGAAGGGCTGTAGGGGAGACGTTTCACCTCTGCAAGATCAGAGAACATCTTAGCTTCTTATAGGCTTAAGGAATAAAAATTGTTTAATACTTACACTAGTTTTTTATATAATATCGTACATCAACGTCTACTAAAGGGGGCGGGGTCCAAAAATAAACTATATCATGTTTTCCACAGGCGAACGTATTGCTAGATCGTCTTAGACTTCATCACTGATCAAGAATATATATACATACTCTATGGGGTCCAATTCTTTTTGAAGGGTATTAAAACTGTATTTTGTCCGGGTCACTCTGGCCAGGGGCCGTGGAAGAGACATTTCACCTTTGCCATAAAGCTCTAAAAATAAATGTTTTGGATAACTAAATGTAAAATATTTAATTTTTTTTTATAGGGTCATTTAAGGGGCAAAGGCGGAGGAGGTAGTAGGGCAGAGGACTACCAGGTTACATCTCTGCTTCGTCATTAAAGCTTAAAAATTTCATTTTTAAAGAATTTAGGCTTAAGTAAAACAATTTGTTAAATTTTTACACAATTTTTGCAAATAATAACGCCCACTAAAGGGGGCGGGGTCAAAAATAATTTTTTTTTTATTTTATAGCGTTAAACCTTCTCTGACATAAAAATATTTGCTTAACAAAATCACAAAAAAAAACTTAAAAAATTATTTAATTTTTTATGGGTGGGTTTAGTTCTTCTTAGGGGAACGTTTTTCCCTCTGGCCCGATTCACCCCATTTATGAACTTGGCCTCTGCTATCCTTCAAGATATATTTATACCAAATTTCAAGCGTGTGGTTTTTTTCGTTTGGACTGAATCGTGATTTCCACAGACGGACGGACGGACATGCTCAGGACGTCTTAGATTTCATCACTGATCAAAAAGATATATTTTTCAATAAAAAATATACATCTTTTTGGTATATGTGAAGCGCAAAATAGAAAGGAACCTAAGGGTAAAAACCGGGGGGCAAATTACGGCACTCGATATCGAACGAAATTTGTATTTGAATTGTATGGAAATTTCGCTCGATATCGAATGCGCTAATTTGGCCGCGGTTTTGTTCAGGAGAACCATTTTAAAGATTTAAATACGTGTATCTTTGGTGTACCATCACCATCATAAAACGCGCATATCTCTGGGAGGGAACACTTTTGGGGCATGGGGTCGGTCTCATTCGATGCTCAGATGTTGTCCACATCAAAAAAAAAAATGAAAATTGATTTTTTTTACCCTTAGGTCCCTTTATCTATGCGCTGTCTCATATTTAAACAAATTAAAGAAATCACTTTAATATCTGGCAAAATTAATAGGAAGCTAATCTAAACTTGTGTATATGTGAACATGTGCATATGTAATTCTTCATAAGTATGAGTGTAAGTCGGCAGCAGCATAAGTATATCTGATGTGCCTGTAATATTTCCTGCTAAAAGTTTTATCGCTTTATCACAATCATAATAATAATAATAATAATAATAATAATAACAAGGCTGATGATGATGATGATGATGCTGCTGCCAGTGATAAGCATCTGGAAGTGTCAAAATGGTGTGATAATAACAATTTTAAAACACACTTTATTAACCGCAAGACATCAGAGCAAACACTCGTAAACACACCAGCATATTTTGTATTATAAAAAAAAAAATCATATAATATAAAGAAAATATTTAAAAAAAAAGAAATCTGTCTTGTGAAGTTTTCTTTTGCTTTCAGCAAACGTTTTGATCTCTGACTTTGAGAATTATTTTCAATAGAAATTTATATTTTTCACATGAGTTTTGTATTTTATTTATTATGTTTTTAGTGATTTCTTTATTTTTTTCTATAATTTTATGACTTTTGAGTCATAAAGTTTAAAGTAAGAAAAATAGTGAATGGAAAATATATTTATGATGCTGTTTTAGTTTTAAACATGATGATAATGACGATGACGTATTAAATTAATAAAAATATTGAATAGTTTTAAGTTAAAAATCTAAAGAACTCAATTCCTTTAAAGCAACTTTCTGACATATACCGTTTTTCATTAAAATAAGGCCAAGCGTTTGCTCAAATTTGTAAAAAAAAACAATTTTCAGATCGCAGAATCGAACTTAGAAGCTGTTAAATAGTTTTCAACCCACAAATATTGACCACGTTTTTTAAAACAAGCGGACAGGCAAAGAGCCTTTCGCATATATTCAGTACATGGCAACGCATGCGTTGATATACTCAATCAATAAATTTTATTATTTTAATTATTTTTTTAATAAGCAGAATACGAATTGTTGAAAAATAATAATTTCAGAAATACGATTTTATGTTTTTTTATTTTGAAAAAAAAATTTCTCCCCAAAACTAACTTCAGATTAAAGACTTCGGCCTACAGGCCTTTCTATGCAGGACGGTGGAATATTAGCCACTGGTAATAGAAACAAATTTGGTAAATTATATTCTTTAATGATCAGCTTGAGATCACTTTTTTATAAAAAATAACTGCAAACTTTTCATTGTTAATATTTTGTTATCCCCTGGATATTTTCTTCAGGACATCAATTATAAATAAAAGTATGAGCGCATAAGCGTCCGCTTTTTATAATGACTTGCACTTTTTATAACGCGTTGCACTTTTTATAATGACTTGCACCTATTATGATGAATTGCAGTTTTCATAATGACTTGCGTTTTTTATGATGACTTGCACTTTTTATGATGTCTTGCACTTTTTATGACGACTTGCACTTTTTGTGATAACTTGCCGTTTTTACAATGACTTGCACTTTTTATGATGACTTGCATTTTTTATGATGACTTGCATCTTTTACGATGACTTGCATTTTTTATGATGACTTGCTCTTTTTATGATGACTTGCACTTTTTATGATGACTTGCTGTTTTTATAATGATTTGCACTTTTTATGATAATTTGCCGTTTTTACAATGACTTGCACTTTTTTATGACTTGCATTTTTTTATGATGACTTGCACTTTTTGTGATGACTTGCATTTTTTTATGATGACTTGCACTTTTTATAATGACTTGCACCTTTTATAATGACTTGCACTTTTTATACTGAGTTGCAGGCATGATCGTACGGGACATGGCATTATCCTACAAAAGGTAGGAGGGCAGGTCCTGGGGGGACGGACTGATTATATGACTCCGGTCATGTGCTTCGACAAATCCTTCTCAGTCGCATTCCCGGAGAGGAAGGACTGGAAGGAAAACTCTGCGACTCGTAGTAATGCAACTTTGGTTTTTACGGACGGCTCGAAGATGGACACTGGCACTGGTTCGGGGGTATTTTCCGAGGGTCTCGGCCTTTCGGTATCGCTCAGGCTACCCGATACCTCGACAGTTTTCCAAGCAGAGATTTATGCCATTACCGAGGCAGCATTAAGGATTGATGGGCTCAATTTGGAGGCAAGAACTATTGACATCTGTGTAGATAGTCTGGCAGCAATTAGAGCCCTGGGTTCGGAGATTATAAAGTCGAGATGTGTACTGGCATGCATTCAATCTCTGGCCAGACTTAGGGGGCATGATGTCAATGTGGTTTGGGTTCCAGGGCATGAAGGCATTCAGGGGAATGAGATGGCGGACGAATGCGCGAGAGCGGGTTCGGCCTTGGATGAAGCAGTATCGCGTAGGGACATTGACATTCCCTCAGTTGAGCTGCTGGGCAGATTTCAGAGGTGGGCAAGGAGGGAGGTGACAAACAGGTGGTCAAGTATTACCACCTGTAGGGTCTCCAAAACTCTATGGCCCTCGCTTAGCAAAGCTAGGACTAGGCAACTTCTGTTTTTTGGGAAACAGCCGCTGGCACTCCTGGTAGGGGTCTTGACGGGGCACTGTGCAATTGGGCACATGTCGGAGCGTTTGGGCTTTCCCCATGATGGCCGCTGCAGGAGCTGCTTCGATGAGGAGGAGGAGGAGTCAGTACAGCATTTCCTTTGTGACTGTCCGGCCCTGCAGGAGCGTAGGCTTAGACATCTAGGCTCTCGTTTCCTGCGGGATCTTGATTGCCTCAGGGATGCACCGCTGGCTGCCCTGGCGGGCTTTGTGAGAAGTTCTGGATGGTTCTCAGGAACCACCACTTCGTCTTGAGAAGAGTGTGTAGGGTATAGTCCTCTTGGGCATCACAATGGGCCTTTTGATGGCCTCCGAGTGTTTTTCTCGCTTACTGCGGGCAGCCCTTTTTAACCTAACCTAACCTAACCTGCATCTTTTACGATGACTTGCAGTTTTTATGATGATTTGCACTTTTTATGATGACTTGCACTTTTTATGATGACTTGCAGTTTTTATAATGATTTGCACTTTTTATGATAACTTGCCGTTTTTGCAATGACTTGAACTTTTTATGATGACTTGCATTTGTTTATGATGACTTGCACTTTTTGTGATGACTTGCACTTTTTATGATGACTTTCACTTTTTATGATGACTTGCACTTTTTATAATGACTTGCACTTTTTATAATGACTTGCACTTTTCATAATGACTTGCACTTTTTGTGATGACTTGCACTTTTTATAATGACTTGCACTTTTTATAATGACTTGCACTTTTAATAATGACTTGCACTTTTTGTGATGACTTGCACTTTTTATAATGACTTGCACCTTTTATAATGACTTGCACTTTTTATACTGAGTTGCAGTTTTTTCCTTACTAATATAATAAATATGAAAATAACTCTGTCTCTCTGTCTGTCTGTTACCTTTTCATGCTCAAACTGTTAAACCGATTTAGATGAAATTTGGCATAGAGATATTTTTAGATCCGAGGAGTAACTTAAGATGATTTTCGTTTTTGGAAATGGTTCAATCGGGTGGTAAAAAATTTGTCTATATGGAATTATTAACATTAGCTGAATTTTCACATATTCTTCGCGGTCACAGACGCTGTTAATTATTAAAATGTTAAAAAGAGTTTTGAAACATGAAAAAAATAGATTTTCCGCTTTTCACCATGTGTTTAACGAAAAAAATCTTATTAAATTTTAGAATATACACAAAATTCTTACATAAAAAATAATAAGTTGTAAAATAGCAGATTTTAGCTTGAGTGTGAATAAAACTTCTTTTATTGAATATTGAATTTCCATTTCTATAGATTTTCTTAAATAAATTAATTTTACTACGTCGTTTTTCCGTTGATTAAACTTACGTGAGATATTTTTTTTTTGGTTTTACTCTCTTTTTAATAAACCTTAATCTGCTTTTAGTTACTTATTTGCAATGAGCTCTTGTTGTGGCTGCTTAAACTTGTTCTTTTCTCCTCAAAAAAAAAAAATTGCAGGCAGTAGAAAAGAATCACTTTTAAATGTTATTTCCGTTACTATTCATTGAATAAAACACTTACAAAACGTTGCAAAAATCTTTTCAATATTAATTTTTTTTTACTATTTTGTTGCTTGAATGAACCGTTAATACTCTCTCTAGTCAAGGAGTCACAATAAGAAGAATAGATTCAGGTAGATTAAATGTATTACAAGGAAATGGTACAAATTGGTCTTTTGTGTACAATAAGTCTAATGCCACAAAATACGATTGGTGTCTTTATGGGCCTCTTTGGTACAGAAATACGGTAAGAAAAAGTAAAATGCAGTGCAACATTTTTCAATGTAAAGAAAATAGAATTGTATTTAAGCAACCGCAATAAGAGCTAATTTGATATAAGTAACTAATAGGAGAAGAAACGATTTTCAAAAGGTAGTTAAAGAAATAATTCTATAGAATGAAGTTTGAAAAAGAGAAGGTATTTGTGTCAAGAGAAAAAAAAAGTTGTTTGTAAACTGTTTCTGACTCAAAGTACAACAACCGTATGCCACTGCCAACATTTTAAGTGCTTTAAGGAACTTAAATCCATTTTTTACACACAATGGAATTTTAGCAGTCCACGAAATTTAGAAATTTTAAATTTTGAACACACCTCGTATATAATGAAATAATTGCGTACGATCCATAAAAAAGTCCTGAATCCTTAGAATAATTATTAACCCATTTCGTCCCAGTGTTCGATTTTTCGAACAGTAAATTTCAAGCATTTAAATATTTTTCTCTGTTTAAGAAAGACTAAGAACATATCTTTTGTAATAAAAACTTTAAAAACATTTTTAATGAAAATTTTTAAAAAAAAATTTAAAAAAAATTTTCAATTAAAATTTTTAAAAAAATTTTCAATTAAAATTTTTAAAAAAATTTTCAATTAAAATTTTTAAAAAAATTTTCAATTAAAATTTTTAAAAAAATTTTCAATGAAAATTTTTAATGACAATTTTAAAAAAAAATTTTAAGAAAATTTAAAAAAAAATTTTAAGAAAATTTAAAAAAAAAAATTCGGACATCTGATTCGTATCTTCTGGACCCAAATTAACATTTAACATTTAAAAATATCTGGGACGACATGGGTTAATCTTTTCAAACTCAATTACTGAATGTTTTGTATATTAAAAAAGTGCATGTTGTTTGCATGCTTCTGCTTATGTTCAACAACACAAAAAAGCTGTTGTATAACCAACAACAAAAATTAGCACAAGTTGTACTCCTCACAGGTATAAAAATAAATATCCCCAATTTAAACACAATGTTTTTTTTTTGTAAAGAATTTCAAAATTTAAGCAATCTGTTTAAATACACACTCTGTTGCCTGACCTTAACATTTATTTTATTTAATTTTTTCTTTGAGAATGAAAAGAAAAATTTAATAAGTATCATAAAGTTGTTTCATAAATGTCCTTCTAACAAGCAACAATAATAGATACTTTTATATGTGAGGATGCTTTGAAAAAAAAACTTAATATTACAAAATAATGTCTATGACATCTGACCAAAACATATTTATAATAAATAAGTTGAAAAGAAAGAACTTTTTGCAAAACTCCTTTATACTCTCTGCACATGTTTTAAGGAGTAGCAAACAGAAAAAATATATATATATATAAAAAAAAGATGTAGAAAAATTTTCAACATTCTTTGGCAGACAAAGTAAATAGAATGAAATTTATTAGATTTTGAGTATAAAGTCGGAAAAAAAAACTTTCAAAAATTTTTTTTTCTTTTATACAAACAACAAATTGAATGTAATTTGTAAACAATAAATGCGAAGGACAAATTTTGTAAAGTGACCGAATATATTAAAAGGATTTTGTAGCACATGAATAGAAAACTAAGCAGTTGTTATCATATAAATTGCAAACTATTTAGATTGTCATATTACTCGTACAGTGTATGATACATTTTTGCCAAAGTTATTAAAACGTTTGGGATTAAAGGAAAAATATTAAGTAGAAAGTTTAAAGTAGTCGGAACAGTTCCTTGTAACGACATTTGCTTCAAAATGTGGAATATAAGAAAAGATTATAAAAGTGTTTAAAGTATTTACAGAATTTTGGCAGGCAGAAAATATAACGAGAATTACAATAGGGATTATGCACTGCGTCCTCAACACCAATTGTAAATAATTCCCGAGATATTGATGTTGAGGAATATATCAGTAGATGGATAGAAATACCTTGGGCTAAAGAAGCGGCGTCATTAGGGAATTGGGGTGGACTCATCTAAACTTTTCTCTGGCTTGTCGTCAGTAACTCAATACTTTTCAGACTATATGCAGTCGTCGTCATAAAATAATAACAATAATAATGATAAATTGTTAATTTTTCCAACGGGCTCAAGTTCGAGTCTGCAGGACAGCAAATCATTTTTTATTACAGGGTCCGCAAAATAACTTTTTTTTTTTGAACATGCTATATCAAAAAAACTACTGAATATTTTCTCAAATTTCTTTTTTTATTTGAAAGTACAATCCTTCCGTTTAATAATTGAAAAAATTTTGTGAAAAACAACAAATACCCAAATATATAAAATTAACTATGAACGATGCGAGTGCCAGCGCAAAAATAACAAAATGTTGTCAACACTGCGAATAATTAGCTGTTGTTGGGTAAAGGTTCCCTGATGATCTGCATTAGCCCCAGAGAAATGCGCACAGGAACTAGCTAAAACCCCTCAATAACCAATTTTAATTTTTGTTTCTAAATTTGGGAAAAGAATCAGCACGAATAATATTAGAAAATAATTTTATTCAAATGGCTGCTTTGGCTGGCCATGCAGTAGCCTACACTATCGGTCCAATTTTTAAGCACATTATCGATTGTGTGCAGCTGTATTTCACCAATGGCTTCACGAATATTTAAAACGTCAATTGTCTCTGGCTTGTCGACGTAACACGTATCTTTGACAGCACCCCACAAATAATAGTCCAACGGTGCCAAATCGCAGCTCCAAACGACATCAGCTCTGCGGCTGCTAGTGCGATCTTCAAAAACAGGGCGCAAAACGTCGAGTGTAGCTGCGGCTGTGGGGCACGTAGCGCCGTCCTGTTGAAACCAAATGTTGCCAATATCCTCCTCTTCGATTTTTGTGAACAAAAATTTGTTCAACATGGCCCAATAATGATCGCCATTGACTGTAACGGCCACTCGTTGCTCATTTTCGAAGAAAAATGGCCCAATTATGCCTCTGGACCAAAATCCGCACCAAACAGTGACGCGTTTTGGGTGCGTCGGCTCTTCAATGTACGCGTGCGGGTTTTCTGTGCCCCAAATGCGACAATTTTGCTTGTTTACATGCCCGCCAAGATCAAAATGAGCTTCATCTGAAAAGATTACTTTTTTTTGGCAACATCGGCATCTTCTGTAAGTCGATCACAGGCCCATTTTTCCCAGCATTGTTCAAGCGTATACACAACCATATTCGTTCAGCGGAAGGATAAAACTAATTATCTGTCAAATCAGACATGAGCTAAGTCTTACCATTCACGAAATAAGCTTTAGTTGAAAAAAAAACGTTAGATGGCGGACCCTTTATTTTATTAATAAATGAATTTGTTCAAATTCTATTTATTTATATTTATTAAGATTGGAATATTAAGAATATTTTCAATAATCATAAAACCGGCAGAACGGATCAGTACTAATTTATTAATAAAATAAAAAAAAAATTATTTGCAGTCTTGCAGATTCGAACTTGAGCCCGTTGGAAAAATTAACAATTTTCATAAGAAAGAGACAAACAATAAACAATAGATACTGCAGACGTTTTGGTAACTAGAAAAATTCGTGATCTGTTGCGGTTTACCCACTTCGGTCGCCTTATTGCAATCAAAATTTGGCAATAATTTTATTTCGATAAATCCATCCTTCAATTTTCCTATAGGATCGTGCGACCTAAAATACCATTTTTTTTTAAAGCAGCGAAAAGTTAAAGCTTCTGTATCGGATATCAGGGGACAAACAATACCGATCAAAATTTTCATATAAATTGTATTGAAACTTCGATCAAAATCGAAGGCAGTAATTTGGCTCCACATAAATTGCATTTAAACGAAAATCAACTAAATTACGCTAATTTGAGTTACTAAAAAATATTTTAATCCTAATTTGATAAAAGAAACTGTTGCTGCTACACAATGTAACAATAAAAGGAAAATAATTTTTTTTAAGTCTATTTTGAAGCAAAGTTTGTTCTCTTTAGCAGGCGTGTGTTTGTTCAACTGCATGTCTTTTGTGTGCGTATTGTGTAACATTTTTCTCTAAATTGGTATCTTTATTGAACTGAACGGATGTTTTAGTTTCTATAGTTTTTCCTGTTGTTCAAGTTCTATTTCAATTTTCTTGACACCTAAACACAACAACATACACATTAACACTTCGAAAGTAAACAGCAGGAAGTTTACAAGAGAATTGTTAGCTCCGGTAGCTGGACTTGTGCAAGATAAAATTATTCTATAGGTATAAGATTTTAATGTGCTCATGCACAGCGGCTGTATCCTTTACACTCCCCGGATGCTACTGAATTCCTGATGTGCCATTTAGGAAATGTAACCACATGTTTAAATCATAATTGCAAGTAGAAATGAAAAGCTTTTGTATTGGACACATTTGGGAAGGCATTTCATGAAAGATGTTTATTGTATGTGAACCAGAACATTTTGTTCAAGAGTCATCAACTATTGTATTTTTTTTCTTTCTTCCTAAGCAAATGAGTTGGGTAGGGGATTGTCATGTAAGTGAAGTTATGCAAAACTGCATTGTGTTTAAAATACAAATATAAATATATCAATTAAGAAATCTTAAATATACAAAATTTGGGAAAAACAAGCCGCGCGATTGAAATTAGAAATTGAAGTTAAAAGTGTTAAATCACTCCAATTATTACTTCACGTTTTAACTACTTCAGCCAAGAGCACCTTTATACGAAGACGGATTGATATTGAAGCTACCTAGCGCTAGATGGCAGCGCAAACACAAAATTTTTTTTTTTTAGAAATTGCGATCTGTCAAACGCCAGCTGTTAAAATGTCACCCAAATTCATCGATTTTGTGTTTTTTTGAAAAATGGAAAAAAGTGAATTTCGTGCAGCGATTAAACGCTATTATTTGAAAGGCAACACGATGAAAGAGACAAAAGAAAAGCTCGATAAACATTACGGTGAGTCTGCTCCGTCAGATTACATGGTAAAATATTGGATTGCTGAATTTAAACGCGGCCGCGAACAAGCACTGCAACAATACCATCAACAGGAAGGCCAAAAGAGGTGGTGGTTACTGAAGAAAATCTCAAGAAAATCCTCGATATCGTTATGAATGATCGATCGGCGAGTCAAGTTACGTGAGATTGTTGAAATGGTAAAAATATCATATGAACGTGTGTTCAACATTTTGCCTGGACATTTGCATATGAAAAAGCTATCGGCAAGATGGGTGCCGCGCGTTTGCTCAGTGTCGAACAAAAACGAGTTCGGCAGACCACTTCACAGCGGTGTTTGGACATGATAAAGCGTAATCCTGTTGACTTTTGGCCTCGATTAATAACTTTTGATGAAACGAGGGTCCACCACTACACACCTGAAACCAATCGAAACAATGGGTGGGCTGGAAGCTGGTGGAAGTGCTCCGAAGAAGGAGAAGACAATGAAATCTGCTGGCAAAATTATGGCCACTGTATTTTGGGATGCACACGGAATATTGCTCATCGATTATCTTGAAAAAGGATCCACAATCACAGGAAGGTGTTATCGTGCATTATTGGATAATTGATTGATGCAATCAAGAAAAAACGACCACATTTAAAGAAGAAGGAAAAAGTGATCGTTCTTCAAGGCAACGCACCGGTTCACACAGCATTAGATACGATGCTAAAATTAGTCTAGATTTAGCTCCTAGTGACTTTTTCCTGTTTCCAAACTTGAAAAAATGGCTCGCAGGAAAAACTCTTACCTCAAACGAAGAAGTGATTAGAGAAACTAACGCGTATTTTGAGGGTTTCCCAAAATCGTATTATTCAGATGGTATAAAAAAGTTGGAATATCGTCTTGCTAAGTGTATTGAGATAAATGTTGTGAAATAAATGGTTTTTGAAAGAAAAAAATTTGTTCCTACTTAGGTAGCTTCAATATCAGTCCGCCCTCGTACATGTACAGTCGACTCCGCTTTACTGGAAATAACCAAAACCGATTTTATTTCAGTTATCCGATGTTTACTCTAAAACGTAGTTCGGATTACTGAAATTTGTTACAGTTAAGCGTACTGCTTAAAATCAGTAAAACAATACCCCTTATTCCATAACTATTTGTCGACGTCAAACGTCAAGACGGTATAAAAAATGTGATACTGAAATACTCGTTGTGAGGATCAATTGAATACTTCTGACGTCCTTAAACTTTTCTCTAGGGGCTAGAAAGTGGCAAAAGGCTGTTGCGACTACACAATTGATGAAGAAACAGTAAAATAGTTGTCCCATTTTTAATATAATATTGACGTTGACGTCGGCAAATACTCACGGAATAATGGCGAATATTTTTTATATCAAATCTGTATATTTTTTTATCGTCAATATAACTTAAAAATTTTATTTAAAAATAAATTATTCATTTTGTTGTTGAAATTTTTCACGAATTCCTCGAAAATGTGTAGGCACTTGCATTGACAATATAATAGAAAAATACAATAAAGTACGAAAGAGGGAAAAGGACAAATACATTTTGCCATTGAATTTTTTAACGGACAAAACATGCACAATTTTTGCAGCCTTAAGTTATGCAATAGTAGTAAGTAAGTAATAAGTAAGTTTCATACAAAACGTAGTTGTGGGCTTGCTTTTGGTTTTCAGTAATACGATATTTTCAATAAAGCGATGTTTCGCTAAATCGAAGTGAATAAGAATAGCTGCGTTTAAAATCAGTGCAATCAGTGCTTTCAGTAATCCGGATTTTTTCAATAAAGCGTGTTGCGCTAAAGCGTATTCGACTGCAACTACAGCCTGGTTACCACTTTGCATTCATAATAATTAACCTTAAGGATACATGTGACGTATGAGTAATATTTGGTGGATAATGAATATTGCTAATACGCCTACGCCAAAACAGTGATAAAAAGGACTATTTTGATTTGCATTCAAATATCCAAGGTTAGTAATTGCAATGCCAGATATCAATACACATAATTGGCTTATAATTAAATTAACGAATAAGGAAAACATTTACCTAAAATAATATTTATCAATGACTTTTCATAAAATTATTGAAAACATAAACACACTAAATAAAAACAATATTCCATTATACAATTTGAAAAATGTTTTTCCTAACTGAATTTCAGCATTCAACTGTGTAATGGCAACCGGTACAATAAACATCTCTAACCCTAGAAAAAAAACTTATTGATTTTGATTTTAATTACAATCATCAGACTCGGCATCACTTTCCAACCATCCACAATTTAGTTAATACGAATGCAAGCAGTCATTTGCAAAAAAAAAAAGGAGAATGGTTTAAGCACGTGTCTATTAGCATCACCACTTTAAACCAAACATTTAGCTTAAATAGCATGCAGCCAAAATGATAGCAACCGAAATTCATCTGTATCAGCACAAACATCATTTTGTGCTGCATTTAAAAAAATATATTTGAAACATCATTCATAAATTTGAAGAGCTTGTTGTTGTTGGCTGCATGTTGAACTAAACTTTGCACATTTATTAGCAATCTGTAGCTTCGATTGTGTTATTTTGATTTACAAACAAACCAACCGAAGCGCTTTAAACCAGCCATGAACCAGACTAATGCCCATCGTGCTCCATAAAATGTTGACTACTTTTGTTTTATTTGTTCTATTTGTCTGTTTGTTTATTTATCGGTATGAATTGAACTGTCTAACTAAGGAAAAAAGAAAAACACCTGAGAATTGCAGGAAGCAAAAAACAAACCTAAAACGTTCAACCAAAATCTCCCTTGACTGAGCAGCGGCAGACAGTAGCACAGAATACCGAAAGAATAATCTCCGAATGTGGTATTAAATTTATCATTGTGATGGCAAATACAAATGCAATTCGTTTCTCATGTTCTTTTTTCCTAATATTCTGTTATTCATTGGCATTTTTGAATATTTCTAACCAAAAACAACGTGATGGGTTGTCGGTTGTTATGGACAAGTACAAACAAATCGAAAACGAAGGAAATCATCCGTAATCGCATTCAAAAGTCTGCTACACTACGAGTATAAAGTGGCCTCATGGATTGTTTAAACAATTTGTAAAGCAAATAATTGCTGGAAAAAAATTATTTACAAAAAATATTGTGTGATTTTTTTGGAAATGTCGTAATAAATTCAATTTTGTTAAATGCTCTTTTTATAAAATTTCAATATGGATTTGAAACTTATTTTAAGAAAATTCTGTATGGAAGCTTCATTTTCAGAATAGAAAATTGACTAAAAAAATAAAATGAGAATTCATTTTCTACCCAAATTTTTTTTATATAAATTTTACATTTTCATATGACATGGTCCATAGTATTTAGTTGAGCTCCAAAAAGTTCGAAAAAGCATTGGGACGAGAAAGAATAGTATTTGTGTCTGATTAGTTATTTTGCCTTATTACCGTTCTCGAATCGACTCGCTTGTTTGTAATAGATTATCGAAAAATCTTGAATTTTTCTCTAATTTATTAAATATTTTCTAGTCGAATCGAGAACCGTAATAAGGCCCATTATATTTTCCACTGCCCAAAAATTTTAAGTATAAAATTTATATTTTCTTAATTCCAGTTAATAATAAAAAAAAATTATTTTCCGGGTTGTTTTAGCAACTGTGGAAATTTCTTCGAATTACTCTAAATATTATTTTAAGCTTCCACTCTATTGAATAAGAAGTTTAAACAAAATCTCAAAGCTATAACAAGAACGCAGTAATCACTTGTCCTTTATATTTTCTTACTTAATCACACTGCAATTGGCTAATATTTTTCCAGCTCAAATTTTACTTTAACAAAAACGTTCGAAATTTGAAAAATCGTAATACAGAATCAAAAACAAACAGTCAGTTGAGAACTAGAAACAACTTAGTAATAATATATTTTCATCAAATTTACTGAACGCATTTCCATATTATTTCGCATCGTTAAGTAACCACTCTGAATTATGTCGAGAATTGCTTTAAAGGGGACGAAATGGAAATAAATGAATAAATAAAAATTTTTTGAGAAAACCGAAAATTACTTAAATTTTCGAACAGACCTCGTATATCGATATCTGGCATTGCGATTAGTAACCTCGGATATATGCATGCATATTAATAATCTCTTGTCATACTAACACTGTTTAGGCGTAGGCGTATTAGTAATATTCTTACTCCACCAAATATTACTCATACGTCACCTGTGACCTGAAGGTTAATTAATATGAAGGCATAGTGGTAACCAGGCTATAGTTACATGTATAAAAATGATCTTGGCTGAGGTAGTTAACACGTCGAATGAGAACCCAAAGATCCCAGGTTCGATTCCGCACGCAGTCATGAATATGGAAAATAATTTTTATGAACTGCATTAGAGCGTGATATCTGTACTAGTCCCCGAATATTATCGACAACGAATAACAATGTCATGCATTACACAGCTGATTCTATCAATCTGCTTTGCTGCCACTTTAGGACAAATAATGGGTGATTCAAGTAGAGATACTATTTTCAATAGCCTTTTTTTGACAGATCACGTGTGAGTCGTGTTATGCTATCATGTTATTTTTGTTTAGTATTGTTTGGCATTTCTTAATGGAAAGACTTACGCCTGAACAACGTTTACAAATCGTTCAGCTTTATTACGAAAATTAACGTTCTGTGAGGAATGTGTTTCGTGCACTTCGCTCAACTTATGGTCAACATAATTGGTCTACTGAGCGTACCATTCGCTACACCATCGCCCATTTTAAGACCCAGCATTCATTATTGGATAATATTTGACCGAATGCACCACGTCCAGCACGCTGTGAAGAAAATAAAGCGGCCGTAACTCTGACACTCGGACATGTTAACCGACTATTTGATGCCTGAAATTGAAGCTCGTGATCTCGGCGACATTTGATTTCAGTTAGACGGCGCCACTTCTCACACATCGCATCAATCAATGGATTTATTGAGAGAACTTTTCAGTGAGCCGGTCGATTGGCCACCAAGATCGTGTGATATCACACCGTTAGACTTTTTCCTTTGGGGGATATGTAAAGTCTAAAGTTTATGCGCACAAACCCGCTTCCATTCAGGACTTGGAGGAAAACATCACGCGTGGCATTCGCCAGTTACCTGTGGAAATGCTCGAACGAGTCATTGAAAATTGGACTCAATGGATGGACCATCTGCGACGTAGCAACGGCCAACATTTGATAGACACAATCTTCGAAAAATAAATGCCAAAGAATGTTCTTTCAAACGAGAATAAACATTCTCCATTAAATTTGAATTTTCTGTTTTTTTTCTTTAAAAAAAGTAGGGAACCTCGAAATGTATCACCCATTATTATGGATGGTGTCTGTGGAAAGTTTATCAATAATAAATGTTCTGGAAAATAATAAACGTGGAAGTAATATTTTCTCGCTAAATATGTAGATGAAATTTATTTAACTATTTAAATGAAAAATCATTTAACAGATTCTTTGAATAATAACTACGTCTTTCAACGTCAGATCAATATGCTCTTGAAAGAGATAAGAAACATGTTCATAATCGAAGAACTGGTGATTGTCATGTGTTAAATATTCAATGAGAGTAACAGAACTCTATAAGGCAAAGGGAATTTGTTGTACGATTTGAAATAATATTGCCCACTTTTTTTCTTAGTTTCTTTGCTGAAATGATCATCAATTTATTCTAGAAGCGGCGCTCAAAGGGTAAATTATACTCCTGTATAAGAAGGAGGAAATAGTCCTGGAGAGAAAATTTTAAATATCAATTTATTTATTATTTTACTTAGATCTCAATTTTTTCAATTCGCTGTTGATATTCTTCTGTGACCAGTAACATGACTCAACATTTGAACAGAACGATAGCAATTAACACAACCACTCAGCAAGACAGATCAGAAAAATTTGAATCCCTGGACTCTGCTGTCAAATACTTCAGCTGTTGGCAAATAGCATCCACTTTTAAATATTGAGTATTTATACCATTGAACCTAAAAAAGTATTAGTTGAAGTGTTACACAAATTCGTTGCACACATAAAATTTATTTCACAATCGTTTTCTTTTTCTCACAAAATAAGCAGCTTTTTTTGCAAAAATTAAATCTTACCTCAAGCAAAAGTTTTGTATATCTGCTCAAGCATCAGACTACACGTTTTATTCATTATTATCAGTTTTCTGTGAAACATGAAGAAATGCTGCATAATTCTATAAAAAAAAAAACAATAATTTAAATGCCAATTGAAGGAGTTATAAATGCAAATAAATTTTAATTTGTATTATAAATTTTCGCTGGCATGTTTCTCCCAACGAAAATATTTGTAAATATTGCAAAATGAATAATAATGATTACAACTCTGTTTGCTATTATCCCATATATTCGAATTTATTTTTACTATTATTTTTAAGAACTCTATTTAGTACTTCCATGGCATAGAATTGAATTGAAATAAAAATTTAATATGTTTACGTTTTAACTTGTATTGGCCGTTACAGTTATTTTAAACTAAAAAGTTGTCGTATTTTGGCCAAGTGCCGGCATGTAGTTGCAATAATTCTTACTAAGCCAATAAAACACTTTAACGTGTTGTATTTGTTTTTTTTTTTTAAGTGTAGGCAGACACCTTAAAAGAGAAAAACATTAACAAAAAGTGCCACAAAATTTCTATGGGCAAACAACACATGAACAAGTTGTTCATGGCCATTTCGAAATGTGTGTGAGTTTAATTGTTTTGTTAGACAGTGTTTAAAGTTATAGAAAATAGGAATGATATTTATATTGAATACATTTAAATGTAATAATTTTTATATTAAATTGAATTAAGATTTATAGGCTAATTGTTCGAAATTTGTTTTTTTTAAATCTCAGACAGACATGATAAATATTCCAAGGCACAAAGGTTGTAGTGTATTAAAATTGATTGCTCGTAAGTTAATTTAATATAGAAGGACAGGAAAACTATTCGAAGGCACAAGGAAAAGTCGATGTCAATTTAATTATTCAACTCATACAGAAAAGCAGAACAACTGTTTTCGAAGGCCGCCACACTTTCATCAGTAGTCCCTATTTTCATAAAAACTGTTCGAAGGCACAATGGAAAGTCCATGTCAATTTAATTATACAACTAACACAGCAAAGCAGATCAGCTGTTTTCGAAGGCCGCCACACTGTCATCAGTAGTCCCTATTTTCATGGAAACTATTCGAAAGCACAAGGGAAAGTCCATGTCAATTTAATTATACAACTTACACAGCAAAGCAGAACAGCTGTTTTCGAAGGCCGCCACACTGTCATCAGTAGTCCCTATTGTCATGAAAACTATTCGAAGGCACAAGGGAAAGTCCACGTCAATTTAATTATACAACTTACACAGCAAAGCAGAACAGCTGTTTTCGAAGACCGCCATACTTTCATCTGTAGTCGCTATTTTCAATTAAATGATGAATCTTTCTTAAATTTTGTATGTTTTATTATAAAAAACTTAATATGTCGAACATGAAACTACGTTTTACCGTCTTCAAATCACTGTACTCTACCACACAAAATGCCAAAAAAAAGAGAAACTTGAAACTTTTTCTGTCCTCAGCTTATGAGAATATATAGAACATCATAAACCATGTAATCTGAGATTTGTTAGTGATTTTCGCATGTTTGTTGCTTTTATTTAATCCTTTTTTTTCCCTCTCTCTCTCTCTCTCGTACTAGTTTTCTTTTTAAACTCCAATTTTGCGGCCATAAAACTTTAGTAAAAACACAACAACTCACAACACAACGAAGTACACAGGAAAAAAAAGTATAGAAAATTTATATAAACGTTTGATGTTGATTAAAATGGAGCCATGTGTATTCGATTACACTCATGTGTACAGAATATGGAGTCGTGTATACATTCCCTAAGAGCTTTTCGAAGATTTAATGCTCGTTTTTATTACATATATTTTTTGGCTAAAAGTGGAATATAAATTTTGGCTAAAGAGTTGTAGAACAACACACACATACACACACATATGACAGCATTATACACTCCACAAAAAAACACACTTACACACTCATACGCATTAAACAACATCATAACAATTTACTAAAAGTATTAAAGTTGACACAAGAGGATTAACAAGTATATAAAACAGCACACGTTAACACACGTACTTATACACACACACACACAACTGCCACAGTGGCGATCATAAATTGTTTAGTAATATTAGGAATTTAAATTAATTTATGGCTATTTATAATCAAAATTTTTGGAGTTCTTTTAAGTAGGAAACGGTGGCTTTACTTGGAAGCAAAAAAAATATATACATATATATTTGCAAGTGGCACAGGCTTTCCAAAGCAGCTCAAGAAGATGTGGATAAGGGTGATACTCATTCGTGACCCAGAAGAGAGCAACAACCGATATAAATGTGGAGGAATTGAAGTAAAAAGTGGGTTGGAGAATTGTCGAATCAATATCAAAGAAGTTACTGATAATAAAATTGCATGGCTCAATTGCAATTTTATTGCAAATTTCGTAGTCCTTCCGTATTTGCCCAATTCGGCCGCTGCTATTTTATTTCCTATTCGGAAGATTGAAATCACCAAGCGCCGATTGAGTAGATCAAATCCGAATCGCTGAGAGGTCTCAAGTAAAGGGTGTTTTTTATAGAGTGACACAAATTTAAATCATAATAAAACAAGGAACAATATTTTTAATATCAATGAAACGGGTTTTATGGGAAAGAAAATTTTATGAAATTAATGTTTAAATATGATTTCTGCCATGTAACAGCCAAGGCTGACGCCTAGAAGACACAATCTGGAACACCAATTTCCAACAACTAAAAAAATGTCCATAAAGTGGAAGGATACATGAGCTCTTGCTGAGAACGGCGACGAATTGATTGATTAGGATCATCTTCAATGCTTTCCTGTGCAGCGGCTACAAGTTCTTCCAAGCGCACTGTTTGGCGCATATGCTACTACTTTTATGCTACTGCCCTATATCTGGATAACAGTGGAACGGATGTGTATATAAGAATCTAAAAGAAGTAGGTTCGCCTACGAGTCTAAGTAAGAATCAGTAGGTAAAAGGGCACCTGAGTTTGGGTAAAACAGAAGCTGAAGTCAATAGAAAGTTTATAGAATCTACACTGGTTTGGCTTTGGAGGCTTCACCAGTATTCTAAACTGGTACCACGGGATCCAGTATTGGCCCCGCAGTTTACTGCGACTGCATATTGTTGAGGTTTCCTTCGGGAGTTCACGTGGTGGTTTGTGGTTGACACCAATTTCCGAAAGATTTGTCAGATAAGGACTGATGAACGATCTTTTTGGTTGGGCTTCGGGCCGGCTGATAATAGCAAAATCTATGTGTTGCTGTGAATCAACAAATGAGGTTCTATTGGGATACTTTCGTGACTCATAGAACTGAGATCTTCTAAATTGGATCGACACTCTAGCAAGGAACATTACATCATGGAACATTACGCTATCATGTTCTAGAAATTGCCACCTGGACTACTCGAGCTCGCCTTGGTGTGGCCCCTGAGAAGGCACGCGGGTGGTTGTGAACACTCAATTTCACACTATGTAGAGAACATCGTCAGATAAGGTCCTTTGTGGACAGGTGCTGACGCTAAACTTTATTATAGTTGTTCTTTGGATTAGCCGCTCTGCACACTAGTGGCAGGGTTTCTCAGGGGAACTATTTTAAGGGGACACAATAAAAATTAATGCATAATTTTTTGAGAAAAATGGGATTTTATATTTAATGGTATTTTATTCAAAACTTACCGAAAAAGTTAAATTTAGAAAAAAATTTTAATAATATTTTCATTTAAGTAGGGCCAGCACTCTGGCGATGATCTCCACATATGCAGTGCATTGAGCTGGAATTAGAAAGGAGGGGATAGTTTTGAGAGAATAGAATGTAATTTGTGATAGTTATTTTTTTCATATATATTTCGTGGGCGAATTTTTAGTCCAATGCTGGCAAAGCATTGTTTTTTTACAACACATCACTGTAAATAAGCAGCAAAACTTGCGAAAATATTTTTGTTCAAAAAACATTTGGTGAGAATTGGAATATGTTGCACAATATTTTATTAAAGTATTTAAACATTTTAACACCGCCACTTACCCACAAGACATTTAGCAACAAGCAAAAAAAGAAGAAAAAAAAAAGAAACTAAAAGAAAACCCAAATAGTTTTACAAAATTATTCCAAGGACTTTATATCCTTTAAGCGAAATTCAACTACGAGTGTGTAGTAGACTTCGCATGTGAACATGTAACTTTGATTTTATTACGCAGCACTTAAGCGTTGATGCAAACTTGTCAAGTGATTAAAAAGTTTAAACAGCAAAACACTGATTAAAATGCCAGAGCACTTGTACACGGTGAGCGATTACAAGGATAGCAGCAGCCACTACAACCACTTATAAATAAATGTTTGAATATTGCCAACAATTGTTGGCAGAAAGTTTTTTTATCAACATCTTAAACTTTTAGCTCATTTTATACCAAACACTAGTTTAATGAAATATTATAAATAATGCACAATTAACTTCTAATTGCTGTTGGCTGAAGTAGTAGAACAGGAAACTATGAAGCGGAGGGTCGTGAGTTCGAGCCCGCGCTGAGTCATGAAATATTGTGTTGAAGTGTTGTAAACTTATATTAAAGTTTCTATTAATACTGCAGCAAATAGGTAATTGGGAAATATGTATTTACTTAAATTAAAGGATAATGGATGAAATAGTTAAATTTAAATCATTAAATAGTTATTAAGAAAATTAAACTAAAAATTTTGTTAAAAGCGGTATATCTTAACATTTTTTAAAATGACTTGCACTTTTCATAATCACTTGCACTTTCTAAAATGACTTGCACTTTCTATAATGACTTGCACTTTTTACAATAACTTGCACTTTTTATAATGAATTGCACTTTTTACAATGACTTGCACTTTTTTATAATGACTTGCACTTTTTATTGTGACTTGCACTTTTCATAATGACTTGCACTTTTTATGATGACTTGCAGTTTTCATAATGACATGCACTTTTTATAGTGACCTACACTTTTTATAATGACCTGCACTTTTTACAATGACATGCACTTTTTTATAATGACTTGCACTTTTCATAATGACTTGCACTTTTCATAATGACTTGCACTTTTTATAATGACTTGCACTTTTCATAATGACTTGCTCTTTTTATAATGACATGCACTTTTTATAATGACTTACACTTTTTATAATGACCTTCACTTTTTATAAGGACTTGTACTTTCTATAATGACTTGCACTTTTTATAATGACTTGCACTTTTTATTGTGACTTGCACTTTTCATAAAAACTTGCACTTTTTTTTGTGACTTGCACTTTCATGAAATATTGTGTTGAATTCTTCTGATCAGCATTAATGCGTGGTTGTGCTAGTTGTTGCCAGCCTGTTTCAATGATGAAGGCATATCCACTGGCGACTGACTCGATCATGTACTAAGAGCAGAGTAACAGCACCCATCTTCATCGGCCCTGTAGCAAAAATTAGCCGGCGAAGTAAAAAAAAAAAAAAAGGTTGAAATAGCTACAAAAAAACTGTCTATCGTCTCATCTTTCCTAATCTGTCCCCTCAATACTATCCCCTCGTTTTCAGTTCCGGCGCAATGCATGGCATATGTAGGGGTCATCCCTTGAGTGCTGGTGCTACTCCTAAAAAAAAAAAAAAATTATATCAGTCCATTTTTCTTTTCAAATAGTAGTGCAATAAAATTGTTGTTAAATTTTTTATTAAATATTTTTATTATTAAGATAAGAATTTTGTATTCAGACTCAAGTTCATATCTACAATATGCACTTTTTTTATCTTTATTAACTTCAAGTTATTTTATTAATAGTGGAATATTTAGAATATTTTTGTAATGAATGTAAATTTAATTTTTCAAACTTATTAATATTATTATCAAGATGAGAACTCCTTTATTGGACTCAAGTTCAAATCTAAAGTCTGATAATTTTTTTTTGCTAAGAATTCTTATTAAATTTAAATTATTTTTATTAAAGGCAGAATATCACAATATTTTAAATCATCAAACTAGCAATCAGTATTGATGTCGAGGCTGCTCGGCGTTCTCTGTTCAACTTTTTCCACTTCTCATGGCGCTACTAGTCATTAGGAATATCAACTATTTAATCAAAATTTTTGTCTAATAAAAATATGAGAAGTTTTTATATTCATTTTTTAAGTTAAATAACTTTTGGTTAATCCAAATTGCCTAACCCTGGCGATTACTATTTCAAATATTCCAATTTTCTCTTTACTTTTTCCTCAGCCATCGGCTGCTGAGATCAATAGTTTTTAGTTGTTTATGTGCAGGCAATTGAAATTTTTACTTTAATTAACAATGAGCGATTAAACAGAACGCGTGAGCTCATTTATTTTAAACACGAATAAAAATTTTTATTTCATGAACTTGTTAATTTTTAATTTTATTATTAAGATAGGAATTTTTAATTCATACTCCAGTTCAAATCTGCAATTTTTTTCAAGATTTTTTTTTTATTAAAATCAAGTTATTTCGAATACTTACAATATTTTTATAATCATCATACTAAAAAAATTTGCATTCATGTTTAATAATTAGTTTTGTTTACTATTGGGGTGAGTGCACACTGGCTGTTAAACTCCCACGGGAATTATTAACTCCAAAAAGTACTGGCACATCAACGCATATACAAACTTGGACTTTTAGTTTGAAAACGAAAATAACTCGTATCATATTCAACTAAGGCTCCTAACAGATAGTGAGAAATAAAAATACACTTGAGTACGAATGATGTGTAGCGGCCTTCGAAAACAGCTGTTCTGCTCTGCTGCGTATATTGTATAATTGAAACTAACGTTGCCTTTCCCTTGTGCCTTGGTATATTTATCTTGTGTTTCTGAATTTAAAACAATTTTAATTAAATTACATTTTCGAACAATTTTAATTAAATTACATTTTCGAACAATTTTAATTAAATTACCTTTAACTCAATTTTAATTAAATTATTTAATTGCGATGAGCTCTAAGTAAAACAGTGTCGAAAAGCAGCATCGCCTCCTATTTTACCAGCAATAACTGGAGATATAGGCTAAAATATTTCTGTACCCACAACAAATGCAATTATTAAGCAGACGCAGTTTGAAATTTTCGGCTCGAAAGTAAAAATTTTCTCTCACTTATATATTCTGAATCTTAGCTGAGTGGGATGAAAAAATGTTGATCAGCATCTTTTTTATATATTTAAATATGTTTTTACATAAAAATAAATTTTATAAAAATATGTCATGTCTTAACCGAAATTAGAAAAGTGAAAGGCAGCCAAAAATCTATTACGCAGAAACTTATAGGGATGGCGGGGCTATTGGTTTTTATTTTATTTGAAATGAAAAAGGAGCAGTCGCAACGAAACACTGTGATCTCTAAAGGACTGTGTTATTCCATTTTCTATCACAAGAAGTTGAAAACATCAATATTGAAGTCATATAGAGCCAACAAGATCGCTCTACGTGTCATATAAAATAATGTCGCTTTGCTGAGGGAAAATCTTTGTTAACAAAATAGCCACATATATCACTTAGTTATTGGAAAGATATATTCAAAATTATGTTATGGAGCAAACAGAGATTCCAGAAATTTAATGCGAAAAAGGCCATTGTGGACATTCGAAGAGTATCATATTTGGAAAAGTATTTCAAGCCCTATTATTCAAATCAAGTCATGATTGAAGTCCCCATATCAACACCATCTTGTTTTAATCAAAACCTAAAACTCCACTCATTCTTCATGAAAAACCCTTTTGAATAAAATTACCCGAAAAACTATTTTTAATTATCGTTTAATAGCGCGCAGCACATGCGATTTTTATAACCATTTAATATTCATTTATTTTATTGCAACAAGTTGTAGTTTTTAGGATCTTGTTTAAAACTTGTCTCTATTAGTTTTTATGAACTTCATTTAATTTGGAACATGGCAAAACTACCCTAACAAATAAAGTTTATCCTTCTGCTGCTGTTGAAATAAGTGAACAGATTTTTATTATCATAAACCAGTTGCATAAAACACAGTCACAGTGTCTACTTCGGTGCAGTCTAATGTAACAAAAACGGTAGAAAATTGTTAGAATTGAGTTTAGATAAGAAAAATATTTATAAAATATTATATCCTTAAAAATCTCTCTAGGACATACTCCATTGCTACAACTAATTTCCAAATTGATCGTTGAAAACTGATTTTCCTCTGATATAATTTATTCGGTAAATGAATACAAACTTATAATTATGATTGTATTCTGATATTTTTAAGCTTAAGGTCTCTTTATTTTGGTTTAATTTTTAATTTCAATATTTCGTCACTCCTTTGTGTGACTTCTTCAGGAAATTAATTATTTAATTTGATATGAAAAAATATGTTGTTTGTGAAACCAGAAGAATTTAACTTATAATTATGATTTTCTGCCATCTTTTCCACTGTGTGTCGCCACACAATTTCTGTAGAGTTGGAATTTTTGCTATTCGGTGTTGAAGTTTTCTCGTTTTACTGTTGTTGGCTTTAATAAATTTTTAGTGGAAAACTTTTGCACTTTATTTCCTACTCATTGTGCGAAATTTTAATAAACAGTTTTATTTCAGCGATTTTTCACTTGTCGTAAAAAGTTGCAAGAAAGAAAAAAAAGGGAACTTTTTCAAAGCCAACACATCATAATAATGATCATTATCAAAAGCATTTTAAGAGAGCTCATGGTCATGATGTAGCCAATTAAGTAGCTGATAGTGGTATGAACGATTTTAATCATTAAAATGGTTAAGATACCTTTTTGTTGGCAGACATTTTATTAACAATATTTGACTGAATTTTTTTCTTTTTTTGGAAATCTTTTAAACTACTTTGTTTAACAAAAATTTAAAAAGCTGACAGTGTTGTAAACTTATATTAAAGGTTCTATTAATACTGCCGGAAATAGGTAATTGGAAAATATGTATTTACTTTACTTAAAGGATAATGGATGAAATAGTTAAATTTAAATCATTAAATAGTTAATAAGAAAATTAAACTAAAAATTTTGTTAAAAGCGGTATATTTTAACATTTTTTAAAATGACTTGCACTTTTCATAATCACATGCACTTTCTAAAATGACTTTTATTTATTATAATGAGTTGCACTTATTATAATGACTTATACTTGCTATAATGACATGCACTTTTTATGACGACTTGCACTTTCTATAGTGACTTGCACTTTCTATAATAACTTGCACTTTTTACAATAACTTGCACTTTTTATAATGAATTGCACTTTTTACAATGACTTATACTTGCTATAATGACATGCACTTTTTATGATGACTTGCACTTTCTATAGTGACTTGCACTTTCTGTAATGACTTGCACTTTTTACAATAACTTGCACTTTTTATAATGAATTGCACTTTTTACAATGACTTGCACTTTTTTATAATGACTTGCACTTTTTATTGTGACTTGCACTTTTCATAATGACTTGCACTTTTTATGATGACTTGCAGTTTTCATAATGACATGCACTTTTTATAATGACCTACACTTTTTATAATGACCTGCACTTTTTACAATGACATGCACTTTTTTATAATGACTTGCACTTTTCATAATGACTTGCACTTTTCATAATGACTTGCACTTTTTATAATGACTTGCACTTTTCATAATGACTTGCACTTTTTATAATGACTTGCACTTTTCATAATGACTTGCACTTTTCATAATGACTTGCACTTTTTTATAATGACTTGCACTTTTCATAATGACTTGCACTTTTCATAATGACTTGCACTTTCTATAATGACTTGCACTTTTTATAATGACTTGCACTTTTTAGTGTGACTTGCGCTTTTCATAAAAACTTGCACTATTTATTGTGACTTGCACTTTTCATAATGACTTGCACTTTTCATAATGACTTGCACTTGTCATAATGACTTGCACTTTTTATAGTGACTGACACTTTTTATAATGACTTGCACTTTTTATAATGACTCTCATTTGTTTCACAATGACTTGCACCTATTATAATGACTTGCACTTTTTACAATTACTTGCACTTTTTACAACGACTTGCACTTTTTGTAATCATTTGCACTTTTTATGACGACTTGCACTTTTTATAATGACTTGCAGTTTTTATAATGACTTGCATTATATCCTTACTAGTATAATAACTATGAAGTTACTCTATCTGTCTGTTACCTTTTCATGCTCAATACACAATTTAGGTGCTAAGTCTGTACTAAGTTTGTACAGTGAGTTGTGTTTTGCTCACTAAACCCACTTTTTAGCAATGCTGCAGTTGTAATTTTACTCAATATTATAACAATTTCACATTTATTGGACAATTGAAATTTTTGTTTACAGATAATTGAGCTCAATAATGTTATTTACTGCGATTAGCTCAATTAAGGCGTATGTCTGAGCACGGTAAAATATATCATGAGAATTGTCCCATAATGATTTTATACTGGAAAGAGTTAACTGAATCGGCTGAAAATGTTTAAACAATTTTCATTTGCTCATAAAATATAAATAAGAAAAATTGCCATGTCTGTGTGCATCCTTTTACGCAATTAAATTAAAGCAACAGATGTACGCGGAAACAATTTACATAAAATTAGCAAAAACGTCACGTGATATAAAGATAAAATAAGAACACACACACACACACACACGACATTAGACCATTTCAGCAGCCGACTTAACAAATTACCGCACAATTTAATGACTTTTTGCAAACAACAACAACAACAAAAAAGCAAATAAATAAAAAAACAAGAAAAAATATATAAGCAAAATGACTAATGAAAATAAAATGAACGTAAAATCTAACCAAACCGGCAAAAACAGTTTATAGCAATTTATTTTTATGGCCAGCATTTTATAACAAAATCAAAATATACTAAAAATAAAAATGAAATAAAAACGTAAAAGAAAATAATTCAGCAAAACGGCATTGTGGCTTAGGAGTCTGCAAAAATTATATACAAATGAAAATCAGCAGCATCCGAATGTTGGCGCAACGCCTCCAGAAAAAGAAGATTATCCTTCACGCATATTAATACAAACATAAATAATAATGATTTTGTCATTAAATCGGGCAGGAGTGTTTTTGTGGCCAGAATAAATAAAATTGCTACATAAAATTACAGCAGGCAGAGAGGGTATCTCCCACAAGGCACAGGTGTAAATTGCTGCCACTACTGACAAAAAAAAAGTACATAAAATATTCTTGGCTAACAACGCCATGGCTGAACACTTTCGGTGTGGCTGGTATCCGTTAGTGGCGAAAGGCAACACTAACATTTAAACAATTGTCCAAGTTAGTTTCATCTTGTTTGTTGATTACTTTTTATTGTGAAAACACTCGTTCCAATAACGATTCCAAGGGAAATGCGAGCAAAGTTTTGCAAACTGCATTGTGTTCGCATTGCTGGAAGATGATGGGCAGCAGCAGCAGCTCGTTTTAAATGAGCAACAGTTTCCATTTTAACGCCTCATTAACTTGACTTAAATGCAGCCACATGGCAATTATGGAGGCAGGTAGACTCAGAGCAGGTACGCAGATACAGAATGATGCTAGGGGGAGAGGGGGCAGTTTTGTCACTCCGTATATAATTTCCACAATATCAGTACATATGTCATATACCGATTGTGACAAGTGAAAAGGTTTTAACTCAAATAATTGGAACTTTACAGGAGAAGACTAAAACACAACTGAAACTGTATTGATCATAAGAGAAACTGGAATTATTATTCGTGTGTAAAATCGTTATTTTTAATACTATTTCAGTAAATTTTTGTGACCATGTGCATTTATGGGAAATTTCGTAAAAGTGCGAGTCGGGGTCTTTCTAATTGTGACCATCGATATATTCTCTGTAGTTACAAATAGGAAAGTTGAATAAACGATATCCGTCTGTCTGCAAATAAATTCGGTTTTCTGAAACCACCAGAAAAGCTGGAGACTTCTTTTTAAAATTGATGTTTTGGAAAAAGTCCTAAATAGTAGATTGAGATTGAAAGTCATCAAAATAGGCTTCCAGAGGTGGCAAATAGATTTTTTTTGTGCATAAAAGTAACAGACTAAAACTAAGTTGTTTTAATTAAAAATTTAGGAAAAATTAATTTGGTATTAAAAATCAAACAAAATAAAAAAGGACAATTCCAGTGCTGGACATAAAAGTAGGCAACTAAACCAATTTTTGTATGTAGTAAAAATTTTAACGAACATTTTTTATTGCTATATTAAATTGAATTAAGATTCTATAGGCTAATTGTTCAAAATTTTAATTTAAATCTCAGAAAGACATGATAAATATTCCAAGGCACAAGGGCAAGTCAACATCAGTTTTTGTTATTCAACTTGCACAGCACAGCAGAACAGCTGTTTTCGAAAGACGCAAAAAAAATTCAGAAAAATGGGACATGAAGAAAAATAATCAAACGGTAACACGGGTATTATAACAATAACATGTTAACATCAGGTTGATACAGTTCTCGTATCCTTTTTCACAAAAAAATTTGTCTAAATAGGAACTGTTATTACATTCAAGTGAAGCCACCTAATAAGTGGTGACAAACACAATACACATGAGCACTGATGATGAAAGGGTTGCGTCTTTCGAAAACAGCTGTTCTGCTCTGCTGTGTAAGTTGAATAAAACTGATGTTGACTTGTTTTTGTGCCTTGGAATATTTATCATGTCTTTCTGAGATTTAAATTAATTTCGAACAATTAGCCTATAGAATCTTAATTCAATTTAATATAAACCAATTTTTTTTTTTGTATATTTCAAACCTATTTGATGTTTTTGAAAAAAAATTCTCTTTTATGGCAAATCAAAAGGCCAGAAAAGTAGCTCCAGACTTGGGAAACTAACTCTTTTCTTTTAATATTAAAGTAACTAAATAATTCATACAACTTACGATAATGATCGATTTTTGCATTTAAAATGTATTGAAATTTTGATCGATATCGAATGCCGCACATTGTAACGAAATTGGCCAAAAAAATAGGTAGAAAATTTTATTTACTTTTAATATTTTTTTATAGAAAATACTTCTATTAGTTGACATATTATCTAAAAGTCTTGCGTAGTTTTTGAATCCTTGTAGCCCCAAGTTTAGGTTTGCGTGCAACGCAATTTGATTTGGTGGAAGAACCTCAAATATCACTCGTATTTGTTGCTAAACTGTTTTCATAACGGCGTGTGTTAATTGTTCGCAGTTATACAATTGATTTCCTATCAGTGGTTAGTTGTCCAATTAAATTAGGAAATCAATTGTTTTTTATCTGTTTTTTTAATTTTTTGAAAAAAAGAAAATTTTCGAGGTGGACGTATCCTTAATCGGAATTGAATGAAATTTAGATGGACCATTAAAGATTCTATAACTAGTGTCTGATTAAGTTATCTTTTTCCCCTTCTCCGTTATGCCAATTTGTAACTTAAGAATACATGGGAAGGACACGAATCCTTGGGACTTAAATGACCAAACTTTAATGGCTTTGTAATAACTTCTTCTATTGTTGGCCACTCGTTATATGTAGCCAGAACACTGTGTTCCATATTTTGCCCCCTGCGTTACGAATTCCCACATCATCCAGCTTATTCTCCATATATACCCCTCTGTGACTATTTTGTTTTTCCAAGCCTAAAGAAATGGCTGAATTGCAAGGATTTTTCTTAGAAACCATTTTACAGAATAGAAATACACCAAAAAAAATTTTATTTTATATTAATTTATATTGAGCTTGAGGCTTATTTTTATAAAAACTATTTATTTTATAATTAATTCAATATTTCGATATCCTCTGGATATCTTCTTCAGGATAACAATTCAAAAATTATTTATAATAATTTAACAATAACAAAATTTTTAAATTATATAAAGTTAAATATTTTTGTTGTTTTTTTGTTTTTGTATAAAATTGAAAAATCAAAGGCTGAAAAAATAGAACAATATAAAAAAAAAAATATTTTTCGTAACATTTTAGTCGAAATAATTTTAATAACAACAATAATAAAAATATAATAAGAAAGTTTAGCTAGAGAAAACATGCCAAGGACTAAAGAAATATTAAAAAAATTCGTTTTACTCCCAGGAATTTTTCCCAAAATTCCACTTCGACTCGCAGCTAAAATGTGCTCCCTTTTTAGCTGTCAGCTCCTGCTGGCCAAAACTGCGCCACATTAACCGTTAAAACTTTAAATTTAACTCTAACTACCTGCTTTTAATTCTACTGCGTTGCTTACGAAGTTGGTGTTGTTAGAAAAGTGTTTGTGTGTGAATTCGAGCCATTTACAAAATATCAAACAACAGCCAAACTCTAGTCTGTAAAAACAATCCTGTTACCTTCTACAACTACAAAAAGGGAAAATAACAACAGCAGCAACATCAACAACAACAACGCCAATAATTTAGCAATTTCAGTTCACTTTAATTACCCGCCACATTTCATTTTCGTCCATAAAGTCACGTGAATCTGTACAATTAGATGTGATGGTTTTTTAAATGGCCAGAATGGAACATTAGGGAGTTTAAGCAGCAACAACAACAAACAACAAAATAAATAAATAAATAGAAAACTTTGTTCTTCTTGCACTTTCAGGTAGACACTGTTATTGTTTCTCTGCTGTGTGTGTGTGCGTGTGTGTGTTTGTTTTTTCTTCTGACATTATGATAAATATTAAAGGATATTGTCTTCTCCTGTGTTAACCTGAAAGCATATTGTTGTTGCTACATTTACCCGTATATCTTGCTGTACCGCGTAAACAGTTTAATTGAAAAAAAAGGCCAAGATAAATATAAAAACATTTCGTTCCATTAGCTGACTGCGAGCTTCATATTTCTGTTAGTATCCTAAGAATGAAGGTGCGTCATAGCCAATAGCGCGGAGTAGCAATATTGCCATCGTCATCATATAATGATGCTGTTGTTGTTGTTTTTTTTATATTTTATATTTTTTTTCTCTGAAACTTATTTTGTTTGTTGTTTCTTCTATTTAATAAACAATGTGTGTGTTAATGACACTTCTTGTGTTCTTTTAGGTTTCTCGAAAATTAACCACGAAGATGTAATTAAAACGATAGAAAAATGAAAATTGTCTGCACTTTCTGTGGAATTAAATGGAAGACGGTGTTGAGTGCAGAGGTAAGTGAATATTTGCCATAATTAATATATTGACTTTGATGTAAAACTAAAGCTTTAAAAATGTGTAATTTAAAAGAAATTCTATCACACGAATAAGTAAATTGATTTTTAAAGAAATTATTTTTAAAAAATCTCAGTTATTTGTTAGGAAGAAAAAAAATGTAATAATAAGATAAGAAAAATAATTTTATTACTGATTAAGTTCCCAAAAGTGTTCACTATTAGTTGAGGATAAAGGGAAATGCGGCACTACGTAAACTTCTAGGAATATGCCTCTATATACGTGAATATCATAATAACGCCAGTACACACTTGTAGGTAAGCATCCTCGTCTAAAGGACTTAGGGCAACCGACCTTAAAAAAATCTCCACAGGTTTATTTACAATTGACTTGACTTTGGGTCAAGGTTAATTTTTATGTGTTTAACTTTTATTGAAAATTATTAAACTTTTATTCAAAATTATCGATTATTTTGTGAGTTTTATTTATTCCTCAGAAAATAAGTTTTTCTTTTTATTTTTATTGATTCGTCAGAGAATAAAACTTGTTTCTTGATTTTTATTTATTCCTGAAAATGAAGAACTTGATGATGGACCACTTGACAATGAAAAGTGTTTAACGCTTTTAATTCATAAGATCAATTAATCAATCAAGAGTTAATTTTTATTTGCTAAAATTAAAAAAAAAAAAAAAAAAAATTAACAATTTATTTGCTAAAACTTTAAACACAATAACGACAGCAGGCTACACGAACACCGACTACCAAAGCCATTGACTACAATCGTCACCTCGTAGTAAAAAATAATTAAATAATTTTTAACATGGCAGCTACATTGTCAACATCTCATTTCAGTGGTGCCACTTTCATATATAAAAAAATCGCTTATTCTAAATCTATTAATAGACCGAAACAAAATTAATAATAAAAACACTTTATTCGTCTATAGCTCTTTATTGTTTTTGCATTTGTAATAAATACATTTTCATGTCCTTTTATTTCTTATGGCACTATGAAAATGAGTTTATCAGTTGTTTCATATGTGACCTAGGTTAGATTAGATTTAGGTTGAAAAGAGGGGCATAAGCATCCCAATCCGTCCTGGATTACACTTAGGCCTCATAGGCCTGTTGTGCGCTCTATAATAAGGAGTTCCCATTCCACTGTAGGGAGCCTGCACCGATACCATGTGACCTAACTAACGTCTTTTATCGATAGCGGCTATCAAATATATACAAAATTAGAGTATTCAAAATAATGGAATTTTTACTCAAAAAAAGAATCAGATACAAAATCTCAAAATTTAATAATACTTTCAATATGTGAATAAATATGTCTAAGAATAGCTAGAAAGAATTTTTTTTTATCTAGGACCAGCACTCAGGAGATGACCCCTATATATGCAATGCATTGCGCTGGAACTGAAAACGAGGGGATATTATTAAGGGGACAGATTAGGAAAGATGAGAAAATAGACGGTTTTTTTTGAGTACTTTGAAATGATACCCATATCTTTTATTTGTGGCCTATATTCTAGGAGTTAACCAAAAAAAAAAAATAATAATAATAAATAAATAAAATAAAAAATAAATGTCGATAGAGAATGCAAAAAATAAAGAAATAAAAATTATTAATATTTTAAACGGGCTTAAGTTTGAATCTGCATGACTGCAAATGATTTTTTATTATTTTATTAATAAATGAATTTGTTCACATTCTATTTATTATTATTTGTTTTTTTATTAAGATTGAAATATTAAGAATATTTTCAAAAAAGCGAAAAGAGGTACATGGAATATTGGAGATATTAATCGTCAGGGTTGGGGAATTTCGAACTAACCAAAAAGGTAATAACTTAATAATATGAATGTGGGAACTTCTCATATTAAATTTTCGTTAAAAACATTGGTTAAATAGTTGATATTCCTACTCACTAGCACCACTTGCAAAAGTGGAAAAATTGAACAAAGAACGCTGATGAGATACCGTAACGGCCTCGAAATCAGTACTGATCCATTCTGCTGGTTTGATGATTATTGAAAATATTCTTAATATCCCAATCTTAATATAAAAATAATAAATAGAGTTTGAACAAATTCATTTATTAATAAAGTAATAACAAAATCATTTGCAGTCATGCAGATTCGAACTTAAGCCTGTTTAAAAAATTAACAATTTACATAAGAAAGTTGGACTAATAAAAATTCAATAAAAATTACAAAATAATTTCTATTCTTGAAAGGGCTATTAAATTATTTTATTTTTAACAATTTTCATATTCTTAACCAGTTTGAAAATATTTTTAAACCCTTATTTATTTAAGATGTTTCACTGTGTTGGCAGCACTAATTTATTTATTGTCGCCTATGAAAATAGAAATTAGTTTAATTTGACTACAACCACAAAACTAGCACGGACAACAACCTGCCGTGTAGCCGTTAAAATAATCGTTCCCATATAAACACATGTATTCTATTTCTGACAATTTGTAGTCGGTAGCCTGTTGTCGTCGTGAATGTGTTTAATGCATAAGTAATAAATAAAACCTAGAAAATAATTTTTTTAATGAAAAATAAAACTGTGAAAATACTAATTAAAGTATAAGTTTTAACCGGTAAGGTCCCTGGGAGAACCCAAAAGTTTTCTGTTTTTATTTCTGTTTCCATATTCAAAAGACAAAGGAAAATTTTTATTTTATTTTTTTTACTTCGGACCAGCACTCGGGGAATAATCCCTACGTATGCTGTGCTTTGTACCGCAACTAGAAATCAGGGGATAGTATTGAGAGGACAGATGAAGAAAGATGGGAAAATAAAGCAATTTTTATACCCTTCACAAAAAAGTGAAAGGGTATATATAGGTTTACCATTCCGTGTGTAATTTCTTCGATATCAATATAGGGCCGCATAAAGTATATACATATATTCTGGATCCTTATGAATAGCGATAACGATTGAGCGATGTCCGTCTGTCCGTCTGTCTGTACGTGAAATCGGTTTTCCCAAGCCCCCAGAAGAGCTAGAGACTTCGTTCTTGGACCGTTGGATTGGAAATGAACTTAAAATTCAGAAAGATCCGAAGAATAGCTCCAGAGCTGGAAAGCTTACACCTATTTCTCGACGCAAAATTTATACCAAAAATCACTTTCATGTATTATGAAATACATATTGCACTTGTCCATCCCTGGATTCAAAATTTTATTTTTTATTTTTGAAGTTTTGGTACCAAAAAATTTTAAATTTTTCTTAAAAAAAAGTTACTTTATACCTCATGAAGCGTTCCACTGATGAAAAAAAAAACTAAAAATTAAAATTTCGCTTCCAGGGTTGGAAAATCAATTATTTTTTTAATGTTTGTAAATTAAACCTATTTCTTGCTTTGGGAAGCCTTATAGACCATTATTATAAACTAAAAAAATAAAAAAGATTTTCCAGGGATGGAAAATTAAAAATTTTTTTTTCGGCCCATTCCGTATTTTGTAGTACATGTAGTAACTAAAATTGTTAAAAATTTTAAGTGTTTCTTTAACAAAACCTCTTAATACGTCATGAAGATTTGCATTGGCCAAAAAAAAATTTTTAAATTCAAATTTTGCTGCCAGGGGTGGGAAATTGCATATTTTTTTTATACGTGAAAGTAATCAAACAGGCAACCGATGTTGTTTTTTTTTTTTGCTAACTAAAACTGTTTTATAATTTAGGAAGAACAAAATTGGTATCAAAACTTCAAAAATAAAAAATAAAATTTCGAATCCAGGAATGGACAAGTGCAATATTTCATAGTACATGAAAGTGACCAAAATGGTTAAAAATTTGAAATTTTTCTTAAAAAAAAGTTACTTTATACCTCATGAAGCGTTGCACTGATAAAAAATAACTAAAAATTGAAATTTCGCTTCCAGGGTTGGGAAAATTAAATTTTTTTTTTGGTACATGCAATATTCTGTAGTACATGTAATAACCAAACTGGTTACAAAATTTGAGTTTTCTTAAACAAAACTACCTTATACCTCATGAAGATTTACATTGATAAAAAAAATTTAAAAAATTAAAATTTCGCTTGCTGGGTTGGAAAATTGAAATTTTTTTATACATAAATTAAAAACTATCCTAACTAAAACTATTTTATGTTTTAGGAAGAACAAAATTGGTATCAAAAATTTCCCAAAAAAATCAAAATTTCGACTCCAGGGTTGAACAAATAAAATATTTTATGGTACATGAAAGTGACCAAAAAGTTTAAAAATTTCAATTTTTTTGTCAAGTAAAACTATGTTACATCTCTTAATTAAACCTACTTCCTGTTTTAGCAAGAAAGAAAGAAGAATTACATCTGTGAAGGGTATTTAAGATTCGTCACAGCCGAATATAGCACTTTTATTTGTTTTTATCTATTTTTTTGCTCCAGGGTCGATGAAGGAGGTTACCGTTCCTCAGCTCTTTAGTACATGATAGTGACCACTAGCAATAACTAACACAACTATGAGCTAATGCAGATCCGATATTTATATTATCAGGACCCTCCGCTTCATAGTCTTATATCAACTACTTTAGCCACCATTTCCCTAGGGCACTTATTTTTCAGATAATATTATTTCATTTTAAAAGCACTCCTGATTTCTACTGTAAGTCAAAAAAGTCATATTATTCCAATATGCCTCTATGAAAAAAGGATCTTGTAGGAACCCCCTTTAAGTTTAGATTAAAAATTTATAAATCCTATATGACATTTACAATCTGACTATTTACTTCTACAATAAAAAAAATTAGTAAATTTCATGAAAGCAGTTCAACAGATTGATCAGGCCGTAAGCAACAATATAAATTCTTTGTGGAAATTAACGTACTCCTCAGCTGTCCTGATTACGTTCTATTCTCGACGAGTACTATAACTTATTTATTATTTATTACGTACTCAGCTGTTCTATTCTCGACGAGTACTATAACTAATACGTGTGCCTTTTTCTTATTAAATTTAACTATTTTTACGGCAAACATACATCAGGGTAATAAATAATTTTTTTAAATTAATTTATATGCATCCATATTGACATATTTGCCTTCAAATGTACTAGACACTGCAATGCCTCATCTGATCCTATTCTTTTATCTTATAAAAAGAAACAGCAATTAATTAAAAACCAGAGAAAGGAAGTAAATACACACACACAAAACGCATTGAAAAATCAATTCCTTAAATCATAAGAAAAGCCAATTAAGTAGTTCAATATATCAAATGCCTTCAAAACTCTCATCTTACAATTTGCAACACACACACACACACACACACACTCTCACACACATCCATACTTGCAACTGCATATTTGCCCAAGAAATATGTGTAAGTCAGCAGCCTGCAACAAGAGAGAGATTAAAGACCACAACCATTCTTACCTTCATTCAAGCCTGTTAGTGTTTCAAGTCCTTGATGATGGTGTGAGTAAGCATTTTTGTATGTATGAGTACTTGAAAGCTCATACCAAATTTAACACTCTCTTACATCTTCTTATTGCGGTTTGTGTTTAATTAATACATTCGGCCAATTGTGTACATCAAATTGGCTCATTGATAAGGACACACACACAAACACACACACACTCACACTCGTATGGTTGTCACAAAGACATTTGCCCATAAACTTTAAGTAAAAGATGATTCCATATATTTGATTTTATGTTGCATGTATGGGATCGTTTATCATATTCTGGGAGATACACTCGTAAAAATGATTGCGAATTTTTTCTTGTTTCCTACATTGAAGAGATCTATGAAAGGACGACGTTTAGCGATGATTGAGGAGCTCCAAGGGGGCTACTATGTAATTCGATTCGGAAGAAAATACTTTCTACTTTCAATTTTAAGAACATACAATTCCGAATAGTTTATTTTTTAATCGAATTAAGGAGTAACACCTCAGGACATATGAAAAAGTGCATATCGATGATTGTAAAACGCTCTAGTACAAGTGTATTTTATCCGAGGGTGGGCCAGAGGTTTCTGTAAATTTTTCAATGAATTACTGAGTTTTATGTAAAAATATATATTATTTTTTTATATAGTCTCCCCTGAGTTCCACTTGCTCCAGCATTTCACTAATTTTTTTATCCCTTTCAAAAAAATATGATTTGATGAGGTCATAAAAATGAGTATTTGCTTGTGAGATCATTTCGTCGTTGGAGTCAAATCTCAAGTTTGGGAACAAAAAAATTGTCGCTTAAGGCTAAATGTGGAAAATAGGATGGATGGTAGAGCAATTCGTAGCCCAATCTAAGAATTTTGCAATGGCAACCCTCGTATTGTTAACAAAAGCGGCTCCCATTTGGGGAAAGCTGTCTCATACCCAAATGGCCATTCAAAATTCAAACCTCTAAATGCCATATGAAAGACTTATGGCGTCCACAATCGCTCACTTTCAATCTGAATGTGTGTGCCGTTGGTTGAAGTAGTAGAACACAAGACTATGAAGCGGAGGATCCTGAGTTCGAGCCCGCGCTGGGTCATGAAATATTGTGTTGAATTCTTTTGATCAGCATTAGTGCGTGGTTGTGCTAGTTGCCAGCCTGTTGCAGTAATGAAGGCAAAGAACTGTTCACTGACACTATCATGTACTAAAAGCAGAGTAACAGCACCATCCTTCGTCGGTCCTGTATCAAAAAATTAGCCGGGTAAAAAAGGTTGAAATAGCGACAAAAAAAATCTCTATCTTCTCATCTTTCCTCATCTGTACCCTCAATACTATCCCCTCGTTTTCAGTTCCGGCGCAATGAAATGCATATGTATGGGTCATCCCCTGAGTGCTGGTCCAAGAAAAACAGAAATAAAAAATCGTTGATCGTCTAAAACCATATAGTGAATTTATCTTAATTGTTTTGAACGTAGAGATTTCAACTGATCGTCCAAAACGTTCGGCATCTTCCGCGCTGGAAATTCAGTAAATCACTTCTTTTCCATGGAAATGCATGGAGCAGAGTCAGCATCATATTTATCAAGGTTAGCAGCCCTCGTTTGCATGATGTTCCCTTTTTTCCAAAAAATAATTCTTAATGAGCACACGAAAGTCACTTTTCTCCATTTTATTCTTAAAAAGCGTCATAGTCTGTTATCAACGACTGCCAGACACAAGCTAAATGATACAGATTGTTAACATATTTTTTTTGTAACTCAGACCAGCACTCAGGGGATCACCCCTGCATATGCAGTGCCTTGCACCGGAACTAGGATGGAGGTGATATTATTTAGGGGACAGGGGAAGAATGATGAGAAGATAGAGAATTTTTTTTGGGTATTTGAACCTTTTGCTGGCTAAGTTTTTGCTACTGAGCCGACGAACGAAGGTGTTGTTCCTCGGCTCTTCAGCACATGATATTGTCAATCACTGCCGGTAATAGTGGCTTCGTCACTGAAATAGAATGACAACAACTAACACAACTATCCACTAAAGCCGCTTTCACACTATAAGACTGAGTCGTATGATCTTCATTCGAATTTTTCCTTTGAGAATGCTTGAGATGCCGACAAATTTAACGTATCATTACAAAACGCTTTCACACTATCACACTTAAAACAATTCATGAAATCTCTGTAGTAAGCTGTTGCAAAAAAAAAACAACCCTGATAATATGAAATGTTTCAGCTTTTAGAAAAATTTCAAAAAATGGAGAGAGCCATCGGTGTGTCAAATTTTACTTCTCAATTTATGAGATTTTACTTAAGATCGCTTTCACACTATAAGACTTTTCATATTATTTCGAATTTTTGGCAAATCTTAATACTCAGTCTTATAGTGTGAAAGCCGCTTAATGCTGATCAGAAGAATGTGGCATACAATATTCATGACTGAGTGCGGGGTTGAACTCAGGACCTTCCGCTTCATAATCTCGTGTTAACTAGTTCAGCCAAACAGCAACTCCACCTTTTGACAGGAGTCAACTGACAGTTGCCTGTTGACAACATCAGTGTTGACATTTGAATTAAGAGGCAGGAAATTAAAAAAATCAGGGACATATTGAAGAGCCCTCGTACTTGGAAGAGTACAAATTATATATTGATGAAAAAAATATATATGTTTTGCGAAAAACGTAAATTCACGGACATTAAACAAAAGTATGCTACTCATTGATACAAGTGTAGCGGCTTTCGAAAACAGCTGTTCTGCTCTTCGAATAAATAAAAGCTGATATTTGACTTTCCTCTGCGCCTGGGAATATTTACTACGCCTTTCTGAATTTTAAACAAATTTTCGAAAAATTAGCCCATCAATCTTAATTGATTGTTCGATAAAAAAAACTCACATACGAAAATTCGCCTTTTTTTATTATTTTTTTTAACTACTTTCGTACTAGAACAACTAAATTTTTACTGCCTGTTTTTGTAAAACTAATAAAAATTTTCATATTAAATTGAATTAAGATTCATAGGCTAATTGTTCGAAATTTGTTTTTAAATCTCAGAAAGACATGATAAATATTCCAAGGCACAAAGGAAAATTTTCGTTTGGGTATTTATATTGAAACAAAAACTAATTTTGAGTTTTCTTTATTGTTGCTTCAATATAAATACCCAAACGAAAATTTTTATTCATTTTACAAAAACAGCCAGGTAGTTAATTTCATTTTGTTTTCGAGTGTAACTTTAGAGTTACAATTTAATATTCTTCCATAAATCACTAACTTCTCATATAAAATGTTGTCACTGTCCAAAATGGTCTCATCGATGTGTCTTTAAATAAAATCAACACCAGGTTTGACGACACAAATGCCACAGATGACAGTGTTGATGGACAACTCATACATGAAACAAAAAACTTAGCACATAAAACATTTTAATGAAAGTGTTAAGTGTAGCAAAAATGAAAAAGGGAAAAAAAGGGAAAAACAAATCTCAAACGATACAAAAAAAAATTCAGTGGTAACGTGTGCATAATATGTAGAGAGGGTTAACCAAAAATCGCTTAACAGCTAAAATTTCAGCAATTTACTATTTTCACTTTTAAGTGGAGAAGGGAAATCATGCATGTGGCACACACGCACACACACAATCATATTATATTTACATACTTAAGAACCAGTTTTACCACAACAATGGCATTGATACAGCGCACTGTGGGGTGAAAGCCCTCACACGTGGCAATTAATTCAAAAGATTAACTTTAACTTTCACAAACGTATTCGGTACCATATGGAAGTAGATAAAATTCTACATCACTAACTGCAAAAACAAAAGTTCTTGGTAATTCACTTTATTTGCAGTTCGTGTTCAAAGTTCAATCATTTTTGTTATATTTGCGCGCATTGAATAAAAGAGAAAATTTTTATATTTCAAGTGATTATACTTTTTGTCAAGACTTCTATAAGTAAAAATTTTGATAATGGAACCGTCAACTTCAGGTACATGAGCATTTAAAAAATTATTTTTTGTTTAGATAAATGTTTTAGAAATCTTTTAAAAAAAATTAAATGTCTCCAAAAATGTGTTATTTTTGATATATACATTGAGTTTCAACAACTTTGCGGATGATGCTTTTATGCTCTTAAAATATAAGATTTTAGCTAATAAATCCCAGAATGTATATTTGCGCATTTGGGCGATTTTTGAGTTATGAAGTTTTTTGTGAAAGAGTTCCGGTTGCTAAAAATCAATGTGAAAAAAACCAAACAAAAAAAACAAGTTGTTTTTATTATAATTTTTATTATTTTTTCTAAAGGCACATAAAGTATCCTCTAATTTACAATTTAATTTACTAATTTATCGTTTTTCATTCCAAAGTTGCAGCAAAAATAGTCAAATAAGACCATTTTCTCCAAAATACAAAAAAGGCCATAAAAGGTTAACAAATTTTTTTTTTTCAAAATTTTTTTTTTTAAATGCTAGTTTTTTTTTTGTATTTATTAATACTCATCAATAAAAATAACAACATTTAAAAATTACGAGTTCCATGTCGCCACTTTCTCTACCATTCACCCCACTGTGCAGCTTCAAAATAGTGACAAAAAGTTTACTCTAGTGGGTGGGGTTGATAGTGTGAAGATCTTAAATTCCACTTGATTGCTTGAGTAGAAATATTAAAAAGTCTGGAACGTGAATTTTGTTAAAATTAAACTTCGCTTAGCAGTAAACTGGTTCAAATTAGTTTCTTAACGATTTAAACAGATTTTGCTAGCAAAAAGCAATTATGGTTTCAATATATATTTAAATAAGATTAAAGGGATTTTAGCATTTTTTTCCCTCGTGTAGATTTCACTGGGCTAGTGCAGATCATCAGGGAATAATTACACAAAAATTTCTTAGGGCCTCTATTAAGCGGGATGGCCACACATCAAACTGACGCTTCAAACTCGGCTTTTCTTTGATAGTGTTAGTGAAAAAACTCACACGTATGGTTTGATGTGAGTTTGAAGAATATCGAAACAATTTAGATTTTCACTGCCAAACAGAATTTTACCAACACATACACAAGTTTGAAGCATCCCTGCAGGAGATCGAACTAGTATAAAATTAGTATTGTACTAGTACAAAAATCACCAGTACTAGTTCCCAACTGTGAACTTTCCTATACCATGTTAATGCTCAAATTAACATTGAGTGTGTTTGGAAAATTACTAGTACCGTTGGTACTAGATGGAAACTAGGGGGATACTAGTACTGTTAGTACTAGATGAGTACTAGTATAATTTCTTCTAGTCGGATACTAGTACAATCAGTTCTGCATTCAGAAATGGTTTATAAATATATAAAAAAAAGTCCCTAAAGGCAAAGTCTTCTAATACAATTCTTTGTTTCAAATTTGAATTTGTTTAAAAATTGTAACAAATAAAAATAAAATAAATGAAGATGCGATTTAGCAATTCGCTTTAAAACATGATCAAAAAGTAATATGAAATTCTAAAAGTCAAATCAGTCTACAAATGAACTACTTGAAGTACTAGTACTTTTCTGTATATGTTCAATCACCTTTTTAACTAGTGCTTGCTATACTAGTAATCGTACCAGTACCTTAAAGACAATTAACGCTTATCCTCCTGCAGGGATCAGTTTGATGTATGGCCATGCCTCTTTACAGCTTTATGTTAGTTAAGAGAAAATACACACTTATTGCTACCCTGGAAGTAGAATAAAACTAGTTCTCCTAGTGCCTATTTTTTTGAGTGGGTGTAAAAGGTAAAAATACATTTTATGGCGGCTAGTTAATGTCTTTCATTCAGCTTTGAGATTGAATTAATAAGAAATTGTTAAAAATTGAAAACTAATAATAATCTCTAACAAAAGGGGGAAAAACCGAAATTATAAAATATTGAATTTCACTTTTACCCAAACAGCAACAAAAGAAAAGGTGAAAAATAACTAAGAAAAAAAAAGGTGACATTGTCAAATGATAAAACATCAATCGCTTGACACCACACAGACCCATAAACAAAATTAAAAACGATGTATGAGTCCTTGAATATAAAAGTTGCTTTCAAAATAAAGTCTGCCATGCCATGCAAATATTTTAATATGGACGTTAGTTAATCATATCGAAAAGGGGAAAGCCTCACTATTCAATTTGAATATCATCATCGCCATCGTTTTCGTCATTGACGCCAATAATAGCAGCATCATCTTCACTCATCCATTTTACTTTTTTTTTTTACTTCAACCATACACTTGTAATCTCTGTGTATTTAAATGATTTTACAAAAGGCTTAATATTGTCATTTTACTTGGCTTTTGGTGGTATCGTCCTGGTAAAGGCGGAGTATACACACACACACACACACACACACCCATACTCATGTTGTCGTAAGTGCATGAAATGTAAACCGCGTATAAAATGATAGGCATCTTGCTTTGTCATCTGTTTGGTAGAGGTAACACATGAATACGAGGTATGTTCAGAAGCAAGGTACATTTTAATTTTTCACAAAAAGTATAAAGATTAAAGATTTTTAATTATTATTATATATTGATATTTTTAAGCTTAACCCATATCATCCCAGACATTTTTTTTGGAATAAGTTTATAAAACTTTGTAGTTAAATGGTAATTTGGGTCCAGAAAAAACGGAACCGGATGTCCGAATTTTTTTAAAAACTTTCATTAAACATTTTTTTTTAAATTATCATTAAACTTTTTTTTTTTAAATTTTCATTAAAAAAATTTTTTACAAATTTTCATAAAAATTTTTTTAAAATATATTAATTTTTTTTAAATTTTCTTAAAAAATTTTTTTACAAATTTTTTTAAAAACTTTCATTAACAATTTTTATTAAAATTTTTTTTTTTAAATTTTCATTAACAATTTTTATTAAAAATTTTTTTAAAAATTTTTATTAAAAATTTTTATCAAAAATTTTTTTAAAAATTTTCGTTAAAAAAGATATTTTCTTAGCCTTTCCTAAATAGAGTAAAAAAAATTGTAAATGCTTGAAATTTACTGTTCGAAAAATCGAACACTGGGACGAAATGGGTTAAGGTCTCTTTATTCTAATTTCAATATTTCGTCACTCCTTTGAGTGGCTTCTTCAGGAATAAAAATAAAAAATAAAAATAAAAATAAAAAAATAGCTATGCCGATAAGCCAGGATCCCGGGAAAATGGGAATATGTGGGCGACTAAAAATTGCTTTATTGTGTAGCTCTTGTGCTGCTCTATTAAGTCCAGTAGCCATGATCCTTAACAGTTGACTTCTTAATAGAGAAATTTGAATTTTAGTGAAATATCATATTTGGAAAAAGAATCACTAATCGAATGTACGTTGGCCGCGACATGTTACAATTCAGCATATTTTGTGAACAGACCTCGTATATGTGTTTATGGTTTTATATGTATGTATTATTATATTATAAGTGAAATATATTCATATGAAGTGTATTTCATGCTCTAAAGTCTTTCAAAAAGATTCACATCTTTTAATCTTTGTAATCGTTACAACAGCCAAAGGATTTCTCTCTTGTATCTGCTCTTGCCATCAGTATGCGGTTTATCTGAATAGAAATATATACGTGAAGGAGATGTATGTCAATGTAATTGTATTTTAATGACATTTTATTACAACCAAATCATTTTGTATAACAAATTACTTAATATTATTATAAAGGAATTCATATCGCAAATGAAATGAATTTTGTTTTCTTATTCTCATATTATTCTAAAATCCTAAGACTTTTTCTCGTGTCCTCTAATTTCCATACTGTTAATATCCTAATACTTAATAAAACGCCCAGCCTAATTCTACTTAAATATGTTAATTGGCCACAAATTAAAATGGCTGCTAGGCCACAAACAAATAAATCCATAAAATTCAATTAATGTGTATGAAGCTAAAGTTTGATTAACTTTTCATTTAAACCAAATGAAAATAGTCCGCGAAGTAAAAATCTAATTAATATTTCCGGCACGAATATTTTATTCCTATTTAATACAATTGAAACACTTCTAAGCAATAAGAAAATAAAATATATAAAACAATCCGCTTAAAATTCTTAATTTTCTTAAAAAAAAACAAGAAAAAGAAACAACAAGAAATATTCAGCCATAATTTATCAAAATATCCCTATAAAGGAAAAGTAAATTAAAAATCACGAACTTAAGCAAAGAACTGAAATATCAGGAGCCAAAGGACGGACCTCTGTAATATAAACTTCGCAAAGTCAAAATATAATTAATTTTCAAAATTAAGTAGAAAAAAAAATGGTAGCGAAGTCAACTAATAAACCAACGAAATCTTGGTAACACAATGAATTGACTAAATATCGCCAACACATTCAAACAAATGAACTGGATGCTCTTCTAATTGAAAAAGGACAAGGATAATAACAGTTTTACTTTGAGCTAGAAAGAGAAGTATACCTATTATAAATATTTAGCTTTTTAAGTCTCGGTTCGCACTATGAAATTTTATTTCATGAAAGTGGCAGTTTGTTGGTGAGAGGGGAGAGAAGAATGGTGTCGGGTACACACTTTCATGTTCACTGAAATTCTGTTTTGTATTGTAATTCGTGATTGATTTTACTTTATTTTTATATTCTTTATGTGAAAGTAAGCAAACAAAAATATTAAGTTTCATGAAATTAACTTTCAGTGTACAGACACGAGTGAAATTTTAAAAGAGAATTTCAGAAATTTCATGAAAGAAAATTTCATAGTGCGAACCGAGACTAAGGAGTTTCAAATGAGATTTAATTAGATGCACTTAGAAAGTAATTACATATTGAAGTTTTTTTTTGTAACTCTCCTCAAGGACATTTCAATTATATTTTTTTAAATATCAAAAGGTTTATGATTAATACTCATACCGTTTGACAAAAGAAAAAATAACAGCCGCAGCAATTCAATTATTAATTCAAAATTATTATATTCAATTTTGCTATAAATATGAGAAGGTGTTGTTAACAAATATGATGAATACTTAGAAGTATAAGTGGCACCAATAAAAATCAAAAATTGTTAAATAGAAACTTAGACAATGTTGCACAAAAAAATGATTGTATTCTGTTCCTGGAAAACAGTACAACCGATTTGGGGCTAAATATTTGGGAACGCTAATCATTAGACCCAAAATTATTAGGGTACAGGTGTAGCACAGGGCTACTCTAGCACTTCTGCTAATGAATCAATTATATTGAACCGATTTCCGATATGATATGGATAACAGTGCATCTATATAAAGTATAAAGTAAAATTCTATTACGAAACAATTAAGAATTCTTCCCCACAAAAATGTTTCCAAACCAAAAAAAAAAAAACAAGTATAAACGTTATATTCGACCGGGTCGAATCTTAAATACCCTCCAAATATTTAGTAAGGGAATTTAAAATGTTTAACTTGGTGGGACAGAGTTCCTTTATATAATATCGTACGTCAACGCCTACTGAAGGGGGCGGGGGTATAAATAGACAATATCATGTTTTCCACCGACGAACGTATGGGCATTGCTAGACCGTCTTAAACTTCATCACTAATCAAGAATATACATATTTACTTTATAGGGTCCAATTCTCTTTGGAGGGTATAAAAACTGTATTTTGGCGGGGTCTGTGGGGGAAATATTTCACCTTTGTCATAAAACTCTAAAAATAAATACTTGGGATAATTATATACAAAATTCAAATTTCTTTTTTTGATTAAGTCATTTAGAAGGCAAAGGGGGAGAGGGGGTAGGGCAGAAACATAAAACTCTAAAAATAAATGCTTGGGATGATTATACACAAAATTAAAAAAAAATTTTATTTATTTTTAATAGGGTCATTTAGCGGGCAAAGGGGGAGGAGGGGGTAGGGCAGCAACAGGCAGTCATAAAACTCTAAAGATAAATGCTTGGGATGATTATATACTATACAAAATTTAAAAAAAAAATTTTTTTTTTGGTAGGGTCATTTGGGGGGCAAAGGAAGAGGAGGGGGTAGGGCTGAAATTGGCAGTCATAAACCTCTAAAGATAAATGGTTGGGATGATTATATACAAAATTTAAAAAAAAAAAATTTTTGGTAGGGTCATTTAGGGGGCGAAGGGGAAGGAGGGGGTAGGGCAGAGTAGTACCAGGTTTCATCTCAGCTTCGTCATTAAAGCTTAAAAATGTTATTTTTAAGGAATGTAGGCTAAAAACAATTTGTTAAATTTTTATGCTATTTTTGCATATAATAACGCCCACTATAGTGGGCGGGGTCCAAGAATATATTTTTTTATGTTATGGCTCTAAGTTTAAGGCGTTGGACCGTATTTGACATAAAAATATATCATTTGCTTAACAAAATAACCAAAAAACTTTGAAAATTATGTTGTTTTTTCTGGGTTGGTTTAGTTCTTCTTAGGGGAACTTTTTTCCCTCTTGCCCGATTTAGCCCATCTTCGAACTTGACCTGCTCTAAGCTTTAAAATATATTTGTACCAAATTTCAACAGTCTGGCTCTTTTCGTTTGGTGTGAATCGTGATTTCCACAGACGGACGGACGGACATGCTCAGATCGTCTTAGATTTCATCACTGATCAAGAATATATATACTTTATGGGGTCTGAGATGGATATTTCTATGCGTTACAAATGGAATGACAAAGTGAATATACCCTCCAAATTCTTTTTTGGAGGGTATAAAAAGAAACGCTAAAATGTTAAAAACTAAAACAGGAAAATGAAATTATAGCGATTGTTGTAAAATACCCACATTAAATTAATGTGCCACAAAGTTGAAGCAATAATTTTCCGTTGAAAGTATAGACGAAGTGCAAGAGAAGAAAAAAATAATATATATTTTTTTTTTTTTTTTTTTGTGAAACAGAAAACTGCAACAAACAAGAGTTTCAGCTTTCGAACACCTCTGACCTTTAAAGTATTTTATATGAATTATTGTTGTGTTACGTGGTTGAAAGCAGAAACCTAAGTACGGGTGTGTGTGTAAGTGTACTCCAACTCACTAATACAATCAACTAAGGGTAGTCGTTATAGCTCCGCAGTCATCTAAGAAAGAATGAAAATCCTTAACTATTTTCACTAAAAAGATAGTTTCGCTCATTTCGTTTTATTAAATATTTGCTGCATTTTTTCATTGTGCGTGAGTGTGTGTTGGCCTGGGAAGCCCTTGCAGAAGCAGGGAGTTGTTGTCTGTGTTGGCTTGGTTACCTTGGTCAAGAAAATATTATTACAACACTTTTTGTTTGCACAAATATGTTTGTCTAAGAATTTTTTTCCTGTCTTCTTCTTGGCTTCATATCTAGTGCTCGTGTATCCTTTTGAGTGCTTTTCATATTAAACGAGCTTTTTTCCGGCATTTATGTGGTTGACTTTTATGAGAAAAAAAGTGCTCAAGTTTTGGGTAATTTACCTGGTCGTTGCTTGTTGTTGTTTTTCTTTGCAATTGTTTTCATTCTCATACTCATGGCTTTAGTTATTTTTTTCTAATGTAATGAATGATACCCACACATATTATGGCCGTATCTTAGAGACGATGACCGTTCTTGGTTATTAATATTGCAAGGATTTTACTGAGAAATTTAATATTTTATTCAGGATTTCTTTGGAATAGAAAAATAATGGAAAACATATTGAAAGTTTTGATTAATTGTTTTGTTTTATATTTAAAAATGTTCAAAGCCATATAATATTTAAATTTTCCTTTGTGACGAGTGTACATTTATAATTTTATGGGAAATCAATAATCATTTTGAAACTTTTGTAAATGCTGGGCATTGAAGTGTAGAACAAATTATTTCTGTTTATTATATCGACTATTAGTGGACGTCAACGTCACGACGATATCAAAAATGGGATACAGAAATATTTTTTGTGGGGATCAATTAAACCCTGCTGACGTCTTTACAATTTTCCCGAAGGGCCAAGAGGCTGTTAGGAACAAGAATGATAAAATAAAGATTACGCCAACAAGCTGAAATAAAAATAATTTTCTGCGCATGATGGAATTCTGACGTCACTCAACTTGTGTTCTGATTGGCTAATAAAATTCAGTTGGAGAACTATTATGTTATTGTAAAAACAGGACAGTGGGGCAAATTGCGATTTTTCAAATTAAATTTTTTTGATAATAAACAATTTTAAAAAATTATTTTACTTTCCACTTTTTTTTATTTGAAATTGTTAATTTATAGTTATTTTATATAAATATTGAACCCAATTGCTAATTATTTTTCTTTTTTCCCCATTCAAAACAAATTTTTTTCCTTGCAAAATATCAGCCATAACTTCTTTTGAGTTTCATCTCTTGGAAAACTGTAAAATGACACAGCGTTTTGAAAACAAACAAAATTTTGATAATAATATTACATTTTAACACAATTATTTCTCACTTGTTTTTTTGCTGTCACTTTGTTTGCAATTGCCCACTGCACATTTCATGTTTGCTCGTTTTGTTCTCTTTTCTCTTTAATTTAGGTTTTTTGTTTACAGTTTATGAGCCTTAAAAATCAAGTTTTAATAAGTTTTTTACACTTTCAGTTATTTAATAATTATTTTAATAGATTTATTTTAAAATATAACACAATTTATTATAAAATATAACAAAAAACTTGCACTTTCATAAATCCGATTTCATTTGCTTGTTGGAAATCTCTCTGACTAAATTGGAAATCTCTCTAAGTAAATTGTGTGAAGAGTTGCCAAATATAGCATAAAATATTAATTTTGTACGAAGAAGTATTAGTTTAGTATATAATAAACATTTGACAATCTCTTCGAGGGAACAAATACGTCATCAAACGGTAAATCATGCGCAAGGCGTAATCTTTATTTTATCATTCTTGGTTAGGAATACACAATTGATGACGAAAAAGTGTCCTATTTTTAATATAATATTGACTTTGACGTCGACAAATACTTACGGAATAAGAGGGATTATTTATTAATTGCAATTGAAGAATATGTGAAATATCAAATAAAAATTAAGATAAATCTGCATTTAATTGTTCGAACTTTGGTAATAATATATTTATTGACCTAAGCATTATTATTCACACTTAATCTCTAATCCGTGAATTTAAAAATTACTTTTTATTTAAGAATTGTTATTAAATTCGAATTTGTATTTAAAATATTTATTGAGGTTAGGAAGTAATGTGGCTGTAAAATAATGAAATATCAATATTTGGGGCTCTTCTTCTTTACCATTTATTTAGTAAAGAGTTGGAAAATTTAAACCATCTAATGCTACATTCTTAAACAAACAAAAATTGCTATTGCAAAAATTTACTTTGAAGGAAAACAATGCATTTTTGAACGAAATCATCTTTAGTGTTGAGCCCCATATTCAAATAGGAATATAGACATAAGCAACAATGTCGCATATGGGGTTCCCAAAAGCCACAAATAGTCCTCGAAAAACTATTCCTTATAAAATAATTTAATTCCTTATAAAATAATTTAATTCCTTACAAAATAATTTCATTCAAATAAGTAGCCCTAAAACTCCCTGACTGAAAGGCAAACTAAACAAATAAAAACGTTATATTCGACCGGGTCGAATATTAAATACCCTCCAAATATTAAGTAAGTGAATTTAAAATTTTTAACTGGGTGGGACAGAGTTCCTTTAAGACCCAATTTTAAATCTCTATTTTGACAGAGTCATTCCAGGAAGGGCCGTGCGGGAGACGTTTCACCTCTGCAAGATCAGAGAACAACTCAGCTTCTTATAGGCTTAAGGAATAAAAAATTTTCGATATATACGCTATTTTTGCATATAATAACGTACATCAACGTCCACTAAACGGGGCGGGGTTTAAAAATAGAGAATATCATGTTTTCCACAGACGAACGTATGGGCATTGCCTTAGACTTCATCACTGATCAAGAATATATATACTTTAAGGGGTTCCAGTTCTCTTTGGAGTGTCAAGGGCTGTGAGGTAGACATTTCACCTTTGCCTTAAAGCTCTAAAAATAAATGTGTCGGATAATTATATAAAAAATTTAAAAAAAAATTTGTTTTTATAGGGTCATTTTGGGTGAAAAGGGGGAGGAGGGGGTTTGGCAGAGTAGTACCAGGTTACGTCTCACCTTGGTAATGCTTAAAAAGGTTATTTTTAAGGAATGTAGGCCTAAGTAAAACAATTTTTTAAATTTTTACACTATTTTTGCATATAATAACGCCCACTAAAGGAGGCGGGGTCCAAAAATTATTATTTCTTATATCATGGCTCCAAGTTTAACGCGTTAGCATTTGCTTAACAAATATAAAAAAAAAAATTTTAATTACAGTAGTCGCTCGGTTATATGAACTAATTCAAACAGAGCCTGTTCACTAAATGGAGAAGTTCACTAAATCGAGAGAACATCAAATAAGTAATTCATATGACTTTTATTAAACAAAATTTTTTAGTTTTAATACGTGTTTCTTTTTAATAAGTAATGAACATGAAAGAAGTCCTGTACAACAAATGAATCTTTGAACCACTTTTGGAAAATTGCTGCCGTCATCCATGCGTTTTTAGAATGGCCATAATCAACGGGTGGAGTGAAATTGTTGAAACATCTTGGATTTTTTGCTTTCCCTATCACCATAAGCATTTTTACAGACCAGGAATGTAAGACGTGCTTTTTCGGTTTTTCTTCCATGTGCACTTTTTTCTCTTCTTAAAATGTATGTTTTGTCTGAAAGGAGTTTCCAAAATAGTCCGTATTGTAAATTTGATCATGTATTAAATTGTGTTCTACTATTAAAGAATGGGGTCCTTTTTAAAAGGTTCTACAAACTCCGGATTGGACGATAATTTTTTACCGAATATATTTAAAAACCGTATACCAAATCGTCGCTTATATTTCTGCAGCCACCCATCACTTGCAGTAAATAAATTTTTTCTTTCAATTGGTCGTTTAAATATTTTGCTTTTAATTTAATTAATTCACTTGTAGTGGGTAAATTCTTAAGTCTTTGTTGATTGAACCAATGATGTAGCTTCGCCTCCACCAACGGCATTTCAGCTTCTCTCAATATTTTCCTTTTAATTTTTCCTTCACTTTTTAATATGTAAGATAATCACTCAACAACGCAACACTCAAAACATTAACAAAATCAACAGTTTGAGGTTTTTCACTTATTTCGGGGAAGAACATACTTCCATTAAGACAAACATTTAAACAAAATTAACGGTTGAAAGCTGTTCACATAATAGAGATAGTCTGTGTTCACTCTTTAGAACCCCATGTGTTTAAATTCTGTTGTTCACTATTCTGGATGTTCATATAACCGAGCGGCTACTGTATGTTGTTTTTTAGAGGTTGGTTTAGTTCTTAGTAGGGGAACTTTTTTTCCTCTTGCCCGATTTAGCCCATCTGAGAACTTAACCTGTGCTATCCTTCAAGATATATTTATACTAAATTTCAAGAGTCTGGCTCTTTTCGTTTGGACTGAATCGTTATTGCCACAGACGGACGGCCGGACGGACATGCTCAAATCGTCGTAGATTTCATCACTGATCAAAAATATATTGTGGGTGCTGTTGGCTGAAGTAGTAAAACACGGGACTATGAAACGGAAGGTCCTGAGTTCGAGCCCCCGCTGAGTCATGAAATATTGAAATATTGAGTTGAATTCTTCTGATCAGCATTAGTGCGTGGTTGTGTTAGTTGTTGCCAGCCTGTTTCAATAATGAAGGCATAGTCACTGGTCATAAAAAAAGGGTACTTTAAATATCCCAATAATAAATTCATCAAAATAAAATTAAAAAATGAGTAGATAAATTTTACTCACAAAAAAGAAAATAATAATAATAAATTGTAAGCCATCATCATAACAACAAAAATAAGTCCGTCTGTCCTTCAGTAGATGTTCAATAACCCGCAACATAATCATAAATAGGGAGAAATGATTTTGTGCACACACACACACACGGACAAACACAATGACTAGCCCAACAACAAATGAATATCAACAACAATAACTAAATATTTATGTAATACAAATACGCAAAAAATGTATAAAAAATAAAAATAGATGAACAAGAAAAAAGAACCATAAAGCACCGTCGGTCATCCTTTTCCAAATGAGAAATTTATTTGTATCCAACATATTTTGTATTACGAGTCTATCGCATCAATGGCATCTGTAATATTGAAGTTATTTACGTCTTTAATGGACTAAAATAAATGTATGGACCGGCGTTCGTTGTCTTGGCATTTGTTTTATTCCTCTTGCACATTTTTCTTAGTCAAATGTCCACTTGAATAAATGTTACTTACGAGTTTATGGGTTTTCTATTATTTTGTAGCAAATACAAATGTGGATATCCTTTTCTCTTCCATTTTTTTTTTTTTTTTGCTTTGTGATTAAAGGACTCAATGAATGAAAGGACTGTGGAAAAAAAAAGTTATCGAAAAAGTAGTATTTTAAATCTGTTACATGATTGTACAGGCAGGTGCAAAAAATTAGCATAAGACAGCAACACCGAGGCTGGTACTATTGGTTACAGCAAAGCATGCGATAAATTTTGACATGATCTTGTTTTCATAGAATTTTTTATTTTAGTTATAAGAAAGGAATCAAAAGGCTCAAGTGGCTACTCAACTTAAACAGCATTGCATATCTACAGACACAAGTTTTAAGGCAACCACGTGCTGTCCGATCTTTCACAGTTATCAGCCATCCAGCTACATGATCTATGGTATTTTTCACTGCGCCATTCCAACGGCATGATAGCAGTTCATATGGGATCCTAAATATAATATACATGCCATTGTATTGATGGCAATACAAAAATTAAAAATATTACACCAGGCAACAAAAAAAAAATTATATATACAAAACCGTTTATCCTTTATAACAAAAAAAAAATCCAAAATGGTACTCTTTTGTTTGGTTACTTAACCGTTTAATTGAAAATAGGTCTCATCACTAAAGATGATTTAGAAGAAAAATGCTTTGTATTTCACTCAGCGGATGACCCCTACATATGCGATGCATTGTGCCAGAAGTAGGAAAGTTGGGGTTATTGGAAGGAGGATAGAGGGAGTAGTGTTTGTGGACGTACGATTTGAACTTCCCCAAGTTGAAATTGGCAGGAAAGACCTCTGCTGGAAGTCTGTTCCACATACGAACCGTTCGGCCAAAGAACGAATTCTATCTGTAATGCGTGGAGCGATTCACTGGCAACTCGCCCACAAAAGAATGCGCCCTATGTGAAGTGTGCGTAGCTCGCATAGTGAATTTTCACAATTAAAATTCTTTGTTGAGGAGTGTAGAGTTTCTTGGTTAAAATTTCCCAACTGCTTACTAAATAAATAACAAAAGATGACGTAGCAATTGATAACATTTCATTATTTGACAGCCAATTTACTTCCTAACCTCAAATTTGTTCATCCTATATAATAAATTGTAGATAATAAATTAATTTCGGATATAATCCCCTTCAGTCTGTATCTAGTCGTTAATATCACGTCAACACAATATCAATTAGTAAAAACTTTATTCGACTGGGTCGAATCTTAAATACCCTACAAATATTTAGTAAGTAAATTTAAAATGTTTAACCGGGCGGGATAGAGTTACTTTAAGACCCAATTTTAAATCTCTATTTTGACAGAGTCATTACGGGAAGGGCCGTGGGGGAGACGTTTGACCTCTGCAAGATCAGAGAACATCTCAGCTTCTTATAGGCTTAAGGAATAAGAATTGTTCAATATTTACACAATTTTTGCATATAACATCGTATGTCAGCGCCCAATAAAGGGGGCGGGGTCCAAAAATAGACTATATCATGTTTTCCACAGACGAACGTATAAGCATTGCTAGGCCGTCTTAGATTTCATCACTGATTAAGAATATATATACTTTATGGGGTACAATTCTCTTTGGAGGGTACTAAAACTGTATATTGGAGTGGATCGCTGTGGCAAGGGCTGTGGGGGGAGACATTTCACCTTTGCCATAAAACTCTAAAAATTAATGTTTGGGTTAATTAAATACAAAATTAAAAAAAAAATTTTTTTTGATAAAGTCATTAAAGGGGCAAAGGGGGAGGAGGGGGTAGGGCAAAGTAGTACCAGGTTACGTCTTAACTTCTTCATTAAAGCTTAAAAATGTTATTTTTAAGGAATGCAGGCTTAAATAAAACAATATGTTAAATTTTTACACTATTTTTTCCGATAATAACGCCCACTAAAGTGGGCGGGATCCGAAATTTTTTTATTTTATGGCTCCAAGTTTAACACGTTGAACCTTCTTTGACAAAAAAATATAAAATTTGCCTAACAAAATAACAAAAAAATACTTTAAAAATTAGGTTGCTTTTTATTGGCTCGTTTAGTTCTTCTTAGGGGAACTTTTTCTTCCTGGACAGATTAAGCCCATTTTCGAATTTATACCAAATTTCCATAGTCTGGTTCTTTTCATTTGGACTGAATCGTGATTTCCACAGACGGACGGACGGAGGGACATGCTCAGATCGTCTTAGATTTCATCACTGATCAAGAATATATATACTTTATGGGGTCTCAAATGGATGTTTCGTTGTGTTACAAACGGAACGACAAAGTGAATATACCCTTCAATTCTTTTTTGGAGGGGGTATAAAAATATGTCATTTACATATTCGTTTTCTTCAGAAGTTGAATGCTTTTAATAACCTATTACTATGGCGTAGGCATTAAAGAATAGCCAGACGCTATCAGCAGAAATCAATTATTGTAAACAACGTGTCCTCTATTTGATATTGTATTGACGTGACTTCGATAAAGAGTTACAGAATAAGGGAAAATATTTTAAACTGTTTAGAACAGAAAAGAGGAGCATGTTTGTGGCCTTCTGCTGCTAGTGGTTTTAATTTTTCTAAATCGGGTCGTTTTAATGTTCCCCTTCCTAGAGGGAATTGTAATATATACACCATACGAGTACAATCGCTTAAAAATATACGAAACAAAAAAAATTGCTTCCACTATATTCCAGTTTGCTTGTGTACATTCATTTACTGAACTATTTGAAACTTATACCCGACTTAAATAAATAGTAGGTTGATATTCCAGCTACGGAATGGAAAATTAAGAAAATAACAACTTTATTTACCCAGAAAATCTGCCGTATGAGCATAAAGTCAGGCATAAAGAAAACACTCGTAACAAACAGCTCGATTGCTTTTTTCCCGACGTTTGTATCAGGCAGCAACAACTTCTTATTACTTTTGCACATTCAGGGATTCCAAACTGTAGTGGAGCTCGTATACAAGCAAAAGAGACGTCGTGTATATCACATCAATAGCCTTTGGCCCTTATTTTTTGTGTGTTGTCAATAACTGCATGTGTGTGTGTGTGCTTGATTGTTACAGTTGCCATTGATTTTATATGGAATGACTTTTTGCCAATATCTCTTCTTACCTGTCTTTCTTTCCACTACAAATGGAAATTTCACATCTAGCCAGTCGCTCGCCTGTTTGCAGGAACTTTAAAGCAAACTCCTCAACCCCTTCTCGGTTTGTTGTTGCACGTTGCCTTTAATTCGTTTCATTGCAGTTCACTGAATATTTGGGTCCATAACAATCGGTTATCAATGAATTGTACCTAATGCCTTTTGGAACGCGTTGTTAGCTGACTATTATTACGGGATCTGTATTTTTTTTCGCTCCCGCCCTTCCACCTGCTGTCTTTTTTCTGCTGGTTTGACTGCCTGCCTGTTTGTGCTGGTGTTTCGTTCATTCTCGTCGTCGATTAATGTCTTTAAATGCTTGGTTAGTTAACGTTAGTAAATTCTCGTATGCCGATACAAGCCACTTAACCCATTAGTGAAGGACTAGTAAAATTTTATGTTGCAACGTTGTAATAATTGTGAGGTTTATAGATTATTTTTATTTTTCGTCATGATAAATGAATTGTATTTATGATGGCCGTTAATGAAATTTCATTTTGTTTAACAATAAAATAAATTAAGAACGAATCTGTTGCATGCAAAAAAGAAATAAAACTGGTGTGAAATTACAAAACTGCATGATCAAATTATTTGATTACCAAGAACTAGAGATGCAACATTTACGATAAATATCGATGCTAAAAAAAACAGAACAGTCGACTCCGCTTTACTGGAAATAACCAAAACCCAATTTTTTCAGTTATCCGATTTTTTTCTCTAAAACGTAGTTCGGATTACTGAAATATGTTACAGTTAAACGTACTGCTTAAAATCAGTAAATATTTTTTTATATCAAATCTGTATATTTTTTATATGTCAATTTAACGTAAAAATTTTATTTAAAAAAAGTTATTCATTTTGTTGAAATTTTTCACGAAATCCTCGAAAATGTCTAGCCACTTATATTGTTAATTATAATAGAAAAATACAGTAAAGTACGTAAGAGTGAAAAGGACAAATACAGTTTACCATTTAATTTTTTAACGGGCAAAACATGCAAAAATTTTTCAGCCTTAAGTTATGCAATCGATTTCTAATAAATAAATTTGTCATTGTTTATTTTTTCACTAAAGCGAAGTAAGTTTCATACAAAACGTCGTTGTGGGCTTGCTGTGTGGCTTGGTTTTCAGTAACACGATATTTTCAGTAAAGCGATGTTTCGCTAAAGCGAAGTGAATAAAACTAGCTGCGTTTAAAATCAGTGCTGGGATAATTATTGCTTTCAGTAATCCGATTTTTTTTCAGTTGCACTAAAGCGGATTCGACTGTATCGAGGTTTTAAAGTTGTATCATTAAATTATTTAATACGTGTGTATTCGACGATTTTTTGCCGGATCCGATATGATGTCGCTTAGAAATTAAGCAGAAAATTATGGCAGTGATATGCGAGAAGGTAGCTGGCTCTCTTACTCTAAGAAAACCTTGAAAAATTTGCCAAAATGTCCGAGAGAACTTTGTAAAAAACTTCGTTTAAATGTTCTAAAGGAATTTTTGAAATATTAGAATAGTTTTAGAATTTTTATCTTTCGGCTAAAAAAATTTAAAATATTCAGAAAATCGTAAAGTTATTGATTTTACCCCATTTTGAAAAAAAAATCCAGGTTTCTCCAGATTCCATACAACGTTTTGAGTTCCTAAGAAGTTTTTCTGACTGTTTCTGAGAGGCCGTCACTATATCTTTCTGCATGTGTGTGTGCACACGGCTAAGCCGAATCGAACCAAACTAATCACGTTTTAAATTTCAAACTTAAATTTCCTGTAAATTGTAGTCGTTTCGCACCCGCACATTTTGAGAAAAAAATAAATAAAAAAAATAAGAAAAAAAAGTTTTTTTTTCAAAAGTATTTTTTTAGAATAACTTTTAAAAAACTGCCGATCGATTGCAAAAGACAATCAGCTCTTGACATTCAAAAACCACGGCGATTGCCACACGGTAAAAATCATTTCAAGCTTTCGTAAGATTTCCTAAACGAAAATATTCGAAAAAAGTGAATTCTTTATAAAACTACGAAATTATATATGTGATCTCTCGTTTCTTTTATAGGATATTCAATCACTGCTTATGACACGGGAATCGGGTGATCCATTCAAAAGTTATAGTAGTTTGGAAATTGTAATAAAAGCATCCTTTAGCGGTTGAAATCACCAAAAAGTGCCAGGCATGGCCTTTAAAGTCAACCGTTTTCTATATTTCCATTTTATTTTTTATTCAGACTCAAGTTCAAATCTACAACCTGGATTTTATATTATTGATATATTTTTTTTTTGTGAATTTTTATTAAATTGTAATTGTTTTTATTGAGAGTGCAATATTTAGAATATTTTTTTTTTAAATCATGAAATTAGCAAAAGAGATCAGTACAGATTTTCAGACTGCTGCAACATCTCATCAGAGTTCTTTGTTCAACATTATCCATTTCTGACGATGGTACTGCACTGAAAGAATTTTGTTCATAAATTCTATGAATTTCGACATTAAGCCAATAAAAATTTTTATAAATATTTAGTCGAAGTTACGCTTAATTGGATTAATGAAACAAGTGTCGTTAAAGTTAGTTTAATCAAAACTTTGCAAAAAAAAAAAAAAATGAAATAATTCCGTTGATACTACATATGAGCCAATTTAAACGATACAACGATACAATTTTTATAATACCTGGAAGTGTTATCATCAATAGAATGAAGCAATTGCATTTCTTCAATGAAATTACTTAATTGATACAGTGAACTTAATTCATTGAAAAAATAAAATAATAGCATTGACTTTGGCCGTTAGTAAAATGAAATAATTTCTTAATATTCTCAACATTTTCATTGGATTTGTGAAAAAAAAATTAATGAAATTATTTCGCTGGATTTAGGAAGCAAATTTCTTTTAGTGTATTTAATTCAATTAAAATTGTAATTGTTCGAATCTCTTTTTAAATTGATAAACACGTGATATACATTCCAAGGCACAAAGGAATATCAACATCAGTTCTTTTAATTATTCAACTTACACAGCAGAGCAGAACAGCTGTTTTCGAAAACCGCTACACTTTCATCATCAGTACTCATGGGTATTGTTGTGTTTGTAACCTCCAATTATGCGGCTTAATTGAATATTTTATTAGGAAATTGCATACGAGAAGTGTATTAAACCCCTGGTAACACACTTTTATTTAATCCCCGTGTTGCCGTTTGTTTATTTTCTTCATGTGACATTTTTCTGAATTTTTTGTTCCATTATACCTAAGCCTAACTTTTTTGGTCTAGGTCTTTTAGTGTAGGCAGTAGGAATATTAACTGCTGAATTTTGTGTGTCGCTAAAAATATTTTTAAAAAAACTATTTCATATAAAAAATCTCTCAAAGGATTAATTTTGATTGCATTGTGTAAATATGTTTAAATTTACTATTTCATTTGGGCTTTTTATTCATTTTTATTTTGAAGTTTATTTTCAGTTTTCTCTTCACTTCAGTGTTTCATTCACTTCTCACTATTGCAGCAGTTCTGTATGTTGTGTTGTTTTCAGTTGGCCCTGCCACAGTGTATGACTATTGCGAATGTCGTATCGTGTGTACTAGTGTGTGTGTGTGCTTTATTGGTTGGCAAAGGTGTGCAGGGAGATATTTATGTGCATGTTTTGTATGGAAATTGTAAATTTCTGGTTCAATTGCACGTAAGCAAGGTTAGATTTGTATTTATTGAAGTTTTTATACCAGAATTATATTTTACTATTGCAAAAAAAAAAAATAAATAAAATAAAACAGAAAAGAAGAGAAGGGAAGGGAAAAGCTTTTGGCACTGAAATAAATATTGTAATTCCAAGTTGGTTTTCTATTCTGTTTTCAGTTCTTTTTTTTTAATTTTAATAGGGATTGTTACTGACACATTGTTTTAAAAATTGACCCTTTTTCCCCCCATTGCAATCATTTGTTTGTGCATGCCGGCAGTGTGTTGGTGTTTATTTTAACTAATAAATTTTGCCATAAAGCATTTATTTATTTTTGATCTCTTATCTGTTTTTATTTCTTATTCTATTTAGTTTTATCTAAATTGTAAATAAATCTCTACTCCCAGGGAGCTAAATTTAATTCAATTTTATGTGACACCATAGAAAGCGTTTGTATGTGATCGTATATGCAAACAATTACGGGGATATAAATTTGTGTTGTCAAAAAAGTTAATATGTTTTAGTTTATTAAAAGAATTACGGGTCGTCCGCAATATAACACGACAGTTTTAGCATCCGGACTTATTAAAATAAAAACTTTTGTTATTGACATAGTTTAAGAGGCGAGGAATAAGATAGGATGGTTTTTGTTTTTGGAATTGAAAGAATGTTTTAAACTTTTATCCAGTAAAAATGCAGCGGCATCACTGACATGATATGCGCATCAGCTGAAGTTTCACATATTCTTGGCGGACAAAGTAGCAGGTAAAAAATAATAAAATGAAAAAATAAACCCAACTTTAATACTTCATACACGTAGGTATGACGCCATAAGCTTCCGCTTTTTATAATGACTTGCACTTTTTGTAATGACTTGCATTTTTCATAATGACTTGCACTTTTTGTGATGACTTGCACTTTTTATAATGACTTGCATTTTTTATGATGACTTGCACTTTTCATAATGACTTACAGTTTTAGTGATGACTTGCACTTTTCATAATGACTTGCATTCTTTATGACCACTTGCATTTTCATAATGAATTGCATTTTTTATGATGACTTGCGCTTTTCATAATGAGTTGGAATTTTTTATGATGACTTGCAGTTTTTATGATGACCTGCACTTTTCATAACGACTTGCATTTTTTTTTAATGACTTGCACTTTTTATGATGACTTGCACTTTTCATAATGGCATGCGCTTTTCATAGTGACTTGCACTTTTCGTGATGACTTGCTCTTTTCATAATGATTTGCAATTTTTATGATGACTTCCGCTTTTTATAATGACTTGCACTTTTCATAATGACTTCCACTTTTTACAATGCCTTGCACTTTTTATAATGCCTTGCACTTTTTACAATGACTTGCACTTTTTACAATGACTTGCACTTTTTTTAATTACTTGCACTTTTTATCATGACTTGCACATTCTTTGATAACTTGCACTTTTTGTAATGGCTTGCACTTTTTGTAATAACTTGCACTTTTTCCTTATTAGTATAATTATTATGAAAGTAACACTGTCTCTCTGTTACCTTTTCGTGCTCAAACCGCTAAACTGATTCAGATAAAATTCGGCATAGTGATCGTGTAAGAGACGAGGAAAAACATAAGATGGTTTTTGAGTGGTCAGGGGTGGTCGAAAATTTGTATAGACATATGAAATTTTTAAACTCATAACTAAAAACGTTTTAAACTTTGATACTGTTGACTTAAAAATATGTTAGTTTTTTGGAATGACTATGCGATATCAATGGTGGTCTGAAGTTTCTAGGGATATATGAAATTATGAAACTGAAAACTTTTCACTTTTCTTACAACTTAGGTGCTTAGTCTCGACTAACTTTGCTCAGTGAGTTGTGTTTTGCTTACTAAACACACTTTTTAGCAGGGCTGCATTTGCAGTTTTACTCAATATCACAAAAATTTCGTATTTATTGAATAATAAATATTTGAAATTTTATATGGATAATTGAGCTCAATAATGCTATTTATTGCGATAAGCTCAATTAAGGTGTGTGGCTGAACACGTTATTATAGAAAATTTCCACTAATCAGTTAATAAACTATTTTAAAATTAAATTACTAATCGAGCACTTAAACGATTAAAATAAAAGCCTGGTTAATTTAATGCCTTAATTTTAATTTAAGAATAATAGACTCTATTAAAGAAAAATTTTGGAACAACCTAAAAATCTAAAACGAAAATTATTCATACGAATAATTTAAATTTAATTTATTTTATATAAATGAGCCTTATCACATTTACACAATTAGAAGTCTTAGCAATAGACTACAAACAGCCGTCGAAAACTCTACAAACTAAAAATTTCGTAACGATGAAAGCACTTTCGGTCACAGCTTAAAGTCTTGGCTGCCTCTCACTTGATTATATCGTTTACTATGGAAATTGGGCAGGATAATAGAAATAATTTAAAATAGAAAAAAAAAATTATAAAAATCTATATGCTTTTACGCTTTATTTGAATATATAAAGCAGCAAATCATGATTTACTACCCACGTTGCGGGAATAGAGTATAAAAGAGCAAATCCTTTTACTTAAAATGTTTTAATTTACCAAACACTCACACTAACGCACTCATACATTTGCTGCATATCAAAAATAAAATTGTAAACAACTGGGAAAACTTTCCTTTTTACGAAACAACAAAATCTCCGAATTTTATGCGTCTTTATTTTAAGTCTGCCCACAAAAATTAACTTCAAGCTAAATCACGCCATGCCCAGGGTGTCAGGTCAAGGGTCATAAAGAAGTCTTAAGAACTTAAAGTTAAATTTTTGCCAAACCTCCAGCAGCCAAGACACGAAATAATACCAAAGTACAAAAAAAAAAGAAAACTTTTTCTGTTGTTGGTTTTGTAAAACACTTTGAAACACTTTGCAGCAACAACAACAACAGCAAAAACAAAATATAAAAGTTCTCCAAGACAACTAATAGAGTTCAAACAAATATAATCTCAGACAGACACATGTATTCAAAAGAAAACTTTTTTAAGGTCGCCCCTTTATGAAGCAGCAACATATTTTCATATAAATTTTACAGGTTTTCAACAAAAACCGCATAAGTCTTAAAATTAACAATTAGTGTACGAATAGTTAAAGAGAAATTCAGAGAGCGTTATGGAACTTTTAAAACTTTTTTCGTTTAATGAAGAGTTGAAAAAGGATATAAGGACTCCCACCAGCAAATTAAACGGGCTAAATAACTGAAATTGTGGAAACATATTCGAGACGCAAAAGATAATTCTCTATCTCCTCATCTTTCTTCATCTGTCCCCTCAATACTATCCCTTCCTTTCTAGTTCCGGCGCAACGCACTGTACATGTAGGGGTCATCCCCTAAGTGCTGGTCCGAGATAAAAAACAAATGAAGTTTACTTTATTTTTGACCACACCTGGTATTAATGGCAAGGCTCTTAAATTGTGCCAATTCTTAACTAAAAAATTTAAAAAAAATTTACTTATGCTGTTATTGGTGCAAACTGTAGTTTTATCTTTGCCTTTTTCCACACAAACACCCAATTATATTTAATAAGAAGCAACAATAATAAACAAATTATAACTTTTATTTTTGGGTTTTGAAAAAACAGAAATCTATGCCTAGAAGCTTTTATACAATTAAGAAATATTTTCTTTGCCAAATGGAGTTTTAAAAATAAAAAACCTTTTCGCATACAGAATACATACAATTTAAGTTATGCAAATAAATTCCCTCCTTTACGGGCTGAGCATAAAAGGATTCAACTCCTTTGAATCTGGGTATGCTTTTAAAACATGAATTGTTTGATAACAGAAAGTATTTATAAATATAACAATTATTTTACGTCACAATAATAATTTAGTCGTTTCTTTATATTTATGCACGGTAATGTTTTTTTATTAAAGAGACTCCTGTTTTAAACTGTTATGCTAAAAATCGAACAAATGGTATTCTGCCAATTTTTAAGAGGCAACTTTTTTCTTATGCTAGAAATTATTATTCGGCCTCAAGTTCAAATCCGAGAGCTTACAAATTATTTTTAATTTCACAATTTATATTAACTTCGAATTTTTATTCCATAAAAATATGTCTAAATATGGTAGGAAAACAATTGGGTCGAATGACGAATTCCGTTCAGTACGACGAATTCGTAGGTGAAAATTCGCTCTATAAATTCGGCGTATGATACAATAAAATAACGAATAAAAACATATAATTTTTTTTTGTACTCCTCTGATGCCCGATTATTTAGACGTTCAATAATTACCCCCGGTGGTATCCAGTGCAAGTCATCATAAAAAGTGCAAGTCATTATGAAAAGTGGAAGTCATCATAAAAAGTGCAAGTCATCATAAAAAATGCAAGTCAGTATGAAAAGTGCAAATCATCATAAAAAGTGCAAGGCATCATAAAAAGTTGAAGTCATCATAAAAAGTGCAAGTCATTATGAAAAGTGGAAGTCATCATACAAAGTGCAAGTCATCATAAAAAGTGCAAGTCATTATGAAAAGTGCAAGTCATCATAAAAAGTGTAAGTCATCATAAAAAGTGCAAGTCATCATAAAAAATGCAAGTCATCATAAAAAATGGAAGTCATTATGAAAAGTGCAAGTAATCATAAAAAGTGCAAGCCATCATAAAAAGTGCAAGTCATCATAAAAAGTGCAACTCATCACAAAAAGTTAAGGCCATTATTAAAAATGCAAGTCATCATAAAAAGTTCAATTCATCATAACAAAATGCAAGTCATTATGAAAAGTGCAGGTCATCATGAAAAGTGAAAGTCATTATGAAAAGTGCAAGTCATTATAAAATGAGCAAGTCATCATAAAAAATGCAAGTCATTATGAAAAGTGCAAGTCATTAAAAAAAGTGCAAATCATTATATAAAGCCGAAGCTTATGGCGTCATACCTACGTGTATGAAGTAATGATGTTGGGTTTATTCATTTTATTATACATTTTACCCGCTACTTTGTCCGCCAAGAATATGTGAAACTTCAGCTAATGCGCATATTATGTCAGTGATGCGTTGCATTTTTACTGGATTAAAGTTTAAAGCATTCTTTCAATTCCAAAAACAAAAACCATCCTATTTTATTCCTCGCCTCTTAAACTATGTCAATAACAAATGTTTTTAATTTAATAAGTCCGGATGCTAAAACTGTCGTGTTATATTGCGGACGACCTGTAATTCTTTTAATAAACTAAAACATATTAACTTTTTTGACAACACAAATTAATATCCCCGTAATTGTTTGCATATACGATCACATACAAACGCTTTCTATGGTGTCACATAAAATTGAATTAAATTTAGCTCCCTGGGAGTAGAGATTTATTTACAATTTAGATAAAAAAAAAATTTTTCTGTAAATAAATTATTCTTTTCATATTACAGCTGATGAAGTGACCATATGAAAAAGTAGAAAATATGAAGAAACACTTAATTATAAAAAATTTTTAAAAGTAATAAAAAGTGGTCCGAATGAAAAAATTTTGTGAATAGGTGCAAGCATTTATTTTCAGTAGTGAACTACATATTATGTTTTTCCAGTCAAAAAACCAGTTTGAGTATATAAAACCTGGGCACCTTATATTGGTTTGTTCTTCGTTTGTCTGCGTAAGAAATAGAAATAAACCTATAACAAAGATCGTTGTTAACGACGTTATTCGTCCAGCGATTGATTTAAATGTATTTTATTTCCAACAACGAATCTTCGTAACGAAAAATTCGTGATTCGTCTCAGTTGTGTTTATAGCAATATTCTTGTCATAATGAAAAATTCGAATTTAATAGAATTTGTTAAATACAATGAAGAGCGGCGAGCAAATTTAAGGTTAGAAAGAAAATCGACTGTCAAGTGATGAAATGTCAAGAATTGAGATGTCATCTTTCGAAATCTATTTAATAATAGATGGGGAAATTTTAACCATGGAAAGTCCAGGGACCACTGTTGACGTCGAAGATTTGTGAATAGGCTGTTTGTAAAATTGAACGAAATTAAAGCATTTTTCAACAAAATAATGTACAGTGATGAAGTCCATTTTCAATTAGACGGTTCAGTAAAACAAACAAAATTGTCACTTAATCTACAAACAGTCTTCGAATAACTATTACATCCTAAGAAACTGACTGATCAGGCGGCATCATTGCCGCCTATATTTTTCGAAAATGAGCTGGGAAACGCTGACAGCATAAATTCTCTGCGCTACCAAACCATGATAAACAATTGTTTGTGGCCATAATAAAAAAAACAAGTAAAAACGTTATATTCGACCGGGTCGAATCTTAAATACCCTACAAATATTTAGTAAGTAAATTTAAAATGTTTAACCGGGTGGGACAGAGTTCCTTTAAGACATTTCTGTGCCCAATTTTAAATCTCTATTTTGAGAGAGTCATTCCGGGAAGGACCGTGGGAGAGACTTTTCAGCTCTGCAAGATCAGAGAACATCTCAGCTTCTTATAGGCTTAAGGAATAAAAATTGTTCAATATTTACACTCTTTTTTTCATATAATATCGTACGTCAACGCCCAAGGGGCGAGGTTTAAAAACAGATTGTATCATGTTTTCAACAGACGAACGTATGGGCATTGCTAGACCGACTTAGACTTCATCAGTGATCAAGAATATTTATACTTTATAGGGTCCAATTCTTTTTGGAGGGTATTAAAACTGTATTTTGGCGGGGTCGCTTTGGCAAGGGCTGTGGGGGAGACATTTCACCTTTGCCATAAAACTCGAAAAATAAATGTTTGGGATAATTATATACAAAAAAATTTTTTTTGATAGGGTCACTTATGGGGCAAAGGGGAAGGAGGGGACAGGGCAGTGTAGTACCAGTTTACGTCTTAACTTCGTCATTCAAGCTTAAAAATGTTATTTTTAAGGAATGCAGGCTTAACAATTTGTTAAATTTACACTATTTTTGCATATAATAACGCCCACTAAAGGGGGCGGGGTCCAAAAATTAATTTTTTTTATTTTATGACTGCAAATTCAACGCTTTGGACATTCTTACAAAAAAAAATCTTTAAAAATTATGTTGTTTTTTTAGAGGTTGGTTTAGTTCTTCTTAGGGGAACTTTTTTCCCTCTTGCCCGATTTAGCCCATCTCCAAACTTAACCTGTGCTACCCTTCAAGATATAGTTGTACCAAATATCAAGAGTCTAGCTCTTCTCGTTTGGACTGAATCGTTATTTCCACAGACGGACGGACGGAGGGACATGCTCAGATCGTCTTAGATTTCATCACTGATCAAGAATATATATACTTTATGGGGTCTCAGATGGATATTTCGCTGCGTTACACACGGAATGACAAAGTGAATATACCCTCCATATTCTTTTTTGGAGGGTATAAAAAAGGAATTAATCGGCTTCCTTAAACAAATGGCTAAATATGCCTTGATATAACCAAGACTCTAGGTGTAGCGTATCATTACTACCTGTCTGGCGGACTACATCGCGCTTTAGTATCGTATAAATAATATAAATAAACTTAAATTAAGCGTATCGCTTTCACAAAACTGAGGTGCCATTTAGAAAAAATTAAATTGTTTAAAAATTGCTTAACTTTTTTCTATTATACGCCTGAGCTTAATTGACATTTACAGTAAATGATCAAATTACACCAGGTTAAAATGTCAACTGAGATAATATCCGAAACAAATTTTACTGTATATTTACTTTCTTTAAACCAAATATATAAAATGATACTGATTAAAAAAATAATTAGTTTATCAGTTTACTGCACACTGACTACACACACACACACACTCACACTTCATATACAAACACTTATTGAAAAGAAAATACTCTCACTTCTGCACTGCAAAATCAGACGAATTCATATAAATCACACAAATCCAGCTCACACTCATCCATGCCCACATCAAATTACTCTTTATTTTATGAAGTTTATTGTTGTTTTATTTGAAAATGTTATGGTCAGGTTAACAACTTCCGCTGTGTTGTATGGCCAACAATACAACAAAATCAGCAGCGAAATTAACAATTAACAGAAAAAATATACGAAATCAGAATAAATTTAAATGCAACAACAGCAACAACAATAAAAGCAAATAAAATAATAATAATTTCAACAACAGCAACAACAACTGCAACATGTTACACACATGAGCAGAAGTCTTTAAACACATGGAAACACTTGAGTGGTGATGGGTTCGGCTTTAATAAACTTTCAAATAATTATAATTTCACTCAAAAGCTAGAAAACTAAATACTGTGGCAGATATCCGGTTATTTAAAACACAAAACACTTTTCAATGTTTTTTTAATTTTGTTTGTTTTTTTTTGTTTGTTAGCTAACGAGGTTCAATGACTTGCAACAGCAGTGGCAAAATAACATTAAAGTGTGAGAGCAACTCTTAATTGAGGGCTTTCGTATTTAAAAGGGGCGCCTTTTAATGTTCCACTTTCATTTGAATGTTTTGAATTATTCGACTGCTGATCTTTCGACCTTTTAGATTATTAATTCTCTGTTTTTTTTATCAAAATTCAGATCAGTTTTTTTTATTAAAAAATTTCAAATTTTGTATTATCCGATATTTTGATATGCTGTGGACTAATAAAATTAAATTAAAAAAAATTAAACAAAATTATTGGCCTGGAGAAATATCCAGAGAATATCGAAATAGAGGATAAAAAAAAATTTTTCATAAAAAAGTGACTTAAAGCTTAAAAAAGAAACATAATTTTAATTTTTTTTTATAAAATATGCTTGTCTGTAGAAAACAGTCTTCGGCGGGAATCGAATCCACGACCATTGCTAGTCTGCCACTAGCACTGCTAGCCATCAGCCACAGCGGCACCTATAAATGGCCCCCTACATCCTAGTTGCACAATAATATAGGGTATTTTTTCTACAGTGACACAAATTTAAATCATAATGAAACAAAGAATTATATTTTTAATAACAATTAAACGGATTTTATGGAAAAGAAAATTTTATGAAATTAATATTTAAATATAATTTCTGCCATGTAGCCGCCACGGCTGCCGTATAGAAGGCGCAATCTGGATCACCAATTTGCAACAACTAAAAAAAAAATCTTCCATAAAGTGGGAGGATACAAGTGCAGTTGCTGAGAAGGGCCACGAATTGATTGATTAGGATAATCTTTAATGCTGTCCGGTACAGCCGCTACAGCTTTTTCAGTGCCTACTGTTCGGCGTCTCACGGGATGCGTATTATCCCGTGTCACAGAATAAGTCAACGAATAATTATTAATATGAAAAGGGTGTCGTTTTATTAAGTATGTTTTCACTTCAGTTACAGAAATCAAAATCAAGTATCAATAGAATAAGTTGTCAGGACGTGAGTTCTGTTCTACTCTGCAACAACGAATGATGACCGTTCAGACTTGTTTTTTAAATACCACACGCCACACCCCAGCAGGGTTGCTTTCTTTTAGTTTCAGTGATGCCTACCCTTCAGATTGACACCCGTTACAGTAAATGTGGTCCGAACAGGATCTATTGTATCGAATTAAACAGTGGAACGGATGTGCATATAAGAATCTAAAAGAAGTAGGTTCGCCTACGATTCTGAGTAAGAATCAATAGGTGCAAGGACGCCTGAGTTTGGGTTAAACAGAAGCTGCAGTCAATAGAAAGTTTATAGAACCTACACTGGTTTGGCTTTGGAGGCTTCACCAGTAGTCTAAACAGGTACCACGGGATCCAGTACTGGCCCCGCAGTTTACTGCAATTGCATATTGGTGAGGTCCCCTACGGCAGTTCACGTGGTGGTTTGTGGTTGACACCAATTGGTGGGAGATTTGTCAGATAAGGACTGATGACCGATCTTTACGATTCGGCTTCGGGCCGGCTGATAGTAGCAAAATCTATGTGTTGTTGTGAATCAACAAAGGGGTTTCTACTGGGAGACTTTTGTAGCTCATAGGACTAACCTGGGTGACTCAAGGGTCGCTTAGGTGTGGCCCCTGAGGTGGTCGTCAGATAAGGTCCCTTCTGGACAGTTGCTGACGCTAAACTTTATCATAGTTGTTCTTTTGATTAGCCGCTCTGAAGGGCAATTATGTATGCCATGAAGTGGCAATTATGTATGCCATAAAATTTCAACAATTTGCATGCGTTGCTCTGGTGTAGTTACACCATAAAAAAGCACCCTTTATATGAGAGAGTCTAATGAAGACAAATCGTTAGTTCTCGGTGGCCAGTTGACATTAAATCTACGTGAAATGATTATGCCTTCAAAATGATTGGGCAGAATGTTTAATGTGGGATACAGCACCTTTCTGTTAGAACTACATGTCGTTGGGGTCCAGATTATCCCATCCAGGCCAAAATATATTTTTTATTATGTATGAATTTTTATTAGTCGAACTTTCTTATGTAAATTGTTAATTTTTTTCAACGGGCTCAAGTTCGAATCTGCAAGACTGCAAATCATTTTTTTATTATTTTATTAATAAATGAATTTGTTCAAATTCTATTTTATTAATTTATATTAAGATTGGAATATTAAGAATATTTTTCAATAATCATCAAACCAGCAGAACGGATCAGTACTGATTTCGAGGCCGCTACGTCATCTCATCAGCGTTCTTTGTTCAATTTTTTCACTTTTGCAAGTGGTGCTAGTGAGTAGGAATATCAACTATTTAACTAACGTTTTTAACGAAAATTGAATATGAGAAGTTCCCACTTTCATATTTTTATCATTGAACAATAGGCGCGTCAGGAAAAGTGATGGCCTGCGGAGCATCGTTGTCACAGAACTATAGACTGATGACGCCGCCAATCCAAAATCCACAGCAACCAGTGACATTTTCGGCCTGCATTGGATACTCTTGGATGTCATGTGGATTGATATCGCCCCAAAATTTAAAAAGAAAATTTTCTTATTCATGTCCTCCTTCATCCAGAAATTGATCTCATCGTTAAAGATTTGATTTTGCGTTTAAAAATCGTGCGGCACGATTCGTGGACAGAACAGAAATTTCGATAAAACAATTTTCTGATATTCAAGTGTTGTTGAATGTCATACGATACTTGGCTAAAACGCACTGAATAAATGACAACAAATTTGACGGATGTAGCTTCAACAAGATGGCCGAAATTCGGATATTTCTGTTAGAAGACCTTTTGTTTCCTTATTTTCTTATTTAATGCACTCTGATTCATTTTGACCTAATTTTTTTAAATATAGTGTTTTGAAACATAAAAATATTCCTGTTCATAAGGCCAGACACTATGGAATTGATGAACATGTTTTTATCCTTCTGTCTCGAACATTTTGTTTTTGTATATCTGCCACAAAGAAGAAAATGTAAATATTAATGCAAAATAATTATAAACATCATGTGCAACTCTAGCCAATGTCTACCATGCGACGCACACAAACGCATAACAACGCACAGCGGGAGCTCTGTAGCCTTTGCTTAATACATTAATTGGCACATTTAAAAACTTATCGTAATTAAAAGTGCTTTACTACGAATTGTGGCAAGTAGCAGAAACTTTTCCTTCAACTTCAAACGTGCAACTATGAAGCAAAAGAAACATATACGTACACGCACTCACCGCATACTTTCCCTTGATGTCCTGGCAAAAAAGTCATGTGCTTCATGAAGATTTAATGATTTCCAATAATCCCCGATAATGAGGGCGAGAGTATGTAAATAAATTTTGTGTTTTACAGCAACTAAAACAAGTTACAGCCCAAAATATTTTTATTTTTTTCTTCTTTTTGCTGCTGATTGTTTGTGCTACGAGATTGATTTCATAGTTTAAGGACAAACACACATGCCAAAAAAAAAAAAAACCAACAGAGAAAACACAACACAAAAACGGACATCGCCGCGGGCGGTATATCGTGTGTACAGCAACAACATCAACCCAACAATAAACAGCCAGAAAAAAGGGACACACGCAAAATTACTACAGAATCCATTGAGCCACCAGCCAGCACCACTTTAACTGTTTTTTTCTTATTTTTTTTTTGTGAAACGCTCGCACTAAAGAAGAGCGTACAACGTGTGCAGGCGTGTGCGTTGAAGGTTTCATGTGCATATAAGAAATATTTTTTTGTTTTTTATTATTTTATTTGTTTTATACTTTTTGGGCCTTAAAAAGCAAGTTTTATATGTTGGTTATTGATATGATGATGGTTTATGTCAAAAATAAAATAAAAGAAAAAAATCCATCTCTTAAACTGTAGCAGCAAATATTAAATGATGAATTTTCATTATTTCACGGTCGAACTGTAAACGGTTTTGTTTGGTAACCTTTTCTATTACGCTGTTCCGTGGTCCGTTTTAAAAGAAACTTAAAATTTAGTTTTTAGTCAGTCTTTAGTTCTGTTTAAATAGCAGTACAAGTAGCAGAGTTTCTGGAATTGTAAGTCCTGGAAGTATTTTAAGTTTTTTAATATTCTTTGAAACTGTTTCAGTCAGCTTAACCCATATCGTCCCAGAGATATTTTTTTCGAATAAGTTTATAAAACTTCGTAGTTAAATTGTAATTTTGGTCCAGAAAATACGAATCAGATGTCCGAATTTAAAAAAAAAAAATGTTTTTTAATTTTTTTTTAATTTTTATTAAAAAAGATATGTTCTTAGTTTTTCCTAAACAGAGAAAAAAAAATTTTTAATTCTTGAAATTTACTGTTCGAAAAATCGAACACAGGGACGAAATGGGTTAAGATGTTTGTGATAAGTTTTACTATCTAGATTACGACTTCTTTCGGTATAGCGTTAAATATCTAGTGAATCGATATTGCTGACTATTAGAGTGTCAAACTGTTCTAAGTTTCCTGTTCAATAGTGTGTGAGAACCATCTCTAGATGAATTCTTCTGATCCGCATTAGTACGTGGTTGCGTTAGTTGTTGCCAGCCTGTTTTCAATGATGAAGGCACAGCACTGGTCACTGAACATAATTGGCAGCGACTGACACGATCACGTACTAAAAAGCAGAGCAACAGTACCCTCTTTCGTCGGTCCTGTAGCAAAAAAATTAAGCGGCGAAGTAAAAAGATTTAAATAGCTACAAAAAAATGCTCTACCTTCTCATCTTTCCCCATCTGTCCCCTCAATACTATCCCCTCGCTTTCAGTTTCGGCGCAATGCATTGCATATGTAGGGGTTATCCCCTGAGTGCTGGCCCAAGATAAAAACAAAAAAAAAATTATTTATTTCCTTATGGCGACAAGGCAACAACTCTTGAAGCATTGCAAGACAATACCCCTTATTCTGTAACTATTTGTCGACGTCAACAATAAGAAAATATCAAAAAAAGGACAATTATTTACACTTTGTCTTCACCAATTGCATGTATTTAACTGCTTCTTGCCACTCTGTAGCCCTTAGAGAATAGCCTAAGAGAATAGTCACCAGAATTCAACGTTTACAACAACAATTATCCGATTATTGAGATTGTCTTACGATGACGTCGGCAAATATTTACAGAATAAGGGGAAATATTTAAGCCACCATTGACGTCATAATTCGAGATTTATTATACCCTCCAAAAAAAAAGAATTGGAGTGTCTATTCACTTTGTCATTCGGTGTGTAACGCAGTGAAATATCCCTCTAAGACCCCATAAAGTATATATATTCCTGATCAGTGATAAAATCTAAGACGATCTAGCCACGCCCGTCCCTTCGTCTGTGGAAATCATAATTCAGTGCAAACTCAAAGAGCCAGACTCTTGAAATAGGCCAGCAACGCTACCAATGAGCCACAGCTGCAGCTTCAACACCCTAAACTGATAAGCAAATTTTAAATGCTGCCTCGTAATTCAATGCCTATTGTTGGTGTTGTTGGCTTATAGCCATCAAACAGATTTTTATTTTGATTCACCAAATTTAAGAGGAGATACGGACAATGATTGCTGCTCCCTGTTTCATTTGATATATGAAATATTTACACCAAAATAGATGAACAGCACAGCGCAGGGGGGGCAAATGAGAAGAAAATAAATGTGGCATAAATAGAATAGACAGACACGTACCAAAATCAAACTGAAAGTGTCACGCTCAATGAACAACCAGCAGGGGCAGCAGGCCAAAATGACAACAGCAACAAAACAATTTGAGTTGCAAACTGATGTGGCTGTATGATGTAACGCAACAGCTTTTATGGTCGTATCTTCAGTAAGAAAACGTTTTTATAGATTTTCTTTTTTTTTCATCCAAATAATGACGTTATAAATGGGGTGGCAAAATGGGGCTGCGCAAAAGCTGCTGTACAACTCCCTCCCTCCCTTTAATTGCATGAATTACCATCTCTATCATTATGAGGATGTTAATAATGATGCATGTTGTTAACGAACTTTATTAATGTTGGGCCCGAGTTGAATACACTGATTTTAACGACCGCTATACAATCGTTAAACTATCAACAACAACAACAAAAACATGAGCAGGAATAAACCAAGCAACAGGCTCGCTCATAGGAGAAGTTTTTACTATTATATACCGTTTTTACCGTTATTTCAAGAAATAACTAACAAATCGGCTTTGCATTTTCCTTTTCTTTTTTTCGCTCTTTCTCTTACGCTCTTCATGTAAATTGTTTTTATTTTCTCTTCTTTGCTGTTACTCTCGTTGATGCAAGCAAATAAATGTAAAAGAAAATAGCACGAGCCATTGAAAAAAAGGGGGTTGTTTGAAGCAACAGCAGCAGTAGCAACAACAATAACAACCCAAAAACAGCAACAATGTATTTGTTGACAAGCACTGAAAAGCTGTGTTTTCTTTGTCGTCTTTTGGCATCGTGTGTTGTTTTCGTTGTAAATGAAAAACAGTTGTTGTATCATTCGTTACGGAACTCTCAAGGCGGAAGTATCTGTTCGTGTCAAATAAATGAAACTACAAAAAAAAATAAAATAAAAATAAATAGCCAAGTAAACCGTATGAAATGAAATATTATACTTTAGTTCAGTTAATCTTGTATATGATGACAACATGTGTTTAACTTTTAACGGGCTTTTAAAATGCTGTTCGTCTCTAGCGGTTGTTTGTGTACGTGGAAAATAAAAATTTAACTAAAAACAACAAATTTTATCAAATGAAGTATATAAATTTTTAGTGAATTTATAAAAAAAAATTATAAACAGATTTTTTTAAGAATTTAAAGACCTAGTGTAATGAACGTTTTATATCATAATATCAAAAATATTTCCCTGTAACAAAACAGGCGAGTGTTATGGAGAGCAAATCACATTCAAAAAAACAAAAGCTATACTTGGAAATATATTTCAATTCAAAATACAGGAAATTAAAATTTAAAAATCACACAAAACAATATTTTCTTGTAGAAGTATGAAAACTAATATTAACAAAACATTAAAGAAGCACCCACAAACGAAGGAAACATATTGTACAATAAAATAGAGCGAAAAGAAAACTTCTTTGTGGAACTGAACCCAAATCTATTGCTTATTATATATCAAAATTTGTATGTAAGTATTCATTTATAAGAAATTTATTCAAACGGACTACAACACTTTTTTGAAGTTCTTCATTACTCGCCTTTTTTCTTGGGGCTCTTTATTAAAAAATAAACAACTAATTTATGTTGCATGTTTTGCAAAAATCCCCCTTTTCATTTTAATATGTGTAAGATGCCGCTTAAGCTGTCGGGCTCTATATATGTTGCTCCCTACTACACACATCCTTTAATTAATTAAATCAAATTTGAAATATTTTTATATTAAATTGTATTAAGATTCATAGGCTAATTGTTCGAAATTTGTTTTTAAATCTCACAAAGACATGATAAATATTCCAAGGCACAAAGGAAAGTCAACATCAGTTTTATTCAACTTACACAGCAGAGCAAAACAGCTGTTTTCGAAAGCCGCAACACCTTCATCATTAGTGCTCATGTGTATTGTGTTTATCACCACTTATTACGTGGCTTAGTTGAATTTGATAACAGTTCCTATTTACACAAATTTTATTGTGAAAAAGAATCCGAGAACTGTATCAACCTGATGTTAACATGTTATTGTTTTAATACCCGTGTTACCGTTTTCTTTTTTTTTTTTTTTGGCGAAAGAGGAGGATTTAATATGACTTTGCACTTGCAGTGACCGTCGCCAACTGCGTCGAGTGGAGTTTCCACTAAATCAAGCCTCTCTCTTTCTGGTGTGTTTGCCTTCACGGGACCGCTTTTTGCATGACTTCGTGAAGGCCCAGAACTAGCGTCCTAAAAAGGACTCTTTTATGTGCCCACACGTGGGCCCGCCATATGCAGCCATTGTGGTGCTTTTAATAGGTTATGCCGAGGATCTAGAGGTGTGAACTCGTTCTGTAAATGTTGGCCGAGGTCCTTTTTCTTTCGACATCAATTCAATATGTTTTGCCAACCCTGAACAGCTGATCGACTAGAGTTAAGCCATTTATAGGTTTCTAAGAAGTAACTGTTGAGTTAAACAGCTGCAACAGTTGCAAAAGAGAGGGATACAGAGAAAGAGAGACAGCTACAATAAACAATTTGTTTTGTATGTATTGAAACTATATGAAAATAGTTGCAGTTATAAAGACGGTTATCTAAAAAATATTATCTGTTGCTTTTATCGGGGTATTACGATGACTGGTGGTTACAAAAATCAAGGTGACACTGTAAGTTTTTCTTTAATTTCTTTAAATTTATAAAAATCTTTTTGAAGTGTAATTGAGATGTACATATTATAGTTTAAATTCTGGACATCATTTTCATAAAACATATTTCAATGTGAAGGTAAATAAAAATTTTAAAGGAAGACATACTTTAGGTAATAGAAATACTTTAAAAGCAAATTTCGAACAATTAGCCTATGAATCTTAATTCAATTTAATATAGCAATATAAATGTTCGTGAAAATACTTACTACATACAAATTTAAGCTATGGCTTGAGCTACCAATAATAAAAATTGGAAAACGTTCACATGCACTTAAGTATAAAATTCATACCAAAAAAGTTTGACTTAAGTATGATGGAACAAAAAATTCAGAAAAATGGGACATGAAGAAAAATAATCAAACGGTAACACGGGTATTATAACAATAACATGTTAACATGTTACAGTTCTCGTATTCTTTTTCGCAATAAAATTTGTGTAAATAGGAACTGTTATCACATTCAACTAAGCCACCTAATAAGTGGTGACAAACACAATACACATGAGCACTGATGATGAAAGGGTTGCGTCTTTCGAAAACAGCTGTTCTGCTCTGCTGTGTAAGTTGAATAAACTGATGTTGACTTTCCTTTGTGCCTTGGAATATATATCATGTCTTTCTGAGATTTAAAAACAAATTTCGAACAATTAGCCTATGAATCTTAATTCTATAAAGTTTTTTGTTATAAAATTATGTGCAGTCAAGTATAATAAATAACAATCGGTCATTGCAACTTCTCGGTAATTGCAGCAGACGTCATTCCATGTCCAATTCTATAATATAGAATTTTTCTGCTCTGCATTAGTGCACAGTTGTTTTCGTTGTTGTCGGCATATTTCAATAACGAGAACAGGGATCATGTATGCGTTACAGCACCCTCTCTGTCTTCCGTACTGTAGCAAAAATTCAGCGGCGATGCAAAAAATTCTCCATTTTTTTCTACCGTTTTCATCTCTCTTCTCAGCATTGCGTGAGCACCGGTCAGATTAAAAATAATAATAACAACGTCACCTCTAAAAATATTATCACGAAATTCGAAATCACCCATGCGAATAATAATTGCATTTGAAAAAATTTACGTATTTTTTGTAATAAGTGTGATCTTTTTTTTAGTGGATAGTAAAGAACACACACACTGATTCTGCAAAAAGCCCCTACAGCTTCGATGAAAGGTCAAAAAAAAAAACGTACTAGAGAGTTAGTCGTTGTGGGTGTAGTTGCTTCTCATGAATTTGCATTCGAATTTTTTGATCCCAAAATTCGACAATTTTTTGTATCCGAGAATTCAATAAAATTTAAATGTTCTTCATGGGAGGAGAAAACTTTTTTGGATAGACTCCACTCTGCTTTATTTTTAATAAACGAAATATAATACTTAATTTAAAAAAGCGCATTCTTACTGAGACACCCTTTATATTAGCTTTTAAGCTGTTGGAATAGCTTTAGGCCGTGAATCATAAATCTCTAAAAATTGAATTTTAAAAATGAGTCATTTCAAAAAACTGTAAACATCCACAATTACATCTATATGTAGGAATATACGAGGTCTGTTTCATATAAAAGTTCAATTTTAATTTTCATTAAAAAATACTTTAATTTAATTCTTCATCAGTTTTTATATTATCCTCTTCAAAGTTGTCTCCTTCACCATATAATACACTCTTGTCCAGCATATTTCCAATTTCAGCCATCTCCTGTAGCTCTTACAGCTATTCGGTTTATATCTTCTCAATCGTGTCAAAGAGACATTTCTGTAAGAGTCTCTTCAAACTTAGGAAAATGCAGCGGGGTGTCAAATTTGGTGACCAAGCCGACTGACACATGGTTACGGTGTTGTTTTAATCATGCCAGTGCTTTTTTTTTTGTAATTCAGTTAATTTTTTATGAACTTCGCTGCCACATGCTTCCCACTCAAAATATCTGAGAAAACTGAGAAAACTGTAAGGAATGAGTCTATGCCGGCGTTTTTAATAGTGACTAGGCGATTTTCAATAAAAATTTTCTTTACTTTCTCAACAATTTCATGGGATAGTAATATAAGGATGAGTCCAGGATAATTGTCATTGTCCATATCTCGAGCTTTATTTTGAAAATCTTTTAGAATTTTTAAAAAGTTTTCTGACTAAGAATCATATAAATCGCCATATGACAATGTCTACATTTTAATTGCTCTTTGGCATTTAGTTTAATTTTTTCTCCCAAATCTGTAAAAATACTTTCATTAATTTTTCTTGACAGCAGAAAATCACCGAACTAGCAAAACTCTGTCATAACCAAACCAAACATGCTAAATATCTAAAACTGTGATCCTAAATACGAGTACATATTTTCGAGACGAGGATACCAACATGAAAAAAGCTAAGCGAATGTACCCAGGCCCCGAAATTTTTTAAAATAAACTATTTTTCGAACAGACCTCGTATTAGCAGTATATAAAAATATTTTTAAGTTTATTATTTTAAAAAGCACTCATAAAATGTTTATTATATTCATTATGAAGTTGTCATTTTCGTTTACATCACAGCAAATGAAGTAAAATTTTTTTGTTAAATTACTAAATTTAATTTTATAGTACAAAAATATTTTGACTTATTTTAATAATCGTATATTTTTATGTGTTTGTTTAAAATGAATTATTGTTTAGCCCTAAAAATTACTCAAAACTATTAAAGAAAAAATGTGTTTAAATTGTTCACATTAAAAGTGAATACAAGACAAAAATAAAAACCACAAACGCATATTAAATCAACTTAGCGCACCGTGACACCCAATTATAAGACAATTTGAAGTTGTATTTGCAGTGTTAAAAACTGAATTCAAATAAAATTATTGTGAAAATCAAAAGCTAAGAAAATGCTGACGTATAAAACTTTCACACCCATAGACAATATTATTTATGTATTTTCTTAAAAAATTAAATAATATTTTTTCGTATTAAATTAAATAATTTACAATATTTTTTAAAACCCTTACGCTAAGTAACCCTTTACTTCAGCTCAATACTTTTGTAAGAAGATCTAAAGTATTTCATCAACGTCATGATTAACATTTTAATGAGCAATTGAACACTCTTGTGGAATCTATAAAAATCATGCAGATTAATGTTTAGAACCTTTTTTTGTCATTATCACCGCTGCCATCGTATGGAAACACTCTCCCACATGTTGCTTAAAAATAACGATGAGCTTGAACCCATTTAATCATGTGCGCTGATGCGATATCAAGTTCCAACTGCAATAGACCGTAACAATGTGACAACAAACGTTAAAACTGAAACGCAACCAAACACACCAGGGCTGGAATTGCTGCGAATTTCATTTATTACACTTTCAAATGAGATTTTTTTAAAAATAAAAAATTAAATTAAATATCAGACTGCCATAAAATATACATATTTTTAATGTGCAGTTCACCTATTTCAGTTAATGACTCTTATATGGTCTTCAGACTTGCATTCTTAATTGACTCAATATTCACTTAAATTGACATAATTAACTTCCTGTTCTCATACACAAAATTTAGTCAAGTCAATTCAATTAACGTATGACAACTAAAAGTAAAAAATTTTTCATATTCATGAGGACCTCATGCTCAAATCCCTTTTTTTATATATTTTCTAATCCTTACTAATATCATAAATATGAAAGTTACTCTGTTTGTCTATCTCTCTCTCTCTCTCTCTCTCTCTGCCTGTTACTTTTTCACCCTTAAACCACTGAACCGATCTAAATGAAATTTAACATAGAAATATTTTGAGATCCGAGAAATTACATAGTGTAGTCTTTGTTCTTGGAAATGATCCCATTAACTGGCCAAGCGTAGTCGAATATTTTTAAAGACATGAAATTCGTAAACTGGTAATGAATTGCACTTTTCATAATAACTTGCAATATTTAAAATGACTTACACTTTTTAAAATGACTTGCACTTTTTATAATGACTTGCACTTTTCATAATAACTTGCACTTTTTGTAATGACTTGCACTTTCCATCATGACTTGCACTTTTTAAAATGATTTGCACTTTTCATAATAACTTGCACTTTTTATAATGACTTGCACTTTTTATAATGACTTGCACTTTTTATGATGAGTTGCATTTTTTATAGCGACTTCCACTTTTCATAATAACTTGCACTTTTTAAAATGACTTGCACTTTTTAAAATTACTTACACTTTTTAAAATGACTTACACTTTTCATAATAACTTGCACTTTTTAAAACAACTCGCAATTTTCATAACAACTTGCACTTTTCATAATAACTTGCACTTTTCATAATAACTTGCACTTTTTAAAATAACCTGCACTTTTCATCATGACTTGTACTTTTTATAATGACTTGCACGTTTCAAAATGACTTGCACTTTTTATAATGACTTGCACTTTTTAAAATGACTTGCACTTTTTAAAATGACTTGCACTTTTCATAATGACTTGCACTTTTCATAATGACTTGCACTTTTTAAAATGACTTGCACTTTTTCTAATGACTTGCACTTTTTATGATGACTTGCACTTTTTATGATGAATTGCACTTTTTATAATGACTTGCACTTTTTATGATGACTTGCACTTTTTATCATGTTTTGCACTTTTTATGATGGCTTGCACCTTTTATGATGACTTGCATTTTTTATGATGACGTGCACTTTTTATAATGACTTGCACTTTTTATGATGACTTGCACTTTTTATCATGACTTGCACTTTTTATGATAATTTGCTGTTTTTATGATGACTTGCACTTTTCATAAGGACTTGCACTTTCTTTCTTACTAAAATAATAAATATGACAGTCTCTCTGTTACCTTTTAATGCTTAAACCGCTGAACCGATTTAGATGAAATTTGGCATAGAGTTAGTTTAAGATACGTGAAATAATATAGGGTGGTATTTGTTTTTGGAAATGATCGTATTAAGTGCTCAAGTGTGATCGAAAATGTTTATAGAATTAAGAAATTATTAAACTGATAACTATGACGTTGGAAAGTTTGTGCATAAGCTAAGAGATTTTCTTATAATAATTAGAAAATCTAAACTTTCCATCTCTGCTACTCCAATAGAAGTGAGAAAATGTCTAACAAATTGTTAAAAATATATTATATTTGTATGTGTGTAAACACTAGCACACTTGCACGCTTTGGACTCATTGAAAGCCATTGGAATTGGCGCGTTTAATTGTGCAGCAACGATGATGTTCATTTACAATGAGAGTGAATAAAACCAAATTACCTACAACAACAAAAATAGCGACAAATATTTTAAGTTAACACATTGTTGGTGTCATGTAGAAGGGCCCTAAGTCGCATTTTTGCCGAAACTGAGTTTTTTATTAAATCCAGGAGGCAAATTACGGCATCCGACATCGATCAAAATTTCGATTTAAATTGTATTGAAATTTTGTTCGCTGTCGAATGCGGTAATTTGCACCCTGTAAATTTTCAAAAAAAAAAAAAATAGTAATATAAGTTTTAGAAAAATGTAAAGCAACATTTTTAAAAGCAATTTATAATTACACTTTCTATACGCTAGAATGCTAAAATGTCTGTTATGTTATTACCTTCTGGGTACTCCACCATTATGCCAGTTAGGGCCTATCTAAATGAAACCATCATTTTACCCCTATACAATATAAAGACCGTGTGTATGTATTAAATTTTAGTGGCAGAGAATGTAAAGTAACTACAAAAGCGAAATAGAAAAAAAGAACGCACTCACTTAGTTTTCAGATTGTTCTGGTTGAGTAGTTCGATCAAAAGTAATACGAAACTTTTTATAACCAACAAATAATGATGATATTTAACGATGACTTAACAAATGAAACAACAAAAACGTAACGATAATAAACTCTTTATAAAATAAAATTGCAAACGTACAGACTGACAGAGAGACCGACAGACGGGCAAACACTTCGACAACAACAGTAATTGCTGTGTTTGATGTTTGCATTTGAAGTATAATCACACTTACACGCCCTCATAAATTAAAGCATTAAAATGTTTTAATTAAAAGTCGATTGTATTCGTTTGTATGAGAGTCAATTCTACGAATTACTGAATTAATAAGACAGAGAGTAGGGCCTGTTTTCGTGTGAGACATCGCTGCAGCGTATTCAACCGAATTAAAGTTATTTCTAAAAAATATTTTATATCTATCAACTGCCTATTTGACAAGTTTCTATGCAGCATTTTTCAAATAAGGCTTTAATGAACATCAAATATTTTCTATGAATAAGACGAATTCTATTCTATTCTACCTGTAAGGGAACTTTCTTCTGAATTTTACATCAATTATAGATGTGACCTTATTCCAAATTTTTTAAAAAGGACGTGTTTTTGCAGTTCCTATAACCAAGTCTTCCTGAATATGTTTCTTGGCACGAAAAGGCCTGCAAAAAGCCTCCGTAGCAATTTACAGCTTCGCCTTACTGACCATATGGTCTTTATTTATTCACTTTTTTTTTAAAGCAACTTTAATGAAACCAATAAGTCAACGAACAAAGAATAAAGAAGGACCAACAACAAAAACCCAAGTACAAGTTAATCGATGTATAAAACCATCATCAATTTATAAGTATTTTCAAACCATTTTTTCTTTTATTTTTATTTTTTTTGTCTATTTAATTTTGAATGACAATAGCGAGAACTAGAGACAAAGATGTGTGTTTTTGTGTTTAACTTTTCAATAATATGTTTGCTATTCGTTTTTAGTTTGCCAGCAGTAGAAGGAGTTTTTCTTCTTATATATTTCCCCCCTCTCGTTTGTCAAGAAGTTCACCAAAACATATAGCACATACTGTACTTGCATGGGTGTATGCATATCTATGAGTTAAAATATGTGTTTCTTTATTTTTTCATGTTCAAAATGTATTCATGTATGTTCTGGTGCGTGTGTGTGTGTGTGTGTGTGTGTGTTCGTCTAATGGCCGCTGGGGGAGCAGCAATGAAGAAATAATTGCACAACAGCTTAAGTGAACAGTTTTATATGAAAAATTCACAACATGCCATTTAACTAAACACATACAGTTTGTTAAGTAAATTTTTACAACATGAATATGTATTTTTTTCTTTTTAGTCTTTAAGTAAATTTAATTTTTTTTCTTAGTCTTAAAAATTCTAACAAAAATTCATTGTTTTCTTTGTTTGTAATTATTTTATTATTTCTTTGCATCATTTTCTTTAAACTAAAATATGAAAAATAATATTAGACTACAACAGTAATGATTGTGCAACCACGTATGTGTAGCATAAAAGCAATTTTATCATACGAGTACAGACTATAATTTTCGGTTCTACAGCGTGAGTGTCTATCTCAAACTTTGAACAAATCGTTTATAATATATTTTTTTTTACGGATGAAGTGTATTTTATACATAAAAACTCGCATAAATGCTGTTGTATAGTCGACACTATTCGAGAAAATTTATGTGGCCTATTTCGGTCTAATTAAATCTTCCATAAAATTCTATGGAGAATTGCATGTCAAGAACCGATAAACCGGGAAATCCGACGACGTGAATGAAATTGATTTAATCATACCCTCAGAAAGTCACATAAGAAAAATATACAAACAACTAAATAAAAAGCATAGGAAAGAATTTTTCTAAGAAACAAAAGCAAAATATATTTATCTTGAATATTTATGGTCACCGTACTTTTTGTTACATTATTTCGTAAAATGTTAAACTTGTGCTTTAAAATAATTTCTTATGATTTTTCTTCACTTATGCTAAAATAAGACGTACATAAAAAAATATATAGAAAAGGAAAGTGAAATAATCTGTCTCTAGGTTTTTCGTAAGCCTATACTTAATTGACATACTGTATATGTTACATATCTTACTTTAAATCTAGCTAAAGCTGCTAAAAAGGCCACTACTAAGCAGAAGTAATTTTATTATTATATTATATTCAATTTAGATCAATAGGCTAATAGTGGGAACATATTTTTTAATAAATTAAAAAAAAACATGACAAATATTCCCAGACACAAAGAAAGGTCAACATCAGCTTTTAATTATTCAACTTACAAAGCAGAGCAGAACAGCTGTTTTCGAAGGCCGCTACACTTTCGTCATCAGTAGTCAAATGTATTTAGTTTTTTACCACTTATTAGGAGGCTTCGTTGAATATGATAACAGTTTTTATTTATACAAATATTTTTAGGAAATTGCATACGAGAACTGTAACAAAGCGATGGTAACACACTTTTAATGCCCGTGTTGCCATTTGAATATGTTCTTCATTACCCATTTTCTGACTTTTTTGTTCCACTATATTTAAGCCTTCTCTTTTTTTTTAGTTCTTTTTTAATTTTTTAATTAAGCATCATATCATTTATTTTTTTTATTGTTAGCTCCAGCCATTACCTTAAATTTGTATGTGAGTATATTTAAAGAATTTTTTTATTGCTAAATTAAATCCAATTACGATCGACAGGCTAATTCTGCGAAATTTTTTTTTATCTTGGACCAGCACTCAGGGGATGAACTGGAAAGGATGGGATAGTATTGAGGAGACAGATGAAAAAAGATGAGAAGATAGAGAATTTTTTTTAGCTATATCAACCTTTTTACTTCGCCGGTTAATTTTTGCTACAGGGCCGACGAAGGAGGGTGCTGTTACTCTGCTTTTAGTACACAATAGTGTCAGTCGCTGTCAATTATGTTCAGTGATCAGTGACTATGCCTTCATCATTGAAAACAGGCTGGCAACAACTAACAGAACCATGCAATAACGCTGATCTGAAGAATTCAATATATCATGACTCAGCGCGGAGTTGAACTCACGACCCTCCGCTTCATAGTCTCGTGTTCTACTACTTCAGCCAACACCACCCACAAATTTGTTTTAAATACAAAAAACATGATAAATATTCCCAGATGCAAAGCAAAGTCAGTATTCGTTTTAATTATTCAACTTAATTAAACAACAGGATGTTAATTGTTATCAACGGGCTCAAGTTCAAATCTGCATAGAGAAAGTTCGACTAATAAAATAGAAATTCATACATAATTTATTCAACTAAAATTTTTTCGCACCTTTAGTCTGCAATTATATGTCAACCTCACGTCCAGACAGCATCAGAAAAATGTCCTCTAAGTTATTATTTATATTAAAAGTTGACCGGTTTTCAAAGCCTCTAGTTATTTTTTAAGCATTTAAAAAACAGTCGGAGGTTGTCAGCAGGAGTCAATTGTTGTAATTTATGGATACGTAATGGTCCTATTATTTTTTAAGTTGTCTTGACGTTGGCAAAGAGTTACAAAATAAAAGGGGGTTAATTTCTTTTATCTAATTATTAGGTTAAGCAATTTATAATATATTTTTTTAATAAATGTAAATTTTTATTTTTCGAAGTTCTTAATTTTATTATTCAGGAGGCAAATAACGGCATTCGATTTCGGTCGAAATTTCCTTATAAAATGTATTGAAATTTCGATCGATATTGAATGCGGTAACTTGGCCCTAGATAAGAATTTTTTGTTCAGACTCAAGTTTAAATCTGCAAACTGATTTTTTTTAGCATTTTATTAGATTGAAATTATTTTATTAAAAGCGGAATATTTGGAATCTCAAACTAACAGAATGGATCAGTACTGATATAGAGGCCGCTATTATTTATTTGTTTATAAAAAAAAATTTTGTAATTTATAATCAAATTTTGATTAATAAGAGGCTAATAAAATAAATTTTTCTATGAAAATGTGTCCTATTAATCTCTTATAAATTAGAATTTTTTTTATTTATTTATTTTTTTCTTTGTAAGCTAGACCTCTAATATGTATAGGGTGTTTTTTTATAGAGTGGCACAAGGAAATATATTTTTAATATCAATGAAACGGGCTTTATGGAAAAGAAAATTTTATGAAATTAGTGTTTAAATATAATTTCTGCCATGTGGCCGCCACGACGTGAGCATATAAGGCGCAATCTGGAATATCAATTTTCAACAACTCAAAAAAAATCTTCCATGAAGTGGAAGGACACAACCCCAGTTGCTGAGAACAGTGACGAATTGCTTGATTAGGATCATCTTCAATGCTTTCCTGTACAGCAGCTACAGCTTCTTCAGTGGACACAGCACGGCGTCTCACAGGATGCTCAATATCAGTAACAGTAAATGTGGTCCGAAAACGATCAATTGTTCTTCGAATTAGCCGCTTTGACGGACAATTATGTGCGCCATAAAATGGTAGAAGTGCATGACGATTTTTTTTTAATCTTGGACCAGCACTCTGGGGATGACCCCTATATATGCAATGCATTTCGCCGGAACTGAAAACGAGGGGATAGTATTGAGGGGACAGATTAGGAAAGAAGAGACGATAGACAGTTTTTTGTAGCTATTTCAACCTTTTTTTTTACTTAGCCGGTTAACTTTTGCTACAGGGTGCTGTTACTCTGCTTTTAGTACATCCATGATAGTGTCAGTTTGACGAATAGAACTATTACTTTTTTAAAAATTGCTCTGGTGTTGTGACACTCTAAAAAAACACGCTTTACTAATAATAAAAATGTTTTGTAAAAACAAGACCTTAAGCCCAATTTCGCTTTCGTGCTAAGATCGTTCTTCATAAAATAGAGCATAATTAAAATGGACTACAAAGAATTGCCTGTATCCTAATAACATCAACTGAGGCCGTTTGATGGGCCCCTTAAATCGCTGTATTTCTGAGCAAACAATTTCACTTGCAATTCTAAAAATACTGTCATTGTCTTCAGTCCTTTTTTTTGTATAGAAACTAAAGCAAATTATTTATGTGTCGCTCAGTCTATCTTTCTGCCTGCTTAAGATTTGTGTATACGTCTGCGTATATTTTTACTAACACATCAATTTGTTTGTATGTATTAGAGCTCCGTTTGCGTCTTCATTCATGCATGCTGTGCTAAATACTTTTGGGAATAGAATTAATGGAAATTAAGCTTTGATGCTCTTACAAATTGGGTGCTTTAACGGTGATGTGCTTTTTTTTTGCTGGCAATTTTCAACTTTCTTTAGATCAAATATAAATTGGATTAGTGAGGGCTTGCAATGACAAGACATTTTTATTACATCAAATTATCCCCATGGAGTACAATATGTTTGTATTTTATTTTTTTAGAGTTTTGTTTTTTCAATATTAAAGAGATTAAAAATATTTGAGAAGTTTTAAAGATTTCTTTTTTGAAGAAAATATTTGGCTAGAATTTTAATGTGTGACTGTGAAATAACTTCCAGTGAAATGAACATAAAAAAAGGAATTTAAATAAAACGCAAATAATATTTATATGTGATTAATTAAAGAGACAACAATAATGAGAAATAGAAAATTTAAGGAATTTTTTTCAAGTTATAATTTCTTTGATCTCCGTCGGTTATAAATAACTTGTAGTGGCTCCACTGTTACTGTTTTGCAAAGGACATCGTCCTTTAGAAACCTCTTAGCGTGAAACAGTATATCATATAATTCTGCCAACAAACACCAACTTTCCATAGTGTAACAAACGATCTTGCAAATTAAAAAAAAATAGTTTATATAACAAATTCAATTAGAAGATAACAATTTCATTAATAACTTTTGTGAAATTTCTCAATTGTTTACTTCAAGTCTTTCTCTCTCTCTCTCCCACAAAATGTCTTAATTAACTTCTTTACAAACCTGCCACTATGCAACTACACATAAGGGCACTCACTTGTGTATGCGTATGAGTGTTAACTGCAAGTGCCATTGAAAATAATAGCTGAATTAATAGAAACAACAAAACTTTAGAAAACTCAATACGACTGCACACACACCAAAAAAAAACATGTACTTGTATGATTAAATTACATAAAACAAAAGTGTCTGGCATAAACGAAATGACAACTGAAAACAATGAAGTGGAAAAAAGAATTATTAAAAGCAAAACACCAACATGTTGTCTATGGAAATAAACAAGAAAAGTGGCAGGAAAAAACCAAGAAAAAAAATTAAAAAATACATAAACAAATGAAGATGCAAGGAGTAGGTGAAAGATAAAATGTTGTGATAAATTTGAAAGCATATGCAGATTCCTATTCTGCAGTTTGAGTTATTGGCTGCAGATATCGCTTTTTTATTTTTCTGTTAATTTTACAACACAAACAGGAAGACTTAAGACAAAAAGCACGCATGATGTTGTTGATGTATTGATGAATATGTCGACGAATTATCGAGCCAGAAGTACGTAAAAAAGTTCATAGGCAAAGAATTAGCGATTGTCAAGTGGTAAATATTCAATAAGAGCAAAGAGCACGTAAAACGTGTTTTTTAGAGTGTCAAAACACCACAACAACGCGTGCAAATTGTTGAAATTTTTAATCAAAATAATTATTCTATTCGCCAAACTCATCGTGGACTTCTGCCATTTTATGGCGTCCATAATCGTCCTTCAGAGCGGCTAATTCGAAGAACAATCACCCCTATCATGAATAATTTTTCCTTCGAAAGTTTTCCCTTTTCCCTAAAATTGCTATCATGAAAAAATTCCCCGTGAATGAGTTCACCTAAAATTAAATTCCCCTGATCGTGAATGATTTTTTTTCCCGTGAGTTTTTTCACTTTTCCCTTTAATTTATTCACTTAGTTCTTGGTGGGGAATAGAGTAGAAAAAATAAGTATTTTCTATTATAATTCGCATATTAGAGTTTGCAAATTTTATTTTAGTGGCAAGACCCGTTAATAACACACAAACTTATATTTTTTGCAACAAATCAATTGCCTGCGTCTTTGTAAAACTTGTTGTTCCAATTCTAAAGATTAAGAATATTTTTAATTTGTTTTGTCTGGTTCTCAAAACGTATCCAAATTATTTGACTACTAAATATTTAGTCATAACTTTTTTACATTTTTTTAAATTATTGTATAAACTTAAATTTTTCAACACAAATTCTTTGAGTTTTCATGTTGTTTGCGGCTTCTTCTCTTTTTTTGCATTCACTGAGAACTGATAGCGGGAATAATTTCTCACGGGAGATTCACGATACCATTTTTCCCTTCGAGTGGAATAAAAATTTCATGTGAACAAAAATTCCCCTTGTTATTCACGATAGGGGTCAATGGATCGTTTTCGGACCACCTTTACTGTTACTGATATTGAGCATCCCGTGATATGCCGAACAGTGCGCACTGAAGCAGCTGTAGCCGCTGTACAGGAAAGCATTGAAGATGATCTTAATCAAGGAATTCATCGCAGTTCTCAGCAACTGCGCATGTGTCCACTTCCACTTTATGGAAAATTTTTTTCAAGTTGTTGAAAATTGGTGTTCCATTGGTGCTTTTTACGCACTGCCACATGGCTGATTTCATATATAAACATTAATTTCATAAAATTATCTTTCCAATAAAACCCGTTTCATTGATATTAAAAATATATTTCCGTTTTTATTATAATTAACCAAGGAAATGTCGATATGCCTCCATATCATTGGCTCGTAAATCAAATCCAACAGCAGTAGTCTTCAACTTAATTTAAAACAAAAATGGTATTTTATAAATTTTTCCATTACAAAAAAAATTATTAATAAATTTACATAGAATTTTCAAAAACCAGTTGGTAGTAAAGGTTCCTGGTCAAATAATTGCCAGAAAAAGTGTGGCCATTAAGTTGTCAGCGAATTGTCTTGTTGGCACCAAATGTCACTACTGATTCATAATTGTCATGTTATAGATATAAGTATCTACAGGTCAAATCCAGCTAAAAAATAACTGATATTGAATATAACAATGAATTCCTTTCTTTATATAATTCATGAAATAAACTCGGCTGTGAAAATAATTTAAAGCCTTGTGAGAAATAAAATATCATAAATATACACATGCCACTTAGCCCAAAACCTTTCTTTTCACTAAACAACTTTACCGCTTGACAAACTTCTCGTATACTATTTTATAAAAGAAATTTAAAAAATTAAAACTGTTATCACATTCAACTAAGCCACCTAATAATTAATGATAAGCGAAAATCCCAATGAGTACTGAGGATGAAAGTGTAGAGGCTTTCGAAAACCGCTATTCCGCAGCCATATTCCGTAACTCGTTAAAGCTAAAACTGCATCGTGAAAAATGTCAAAAGCCATTTTAGTCCCGGTTTACACTATGCAATTTTTGTCGCAGCAATTTTTGATATTTAGTGAGGAAAAGCGAAAAAGGAATACAAATGGTATATATTCCTATTTCAGGACTCTCACACAAAATAAGAATTGCTGCAACAAAAGCTGCATAGTGTAAACCGGGACTTAGTGTAAATAATTATAAAAAACTTCTGCATATTTTTAGGGGCTTATTTTGTATTTACTTATTTATTACAGTTGACTCCGCTATACTGGAAATAACCAAAACTCAATTTTTTTCAGCTATCCGATTTTTTCTCTAAAACCTAATTCGGACTACTGAAATTTGTTACAGTTAAGCGTACTGCTTAAAATCAGTAAAACAATATTTTTTATTTCAAATCCGTATATTTTCTTACGTCAATTCAACGTAAACATTTTATAAAAAAAAAAATTATTCATAGAATTATTCATTTTGTTGTTGAAATTTTTCACGAATTCCTCGAAAATGCCTAGCCATCTGCATTGACAATAGAATAGAAAAATACAATAAAGTACGTAAGAGGGAAAAGGACAAATACATTTTACCATTTAATATTTAAACGAACAAAACATGCAAAAATTTTTCAGCCTTAAGTTATGCAATAGATTTCTAATAAATAAATTTGTCATTGTTTATTTTTTCACTAAAGCGAAGTAAGTTTCATACAAAACGTTGTGGGCTTGCTTCGGATTTTCAGTAATACGATATTTTCAGTAAAGCGATGTTTCGCTAAAGCGAAGTGAATCAGACTAGCTGCGTTTAAAATCAGTGCGGGGATTTGTATCGCTTTCAGTAATCCGATTTTTTTCAGTAATCTGATTTTTTTCAGTAAAGCGTGTTGCTCTAAAGCGGATTCGACTGTTTACAACACAAGCCCCAAAAATATGTAAAAATAAGTTAAAAATACTTTTCACTTATTTAGCGATAGAGTCTTAGTTTTTTTTTAGGAGTAGAACCGGCGCTCAGGGGATGATCCCTACGAGTTACGGAATATGGCTGCTGGTTGGTCTGGTGTGTAACTGGGATAATTAAATTTACATTTACCTTGGTTTTTGGCATCACAATGCCCCTTTATGGCCTCCGCTAACTGCGGGCAGCCCTTTGTAACCAAACTTAACGTTTGCGTGGTTAACTTGGAATATTTATCATGGCTGAATTAAAAGACGTTACGATTAATAAACTATAATTCTTAATTGAATTTAACATACAATAACAACTAGTTCGATACACAAATACTTACATATGAACGAATTCATAGCGAAACGAATTCATAGTATATGTTTGTTCTAATTACTATTAATGAAACTAATTTATAATAACTTTAAATAAATATTTAAAATACAGCATGAACTACATAAGTCTCATGCGTACCTGCACGTGATGTTCTCAAAAAAAAAAACACCTGAAAATCTTTTCTCAAATATCCTGCCTAAAATGCTGCATATTACCCAACAAAAACCAAGTTTAATTTTTAGAGCAAAAAAAAAATACAAATAAAATAAACAATTTACGTAAAATAGTATTTTCACATTGTGACTGCTCATTTTATTTGGCTTCTTTAGATGATTTCATCACACACACACATAAAAAGATCTGTCTGATTGTTGTGACTAAAAATGTCATAAAGTTTTATAGCAGAAAAACACACTTTTCCTTTACAAAGTCACATGTTTATTCAAAACATTCTGACAACCAAACCGTACACACACATACATTCTGCACCAGCATTGCAAATTACAAAGTGTATGTGTTGAAAGCTTGAAGTTACATGCTCGTGCAAGTTTGTTGTAAAGGTAACAGGTAAAAAAAAAATATGAAAAATAAACATAAAACCTCAAAAACATTTATCATAAGCACATAACACACTCACATAAATATTTACCGTTATATTGTTTATAAACAAGCACGAACACGTTACTCAGTATGAGTGCAAGTCGACGCTTGTCATTAGACTTCCTTTGCTGTTTGTGTAGCATACTATTGGGAGCTCACATTCTCCCACTCGTTCTCGCCTGCTTTTAGTTTTCTTTGTGTGATGGATTGTTTAAACAATATATAAAACATGTTTTTTATGTTGCTGCATATAAATTTATGTAGCAACAATTGTTTGCTCTTTCAATGTACGAGTACACACAAGCATAACCGAACACATGTACTGCACTAGAGTCACTGTGTTTCTGCATATGCCTGCTCACTGCTTACATGTTGCGTGTTCGATTGTAAAAAGGGGGCATGCTTATGAGAGTGTGTACACTGTGTGCCATTCAGGTATTACCACTACACACTTAAGGCGTTGTCTTATTGCTTTTGTTTTTTGTTTTATTTTTATTTTTTTTTGCTGCAAGTTGAAATGCGATTGATACATCCGTCTGATAACATTCATAGACATTCTATACGAATGTCTATCCAAATATTTATGTAAGTGTATATTGGAAATCGCATAAGGACCAAGTTATGTTATGAATGCATATACATATTGAGTTCCTTTCTTCTATTGTTCCAAAAAGTTTCCTTGATATGCCGTTTGTTATTTTAATGTCACAGTCAGTTTCATTGTCAAAAATTCTTTGCAGTCTCATGCATTTGCTTTAGCCTTGAAATATTACATAATTCAGTTTGCCAGACAAATACATATGTATATACGAGTATCGTGTGAATTAAATTAAGTGTTGGATTTTTACTAATGCGAAGAAAAATTTTGGAAAATTTTTTAAATTACTTATAACAAAATCTTAATCATTTTTAGTCTTAGATCTCTCTTATTATTTAATTTTATTAAAAATATTTATACTGATATGTGTTAATGAAATATTCATAAATTATATTCTATCTTCAATTTAGAAAAATGTGTCTGAAATTATCGTGGTCATTCCTCTCAATCGCAACACTGTCTGAAATAAATAATTCAGGTTGGGCAAATTTGAGGTTAGGAAGTAAATTGGCTGTCAAATGATGAAATATCATGAATTGAGCTGGCATTTTTTTAACAATTATTTAGTAAAAAATTGGGAAATTTTAATCATGGAACTCTACACTGCGCAACAAAAAAAATTTTTATGTAGTAAGAATTTTAACGAAAATTGAATTAAGATTCTATAGGCTAATTGTTCGAAATTTTAATTTAAATCTCAGAAAGATATGGTAAATATTCCAAGGCACTAAGACAAGTCAACATCAGTTATTGTTATTCAACTTACACAGCAGAGCAGAACAGCTGTTTTCGAAAGACGCAACCCTTTCATCATCGGTGCTCATGTGTATTGTGTTTGTCACCACTTATTAGGTGGCTTAGTTGAATGTGATAACAGTTCCAATTTACACAAATTTTATTGTGAAAAAGAATACGGGAACTGTATCAACCTGATGTTAACATGTTATTGTTATAATACCCGTGTTACCGTTTGATTATTTTTCTTCATGTCCCAGTTTTAATTGTGAAGGAAAACAACACATTTTTTTCTCAAAATCCTCTTTAGTGATGAGCCCCATTTTTAATTAGGCGGTTATGTAAACAAACAAAATTATCGCATATGGGGCTCACAAAAAGCCACAAACAGTCTTCGCAAAACCGTTACATCCAAAAACAAGTAAAAACGTTATATTCGCACCGGTCGAATATTAAATACCCTCCAAATATTTAGTAAATACAATTAAAATATTTAACTTGGTGGGACAGAGTTCCTTTATATAATATCCTGCGTCAAGGCCCACTGAAGAGGGCGGGGTCCAAAAATAGACAATATCATGTTTGCCACAGACGATTGTATGGGAGTTGCTAAACCGTTTTAGCTTCCATCACTGATCAAGAATATAGATATTTTATGGGGTCTAATTATTTTTGGAGAGCATTCAATCTGTATTTTTGGGGATCTCTCTGGCAAGGGCCGTTGGGGAGACATTTCACCTTTGCCATGAAACTCTAAAAATAAATGTTTGGGATAATTAAATGTAAAATTTATTATGGGAGAAATTTAATTGAAAAAAAAAAATTTATTATGTGAGTGAAGATAAATATGCCGAGTTAAACATGTTTTGACGTAAGCAGTTACGAAACAACGTATTTAGCTGTGAAGTTAAATATGTTATGACGTAACGAAATGGCAAACAGTGGAGTTTTTTTTATGAAAATCCATATTTAATAAATTTTTATTATTTGATTAATTTACAGGCCATGAGATTGTGTGTGATCTTGGAGGGATTTTGGCCCAAGTGGCCAAATAAAGATTTAGCATGCATTGCCAGAAAATGAAAAATGATTATGGGAGTATCTTCTGTAACACACAACAATTGGAATAGCTGAATTGAGTTTGTGAAAATATTTACAGGTCATGAAAAGTCAACTTACAGGCCATGAGAGTGGGTGTGATCTTGCCCCCCAGTGGCCAAATAAGGAGTTGGCATGCAATGCGTGGTCCAAAAATAAATTTTTTTTTGATTTTAGGGCTCCAAGTTTAACGCGTTGGACCTTCTTTTACATAAAAATATATCATGTTCTTTACAAAATTACAAAAAAATTATGTTGTTTTTTTGAGGCTGGTTTAGTTCTTCTTAGGGGAACTTTTTTCCCTCTGGCCCGATTCAGCCCATTTACGCACTCAGCCTGTGATATCCTTCAAGATATTTATACCAAATTTCAAGAGTCTGGCTCTTTTCGTTTGGACTGAATCGTGATTTCCACAGACGGACGGACAGACATGTTCACATCGTCTTAGATTTCATCACTGATCAAGAATATATATGGGGTCTCAGAGTGACATTTCGCTGCATTACACACGGAATGACAAAGTGAATATACCCTCCAATTTTTTTTTGAGGGTATAAAAAGTGATCGTATCGGTTTGTGGTCAGGCGGCATCATCCTCCCGTATATTTTAGAAAATGAGCAAAGAAACGTCGTCACCGTGATGTCTCTGCTCTATCAAACCATGATAACCGATTTTTGGTGATCACAATTGGCTAGTAATGACATCTAGTGACTTTTAGTTTCAGCCGGCCAAACAATTCAGTTATGGCATGAAAAATTTCCCGATTGAGTAATTTCACGATTTGGCGATGTCAAGTGGCCTCTCGTTCTTGTGATTTCATGCCACTAGATTATATTCTCTGGAGTCATTTGGAAGACCGGGTTTACTTCAATAAACCACAAACAACTAACGCTCTGAAATATAAAATTCGGTGGTACATTGACCAGACAAGTGAAGCTTTAATGCAAAATGTGATTAAAAATTTTGTGAAAATGCGGACGTCTGCTGAAGTGCTAGAAGTAGACATTTGCCCGATATCGTACTTCATTATTAATTCCCATATTTGTACTTTACAGCGATATCAATAAAACAGCATTTGTCAAAAGAAAAATTTGTATTTCCAGGCCAATTTACTTCCTAACCTCAAATTTGCCCACCCTTAATAATATTTTTTAAATTGTGTACTTCTCGTACCCAGCACGAGAAATTTTTATTGTGACTTCTCCGGAAATTAATAATTAATTATATACTATAATAAAATATAATAAAATATTTGTTCAAAAACTATGGCCTTCCTTAAAGATACCCATGACCATTCAATAATTTCAAGCAGTATTTAATAAAATTAGGTCCAAAATTTATATGCCCCAAATTGCACAACAAAATGCATATCGTTTCCATCAACTTTTCATATGCACCAGTAATAAACTTTTTATCAATCTCTCTATCAGAAACTTAGGTTTTCTTTTTCCTAATAAAAAGCTTTTAAACTTTAATACAAATTTTTAATTACAAAACCCATATTTAAACAAACAAAATAAACGAAAAAAAATTGCACGCAAAATCCAATTGCAATTAGAAATCTATAAAAAAAAGAAAAACTAACAAACATCCTTTGCTATTGAAACAACAAAGTTTTTGCAATTAAAAAAAAAACAAAAAGTTTTTGTTTGCATTTTTAGTTAATTTAATTTTGTTTGTTGCAACAATTTACCAGGACATTGTTAAACCTGTAAATACCTGCACTGACCAGAAAATCTAGTCTGACAAACGCACGAAAACACAAACCAAATTTAACATGCGGATGTCACACAATAACAGCAGCCAGCCACTGCCACCACCGCCACTAATACACAACAGAGCCAGCAATTATAACAAAAACAGTGCAACAAGAGCAGCAACATGGTTGCAAATATAATGCAATTAATTTGTAAAATTACTGAGTGAACAGAGAAGAACAAATTGGTAAACAAAAAAAAAAACAAAAAATAAGCCATGGGCATGTTAAGTATTCAGGAAGCCCATGCGGTCTAATAAAATCTATTCTAATGCCTTGTTTGTAAGGAAAAAAATATGTTTCTGCAAATAATATATTGAATGTGTGGCAGCTGTTGGCTGATAAGGTAAACGCCTTGACTTTGAATCTTCAAATTATAAATATGGCACCGAATGTATTTGACTAATTTTTAAAAAATTTAATCAAAGTGTCGTAACGTAACGGCTGGCTCCTTGTGCAGTTCGCTGCGACAGGAATATTCTCTTCTGTACACAGACCTTCAGTACACGGATTTAGTTATATTCTATAGAGTGTTCTTTTAGCAAATTTGTTATTGTCAACACTGTTTTTGGCAGCTCAGCTGTTTTCGTGCAACATGTTGCTATTAAACATGTTCAGTTTTGTCCATAATTTAACCATGAATTTGACTTACAAACGAGTCTTGAATTTTATCGTCAAAGTTCATGCTCGTTGAAGAAAGTGTAGCGTAACCATTTTTTTTTATTAAAAACTTGAACAAGCAGATTTGCCGTATGTGTTGTGAAGAGCAGCCAGATCCATTGCAAGAATTGTCATGCATGTTGAAACATGCACGGTTTGGTATGGATTATGGGCTGGTGGCATCTGTTTTAAAGACGAGGAAGGCATGAATGTTTCTGAGAAGGATGAGCGCTAGTTTACGATGATTAAAATTTTTTTCTATTTTTAATTTTTTTTAATTTTTTTTATTATTATTTTTTTTAATATTTTTTTTTTATTTTTTTTTAATTTTTTTTTTTTTTTTAATTTTTTCTTTTATTTTTTATTACGTTTTTCTGTTTCTTTTTACTTTAATTTATTTATTTTTTTCCCCCAAACTGAAAGAGCTGGGGCAAAATTACCGCATTCGATATCGAACGACATTTCCATACAATTTAAATACAAATTTCTATAGATATCGAATGCCATAATTTGCCCCCTGGACTTGGCCGACATGTGATTTCAATAAGACGGTGGCACATACCGCACCAGTATGCGAAACAATGACCGAATTTAGAGGCCAGTTCGGTAAAAAGTTTATTTTACGTTTAAGGCCGGTCATTTGGCCGCCTACATCGTTGCGACTTAACGCTTTTAGACAATTTTTGTGTGGGGCCATGTTAAGGTTCATTTTATTAAGAGCTACTCTGCAATAATTAATTGAAGCCAATAGTGGAATCAATTTGCTCGTTAGATACCGACCAATATATTGAAGAGAGTATGCCAAAATTGGACCGAGCGTATGAACCATTTGAGGGGTAGCCGCGATCGTCCTGTGAAGGACGATTATGTACGCCATAAAGTGGAAGAAGTGTCCGATGAGTTTGATGAATAGATCAATTATTTTCCATTAAAACTTTCCGCAATTTGCACGCGTTGCTCTGGTATTGTGCACTCTAATATACACGCTTTACATGAAATCTACTTTAAGCATTGAATTATACGGATCGTTTTATCGATTGAAATAAAATTTTCAAACACTTCTGTGAATTTTATATTTTTCCTTAAAAGAAATCCGAAAGCTCTGAAAAAATTATTCATTAGATTGTTACGCATATAGAAGATTAAAATTAATGCGAAAGCGATCAATAACTGCCAGAACTGTTTACTTAATAGGATGATAGAGGAAGTGGTCAATAAATGCTAGGAACACAACTGCGACGAACCACGAATATTCGTCGCCAAAAATAAAACACATTCGTGTATATGAAAATGCACACAATCGTGGTGTTGGTCGAAATTCGTCATACTCAGCGAAAGTTGATATAGATTTGTTTCTAATTGTTTCGTCAGCGAACGACGAATAAATCAATATGAGGTGCCCAGGTTTCATATACTCAAACTGGTTTTTTGTGGGAAAACATAATTCACTACCGTATTGTTGCATCTAGCACGAAAATGTTCAGTATACTTATACTAAAAATGCATTCACCAATTCACAAAAATTTATCATTCGGACGACTTTTTATTAATTTTGAACACTTTTTATAATATAGTATTTCTTCCTATTTCCTACTTTTTCATATGGTCACCCCATCAGCTGTTAAATGAAAAGAATAATTTATTTACAGAAAAAATTTTCAGAAAATAATTACAAAAAGGAATTTGTTCTGGAAAAAATGAACACCACCGGGGTAATTATTGAATGTCTAAAGAATTATTAAATTTAATTATTGAATGTCTAAAGAATCTGGCATCAGAAAATTACAAAGATTTTTAACAAAATTTAAAATGTAAATTGTTAATTTTTCAACGGGCTTAAGTTCGAATCTGCATGACTGCAAATTATTTTTTGCTATTTTTATTAACCAAAAACTTAATATAAAAATAATAAATAGAATTTAAAAACAAATTCATTTATTAATAAAAATAACAAAAAATAGTTTGCAGTCATGCAGATTCGAACTTAAGCCCGTTGAAAAATTAACAATTTACATAAAGAAAAAGTTCGACTAACAAAAATTCATACATAATTTAAAAAAATTTAAAATTTTTTTGTTCATTATTTTATTTTATTCGTCGCTATTGTGTTTCATACCACGAATTTATATAGTGAATTTTTACCAACGAATTCGTCGTACTGAACGAAATTCGTCGTTCGTCCCAGTTGTGTTCCTACCAAAACTTTGCGAACAGATAAATATTTTTCTAATTATTAAATTCTTCTGTTTTCTTGACCTCTTTTTAATTATTTTTAAAAATATCAGAATATAATAGTTTTTGTAATTAAATTTCCACAATTGAGAAACGCTAATCCAGCGATAAAAGTTGAGTTGCCAAAATTTAATAAAAAAAAAATGTCAAAACAAATTGACATTCCCAACAGTCAAAAAATCGATGACAATAGTTCTCATATGATACAGTTCAATGCTTGAGCAGGGGCCGTTCCTCGAACGTCAGTCCCAAGAAAGTATTTTCCTTTAATTAAAAACCTTTTTTCATGTAAATCTTTAAAATGTAATAATTTCATTCCGAAACATAAAACCTTCATTTTCGATTTGTTACACCTGCACTTTCACTCTACAAAAAAATAACTTGGCAATTTAATTTAAAAGCCTTTAAAATTTTTGCCTAACACACATATGAAACTGTTAGTGCTGCCATGCTGCAAACTTTTAACAAGATCCTTTTAAATACACTCTATTGCAAAAGCATGCAACCATGCCAAAAACCAACAGTGCAAGCCCCAGCACACAATTAGATTAGTGGCATAAACAGTATTTTGTGGCAAAATATTATGCATTTTTCCTCTGCCCACACAAACTAACAAAATCTAAAATTGAGTTGCAAATATATAAATTTATGTGTAAGACACTACATGCCGCTGCATGTGAATTTGCCACATTGTGTGTTGACATTTTTCCAAAAAAAAAATGAAAATAATTTTGTGGCAAATTTTCACAAACATATAATTTTTCTTATTTCTCGTAATCAAATTGTTGTCTAGTGATTGATATTTTAGTGCCAGCCGAAACAGGAGTGTTTTGGTTACTTGTATGTCACCGCACATGTTTTTGGAATGTGTGTTTATTATTTCTTGGAATTTAAATTGAAATTTTAAACAAAAATTTTATATGAAAAAATATTTCCCATGCGTTGTGTGTGTGTGTTTGTGTGTTCGTCTGTCCATGTGCTTGTTTTTCTTTTTGTTTGTTAAGCTAAACCCATAATTTGTCCATAGATTTTATGCAAATCTATGCCTGATATGAAACATATGTGTGTGTATGTGTGTATGTTTGTCTGACATCTAAAAGTATGCTTTTAATATTCAAAATTTATTTCTGAGAGAAACTTGCTTTGTGTTCATCACACACACACCCACATGTATACAGTAAATGTCACTTTTACAAACAATTTAATTAGTAACTAATTTATAACAAAATTTAATTAACTTTAATTCACTTTTGAGTGCTTTTTGCTTTTGAAATACACAAACAACAACAACAACAACACAAAACAGCCTGACTACAAGTTTATTAACTACAAAATGTCTACATGAGAGTGCAAGTAAAAGTATCTATTAAATGAAATTCTTGTTTTTTATATTCCGGCTGAGTTTTTGCCACAAAAAACGTGACCAACATGCAAATGAAAGTTGCGGCTAAAGGAAGGGGTAAAAATTGCGTGGCAGAAAAAATTTGTTAGGCAGATACTTTTTTAATGTAAAGGGTCCGCCATCTAACGTTTTTTTTTTCAACTAGTGCTTATTTCGTGAATGGTAACACTCAGCTCATGTCTGATTTGACAGATAATTAGTTTTATCCTTCCGCTGAACGAATATGGTAGTGTATCCAATGCGTTTTCGCTTCGCTAAGTGGGCCTGCGATCGACTTACAGAAGATGCCGATTTTGCCAAAATAATCATCTTTTCAGATGAAGCTCATTTTGATCTTGGCGGGTATGTAAACAAGCAAAATTGTCGCATTTGGGGCACAAAAAACCTACACGCATACATTAAAAAGCCGACGCACCCAAAACGAGTCACTGTTTGGTGCGGATTTTGGTCCAGACGAATAATTGGGCCATTTTTCTTCGAAAATGAGCAACGAGTGGCCGTTACAGTCAATGGCGATCGTTATGGGGCCATGTTGAGCGAATTTTTGTTCACAAAAATTGAAGAGGAGGATATTGGCAACATGTGGTTTCAACAGGACGCCGCTACGTGCCACACAGCCGAAGCTACACTCGATGTTTTGCGCCCTGTTTTTGAAGATCGCATTATCAGCCGCAGAGCTGATGTCGTTTGGCCACCTCGGAGCTGCGATTTGACACCGTTGGACTATTATTTGTGGTGTGCCGTCAAAGATAAGTGTTACGCCGACAAGCCAGAGACAATTGACGCTTTAATGCACAATATTCGTGAAGCCATTGGTGAAATGCAGCAGCACACAATCGATAATGTGCTTAAAAATTGGACCGGTCATGTAGGCTACTGTATGGCCAGCAGATGCAGCCGTTTGCATGAAATTATATTAACCGGAAGGATTGTACTTTCAAATAAAAAAAGAAATTTGAGAAAATATTCAGTAGTTTTTTTATAGCATTTAAAAAAAAAAGTTATTTGGCGGACCCTGTATATTTAAGTTTTGTATGTGTAGAAAAATAACAAAATTTCATAACTTTATGGCATACATACGAAGTCTGTTCAGAAAATGAGGTGAAAATTAGTTTTAAACATTTTTTTCTTAGCTTCAGCATGTTCGGCAAATTTTCTGTTAGCGTTAAAATGTTTAAAAGAATTTCCAGTAAATTTTGTAAAAAACATGGCATTACGGGCTCAAAGGCACTTGAAATGTTGAAAGTGGCAGACGCTGATATTACTCTGTGTAAGAAAAATATTTACAAGTGGGACATATTATTTTAAAAGAGACGAGAAAATGAGAATGACAATAATCGCTATGAACGCCCCAGCACCTCAACACCCGATGAAAATGTAGAGGAAGTGAAAAAAATTGCTACGGAGAACCGTAGAAGTGGCTGAGGATGTCGGCATAGCGGTTGGCCCAGGCCTAAAAAAAATTTGTATTTTTTTTAATCTGGGGCATGAAACGTATGGCTGTCAAGTTCGTTTTAAAATTGCTGAATTTTTCCAAAAAAAAAAGACTCGCTCGACAGCCAAAAGCAACATCGTTATCATACCTCTGTCACGTATTCACAAGTTATGGTCACCTAGAAATTTCTCCTGAAAATGAATAAATAAACATATTTTCAGAAAAATAAAATTTAGCTTTTGTGCTGGATATCAATTAATAAAAAAGAATCACTTAAAGAAGTTTGTTAAAAATAAACGAAACATGGGGAAAAGCGAAATAACAATTATTACTAAGATAAGAATTTTTCTATTCAGACTCAAGTTCAAATCTGCAGTCTGTAAATTATTTGTGTAGGAATTTTTATTAAATTCAAGTTATTTTATTAAGAGTGAAATATTTAAAATATTTTTTTAATTCATCTGAATTGAATTTAATAAAAATTCGTAAAAAAAGTAATTTGCAGATTTGAACTTAAGTCTGAATAAACAATTCTTTTGTTAATAATAAAATTAATAAGTTTGAAAAATAAAAATTTATTAATTTATAATGTTTATTTAAGCAAAAGGTCAATTATTTTTTAATTTTTATATAAAAATTATGTTTTTAATTTTTTAATAAAAATTAAAAAATAATTGACCTTTTGTTTAAATAAACATTATAAATTAATAAAAAAATAAGGTCGAAGAATTTTATGAAATAATAAAAATTTATATTCATGTTCAAAATAAATTCTTTTTTTTAATTTTTATTTACATTTGGAGATAAATTGTTGACCACTTATAGGCCCTAGGATTGAACGCGATTAAAATGTAATAACAGTTTGGCCAAGTAAAATGGAATGAAACAGTTTGGCCAGAAAACATAAATTAAAATTTTTTGTTATTTTTTGAACCGACCTCGTATAATACTTCAAGGTTTATTTTTAGTAATATCCTGCGAAATCAATCATTTGTGAAAATATTATAATTAATTGTTTGCGTTACAGATTTTTATTAAAGAAATTCAATCCCATACTCACGTGGCGAACTCAAAACCTTCGACTTTCATATGAATACATTAACTACCGGTGCCAACAGGTGTTCTTACTGAACAGCCCCACGTAAATACGGATTGACATTCTTAGCTTGAAAATTATAATTTTTTTTTAGGACCAGCCCTCTGGGAATGACTCCTTCATATGCGAATTTACTTCGTCAGGGAATTTGTGATACAGTGCCGTTACCGGCAATTGTTGCCGGCAATTGTTCAGTATTCAGGGTTATCCCTTCTTCACTAAAATAAGCTGACAACAACTAACACAACCACTCACTAACACTGACCAGAAAAATTAATTAAAAAACTTGTAATATTTTTAGGTGCTTGAGACATCAACTAAAAACACCATTCACTAGCGCTGACCTGAAAAATTCGTCATCATATTTATGAGTCGGTATTTCCGGTTTCTTAATCTCGTTTTAACTACTTCAGCCAAAAGCACCTAAACTAAACTATTCCTGCCGGAAATGTCAATAGTGAAACTGTACCGACCTACTATTGACACAGTCACCAGTACTAGTGACTTATTGTACCTCAGACAATACTATCTATATATTTATATAGACATTTAATATGTGCGTGTCATTGATAATCCACTACTGGCATCGGTACTATTGACTAACTAGTTCCTTTGGGACCATATGTAGACATTGTCACTAGTGATTCACTAGTACATTTTAGTAATTCAAGTCTATACTTTTGATACCTTTCAAAAATAAATTTCAATAATGAACATGCAGAGTCTGTTAACTTTTGGAGTTATTTTTCTCCTCAAAGACATATAAAAATTTAGACCCCTTATTGTCTCAAAGTCCCAAAAAAGTCACTCAAATAATGCAAAAAATTGGTGACTTAAGGGCACTCGTCTCCAGCTATGCTGCAGTAATCCAATGCATTACAATCGGCGCTAATTTGCTCTAGATGGTAAAGAACGCCAAGAGCATCGTTGGAACGCTCAAATAACATTTCATATGAAAATTAATTTCAAAAATAGTTTTTTCTAATGATTTTTCTCTTCAAAGGCAAATATAAAAATAATGATGCCTTATTGACAATGTCTCCAAAGAGCCACCAAAATAGTAGTCACAAGTGGTGACTTGGGCTCACTCATCGCCAGGTTTCCTTCAGTGATGCGATGCATTACAGTCGGCGTTAATTTAGTCTAGATGGTAAAGAGCCCCAAAAGCATCGTTTTACCACCCAAATAACATCGAATATGAGAATTTATTTCAAAAATTTGTTTTGTCTAGGACATATTCGGTATATTCGGAGAGTACAAGTGAGCCTAATGCAGCAGTCTTATCACCGACCAAGGATAACGTCCAGCCCTATTGATCCAACTATGTGTTATAAAAATGAGAGATTCACATTTTCCTTGAACTCTAGTATAAAATTGGTATCGAATTTTGAATATTCTTTATTTTCAGGTTGGTTGTCTTCAACACCTGCATTTAGTATGCCACAAATGGAATTCGATTCACTCAATAAAGCACACCCACACACACACACGCATACACTGATTGCTAGTCATAAACATAAAAGTCTTCTTCAGGATTAAGAGAGAAATTTGTTACGAGTAGCAAATAAGATGTAACGAAATAAACTTTATCTATCATGTTTCCTTATGTTATCATTAAATATTTGAATGCACACACACACACATACGTACAGCAGATATAAATGTATGTGTGTTTGTGCACAATACGTGTATATGCATATGAGAAAATTTGATTTTATTTACAAAACACCTAGAAGTTTACTTAAGCATATTACCGATTACCAATAGTACACACACACACACATACACACACGGAAAAACACTTACTTTTGCACATTTAACATTTCACACATTCTCACATTCTTGCTTAAATGTAATACAAGTACAACTATTTGCCAGATTATTTTGCAATGTGTCTGGCTGTCGGTGTGTTTGTGTGTTTGTTTGTTTAAAGATTTCAGCAGAATTGTCTATTTGAGCATCTTATATAGTCGATTTACTTGCAATCAATAAACATTTAAACTTGTAAGTGGATTTACAACACGATTTTCTATTTATTTCGAAATTCCTATTCCTCGTGTACTTGTGTGTGGCACTTTGCTTTTATGGCCTCATGCCCTCGAAGGCTCTGTCGGAGCAGAGTATTTAAGTGTAAGAATTTTTGAGGGATATTTGCTGGCATTTAATTCTCTCGTGTGTAAGAATTTAATTGATATAAATTTTTGGACACAAGATGTTTTGTTGTGTAATACCTGGACAGAGAGAAATTCAATTTGCCACTAAAGTCATTTGACAAGAATCCTGAGATAGTTAATTGTATCTCATGTTTCCTATGACTTTAATATTTTAATGAAATTAAAGAATGATTTAAAAATTTCTTTGAATATATTTTTTATTTATTTGTTATTTTTTTGTCTTTGCAGGTAAAAATGTTGGGCGAATCATAAATAATTGTTGAGGAGTATGTGGTAAGTGTGTATTAACTAATTGAAATAATTTGGGGGGAAATTATAAAGTAATTAAGCCATGAGTGCCACATATGTGTTTTTTTCTCTTTTTTTTTTGTTAAATGGCAACCATTTAACATCGATTGACAGCTGAAAATTTCAAACTGCAATGTCTTTTCTGTTCAGTCGTGTTTGGCAAATCATCATAAATCTTTTAATGCCAAAATAACACTTTTAAATTGTGAAAAATTATTTTGAAAAAAAAATAATAAGATAAAATACATCTGCACACGAAGTTCATAAATCAGTTTGTCCATTTTATGGTCAACAAAATATCGACGCAAACACTTCGAACAATTATTGATCCCTCTCTCACTAATTTTACTCTTCGCGAATTCAAATCGCAAAAATTAATATATGGAAAACGGTTGCCATCCCTGCATTTTGTCACTAATTTTACTGGCTAAAAATTGTATGATTTTATTTTTAAAACTGCTATAAGTTTTGAATAGATCAGCCGCTTCCCACGGTGATTGATGTAGCTCTTCGAGTCCTACAAAAGTACGAGTGGATGCATATGAGAAAATTTAATTTTATTTACAAAACATCTAGAAGTTTACTTAAGCATATTATCGAGTACAGCTGTTCTCGAAAACCGCTACACTTTCATCATCAGTACCTATGTGTAGTTTGTTTGTCACATTTTATTTCAATATGATAACAATTTTTATTTAAAAAAATTTTTTTTTATTTTTGTATCAAAACTGAAGTTGAACTTCCTTTTTGAATTTAAAAAAGCATTTAGCCAAACAATCTTAATTGAGTTTACTAAAGCAATATGAATGTTCGATACAAATACATACAAACTAAGAAATTGTCCTCTCTTCCTTCTCATATTTTTTCAATTAATCTCTCCATACTATTGACTTCTTTTCTTAGTACCGGCATAGTGCACTGCCCTACTAAGGGTTCATTTTCTGTATGCTGCTCGTAATAAAAAAAATCAAAGTGTTGCGGCTTTCGAAAACAGCTGTTATGCTCTGCTGTGTAAGTTGAATAAAACTGATGTTGACCTTCCTTTGTGCCTTGGAATATTTATCATGTCTTTCTGAGATTTAAAAACAAATTTTCGAACAATTAGCCTATGAATCTTAATTCAATATAATATAAAAAAAAATCAAAGTATTAAATTTTATTCAGACACTTTTATAAAAGACTTATAATAATTTGAAAAAAACAAACCTTTTTCGATCCATCATATTTTTGTGTTAATGAAAGCTCTCACTTAATTGCATTATTAATTTATGATTACCAGCTTGTATCCATCTTTAAAGCCTTCCAAAAGCCCTGCTAACAACTTCCTCATTATGATATAATTTGAGAAAAAAAATGTATATCCCAAATAAGTGTAGAAAATAAAAAACATTAAGTTTGTCTAATTATATTGTATATTACAAATTATTTTTTTTTACATTCTTCCATATGTTTTACAGTTTTTTCTCCCCTCCAGCTGTTAACTACCTACACAGACATTTTAGCAGCATATTTTGCCTTAAAAACATATTATTACATAAAAATAATTAAAAAGGATATGAAATTAATGCTTTCATTATATTTAACACCGCGCTAATAACATTTACGCCCGCTTCACTTGCTCACTGGCTGCCTGGTGGCTGTCCCACCAAGCAGCGGCACTTTAACACACACGCACACACACACACATACAAAAACCTTCTTAGTGTTATGAAAAAAGAGAAGAAAAAAAACCAAGTCTTCACTTCCTTGCTTTTCGTATTAATGTGCTTTTTATGGGATGTATAGAGTCGTACATAAAACAATATAATTATCTCATAACATAATGTCAACAAACAAAGATTTAATTTTTCCACAAAACTTCACATGCTGTAAAAAAGCGAAAATACTGTAGAAAAACAAGTACAAAGAACACGCGTCTGTTCCCGCTTTTATTTCCTTTTAGCGGAAAAATAAAAGTCGTTGCTTTTTGTGTGCTTTAGCCACAAAATCACACATATGGTAGAATGCTGGAGACACACACACACAAACACTTTGGCACAGACGAAAAACAAATACAAAAAAAAAGAGAACAGAAAGTGGCAGCAACAGCTAATACCGTTACTTAACAACCGAAATCTAAAGTCTAAAAGCCACACACTCATGCACAGTCTTATGGCCGTTTGTGTGAGTGTCTTTATTTGTATAGAGGGGTACTTATCTAACTAAACGCTGCCATAAACTTAATACAATATTTTCTTCTCCCTCTCTCTCTCTCTCTCTCTTTCTCTCGTTACTGGCAACGAAAATTACAGCGAGTGGAGCAGAAATTGGGGAAAATGTTGTGCGTTTTTATCAGCCAGGCAAGCCATGCGATGTGTGTGTGTGTGTGTGTGTGTGTGTCTTTAACAACAATTTAAAATACATACATATTATGGAGTATTATGGAAAATGTTGCATAGCTTAAGGGGTCAAGGGAATGTGTAAGCAGCAGTTATGTGCCAGAGGAAAGGGACTGTATTCCTGCTAAAAATATATATTTTCTTAATCAGTTTTAATATTTTCAATTATTTTGGGGAACAGATTTAAAGACACTCAAAAATATTTTCTTTTTACAAATCGGGTGATTATTTTTTATTCCCGCTGGTTGTGTAAGGCGTTGGCGTTTACGCCTCAGTCGTATTTCGTAGTATTTTGCTTTAATCTTGTACAAAAAACGCCAACGCCTTACACAATCAGGCCGATTTTTTTTTGCATGAGCAAGTCAAATAAAAATTTTGGAAACGGTTGACCATAAAGTTCACCTTTGAAACTTCCATATAATTTTAAACACGTCCTGACATGGCGTTACGATGCGGAGTTTTTCAAAAATATCACCTGCTTTTGAATTTTTTTCGTTCACGATATCTCACGAATGCATTAACCGATTTAGACCCGGTTTAGTGGCGATCGACGTGGTTAAGAGCTGATTACTTTATGGAATCGATTGATGAAATTGTTAAAAATTATTGCAAAAAAACCTATTTGGAAAAAAATTTTTTATTGATTTTTTTACGAAATTTCGCGAAATCTGGCGGTCCGTATCGGTTGCAATTCACAGGAAATAACCATTTTACACAAACACACACGTACACACACATACACGCATATATACACACATACACACACAGACACACATACACATACATACACACACAGCCACACATACACATACATACACACACACATTCACACAGACAAATATACAGACATACATACAATCATACACACATACTTACAAACATACACACACACGAATACATACAGACATGGTAACGTCTTCTCAGGAGTAGTCAGGAAAACTTCCTAGGAACCCAAAACGTCGGGATCTGGTGAAAAATCGTTTCTTATTTTCAAAACAGGGTTACAACAGTAACTTCCCGATTTTTTTAAAATTTTCAATTTCCTAGCAGGAGAATGAAAAATGTTCTCCCCTATTATGAGTGACGACTTAGACGTCACATTAACACGAGGCAAAAAAAATTTCACTTCTATACTAGTTGTCGACAACAATTGATTGCTATTGCCAATCTCTTAGTATTCGCTAAGGCATCTAATATTTGATAGAGCACGTTATTGCTAGCCTATTGTTGTCGACAGAGAGCAGGCAAGGGACACTTTTATCGTGTTGATATGATGTCGATGACGTCATTCATAATATGGGAGATTTTTGGAATTTAATTTTTTCTTTGTATTCTACTTAAAAATTTTATGGGTCGTATTTTTTAAATATGATTTTCAAGTAGTGTGTGGCGCGACTATGAATCACATGGTCTATTCGATTAATATAGTTTCTTACTACTTTTTTCTTCAATAAATAGAACTGTATGACTCCGATGTTGAGCGTGCTGTTGAATTAGTTAACACTAGACTGTGAAGGATCCTGAGTTGGACTCATCAGTGCATGGTTCTGTTAATTGTTGGCCTGTTTCAGTGATGAAGTAAAAACACTGGCCACTTATCATAACTGCCAGCGATTGACACTGTCGTTTACGTGTTGGTCTGTAGAAAAAAATTAGCTGACGAAGTAAAAGGTTGAAACAGCTACAAAAAAATTGTCTATCTCCTCATCTTTCTTCATCTGTTCCCTCAATACTATACGCTCCTTTCTAGTTCCGGCGCAATGCACTGCATATGGGCATTTCCATTTTGGCGTTACGTTACTTTTGTACGACGATATGTTGAAAAAAAACGTTAAAAACCAGAATTTAAAAAAGTTTTTTTCTCACATTAGAGAAGTGATTGGATAGCTCTATATTCAGCCAAAAAATGGAAATAGTTGAGCCTAAGAATTTCAAGATATACTCCAAAAAGTGACCTGGCGTTACGTTACAAAAAACGGAAGTGCGATTTGACTTTGATAACAAAATTGTTGAACTCTGCGAATTGGGCAAGTATTTTTAATCACATTTTTTTTGATAGGTTTTGGACCAATATACATTTATTTTCCAAGTTATAAATTGAACAAATCTTTTTTCCTTTTTTTTCTTTTATGAAAATTGGTCTGGCGTTACGTTACTGGCGTTACATTACTAAAATTTCCACTTTATTTTATTATGTTAAAAAAATGCGAAAAAGACATAAATATTAGAAAATTATATAAAAACTACAAAATACTAAATATATTTTTTGCATTTGTTTTATGATTAAATATGTTTGTAGCAACAGTTTTGCATTAAGAGTATTATTATGAAATTGCTTTTAGGAATGTTAATTATAAAGAGAAAATGCCCTTGAAGTTAAGAAACACTTACAAAAACGAGAACTTCAAACTTGTAGCTCAGTATTTCACCATCCCAACAAAAGAAAGCTTTAAGCTCCTAAATTTAATTTATTTTAGAAGTTTCTCCTTTATAATACATTAGGAAAATATCTGTTTGTTAAATTTTAATTTTTCGATCAAGGTGGACTTTTTTCTGGAAATGCCCATATGTAGGGGTCATCTCCTGAGAGCTGGTCCGAGTTAAAAAAAAAAAAACCAGATACATGAATGGTCTTCTCACTAGGCTGATTATGTTAACAGATATGAACTTCACAAAAAGTTTTATTTATTTATTTAAATAAAGTTTCCACAATTTGAAGCCACTATTGTGGCATTAAACGATTCATGGTGACTTACGAAACAGATTTGTCAACACAGTTTGACTTTCTCAACTGTCAATCTGCTGTTTTAATACTCGGTTTATTTCAGAGACAAAAATCTTAAAGCACTTGAAAATATTTCCTTTTTTTTATAAATAAATTCCAACATCTTTATATAATATGACACCATATAAATAGTAGGCGTTCCTTCCCCCTTAAACCATTTTCTTCAAACACTCACTCCCATTCGCAGTCTTTAAGTTCCAACACTCAAGAATAAACTCCGGGTTTCATAACATCTGATGTCCTTCGGCTAGAAACAACAGCTTTACACGAATACACAGAAAATGGGAATAAAATATGCCAAAATATATCACAAAAATGTTTCTTAGCTGTTTTTTCTTCTTTTTCTTCCTATTACTCCTAGAAGTTTTCAGTTGTAAGACTGAATCTCTTGCGTGTAACTTGTTGTTTGCTGTTGTTTTTGTTTTTATTATTATTATTATTTCTAACCTGGCAAATTATCTAAAATTTCTTCTAATTTTGTAAATTGTTTCGAGGTATTTTTGTCGTAGACGCATTTTACAGCTTCGCAATTTATTCGTCTATTTATGTTAATAAACTAAAGAGCTGCTTATAACAGTTACCATCTGTCTTTATGTGCGTGTGTGCCAGCGTGTTCTGGGGCTGGGGACCTGACGACTTTTTATATATAAAAACAGAAATTTTTTGTAGAGGAGTAAATGTGCGTTGGCATAAAGAAGTTATAATACTTTGCAATTCCACTTATATTAGCACGTGCTAATGAGCAATTTTATAAAGTGATAACATGTCTCGAAAACATCCTTGCAAATACACAAACAAAAAAAGAAAAAAAGAAGAAGTAGAAATAAGGATTAGACGGTGCTTGAAATAAATGCTGATGTTTGCAAGAGTTTTGATTTAACAATTCAGTACATGATGCGTGTGTATTGCTCCAGAAAATATAGTCTTGTTGCTAACAATAACAAGTTTCATCCTTTGAAAACTTTAACTTTTTGAACAGGTTGAGTGACAGGAAATGAACATTAATTGCCTACAATTGGGCGATATTTTGGAACGAAAATGCATTTATGTGTCAAATAAAAAATATTGATATCAAAAATAACTGCCGCCTTAAAAATAAACCAAAAAAAACATAAAACTTGAATTTCAAAAAAATAATGGATCTTCAATTATTAAAAGGGATAAGCCAATGGATCGAAATAATGCGTTTCAAGTTCAGAAAGACATGGGAAATATTCCCAGGCACAAAGAAAAGTCCAGGTCAGTTTGAATTATTCAACTTAGTCAGCAGAGAAGAACAGTTGTTTTCGAAGGCCGCTACACTTTCATCATCAGTAGTCATGTGTTAAACCAAAAATTATTGGTTACACTTACTTTGTCAAATAGTTGGTAGATGTGAACTTAAAATTAAATACAAGACAAAATTTATTAAGATAAGAATTTTTTGTGTTAAGATTCAGGTTCAAATCTACAATCTACAAATTATTATTATTATGAAATTTTTATTTAACATATTGTTGTCACAATACCACGTTAAACTGTGGTTAAAGTCTACTGATGACCACCAACAAATAAATTTCATTTAAAATTATTATTATTATTATTTTTTTTTATATTAATTAAATGGAATAAGGTAATGCTTATCTTAATAATAAAATTAATAAGTTCGATAACTAAAATTTACATTAATTATAAAAATATTCTAAATATTCCACTCTTAATAAAAATAACTTGTATTTAATAAAAATTCTTAAAAAAGATTGCAGATTTGGACTTGAATCTGAATAAAAAATTCGTATCTTAAATTCTTTTAGTTTCTTGACCTCTTTTTAATAATTATTACATTCTGAAATTTTTAAGTTTAAGGTCTGTTTATTTTAATTAAATTTTTAATTTCAATATTTCGTCACTCCTTTGTGAAGAAGTCACACAAAGGAGTGATGAAATATTGCAACTAAAAATTAAATTAAAATAAGAAGACCTTAAGCTTAAAAGTATGAGAATATAATAATAGTTACAGGGTCTGCCAAATAACTTCTTTTTTTTTTTGAAAATGCTATAAAAAAAAACTACTGAATATTTTCTCAAATTTCTTTTTTTATTTGAAAGTACAATCCTTCCGGTTAATTATGGAAAATAATTTCATTCAAATGACTGCCTCGGCTGGCCATGCAGTAGCCTACACGATCGGTCCAATTTTTAAGCACATTATAGATTGTGTGCAGCTGTATTTCACCAATGGCTTCACGAATATTGTCCTTTAAAGCGTCAATTGTCTCTGGCTTGTCGGCGTAACACTTATCTTTGACGGCACCCCACAAATAATAGTCCAACGGTGTCAAATCGCTGCTCCGAGGTGGCCAAACGACATCAGCTCTGCGGCTGATAATGCGATCTTCAAAAACAGGGCGCAAAACATCGAGTGTAGCTTCGGCTGTGTGGCACGTAGCGCCGTCCTGTTGAAACCAAATGTTGCCAATATCCTCCTCTTCAAATTTTGTGAACAAAAATTCGTTCAACATGGCCCGATAAAATCGCCATTGACTGTAACGGCCACTCGTTGCTCATTTTCAAAGAAAAATGGCCCAATTATGACTATGGACCAAAATCCGCACCGAACAGTGACTGGTTTTGGGCGCACCGGCTTTTCAATGTATGCGTCCGGGTTTTCTGTGCCCCAAATGCGACAATTTTGCTTGTTTACATGCCCGCCAAGATCAAAATGAGCTTCATCTGAAAAGATGAATTTTTTTGACAAAATCGGCATGTTCTGTAAGTCGATCGCAGGCCCACTTAGCGAAGCGAAAACGCATTGGATACACAATCATATTCGTTCAGCGGACGGATAAAACTAATTATCTGTCAAATCAGACATGAGCTAAGTGTTACCATTTACGAAATAAGCACTAGTTGAAAAAAAACCGTTAGATGGCGGACCGTTTATTATCTTAATAATAAATTAATAAAAAAGTTGACGATCATGTTTAGCAAGACAGAAATATTGTTGGAATGAATTTTTTTTTATTAAAATAAGATAATTTTATGACAATTTTGTACATATAATTTCCGTCATATGCCTTCTTTGGCTTCGAATTACATACTGACTGCAGTTGATCAGTCTAATTTTTGGGTACTTTTCCAATAAATGAAAAGCAATGCAGAGGCATTGTATCGCCCGAAGTGGGCAGCCAGTGACGAGGAGCGCCTGTGGTTATAAACTTGTTTCCAAATTGATTTTACAATAAATCGATTTCTCAACAGTCATAGCGAAATTTTGCATAAAGAAGTTGAATTTGAAAGTCTCGACAGACCTCGCCATTCATCGTAACTCCATTCTCATTCGAAAAGAATAAGGACCGACGGTGCCTCGCCTTAGAACTGTCTTTGCTTCAAATGCCTCAAATTTGTCATCTGTGGTGTTCAGATTTCCACCTTAATTTAGTTTTTCGCAATCAATGGAATTATTACTATTTTTTTTTTTTTATTAGGACTAGTACTTCGGGGGGAGGGCCCTCTACACCGCTGGAACTACTAAGTATTGAGAGGACAGATGAGGATAGATGAGAAGATAGAGAATTTTTTTGTGGCTTTTTAAACCTTTTACATCGCCGGCTAAGTTTTTGCTACAGGACTGACATAGTGAAATTTTGAAAAGAAATATTCAGTTAAAATGCCTCAACAGCCCTCGGCCTAGGGATTGTCGTGGCTCTAAATGCAGTAATTTTTTTTTGTGTGCGGTATTCGGATACGCACCTTAATTGAGGGTTTCGCAATCAAAATCATCATCTTTTCTTTTTCTTGTAGGAATAGCACTCAGGGAATGATGCCTATTTTTTTTATCTTGGACCAACACTCAGGGGATGACCCCTATATATGCAAAGCATTGCACCGGAACTGAAAACGAGGGGATAGTATTGAGGGGACAGATTAGGAAAGATGAGAAGATAGACAGTTTTTTTGTAGCTATTTCAACCTTTTACTTCGCCGGCTAATTTTTGCTACAGGGCCGAAGAAGGTGGGTGCTGTTACTCTGCTTTTTAGTACATGATCGTGTCAGTCCCTGCCAGTTATGTTCAGTGATCAGTGACTATGCCTTCATCACTGAAACAGGCTGACAACAACTAACACAACCATGAGCTGATGCTGATCAGAAGAATTCGACACCATATTCATAGCTGAACGCGGAGTCGAACCCGGTGACTTTTGCCTTCATAGTATCATGTGAACTACTTCCGCCAGCTGCTCTAAAATAAAGACAATACCAGCCGCCTTGTTATATAGCGAACGCCACTGAAGGCATGTCTTCGTTGGCAGTATGATAGATTATCTGTTCTAAATTACAGCATCTGCATTTGAAACTGCCTTCACCAAATCACCTTTTCCTTTCCATAAACAAAACTTTCTTACGCAATCTCTTGCTTCCAGCTAATATCTAAAGACATACGTTTTTATAAAATTATATAAGCCGCATGTCTGCTGTTTATCTTCATGCCCTTTTACTTCCTGTTTAAAACCGTTATTTACACACTATTTTCCTTGACGTCCTTTCATTTCTTTTGGCAAATAATCCTGCTGCTGGAGGCGGAGAGGCTTAAAATCAAGGCACAAGTCACAACACGAAATATGAATTGTCTACAAGCAAATATTTGCCTTAGAATTTCGTGTTAAAATAATTTATAGTTGTGAAGTGGAATGTCTTCGTTTTATATTTTTGTAATCTTATCTGAAATAATTTTAGCCATTTTTTTTTTCTCGTATCCGAACTTTTATGAAACTAAAACATTTACTACACCTTAACAATGTCCTAAAAATGTTTTATTATTTCAGTTTTATAGTCGTTTTCATTTTTATTAGAAAATATTTGCTGTTACAAGGGGAGCGCACAAAAAATATTATTTTTGTTTTGTAAATAAAATTGTCTTACCCTTGTTGGCGTTGAGGTTATTTGATTTTGCTTTTATGGCTTCCACCTCTTTGTATTTTATGCCTCAGTTTGCCGCATATTAGATATTATTACATTTTAATGATGTTATTGTGATTTTGTTTACTGTTGCAGCGTTTCTCCTTGAAGATCCTTCTCAGTCGTGTCGTTTGCCCTTAAAATTTCATTGTAAATTTCCATTTAGTGTAACTTAATTATTATGTTTATCATCTCCGTAGGGGGTGCTGGCAGATTTTACAACTTCCTTAAATTGTTATTAAAAACACAACAATTTTGGCAAGTTCTGTTTACGGTAGGAAAATAAGGGTAAACGGTGGGTAGATTATTTTTAAACAAATAATTTTTGTTTTCTTTCGGGAAATTGCTTGCTAATGAAGTTTGAACAAATAAATAAAGAAGGTGATGGTGTTGAGGGTGGGCAATTATTCTACATCATTTGACTTCTACTTCAGTCAAGTGTCACTTTGTCAAAAAAAAAAATCATACTATTTTGTGGCACCGTTTGACAATTATATTCAATCTAAAATTTCCTTTTTCGTATGTATTTATAATAATTGATATTTAGGAAGAACGAATGTAATTTAAATAGGTTCTCGTCATAGATTTTTAACTGATTTGAACGGAAGAAAGGTTTCGACACAAGTCTACAGCCGCTAACCATGAGTATAACTTTTATTTTTTAAACTTCTTAATTTATTATGAAGATAAAAATTTTTTATTCAGACTCAAGTTCAAATCCGCAATCTGCAACTTTTTTACGAAAATTATATATATTATTATAACGAGTGATTTTTTTGCTATTATCTTTTTGGCAACACTAGTTTTGACAGCTCACGCACGTTTCGTATCTTGTGTCACTGTCAAACATCTTCAGTTTGGTCTATAATTTAATCATGAATCGTCTTACAAACGAACAACGCTTGCAAATTATTGAATTTTATTACCAAAATGCGTGCTCTGTTAAGAAAGTTCACCGCGCCCTCCTTAAATTTTATGGTCAGTTTAATCGACCTACTGAGGCTTCTATTCGGGCTATTATGACAAAATTTCGCACCAAATTTACATTGTTGGACATTAAACCACCAACACGTTTACGTAGAGTGCGAACTGAAGAAAATATCGCACCCGTATCGGCCAGCGTTGGTGATGACCGTGAATTATCGATTCGGCGCCGTTCACAACGTTACTGTGAATAGTGAGCGCTACCGTGCGATGATAACAAACTTTTTTTTGCCCAAAATGGAAGAGCTTGACTTGCATGACATGTGGTATCAACAAGACGGTGCCACATGCCACACAGCACGCGAAACAATGGACCAATTGAGAGGCGAGTTCGGTGAACAGTTTATTTCACGCTTGGGACCGGTCAATTGGCCGCCCAGATCGTGCGATTTAACGCCTCTAGACTATTTTTTGTGCATATAATAATCTTCAAACATTAAATTATATCGACCCTACTATCGATCCAAATAAATATTTCATGCATTTTTTTGAATTTCATATGTTTTTTTTGAAAAAAATTTCCGATAGCTCTTAAAAAATCACCTTTTATTAAATTGAATTAAGATTCATAAGCTAATTGTTCGAAATTTGTTTTTAAATCTCAGAAAGACATGAGACAAGGCACAAAGGGATACGAATTTTTTATTCAGACTCGAGTTCAAATCTGCAATTTTTTTTTAAAGTTATATTTTGTATTATTGAGATTAGAACTTTTTACTCAGACTCAAGTTCAAATCTGCAATCTGTAATTTTCATTACAAAAGTTATATTTTTTATTATTAAGTTAAGACTTGTTTTATTCAGACTCAATTTCAAATCTGCAATTTTTATTACGAAAGCTATATTTTTTTATTACGATAAGAATTTTCTATTCAGACGCAAGTTCAAATCTACAATCTACAATTTTTTTTACGAAAGTTATATATTTTTTTTAAGATAAAAGTTGTTTATTTAGACTCAAGTTCAAATCTGGAATCTGTAATTTTTATTAAGGAAGATATAGTTTATGTTATTAAGACAACAATTTTTTATTCAGAATCTGCAATCTGCAATTTTTTTTTACGAAAGTTATATATTTTATTATTAAGAAAAGTCTTTTTTTATTCAGACTCAAGTACAAATCTGCAATTTTTTTACGAAAGCTATATTGTTTTATTAAGATAAAAATTTTCTATTCAGACTCAAGTTCAAATCTGCAATTTTTTTTACGAAACTTACATAATTTTTTTTTATTAAGATAAAAATTGTTAATTCAGACTCAAGTTCAAATCTGGAATCTATAATTTTTATTATGGAAGTTATAGTTTTTATTATCAAGATACAAATTTTTAATTCAGACTCAAGTTCAAATCTGCAATCTGCAATTTTTTTACGAAAGTTATATATTTTATTATAAAGACAGCAATTTTTTATTTAGACTCAAGTTCGCATCTGCAATTTTTTTTCAAAAGTTATATATTTTATTATTAAGATAAGTCTTTTTTTATTCAGACTCCAGTTCAAATCTGCAATTTTTTTTACGAAAGTTACATTTTTTTTATTAAGATAAAAATTGTTTATTCAGACTCAAGTTCACATCTGGAATCTGGAATTTTTATGATGGAAGTTATAGTTTTTATTATTTATAAAAAAACTCTTTATTTAGAATCAAGTTCAAATCTGCAATCTGCAAATTATTTTTTTTTACTAATTTTTACTAAGTTCAAGTTATTTTATTAAAAGTGGAATATTTAGAATATTTTTTATAATCATAAAACTAGCAGAAAGGATCCGTACCGATTTCGAGGCCGCTACGCCATCTCGTCAGTCTTCTTTTTCAAATTTTTCCACTTTTCATGACGGTACCAGTCATTAGGAATATCAACTATTTAATCAATATTTTTAACGATATAAAATATGAGAACTTTTTATATTAATTTTTTAAGTTAACTTTACTCTTAATAAAATAACTTGAATTTAATAAAAATTCGTGAAAAATTACTTGGAGATCGCAGATTTGAACTTGAGTCTGATTCAAGAATTTTTTACTTAATAAAAAAAACTACAAATTTTAATAAACATTATTAATAATCAAAAGCTGAGTTCAAATCTGTCAAATATTTAACGAAATAAGTGTAACAAATAACACTATCCAACACAGGAAAAGATAGCAATGATCTGCCAAACGAAGAAGAAACTCATTCTGCAGCCTATTTCAAGTTATACCCTTTACATATTTCTTCTCTATTTTTACACTTTCATTGTAAGTTGCAGCAAAAAGAAAAACTGACTTTAATCACCTTCAATTCAATTCTTATTTTAATTATTCATTTTAAATTCTTTTCCTTTGGTCCTCTTCAATATAATTCACCTTCAAAACCGCCATTAACACATCATTGACCAAAATCATTTATTGCAGATTTTTTTTCTCCCATTTGTTTGCTTAATAACAAGAAGAAGGAGAAAAAATACAATAGAACAAATAAAACAGCGAAAGCTTTAAATTGTTTTATTTTTTTTTTTTTTTTGCTTAAATTACACCGCACACCTTCAACAATTTAAATCATTTTGATATCAATTGAATTAAATTGTCTTGCTGGCGGATTATGTGGTGACCTGTCGTTTGTTTTCATTTCCACTTGCCCGGCTGCCTTTTGACTACAGCAGCACCACTAACTCCAGCACCACCTTTGACACAATATTAACATTATTTTAAGGTTTTATTGCATTTCTCCACTGATTTTTCCTCCTCCTCGTCTTTTTTTTTTTTGTTTTTTCTTGGACTCTCTTCACTTTTGTTTATTTGAAGTTAAACATTTTTTTTCACTACTCCCTGCTTTGGCTTAAACAAAAATGAACACACAAAAAAAAAAGAAATCATATAAAAAAAAAAATTCCAAATGGTTTTAGATGGTCAGTGGAATTAATGTTGGCTTAAGCTTAACATGAATAAAACAAAAATATTTGTGAATGTTTAAAAAAAAAGGAGCGAAATAGAATACAGACATTATCCTTATTGTTAAAAAAAAGAAAAAAGGAAAAAAGTAAATAAAAATATTTCCACGGAACAAGTAAAACACTCGTTGAACTAAAATAAATAAATAAATATAAAAGCAGGATACCTTTCAGTCCATCCCTTCATTCCAAAGTCACTGCCAAGGGTTAAGGTAAATATTTATTTGAGTTTTTTACTTCATTTTTACTCTTTCGCCTTCCCCAACCCCATGCTCCAAAGTCACTATTCGAAAGTAAACGTGGTGTGCAAATTCATCGAATTATTATTTTTTTTTCGTTTCACTCTTAATTTTAATGAAGATATTTGAAATAACAAATGAATAGCATGTGTTAAATAAAGAATGTGAATAAAAATTTTTTTTTTTTTTTAAGCGAGCAGGTAAGAAGCAAAAGAATGTTTCGCTACATTTTTCGCCAGTACTGATGGTTTCTCGTTATTATTTCAGTTGATTAAGTTGATTATGCGAATAACAGAGTAATTTTCAATATTTTAAGAGCTCAGCAATTCAAATATTATAATGGAAAATTTTTGGAAATATAAACTGAGAAGTAACTGACAGCAAAATTAAAAATATTACTTCCACTCTATTTCAATTATTCAAGTTATTCCAGAGTTATTTATTATACGAGTAGTTTTAATATATATATTTTTAACTTTAAAACTTGTTTTTATTTAACATAAATTATTTATTAAATCTGTCTCTGTTTTATCCCCTTCCAATCCTTGTGGCAGTTCTTCATTGCATTTTTATTATGTCCTAGAGCTCTCTCAACGACTTGAATTTCATATCCTTAAACCTTTCATGGGTCTCTTCAATCTTAGTAACAGGAAAAACTAACAGGGGCCTAAAGTGGTGAGTGCGATAGCCAAGACGTTTTTACTGAGTTTTTTTTACCAAAACAAAAAAATTATAAAAAATTAGAAACATGAAATGACTATTGAGCAGGAGTGCTTAGCAATTTCGGCTTGATTCAACCGATATCCTCAGCATCTACTCTAACAGTCATTCAACGATTCTTCCTAACAAATTACGCTTTACTGAAAAAAATCGTATTACTGAAAGCGATACAAATCCCCGCACTGATTTTAAACGCAGCTAGTTTTATTCACTTCGCTTTAGCGAAAAATCGCTTTATTGAAAATATCGTATTACTGAAAACCAGAAGCAAGCCCACTACTACGTTTTGTATGAAACTTACTTCGCTTTAGTGAAAAAATATACAATGACAAATTTATTTATTAGAAATCGATTGCATAACTTAAGGCTGAAAAAATTGTGCATGTTTTGTACGGTTAAAAAATTAAATGGTAAAATGTAGTTGTCCCTTTCGCTCTTACGTACTTTCTTGTATTTTTCTATGGTATTGTCAATGCAAGTGGCTAGACATTTCCGAGGAATTCGTGAAAAATGTCAACAACAAAATGAATAATTCTATGAATAATTTTTTTTAAATAAAATTTTTACGTTAAATTGACGTAAGAAAATATGCAGATTTGATATAAAAAATATTGTTTCACAGATCTTAAGCAGTACGCTCAACTGTAACAAATTTTTGTAATTCTAACTACGTTTTAGAGAAAAAATTTTGATAACTGAAAAAAAATTTAATTTTGGTTATTTCCAGTAAAGCGTAGTCGACTGCATATAATTTTAAAAAATAATTATCCATTTCTTTACCTTCGAAGTTTATTGTCATAGTGAAAAAAAAACTAACAATAATCTATTAAATTTATATAGCATTATTTAACTTCAATGCACGGTGAATTCTAGCTAAACAAATTATTGGACAATAAATTTATCACAACTCAACCACAAGGACAGTGAACAAATAATAGAAATTTGGTTGTCAGGCAACCGTTTAAAAGCAGCAGACATTTATCTGCCAAAGAACTCTAAAGTTCCAAGTTCATTTTCTATTTTTATTTTGCTAGTGCAACAAAAAATATTGTCTAGTCGTTTGCCAACAAACGAAAAAAAACTTAACATTTTAAATTTCTAACATGACAAACTACAATAGCAACAATAAAAACAACAACAAATATTCTGCTTACTCCCACATTAAGAAATAAATATTTTGTTAATTTTCTACCAAAAACTATAAAAGGAAAAAAAATGTCCAGCTTTAGGGAACATTTAACTTCACATTTCTTGTCTCTACTTTTATTTATTTCTCTTTGCAACAGACCAACAATAAAACTAAAGCATACTTACCAGGTAATATTCGAGCAACTGGCACACACACAAACTTTCTCATTCTCTTTCTTATTTCACTCTCTCAGTCTGCTGTTGCTGATGCTGCTGCTGTTGCCGTTGTTTGCTTGTAGTCAACAGGAAGTTGGGTTTTATTACCAACACATAAGTGCTGTTGTGTTGCATTTCCGTTCACAAGTAAATTAAATTTTATTTGATTTTAAGTGAATTATTTACTCTTGTTTTTTTTTTGTCATTGTTTTTGTACTGGTTTTATTTGATAAACTTGTTTAGTGGATGGACTGAAACTAAACTTAAGTAGAAAATTAAATAGAAGAGAGTGGAAAAGATTGCTTAAAAACAATAAAGACTGCTGTGCATTGTTGGTAACGTGAGTCTCATTGTTTTCGCTGATTTACTCCTAAATGCTGTTTTCTTTTATATGCAAATATGTAAATGACAAAGAGTTTGGCTATTTTTTTGTTTAATGAAAATGCCAAGACAAATACATTTAAAAATAAAATTAAAAATTTTAAAACATGAATATGAATTTTACTCGTGGAATTTATTAATTTTAATTATTAAACTAAGACTCTTTATTAGGAATTAAATTTAAAGATTTTTTTTTTGAAATTGAATTTATATTAAATTAAAATTTTTATAATTATCAAACTTGGTACACCATCTAATCAGTGTTTAGTCTTCCACTTCAGTGGAAGTTTTTATTTTAATTTATTAAAATTGGTGTTGCAGATTGCGCTTTCTACAGGACAGCCGCGGTGGCCACATGACAGAAATCATATATAAACATTAATTTCATAAAATTATCTTTCCAATGAAATCCGTTTCATTGATATTAAAAATATATTTCCTTGTTTTATTATGATTTAAACTTGTATCACTCTATAATTATAGGATATATTATATGTGCAAGACTTGCAAATAAAAACTAAATTTTTCTAACACAATAAATAATAACAATAATAATAACAACAACAATATAAAGAAACGCTTACAGCCAGACAATACAAATAAACTTTTCATAAAAACCCAACAATAAGGAAATAAACTCTATCAATTTGTTGCAAATAAAATGTGACAACACAAATAGACAAACAACAGCAACAGCAACAACAACAAAAAAACTTTACACAAATGTCAAATTAATTGTGGCTTACAATGTTAAAGACAAATATTAACTTTTGGTTTTAAGTGTGGTTTTAATTTGTGATATAACAACAACAACAAAACTTATACATAATTTATGACAATTTCACACAAAATTCTACTCTGGCACACACGCTCACACACACACTCGCACATATCAAAACAAACACAAGAGCAAAAAAAAACAAAAATACTGTTATTTAGTCGTTGTACCAGTACGTTTGTCATGCCTGCACAGACATGTTATGAAAATTTATTCAAGCCACAAACGTAAAACGAACAGGTGGACGGACAGACAGACAAACAAACAAAATAATTTATATCGGTTTATATGATAATTATAACATCCCTACACACGCACGCACACACACGAACACACACACGCACAAACATGCACACTGCCACATTGACACATACAGCAGAGCAGGCAAAAGCAAAGTTCGAAACATTTATTAGCTGGTGTTTTTTGGTTAAACTTTATTTAAGTATGCAGACATTTCTGTTAATTGTGACGGCTGCGACTTGAACTAGAAAGTTTATAATTCGAGCAATCAACTGTTTTCACACAACTTTTGCAAATATTTATAAATCATTGTGTGGCATCAGTGTGCTGGAAAAGCGCTAAACAAGTCAAGCAAAGAGGACGAAAAATATTCTCAACAAATTATAAATCTTGGGACGAGATGGCCCCTGTAATTTTGCTCCCCCTCACTTTAGGGTTTTATTATGCTTTTTCACCACAATTCGATTTATTTTGTTGGAAATACTTTAGATAGTCGATTTCCTTTGTGCTCGTATTTCATGTTTTATTTTGCAACTTTAAGAATTTAGTAACGTGAAACAGTGGCAATGGCTGCATGCAAAGTGCTTGTGAAATGATTTTACTAACTTTTTAAAAAAAGTATATAATTTTTATTGCAACAGATAATTCCTAAAAAATATCTCTTAAAACACTAAAATGTTACATATTATAATTTTTTTTAAATATTATGGGACGATGCGGAGGGGTACCCTAACCGGGAAAAAAACGTCCGTAACGTAAGATTTTTTGTATCTAAATCAATGTTTAAGACGTATGAGTAATACGATTCCATACAAACAAATATTAATCATACGCAGCCGTGCCGTGACAGAATTCAATTTCGTTTGGGAACAAAATTGATTCTGTATTTTCGTTGGTCGGCGAACAAAAAAAAAAATCATAATAAAAAATATATACCCGAATAATTATTTTCTTTATACCTCGAATAGAACTTAAAATTAATATTTTTATAATAAGGAACTTCGTTCCTATCCGGTGTCCCACGGCACCACACACCTTTTTTTAAATTAAATTCATAGAAATTATTGATAGCCTAGTGTTCATAAGAAATGATGAATAATCAAGTGCTCAATGGAGAAATCGACCTCAACGTAGTTTTAAATTCACCCAGCAGAGTAGAGCAGCACTATTTTCGATAACCTCTACACTATCATCTTCAGTACTCATGTGTATTTAAAAAGAACATGTATTTTTTTCAAACAAAACTTTAAATGATACAAGAAGACTTTTAAATCAAGATATTTTTAAAATTCATTAAAAAAGCATTTAAAAAATATATTTATGTATGTACGAGGTCTGTTAAAAAATTAAGTGAATATATGTGTATATATTTTTTCAACAATTTCTATTTTATCGCCTTCAAAGTAGTCCCTCGCAGATACAATACACTTGTGCCAGTAATTTATTGCAATCTCCGAAACACTTCTAGTGCATACTTTTTGCTCTGTTATTGAACTTTCTAAGTGATCAGTTTATACCTCCTCCTCCTTTTTTTGGATCTTTTCAATATTGGGATCAGAGGTAAAAATCGCAAGGGTGATTACAGTGATGCTTTCAAATTTCTGAGTCAAAAATTTTAATTCAGGCTCAGGTTCAAATCTAAAAATGTATCTGCAAAGTTTGTTTTATGTTCATCACTGTGAATGAACATTTTTTGCTGATTAAATAATATTAGTCATACGCCCTCTAGTCCAACTAGAAATACAAGGTGGGCCAAAAGAAGTCATTCGATGACTCCTCCAGCGTGAACAGCGCACCATGCAGTCACTTTGAGCAGGTGTAATGGCTCTTCGTGCATCACTCGTGGATTTTCGGTGCCCCAGAAGCGATAGTTTTGCTTGTTCACGTACCCGCTGAGGTGTAAATGAGCCTCATCGCTCATTATAATTTTAGTCGAAAAATCGTCTACTTCATCCGATTGAGATTGAGGATGGCTTGGGCGTTGGTTACATGCGTTTGGCGGTCGACAGGCAACAGCAGATGCACGGACTAGACTTTGTATGTGAACATGTGCAGTTCTTTGACAAAAATTTGCCAAGGAGTATATCTTGTTCACTTGTATTCTACATCTGTCTAGTTTACAAATGTCAAAACAGATTTGACATTGGCCGCCAATTTGTAAAAATACGAACATCTTCCAATAGGATGATTTTTTTTTGGGCCACCTTGTACAAAAGAAGGCAGTAAACACTGAATCCGATGAATAGCATAAAAGGATATGCATGTATTGGTATTTTAATAGCAGCAAAATTTAGGTGCCACCTTTCAACATAAGTGATTCAGCGTTAATTTAACCTCAAACGCAAAACACATTATTTAATTAAAAAGTAAAGGCATTTTTGACTACAATCAACTAAGAGCTCTTCATCGCTGTTGGCGGAAGTAGTAGAACACGAGACTATGAAGCGGAGGGTCGTGAGTTCGAGCCCGCGCTGAGTCATGAAATATTGTGTTGAATTCTTCTAAACAGCATTAGTGCGTGGTTGTGTTAGTTGCTGCCAGCCTGTTTCAATGATGAAGGCATAGTCACTGGTCACTGAACATAATTGGCAGCGACTGACTCGATCATGTACTAAAAGCAGAGTAACAGCACCCACCTTCGTCGGCCCTGTAGCAAAAATTAGCTGGCGTAGTAAAAGGTTGAAATAGCTACAAAAACAACTGTGTATCTTCTCATCTTTCCTAATCCGTCCCCTCAATACTATCCCCTCGATTTCAGTTCCGGCGCAATGCATTGCATGTATAAGGGTCATCCCCTGAGTGCTGGTCCAAGATAAAAAAAAATGTTTTGTAGATAGAAATGAAGACGCACAATATATGACAGAGAGGGGTCCTTCAAAACCAATAAAATTTCACGAAGCAAAACAAGCAAAGAAATGGCGAAAAATCCAAATGACTATATATCACAACTAACGGTTACCTACCTGACATATCAGACCTAAAATGGAAAAAGTCCTTATATCACCACCAAAATATCGACGTGAAAATAGGGGAAAGTTTATATAAAAAAATTTCGGTTTATATCCATACAGAATAGCAATAATTTCGAGCCACTGTTCCATTTATTTTTTTACCCAAAAAAATATTACAAAATAAACTGCAACAAACAGCAGTACATGCAGTTTTACATTTGCATTTGTGTGATTTATTTTTGATACGAACATGTTGTGTCCTGTTTATTTGTTTTGTTTTCTTGTTTAAACTTATTATTATTTAATATTTTGCAAATTTTGCATAAAACTTTTACATGATTATTATTATGCTGCTCGTTGTTGCAAACAATTGTAAGTATTTCAATTTATTTGAATGTGAACAAGTATTTACAAACACATGCATGGGCATATTGTATACGAGTGCATGCATGTGCATGTTCGTACATACCTGTGGGTTATGTATGTGTGTACTGTAGTTGCAGAAATTTCGTGTTATATTTTATTGTATTTTGGTTTGTGCTGAAATTCCCTTGCATGCAAGTGTTAACATTTTGTAATAAAAATGTTGCATATTTAAATTTATATGTATTTAATTCTTTGAATGCTGCCAAAAAGATTGTAATAGAAGTATTCGAACTCGTAGTCGAACGTTGTATATTTAATATATTGAGACTGCTGCAATATGGTAATTAATATTGCTGTTAATGTGGACAATAGTGTTATTGGGTTTGGTCTTAGAAAAGGCCTTTGATTTTTTTTAATTCGGACTAGCACTCAGGGGATAACCCTTACATATGCAGTGCATTGTGCCGGAACTAGAAAGGAGGGGATAACATTAAGAGGACACATGAAAATGGATCACAAGATAGAGAGTTTTTTGTAATTATTTCAACCTTTTACATCGGCAGCTAATTTTTTTTCCTACAGGGGCCACAAAGGAGGATGCTTGTCTTTAGTACATCATAGTATCAATCGGTGCCAGTTATTTTCAGAGAACAGTTATTGGCTAAAAAAGGTAGTACGACACTATAATGCCGCAACTGCCGAGTTCGACCCCGAACACAGTCCTGAATATGATGTCGATTTCGTTTGATCTGCATTAGCCTATTGTTGTGTTACTTTATTGTCGGTCTGGAAAGAAGGCAGCGGTTGACAGTATCATGAACTAAAGAGCAGAGTAAAAGCACCACCCTCTTTCATCGGCCTTGTAGCAAAAATTAGCCGACAAAGATAAAAAGTTTAAAAAAGCTATAAAAGATTCTCTATCTTTTCACCTTTTTTCATCAGTCTTCTCAACACTAGCCCCTCCTTCCAGGGCAATGCATATGAAGGGTTCATTCCTTGAATAATGGTCCTGTTAAAAAATACAAAAAATTTATTTTTTTATGGAGATGTAATATTCTAGCTTCTGAAAACCACCAAAAATTTTCTACAGCACCCAAGAAATTTCAAAAATAAAAAAAAATTATAAAGGACCTGAAGTAGTTTGTAGCGCGAAATAGGTCTATACAAAGATCTAAATTTGGGTGGAAAAAAATTAAAAAAAAAACTTGAAAAAATCTTCTGTCAAATGGGACAATTTTTAAGCTCAAAAATCGTTAATAAAATACTGAACCCCCATATCGATAATATTTGAAACGATTTTAAAATGTATATCAGTAAAATTTTTTTATACAAAATTTTTTTAAAATAGATTTGAAATACAATTTATTTTTTTTTTTTTTGTACATGTGGGAGTGAGACTTTCAATTTTTGAACATGTCACACCATAAGCATTCCAGAATTTTTTTTGTTTTTTAATGGTGCAAAACCTTTAAGTGACTTTATTTTTCAATTATTTTCCAAATATTCATTGACAATCGATCACACAATATTGTTGTAAATAAAATGTAAACACAATATGGCTGCAGGCAGCTAAAAATCAAATGTAAACCACAAGTGGAAATCAATTCACGCACTCAATTAATCAGTTGATATTGAATTTTATGCTAACAGACAACAAACATGACTGCACAGATACACACACATACACTTACAAGCTTTTAATAACTTACAGACTTCAATTTTTCCAACTAAACGAAGAAGCATGGTGTAATTGAAAACAGTTATTACACACACACTCACAACTAACACTTGCAAATGTATTAGCAGACATATTTTGTAATATGAAGCAATTGGATGTTTATTTGTAGCCAGCAACAGACATCAAAAGGATATACAATCTAAAATAGCTGCCAGGCATTATTTGAATACAGCAACAACAGCAGCAACAGCAACAGCAGCAGCACAAAACTTCCTCAAATGCATGATTTTGCGAAATATAAATGAAAACCACATGAACAGTGGAACATCACAATTTACAATTGAGAGATTTTTTTGTAAAGAACTCTTAATACTCCGACCCAAGTCCGCAAGGCAGGCTAAATTTCCCTTCATGACGTTGTTTTGCAGGCATCACATGCTTTTCGAAAATAAACTGACTTTTCACAGATGTATAAAAATACTGTCTAAATCGCGATTAAGAGGAAAAAGTATTTTTTTTAAATTCTATTTTCCAACAGACTTCGCATGTTTGTGGACATAAATTTGTTAGAAAATCTACCCCAATAACAGATACTTTCTACCTCATTATGCATTCCACTACAGTGGGAAAGTTTTTTTTTCTAGTTTTCATTGTTTTCCAATCGGATCTGCAAACAACATTTAATAATTAATGACATTTCAGAAAAATGTTAAATAAGTTTGCTAAAAAGCCTTCTAATTATCTTCTACAGCCGCTTAATTACACTTTTCCAGCCACAAAACTTCCACTGAAAAAAAATGATTAAAACAACATTCTTGTTTCAAATTATAAATTGAAAAATATCTCTTAAAAATTAATCACGCTCGTACAAACTTTGGTGCCAAGTGTAAAGTTAAGCAAATACAAAAACACAAAATTTTAGTTGAAATGAAAAACCTCTAGGCGTTTAAAATTAAATGGAGACAAACGTTAAGGGAAATATTTAATTTGCGCTTAACAAAAGCGTGCAACGTCACACTTAACAGCCAAGGATGAAGTTTGTGTCGTACTCAGTGTGCAAATATAACGCGATATACCAGAAGTATAATGCGAGGAATAATTATGTGTTAAAATGCAAAACGTAAACTGATAATGAACGCTACCAGGCACATTTGTCATAAATTTGTTGGCGAGAAGGCGCTTACGCGTAGAACTTCAGAAGTCTTTACGGAGTGTCTTAAATATGCCTCCTGCTAGCTTTTGTGTTAATGACACTGAATGTCACATAAACACTTAACGATTTACCGCTTTTAAAGCGACACGCTCCGGCACAATCATAACAAAACGTACTTGACTATCCTGCCCACCACACACACACACACACAACCACACGCTCCTCGAATACTTGCTGTTGCTGTGTAACAGATTTCCATTGTTCGCAACACAATTAATTTATGTTGCTTCCTGGTGTATACATTTTATTTTCCATTTATGGCTGTTGCTGGTAGGCTGTTGCCAAAAAAGGCAAAAAAAAACAAATCTGCTTATTTGTTGTTTTTTGAAAATTGGGGTCACCATGTTTATTCTATTGAAATTTCATTACAATTCACTTAATTTTCTTTTTGTTTGCTTAAAGGCATTGAGGGCCATAAGAATTTAATGAGGTTTACAAAAATCAGTATAATAAATGTTTTGGCTTGTGCGAAAAGACGGAAAACTTATTATTCCATTTTTTTTCTTCTATTACAATTAAACAATTTCACTTTTGTTTTCTTTGTACTAATAGAGTCATTTATCATTATTTTGTTTACTTTTAGGAAATTTCGTTTCGGAGAAGAGGCTAAGGGAATACAGACAAAATGGTTGCTATTAAAGGTATGTTGTGTTTTGAAAATAATTTTGTGGCGGAATAATTTATATTTAAATTAAAGCAAATTTTAGTATGACCCATAAAATAACTTGCCTTGGTTTTTATTTTACACAAGAGCTGAAATAGTCGTAATCCACAGCAAAAAATATAATCTTTTATGCGACTTATGGAAAGATATATTTTGATAAACATTCGTTTTTGAATCAATAGCCCTTTGATAATATCTTCTTATTTTTATAAATAATAAAAAAAATTTTTCCAAAAAGTACTTTTTCTGCAAATCTGCTTCCCAAAAAGTACCTTTTCTGAAAAGTATTTTTTCTGAATATTACTTTTCCAAAAAGTACTTTTTCTGAAAATAACTTTTTCCAAATAAGTACTTTTTCTGAAAATTACTTTTTCCAAAAAGTACTCTTCTTGAAAAGTATTTTTCCAATAAGTACTTTTTCAGAAGATTAATTTTCCAAAAAGTACTCTTTTCTGAAAAATACTTAAAAAAATACTTTTTGTGAAAAGTACTTTTCAAAAAAAAATTACTTTTCCAAAAAGTACTCTTTCTGAAAATTACTTTTCCAAGAAATACTTTAACAGAGAAGTATTTTCCAAGAAGTACCATTTCTGAAAATATTTTCCTAAAAGTACTTTTTTCTGAGAAGTACTTTTGAGAAAAGTACTTTTTCTGAAAAATTGTTTTCTAAAAAAATCTTTTTCTGAAAAGTTCTTATGAAAAAATACTTTTTCTGAAAAGTACTTTTCCAAAAATTACTTTTGCTGAAAAGTATTTTCCAAAAAGTACACTTCCTGAAAAGTACTTTTCCAAGAAGTACTTTTCCTGAAAAGTACTTTTCCAAGAAGTACTTTTCCTGAAAAGTACTTTTCAAAAAAGTACTTTTTCAAAAAGTACTTTTCCAAAAAGTACTTTTTCGAAAGAGTCGTTGTCCATAAGATACTATTTCTAAAAAGTGCTTTTTACAAAAGTACCTTTTTCTTTAAAGTACTTTTCAAAAAAGTACTTTTTCGGAAAAGTTCTTATCAAAAAATTACTATTTTTTTAAAGTTCTTTGTAGGGCTTCTTTAAGTAAAACCCTTTTCTTAAAAGTATTTTTTTATATGATCACTTCCTTCATTAAATACCATTCTAAAAAAGTACATCTTTCCAAAAGTATTTTTTAGAAAAGATTTCATTTTCGAAAACTAAATTTTCAAAAAATATTTATATTCAAAAAGTATATTTTTTAAAAAAGTACCATTTCTAAGGATACCATTTCCCACACATTCTAAAAAGCTCAAAAAAAAATAATAAAAAAAAAATTTTTTAGAGAAGTACTTTCTTCAAAAAGTAATAATTCTGGGGCCAAATTACGGTTTTGTGTTATAGGGCTCCAGTTTCCGGCATTTCACCCTAAGGCACTTAACTTAAGTCTGTTCAAGTTGAATTTCAGTTTTTCTTAACAATTTGTAATTTGTTCATTAATTTGTCTTTAGTCCCCTTCAAAGTAGTCCCCTGAGGTGCTATTAATTTTTTGGTGTGTCCCAGAATTTTAACAATTCGGTTTTTATTTACTCAAAAGTTGCTAAACGCCGTCATCTTATGGGTCTCTTCAACCTTAAGAACAGCCAAAAGCCTCAAGGTGCCAAATATGGTGAATACTTCTTTTAGTTAGTGTTTTTTTATAAAAATTTTGCAATTTTGAAACGATCTTCGCATCTAGTTGGCTCATGCACTCAATTTGTGGTAAAAATTGCATGGCATAATCCAACCGATTATGGACATCTTCAGCAACTTCTCTAATAGTGATTCCGAGATTAATTTTTATCGACAGCTGATTCTTTAAACAGATTTTGTATTTTGAAATTTCTTTACTTGCCTTTTCATCTTCGCAGACATTTGCAACGTCTGTTAAATGCTTAATAAGCTAAATATGAATAAATACTCGTGCGGTGAAATTATATAAGTATGTTTTCATTAATCAGATTAAAATGGCACCAAATTAAATTGTTATTTATTTCATGTACAACAACTCGGGTGCCAGCACATCCATTACATATTCCATCTACTGCTCCTGTTAATGTTCTTGTTGCTGAAGTATAATTTCTCTGTCCTTATTTTGTTTCATTACCGTGTTGTAATTATATTAAAATAGTCATTGTCAGTTGCTTAGTGTAAAATTAACAGCCAACCAGCAGAACAGCAGTCAAATGTTGTTTCCTACAATTCATGCTCACACACACACACACACACACATTTCTTGCACACATACATAAATAATATTACATATGCCGTAACAATCGTTCATTCCTAATTACAAATCCCTTGATAATGTCGAATTTTGTTTAAAATCATGTTTTAACTTTATTTCAAATTAATTTAGTGTTAAATTTCTAGTAAAATAGACAAATTATGTACAAGCAGTTTGAAGCAGCATATAGAATAGAGTATAAAATAATTTAATTGTTATTAGATTATTTGTATGCGTGTGTGTCTGTGCGTGTGTGTGTGTGTGTGTGTGTAGAGTAATTAGTTAGTTATTAAATATGTTGCATATTATGTCATTGTGCATAATAAACAAAACAGAGATAATAAGATTTGTAGTGAACGGCAAATAAAATGTGCTAGAGTATTTTGAATTTTTATATGTGGCAGAACAGGGGGCAAATTACGGCATTCGATATCGATCGAAATTTCCATTTAAATTGTATGGAAATTTTGATCGATATCGAGTGCGGTAATTTGGCCCCAGTTCTTTTTAAAATTGGAGAATTTACATTAAAAAAATGTCGCATTTGAATGGTTTAGGAATTTTGTTTACCAGTTATAACTGGTGATCATCGTGAATATGTTTGTAATGAAAGCGAAACCGACGTCCAATCTTAAATTACTTGATCCTTTGGCATTTGTAATAAGAGAATGTATATTTTTTTTTAGTTTCTGTTGTTAAAAGGAGACTGAAAATATTCGAAGGATATTTTAAAATCAGCCTATTATCAAATGCATTATAATATATTTAAATTATGTATGAATTTTTATTAGTCGAACTTTCTTATGCAAATTGTTAACTTTTTCAACGGGCTTAAGTTCGAATCTGCATGACTGCAAATGATTTTTTATTATTTTATTAATAAATGAATTTGTTCAAATTCTATTTATTATTTTTTATATTAAGATTGGAATATTAAGAATATTTTCAATAATCATCAAACCAGCAGAATGGATCAGTACTGATTTCGAGGCCGGTACGCCATCTCATCAGCGTTCTTTGTTCAATTTTTCCACTTTTGCAAGTGGTGCTAGTGAGTAGGAATATCAACTATTTAACCAATGTTTTTAACGAAAATTTAATATGAGAAGTTCCCAGTCATTTGCAGTCATGCAGATTCGAACTTAAGCCCGTTAAATAAGTTAGCAATTTGAATAATATATTTATAAAAAAAATTTTTGTTAATTTGCAAATATTTACCTAGACTTTCAACTCATTTAATTTCTCTCGAACTAAATATCCTTAAACCTTAAAAATTAAACAAAAACCAGAAATAAATAAGTACAGGGTCCGCCAAATAACTTTTTTTTTTGTGAAAATGCTATAAAAAAAACTACTGAATATTTTCTCAAATATCTTTTTTTATTTAAAAGTACAATCCTTCCGGTTAATAATGGAAAATAATTTCATTCAAATGGCTGCCTCGGCTGGCCATGCAGTAGCCTACACGATCGGTCCAATTTTTAAGCACATTATCCATTGTGTGCAGCTTCAATGGCTTCACGAATGTTGTTCTTTAAAGCGTCAATTGTCTCTGGCTTGTCGGCGTAACACGTATCTTTGACAGCACCCCACAAATAATAGTCCAACGGTGTCAAATCGCAGTTCCGAAGTGGCCAAACGACATCAGCTCTGCGGCAGATAATGCGATCTTCAAAAACAGGGCGAAAACATCGAGCGCCGTCCTGTTGAAACCAAATGTTGACAATATCCTCCTCTTCAATTTTTGTGAACAAAAATTTGTTCAACATGGCCCCATAACGATCGCCATTGACTGTAATGGCCATTCCTTGCTCATTTTCGATGAGAAATGGCCCAATTATGCCTCTGGACCAAAATCTCTAGCAAGCAGTGACTCGTTTTGGGTGTGTCGGGTTTTCAATGTATGCGTGCGGGTTTTCTGTGCCCCAAATGCGACAATGTTGCTTGTTTACATACCCGCCAAGATCAAAATGAGCTTCATCTGAAAAGATGATTTTTTTGGCAAAATCAGCATCTTGTGTAAGTCAATCACAGGCCCATATTTCCCAGCGTTGTTCAAGCATATACACAACCATATTCGTTCAGCGGAAGGATAAAACTAATTATCTGTCAAATCAGACATGAGCTGAGTGTTACCATTCACGAAATAAGCACTAGTTGAAAAAAAAACGTTAGATGGCGGATCCTTTATTTGAAAACACTAAGCAGATTTTAAAATTATGTGTCTTGTTTCCTTTAAAAAAGTTTATCTTTTTTTATATAATCAAAAAAAAAATATGTAAACATCCTTGTGCAAATAATTTTTTTTATACAAAAATTAATTAAGATGAATTTATGTCATGTGACTTGTCTGTTAAAGCCTGAAGGCTTCTTTTTTAGCATTAAAATTTGCATAATTTTATGAATAGACAAATACGCATGCAAATGTATAAATAGAATAAATTTTAAGGCCTTCGAAAATTCTTTTAGACACGTTAAAGAATTTGAAAATATTCTTACGCACCCCATGTGGTTGTGCAACATGTCTTTTTCCAAAGACAGTGACGCCATGACGGTGGGTGTAGCTGAAGTTTATTTAAATCGATTGCAAGAAAATATTTTGAAAGGCATTTTAGCATCGAATGGCGATTTCTTTTCTGGAAAATATGCAACATTTTGTCACTTTTTATTTAAAAAAAACACAATTCGGCACAATTTTAAAGTAAAGCACATTTTCATAAGGGATGGTAGATCAATTTCCAATAAATTCACTATTTTCAAATGCCATAGTGTTACCATTTTCCATTGAAAAGTGCAGAAAATGGAGCATTATTTTTTAGAAAAGAAAACAACATAAATGAGAACGACATTTGGTTACAACAACACGGCAGAATTTGCCATACAGCGCACCTTAACATTTGATTTGTTGTAAAATCAGTTTAACGAGAAGCTCTTTTCACTGGCCTCCAGCATCGATGGATTTAATGGCTCTGGATTACTTTTTATGGTTCTATATTAAGTCACTGTTTTATGCTGACAGCAACTTTTGAGACATTGGAAGCCATTCGACGCCATACAACCTGTCGAACATTTTTCTTATTGGCTGCTATTGTCTGCTTCTTGTCATAATCCTTAAAGGCAGCAGTCTGGAATAGGTAAATTGCGCAATCTTGCTGGCTGTAGTATATCCTAATCACAGGATATTGCATCAATAGGGAACTTATCCCTTACAATATTCCTTATGACTTTTGCTCTAGCGGCATCTCATTCTGCATATTTCTTTAACCCATATCGTCCCAGAGATTTTTTGTAGTTAAATGTTAATTTGTGTTCAGAAGATACGAATCAGATGTCCGAATTTTTTTTTTTTTAAGTTTCATAAACATTTTTTTAAAAATTTTCATTAAAAATTTTCTTAAAAATTTTTTTTTAAATTTTCATTGAAAATTTTTTTAAAAATTTTTATTAAAAATTTTTTTAAAAATTTTTATTAAAAATTTTTTTTAAAATTTTTATTAAAAATTTTTTTAAAAATTTTCTTAAAAATTTTTTTAAAAATTTTCAATGAAAATTTAAAAAAAAATTTTTAAGAAAATTTTTAATGAAAATTTTTAAAAAAATGTTTATGAAACTTAAAAAAAAAAAATTTGTCTTAAAATTCGCTGCAATGGAAATTGTAAGAGCCAAGGACTTATTAAGCTACCCTCGTATATATTAAGCTTTACATAACTTTTATAGCCTTAAAAATATATTCATGTGCACACACGTATTGATGCGTATTAAAAGTATTCAATACCATAAATACACATACAATCAAGCCAACTAACACATGTGTGTTGTGTGTGTGTGTTTATTACATAAACAATCTTAAATACAAGTACATAAAGATGGCTGTCTCTCTGCCAGAGAGTATGAAAGCACGTGTTATGTATTATTAATTTAACACTTAAACATTCTAATAACTGTGCTTTATTATGCACGCACACACACACACATACACACATACTTAAAGTTTGACAATGGAATTCGTATTTAAAATACTTGATAATAATTTTATAAATCAATTTAAATATTCCGGCAGCTCAGCAAGGAAAATTAAATTAATTGCCTTATTTCTCACACATTCACTTATGAAATAATTACGCACAAGTATTTAGATGCTAAAGAAATTATTTGTTTGTTGTATAAACAGATTTATTTGAAGAAATATTAAATTAATAAAGTTCTTCCGATTTGTTAGCAGAGTTGAAGTGCTCTCTTCTTTTGTTTGTTTTTCCACATGATTGATTATAAAGAAAAATTCATTTCAAGTACAAGAAAATAAAATTGAATTTTATTAAATTATAAAATACTCGCACAGTAACAATTATTTATGATATTATTTCGATACGCTTTCAAGTATCCAATTCACATATTCAGCTGCGGTCGGTTTGCAGCACAACAGAGATGAGAGGCTCTTAATGAAAGGAAGTGGTAATTAAAATTTAGTAAAACTTGGCTCTACTTTCAAAGAATATATTTTAATATTATTTGAGTTATTGGAAAAGGTTGTGAAAAATTGGTCTGAAGATATTCTGAATATTTAAAAAAAAATGCTATGAAATTGTCTACCAGAAAAAAAATTTCACTCGATATTTGAATTTCTAAAACTTGGCAGAGTTTTGAGAGTTCGGCTACTTTCTACCGTCGAAGAAAATGGATCAAAGAATTTGCATAAAATTTTGTGTAAAAAATAGAATTAAGTGCTCAAAAATACTTGAAATATTGAAGTAGGCATGTTTCCGTAATGGTAAAAATTTTCAATGAAGGCCGACAACACATGAACGACAACGTTTGTCCTGGACGTTCCTCAGCACATCAACAACCGATTTAAATGGTGAGAAAGTGAAGAAAATTTTTATAGAGAATCGTCGAATCACTGTTACAGAAGTTGCTGAGAATGTGGAAAATTTTGTTCATGAAATGTGTGACCGCCGTTCCAAAGGTTAAAGGCAGCGTCGTATTAGAACCGCTCAGAAAATTTTTAATCATGATGCAGCCACCATATTTACCAGATTTGTTCCGTGCCAACTTTTTGCTGTTCCCAAAATCAAAAAGATCGGCCAGCAACCGCATTTTGCAACGATTGAAGAGGTAAAAATCAAAAAGTGCCTTTTAGAACTGCCCTAAGGATTCAAAAAAAAAAAAATATAAAAAAGACTTGCACAAGTCTACTACTCGTATAACTGAGAGGTACCGTTTGGAAGTGGTCAAAACGGAAATTGAAAAATAAATAAATATATTTGAAAAAAATCAAAATTTAAATAAATTTTTGAACTGACCTCGTACATTTAGAGACATGTGATTTAAAACGTATAAAAATTTTAGTACTGTCCTGGCTTTGAATTTACAAAAATTTTATATATTACAAATATCTGTTGTTTTTGTTGTTGTTGTTGTTCTTATATCTGCTGATTTTCAATTCAACAGGATATTAGAAAAAAATTTATATCTCAGTGAAATAGCTGGATCTCCAATTGATCTGTAGACTTCAGACAAACAATTTCACTTGCAAGCAGGCTGACAATTGAATAGAGAGAAATCGTTAAATCTTCTGTTTTATCCACACTGACCTTGAATATGTTTAATATAAAGGATCGGAGAAAAATGCCGAGTGAAGTGCGTGTCCATCTTTAACTTTCCCTTCAAATAAAAGAAATAAAAGATGTGAACTAGAGACCGGCCCCCTCATTATATTCAATAAAAACATTGAAATAAATGTAACTCAACTTTCCCTTCTTGGGAAAATATCTCTCCATATAACGGCCGGTTTCTGTATGTAAATATTCGTGTAATAAAATTCATAAAAATTTTATTAATTTCAGCTATTTTTTTATTTTTACACATTCACCCTCAGCACTCACATATTTAAAAATATATATATATTTAAATTCTTTCATTTCTTTTTCAACACAATGAAAATATTTGAATATATTTTTTATGTATGCATTCGTATCTGAATAAATACGAGTTGGTGTGTGTGTGTGTGTGTATCCATTTCCGCTGATATTTGCGTATATATTTTCTGCTTTTTTTGGCATTTGTATAACGTTTTTTCATACGTTTATTTAAACTTGTTGAGGATGTGCCACCGCAGTTCGTTTGTTAGTCGCATTTATTTTTGTGTGCGATTGATGAGAGAGTTGAAGCTTTTTCAATCGTTTTCAACAAATCGTCCATATGTTACAAGTGTTAATAGCAACTCGGGGATAAATATATAAATAAATTCATATACACATGTTTGTTAGGGAAAACAAAAAAAGAAGGAGCGTTTGTTATGCAGAAAAACAATAACAACTGTTTTGCATTTCATACACTGCAACAAACAGTTTTTGGGAGGAATTATTATATGATTTTCGGAAAATATGCCACTCAATCAATATTTCAACGAAATAATGTTTCATTTAAAAGATTCTAAAATTAGCCTGATTTAATTTTGATGGAAGAAATTCTGTTAATTTTTTTATAATAACTATTAACTATTAATAACTATTAACATAGATCTAAAAAATTTTGTGGGACAGGCAATAAATTAATCGCTCACTCAAAAACTCACTTCAAGACAATAATAGAAACATGAGCCACTTACCTACTCCTCGTGGACAAGAATTAACGACATCTGACACCTCTTTAAGGCCTTGAATATAAGCAGAAGCTGCTGCTGAACGAAATTAGTACAAAAGTGTCCTATTTTTGTTGTTATCTTGACGTGACATTGGCAAATATTTACAGAATAGGGAGGAGGTTAAACCGATCACCTCTTTGACTTCCTTGTATTCAAAATTTTCAAAAACCTGAAAGTTATTGGTTTTGTAGGAAACTTACTTCGCTTTAGTGAAAAAATAAACAATGACAAATTTATTTATTAGAAATCGATTGCATAACTTAAGGCTGAAAAAATTGTGCATGTTTTGTCCGTTAAAAAATTAAATGGCAAAATGTATTTGTCCTTTTCACTCTTACGTAATTTATTGTATTTTTCTACTATATTGTCAATGTAATAAAAATTGCAATGCGTGAAAAAGTTCAACAACAAAATGAATAATTCTATGAATAATTTTTTTTAAATAAAATTTTTACGTTACATTGACGTAAGAAAATATGCAGATTTGATATAAAAAATATTGTTTTACTGATCTTAAGCAGTACGCTCAACTGTAACAAATTTCAGTAATCCGAACTACATTTTAGAGAAAAAATCGGATGACTGAAAACAAATTGGGTTTTGGTTATTTCCAGTAAAGCGGAGTCGACTGTAGTATTTGCCTACAGTGCGTATGAGTGATATTGCCTCACTTGCAAATATTACTCATACGCAAAACAACAAACGTTGGAAAACCATTTAAAATTAAAAGCATACTTTCAGGGTGGTTTTAGGTATTCATAATTTTATACAAAAATATAAATTCTGGCGATAGCATTGCTTCTGGTGTTACAAATGAAAAACGCAGGCCTCTCTTTCGCCTTATACAATTGGTGTTAAAAGACTGATAACAAATACAATATAAATACAAATGGTACGGCATAATTTGCCTCTAAAATAATGCCCTGTGTAGCAACATTGAAATTAAAACATGAATACATAGCGATAAAAAAAATCCAGCAACAGAAGTAAAATAAATGATTCATTAATTATAAACACAAATAAGCATCAGCGACAATAATAACAAACAGCAACAACAGCAATTTGCAAACCTACACGTGTAAGGCCAATATAGACATTTGCCATTTTTCGCCAAACAAGATTTTGTGGTTTAAGCATTTGCTAAATATCACCAATTAGCTGAAAAAGTCAATAATTTTTCAAACAATACAAATTGGAATTTTTGCTGAACTGAATGTAACAACAAGAAGTCGGTATGAGCACACGTGCGGTTAGACAAGAGAGAGTTACAAATGCCCCATGGGTTTTTACAACAAACATACATATTGCCTTAAAACGCAATTAAATTGGAGAATGTCTGTATTGAAGCGAAATATAAAACAAACGGATATTGCCGCAAATGTTGTGGCTATAAAAACAACAGCCCCCGAACACTAGCAAAACAAAAATGAGGAAAATGTGTGTGTGTGTGTGTGTTTGTTCAACAGCAATATGTTGCATGTTGTTGGAGTCAGTAGCTGGTAATCAGAGCTCAATGAAGTGCAAAATTTTATTATACGAGTATGAATGTTTGTTTGTCTAATGAAGTGAAGGGCGAGAGTCATTTCGTATTTATCTGGAATTTATTTTCACTTATGGAACTGGTTTTATTAAGGGAATTTTTAAGTTAGATGAACTGACATATTTTAAAATTCTGCGTATTATTCCATTTTACTATAAACCTATTTGAATCTAAAGCTCCCACTAGCGCAGCGCTTAAGTATCACAGGGTAATATCTAGTATAACTAAAAAAAAAGTGCAGAAGCACTGCGAATAATTTCGCATAAATCACTAAATTATATTTATGCCGATTTTAAAAATTAAATAAACTTGTTAGCGTAAGTAGATCTCTGAGAACTTCCAAAACCATATTGTTACGATTTCTTTCTTTCCTAAGAGTTTCATTGAACATGAAATTTTCAATGCTACAATTAAAGCAATCTTGTACGCCAATAACTTTACAGCGCCCTCCTTCGTCGACACTGCAGAAAAGTGTACCTGGCGAAATAAAAGTTTAAAATAGCTGCCATAAATTCTTAATCGTCTCATCTTTCATTTACCTGGCCTCTCTTTTCTAGTTTCGGCGAAATGCACTGCATATGGAGGGTTTACCCCCTGAGTGCTGGTCTTACTAAAAAAACAAGCAAAAAATAATTCGTATACCTCAATTCTTTTTTTTTCAAGAAATTATTTCATATTAATAAATTTGATATAAACGAATTTACTTTTTCCAACACCCTCATGGGAAATAATAAATCGAATGACTTCCATTTGAACAAAAATCAGCCGATTGCAAATTAATGAAATGCAATGACTTTTTACGGCAAATAACTGTTTTGATTTGGTTTTTTTTATTTCTTTTTAAATATTGTCATAAAACAAATTGACCAAAATAACAGTTAATAGTGGGAAAAAATATTTATTAATGTTTTCAAACAAAACACTTTAACAATAACAATTATTTTGTAAGCCATTAGGCAAACAAATTAATGGTAATAAATTTTATAAAAAAATATCAAATAAACAAAAAAATTTTAATGAAATAAGTTTGCGTTACATTTGGTTAACTTTAACAAAAAAGAAAACATTAGTAGTATTTAAAAAAAAATTATCAGCAACTATTTGTAAAAATAGTTATAGTGACCTCGCGAAGATTTCCGAATGGGGTCAGGCGAACAGGGTCGATTTTAATGCCCGTAAAATCCAGTGTTGTATGCTTACGCATCGACGTTCGTATGGCCATGCTGCTTCATCTGTTTCTATGGGTGGTGTAAGTATTATGGAGTCAGGGGCTCTTGATGTTCTGGGCATGAAAGTGCAGTGTGATGTCAGATGGACGGAACATATCTTTCAGGTCGCAAAAGAAGCATTCAAGTGCCTTGGCTTCTTAAGATGGTGCAAGAGATACTTCACCCCTTCTGATCTTCTTAATATTTACACCACTTACATCCGACCGTAGATGGAGTACAACCCTCGTGTTTGGGCCGGTGCTTCAAAGTCTATTTTGAAGTTACTCGACCGCGTACAGGAGAGGGCGATAAAACTCATCGGAGACAGTAGGGTAGACAACTCTATTGACTCTCTTGAGCATCGTCGCAATGTGGGGTGCGTATCGTTGTTCTATCGTTACTATAATGGCAGGTGCTCTGGTGAAATTAGGGAACTTGTTCCTGAAACCCATTCTTTCTTACGCTCAACGCGTTTTTCATCAAGAGCGCATGCGTTTGTGGTCGATATTCCAACGAATCGCACTACGCGCACTACAGAGAAAATTCGTTTTTTGGCCGAACAGTCCGTATGTGGAACAAACTACCTGCAGATGTCTTCCCCGCCACTTACAATTCAAGTCGAATATCCACAGACACTACTCCCTTTATCCTTTTTCCCAAAACCTATTTTCCTAGTTCCAGCGCAATGCACTGCATATGTAGGGGTTAACCCCTGAGTGCTGGTCCTACTCCTAAAAAAAAAAAAAAAAATAGAATAGCCTTGTATGCTTAAAATATTTGTGTAAAAGCTATAGTTTCGTTCTTATTATAATACAGTCGAATACGCTTTAGCGCAACACGCTTTACTGAAAATAGTCGGATTACTTAAAGCGATACAAATCCCCACACTGCTTTCAAACGCAGCTAGTCTTATTCACTTCGCTTTAGTGAAACATCGCTTTACTGAAAATATCGTATTACTGAAAACCAAAAGCAAGCCCACAACTACGGTTTGTATGAAACTAACTTCGCTTTAGTGAAAAAATAAACAATGACAAATTTATTTATTAAAAATCTATTGCATAACTTAAGGCTGCAAAAATTGTACATGTTTTGTCCGTTAAAAAATTAAATGGCAAAATGTATTTGTCCTTTTCGCTCTTACGTACTTTATTGTATTTTTCTATTATATTGTCAATGCAAGTGGCTAGACATTTTCGAGGAATTCGTGAAAAATTTCAACAACAAAATGAATAATTCTATGAATAATTTTTTTTAAATAAAATTTTTACGTTAAATTGACGTATAAAAAATATACAGATTTGATATAAAAAATATTGTTTTACTGATTTTAAGCAGTATGCTTAACTGTAACAAATTTCAGTAATCCGAACTCCGTTTTAGAGTAAAAATCGGATAACTGAAAAAAATTAGGTTTTGGTTATTTCCAGTAAAGCGGAGTCGTCTGTATTGATACAAATATGGAGTGTTTATTGATATCAGTAATTATGATTTGAAAGCTAAGAATGCCGAACTGCATTCACATTTTTGTTAAAGTAAAATTTTTGTTGCAGTGAAGTTTGTCAGTAAATATATAAATCTCTTCACGAGGTTGTTATGGACCTTTTCGTCCATTTTACAAATAACATAATCGGCCTAATGAATACGAAAATTTGTGTAGCCAGGGCTGCTTAGCCCGAAGTATTATACAAAATGAAGAAATGTTGGTTTGTTGTCCTCCTTAAATTTGTGTTGTTGGTCCTTCGACTAAGTGGAGATGTTTACATACGGGTCTTGGATTACTTGCATATAAAATATATACGACGATTAAGCCAAACCACAATTATTAGTGTCGCATTTTTATAATTGGACTCATTTCAAATCAACCCTTTAAAAAAAATCGTAATTTTTATTTTGTGTTCGTGTATTTTTAACTTTATTGTCTATATCGATGGCTTAATATAAAAAAGGCCTAACTCGATTTTATGTTAATTTACAATAGAAAAAAAATGTTCATGCAATTTTTAATAAAAAAGATGTATCAAATTTTATTACAAATTCATCAAAACTTGTTTTGTGTGAAATTAAAATAGCATTTGCTGTTAATTTGTATCACATTATTTATCGCAGTGCATTATTTTTCTGCAATTTTAATCCACTTTTAAATCTTTATTTTCAAATAAATATCATCTTAATTATAAAACTTTTCTCTCTACATTTTCTTTTTCAAATTTATCTTATTAATCCCAAAGTCTCGATTTCTTTTTTTTTTTTTTTGCCTGCTGTTTTACAAAATCAACACAAAAAGTCTGGCTGCAGAAAAAAAAACCAGAAATTAATTTGTAAAAAATCTTCGTAACAAATTTATATATACAATCAGTTGTACACGTTGCCCCGAAACATTCCCACTTAATTTTTTAATACAAAAGTCAAACCTGAGCAATTTAATCTCAATTTGCCAAACTACCTTGTTAGCTTTTGTTGTTATAGCATTTTTTTTTTCTTATACTGACATTTTTTGCTGTTTTTGGATTTCTTGCTTTAAAACAAAACAAAAAAGTGTCGCTTTCTGTCTGTTTTTTCTTTTCTTGCCTTAAGTTTATCTACCTGCAGTTTTTAGTAAGATTTTTTAGTCTCTATTTTTTGCTTGTTTCTTAGCCAGACTTACACACCAGTTGTCTAGGTGGATTTTGAAAAAAAAAAGATGTGGCTTTAACTAAGAAAGAAAACACAAACGTAAAAAATGTAATCTTTAAATAACACATAAAATATATATTCTTGGGCGGAAATTGAGTTACTTGGCTTATGTTGGCTGCACTTAAGGCTAATGCAGAAAAAGGATATTATTTTAATATAAACCTCCTTGCCTAAATAACGTTAAATACAAGGTGGGCCAAAAGAAGTCATTCGATGACTCCTCCAGCGTGAACAACCCACCATGCAGTCACTTTGAGTGGGTGTAATGGCTCCTCGTGCATCACTCGGGGATTTTCGCTGCCCCAGAAGCGATAATTTTGCTTGTTCACGTACCCGCTGAGGTGGAAATGAGCCTCATCGCTCATTATGATTTTGGTCGAAAATTCGTCCACTTCGTCCTCGAGATTGAGCATGAGAAGTGTATCGCTCCATGCCTTGTTCACTTGTATTCTACAAAGTTCAGTTCTAGTTCACAAATGTCAAAACAGATTTGACATTGGCCACCATTTGCTAAAATAACACCATCTTCCAATAGGGTGATTTCTGTTGGCCCACCTTCTATATTATCTGTAAAGTATTAGTACACCTCCTATATGGTTAGGTTAGGTTAGAAGGGCTGCCCGCCATAAGCGAGAAAAACACCCGGAGGCCATAAAGGCCCATTGTGATGCCCAGAGGACTACATCCTACACAATCCTTTCAAAACGAAGTAGTGGTTCCTGAGAACCACCCAGAACTTCTCACAAAGTCCGCCAGGGCAGTCAGCGGTGCATCCCTGAGGCAGTCCAGATCTCGCAGGAACCGAGAGCCTAGATGTCTAAGTCTACGCTCCTGCAGGGCCGGACATTCGCAAAGGAAATGCTGTACTGACTCCTCTTCCTCCTCATCGAAACTGATCCTGCAGCTGTCGAGGCGTTTGGGGAAAGCCCAAACGCCTCGACATGTGCCCAATTGCACAGTGCCCCGTCAAGACCCCTACCAGAAGAGCCAACGACTTTTTCCCAAATGTCAGAAGCTGTCTGGTCCTAAATCTGTTAAGTTTAGGGCCATAGAGTTCTGGAGAGCCTACAGGTGGTAATACTTAGCCAACTGCTTGTCACCTCCCTCTCTGGCTACTCCTGAATCTTGTTCAGCAGCTTAACTGAGGGAATGTCAATATCCCTACTTGAGGCTGTCCTCAGCTGGTCCACCATCTCATTCCCCTGAATGCCTTGATGCCCTGGAACCCAAACTATCCTGACGTCATGTCTTTCAAGTCGAGCCAGAGATTGAATGCATGCCAGCACACATTTCGACTTCACTGTCCCCGAGCCCAGGGCCCTCCTAATTGCTGCCAGACTATCCACACAAAAGTCAATAATTCTTGCCTCCAAACTGACCCCATCAATCCTCAATGCTGCCTCGGTAATGGCATAAATCTCCGCCTGGAAAACTGTCAAGGTATCGGGTAGTCTGAGCGATACCGAAAGGTCGAGATCCTCGGAATACACCCCCGAACCAGTGCCAGTGTACATCTTCGAGCCGTCCGTAAAAACCAAGGTTGCATTGCTGCGAGTCGCGGACTTCTCCATCCAGTCCTTCCTCTGCGGAAATGCGACTGGGAAGGTTTTGTCGAAGTTCATGACCGGAATCATATAATCAGTCCGTCTCCCCATATGGTTACTGTAGTTTGTATTTTTTTTAAGTCATAATTGTATAGATTTAATAACATTTTGGATTTATCAAGGTTAGTGTTTCAAAATGATAGATATCAAATTTTCTGTATTTCTATTTGTTTCAGATAAAAAATAAATATTATTGGACTTATTAAATTCAATTAAGAATGACAGGATAATTGTTCGAAAATGTTAGCAAAGTTGCATCTCCTATATCTCGAAAAACAATGGGCGTATTTTGATGAAATTTTGCACTAGCGTATTACTTTCATGCCCTTCAATCCAACACATCTTCAAATAAAAACTTCATTTCGTACCCTTGAAAAAATTGCACAACAATCGTAATTTACTTAAGCCCCACATAAATAGAAAAAAAAATATATTTTTCAAACTCTTAACTTTAAATTGAAACTTAATGCCAAAATTGGCAACTAACCACATTTCATCAAGTATCAATTTAAAGCTCATCCATTTGATACGTGTTCACACAAGTAAAACTTCACATCCTTCCCTCAGTCCGTCCGTTTCCTATACTCTCAGTACCTGTACAGCATTTAATATAAAAAAAACCAAGAAGAGCAAAAACTTTTCTTTTTACTTGTACAAACACTCGAAAGTGATTTAAAGACGTAGAAATAAAAAACAACTCAAGTTGTCTGTCAACTTATGCTTCCGCACAATTTCATTGCCAAAAATTTTAAGAGACAAACGAAAAAAAGGAAATAAATTGAAGTGAAATCTTTTACACACATGCTTGAATATAAAGTGAAAATAAAAATAGTTTCAAAAATGAGTACAAAAAAAAAACACAAAAAAAACTGCAACAATTTCGTTAAACATTTTATTGACGTACGTGCAATTTTCCATTTAGCCTGTTGCTTGCCTTCCTGCGAAAGTGAAATGGTGCACTATGAGGCGAAGAAAATCCTCATAGAAAAAGAAAACTTTATTTACGTTCTAGAGATAAACGTCGTCGTTTCTTTTTTAATTTTTGCAACATTTTCATTCAGCAAGTGGAATAAGAATGTCTTCTTTTTTTCCTCTTGTTTTGTTAATTTGTTTTTTTTTTTTTCTCTTTCTTAATATATCTAAATCACATACGTTATGTTTGTGCTGGAAATAACGAGGGCAGCTATGAAAATTGCCTCACATGATTAATATTAAAATTTTGTAAAATTTCACAATAAAATAAAAAATACTACTATTAAATAATGCATGATTAAGCATGCACTGGCAGATGATTATTATTAAAATTTTGTTAAATTTCACATTAAAATATATTCCTGTCAAATTATGCATGATCAGGCAGGCACATGGAGATCATTAATATTAACATTTTGTGGCTTTTGGAATTTCACAATAACATAATAAAATTTCTTATCAAATAATGCATGATTAGGCATGCTACAGGAAAAAAATTAATATTAAAATTTTATTACTTTTGAAATATGTATAATTTCACAGTAAAATAATAAAATTTCTTGTCAAATAATGCATGATGAAGCATGAACAGGGAGATAATTAATACTAAAATTTTGTAAAATTTCACAATAAATTAAAAAACTTTACTGTCAAATAATTCTTGATTAGGCATGCGCAGGGAGATGATTAATATTAAAATTTTATTGCTTTTGAAATTTCACAATAATATAACAAATTTCCTTATCGAATAATGCATGATTAGGCAAGCACAGGCAGATAATTAATATTAAAATTTTGTAAATGTTCACAATAAAATATAAAATATTCCTGTCAAATAATGCATGATTAGGCATGCACGGAGAGATAATTAATATTAAAATTTTATTACTTTTGAAATATGTAAAATGTCACAGTGAAATAATAAAATTTCTTGTCAAATAATGCATGATTGGGCATGCACAAGAAAATAACTAATATTAAAAATTTTTTTGCTTTTGAAATTTCACAATAATATAATAAATTTCCTTATCAAATAATGCATGATTAGGCATGCACGGGGAGATAATTAATATTAAAATTTTGTTAATGTTCACAATAAAATATTCCTGTCAAATAATACACGATAAGGCATGCACAGTGAGATTACTTTTGAAATATGTAAAATTACACAGTGAAATAATAAAATTTCTTGTCAAATAAGGCATGATTTAGCATGCACAGGGAAATAATTAATATTAAAATTTTATTACTTTTGAAATTTCACAATAATATAATAAATTTCCTTATCAAATAATGCATGATTAGGCATGCACAGGCACATAATTATTATTAAAATTTTGTAAATTTTCACAATAAAATATAAAATATTCCTGTCAAATAATGCATGATTAGGCATGCACGGGGAGATAATTAATATTAAAATTTTATTACTATTGAAATATGTATAATAATAAATATTCTTGTCAAATAATGCATGATTGGGAATGCTCAGCTGCAATATCTATAAATGGTAAAAAATTGTGCTCCAGCTTCTAACGTTTCGTAAAGAAAATGATGGCGGGTAGTTAGATAGAGAAAAGTTGTTCGTTATGTGGAATTAATTGGCGTCTTTAGAGTGGAAGGGATATTGAAAACTCCGTTCGAAAAGTGTGCTATAAAACGCTTTGAAGGATAGCAGGCTTTTCGAAAATGGCACTAACAGCATTACGTAATATATAAATAAGACCCGGGGGGCAAATGACAGCATTCAATATCGATCGACATTTTTAATTGATTTGTAGGAAAATTTCGTATGATATCGAATTCGGTAACTCGGTCCGTGGTGGAGAAATTTTCCCTATTGAAAATTATAATTCCCAAAAAAATATATTTTCCAAAATTTTACACAAATTCCCTTTAATGCTGACTCGTCGAAGAAACAAACAATTACCTTAAACTTTTATAATCTAAAGTAACAAAAATAAAAATGCATGTTAAAGCAACTAAACTCAGTATGTGTTTTAGTATAATGTAGCAGCTTATTTTAGATTATGTGCACACACACATACACATGCACACACATAAAAGAGAATGCAGCAACTTCACCGTATAAACGTTTACATGTGTGAGTAATCTCAGACACCATGGTATCACGCTTATATAAGCTTCAAGTGGATTTGTTGTTCCAACACCCTGCATCTCCGCACAAAATAAGAAAACACAACACAGCATGACTTGCTTTATTTAGTTTCCTAGTTGATTTGGATTTCCGGTTTAAGTTTTTACCCACCACTGCCAACACACTATTTGCCGTCTTTTTAAAAGAAATATATGTAAAAATAAAAGCAGGAGGAAAAAAAATATAGTTTGACTTTTGCTTTTGGTTTGACATGCCTGTCTAGAGATTGTAAATATTCCGCCTGCAGTGCATTTTTCAATTTTCTTCTCTACATGGAAATCTGAGTGTTATAAAATAATAGAACGAAACAAACAAACAAAAAATATATCAAGAATCAAGAAAACCCATAATCATGACAAAGTTTAGGTTTGTAACTTGGCTGCTGCTGCTGCTGCGAGCAAATATATAATAAAATAATGAAAAAGCAAAAAATCACTATAAGTTACACACTGCTTGATTTTGATTACAATAATGCAAGACATTTGCATAAATTTCCAGGTGGGGGGAAATCGCCTCAAACAGTAGAGTAAAATAAATTCATTTCATCAGATTCACGCCAAGAAAATATTTGGCAAAAAATACTGGAGGATTAAATTTAATAAGTTTGACGATTGGACTTTGGTTGCCATGTCATCATCATGTTTCCAAGATTCGTCAGCAGTTGTAAAATGTTTAATTAAATCTTTATCGTTGTTGGCGTCAATCAACAAATCCTTAGCGACTCTCAGGCAACAGTTTTCTCAGTATAAATTTAGGAATTTTGGAACGAACTTCGTGCCCAAAATTAACAAAAAGATTGCATAGCCTTAGGCAACCCGTTATGCTAGCATTCTCAGCAACTTCTCCATAATAATTTTCCTTACTTATTACAATATTTTTATTGGTTATTCAGATGCTGCAGCCTCGTATATTTACTTCTTCTCGATCTTCTTTGAAAAACTTTTACCACTTGAAGACATTCTTTTGACTCAACATTTTAAGTGTTTTTGAACACTTGAATGTATTTTTTAAATTTGTAAGAAAAATTCTTTGATCCATTTTTCTCGACAGCAGAAAATCACCGAATACCCAAAACACTTCTCATTTTTATTGGTGTCACAAAGAAACTAATTTGTTTTCAAGTAGGACTAGCACTCAGGGGACGACTCCTGCATATGCAGTGCATTGCCCCGGTACGAGGGCGCAGTAATGAGAAGACAGGCGAAAAAATATGAAAAGATAGAGAATTTTTGAAAACTATTTTAATATTTACTTTCCCTGATAATTGTTTATACAAGGCCGACAAAGGAGACAGCTGTTACTGTGGTCTTCCTTACATGATACTGTCCACTGTTGCCAATAATGTTCAGTGGACAGTGCTTTGCCTTCGACACTGAAACAGGCCGAGTTGAATGTATCATCATAAGAGTATTAAAAACTGCTAATTGAATGTATGAAAGCGAAATCTAAAATCTCTCCTTATTTTTGAACAGACGTCGAATAAATGCATACATACATGAAGTGATCAATATTCTATAAAAAAAAAACTTGTTGACCAATACCAAAAAAAATTAATTAATAATTTTTTGAATTTTTAGCCAGAATTGATGAAGGACTCATTTATTACAATAACCGTAGCATAAATAAATGACTAGCAAACCACTGTTTTATATGTCATCATCCTCTTTATATATATATTTTTTTATATAAAAAATTGTATTTTTCTTTTCCCTTCAGTGCTGGTAGTCAGCTTTATTGCAGTCACTTAACATGCGTACATTCTGGACTTTGTTTTCCTTTTGACTTTTCCTTCAAGTCCAACCTTGTATATTGTTTACTTTTAAGTCTAAGAAAACTAAATAAAATAAAATAGAGAAATAGTTAAAGACTAAAAGTGGAAAATATACAGTGCGAGGTCGATTTTCGCAAACCAAAAAAAAATGGACTTTTGCAAATGCCGAAAGGTTGCAACAATCAACCATTTTACTGATGACTCCTCTCACTTCAATAATAATAAATAATTTGTGTATGTTAATTGTATCCTAAAAGTATGCTATTAAGAAAAAAATTCTTTGAAATTCTAAAGTCCATCTTTAAAAAAAATACTTTCCATTCCAAAGGCTTTAACATACCATCCTTTAATTTAAAAAAAAATTATTTTTCCATCTCAGGAGGCTACAGTCTATCTTTTTTTTATAAAAAAAAATGTTATTATCATTATTGAATCTTTAGTTATAAGTCCAACTAACAAAAAGTCAGTGCAAAGCACATCCAGAAAAACCTATTGTTTTCTTTGCCAAAAAATAAAATACAGAAAGTTGTTTGAAATTTTAAAGACTTTATTCATTCTTTCTTTAGAAAACAAATTTTTTTCATTCTACATTTTCTTGCTTTTTGTGTTTTTTTTTTTTGTTCTTAAAAAAAATTTTATATATTTTTCTTATTTTTTATTAAATTTTTAATTATAAGTTGAACTAACAATAAAACAGCGCCAAATATTTGTGTGTTGTCTGTTAGCTAAAAATCGAATGAAACTGTTCCTTCTAAAATACTGTTTGCATCCTAGAAGTATGTTATGCTATTAAGTAGGAAATTCTTTGAAATTCTATAGGTCATCCCAATAGCTATAATAATCAATCATTTTTTTAGAAAAAATATTTTTTCATCCTGAGGACTATAGTCCATATATTTTTTCCTGGAAAAATATATATTTTTTGTAAAAAAAAAATTTTTATAAAAAACTTTTTATAAAAAAAAAAAATTATGAAAAAGTTTTTTCATACATACACTTTTTCCTGAAAAAAAAATATATTGTATTGTAAAAAAAAAATTTTTACAAAAAATTAAAAAAAAAATTTATAAAAAATTTTTTAAAAAGAATTTTTATAAAAAGTTTTTTCATACATACACTTTTTCCTGGAAAAAATATATTTTATTGTAAAACAAACTTTTTTATAAAATATTTTTTAAAAAAAAAATTTAAAAAAAAATTAAAAAAAAATTTATAAAAAATTAAAAAAAAATTTTATAAACAATTAAAAAAAAGAATTATAAAAAATTTAAAAAAAATTTTTTATAAAAAAAAAATCTTTTATAAGAAAAGTTTTTATAAAAAAATGTTTTTTGTTAAAAAAAGTTTTTGAAAGTAGTTCCAGTTATAAAGACTATTATGAAAAAATATTTTTTGTTGCGTTAATCGAGCTCGCACTGTGTATGGAGATCTTGTCTAAGCCAAATTTCTGCCTTCAACTGAGACGATGATGATGATGATGATGGTGCTGACAAGGAAACAACCTCTTGTTTTTGTTGTGTTGTTTTGCCTGGTTGACTGCTGTTGTGTTGCATAAAATCGTATGAGTTTATTTATATTTTTCCTTTCAACTTCCTTAAGAAAGGATATGCAATTTTGTGCGCTTGTAGGTTTGCGAGTATTTTATTTGTGTCTTCTACTTAAAACTAATCTTGGTTAGTATTTTTACGCTACAAGCGTGAAAACTCCTTCAAGAGGAAAATTTGCTCAAAACTTTGTGTTTTTTTTTCAATTTTTGTTGTTGCTAAAGTCACGTGAATTGTGGATAAGGGTCCGTGTCTGGGATAAACTGGAGGCAAACAACAAAATTCAAATCATGCTTATGTGTTTCTTATTTATTTTTAATATTTTCTATTTTTTAGCAACAAATAAGTCCTGCCACCAAAAACACAGACGGCAAGCCCAGACCTTTAAACTTTTTTTTGTTTGTTTTATATTTTTGCAGAGAAAACAGAAAATTTATTCAATGTTTAGCTTCGAACGATGTATTATGTTTTCCTTTTTCTAAGAAGTCATCTTCATGCTATTGCCTGTTGTTTGTTGTTGCTTTTCGGCTGCTGTGGCTCCTTGCTGTTGCAAAGCAAAACAATGCCACATCTTTAAGACGCTTATAGATATAAATCTCAATAATCGTTTATCATGACAACGGTTGCTATTGCCGCACGATGATACCTCCTTTTTTCCTTTGTGCTCGCTTGTGCAAATGTTAGTCTGTGTTTAAGGTTTAACTTTATTTGTGTGCGTGTGTATGTGTGTGTGTGTGTGCAATTTCCACCTCCGCTTGGCACCTGCTGTCATATGTTTAACGTGTAAAAAACTGGCAAACTTTAAACAAATTGGTGAGCACGTTTAAGTTTCAGCTCCTTTTCTTTTTTTTTTTTTTTTTTTGCTTCTTTTTCAAATGTCGTCTTTGTTATTTTTTCCTTAAGCAGCTGCTTGCTGGGGAATTAAAATTTGTCGTGTGATTATGTTTCTTCTTTTATTTTTCTATTTTTCTATTTTTTTTTTTTTGCTTTTTACTTTTTTCATTGGCATTATTGCCGTTTAACAATAATCAAGATGAATTTGTTTGTTGTCAATTTTACGCTTTAATGATGGTAAACAATTTTAAAAATGTCATCAGATTTACGTTTAAGTTGATTGGTGAAATATGTTTATTGGCAATAAAAACGTGATCGTCTGTTAAGCTGATAAATTGTTTAATTTGCCGCTCGTTCTTAAAGAAAAGTAATGAAATCTAAAAGTTGAAGTGTAACGAATTTTTGACAATTAATCTTAATATAAATGAAGTGCTGATACACACGGCACCTCATGCGAAACAAATATTTTACTGAGATTTGCCTAATAGATATACAATTTTTATAAAAAACCAGTAACTTTTCATTTCTTTTACAAATTTTTAATCTTCTTAGCGCGAAGTTAAGAAAATAATTTATTAACCATAGGCTGAGTTAATAAAATTTATTTCTGATTTATAACAAATTTTCGCAAAAAAAAATTATTTTATAAGCCTATTTGAAATCCAAAAATTTTTTTAAACTAGGCTGTATAAAAGTCAATAACAAAATATATAAGACGATAATTTGAAGAAAAAGATGTGTGGTGCCGTGGGACACCAGATAGGAACGAAGTTCCTCATTATTAAAATATTAATTTTAAGTTTTATTCGAGGTATAAAGAAAATAATTATTCGGGTATACATTTTTTTTTATTATGATTTTTGTTCGCCGACCAACGAAAATACAGAATCAATTTTGTTCCCAAACGAAATTGAATTCTGTCACGGCACGGCTGCGTATGATTAATATTTGTTTGTATGAAATCTTATTACTCATACGTCTTAAACATTGATTTAGAAACAAAAAAATGTTACGTTACGGACGTTTTTTCCGCATTTTGGAACTTTGTTCCAAAAATTCTTTTTTTGATAATGAACAGTATTTTCTTTTTAGCTTATTGTAATTTATTATAATTAAATGAATTCTAAATAATAACAGCAGGATATTTCGTGGTATTTGATATCAATCTTAAACAAATTTTTTACTTATTAGTAAAAAATTAAAATTTTATTTAATCAAATATATTTAGTTATAATTCTTCCTTTGTACTGTTCAGCTTTTTAGTTGGAAGTTAATATTTCACCTGGATTTAATTTGCATTGAATTTACAATTTCTTTTTAATAAAGAGGCTGCTGTTGGCCAAAGTAGTGATACCCTGGGCTCTCGTTCTACTAACAATAAAAATGAAAAACGTTTACATGTGCTTAAGTATAAAATAATTCAACCAAAAAAATGTTGGCTTAGGTATAATAGAACAAAAAATTCAGAAAAATTGTATATGAAGAAAATAATCAAACTGCAACACACGATCATTAAGTTAAAAATATGTTACCATCAGGTTGATACAGTTCTCGGATTCTTTTTCACAATAAAATTTGTGTAAATAGGAACTGTTATCACATTCAACTGAAGCCACATAATAAGTGGTGACAAACACAATACACATGAGCACTGATGATGAAAGCGTTGCGGCTTTCGAAAACAGCTGTTCTGCTCTGCTGTGTAAATTGAATAACTAAAAACTGATGTTGACTTTCCTTTCTGCCTTGGAACATTTATCATGTCTTTCTGAATTTAAAAAACTGAAATTTCGAATTTAATAATTTAATAAATTAAGGTTCATTTGTGAACACCTTATAAAACAAATTGCCGCCTTTGGAGCGAAGACAATTCTTTAGTCCCGGCATCGTCGATCCTCATTGTTTTCGAATGAGAAAGAAGTTAGCGAGGGTTGTCGAGCCATTCTAACTGAATTTTTGTTTTCCACCATGTCGGCCCTGTAGTAAACCATTAGCCGGCGAAGTAAGAGTTTGAAATATCTACAAAAAATGCTCATCTTTCTTCATTTGTCTTCCCAAAAGGAGGAGATCGCTTCTAGTTCCGGGGCAATTTACTGCATATATGGAGATCATTGCCTAAGTGCTGGCCTTACTTCAAAAAAAAGTTATAAAATTATTTTAAAATCTGGGACTTAAGAAAAGATTCATAGAATCTCAATCAATCATGGCCATGTTTCTTAATCGCTTCTGCATTAAGAGCAATGAGGCACATAATGGCGGTCTGGTGGAACTGCACGTCATACCATGCAATCCAGAACCTATGCCACCAGCTTTAATGAAGTTGTTAAAGCGATTATCAAAGAAGCAGGAGCCAATGATACCGGTGGCCCAAAATTCAGAACACGCAGTGACTGATACGTGAATGGCTAAAGTTCGACCATTTCCATTGTTTATGTAAAGAAATATGCCTCATTGATACAGATGAGTTTTTGACAAAAATTGGCGCTAGGACACATTCAGCAACCACGCGACATTGTCAGCGTTTGTTTAACTTCAGCTTCTGGCATTCTGGTTTAAAGAAATATTACGTTTACAGATTCAAATCACAAATTAAAATTCGCCAAATTGTGTGCAGTGAAAGGCTGAGCTGCCATGTTTTTAACAGATCCTTTTTTAACTTTCCGCTAGGAAAATATTGAAATTTTGCAAAACTTGATCTCGACATCCTGAGTTCCGAGGAAGATTATCTGACTATTATCTAAGCATGTCACTATGTCCGTGTCTATATGTATATGTATATATATATATATATATATATATATATATATATATATATATATATATATGTGTGTGTGTGTGTATGTATGTGTGTAAGAGAACCGCTTATAACTTCTAAACGACTTGTCCCAATTACTGGCGTTTCAAAGTCTTTCCTTAAACTTAGATTTCTTGTGATATGGAGTCGATTCGTACGTGTTGTTTTCTCGAAATTTAAAAAAGTTTCTTTTTTTTTATATTTTTTTAATAACTTTTAAACGCTTTTACCGATCGATTCAGAGTACAGACTAATCCCTTCTTGGCATTGAGGAACCACGTCAATCGCCACTAGCCAGATCAAACTTGATTAATGCCTTCCTAAAATATGTTGAACGATAGCATTCGAAAACCGTAATTTAAAAAAAAATTATCTGATCAATTAATGCCCTCAATTCTTTAACAGGACTCGAAAAAACACTATTCACTTGAGAGTCAGTGGATTCATTCAAAAGTTCTAGCAATTTGGAAATTAAAATAATCGACCCTATTATGAATGACGACATCGACGCCGCATTAAAACGACAGCAAAAAATTGATGCTTGTCCAGTATTTTGCGACAGCAACCGACTACTATTGACATGTTCTATAGATATTATATGCCCTAGAGTATGCTATGAAATTGTCAAGAGTCATTAATTGTTATCGACAACTTGCAGAGAAGTGATAATTTTTTACTGGCGAATTGATGTGACGTCGACGTCGCCATTCATAATAGGGGCGAATAGTGCTTTTTCAAATTCTCTTTAGACTTTTGAGCTCAGCGATTGAAAAACGCAGCGAATAGCGTGCCACGAATTCTTTAAAGATGGCCTTAAGCCTCAGGGGCTAAGCAAATGAAAATTTTTATATAAAAATATTATATTATTTTATTCCCCCAAAAACACATGATATTTTAAAGCAACAATTCAATTTTACACTTGAGCAGTCTCGCTAGAACACTAAATTAATTTCAAGCAAATCTTTTTCACAACATGAAACACTCTTAACATTCCTCTTGCTAAAAAAAATACCAAAATTATGAATAAAAACTTTTATCTTTTGTTTTTTTTTCGGTACCAAAGAGAACAAATAAAACACCAACTGAAATAAATTTGCTTTATTTGGAGAAAACATTTGTTTGGAAAATTTCATTGCTGATGTTTATATTCATGCCCCGGCTCTATTACCGCTGCCGCACACAACTAAATCACTGCAAGTGCAAAACTTTTGACATTTTTGCCACTTCATATAAACAGCAGCCACACAAAAAACAGCGGAAATAAAAACGAACAGAAAGAAAGCAAAAAAAAAAAGAATGGGAAAGAAAGCAAGCAAATAGAAGTTAGTCAAAAATAAACTATTTCATGCACAAAGTAAACGAAAGTAACACCTTTTTGTTTGTTGACAAAAAAAATAAAACAGAGGAAAATCTCGTGAATAGTGGCAAAAATGCGGGGAAAGTTTTTTCTGTGATTTTCCTTTTTTTTTTTTTTAATAAGAAAAATTGTGATTGTGCATAAACAAATTGAAATCACAAACATTCGCTGGTTATTTTTTTGTCTTCACTCTCTGCTTTATTTGGAAAGTTGCAAAAAAAATGTATTTTTTTTTGTGGCAAACAGCTAGTCTCCTGGGTGTGCATTTTTTACGGTTTTATGTCTGTGTTGCTTTCAATTGTGCTGATGCACTTTTGTTGAATTGTTTTGTATGATGATAAATGTTGAACAACAAAAAATGAAACTGCAAAATGTAGTTGATATGCGGCAGCAAGTCCTTTTTAAGTGAAACCTTTTAGGGATTTAATAAAACTACCAAAACTTTTTAATTTGCCAAACATTTTATTTTCATTTAACTAAACCCAAAAATGTGTTTATTTATTTTTCTATTAAATTAACTAGACTCTTAAGACACCATCTTTATTAGTATTGTGGTCATGTTCCAAGTCTGGCCATAAATTTCCTTTCGCATTGTCTTAACTAAACTTGCCAACAGCAAAAAGAAAATAAACAAACATAAATAAGACATAAAACGCAAAACCGCCAAAGTGTACAAAATAGTTGTGTGTGCATGTGCTCGCATTTTTTTTCTGAACCGCAATGCCCTTCTAAAACTATTGTGAAAAACAATTTTCTCTTACTTAAGTATAAAGTTTCCATTTGACTATGTGCTATAATGTTTATTACAAGCATCATGATATTTAACTTATGATGACAATTTTCACGGTTTAACCACACGCATACACGAACCGGGGTGTTGCAATTACAACAAAAACAAAGGGATACTAACAACAAAAATGGAAGAACCACAAGTCATAAAAGATGTGGCATATCATGCGGACACAAACTGAAACACATGTTTCAGCCAAAAATTTCAATCCAAAAGTATTTGAAGTATTTACTGCATGGTTAAGCACATAAATCTTTGACATGCGTATGCGTCCGGTAGTTTCCTTAATGCCACAATATATTATTTGTCCAAATTACATCAAGCATTGTGTTAAAAATTTTTCAAGATAATTTGGTTTGTCTAAACACATTTTATATGCTACCGTTTGACTTGCATTTTTCATAATAACTTGCACTTTTTATGATAACTTGCACTTTTTATGATGACTTGCACGTTTTATGATAACCTGCAATTTTTATGATGAGTTGCACTTTTTATGACGACTTGCACTTTTTATGATTAATTGCAGTTTTCATAATGACTTGCACTTTTTATGATGACTTGCACTTTTTATGATGGCTTGCACTTTTTATGATGACTTGCACTTTTTATAACGACTTGCACTTTTTGTGATGACTTGCATTTTTCATAATGACATGCACTTTTTATGATCACTTGCACTTTTTAAGATAACTTGCACTTTTTATGATGACTTGCACTTCTTATAATGACTTGCACTTTTTATGGAGACTTGCACTTTTTATGATGACTTGAACTTTGTACGATGTCTTGCACTTTTTGCGATGTCTTGCACTTTTTATGATGACTTTCACTTTTTATGATAACTTGCACTTTTTATCATGACTTGCACTTTTTATGATTAATTGCACTTTTCATAATGACTTGCGCTTTTTATGATGACTTGCACTTTTTATGATGACTTGCACTTTTTATAATGGATTGCACTTTTTATAATGACGCACTTTTTATGATGACTTTCACTTTGTATGACGACTTGCTCTTTTAATGGTGACTTGCACTTTTTACGATGACTTGCACTTTTTATAACGTCTTTCACTTTTTATGATGCCTTGCACTTTTTATGATGACTTTATAATAACTTGCACTTTTTTTCCTTTCTAAAATAATAAATATGAAATTAACTCTGTCTCTCTACTACCTTTTCATGCACAAACCGCTAAACAGATTTATATGTATGAATTTTTTATTAGTCGAACTTTTTCTTATGTAAATTGTTAATTTTTCAACGGGCTTCAGTTCGAATCTGCATGACTGCAAATTATTTTTTGTTATTTTTATTAATAAATGAATTTGTTTTAAATTCTATTTATTATTTTATATTAAGATTGGAATATTAAGAATATTTTCAATAATCATCAAACCAGCAGAACGGATCAGTACTGATTTCGAGACCGCTACGCCATCTCATCAGCGTTCTTTGTTCAATTTTAATATTCCAATCTTAATATAAAATAATAATTAGAATTTAAAAACAAATTCATTTATTAATAAAAATAACAAAAAATAATTTGCAGTCATGCAGATTCGAACTGAAGCCCGTTGAAAAATTAAGATTTATATGAAATTTGGCATAGAGATAGGAATAACATAGGATGGAAATCATCCTATTGAGTGGTCAAGAGTGGTCGAAAATTTTTATAGACGTATAAAATGAACGTTTTTAACTTTGACTTCTTGATAAATCACTATTTCCAACTATGAAGTACTTAGACCCCTTAAATTCAGAACATCGAGCTCTTCATATCATCAAAATCCGTAAGTCTATTTCAATAAGCTGCTGCTCCTTATACTCCAAATCAAAATTAAGGATAAAATTGGTATCATACGAAAACAGATGTCTTCATAACGAAACTTTAGGTTGTACCCTACAATGCGTCCATAGTAACTTTCCGCTCTTCTCTCTTATATTAATTTTGTTTATTTCGACATGACTTGTTTCTACATTCTCTTTACCGCAAAAAAAATAGCTGTCTGACATAATTTTATTAACCGCTCATATGAACACACTCCCATCATATTTTTACGCAAAAACACATAAATATTTGTCTTTATTGTTTCCTTAGAAAAGCCACTAAGAGTCCTTAGATGACAATTATTTTTATTGCACCTGACGTATGTTTGTGTACTTAAATAACACAAAAACCATGCCATGACACACACGCACACTCACACTCACATACTTTACTTGTATATGTCATTTCAGCTTGCACTTGTTGGGGTAAACACCAAATGGCTTCCTGCATCAAACGTAAGTTGAGCTGCAACTGCGGGTAAGCAAAAATAATAATACAACAGAAATATTTGTAAATAAAATTTATTTAGTGTTAAAATTTATATTTTTCTTTGTGTTTTTTTTATACTTATTTATTTACATTTTTATGTGTTTTCCGTGGTGTTTTTATGTGGCGAAAATAATGCGAGTGCATAAACAAAAAAAATGTATTAAAATATAAAAAAAGTGCTAAAACAAAATATTATTTTACCATGATACATATTGTTGTCTAGTGTTATTAAAGTGATAAATAAGAATTTTTGTTGAGTTTTTTTGTTTTGTTGATTGCCACAAGATAGTGGCAGAGAAGAATCGCGCTGAAATCGGGTTTCGACAGCAGCGGTCTGTAATAGTTTTTAAAAGTTCGTTGTCGACGAAACCTGCATGTGACGCGGTTAGAACAACTATAAATGTTAGCTCAACGTATATTTGCGTGAAGTGATGATGGTGTTATGAAATTTGAGAAGACAATTTAGTGATATAAAATTATTTTATTTTATTGTTTATATTTTTAAATTATTTTTGAGTAACAGAAAATTGCAGTCGGTGCATTGCGACAATACACAGGACTTAGTATACGCTTCCAGTCTTCTTAAAGCTATGTAGTTAATTTCTTGCACAGTGGGTCGATTATGGCGAACATAATCACCTCTTTAAAATGTAAAAAAATACCGCTTTTGATTAAAAAAATGTATTAGAAAGTTGTAACTATTTTTATTTGTTCGAGAATTGTTAATTAGTCTATTTTCGTAAATGACAAACCATTCACTAGTGAGTGCACCCCAGCTGTCAAATATTTACCAGCTGATAGCATTGCCAGACCGGCAGCTCTTAAACCACAAATTGAATAATCCATTACCAAACAAATTTTTGTTAAACACATTCACATCTGTTAATCACATATACATATATATATATATATATATATATATATATATATATATATATATATATATATGTATATCAAATAACAAGGAATTTCGTTTAAAAAAAATTCCACATGGGAGTGTGTTGTTTCTATTGACAACAATTTTCTTATACTGTAAAAAAAGGCAATTGAACTTAAAAATAGAGAAGCTCTTCATCCTTCATCATTCATATGACTCGAAGCAATTTCCAAATATTTGCTGTCGTTAACTCTCTGCACATAAATAAATTACAAAGAAATTGCATTAAATATTTAGAAACCATTTTTGAGAAATCTTATTAAAAATATATTTTCGTTTAAGAATTTTTAAAAATTCTAATGGAAATTGTGTGCAAAAAATGATTTAAAAAAATCTGATTTAATATTAAAAATCAATTAAACTTGCAAGCCAACACTAAAAAGTGCAAAGAAAAAAACTGTGAATAAATTCTTTAAAAAACTGCTTAAGGCAAAAGATTTATGTTCGTAGTAAAATTATGTTCAACACTAAATTGTATGTGATGGACAGGCTAAACAAAAACTGTACAAGAACTTTAAAATGTGGTTCAAGTGACAGAGACACTGACAAAACTGCAGACCGACCCAATAATGAACTGGACAGCCTGAAAAGTTTACACGAATGTGTAGCAGAATAACACAATGTTGTCAAAAGAATTTTAAGGAGAGGATGAGAAGATTTTGACCAAAAATGTAATTTAATCTAAAAGTCAAATTCTATTTAAACCAAAGTGTATCCTGTTTAAGAAATGCTGCTGTAAAACATTGACTGAAAAGTCATTGATTTGTATGACCACAAACGGAAGCTTATTTTCATACAAAATGGCTGATGAAAATGTGACCAACTGAAAATTCTGAAAATTGTGACTAGAAAAAAATTATATAAAGTCATAAATCATAATGACTTGCACTTTTTATGATGACTTGCACTTTTCATAATGGCTTGCACTTTTCATAATGGCTTGCACTTTTTATAATGACTTGCACTTTTTTGTAATGACTTGCACCTTTTATAATGACTTGCACTTTTTATAATGACTTGCACTTTTTTGTAATGACTTGTACTTTTTTTAATGACTTGCACTTTTTATGATGACTTGCACTTTTTATGATGACTTGCACTTTTCACAATGACTTGCACTTTTTACGATGACCTGCACTTTTTATGATGACTTGCACTTATTTCAATGACTTGCACTTTTTTTAATAACTTGCACTTTTTTGTAATGACTTGCACTTTTTATGATGACTTGCACTTTTTTGTAATGACTTGTACTTTTTTGTAATGACTTGCACATTTTACAATGACTTGCACTTTTTACAATGACTTGCACTTTTACAATGACTTGCACTTTTTATGATGACTTGCACTTTTTTATAATGACTTGCACTTTTCATAATGACTTGCACTTTTTTCCTTACTTATATAATAACTATGAAAGTAACTCTGTCTCCCTGTCTGTCAGTTCCCTTTCCATGCTCAAACCGCTCAACCGATTTAAATGAAATTTGGCATAAAGATAGCTTAAGATCCAAGGAATAACATAGGATGGTTTTGTTTTTAGAAATTATTGTATTGAGTGGTCAAGGGTGGTCGTCAAATGTTATAGACATTTTATAGTTGGTGCTCTTAAGTCCAGCTCTTTTCATTATTGCAATATTATCTCTTTAGTCTGTAACACCTTATTCCTTTCATCCTCAATTATAATTAACATTTAATGTAAAACCACTTTTAAATAATACACTTAGCAAACATATCATACAAACAAATGCATCTTGGCAGACCGAGAAGTGCAACAAAAGTTTCATAGTAGTGTGTGAGTGCCTTAAAAGCAGTTAAAGCCAAACAAATGAAGAAAAACTGTCGGTTGCTTTAACTGAAATGCATGATGAAACCAAATAACTCAATAAGTGAGTTACAAGTTGTTAACCAAAATGTAAACACCGCAAAAACTCAACATTGTTAACACTTCTACAAAAGGCATACAGCAGGCATAACCACTCGTTCCATTACAAAAGCCAAACGAGAGTCTTTACTATGGCAGAGAAATACATGAAATATCTTCTAAACACATTTTTAATGAAAATGTGACTTCACATTGAGCAGGGACTACCAAACGGTTATAAATCGAGTTCCAGATGTAGGTGACGATTTGCAAAGGCGGCTATCAGCCCAATTTTTAGAATCGTCGCAATATCGTTGTTTGTCTTTTAGCTGAAGCACTTAATGCATAGACTGCGAACATGAAGATCCCGGGTTCGATCACGCACTCAATCATGAATATTTGACTTGGTTGGGTTAATTATTGTCGGTCTGTTTCAATGACGTGGGCACTTTGTTGGCCCGCATTCCTGCTGAATATTATTTTTAAAAGTCTGGATCGTTTGTCCATTCTGTTCGAGCCCCCATATGTCATACCATTTCGTCTAGTTGTCGAACATGACTCTGTAGGTATTGCGGCATTTTAAAAAATTTAAATTCTCCTTTAATCACTTATGATCTGAATTGCTCTAAACATCTCCTGGTAAATCCTTGTGTAACATCATTTTGAAAAAAAATCACCTGAACTCCTTAACTTTTTAAATTTAAAAATTGGCAAACTGTCACCAAACAGTTTGGGAAGCTCTGACCATTCAGATCTACTTTGAAACTGCTATCGTACATGCATGCAATTCTGACAACGTGCCACAAAATTTGAAGCAAAAAATTTTAGAATTCTGTTTTTCCCTTTCGTTTTGATAACCAAACCATGTTTGCTATTAAACACAAGGCCTCTTACCAACACAAACAAAGTAACATACACACACACTACACGCTCAAACATGTACGGAAAATTCCCTAAAATACAACTCGAAATAAAAGTCATATGCCGACATCCTACAAACAAATCCAAGCACCATTTCGTTCGTACAACAAACACTCAAATGTACAACAAATTACGAAAATGAAGAGTCACAAGCATTTTCCGGTAGAGAAAATTGTTCATTACAGTACCTCATATCCGGTTGCACAAAATTAGAAACTTTAGCAAACATAATCGTCAGCAGCAACAGGAGCTGGCAATGAACACAGTTGTTGGTTCGTTTGTTTGTTGTCAGCTCCGTGTATATGGCGATAATGATAAACAGAGATCTTTGTAAATTTCAATGTTTGGAAGTGCATCACAATTCTGGGGTTAAATCATTTTAAAGGCTACCATTTCTTCTGCTATACATAGAGGAAAATAAAGTATAAAAATAACCGGAAAATGAAGTATTGAAATTGATGTCGGTTGTGTTACAGGAGCATAGCTGTACCTGCACAAAGCTGCATGTTGTGAGCGAAGTTGTACCCCTTTCCTAAAAAATTGATAAAAAAATTTTTTTTCTTAAACGCATGCGAATTGAGATTTTTCGGAAGCTTCTTCGCATTTGAAACTCCTTTCAATACTTGCTTATGAGAAATAAACGCCTTTTGGGCAAAATTGGGTAAAATTGTGTTTTGGCCAAAAATCGATTTTTAGCAAAGGGGTAACACTTTCCTAAAAAATTGATAAAAAATTTTTTTTTCTTAAATGCATGCGAATTGAGATTTTTCGGAAGCTTCTTCGCATTTGAAACTCCTTTCAATACTTGCTTATGAGAAATAAACGCCTTTTGGGCAAAATTGGGTAAAATTGTGTTTTGGCCAAAAATCGATTTTTAGCAAAGGGGTAACACTTTCCTAAAAAATTGATAAAAAATTTTTTTTCTTAAATGCATGCGAATTGAGATTTTTCGGAAGCTTCTTCGCATTTGAAACTCCTTTCAATACTTGCTTATGAGAAATAAACGCCTTTTGGGCAAAATTGGGTAAAATTGTGTTTTGGCCAAAAATCGATTTTTAGCAAAGGGGTAACACTTTCCTAAAAAATTGATAAAAAAATTTTTTTTCTTAAATGCATGCGAATTGAGATTTTTCGGAAGCTTCTTCGCATTTGAAACTCCTTTCAATACTTGCTTATGAGAAATAAACGCCTTTTGGGCAAAATTGGGTAAAATTGTGTTTTGGCCAAAAATCGATTTTTAGCAAAGGGGTAACACTTTCCTAAAAAATTGATAAAAAATTTTTTTTTCTTAAATGCATGCGAATTGAGATTTTTCGGAAGCTTCTTCGCATTTGAAACTCCTTTCAATACTTGCTTATGAGAAATAAACGCCTTTTGGGCAAAATTGGGTAAAATTGTGTTTTGGCCAAAAATCGATTTTTAGCAAAGGGGTAACACTTTCCTAAAAAATTGATAAAAAATTTTTTTTTCTTAAATGCATGCGAATTGAGATTTTTCGGAAGCTTCTTCGCATTTGAAACTCCTTTCAATACTTGCTTATGAGAAATAAACGCCTTTTGGGCAAAATTGGGTAAAATTGTGTTTTGGCCAAAAATCGATTTTTAGCAAAGGGGTAACACTTTCCTAAAAAATTGATAAAAAATTTTTTTTTCTTAAATGCATGCGAATTGAGATTTTTCGGAAGCTTCTTCGCATTTGAAACTCCTTTCAATACTTGCTTATGAGAAATAAACGCCTTTTGGGCAAAATTGGGTAAAATTGTGTTTTGGCCAAAAATCGATTTTTAGCAAAGGGGTAACACTTTCCTAAAAAATTGATAAAAAATTTTTTTTTCTTAAATGCATGCGAATTGAGATTTTTCGGAAGCTTCTTCGCATTTGAAACTCCTTTCAATACTTGCTTATGAGAAATAAACGCCTTTTGGGCAAAATTGGGTAAAATTGTGTTTTGGCCAAAAATCGATTTTTAGCAAAGGGGTAACACTTTCCTAAAAAATTGATAAAAAATTTTTTTTTCTTAAATGCATGCGAATTGAGATTTTTCGGAAGCTTCTTCGCATTTGAAACTCCTTTCAATACTTGCTTATGAGAAATAAACGCCTTTTGGGCAAAATTGGGTAAAATTGTGTTTTGGCCAAAAATCGATTTTTAGCAAAGGGGTAACACTTTCCTAAAAAATTGATAAAAATTTTTTTTTTCTTAAATGCATGCGAATTGAGATTTTTCGGAAGCTTCTTCGCATTTGAAACTCCTTTCAATACTTGCTTATGAGAAATAAACGCCTTTTGGGCAAAATTGGGTAAAATTGTGTTTTGGCCAAAAATCGATTTTTAGCAAAGGGGTAACACTTTCCTAAAAAATTGATAAAAAATTTTTTTTTCTTAAATGCATGCGAATTGAGATTTTTCGGAAGCTTCTTCGCATTTGAAACTCCTTTCAATACTTGCTTATGAGAAATAAACGCCTTTTGGGCAAAATTGGGTAAAATTGTGTTTTGGCCAAAAATCGATTTTTAGCAAAGGGGTAACACTTTCCTAAAAAATTGATAAAAAATTTTTTTTTCTTAAATGCATGCGAATTGAGATTTTTCGGAAGCTTCTTCGCATTTGAAACTCCTTTCAATACTTGCTTATGAGAAATAAACGCCTTTTGGGCAAAATTGGGTAAAATTGTGTTTTGGCCAAAAATCGATTTTTAGCAAAGGGGTAACACTTTCCTAAAAAATTGATAAAAAATTTTTTTTTCTTAAATGCATGCGAATTGAGATTTTTCGGAAGCTTCTTCGCATTTGAAACTCCTTTCAATACTTGCTTATGAGAAATAAACGCCTTTTGGGCAAAATTGGGTAAAATTGTGTTTTGGCCAAAAATCGATTTTTAGCAAAGGGGTAACACTTTCCTAAAAAATTGATAAAAAATTTTTTTTTCTTAAATGCATGCGAATTGAGATTTTTCGGAAGCTTCTTCGCATTTGAAACTCCTTTCAATACTTGCTTATGAGAAATAAACGCCTTTTGGGCAAAATTGGGTAAAATTGTGTTTTGGCCAAAAATCGATTTTTAGCAAAGGGGTAACACTTTCCTAAAAAATTGATAAAAAATTTTTTTTTCTTAAATGCATGCGAATTGAGATTTTTCGGAAGCTTCTTCGCATTTGAAACTCCTTTCAATACTTGCTTATGAGAAATAAACGCCTTTTGGGCAAAATTGGGTAAAATTGTGTTTTGGCCAAAAATCGATTTTTAGCAAAGGGGTAACACTTTCCTAAAAAATTGATAAAAAATTTTTTTTTCTTAAATGCATGCGAATTGAGATTTTTCGGAAGCTTCTTCGCATTTGAAACTCCTTTCAATACTTGCTTATGAGAAATAAACGCCTTTTGGGCAAAATTGGGTAAAATTGTGTTTTGGCCAAAAATCGATTTTTAGCAAAGGGGTAACACTTTCCTAAAAAATTGATAAAAAATTTTTTTTCTTAAATGCATGCGAATTGAGATTTTTCGGAAGCTTCTTCGCATTTGAAACTCCTTTCAATACTTGCTTATGAGAAATAAACGCCTTTTGGGCAAAATTGGGTAAAATTGTGTTTTGGCCAAAAATCGATTTTTAGCAAAGGGGTAACACTTTCCTAAAAAATTGATAAAAAATTTTTTTTCTTAAATGCATGCGAATTGAGATTTTTCGGAAGCTTCTTCGCATTTGAAACTCCTTTCAATACTTGCTTATGAGAAATAAACGCCTTTTGGGCAAAATTGGGTAAAATTGTGTTTTGGCCAAAAATCGATTTTTAGCAAAGGGGTAACACTTTCCTAAAAAATTGATAAAAAATTTTTTTTCTTAAATGCATGCGAATGAGATTTTTCGGAAGCTTCTTCGCATTTGAAACTCCTTTCAATACTTGCTTATGAGAAATAAACGCCTTTTGGGCAAAATTGGGTAAAATTGTGTTTTGGCCAAAAATCGATTTTTAGCAAAGGGGTAACACTTTCCTAAAAAATTGATAAAAAATTTTTTTTCTTAAATGCATGCGAATTGAGATTTTTCGGAAGCTTCTTCGCATTTGAAACTCCTTTCAATACTTGCTTATGAGAAATAAACGCCTTTTGGGCAAAATTGGGTAAAATTGTGTTTTGGCCAAAAATCGATTTTTAGCAAAGGGGTAACACTTTCCTAAAAAATTGATAAAAAATTTTTTTTTCTTAAATGCATGCGAATTGAGATTTTTCGGAAGCTTCTTCGCATTTGAAACTCCTTTCAATACTTGCTTATGAGAAATAAACGCCTTTTGGGCAAAATTGGGTAAAATTGTGTTTTGGCCAAAAATCGATTTTTAGCAAAGGGGTAACACTTTCCTAAAAAATTGATAAAAAATTTTTTTTCTTAAATGCATGCGAATTGAGATTTTTCGGAAGCTTCTTCGCATTTGAAACTCCTTTCAATACTTGCTTATGAGAAATAAACGCCTTTTGGGCAAAATTGGGTAAAATTGTGTTTTGGCCAAAAATCGATTTTTAGCAAAGGGGTAACACTTTCCTAAAAAATTGATAAAAAATTTTTTTTTCTTAAATGCATGCGAATTGAGATTTTTCGGAAGCTTCTTCGCATTTGAAACTCCTTTCAATACTTGCTTATGAGAAATAAACGCCTTTTGGGCAAAATTGGGTAAAATTGTGTTTTGGCCAAAAATCGATTTTTAGCAAAGGGGTAACACTTTCCTAAAAAATTGATAAAAAATTTTTTTTTCTTAAATGCATGCGAATTGAGATTTTTCGGAAGCTTCTTCGCATTTGAAACTCCTTTCAATACTTGCTTATGAGAAATAAACGCCTTTTGGGCAAAATTGGGTAAAATTGTGTTTTGGCCAAAAATCGATTTTTAGCAAAGGGGTAACACTTTCCTAAAAAATTGATAAAAAATTTTTTTTTCTTAAATGCATGCGAATTGAGATTTTTCGGAAGCTTCTTCGCATTTGAAACTCCTTTCAATACTTGCTTATGAGAAATAAACGCCTTTTGGGCAAAATTGGGTAAAATTGTGTTTTGGCCAAAAATCGATTTTTAGCAAAGGGGTAACACTTTCCTAAAAAATTGATAAAAAATTTTTTTTTCTTAAATGCATGCGAATTGAGATTTTTCGGAAGCTTCTTCGCATTTGAAACTCCTTTCAATACTTGCTTATGAGAAATAAACGCCTTTTGGGCAAAATTGGGTAAAATTGTGTTTTGGCCAAAAATCGATTTTTAGCAAAGGGGTAACACTTTCCTAAAAAATTGATAAAAAATTTTTTTTTCTTAAATGCATGCGAATTGAGATTTTTCGGAAGCTTCTTCGCATTTGAAACTCCTTTCAATACTTGCTTATGAGAAATAAACGCCTTTTGGGCAAAATTGGGTAAAATTGTGTTTTGGCCAAAAATCGATTTTTAGCAAAGGGGTAACACTTTCCTAAAAAATTGATAAAAAATTTTTTTTTCTTAAATGCATGCGAATTGAGATTTTTCGGAAGCTTCTTCGCATTTGAAACTCCTTTCAATACTTGCTTATGAGAAATAAACGCCTTTTGGGCAAAATTGGGTAAAATTGTGTTTTGGCCAAAAATCGATTTTTAGCAAAGGGGTAACACTTTCCTAAAAAATTGATAAAAAATTTTTTTTTCTTAAATGCATGCGAATTGAGATTTTTCGGAAGCTTCTTCGCATTTGAAACTCCTTTCAATACTTGCTTATGAGAAATAAACGCCTTTTGGGCAAAATTGGGTAAAATTGTGTTTTGGCCAAAAATCGATTTTTAGCAAAGGGGTAACACTTTCCTAAAAAATTGATAAAAAATTTTTTTTCTTAAATGCATGCGAATTGAGATTTTTCGGAAGCTTCTTCGCATTTGAAACTCCTTTCAATACTTGCTTATGAGAAATAAACGCCTTTTGGGCAAAATTGGGTAAAATTGTGTTTTGGCCAAAAATCGATTTTTAGCAAAGGGGTAACACTTTCCTAAAAAATTGATAAAAAATTTTTTTTTCTTAAATGCATGCGAATTGAGATTTTTCGGAAGCTTCTTCGCATTTGAAACTCCTTTCAATACTTGCTTATGAGAAATAAACGCCTTTTGGGCAAAATTGGGTAAAATTGTGTTTTGGCCAAAAATCGATTTTTAGCAAAGGGGTAACACTTTCCTAAAAAATTGATAAAAAATTTTTTTTTCTTAAATGCATGCGAATTGAGATTTTTCGGAAGCTTCTTCGCATTTGAAACTCCTTTCAATACTTGCTTATGAGAAATAAACGCCTTTTGGGCAAAATTGGGTAAAATTGTGTTTTGGCCAAAAATCGATTTTTAGCAAAGGGGTAACACTTTCCTAAAAAATTGATAAAAAATTTTTTTTCTTAAATGCATGCGAATTGAGATTTTTCGGAAGCTTCTTCGCATTTGAAACTCCTTTCAATACTTGCTTATGAGAAATAAACGCCTTTTGGGCAAAATTGGGTAAAATTGTGTTTTGGCCAAAAATCGATTTTTAGCAAAGGGGTAACACTTTCCTAAAAAATTGATAAAAAATTTTTTTTTCTTAAATGCATGCGAATTGAGATTTTTCGGAAGCTTCTTCGCATTTGAAACTCCTTTCAATACTTGCTTATGAGAAATAAACGCCTTTTGGGCAAAATTGGGTAAAATTGTGTTTTGGCCAAAAATCGATTTTTAGCAAAGGGGTAACACTTTCCTAAAAAATTGATAAAAAATTTTTTTTTCTTAAATGCATGCGAATTGAGATTTTTCGGAAGCTTCTTCGCATTTGAAACTCCTTTCAATACTTGCTTATGAGAAATAAACGCCTTTTGGGCAAAATTGGGTAAAATTGTGTTTTGGCCAAAAATCGATTTTTAGCAAAGGGGTAACACTTTCCTAAAAAATTGATAAAAAATTTTTTTTCTTAAATGCATGCGAATTGAGATTTTTCGGAAGCTTCTTCGCATTTGAAACTCCTTTCAATACTTGCTTATGAGAAATAAACGCCTTTTGGGCAAAATTGGGTAAAATTGTGTTTTGGCCAAAAATCGATTTTTAGCAAAGGGGTAACACTTTCCTAAAAAATTGATAAAAAATTTTTTTTTCTTAAATGCATGCGAATTGAGATTTTTCGGAAGCTTCTTCGCATTTGAAACTCCTTTCAATACTTGCTTATGAGAAATAAACGCCTTTTGGGCAAAAATTGGGTAAAATTGTGTTTTGGCCAAAAATCGATTTTTAGCAAAGGGGTAACACTTTCCTAAAAAATTGATAAAAAATTTTTTTTTCTTAAATGCATGCGAATTGAGATTTTTCGGAAGCTTCTTCGCATTTGAAACTCCTTTCAATACTTGCTTATGAGAAATAAACGCCTTTTGGGCAAAATTGGGTAAAATTGTGTTTTGGCCAAAAATCGATTTTTAGCAAAGGGGTAACACTTTCCTAAAAAATTGATAAAAAATTTTTTTTTCTTAAATGCATGCGAATTGAGATTTTTCGGAAGCTTCTTCGCATTTGAAACTCCTTTCAATACTTGCTTATGAGAAATAAACGCCTTTTGGGCAAAATTGGGTAAAATTGTGTTTTGGCCAAAAATCGATTTTTAGCAAAGGGGTAACACTTTCCTAAAAAATTGATAAAAAATTTTTTTTTCTTAAATGCATGCGAATTGAGATTTTTCGGAAGCTTCTTCGCATTTGAAACTCCTTTCAATACTTGCTTATGAGAAATAAACGCCTTTTGGGCAAAATTGGGTAAAATTGTGTTTTGGCCAAAAATCGATTTTTAGCAAAGGGGTAACACTTTCCTAAAAAATTGATAAAAAATTTTTTTTTCTTAAATGCATGCGAATTGAGATTTTTCGGAAGCTTCTTCGCATTTGAAACTCCTTTCAATACTTGCTTATGAGAAATAAACGCCTTTTGGGCAAAATTGGGTAAAATTGTGTTTTGGCCAAAAATCGATTTTTAGCAAAGGGGTAACACTTTCCTAAAAAATTGATAAAAAATTTTTTTTTCTTAAATGCATGCGAATTGAGATTTTTCGGAAGCTTCTTCGCATTTGAAACTCCTTTCAATACTTGCTTATGAGAAATAAACGCCTTTTGGGCAAAATTGGGTAAAATTGTGTTTTGGCCAAAAATCGATTTTTAGCAAAGGGGTAACACTTTCCTAAAAAATTGATAAAAAATTTTTTTTTCTTAAATGCATGCGAATTGAGATTTTTCGGAAGCTTCTTCGCATTTGAAACTCCTTTCAATACTTGCTTATGAGAAATAAACGCCTTTTGGGCAAAATTGGGTAAAATTGTGTTTTGGCCAAAAATCGATTTTTAGCAAAGGGGTAACACTTTCCTAAAAAATTGATAAAAAATTTTTTTTTCTTAAATGCATGCGAATTGAGATTTTTCGGAAGCTTCTTCGCATTTGAAACTCCTTTCAATACTTGCTTATGAGAAATAAACGCCTTTTGGGCAAAATTGGGTAAAATTGTGTTTTGGCCAAAAATCGATTTTTAGCAAAGGGGTAACACTTTCCTAAAAAATTGATAAAAAATTTTTTTTTCTTAAATGCATGCGAATTGAGATTTTTCGGAAGCTTCTTCGCATTTGAAACTCCTTTCAATACTTGCTTATGAGAAATAAACGCCTTTTGGGCAAAATTGGGTAAAATTGTGTTTTGGCCAAAAATCGATTTTTAGCAAAGGGGTAACACTTTCCTAAAAAATTGATAAAAATTTTTTTTTCTTAAATGCATGCGAATTGAGATTTTTCGGAAGCTTCTTCGCATTTGAAACTCCTTTCAATACTTGCTTATGAGAAATAAACGCCTTTTGGGCAAAATTGGGTAAAATTGTGTTTTGGCCAAAAATCGATTTTTAGCAAAGGGGGTAACACTTTCCTAAAAAATTGATAAAAAATTTTTTTTTCTTAAATGCATGCGAATTGAGATTTTTCGGAAGCTTCTTCGCATTTGAAACTCCTTTCAATACTTGCTTATGAGAAATAAACGCCTTTTGGGCAAAATTGGGTAAAATTGTGTTTTGGCCAAAAATCGATTTTTAGCAAAGGGGTAACACTTTCCTAAAAAATTGATAAAAAATTTTTTTTCTTAAATGCATGCGAATTGAGATTTTTCGGAAGCTTCTTCGCATTTGAAACTCCTTTCAATACTTGCTTATGAGAAATAAACGCCTTTTGGGCAAAATTGGGTAAAATTGTGTTTTGGCCAAAAATCGATTTTTAGCAAAGGGGTAACACTTTCCTAAAAAATTGATAAAAAATTTTTTTTTCTTAAATGCATGCGAATTGAGATTTTTCGGAAGCTTCTTCGCATTTGAAACTCCTTTCAATACTTGCTTATGAGAAATAAACGCCTTTTGGGCAAAATTGGGTAAAATTGTGTTTTTGGCCAAAAATCGATTTTTAGCAAAGGGGGTAACACTTTCCTAAAAAATTGATAAAAAATTTTTTTTTCTTAAATGCATGCGAATTGAGATTTTTCGGAAGCTTCTTCGCATTTGAAACTCCTTTCAATACTTGCTTATGAGAAATAAACGCCTTTTGGGCAAAATTGGGTAAAATTGTGTTTTGGCCAAAAATCGATTTTTAGCAAAGGGGTAACACTTTCCTAAAAAATTGATAAAAAATTTTTTTTTCTTAAATGCATGCGAATTGAGATTTTTCGGAAGCTTCTTCGCATTTGAAACTCCTTTCAATACTTGCTTATGAGAAATAAACGCCTTTTGGGCAAAATTGGGTAAAATTGTGTTTTGGCCAAAAATCGATTTTTAGCAAAGGGGTAACACTTTCCTAAAAAATTGATAAAAAATTTTTTTTTCTTAAATGCATGCGAATTGAGATTTTTCGGAAGCTTCTTCGCATTTGAAACTCCTTTCAATACTTGCTTATGAGAAATAAACGCCTTTTGGGCAAAATTGGGTAAAATTGTGTTTTGGCCAAAAATCGATTTTTAGCAAAGGGGTAACACTTTCCTAAAAAATTGATAAAAAATTTTTTTTTCTTAAATGCATGCGAATTGAGATTTTTCGGAAGCTTCTTCGCATTTGAAACTCCTTTCAATACTTGCTTATGAGAAATAAACGCCTTTTGGGCAAAATTGGGTAAAATTGTGTTTTGGCCAAAAATCGATTTTTAGCAAAGGGGTAACACTTTCCTAAAAAATTGATAAAAAATTTTTTTTTCTTAAATGCATGCGAATTGAGATTTTTCGGAAGCTTCTTCGCATTTGAAACTCCTTTCAATACTTGCTTATGAGAAATAAACGCCTTTTGGGCAAAATTGGGTAAAATTGTGTTTTGGCCAAAAATCGATTTTTAGCAAAGGGGTAACACTTTCCTAAAAAATTGATAAAAAATTTTTTTTTCTTAAATGCATGCGAATTGAGATTTTTCGGAAGCTTCTTCGCATTTGAAACTCCTTTCAATACTTGCTTATGAGAAATAAACGCCTTTTGGGCAAAATTGGGTAAAATTGTGTTTTGGCCAAAAATCGATTTTTAGCAAAGGGGTAACACTTTCCTAAAAAATTGATAAAAAATTTTTTTTTCTTAAATGCATGCGAATTGAGATTTTTCGGAAGCTTCTTCGCATTTGAAACTCCTTTCAATACTTGCTTATGAGAAATAAACGCCTTTTGGGCAAAATTGGGTAAAATTGTGTTTTGGCCAAAAATCGATTTTTAGCAAAGGGGTAACACTTTCCTAAAAAATTGATAAAAAATTTTTTTTTCTTAAATGCATGCGAATTGAGATTTTTCGGAAGCTTCTTCGCATTTGAAACTCCTTTCAATACTTGCTTATGAGAAATAAACGCCTTTTGGGCAAAATTGGGTAAAATTGTGTTTTGGCCAAAAATCGATTTTTAGCAAAGGGGTAACACTTTCCTAAAAAATTGATAAAAAATTTTTTTTTCTTAAATGCATGCGAATTGAGATTTTTCGGAAGCTTCTTCGCATTTGAAACTCCTTTCAATACTTGCTTATGAGAAATAAACGCCTTTTGGGCAAAATTGGGTAAAATTGTGTTTTGGCCAAAAATCGATTTTTAGCAAAGGGGTAACACTTTCCTAAAAAATTGATAAAAATATTTTTTTTCTTAAATGCATGCGAATTGAGATTTTTCGGAAGCTTCTTCGCATTTGAAACTCCTTTCAATACTTGCTTATGAGAAATAAACGCCTTTTGGGCAAAATTGGGTAAAATTGTGTTTTGGCCAAAAATCGATTTTTAGCAAAGGGGTAACACTTTCCTAAAAAATTGATAAAAAATTTTTTTTTCTTAAATGCATGCGAATTGAGATTTTTCGGAAGCTTCTTCGCATTTGAAACTCCTTTCAATACTTGCTTATGAGAAATAAACGCCTTTTGGGCAAAATTGGGTAAAATTGTGTTTTGGCCAAAAATCGATTTTTAGCAAAGGGGTAACACTTTCCTAAAAAATTGATAAAAAATTTTTTTTTCTTAAATGCATGCGAATTGAGATTTTTCGGAAGCTTCTTCGCATTTGAAACTCCTTTCAATACTTGCTTATGAGAAATAAACGCCTTTTGGGCAAAATTGGGTAAAATTGTGTTTTGGCCAAAAATCGATTTTTAGCAAAGGGGTAACACTTTCCTAAAAAATTGATAAAAAATTTTTTTTCTTAAATGCATGCGAATTGAGATTTTTCGGAAGCTTCTTCGCATTTGAAACTCCTTTCAATACTTGCTTATGAGAAATAAACGCCTTTTGGGCAAAATTGGGTAAAATTGTGTTTTGGCCAAAAATCGATTTTTAGCAAAGGGGTAACACTTTCCTAAAAAATTGATAAAAAATTTTTTTTCTTAAATGCATGCGAATTGAGATTTTTCGGAAGCTTCTTCGCATTTGAAACTCCTTTCAATACTTGCTTATGAGAAATAAACGCCTTTTGGGCAAAATTGGGTAAAATTGTGTTTTGGCCAAAAATCGATTTTTAGCAAAGGGGTAACACTTTCCTAAAAAATTGATAAAAAATTAAATGCATGCGAATTGAGATTTTTCGGAAGCTTCTTCGCATTTGAAACTCCTTTCAATACTTGCTTATGAGAAATAAACGCCTTTTGGGCAAAATTGGGTAAAATTGTGTTTTGGCCAAAAATCGATTTTTAGCAAAGGGGTAACACTTTCCTAAAATATTGATAAAAAATTTTTTTTCTTAAATGCATGCGAATTGAGATTTTTCGGAAGCTTCTTCGCATTTGAAACTCCTTTCAATACTTGCTTATGAGAAATAAACGCCTTTTGGGCAAAATTGGGTAAAATTGTGTTTTGGCCAAAAATCGATTTTTAGCAAAGGGGTAACACTTTCCTAAAAAATTGATAAAAAATTTTTTTTTCTTAAATGCATGCGAATTGAGATTTTTCGGAAGCTTCTTCGCATTTGAAACTCCTTTCAATACTTGCTTATGAGAAATAAACGCCTTTTGGGCAAAAATTGGGTAAAATTGTGTTTTGGCCAAAAATCGATTTTTAGCAAAGGGGTAACACTTTCCTAAAAAATTGATAAAAAATTTTTTTTTCTTAAATGCATGCGAATTGAGATTTTTCGGAAGCTTCTTCGCATTTGAAACTCCTTTCAATACTTGCTTATGAGAAATAAACGCCTTTTGGGCAAAATTGGGTAAAATTGTGTTTTGGCCAAAAATCGATTTTTAGCAAAGGGGTAACACTTTCCTAAAAAATTGATAAAAAATTTTTTTTCTTAAATGCATGCGAATTGAGATTTTTCGGAAGCTTCTTCGCATTTGAAACTCCTTTCAATACTTGCTTATGAGAAATAAACGCCTTTTGGGCAAAATTGGGTAAAATTGTGTTTTGGCCAAAAATCGATTTTTAGCAAAGGGGTAACACTTTCCTAAAAAATTGATAAAAAATTTTTTTTCTTAAATGCATGCGAATTGAGATTTTTCGGAAGCTTCTTCGCATTTGAAACTCCTTTCAATACTTGCTTATGAGAAATAAACGCCTTTTGGGCAAAATTGGGTAAAATTGTGTTTTGGCCAAAAATCGATTTTTAGCAAAGGGGTAACACTTTCCTAAAAAATTGATAAAAAATTTTTTTTCTTAAATGCATGCGAATTGAGATTTTTCGGAAGCTTCTTCGCATTTGAAACTCCTTTCAATACTTGCTTATGAGAAATAAACGCCTTTTGGGCAAAATTGGGTAAAATTGTGTTTTGGCCAAAAATCGATTTTTAGCAAAGGGGTAACACTTTCCTAAAAAATTGATAAAAAATTTTTTTTTCTTAAATGCATGCGAATTGAGATTTTTCGGAAGCTTCTTCGCATTTGAAACTCCTTTCAATACTTGCTTATGAGAAATAAACGCCTTTTGGGCAAAATTGGGTAAAATTGTGTTTTGGCCAAAAATCGATTTTTAGCAAAGGGGTAACACTTTCCTAAAATATTGATAAAAAAATTTTTTTCTTAAATGCATGCGAATTGAGATTTTTCGGAAGCTTCTTCGCATTTGAAACTCCTTTCAATACTTGCTTATGAGAAATAAACGCCTTTTGGGCAAAATTGGGTAAAATTGTGTTTTGGCCAAAAATCGATTTTTAGCAAAGGGGTAACACTTTCCTAAAAAATTGATAAAAAATTTTTTTTTCTTAAATGCATGCGAATTGAGATTTTTCGGAAGCTTCTTCGCATTTGAAACTCCTTTCAATACTTGTTTATGAGAAATAAACGCCTTTTGGGCAAAATTGGGTAAAATTGTGTTTTGGCCAAAAATCGATTTTTAGCAAAGGGGTAACACTTTCCTAAAAAATTGATAAAAAATTTTTTTTCTTAAATGCATGCGAATTGAGATTTTTCGGAAGCTTCTTCGCATTTGAAACTCCTTTCAATACTTGCTTATGAGAAATAAACGCCTTTTGGGCAAAATTGGGTAAAATTGTGTTTTGGCCAAAAATCGATTTTTAGCAAAGGGGTAACACTTTCCTAAAAAATTGATAAAAAATTTTTTTTTCTTAAATGCATGCGAATTGAGATTTTTCGGAAGCTTCTTCGCATTTGAAACTCCTTTCAATACTTGCTTATGAGAAATAAACGCCTTTTGGGCAAAATTGGGTAAAATTGTGTTTTGGCCAAAATCGATTTTTAGCAAAGGGGTAACACTTTCCTAAAATATTGATAAAAAAATTTTTTTCTTAAATGCATGCGAATTGAGATTTTTCGGAAGCTTCTTCGCATTTGAAACTCCTTTCAATACTTGCTTATGAGAAATAAACGCCTTTTGGGCAAAATTGGGTAAAATTGTGTTTTGGCCAAAAATCGATTTTTAGCAAAGGGGTAACACTTTCCTAAAAAATTGATAAAAAATTTTTTTTCTTAAATGCATGCGAATTGAGATTTTTCGGAAGCTTCTTCGCATTTGAAACTCCTTTCAATACTTGTTTATGAGAAATAAACGCCTTTTGGGCAAAATTGGGTAAAATTGTGTTTTGGCCAAAAATCGATTTTTAGCAAAGGGGTAACACTTTCCTAAAAAATTGATAAAAAAATTTTTTTTCTTAAATGCATGCGAATTGAGATTTTTCGGAAGCTTCTTCGCATTTGAAACTCCTTTCAATACTTGCTTATGAGAAATAAACGCCTTTTGGGCAAAATTGGGTAAAATTGTGTTTTGGCCAAAAATCGATTTTTAGCAAAGGGGTAACACTTTCCTAAAATATTGATAAAAAATTTTTTTTCTTAAATGCATGCGAATTGAGATTTTTCGGAAGCTTCTTCGCATTTGAAACTCCTTTCAATACTTGCCTTATGAGAAATAAACGCCTTTTGGGCATAAATTGGGTAAAATTGTGTTTTGGCCAAAAATCGATTTTTAGCAAAGGGGTAACACTTTCCTAAAAAATTGATAAAAAATTTTTTTTTCTTAAATGCATGCGAATTGAGATTTTTCGGAAGCTTCTTTCGCATTTGAAACTCCTTTCAATACTTGTTTATGAGAAATAAACGCCTTTTGGCAAAATTGGGTAAAATTGTGTTTTGGCCAAAAATCGATTTTTAGCAAAGGGGTAACACTTTCCTAAAAAATTGATAAAAAAATTTTTTTTCTTAAATGCATGCGAATTGAGGATTTTTCGGAAGCTTCTTCGCATTTGAAACTCCTTTCAATACTTGCTTATGAGAAATAAACGCCTTTTGGGCAAAATTGGGTAAAATTGTGTTTTGGCCAAAAATCGATTTTTAGCAAAGGGGTAACACTTTCCTAAAAAATTGATAAAAAATTTTTTTTTCTTAAATGCATGCGAATTGAGATTT